>OX451736.1:1448886951-1450251118 GCA_948472305.1 Vicia faba
CTATTTGGGGAATCGATATGATTGGGGAGATCAAGCCTACAACCTCCAATGGACACCGCTTCATTCTAGTGGCCATTGACTATTTCGCAAAGTGGGTCGAAGCAGCTTCCTTCACATCTGTTACTAAGAATGTTGTTACCCGCTTCATCAGGAAGAATCTTATTTGCCAATATGGTATCCCAGAAAGGATCATCACTGATAATGGTACAAACCTTAATAATACTATGATCACCGCCTTGTGCGAGCAGTTCAAGATTCAACATCACAATTCATCCCCCTATCGGCTGAAGATGAATGGTGTCGTCGAAGCTGCAAATAAAAACATTAAAAAGATCATACAGAAAATGAAAGTCACCTACAAGGACTGGCATGAAATGCTACCGTTTGCTCTCCACGGGTACCGTACCACGGCTCGTACATCAACTGGGGCAACACCCTATTCTTTGGTTTATGGCATGGCGGTTGTCTTGCCTATCGAGGTTCAAATCCCCTCTTTGAGAATTATGAGGGATGCAAGTTTAAGTGAGGACGATTGGATCCAGACCCGGCTTGATCAACTGAACTTAATTTATGAAAAAAGACTTATTGTTGTTTGCCATGGTCAGATGTATCAAAAACGGATGATCAAGGCCTTCAACAAGAAAGTCAGACGCCAAGTATATCAAGTTGGAGATCTAGTGATCAAACGTATTATCTTGCCACAAAGTGATCCCAGCGGAAAATGGACTCCTACATATGAAGGACCATTTTTAATCAAGAACATCTTCTCCGGGGGGCAATGATCTTAACCACCATGGACGGTGACGACTTGCCACAC
This sequence comes from Vicia faba, assembly GCA_948472305.1. Taxonomy (NCBI): domain Eukaryota; kingdom Viridiplantae; phylum Streptophyta; class Magnoliopsida; order Fabales; family Fabaceae; genus Vicia; species Vicia faba. The sequence goes on from OX451736.1 coordinate 1,448,887,769, forward strand.
CCTGCAAACGCGGACATAGTCAAAAGATACTACGCATAAAAGACCCGCTAGGTTGACACACCCAGGCAAAACAAGGGCATCCCGGCGAACCAAAAGGTTCGGGTAAAAATTAGGGATAAAACAAAAATAATCTGTACACCCGGCAAGTTGAAAACCCGAAAGGGCGACTTGGGCAAAAAAGGGTTTTCCGGTGGACTGAAAACCCGAAAGGGCGGTCCAGGCAAAAGTTAGGGAATTAAAGAGTATGACTATGTCTCGTCGGATCACTTTGAGGATAATCTCTTCACTGACAAACTCTGAACTTCTGATCAATTCAATCATCTTCATACGAAGCAACAAATAGACAAGATATTCGGAGATACGAAGGCTATAGCAGAATGGGAATCCCATGGGATTATCACACGTGGCTATATTTCTTTGTAAAAAATTTTCTTACTTTTATGGCACCATCCTCTTACTAGGATGTCTGTCTCCTTTGTACAAAATACTTATTCAAAGTAAATACAAAGATATCTCTTTCAAAGTACAGAAAAATATTTGCTTTTTTCTTTATACTTATGTTTTATTTGCAAAAACGTCCAATGATTCATTAATGAACATATGCATTTGAATATAATTACTGTTTACAAATAAATAAAATGAAAAAGAACAATTACTGACAGGTTGAAAGAATAGGAAAACGTCTTGAGGCTATTCCACGAGCAATCCCTACAGTACGTCATTAAGATCCCCGGCGGAACTGAAACTTCAAACTATTAATCCACAGTGGAAACCATCCAGTTTCTCCAAATTCCCCAGCAAGTTGTCTTGAAGCCTGAAAATCAACCGGATAACGGCTAACTTCTGTTTCTCCTTAACCTAGGATAATTCCCTGGTAGAGTGGCAGACGACCGAAACTCTTGAACTTTTTCCCAAACAGGAATAAGCTTTTTTTCCACAGAGTTTTCATTGCTCCCCGACATAACGAATATTCCCATTGTTAAATCCCCAGTAGAAGTCATCAAAATTCTCTGGATTCCCCAAGCAGATTACTCAAAGCAGTATATGGCATTGCTCATAACAGAATTTTTGTCAATTACTCCAACTTCAAGATATGAAAAATCCACATATCCTCAACAGCAGTCAAGGATTTATTTTCCTCAACAATACAGTGAATCAGCTTACATGCGCATACATTACATCCACATATCATAAACATTGATAAAACACATATATTGCATCATACATTTCATGCAACATAGTTTTATGTTCCAGCTAACATTTTACCCTTGTCAGGATAAGATTAACAGCTACCTTTAAACAATGTGCAATCACGATACAGTATATATACGCTCCAGACGCGTCTGCCATTCTGTTACTCATTCAGTTTTCAAATTCAGATACAGTTTAGATATGCTCCAGACACGGATGCCATTATATTACTTATTCAGACTTCAACATTCAGATACATTCTAGATACGCTCCAGACACAGATGTCATTCTGACACTTATTCAGATTCAAGTTCATGATACAGTCCAGATACGCTCCAGACACGGAAGCCATTTTTTTGCTCATTCAAATTCATAGTTCATGATACAGTCCAGATACGCTCCAGACACGGAAGCCATTTTGTTGCTCATTCAGATTCATTTTTCAGATACAGTAGAGATACTCTCCAGACACGAATGTCATTCTGTTACTCATTTAGATTTATCTTTCAGAGATAGTTCAGATACGCCCCAGACACGGAAGCCATTCTGTTACTCATTCAGATTCAGTCTCCAGATATAGCTCAGATACGTCCCAGATACGGACACCATTCTGATACTTATTCTTTTAATCTACAACTTACAATTCAATAAACATTCTTGGATGGCATCTACAAGCCCATCTCCAACAAGATTCTATCACCTCTCCAAATGGCATCTTTTAAGCCCATTCCCTCAACTACACTTTGTCAAGTGCAAATTTACGGGCACTCTAGTGTCCAATCATCTTTTACCTTCGAGTCACGAACGACAAAGCTCGTCAATCTAACTCTTCAGGTTCAAGAAGATTGAACAGGGGCAGATGTTGTACCCCAAAATTTTCCCTCTCTTTTATCAAGTTTTTTCTCACAAGATTAGGGTTTGGTCAGCTCAAGACATCTCATCTTGCACTGATAACCCAAAATTAAGGTTTTGAGTTTGCACAAGGATTTTTGGACCATCAATGCTTCATGTGACTTTCATACATCATTTTGGACCCCTAACATTGCTCAGGACAAGTTTCAAGCCTTGAACCATATTTTTGATCAATCAGTTGGACAGTTGACCTAAAAATCAGCTGTATTGGGGAAAAATGTCAACCATGGCCAATTTATAGTCAAACTTCATAATTTTTTATCCATCACAACATTTTAGACTCATGTACACCATTTTATCAAGTTTGGATTACAACTCCTCAAGATATTTGATCAAATCATCAAAAGGGTAAAATGGTCAAAATTAGGGTTTTGACTGAGGAAGGGCAATTTCTGATTTTTTAACCTAGCCAATGACCAATTGAGTTCAAGCATGATTTCAAGGATTCAATGGCATCATCTTGAATCAATTAAATGGTTCAAAACATCTCAAGTTCATTGGATTGATAGATGAAATTTGCAGTCAACTGATCAAAAGTCAACTGTATACTGAAAAGTCAAACTTTGACTTTTTGGTCAAAATCAAGTACCAAGGGTCATAATTCATCAAGATATGTAAAAATGTGAAACTTGTTGATCAAGAAAGCCAAATTTGAAAATTAGGGTTTTGAATTTGAAAGTTTTCATAACTTAGAATTTTTCTAAGTATAAAAAGTTTCTTATTTTTTCTCAACTTTACACCACTTTTACACCATGATGCCTAATGATTCAAGGAAACTTCCCAACATGAAAGTTGTAGATCTCCATAAAATCTACAACTTTTCTTCACAAACTTTTCCATAAAGATGCTTGGATCTCAAGTTATAAATTTGTGAATACATGGTCATGAACTTCTTAACTTAGTGAAATTTTGCCCTATTTTAGGCAAGTTTTGGACCCAACTTCATGGCAATTTTTCACCTAGTTCCAAAAGGTATCTCAAAATTCATTTCAAATATGGATTATAAAGAACATTTCAAGCTTTCTAAAATGTCCAAGAACTCTCCAAGATAATTTTTGAGTAAAGAGAATCGAAGAGAGGAAGTTGGCATTTTCTCACTTTTGTTCAAGCCATTTTCATGAAGAACCAAGTTGCAAATCAAACCTATGCTGGCTATTTCATGCTTTACAGGTCCTAAACTTGCTACAAACTCTTTAATTGAATGCTTACACAGTTGACAAAGCCTCTATCCATGCTTTTGAACTTTTACACAACTTGTAATTCCATTTTGGGTAAAAAGGCTTCATTGTCATTTTCATAAAGAAGCACTTTTGCAAACTTGTCAACTTGGAGCTTTGAACCTGTCCCCTTGATACATACAAACAGGTCTCAAGCAACTTGTACAAACTCATACCAACCCTAAAGCAAGCTGGTACAAGCATGTGAGTTTTGTCTTGTTAATTTGCTTCAAGTACAAGAAAAGTGGCAAAAAGGATAGGGCTTGTACAGTTGATAGAGAGCTGACTTTAGATCATTTCTATACTAATATGCAAAAAATATGCAAGACATAGGACGCTTGGCAAGGACTTGAAACTCTCTCAAACTGAAAAACACCAAAAAACTGCCCAAACATACAGTTTCTGCATATACACATCCAACATCCATTTGGCTCGTGCGTTTTGAGTTTGGATCATTCAAATAAATTACATACTTGATATCAAACCTATCCAAACCATCATCCCTGTTCTGTATCCTCTTTTCCACCATCTGCCATTGTTGACTTTGAAGCTTGCAGTTGGACTTGGTCAGGGAGTTCTAGCCACTTTCAGAGCAAGGCAAAGGTTGGAACAGATTTAGGGAAGCTCAAGGAAGCTCAAGCAATCATCAGGCCTCCATTAAAGTCCTTGCATTTCCATACACGATTCCAGCTGAAGGAGGTATTTTTTCAAACTCTATCTCTTTGTACAGGCAACCTTAGGCCACGATTTGTGAATGAAAAATGTAGTTCTCATCATAACGAAGCTATACATATCATTATCTTGCATTAATTTTACTTGTGCTGAGAGAATTTGAAACTTGAAATTTCTGGAAATATTAGGTCAAGATTTAGGGCTGTTTAAATTCTCTTTAATCTTTGATAGTTAGATTACATAACTTACATGGTTAGAATCGTGAGTGCAAGCTCTACATTTTTCATGTTATAAGTTTTTATTTTCATGGAAGTATGAGGAAGTTACAGGTGGCCCGGCCAAGGCTTGAGGAAGAAGATGAAACAGGGCAATGAAGCGTTTTAGAATATGTTATTTTTGTTTCATTAAAGACAATGGATGTATAGCCACCCCAGTGGTAAAACAGCGTGCTGGTGAGACCCATGTCCTGGGTTTGAACCTGCACGCTACTTTTTGCATTTTGGCATTTTTTTCCTTTTCAGTTTTGACACTTTTTTTTGCAGGATTGGGCTTTTTGCTATGGGCCAGTATTTTTGCTCAATATCACCACTGACTTGCTATCTCACCCCCTGTCAACTTATTTCATATTTTATTTTTTATTTGTTTTATTTTCACATTTTATATTTTTATTATTTTCTTTAAATGATATAAAATCTTAAAAAATATAATTTAGTCATATTGCATTTTATTTTATTTTTATTTTATTTCTCGCATAAAAATATAGTTTATTTTGATAGGATATAATTTATTTTCTTAATAAATTTGTAAATATAATTAAATATACTTAATATTTTCATTTTACATTTCATACTTACAAATACCTATTTTTTGCATATATTAAATTTTTAATATTTATATACAATATTATTTATTATTTTCATACAAAAAATGCACAAAATAATAATATAGAAACATTATTTTCTTTTAAATGAAAATTAGGGTTTAATCCCTTTCAAAAGAATTAAATATTTTTTTCCTTATTTTTTTTTAGGTTTAAATTAAATATTCTTTTATACAAAAACAAGACATAAAAAATCTTTTCTTTACATACATATTGCATTACATTTAAATATTGTATTATATTTATTTTAATTCGCGCAAATTCGATTTGGTTGTAATAATATATTTAGCTTTATATTTGTGCAAATCCTCATTCAAACTTGTATTCCCCCCTCCCATAAAATGGTTGTAATAGCTTAGTATATTCACATTATGCAATTTATTGCTTTCATATGCCATGATTAGTAATTAGGGTTTGTATGACAAGAACGAAACAAAACAAATAGAAAACCCTAAATGCAAGATCAAAAGCATGAAAATGATATACTTTGCACACAAGCACCCTTAGGATTTCTCCCACTTGGTTGCCTAAAATAAATGGCCATGTTACGCATGCGAAGTATCTTGGCAAAACAAAATAAATATAAGATCATAGCCCCCCGATGACGCTATTCAAAAGTTGCCTAAACAAAATGATCTTGGTCCCTAAAAAATGCTAAGATACTTTGCAACATTGCTATCATGGCTATACAATGACCCACGCACGTTCCGTTTAGATCCAAAGATAGGGTTGCTTACCAAATCAATGGTAAGTCAATAATGTCAAAGGAATAGAAAATACATAAGAAAGACATTTGAGTAGGTAGATAGCTCCTAGTTACTTGCTCCATTTCAAACAAATAATCTTTGCTATTTTCAAAAACAAACACACACACACACACATTTCAAAAACATCTTACAAACATTGAAAACATTTTCAAAAGACAAACATCTTTGTATACATTCTTACGAACGAGAATCATTACAAAGATTGCCTAAACGAATGGCTTCTTTTACAAAATACTTTCAAAACCACATCAAACACCATTTCAAACAAACCAAAGGAAGTGATCTAAAGCATGTAACTAAGAGCCCATGGAAAACCATGGATAAAAAGGGTGCTAGCATCTTCCCTTTTGATAATCTACCCCCCGAACTCAAGAAAACATCTCAAAGGTGTTTCCTGTGCTTTTTCACCTTTCCTTTTGGATAAAAGAAAAGTCGGTGGCGACTCTTGCTAACCGCGACATTTGCGATAAAACGCAAAACCTCAAGTCAGTTCTCCCACCGTATCACACTCGGGTTCAGAATCCTCAGTTGCTCAACGGCCGTGTTGAAACCATAGCCGAGGGTGTCCATGATGTCTTGCTCGAGCATCCGGATACGCGCAATTAACTCTGCTATAGACGCCATGCCCTTCTTTGCATCAGTCTCTTCTTTAGTTGGGGCCGTGATCCTTTCCAACTCTCTTGTTCAGGAAACCAGACGCTCGTTCTCTTTGGTAACGACCTCCAGCTGGGGCCGTAGCTAGTTCAGATCCTTGAGAAGTTGAACTTGGGCCTCGAACTTTGACTCGTGGTTGAGGATGTCACACTTTAATTCCTCATTCTTGGCCTTCAGCTTCTGAATCTTAGCATACGCTGCATCGAGGGAGGCCTGAGAGCTCGCGGCCTCGTCATTTAGCATCAGGGTCGTCACGAGCATCCTCATAATAGCGGCCACATCCTCCTCCGAATTATTTCTACGGACCTCCTTATCCTCGGAACGAATATCCTCCCTCTCCTCCTCGTGTACGCCCAAGGAGCTCTCCCCGCTGAAAAGATCACGGTTTAGATAGCAAGGAGGCAGCACGAAAACCCCCGCGGGCACCTTGTCACCTTCGGGCACGACACCTTTGACATCCTCCATATGTTTCCTCTTTGATGTGGGCTAGCCAACGGGAACCTGGGCGGGCTCGCCAGGAGGAACCTGGGTTTTTGATGAAGAAGGGGAACCGCTGGCACGAGCAGCAGATTTGTCCTGCTCTTGGAGCTGGGCGACCCTGTTCTTTGGCCCCGAGGTGGATGCATTCTTGGGTATCAACTTCAATAAACGCTCGGAGAGGGACTCCATCCGATCTGCAATAAAAAAGAAACCGTCTGTCGCTGTTTAAACAAGGATAATAATGTGGGAACGTCCCCGTATGAAAGGCAAACAAAAATAATCATCGCGACCGCGTCCCCTACCTAAAAGCCTCATGGCTTCCTCATCTGAGGAACATTCGATCAGGGACTTTGTGTTGATGAACCTATTAACTAAGTGGTACTCCCTGTTGTTGTCGATGAGGAGATTGTTGTTCATGTCCACACACCTCGCAGGGGAGAAGCTCCTAACATAGGTCGCCAGCTTCTTATAGGAGAGCTCGTCCTGAGCATCCAAGTCCTCACGCTGTACAGCATAATACTCAGGCCTTTGCTCAAAGTGTTTCCATTGCCACTCGAGTGGAAATCTGGCCACGAGCCGGGTAAATGGTGGCCCATCCTCCATTTCCTCCACGCGGGTGTATAGGGAGTTTATGGCCGTGTCCGTCAAAGGTTTCACAATAAAATACCTCTCTTTTAAGTGTCATACAGATTCCAGATATGGCCTAAAAAGCTTCCCAAATTGTTTGAAGGACACCCACGCTTTCCCTTCTCCAATGGATTGCATTTGAAGGTGAAAGAACGGAAGAAGAGGGGAAGCGTAGCACCTATATGCAGATACTGACTTACGAGCTCAAACGCCCGCATGAAGGCCATCGCGCTTGGGTGAAGTTGAGAGGGTGCCAATTGAAGCCATTGCAAAACCCCCACTTGAAAATCGTTGAAGGGCAAACGTATCCCCGCCTCTTTAAACACGAACTCGTACATAGGAAAACATTTTCCTGGATATGTCGAGTAGATCCTCCAGTTGCAATGGGGAATTTGAATAATCCAGTTGGAGGGGTCCCCTTCGGCCCGAATCTCCGGATAGTTGAACTCGTCTGTTGCATCGTGCGAGAAGCACGACCATTTATTTTGAGGCTCAGGTGCAACCCAGGCCAAGGGGTCCTCATCGATATTGATTTCGTCTCTGTAGTTGGCGGGCAGGACATCATCCTCAACCGAGTGTGCCATTACACCTGAAAAGCAGAGGAAAACAGTGAATTCGATATTATCAAATTCACCCTTCCACCGCAAATCAAGTGAAAGGGCGATGAACGGTCGGGGAGAAAACCTTGACCCAAGCCCCCGACTATACACTAAAATGGACTACACTTTCATTGGGGATACCCGGTCAAACGGGAAAAAAGCTCGAGTCAACCCTAACTATTCAGGGAAATCGTCCCCGACATCATGACCACTGCTCGGGGAGATTCTCCCCGACATCATAAACTCATGAACTTCAATGAACATTCATGAGTGTTCATCGCAGGACTCGTGAATGTTCATCCAAGATTCATCCATTCAAGGCAAAAACTAGGTATTTAATCTAGAAACACTAAGGAATACATTGTTAAGGGGATATGGCTTACTTGGATGAATGATTCTTGAAAGAAATCTGGAAAGGTTGAGAGGAGAGGATTCACGCGCGAGCAAGCGAAGTTGAAGGAGAAAACTTGAGAAATGACAAATGAAACCCAGGGGTACCCTTTTTATAGGTGGCTCACACCCCACGAGGTTCGTCATAAAAAGTCATCATTGGATTGGGTCTTTTGGACTCTTCACAAAGGGATGGCACCCTAAAGCAACAACCATGTGGCCCAACAATCAGCCACACATCCATTCTCAAGAGACGAACATGTCCCCGACTTCAACACAAGACTCCTTGCGTGAGCACGAGGCAAATGCCTCACTTGAGGGAATGCTTGATACCATGGCTAAGACATGTATACGGGCACCTTCGTCGTGATCCACCTCGAGGGAGAACTAACGCTCGACATCGTGACAACCCCTTGAAGACGGACACATCGAAAGAGAATTCGTGGAAGCTCCCCATAACTTATTGGCTCCTGTCGGAAAAATAACTGACCCAGTCGATCTCACTGCTTATTTGTCCACAAGATCTCCAACACGTTCAAACAGGTTGTCCCTGCCACGGGCAACAACTCACTTCCTTCTAGAGGACTTCGACCTTCCTTCCCGAATGAATCCTCCCCGGCTATAAAAGCTGAACTTAGGTCATCACCCTTTTCACCTAAAGGCAATAACTTGGGGGGCTCCTGATCTGGATTGGGTCTGCACTTGCCCCACGGTTGGGAGGCCCAGTCTAGCACCCTTGTATAAGGCCCAAAGGCAAGCAGCCCAAGCTAGGGACCGTTGGGCAACTCCTCACGCATCCGTTGGGGAACGTGGTCCACGTATCCGCGTCACTGTCATCTTGACTGCCCTCCGAAAATTACGGGTCCAACCCTTATTCTCGCGGAGCAGTTGACCAGGGGGGAGTCCACTTGCTGGACTCCATACACACGTAAGCCCTGAAAGTCTTCATTATTGGGCCTCATCGTGGCCCAACGATGGGATCTTGGCCGATGCTGAGGGGCTATAAATACCCTCTCATTTGAGAGGGTTGGGTATTCATTCTCATACTCATACTCACACTTACTTGCACTCTCCCTGAAACTTACTTTGGCATCTGAGTGTCTTGCATGTACCCCCATCTCGCTTTCAACCTTAGCTCGACGTAAGGCCTTGACGATCACTCTGGTCAGGTACGATCAAAATCAGTTTCTAATCTTCCTCTCTTCCATCTTCATCAGTGCATGAACTTCAAAAATTTATCAGTTTAGGATACTAGATGCATTTGTATTGAAAATAAAATAAAATAAATTACAGACTCAATTTTACAAATGTTTTTATAATATTTAAAATATAAACTCGAAGAGTAAAATTTAATTTGCAACTTATAAAATAACATTTAAATTTTTTGAGATAATCAATTTTATATCATTGACATCATATCTGCCACAAAAGACACCCTAGTTATAGTGAATGAATACTTTCAAGTAAAATTTCAGAATCCTTCCCAATTATTTTTTGAAATCCCATTTGAAGGAAATTTTACATGACAGAATCAAAATCGCCGGTCATAACAACAAATTTTTTGTGTGGACTACTTTAAAGATGCTAGTGCAGATGCAACATTTCATGATATTCGGTCATGTATTGGTTCTTACAAGAAAACCGTTTTTTATTAATAATTGGAATAACGTTACAATAGAATGAATTGCATTAGACAGTATATAGATTACCTCAGTTAATTGCACCACAAACTTTGATTTTTTTATAGTCTCATATAAGAAAATGTAGGGACAAATAGTATGATGTTGGTTTAAATTAATAAAGCAAAATGTTAAGCACTAAAATGATACTACAAATGGATTTCCAGAACGTAGATTTACGCAAGAGCAGTAGACATAAAAAGATCTTCATGAGATAGGATTTAGGATGATTTAGAATTTTGTTTACAACTTTTAGCTTCCGAAAATTCGTTTAGAAAAATTTGAAAAAAAGATATTAAGAAAAAGAATAATAATAAAAAGCTATTTAGTCATGTCCTCCGTTCGATTATAGCAAGGAGAATTTTTTAATTGTACTTTTTATTTGAGAGTATGGAGACCCTATACCAATCATTAGGTTATAATTTTGGTCTCTAAATATTATCTATATTATTGCTTTTTTTTTTTACCGTCATTAAAGATATCTATTGATATATGGCAAATTTCTTCTAGTGTTTAGAATCTTTGAATTTAAAAAAAATAAAAGAGATGGTACTTTTTCATCATATATTTTATACAAAATTGAATTTAATGTTTAATTTTAATATCACATTATAAAAATTCAAATATGATATAATATATATATTTTTTGTTGTTGTTGTATATTGATAAATGATTTGGGATTCAATCCATTATAATAATTCATTCTTAATTTAAATAATATTTGAAAGAAAAAATTATTAGATTATTTTCAACTAAATATTTTAACAACACAATAATTATTCGATTTAAATATATTTTTTAAAATTTCAAAAATAAAAAGAATACTTAGATCGACACATTTTAAAATATATTTTATTTTCTTAAAATCATACAACAAAAATAATACCTAAAAAATATTCATACGTTTCATTTCTCTATTATAATAGGCATACATTTGTTTTTCTTTTAGAAATATAAATATATTCATACGTTTCATTTCTCTATTTTTTATGCAATGAATGTCATTAATTTTCCTTTATTTTTCAATGAATGTGACCGACACTCACATTTCATGGTTCTTCTTCCATTCAAGCCAGTTTATTTTCCCAATTCCCATTTCCAATTTCCTCCAGTTGCATCCCACACCCACTCGTCTTCGTGAGTTCCATTATCCATACAGTTCACTTTTAATCTTATCTTATATATAAATTTTAGGTGCCATGGAGGGTGTGCCGTGGTAGTTCGTTGATTGAGATTGACTGGATGAAATTAGATAACTGAGATTGTTGTAATGTCATCCATATAAAGTATATGCATCTTTTCACATCAATATAGTATCACCATTCCGGTATAAATTTATATTACACGTCTTTCATATCATTATTAATAAAATATAAATTTATTTTTTAATTGGTTGATATTACATAATTATAAATATAAATTAATAATATACACAAATTTTTAAGTATTTATTCGTATTTATAATAAATTATACGGTCGATTCTCTAATTTTTAATTATATAAAATAATAACAAAAAAAATATTTAGAAATAGACATTAAAATAAACATTCAATGGCTGATATCTCATATACATTCACATTTATCCGTGAACTACAAAGACCTTCATTACGGTGAATAATCTGGTTAAATTGAAAAATAAAATAAACTCTTAGATTAATATATTTAATCAAGAAAGTATTAAATTTTTAATGTTAATCAGATTTTGTTAAAAAGATTCTACCATTTAGTCAAAAATGAATTATGTAGTTAATTAATATAAAACAACACCAAATAAAGATTTAAAAAATAAACATTAAAATGAACAATCTACTACTGATATCTGAGAGATATATTCACATCTACCTATAAATTCATGCATGGAAGGATCTTTATTACAATGAACAATCTACAATTTTTAAATCGAAAAATAAAATGAGAAATAAAAGAACTTTTAGATTAATATACTTGACCAAGAAATTATTGAGTCTTTAAACGTTAATCGGATTTTATTTAAAAAATTCTAGATTTAGTAAAAAATTAATTCTGTAGTGGATTTATATATAACAGCAACAATAAAAATTTAAAAGATAGACATTAAAATAAATAATATACAATTGATATCTCATAGATATATTCATATCTACATGTGAATTATACTTACAAAAAAGTTAAATATAATATATTTAGGAGAATCAAAAATATAATTATACCTATAAAAAATTACATTTCAACACCTCAATTATTTGCGTATATTTTCCAGTATTTACATCATTTAAAAATAATAATTCAATTTTAAGAATTAGAGATATACAAAATTATTTAAGTAAAAAATATATTAAATCATTTTGATAGAGATGATTTTTTTTTAATTTTCTGAAGTTTTTGTAAACTTAAATCACCTCATTGAAATCTTAGACACTTACATGATGATATAATATTTTATTTAAAATGAAACTGTTCTGGATCGGGCCTGCCCTTGACTTAATTTTACGAGAGGCCCAATCTAATTATGCCAGTCAAAGTATACTGGCCAGTTCTTCCCTCGAGATCGCCGGGCAACAACTCTCATTCCCCGCAAGGAGGCAACCTCACCGCAGGAGGATAAATTCAGTCAGTCTTAGGAAGATCAACGTCGGTCAGGAGGACCTCAAGGTCACCCTCTGATCCTCTCCCTGACCAAGATTGGTCCCCTCACACGACCCTGCATCTGGCGGGGAGCATCCACGACGAGCAGAAGCGTCTCACGAGCATCCTCCTCGTAGGGCTGACTGTCAACGTCTATGAATATCGTAAAGTCTTCGTGGCCTCGGAAAGACTGCATACATATCCTCCTGATCTTACGGAGGCAGCCATCCAGGCGGGGGACCACGTGCGGGTCTCTACTACTCACGTAGAACCTAGTAGTCTTCATTTTGGGCTTGTTTGACTAATCCAATAAGGAGACCTTGACCCGGTGCTGGGGCTATAAATACCCTCTATTTTGAGAGGGTCAGGTATTGATCATTTCTTACTCTCTTGCTTGCTAGCTCATTCCATATCTCATTTTGGCATCAGAGTGTCTTCCAGGTACTCCCCACCTTACTCTCAAGTTCTGCTCGAAGTAAGATGTGAGGTTTATTTTGGTCAGGTACGATCAGTGGCGCCGTGTGTGGGAGTCACTGCTTCCCCGTCTTCATTCACCCAAGACAAAAGCTAATCCAACTCCTTTCTGACTGTCATGGATCATCACACGGCAGAAAACAACCTGAATGTCCATCTCGCTGACGTCAACAACAACATCGTCGACCACGACACCGACATCAACAACGCTAGTCCCATTGGCCTCAACGCCAGTAACAATAAATACATTGGCAACAACAACGGCCACACCGGGGGCATGCCCGACCCCTCGGAGTACAGAGACGAGCTGACTGACTCTTCGTCATCACTGTCCCGGAGACTCGAAGACGACTGTCGTCCTCTCCAAAACTATCAGCCGCCCGTGTTCCAGGAGGTCCCGGTTCCTGCGGGTGCTGATGCCACAACCAGAGCGATGTTCGCAGTAATAAATCAAACAAACTACTTGATCTTTTCGCAAGGGGAGTGATTAAGGGCGCTCGAATATTCTCGGAGAGCCCCCAGAAGACATGGGAGGCCTGATTCTCCCCCTCCTCTTCAGATAGAGGACCGTCCCCAATCTCCCCCAAGGAGATGCAGACGGGATGCCTCTCGAAGCTTCTCTCCTCGACCAATCAGGCGACGCCCCACATTGGAAAGGGATCAGCCCGTAGATATGGGGAGACGAGATCACGTCCCCCCGTGTCAAGAGTAGAGACCCCCTAGAAATAGGAACAGGGGAAACGAAGAACGACAACACTGCCCGAGGAATCCTCAGCGCGACCAGGGCCGCCATCACGGCCGCCACTAGAACAGGTCGCCTTCTCGATCTTCGGACAGAAGCGACGAAGACGACCCCCGCGGTCCCCTATCACAAGCTATTATGGATGCACCCATTCCCCCGGGTATGGAGAAACCTCCTCATCTTAAGGAGTATGACGGCATTGCCGATCCAGTCGACCATATCGACGGGTTCGAGGCAATGCTACATTATCATAACATCGGGGGACCAATCAAATGCTGGTTTTTTCCCACGACTTTGAGAAAAGCTGCGATGGACTAGTATAAGAGCCTCGTCCCAGGGTCAATTACCTCTTGGAGGAATTTGAAAATCTAGTTCATCAGTTCATTCACTGCCTCACGTCGACATCCGAAGACTGAGGCAGCCTCGAGGCCATCGTCCAAAGAAACGACGAGACCCTCAGAGAGTTCATTGATCGATTCAACCGCGAGGCCATCCAGGTCCCCTGCACCGATCATATGAAGAGATACCTGCTCGAGAGGGGACTCCTCCCGGACACGGAGTTTAGAAAAGCCGTTGGCATCGAACCACTGTGGAAATTCGATACTCTCCTCGAGAAGGCTAGGGCCTATACGGACTATGAGGAGAGGGAAGCGGCCAATAGAGCCCGGGACCCAAGGAATCATGGATGAACTAGCAATCCGTGACAACAAGATTCCGGCCCTCCTCGAAGAACGATCAAAAATAGGAGGGATGACAAACCGCGAGATCCTCGCAAGCAAAGAGGGCATGCGGTGCAATTTTATGAGTACACTCCACTGACAACTTCCCGCAAGCATCTTAGCAGAGTGTGCTAGTACTGATTTCAAGGACAACAACGTCAGGCATCCTCGCTCTGCTCATGCTAAGCCCAGGGATGATCAGAGTAAATATTGCCAATATCATCAAATTCATGGACACCTGACTGAAGATTGTGTCCATCTCAAAGATGCTATTGAGACCATCATTAAAGGGGGAAGACTTGGGAAATATCAGCGCAACAATGCCCTTCATCGAGATTTCCGCGACACAAAGGAGATTGAGGAGGATGCCCGACCATCAGACGAGACGATCCCCATCCAGACAGCATTCGACGTTACAAGACCGAAGGACTTCTACGTCCCCGAAGATATCGAAGAGCCTCTGTCCATGCATAATATATGGGTATAAATAGCGGGGGGTTAAACGATATAACTATAAACTATGTGAAGAGGAAAATGGACGAACTGGTCGATATGCCCCCCCTACAAACGGTGACGTTCGAGAGGGTTAAGGGAAGATAAGAGCCGATCATATTCTACCTCGAAGAATTTCCCGGAGGGGCCCCCAACTCAAGCATTCCCCTTCTAGTTAGGGTGAGGATGGCCAATTTTGACGTTCATCGCATCTTGTTCGACGAGGGGAGTTTCGTCGACGTAATGTATAATCAACTCTTCTGAACCCTACAGCTCGATGATACCCACCTTTCACCATACTTAGGGTCCGACCTGCAGGGATTCAACGGCTCGACCTCTAAACCTTGGGGGTACGTGGAGCTCTTTGTCACCTTCGGCGAGGATACCGCTAATAGGCAAGTCAAGGTGCGGTTTCTGGTCATCGACTGCCCGTCTCTCTACAACTGTATCCCGGGGAGACCAACATTGGCAGAACTGACTGTTGTTCCCTCCACCGTCCATCTGAAGATGAAATTCTACACAAAGAGAGGACGCGTCGCCACCATCCAACACGACCTAGAAGCTTCCTAAAGATGCTTCAACGCGGTGTCAAAGGGATAGAGCACAATTGACACTAGAGCACAACCTGCCAAGAGAGCTACTACAGCACAACCGAAGCCACAATCTGCCAAGATAGAAGAACAGAGAGCTCGTCTAAAGGTCGACTCCATATCGCTGGACACCCGTTTTGACCAGGATGAAGCACCCAACGGCGAGCAGGGACTCCTCTGACCAATCCCAGATGGAGACTTTGAGCTCGTCCCCCTTGTTGAAGACCCTCATAAAGGCGTGAAGATCGGCATCGGACTCCCCGACCTGGCGAGGAAGCAGATCAAAGCTTGCTTGAGGGAGAATACGGACCTGTTCGCATGGAGTGCTGCAGAGATGCCCGGTCTCGACCCCAAGGTCGCCTGTCACCAACTGGCCATTGATCCAGCCACTAGGGAAATAGTACAACGTAGGCGCAGGCAGTCTCCCAAGAAAGCGGAGGCCGCTGAAAATGCTATAAAAGACCTCCTAGAGGAAAATTTTATTTCTGAGGCCAGGTATTCAACCTGGTTGTCAAATGTTGTACTAGTTAAAAAGAATATTGGAAAATGGTGTATGTGTGTTGATTATACCGATCTTAACCGGGAATGCCCCAAAGATGCATTCCCCTTGTCTAATATTGACATGCCGGTCGACAACTCGACCGACTATAAAATTTTATCTTTCATGGAAACCTACTTGGGCTACAACCAAATTCCAATGGCGATGAGCAACAAGCACTGCATCGCTTTCATGACCAACTCGGGAAATTATTACTACAACGTAATGCCCTTCAGTTTGAAAAACTCAGGGGCGACATACCAGCGGATGATGAATAAATTCTTCCGCAACGAGATCAGAGATATGCTCGAGGTATACATGGATGACATGATCGTAAAATCTCGAGCAGATACCGATCGTGCTTCCCACCTCAAAAAGGTCTTTGCCCAAGCGAGACAATATAGAATGAGGTTCAATCCTGAGAAGTGCACGTTCGGGGTTAAAGTGGGAAAGTTCCTCGATTTTTACCTAATAAAATAGGGAATTGAAGCCAACCCCGATAAATGTAGAGCATTCTTCGAGCTCCCTATACCCAATTCGAAGAAATTAATATAAGTGTTAAACGGAATGCTCATGTCGCTCTCCTATTTCGTGGTGAAATCCGCACAACACGCCCTTCCATTTTTCAAGCTCCTACACAAAGAGACAGATTTTAAATGGACCGAGAAATGCGAGCAAGCCCTCATTCATATCAAGAAAAGCCTCTCGCAACCGCCCGTATTATCACGACCATTGGACGGGGAAACCTTGTTCCTGTATCTGTCCGTCTCCGTCGAGGCCGTGAGTTCAGCCCTCATCCGCGAGACTCTTGATGGTCAAATGCCAGTGTATTTCACAAGCAAAGAACTTCAGGGACCCAAGATTAGGTACCAATAAATCGAGAAGATGGCCTTGGCGCTCATCATTGCGGCGAGAAGACTCAGACACTACTTCCTGGCACATATTGTCATAGTACGCACAGACCAACCTGGAAGACAACTTCTAGGTCGACCAGACATGGAAGGACGAATGCTAAAGTGGTCCTTGGAGCTTTCAGAGTTCGACATCCAGTATGAAAGCAGGAAGGCCCTAAAGGCCCAGGATCTGGCCGACTTCGTCGCAGAGATGACCACTCACAACCCCCCCTCCCCCACGGGGAAGAAGCATCGGTGGACCATCTTTATGGATGGAGCTTCTAGCTCGACAGGAAGTGGAGTCGGGATCTTCCTCGAAAACGAGGAAGGCATCATGATCGAACACTCTCTCACTCTTTCCTTTCCAACCTCTAACAATTAGGATAAATACAAGGCCTTGCTCGCAGGATTAAGACTGGCCTAGGATCTCGGCGCCTGAGAAATACACATTTTCACTGATTCCCAACTTGTCGCGTCTCAAGTTCAAGGGGGATACTAGGCTAAAAACAACAACCTCATCGAGTATTTAAACTTGGCTAGAGAACACATGAAAAAGTTCGACCAGGCAGAAATCACGCACGTGCCACGCGAGCAGAACACGCGGGCTGATGTACTTTCGAAGCTCACGAGCACGAAGAAGAAAGGCGGGAACAAATTAGTCATACAAGAATCCCTATCTCTCCTGAGTATTGAAAGGTCCGCGATGCGGCCCAAAGTGAATGCCATCAGAGACAGCTCTTGCTGAATGACCCTGGTATTCAACTTTCTGATAAAAGGGAAGCTTTCTCTAGATCAGAGAGAGGAGAACGCAACCAAATGATGAGCATGCTCATACGTGGTACTCGAAACAAATTGTACCGTCGGGGATTCTCCATCTTACCCCTGAAATGTGTCGAAGAATCCGCAATCCCCGAGATACTGCGGGAAATCCACGAAGGAATCAACACCCAACACATGGGCGGAAGATCCCTAGCACAAAAGGCACTGCGAGCAGGGTATTAATTGCCGACCATGCAAGAGGACGCCAACGAGCATGTCAAGAAATGTGACAAATTCCAGAGGCACGCTGACATGCACCTTGCACCCCCGCACAAGCTAAATACACTATCCTCCCCGTGGTTGTTTGCCTGGTGGGGAATAAACATCCTCGGACCTTTCGTGCAAGGGACATATCAGAATAAATTCCTCATTGTGGCCATAGACTATTTCACCAAATGGATAGAGGCTGAAGCCCTAGCAAAAATCACTTCACACAATATCCTCCGTTTCTACAAATGAAACATACTTGCTCGGTTTGGGATACCATGAGTGCTCGTCACTGTCGTACACTTTTCTGGCGCTCAATTGTGACATTGATGATATGTAAAGAAATGTAGCGGTAAATATTTGAGATTAAGCCATCAATTGACTTATCTCAACACAATGAAGTCGCCACCGCACTTTATTGTTTCCAAAGGGAAATTGGAAAAAAGTGAACAAAACCCAAAAAGATTAGAGGTCGAGGTACGGGGGTCGGTTATGCAAAGGGAATGTATTAGCACCCTAAGCATCTACGATACTCCGTATGATCCACTTTGTTTGGTTTCTTTTTAAAATGAGTGTTATGTAAAGGTTTACTTGCTAAAGGAAAATGATGAATGTTTATTTGTAAACAAAAGAAAATGGAATGTTTTTTATTATTTTTGTTGCTCGCTTTGGGTCGTAAGACTTAATGCCTACGTACTCCCTCGTGCAATGGGAAAGTCAGAGCATCGTAGTTCGGCTAGAAAAGACTTGTCTGTTGATTGATTTTAAACAAGGAGACAAGTCGCCATTATTAGGAGATAATTCTTGACTAACGCCCACAAGGTGTAAGAAAGATGGACCATGCGTCAGCAAGAGTGAGGGTTTGAGAACGCCTCTAGTACTCAAGTGGAAAAGTAGACACCTTTATAACCATATGGATAGGAGAGTTTTGCTCGAATATCAATGAATCATGTCTCACCTTGAAAAAAGTTTGAAGGGAAAAGGTGCTCGAGCGCACAAAAGAGCTTGAATGAGTTGAAGTATTTTTGTTAATTTTGAAAAAATGTCAAAGTATGATTAAATGAATTGAAGTTTGTTTAAAGAAAAGAAGTTTTAAAAGAAAAGGCACTCGACAAAGCCGAGGTTTATTATGAAAGTGGTTTGTGTTTAAAAACAAAGAAGATTTTGAAAAAGATGAGAAGGTTTTGAAAATTAAAGAAGATGGGAGGAGATGAAGGGACTATCCTAAAGCATAAGGTAAAAGTTAAGGAAGAGAACCGTCTAACCAACAAGAAGCCAATACTTGACATTATGAGCCAAGATAGAATTCCCATTCTTTGGATTGAAACCAAGAAAGCAAAGATACTAGACCTCTTGAAGTGTATTAAGTTTTCACAAAAATTGGACAGAGTAACGGTTGTATACGGGTGAATTCCAGATTATAAACAAAGTATATAATCACAAATAACCTGCACAAAAAAAAATAAACAACCCAATGTCTTGAGGTAAACCCCAAGAACTCCAGACAAAATATCAATTAAGGTCACGAGGTCTCCAACATAGGCCAAGGTCTCTAATCCTAAGTCCAAGAAGTCCAATACTACATAATGCCAAGGATAGTAACCAAATAGTCCAAGTATCATTAATGTTTTTATGGTTCATGTTGATTATTAAGTGTCTTTAAAAGGAAAAGAAAAAACTCAAGTGAGCAAAATAAAAATAACATAAAATTAAATGCTCAAGTGAGCAAATATGAAAATAGCATGAAATGTAAATGCAAAAAGTAAATGGTACATAAAGCATAAAAAATAAAAGCATAAAGTAAAGTCAATTGTTAAAAATTAGTGGTTAGTTGGATGACCATCTTGAAACTTGCATTTGGAACTCATTAGAGGATTGGTAGAACCAAAGCCTCCATACAACAAGTTGCATTTGCTTTTTGTCAAGTATATCATCCTATAAACTCGCTTCGACGACTCTCCCTATTCATAGAGGGAATTCGATCAAATATTTGTTCTATGCAAGAACAACATCCTTCCCCAGTTCTCTTTCTATATCCAACCTCCTTTTGAACACAAATTTCCATTTGGCAACACTTTCCATAAAATGGAATGAAATTTTATCGATATGAACCTCATAAATATTTGCAGGAACCTTCTTCATAGCAACTTTCTCCTTATCAGAAGGAATAATGTCTTAAACATCGTGTTCGTCATCATACTCCGAATCAGTAGAGTTGGGTGAAACTTCTTTTCTTTTTAAATATTTCTTATTGATATAAGGAGTAACTACCTTGCTTAATTTATTTGTATTCCCAACAATATGACTTCTCTTGGGAGCCAGGGGACTTGCCGATCAACTCAACATCTTTACTTTTTCTGTTCTTTAACCTCTTAGCAATTCCAATAGCCATTCTCTTACCAAAGGGCTCATCATCAGAGTTCAGATCATATATGTTGATAATTTCGGTAGGCTTCTCTTTCCTCACATCATAAGTGTCTTCTTTGTTAGACTTCTCCATAGACATACTCTTATCAGAATTCTCCCTTTCTACAAAATTTTTAGGGGTTTTAACAGTGTGACCAACTTAGGTCGAGGGTGTTGAGACATCCAGTACAACATTACATAAGGGTTTCTTATTCAGGATTTGAGAGATTAATCTACAAATACTTTTATCAATGCTAACAGTATTCTCAGCATCATTCAGACTGGGGTTTTTGTCAGAAGCATTAATATTACCCTTAACATTTGATGTATCAGGACCCTTAGTAGAAGTAGTAGCAATAGTTTCAACTTTCCTACTAGGAACCCTAGAAGGAGAAAAAGATTCACTTACTTTTAAGGTAGATTTATGAGTTATCCATTTTGTTGGTACAAGAGCATGAATGATAAATAGGGGTACAACATTAGTGATAACATTTGAAGGATTAATGTCTTCATGAGCAGTAGCAACTCTTGCCCTAAATGAAGTTGGGGCAGATTGCTCAGTTGAGCTTTTGCTGGGAGTCAAGGCTGAAGGTTTTGACATTTTGATGATGAGATTTGAATTTGTATTAACTATGTGGAAATGAGAGTTTGAACTAGCAATGTGACTTTGCTTGCTGAGGATGGAGGCGATAGAGTAAGGCAAAGAGAAGTGATTGTGTGTTGTAGAGAAAATATGAAAAGCTTGTAATGATTTCCCTGGAGTTTCGTGAGTCATAACATGGTGGAAAAAGAAAAAATTAATTTCACGCCTCCACACCTATAATAACTCTTCCACAATAAAAATTTTAAATTCTCTCCTTACTTTTTCAAGTTGATTTGCATCCGGGTTATCATAATAGAGTGTTATGACATCTTGTTGGACATTGTATTCCTGAGAATAATTTCTTCCAGCTTTGAGATTCAGATGTCCAAGCTTTTGGTCCCTCAGCTTGACTTCTTTTTCCTTATAATAAGTTGTATCTTGTGATACCCACACATAGAAATTATCTTTAGACCTAACTCCCCTTATTAGAAAATCCTTCTTTTCATTAGTAACCAAGCATTCTGTCTTGGTGAAATTGACCTTTATCCCTTGATCAACCAGCTAACTAATACTGATCAGATTAGCAACCAACCCTTTCACAAGAAGAACATCATAAAGTCTAGGAAGCCTAGTAAATTATAGTTTTCTTATTCCTTAAATTTCACCTTTAGCACCATCACAATACATGACAAATCTAGTGGGATGAGACTTAATGTCCATTAGCAACTTTTTCATTCCTTTCATATGCCAAGAACATCCACTATCAAAATACCAGTCTTCTTTAGTTGAAGCTCTAATAGTAGTATGAGCTATAAGATATGTATAGGTTTCCACTCTTTTTTAGTTTTAATCATTACATGACAAGCCCTAGAATTTTCTGGAAGCTCTGGATAACCATATAATTTGTAACAAAAATACCTTATATGTCCAATTTTACCACAGTGGTGACATCTCCAAGGCAAGAACTTGGATTTGGATTAAGTTCTTTGATGTCTGACAAGATGTTGAGACTTCTAGTTGAACATCCTGACCTCATACTTTTTTCTAGTAGGAACAAACTTGTTTATAGGTGTTTCCCTCTCTGAGAAATATAGCTAAAGCATATACCTCTTAGGTTTCCAGCCCCTTTTCTAACTTTAATAATTTCATCTAACATATTAGACCCATTGTTTAACATACTTATTGATTTGGTCATGTTATCAAGTTTATAATTCAACAGGGTTACCTCATCTTGAAGACCAAAAACTGTAGACATAAGATTCTCCTTTTCATCCTGCGGTTGAGTTATGACCCTCGTTTGTTCTTCACCAGTATTACAAACCTCTTTACTTCTGACACATAGATCTTTATAAGAAGCAAATAATTCTTCATATGAAATCTCCTTATCACATGACTCTTCATCAGACGCCCATATGCTAGTGAAAGCAGTAATATGTTTAGTTGATTCATCATTAGTTCCATCTTCAAAACCATCATCAGACCAAGACACAGATAAGCCCTTCTTTTGTTTCTTAAGACATGTGGGACATTCTAGTCTAATATGACCAAAGCCTTCACATTCATAACATTGAATACTTCTTTATTGAATTGGATTTTCTTATGTTCTTCCTTTTCTCGGAAGGTCGTTATTCTTGTTAATTTCGAAAGACATGTCCTTGACATTTGATCTTGGCTGCCTATCCATTCTCTTCAAAACCTTATTCAATTGCCTTCCAAGGAGCGCAATAGCATTAGAAATACCTTCATCATTCTCCAAATTATGTTGATCTTATTTATCATCATTGTTGGAGATAAAAATTATGCTTTTGTCCTTATTTTATGATCTACAATTGACAGCCAATTCAAAGGTTTGGAGTAACCCAATCAATTCTTCCACTTTCATGTTGTTAATATCATGAGATCCTTCATGTCAAACTTCTTTGGGTGAGACCTTAGGATTTTTCTAAAAAGCTTTTCTTTTGACATCTTCTCTCCCAAGGCACTGGATGCATTTGCAATGTCAAGAATACTCATGTGAAAATCATGAACACACTCATCATCTTTCATCCTGAGATTTTCAAACTTTGTGGTGAGAAGTTGAAGTATTGACATTTTGACCTTTGATATTCCTTCATGAGTGATTTTAAGAATCTCCCATGCATCCTTGGCCACATTAAATGTGTTTATTAACCTGAAAATATTTTGGTCAACCCCATTGAGCAGAGCATTCAAAGCTTTGGAGTTTCCAATAGCAAGATCGTATTCTTTCTTAGACCATAATTCTTCTGGCTTTAAAATAGTAGTATCCTTCCCATCTTTGCCTGCCAACACAGGATAAACCCAACCTTTGACAACAATTTTCCAGGTTTTCTATCAATAGATTTTAGAAAGGCAACCATATGTACTTTCCAGTAGTCATAGTTGGTTTCATCCAACATGAGGGGTCTGTTAGTATTTTCTCCTTCCTTGTCCATAGTTCCAGAAGATATCTTCCCTGGAGCTCACCCAAAACAGAACAGAGTGCCTGCTCTGATACCAATTGAAATTTTGGCACTTTACAAAACAGATGTTGAATACAATGTTAAGACATCACAAACCAGACTGTTAAAATAAGAAATAATGCAGGAAGTAAATAACACAGTTCAATTGTTAACCCAGCTCGGTGCAACTTCACCTACATTTGGGGAAATCCAAGCCAGGAAGGAAATCCACTATAATAGTATTAGTTTGAAGTTTTAAATAACCCCTGTGATCGGTGGATTTAGAACTGACTGTTTAACGCTGGTTCGCGAAATGTCGCAGAAGCAAGAGTCACCACCGTCTTTTATTTTCTCCAACATGGACAGGACAAAAGCACAGCAAAATTCCTTATGAGATATTCTCTCGGTTCGGGAGGTAGATTTATAGAAAGGGAAGGTGTTAGCACCCTTTCTATCCATGGTTATCCATGGGCTCTTAGATACTTGCTCATTGTGTTTTCAAAAGTGTTTGCTTTTCAAAGTGTGCGTGGGTTTGAAAAAGTTTCGTTTAAAGATTTCGGAATAACTCTTGTATCAGTCCTCAAGAGTGTTTGAAAAATTGTTTTGAAAGCTTTCTGAACGTGTCGGTGTGAAAAGAGTTTTGATTTGTTTTTGAATAGAGCAAGTATCCATGAGTCATCCACCTACCCTAAGGAATTAGGCTGTGTAAATGTCCTTAAGGTAGTGCCATCCCACCATTGAGAGGTAGGTAGCACCACCGTTGGAGGTGTTCGGGTCAATTCGTTTTTAGGGACAGTGTGGTCACCAGAGCAACAGTAGGACACCTTAGAAGCTACCCTTATGCCATTGATCCTTTTTTAATCCGAGGCAACCGTTTCGAGGCAACTGGATCATGGACATAAGGACTTACTAAAACGTCCTATACGCGACGACCACGTTTCGAAGGCAAGGCAACAGGTGAGGTGTACCCTAGAAGTGGTGTGAGAATTTGTATGTTATTTTCATGTTAAGTTTATCTTTGATCATGGCACGGTGAGCTACGCTTGTTTTTAATTGGCATGCATTCTTTCATACAAGTTAACAGTTAAGGGGGTGCGGAAAGTAAATTGCGGAAAACGTAAATCCTACGCTATTACAAGACGCGGGTCTATACATCGCCAAAAATTACAAAGACCCGTTTTTTAGTAAATGAGTACGGAAAATAAAAAAACAGTAAAAGTCCTAATTACTATTACATGTCCGGAGCAATTACATAATAATCGAACAAATTAAATGCGCGCGAATAAATTAATCGGGAATGTCTGAGGGTGTTGACCCTTTTAAGAAATGGAATTGATTTTTTAGTCTTTTTTTGTAATTAAAACGAAATTGAAACTAATTAATAACTAATTAATTTAATTTAACTAAAAGAAAATATTTTTGTTTTATAGGTTTTTATAAAATAGAATAAAAATAAAAAGAAACAAATAATTATAATTAATTTATTTGAGATTTATTTACAAAAATAAAATAATAATAATAAAAATAATATTAGTTCAATTTTTGGGTTTTTTATGAAAATGGTTAATTGATTAATTGTTAATAATAAAAATGATTAAAAAAGGGGTTAGAAATTAAATTGAAAAATAAAATGAAAAGAAAATAATAAACCAAATGGAGGGGGTGTTGGGCCAGGAATGGGGGTGTGATGTTGAATCTTGGCCCATTAGCAGGAAGCCTCGCTTGACTTTTTTAATCACCTATGCCCACGTTGACTCCGGAGTATGGTGTGCTGGCCTTCTGGACCTTTGGATCTGCATGGAAAGACACATGGTTGCTTGGATCTTGGAGTCACATGGTGGTCTGTTTTGACTATGCTGCATGGAATCAAGTTGAACAAAATAATAGAAATTATTTGGGGGGACCTGGGATTCGAACCCAAGTCCCAAGGATGGCATGACACGTTCCCAACCACTGAAGCACTTTGTTGCATTTGTTAATAACATGAAAAACAAATATGATATAAAACAAAAGCCAGTAATGCTGAAAAACAAAAAAAATGCGCGCGTGGATTTGAATGTACCAACGCCTGCTTGCCACGCATGTCATCTTCTACCTTTTCTGCAAAATATCAAACATATAGCGGGGGGTTTTAAACCCCCACAAAATGCAGTCAAAATAAAAATAGCGATTAGCTCCTCACACCATATAAAAAGGGCGCGAATAGTTCATTGGATTCATCTTGTCCTTCTCAATTCAACCATGGTTGTCTGGGGTTCCAATTTTACAGTATGGTGAAATCCCCAATTTGAAGCTTGAAAAAAACCTAAAATGCTTTAATGGTGAATCATGATTTAACACATGAGAATGCAATTGGATTATCCTATTAGCTTCAGAAAGCCCCTAGCAATACAAAACAATAAAAGAAATGGATCAAATGCTTATGAAATGTGATGTACAGTTTTGAAAAATGAAGCAAACCGAATGAGTTATATGGCGCAATTTCTTGAGGTTCTTGACTCGTTTCTGATTGCTAAAGCTTCCTAGGGATACCAGGAGTGTGTTTTGATTGAAAGGGAGGTTTAAAACGTGCTGCAAATAGGTTTACAGTTTTGCTTTTTTCTCTTCAAAGTTTGAAATGTGTTTGGCCGTTTTGGAGCTTTTTAGGTCGTGCCTCCTCTTGTGATAGCTTGCACATATGTTATGTAAAGAGTTTCAATCAGAATTAAGAGCCTTGAAGCCTTGCATTCATGTTTGAGATTTGGCCATAACCTCCATTGAAACCACTTTCCATTTTTGTGTCAAATTTGAAATCTTGCTTGGAATAGCCCCCTTGCACGAATTTGGAATGGGCATGATGGTGTATCAAAGCATTTCAATACAAAATATATCCCCTAATTAATTTCTTTGATTTTAATTTGATTTTAAAAGATTTAAAATGAATTAAATCAAATAAAATTAAATAAAAATGGAAAAATTAATTTTAAATCTTGAAATAATTTGTGGGACACGTGGGAAGCATGGCCAAGCTGAAACAAGTGGAAAAAGTGGGCCCCTTTTGTCAAAAATGAAGTTTCAAGGATAATTGACTTTGGCCATTTCACAAAAATTTCCCAACTTCTCCAATGCATATCTTGCTCAATTTTGAAGCTATGAACATGTTCTTGGACATTTTGGAAAGGTCCTGAAGTCCTCTAACCAATGCCTTTGGTCCCATGTCATTTTGATTTACCAATATCAAGTTATGGTCTTTGACTTAAAGTGCCTTTTTGTTGACTTTTAAAAATGACCTATAATGTTGAAATTGATAACTTTTCGTGAGATCATTTCTTGGACTTGGAATGTGAAGATGAATTGTAGGAAATGTCTTCCCCTTCAAGATGAGCATTGGATGGGATTTTTCTGATGAACCATGAAAAAGTTATGCCTTGGTCAAGTTACAGTTGACTTTTCAGCTGTCCAAAAATAGAAACTTTTGCATCTTGATGATTTTTGAGCCATTCTTGTGAAATCATGATCAAGAATTGATCAAATGATGATTGTGGCTTCAAAATAAGATGTTGACCAAAAAATTTGACTTTTGACTGCCAAATGACCATTTTGCCCCTACAGTTGACTGTTGAGCAATTAGGGTTTTTGACTGTGCAACTTGACCTTGTGAGCCTTGAAACTTGGCATATGGATGCTTGACAATGTTTATGGGCATATGGGACTTGATTGGACCCTTGAAAACTTCAATTTCTTTGCAAGAACCAAAACCCTAATTTTGACTGTGTTAGGAGGCAATTGGACTGTGCAACCCTTGGGAGATTTTGAACCTTGATCTTGGCAAATCTTGAAAAATATGGGAGGGCAAATTTTGGGGTACAACAGTTGCCCCTGTTCAATCTTCTTAGACCTGAGGATGTAGATTGGCTGGCGTGCCTTTCGTAATCCAAAGGTGGAAGATGATTGAACACTAGAGTGCCCGGAAATTTGCACTCACATAGTAGAATGTCAGCAGTGTGATGACGGGAATGGGCTTACAGATGCCATTTGGAGACTGATGAATAGGAGGATGGGCTTATAGATGCCATCTGGGGATGTGACAGAACCTTGTCGGGAATGGGCTTATAGATGCCATTTGGAGACTGTTGGTATGTGGATGGGCTTACAGATGCCATCTAGGTGTTGATCGCGTAAGAGATTCCTTAGCTAGAACTTGCGTACCTGAGAAAGAAAATAATTACCTGGCCTGTTACATGAGTTGATCTTCAAACTCTTTATGTAGATGTGCCCTGGTTGGATACAGGAATCGAATCTTTAAACTCTTCAAACGTGCCCTGGCAGGATACAGGAATTGAGTCCGGAGAATAGTCGTCAACAGATACACCCTGGCAGGATACAGGAATCGGATCTTCGAACTCTTCAGACGTGCCCTTGCAGGATACAGGAATCGAGTCTGGAATTAGTCGTCAACAGATACACCCTGGCAAGATACAGGAATCGGATCTTCAAACTCTTCAGACGTGCCCTGGCAAGATACAGGAATTGAGTCTGGAATTAGTCGTCAATAGATACACCCTGGCAAGATACAGGAATCGGATCTTCAAACTCTTCAGACGTACCCTGGTAGGATACAGGAATCGAGTCTGGAATATGTCGTCAACAGATACACCCTGGCAAGATACAGGAATCGGATCTTCGAACTCTTCAGACGTGCCCTGGCAAGATACAGGAATCGAGTCTGGTAATGTTAGTCGTCAATAGATACACCCTGGCGAGATACAGGAATCGGATCTTCGAACTCTTCAGACGTGCCCTGGCAGGATACAGGAATCGAGTCTGGAATCAGTCGTCAACAGATACACCCTGGCAAGATACAGGAATCGGATCTTCGAACTCTTCAGACGTGCCCTGGCAGGATACAGGAATCGAGTCTGGAATTAGTCGTCAACCGATACACCCTGGCAAGATACAGGAATCGGATCTTCGAACTCTTCAGACGTGCCCTGGCAAGATACAGGAATCGAGTCTGGTAATGTAGTCGTCAACAGATACACCCTGGAAAGATACAGGAATCGGATCTTCGAACTCTTCAGACGTGCCCTGGCAAGATACAGGAATCGAGTCTGGTAATGTAGTCGTCAACAGATACACCCTGGCGAGATACAGGAATCGGATCTTCGAACTCTTCAGACGTGCCCTGGCAGGATACAGGAATCGAGTCTGGAATCAGTCGTCAACAGATACACCCTGGCAAGATACAGGAATCGGATCTTCGAACTCTTCAGACGTTCCCTGGCAAGATACAGGAATCGAGTCTGGTAATGTAGTCGTCAACAGATACACCCTGGCAAGATACAGGAATCGGATCTTCGAACTCTTCAGACGTGCCCTGGCAGGATACAGGAATCGAGTCTGGAATAGTCGTCAACAGATACACCCTGGCAAGATACATGAATCGGATCTTTAGTTGCGACCGTTGATAGTAATCATATTTGTATTAACCTTTGTCCTGAAAAGACAAAATGTTAGTTGTATGCGATGTCATGTTGTATGACATGCGTGATGTTTTCAGAATGAATGAGACTGTATGTTCATGATGCGTATATGCATGCTATAATGTATGAAGATGCGATGTTTATGAATGTATGTTTTCGTCTAGGAAAGTAAATCCTTGACGGGTGCCGGAAAGTTAAATCCTGGGCTGATGCTGAATACTAGAGCTTCTTGTTTCCGCTGGGGATGGTAGTTGCAAGAATACCGGTAGGAGAAGATGACTCCGTTGGGGAATAAACTTGGCGAATAGATTACTCTGCGGGGAGTGAACTCTGTGGGGAGAGAGAGGTACTTTGCTGAGGTGTTGATGATAACTTTACTGGGGATATCATTGATAAGTTTTGTTGAGGGAATTGATGAACTCTGCTGGGGGATATGAAGAACTTCGTCGGGGACGATCTTTCCGTGGTTATTGGCTGAGGATAACCCAGTTATATCCTGGTGGGGAAATAACCTTTGAATAAAGCTGGGGGAGCGTTCGTGCTTTGCAGGGTGACAAGCTTCCAGAATCTATTGGGGATAAGCTTCAAGACCTGATGGGGGGATGGATTCCACTTTCCTGGGGAAACTTTTGGACTGGACTCTTCTGGGGAAATTTTGAGATGTACTGGGGAAGTGGCTCCACTGAATGTCTGTATACCGCCGGGGAACAATCTTAGATCAAGACTGCCGGGGATGCTTGTTAAGAATGCTTGTATATTACGCTGGGGAATGTTTGAGATCTGCTGGGGATACCCAATTTCCTTAAGGCTGACAGGATGACTCTGCTCGGGGAGAGTATTGCTGACTTGCTAGGAGATACTGTGCCTTGTTAGGGCTGATGGGAGACCAACAGCTTGGGGAGAATTGTTGAGTTTTGGCTCACTCTCTAGGGAATTAAGGTATCTTGGTTACATTCTTTAGCCGAACTTACCTTGGTACCTTGGTGGACAGAGCAATTAGATCGCTTAGACAACTCATTATTGCCTCTGTTTCTAATGTTACCTGTAATTAATCCTTTGTTTCGCATGCAAATATTTATGAGTTAGCAATTAGTGTCAAATGCATATATCACAAATTGAACTTTGGACGTTCTTCGCAAAACAAAACAGAAAAAGAAAAAAACAATTGGCAATTTAGCTGAGAAGTGATTTTGTATTGATTTTTGAATTTGCCTGTAAATAGGCGTTTTATGTACAAGAGGCTGACGTCCTAGTAAGAGAACACCGCCGAACAACAGAGTTTATACAATTTTGTGAAAACAAAACAGCTATGTGAAAAGAATAATCCCACTGGGTTCCAACTCTGCTATCGCCTTTATATCTTCGAGCGTCTCATCACTTTGCTGCTCAGTTGACGATGAAGCTGATTGATCGATGCCGTCTGAACTTGAGGTTGATACCGGATTCTGGATGCAAAGTGATCCAATGAGACATAGTATTACGCTTTAATCCCTAACTTTTGCCTGGACCGCCCTTTCGGGTTTTCAGTCCACCGGGATACCCTTTTTTGCCCAAGCCGCCTTTTCAGGTTTTCGACTTGCCGGGTGTATAGATTTTTTTCATTTCATCCCTCATTTTTCCCGAACCCTTTTTGTTCGCCGGGAAGCCCTAATTTTTGCCTAGGTATGTCAACCTAGCGGGTCTTTTATCATGCGTAGTATCTTTTTACTATGTCTGTATTGGCGGGGTGAGGAAGGTCGTCACCATCCATGGTAGTTAGAATCATGGCTCCTCCTGAGAACACATGTTTAACCACAAATGGCCCTTCGTATGTAGGGGTCCATTTTCCCCTGGGATCACTCTGAGGAAGGATGATGCGTTTGATTACCAGGTCCCCAACTTGATACTCTTGTGGTCTGACCTTCTTGTTAAATGCCCTGATCATCCGTTTTTGATACGTCTGACCATGACATATAGCAGTAAGTCTCTTTTAGTCGATTAGGTTTAACTGGTCAAGTTGTGTCTGGATCCAATCATCTTCGCTCAGATCTGCATCCTTCATTATCTGGAGAGAGGGTATCTGCACTTCAATCGGTAAGACTGCCTCCATGCCGTAAACCAAGGAAAAGGGAGTTGCCCCGGTTGACGTCCTTGCTGAGGTACGGTACCCATGAAGAGCAAACGGTAACATCTCATGCCAATCTTTATAGGTCACTGTCATCTTCTGCACAATCTTCTTGATATTCTTATTAGCTGCCTCTACAGCCCCATTCATCTTCGGCCGGTAGGGAGAAGAGTTGTGGTGCTGTATCTTGAATTGCTCGTAGAGCTCAGTGATCATTTTGTTATTGAGATTGGTTCCGTTGTCCGTAATGATCCTTTCAGGGACGCCGTATCGACAGATCAGGTTGTGTCGAATGAACCGTGCCACGACATTCTTGGTTACTGTAGCGTAAGAAGCTGCTTCCACCCACTTTGTAAAGTAATCAATCGCCACCAGGATGAAGCGATGCCCGTTGGATGCCGTAGGTTTGATCTCACCGATCATATCAATGCCCCATATTGCAAAGGGCCAAGGTGCAGTCAAGACATTCAGAGGAACTGGAGGAACGTGCACCTTATCTTCATAGATCTGGCACTTATGACATGTCCGAGAATGTTGGTAACAGTCGGCTTCCATTGTGGACCAGAAATATCCTGCCAGAAGGATTTTCTTTGCCATGGTATGTCCACTGGAATGCGTTCCGAAGGTGCCTTCATGTAGTTTTGCCATGATCCTTTCTGCTTTAGTCTTATCCACGCAACACAGTAAAGTTGAATCATGGTTTCGCTTATACATAATGTCGTTGCTGAGGAAGAACTTTGCTGCGAACCTTCTCAGAAACTTCTTGTCGTTGACAGATGCACCTTCAGGGTATTCTTGAGCTTCCAAGTATCTCTTCACCTCATGATACCAGGGTTTTTCCGTTACTACCTCAGCCTCAAGATCACAACAGTATGCAGGTTCGTCCAGTTTCCAAATAATGATCCGGGGAGACTCATTGTCCCATTTGACTTTGAACATGGAAGACATCGTAGCCAACGCGTCCGCCAACTGATTCTCCTCTCTTGGGAAATGTTCAAAAGTTATCTCTGTGAAATGGGGGATCAATGTCAACACACACTCTTTGTAAGGAATAAGGTTTGGGTGTTTCGTATCCCACTCGCCTTTGATCTTATTGATCACGAGAGCGGAATCTCCGAAGACACTCAGAAACTTGATCCTTAAGTCAATCGCAGCTTGAAGACCCATGATGCATGCCTCATACTCCGCCATGTTGTTGGTGCAGTTGAAACATAGTCGGGCAGTGAGTGGAGTATGAGTGCCCTAAGGGGATATGATCACAGCGCCGATACCGTTACCCAAAGCATTGGAGGCTCCGTCAAAGTTCATAGACCATCAGGATCCTTCCTCAGGTCCTTCATCCGGTCCAGGTACTTCACAATCAGTCACTATCATGATGCTCTCGTTAGGAAACTCAAAGTTCATTGACTGATAGTCATCCACTGCCTGGTGTGCCAAGTGGTCTGCCAATACACTTCCCTTGATAGCTTTCTGAGTCGTGTACTGGATGTCGTATTCTGTCAAGATCATTTGCCATCTTGCTATTCTTCCAGACAGAGCAGGCTTTTCGAATATGTACTTGATGGGATCCATCTTTGAAATCAACAGAGTAGTGTGAGTCAGCATATACTGTCTCAGCCGGCGAGCAGCCCATACCAAAGCGCAGCAAGTTTTCTCGAGCAGTGAGTATCGGGTCTCACAGTCGGTAAACTTTTTGCTAAGGTAATAAATGGCGTGCTCTTTTCGGCCAGACTCGTCATGCTGCCCCAGCACACACCCCATTGAGCTGTCAAGTACTGTCAGGTATAGTATTAGAGGTCTCCCTTCAACCGGTGGCATAAGAATGGGTGGTTCTTGGAGATACTCTTTGATTCTGTCAAAAGCGGCCTGACATTCATCGTTCCAACTTACTACCTGATCTTTCTTCAGCAGCTTGAAGATTGGTTCACAGGTAGCAGTTAGGTGCGAGATGAATCGGGCAATATAATTCAGACGTCCTAGAAAGCCTCTGACTTCTTTCTCTGTCTTGGGAAGTGGCATCTCTTGTATGGCTTTAACCTTGGCAGGGTCCACTTGAATACCTTTGTCACTCACGACGAAGCCTAGCAGTTTTCCAGATCTTACCCCAAATGTGCACTTGTTTGGGTTCAACCTCAGCTTGTACAACTTCAGACGGTCAAACAGCTTCTGTAGATGGTCAAGGTGCTCCTCCTCAGTTTGGGACCTTGCAATCATATCATCGACGTATACTTCTATCTCATGATGGATCATGTCATGAAATAAAGCAACCATGGCACGTTGGTAGGTTGCCCCAACATTTTTCAACCCGAATGGAATGACCTTGTAGCAGAAGGTGCCCCACTGAGTAACAAAGGTAGTCTTTTCCATATCTTCAGGAGCCATCTTGATCTGATTATAACCTGAAAAGCCGTCCATGAAGGAGAACACTTTATGCTGGGCAGTATTATCAACCAGAACGTCAATGTGAGGTAGGGGAAGTCATCCTTGGGGCTTTCCCTGTTCAGATCCCTGTAATCGACACACATTCTGACCTTACCATCTTTTTTCGGTACCGGCACCACATTGGCAACCCACTGAGGGTAAGAAGTCACTGCTAGAAACCCGGCATCAAATTGCTTCATAACCTCGGCTTTGATCTTCTCCGACATCTCTGGACGCATACGGCGGACCTTTTGTTTAACCGGAGGGAAGTCTTCCTTGGTAGGCAAATGATGGACCACAATGTCGGTATCCAACCCAGGCATGTCTTCGTAAGACCAGGCAAAGATTTCCATGTAGTCATGCAGCATCTAGATTAGTCGTTGTTTCACACTGAGCTCTAGATTAACACCAATCTTGACTTCTTTTCTGTCTGTCTCAGTACCCAGATTTACCGTTTCCACTGGCTCTTCATGTGGTTGAATGGCCCTCTCTTCCTGGAGTAACAGTCTTGCAAGTTCGCCAGGCACTTTGCAATCATCTTCACCTTCGTCTTCGGCTAAGTTGATCGGATTTTCGAAGTCATAACTGGAAGTAGCAGAGTCGTTACCAGTGAGATCCATAGTGGATTGAAACCTGTACGAGTGAGTGTGTGTAAATACAGCTGTTTTGCAATATATAAAGAAAGAAGGAAAGGGAGCGCAAGATTTGAAATGTGAAAAACGTCCAATGCTTTTATTCATGATATATGAAAGTGACAAACAAAAGCCCTCACAAATAAAACCACGGTGCCCCGGGTAAGACACCGGGCCGTAAAGTTTCAAATTATTGTTTATTACAAATCCAAAACAAAGAAGTTCATTACTGGGTGACAAAAGTAATGGGTGTAAAGTCTTTTGCGGTCCAGTCGCTAGGTCCACCGTTAGTCGTTGGGTAGATCCAACTGTCAAACTCAGATTCTTCCACTTCGTCTTCATCCCCAATAGCATTCACTTCTGGATTGGTGATGAGCACAGGAGGTCTTCCAATCCTTGCCTTGCGCACAGCCTTCTGAGCTTCTGCAGTGAAACCTAAGCCAAATTTGTCAGTCTTAGGAGTAAAATCAGGGAGCCTGCCCCAGTTTGCACATTCACCTTTTTCAATCACAGCCCGAGCGTCCTTTAAGGAGGCCATCTTCAAAGGAGAACCCTCTTCAGTCACTGCTTCTACTGCTGCCAATGTTTGTGGCACCTCTTCAAAATGTTGAAAGGGGGTCTCAATGAACTCCCCATCCATTTCCACGTACCTGAAGGAGTTGAGGTGGTTGACCATGTATTCCTCTTCCCCTTGCACTGTTACAATCTTCCCCCTGACCGGGTATTTGAGCTTCTGATGTAACGTTGAAGTCACAGCTCCAGCCTTGTGGATCCACGGGCGACCCAGCAAACAAGAATAGGATGGACGAATGTCCATCACATAGAATTTTGAATCAAATACCTGCGAACCAACTCTGATCGGGATGTCAACCTCACCATGTACCATTCTTTTGGACCCGTCAAAGGCCCGGACAACAATGTTACTTGGTTTAAGCTCTAAACCCTCACAGTCCAGCCTGTCTAGAGCCTTCTTGGGCAGCACGTTTAATGAGGAACCAGTGTCAACCAGCACATGAGCAAGAGTAGTGCCCATGCATTCAATGGAGACATGCAGGGCATCATTATGGTTCTTCCCCTTGGTCGTCAGATCAGCATCAGAGAAACCCAGGCCATTATCAACGGTTAAGTTGGCCACACATTCGGTGAATTGATCAGCAGACGTTTCTTAGGGCACGTGGGCCGTCTTCAGGAAAGCAATCAGGGCCTTGGCATGGGCCTCTGAACACAGCAACAGTGATAGCATGGAGATTTTGGAGGGGGTGTGCCCCAGCTGTTCAACGACGTTGAAATCACTTTTCTTTATAATTTTGAGGATCTCTTCCATTTCTTGCTTGGAAGCCTCAACAATGGTCTTTGGTGCCTCCGTCCGGGCAGGCATATCAGCAGCAATCCCCTTGCCCCAAGCGTCAGATGACTCGGCAGCAGGGGTAGAAACTTGATCAGGGGGGAAACAGGCACACTGGCAGGTGTGATGACCAGAGGCCTTTGAATTGCTGGAGGAGCGATGTCTGGTGAGAACAGTCTTCCACTACGAGTGACCTTGGCAGGCCCGGTGATGTTGGTGACACCGGTACCAGCGTTGAACTCTTGCTTCACTCCCAGAACATAAACATCTGCCCCATAGTGCCACGGGACAGCTTTATCAGACTTGTAGGGGATGGGCCCCGGAACAGTAATGGTGATGGGAGCAATCTTGTGAACAGGCAAAATTTGGACAGGCTTCTTTGAAGGAGCCTTGGAAGGGTTATTTAAAATGGTAACAATTGAAACTTCTTCAACAGGGGCAGCAGGAACGACAGTCTTCTTGAACAAGATCTCTTTACTATCCATCAGGTTTTGGACGCCTAGTTTCAGCAAAGAACAACCAGCAGGGGAATCAGCACATAAAGGGCAACCTTTGCTACATCCCGGAAATAAACCGGCTAGCAACAGGTTCCTCTTGACGGTCAGCAGCGGAGTAGCAACATCATCCACAGAAGCTACATACAAATCCTCCTCAACAGAATTTACTCCATGCTGGGGCATGGGAGCAGTCACAACATTTGGCCTCTCGGGCGCCTCGAACTGTATCTCCTTGGCATCAATAAGGTCCTGAACCTTATTCCTCAGGGCCCAGCAATCATCAGTAGAATGTCCCAGGCTATCAGAGTGATACGCGCAACAGGCGTTGGGGTTGTATTTCGGAGATGCTGTGTTTACCATCTTTGGAGCCTCTTTGACGGTTACCAGGCTAGTTGACAGCAGTTGCGGCAAGATCTGAGAGAGAGTCATGCTGAGCCGAGTATACTTCCGTTTGGGCCTCTCAGCTCTGGGTTGGTTGTACTGTTGTGGAGCAGCAGCAGGCTTAGAAATAACCACCGTGTTGACAGCTTGGCGACGTTCAGGCTTGTTCTACTTTCTTGGGCCATACACAGCACCGGCCTCTTTCTTGAAGGGCTTCTTTTCAGCATTTGAGGAGGCACCCTTCTGTATCTTTCCCGATTTTATACCAGCCTCGATCCTCTCACCAGTCAGGATCAGGTCAGTAAACCCAGCAGAGGAATTACCAATGAGATGATTGAAGAATGGACCAGATAGGGTCCCCAAGAACATATCCACCAACTTCTGGTCCGTCAATGGTGGCTGCACCCTACCAGCCAGGTCTCTCCATTTCTGTGCGTACTCATTTGTAGTAGGCCTCCATAGGTAGAGAAGTCTTCGGTCCCAGCTCTTGTGGCTCAGCTTTGTGAATTCTGTCCCAAGCTTTGATGAATCTACGGCGCAGTTCGTCACTATCTTTTTGAAACTCAAAACTGATGTGAGGCACCAGCATCTCATGAGGCCCCGCTCTTCTGGCTCTTCCAAACTGACGGAGAGCTAAACATGGATTATAAGAGATTCCGCCCTGAGTGCCAATCAATGGAACATTAGGATATTCTCCGCAGCGATCAATAACAGCCACCTCATCTAAACCTCTGAGAGTCCAAGTGATGTCATTATCAGTGAGAGACATTAACCTATGAGCCCAGCCTCTTCCTTCTTGGTTCTTTAGCACGAACTTGGGGAGGTGCGAAATAAACCACCTCACCAACAAAGGAGTACAGCACCACAGAGTTCCTCATCTTCGGGCAGTACGAGCATAGAGTTGTTGCAGGACATCACCCAAGAGAGTGGGTACAGGGTTCCGAGACATGAAGATCCTTATGGCATTGATATTGACAAAGTTATCAGGATTTGGAAACAATACTAGCCCATAGATTAAGAGAGCCAGAATGTCCTCGTATGCCCTGAAGTCTAAGTCATTCCAGAAACTGTTAGCTTTACCAATCAGAAACTTAGCCAAGAAGCCCTTAACTCCGCTTCTAGTCACCCCGTTGTCCATTACCTCCTGGTTGGTCAAGGGAAGGGCTGTAGCAATCTCCTTGAGCCTAAGAGTCTTTTCCCAACCAGTGAAGGGAGTCTGATCCAAGATAGGGATGCCAAGCAAATCAGAGAACTCTTCCAGGGTAGGGACCAGCTGGAAGTCTTGAAAGGTGAAGCACTGGTACAGAGGGTCATAAAACTGGGTCAGGACACTCATTAGTTGTTGGTCCCACTTTGCCGTGACTAAACTGAGAAGAGAACCATGCCTCTGGATGAAGGAAGTAGTATTTGGAATTCTGCTAACCAACTCTTCAAGCAGCTCAGGTGGGTGAACAAAGTTGAACCGGATAGTGTTCCTTCGCATAGGCATCATGATGTCCTACAAAACAGAGCAAAGGTAAAACCCTCTTGTCTTTGAAATGGTCAGTCCTTATGCAGGATGCATGCAATGTTTATGATGGCATGATGTTATGATAAAGCACACCACAAATATTCACAAAGGCAAACATGATAAGGCACACAAGTCACACCAAAGCCCTTAGAGTTTTAGGCCAGCAGGGAGTTCAGGTACTACCCTCTTTCAGTTTGTTGGTTAAGACCTGTCCTAATCAAAAGTAACCGAGTTCTAGAGGATCCCAATATCACTGACTACCCTCAATCGGTCATAACTCCAGCATCGTAATCTTTTCTTGTGGCCAGAACCATCGCGAGAGTTTAGCCTCAATGGGTGTAACATACTGCTACTGTTTTATTGGCCAAGTTGGGTCATTTAAGGTTCTAAGGTCGGTTGGTGCTTAATGACTCCTCAGAAGACCCATATTCTCCTCGTTGCGACACAAGGGATATCGGTACAGACCAAGGTGCCACACCAACGTAGCCACTGCTTCACACGTGTCGGTCTATGCCGGACAGGTCCCTCACAGCTTATGCTACCTAACAGGGTATCCCCAGATCCGGGTTAGGATCTATGTAACTCCGATGCAGCCCACAATAATAAAGCAAACAAACACAGCAATTGAAAACACAAGTGATCTTAGTCCTAAGGTACACCCCACTTTTATAAGAATCCCCAGCAGAGTCGCCAGTTCTGTGATCGGTGGATTTAGAACTGACTGTTTAACGCTGGTTCGCGAAATGTCGCGGAAGCAAGAGTCGCCACCGTCTTTTATTTTCTCCAACATGGACAGGACAAAAGCACAGCAAAATTCCTTATGAGATATTCTCTCGGTTCGGGAGGTAGATTTATAGAAAGGGAAGGTGTTAGCACCCTTTCTATCCATGGTTATCCACGGTCTCTTAGATACTTGCTCATTATGTTTTCAAAAGTGTTTGCTTTTCAAAGTGTGCGTGGGTTTGAAAAAGTTTCATTTAAAGATTTCGGAATAACTCTTGTATCAGTCCTCAAGAGTGTTTGAAAATTTGTTTTGAAAGCTTTCTGAACGTGTCGGTGTGAAAAGAGTTTTGATTTGTTTTTGAATAGAGCAAGTATCCATGAGTCATCCACCTACCCTAAGGAATTAGGCCGTGTAAATGTCCTTAAGGTAGTGCCATCCCACCATTGAGAGGTAGGTAGCACCACCGTTGGAGGTGTTCGGGTCAATTCGTTTTTAGGGACAGTGTGGTCACCAGAGCAACAGTAGGACACCTTAGAAGCTACCCTTATGCCATTGATCCTTTTTTAATCTGAGGCAACCGTTTCGAGGCAACTGGATCATGGACATAAGGACTTACTAAAACGTCCTATACTCGACGACCACGTTTCGAAGGCAAGGCAACAGGTGAGGCGTACCCTAGAAGTGGTGTGTGAATTTGTGTGTTATTTTCATGTTAAGTTTATCTTTGATCATGGCACGGTGAGCTACGCTTGTTTTTAATTGGCATGCATTCTTTCATACAAGTTAACAGTTAAGGGGGTGCGGAAAGTAAATTGCGGAAAACGTAAATCCTACGCTATTACAAGGCGCGGGTCTATACATCGCCAAAAATTACAAAGACCCGTTTTTTAGTAAATGAGTACGGAAAATAAAAAAACAGTAAAAGTCCTAATTACTATTACATGTCCGGAGCAATTACATAATAATCGAACAAATTAAATACGCGCGAATAAATTAATCGGGAATGTCTGAGGGTGTTGACCCTTTTAAGAAATGGAATTGATTTTTTAGTCTTTTTTTGTAATTAAAACGAAATTGAAACTAATTAATAACTAATTAATTTAAATTTAACTAAAAGAAAATATTTTTGTTTTATAGGTTTTTATAAAATAGAATAAAAATAAAAAGAAACAAAATTAAACGTTAACCTAAATCTAAGCTATTTTAGTTATTTTAAGAAAAAAGTTAAAATGGCCTAATTATAATTAATTTATTTGAGATTTATTTACAAAAATAAAATAATAATAATAAAAATAATATTAGTTCAATTTTTGGGTTTTTTATGAAAATGGTTAATTGATTAATTGTTAATAATAAAAATGATTAAAAAAAGGGTTACAAATTAAATTGAAAAATAAAATGAAAAGAAAATAATAAACCAAATGGAGGGGGTGCTGGGCCAGGAATGGGGGTGTGATGTTGAATCTTGGCCCATTAGCAGGAAGCCTCGCTTGACTTTTTTAATCACCTATGCCCACGTTGACTCCAGAGTATGGTGTGCTGGCCTTCTGGACCTTTGGATCTGCATGGAAAGACACATGGCTGCTTGGATCTTGGAGTCACATGGTGGTCTGTTTTGACTATGCTGCATGGAATCAAGTTGAACAAAATAATAGAAATTATTTGGGGGGACCTGGGATTCGAACCCAGGTCCCAAGGATGGCATGACACGTTCCCAACCACTGAAGCACTTTGTTGCATTTGTTAATAACATGAAAAACAAATATGATATAAAACAAAAGCCAGTAATGCTGAAAAACAAAAAAAATGCGCGCGTGGATTTGAATGTACCAACGCCTGCTTGCCACGCATGTCATCTTCTACCTTTTCTGCAAAATATCAAACATATAGCGGGGGTTTTAAACCCCCACAAAATGCAGTCAAAATAAAAATAGCGATTAGCTCCTCACACCATATAAAAAGGGCGCGAATAGTTCATTGGATTCGTCTTGTCCTTCTCAATTCAACCATGGTTGTCTGGGGTTCCAATTTTACAGTATGGTGAAATCCCCAATTTGAAGCTTGAAAAAAACCTAAAATGCTTTAATGGTGAATCATGATTTAACACGTTAGAATGCAATTGGATTATCCTATTAGCTTCAGAAAGCCCCTAGCAATACAAAACAATAAAAGAAATGGATCAAATGCTTATGAAATGTGATGTACAGTTTTGAAAAATGAAGCAAACCGAATGAGTTATATGGCGCGATTTCTTGAGGTTCTTGACTCGTTTCTGATTGCTAAAGCTTCCTAGGGATACCAGGAGTGTGTTTTGATTGAAAGGGAGGTTTAAAACATGCTGCAAATAGGTTTACAATTTTGCTTTTTTCTCTTCAAAGTTTGAAATGTGTTTGGCCGTTTTGGAGCTTTTTAGGTCGTTCCTCCTCTTGTGATAGCTTGCACATATGTTATGTAAAGAGTTTCAATCAGAATTAAGAGCCTTGAAGCCTTGCATTCATGTTTGAGATTTGGCCATAACCTCCATTGAAACCACTTTCCATTTTTGTGTCAAATTTGAAATCTTGCTTGGAATAGCCCCCTTGCACGAATTTGGAATGGGCATGATGGTGTATCAAAGCATTTCAATACAAAATATATCCCCTAATTAATTTCTTTGATTTTTATTTGATTTTAAAAGATTTAAAATGAATTAAATCAAATAAAATTAAATAAAAATGGAAAAATTAATTTTAAATCTTGAAATAATTTGTGGGACACGTGGGAAGCATGGCCAAGCTGAAACAAGTGGAAAAAGTGGGCCCCTTTTGTCAAAAATGAAGTTTCAAGGATAATTGACTTTGGCCATTTCACAAAAATTTCCCAACTTCTCCAATACATATGTTGCTCAATTTTGAAGCTATGAACATGTTCTTGGACATTTTGGAAAGGTCTTGAAGTCCTCTAACCAATGTCTTTGGTACCATGTCATTTTGATTTATCAATCTCAAGTTATGGTTTTTGACTTAAAGTGCCTTTTTGTTGACTTTTGAAAATGACCTATAATGTTGAAATTGATAACTTTTTGTGAGAGCATTTCTTGGACTTGGAATGTGAAGATGAATTGTAGGAAATGTCTTCCCCTTCAAGATGAGCATTGGATGGGATTTTTCTGATGAACCATGAAAAAGTTATGCCTTGGTCAAGTTACAGTTGACTTTTCAACTGTCCAAAAATAGAAACTTTTGCATCTTGATGATTTTTGAGCCATTCTTGTGAAATCATGATCAAGAATTGATCAAATGATGATTGTGGCTTCAAAATAAGACGTTGACCAAAATTTTTGACTTTTGACTGCCAAATGACCATTTTGCCCCTACAGTTGACTATTGAGCAATTAGGGTTTTTGACTGTGCAACTTGACCTTGTGAGCCTTGAAACTTGGCATATGGATGCTTGACAATGTTTATGGGCATATGGGACTTGATTGGACCCTTGAAAACTTCAATTTCTTTACAAGAACCAAAACCCTAATTTTGACTGTGTTAGGAGGCAATTGGACTGTGCAACCCTTGGGAGATTTTGAACCTTGATCTTGGCAAATCTTGA
The DNA here is from genome assembly GCA_948472305.1 of Vicia faba. Taxonomy (NCBI): domain Eukaryota; kingdom Viridiplantae; phylum Streptophyta; class Magnoliopsida; order Fabales; family Fabaceae; genus Vicia; species Vicia faba. The sequence goes on from OX451736.1 coordinate 1,448,930,025, forward strand.
AGAATATTGGAGGGCAAATTTTGGGGTACAACAACCCCTATTTTACAAATTTCTCACCTAATCACTACCCATGCAATTTCTACCTAGGAACTCCTAAATATGAGTCCCTTCTCACTTTCCTTTAGTCACAAACCAGTGACAGTTACAACCTAGACAATAAAAATAGATGATACGCTTCCAATTAAACAGAACGCATTACTGCTTCACAACTTATGAGTGATTCACAAATTACCACTCAACTAAAGATTCCAACTCATGTATCAACAAGATAGAATAGTGGCTCATAATGAACAATGAACAACAAAAAGATGAAATCCTAAAGTCTATACTCTCATGTGTAGCTTCGTATCTTCTTTAGGTTTAGAATGATTTTATTTATATCCATAAAAGTGTCTGGGCTTGGATATTAAATCTCTACAAACAAATATTCTGCAAATCAAATAAAGTCTTCTGGTGCAGAAAGATATGTTCTCAATAATGTTTTGACATTCTATTTTGAGAACTAAATCTTCAGATATTTCCTCCTTGAAACAAATCTTCAGTAAATCAAATATCCAAATGCACATCTTGGTCCACAAGGAACAACAATCAAATCTTATAAACCACAAAACAAATCTTCCAAGACTAGAAACGTCACAGCTGCAATGTCGTACCAACATGTCACAACATCTTGTCCAACATCTTACTGACTAGTTATTTTAACAAAATGCAGCCAATAAACCAAAGCCTAACATTGTTGTTTAAATAAATTTATGTTATAGGTTTATTTATGTTGTTGTTTTTTAGACCCGTTATTGAGACACTAAATCCTAGAGGTTTAATATCGTTGTTGTTGTTTAAATATATTTATGTTATAGGTTTATTGATGTTTTTTTTGTTGAGACTCATTGTTGAGACTATAAACCCTAGAGAGGTTTAATCTTGTTGTTTAAATAAATTTATGTTATAGGTTTATTGATGGTGTTGTTGTAGTTTTGTTACTAGATTGTTTTTTGAGTTGTTGTTTAATGTAAGTTGTTATTTTTGAGTTTTGTATGTTACTGTTGTTGTTGTTTAGTTGTTCTACTACCAAAAGTTATGAAAATATATACGTTGTAGTTTAGTTTTTGTTATTGAGTTTTACTTTTAGATTGATATTGATATTGAGTTTATATTTTTTGTGATTCTTTATGCAACTCTCATATTGTTCCATCGAGTTGAGTTTATTATATCGAATGTCAATTGCTTGTTTCACTAACCCCTCTTTGAGTACATAAACTATTAAATTGATTTTGAAAATAAGCATATGAAAAATTATGTTGTATTTGAAATATACCTTAGACTGATAAATATTTTTCTATCATTTTGCAACTCATCATTCATTTCATGATCTTTTATAGTTAAAATCTCTCCAATACTTCTAGTTTTCATTCAAATTTCTTCCATATTTATTCATTTTTCAAAGCATCAAATTTTATGTTTTCAAGAATGAATTAGTAGAAAATAAAGTGTTGAATAAAGAACTTGAAACATTGAATAGACTTTAACCATTAAATAATATGAGATGAATGATGAGTGCATAATGCTTAAAAAATGTTAATCAGTGTAAGTTGTTCTTCAAATATAACATAATTGTTCATATAATTATTTATGTAACCAATTTTGAGAAGTTATATGTTCAGTTAGAGTTTAGTGAAATAACCAATACACATTATATTTAATAAACTCAATCGTGTTTTACTCGTCAGTTTTATGTCAAAAATGAGGTGATAGGTGTTATACCCGTCCGTGGAATGTCAAAACCGAGATGAAATGTGTTTTCTCCATTTAAGAATTCCAAAAAGGATCTCCCTATGGATCGAACCCATGACCTTTATAAATTACCCGTCAAGTTATGTTAAAATCGAGATGTAAAGTGGCACACTTTTCATGACGCCATTTGTTACATCATCTGTGAAACTGGGGTAAGACTTCTTTTCAACTGAGGTAAAAGGCATTTTTCATTGTAGTGATGAAGTACATTAATAAGAGTACATTTATTCTTATAAATGAAGTTGATTTACATAGTTCCCATTCCAACGACCCTTGAACGCCATTCATTTCCCATTTGAACTTTCTGTCCATTAGTGACTTCATAATAGATTTTGAACACGGTTTTGTCATAGGAAACATGGACATTGGCACAAGTATCATACTGCCATACTATACCTTTCCTTTGATATCTATAACTTTTCTCACAATTATAATTATGTTATCATTGGCTTGAAAAATATTTTCCTCATGTCGGGACTTATTGTGCTTGCAATTTCGAGCATAATGATTATGTTTTCCACACACATAACATCTGCCTTTGGGACCCTTTGATCCACCAGAATTATTAAACTTTTTTATCCTTCTTAATACCAAGATAGTTCTACTTACCATCTTGTTTCTTCTTACTTTTTACGTTCATCGCATTCGCCTTAGAATATCCAACAACCTTAGATTTCTCTCTATCTTTCAATTCTTCCTCGATTCAAAGATATTTCTGGATTTTCTCTAGTAAGAAGTCGTCAAAATTATGAAGTAACTTCTTCCTATAGCTTTTTCAAGAAGATGGTAATTTTGGAATAATTTCACCAATTAGGAAATCTTCAATAATATCGATCTTCACAACCCTAAGTTTATTTACAAGAACTTGTAACTCGTGCACTTATGTAAGTATAGACTTTGAATCCAACATTTTAAAATCGAAGTACTTTGAAATCAGAAACATTTTAGTACCTTCCTCCTTAGCATGAAATTTGAACTCGTGTGTCTTTCAAATTCTCATTGCCTATTGATTATCTCTGTAGAGATCCTAGAGACGATCAGATAGTGTGTTTAGAATGTATACATTACACAATAGTTTATCCTTATTTTGCTTCTTGTGTTCTTCCTGAAGTTCCTCATACTCATCATCTAGGGGTTCTATAACCAGTGCAAATTCAGGATCCAATACATAGAAGATCTCTAAAGCAGCCATGAGGAAGATCGTCTTGTCTTGCCAGCAAGTGAAGTTTGTCCCATGGAAACGGTTAACCTTCACAAGGTCTTGGTTCATCATTTTGATGCTTGAAACAGAAGTCTCGGTTGTCATTATTTGAGAACTATTAGATGGTTAGAGATTAATTAGAAGTTAAATAGATCAAGGCTAGAATCATTCATATGAATACTTTTCTAATAGTATTTTAAGCACTCTCTAAATTGTTTTAGGGTCTATTTGGGAGTTGGTTTTTGGAGGATTGCGTCTATATTTTGATATGTGTTTAGTATTATAAAAAAGTTTAAAAAAATATCAAACACATCTCAAAATATAAACGCTACCCTCCAAACTTTTCTCCTCAAAAACCCTCTAAAATCCAACTTCTAAAACAAACATTTAGAGTCTACACGTAGAAATACTCAAGATAATTAAGCATGTTTTCGACTTTGTACAAGACAAATGAAAATTTGAACGAAAGAAAGAATAAAATCTAGAATTAAGCCATGAAAAGGATAGTTCAAATTACATGTTTCGTCGTGCTTAAGTGGCACCTACAAGCCACCACTAGAGTCGCCATGCTCACGGTCTCGAGTTGGTGTCATAAGGGGAAATGTGAAAATGACAAGTGACATAAGACTTAAGACACCACTATGCCCACGGTCCCAAGTCGATGTCGTCAGGGGAATGTGAAAATGACAAGTGACATTATATTTGAGACTATCACACTCATCTATGTGACACTTTCTTCTCTTTAGTTCATTGATGAATTAATAAATACATCTCTATATAAAAAAACTTTAGGTTGTTTTTGAGAGTTTAGAAGAGAGGGGAGGACTTTGAAAAATAGGAAGGATTGAATACAAAATAGAGGTTTTAGTTATGAGAGTTTTGAAGGATTTGTTTTTCTTTATAACACGAAAACCCCCCTAATTTAGAAGAACTCAATTTATATTGAATGAGGGCTTTTGAGAATTTTGAAGGGTTTATAAATTATTTCAATATAATTTTTATAGTTATAATTTTTCAAAAAATAAAAACACATTAATAATAAACATTATTTTATTATTTTAAACAAACTCTTCTTTTCAAAAAAATATAAAAAATTTCTTTATATTTTTTAAAGAAATTATTTTTTAAAATTCTCTCTTCTCCTCCCCTCTATACTCTCAAACATAACATTAAAGGTTAAACTTTCACTATTTGATATACATTAAGTGTTTATTTATTTACTTACACAACAAAAATAATTTATTTAATTACTACTGAAACACAACAACAAAAATTATGTATTTAATTAATCTCTTTATTAATAATTACACTACATAATATTCTTGAATTGCCATAATTTTTTTTTTTTTGGTCATATATACATAGCTACTAATTGAATTAATATAAAATTTACAATTATTTATCTAAAAAATACATATAAAAAGAAACCGCGTCAAAATTGGTGTTCTTTTGTTCCACCTCAGACAAGAGAGGTGCAGGTGTGAAGAGTAAGAAATAAAAAATGCACATTTCCCCAAATTAGAAAACCCTTCATCATTCCTATCATATGAATGTGTCAGCTAAGAAACCCTCAAGAACCTTCCTCACTCTTTCTTCCGCATTTCATTCTCTTACTTAAACCTCTCTTTCTCTCCCTTCATAATTATTCTTCATTTTCCTTTCTTCTTTTCTCTTCACACCTCCCTTTTACTCACACACCCTTCTCTCTGTCTCTCTTTCACAAATGGAAAAAAACAATGAAAACCCGAATATCCCCAACAACTTCGACGCAAAGAGTTACAACCTCAGTGGAAAAATCATGCTCTGCGCCATAGTCTTTCTCTTATTCGTCATCGTTCTAATGCTCTGTCTCCATATCTACGCTCGCTGGTACCTTCTCCAATCTCGCCGCCGTCGCAACCGTCTCCGCCGTCGCAGTCAGCTTGTTTTCTTCACCGACAATACAACAGCCTCCGTCACTACAACCCGCGGCCTCGACGTCTCCGTCATCGCTAAACTACCGTTATTCTTATACAGTCCGGAAACTCACCCGGAAAACGCCACGGAGTGTGCTGTTTGTTTGTCGGAGTTTGAACCCGGGGAAACTGGTAGGGTATTACCCAAATGTAACCATAGTTTCCACACAGAATGTATTGACATGTGGTTTCATTCTCATTCCACGTGTCCACTTTGTCGCGCACCGGTTGAGACCACATTTGAACCGCAACCCGAGGTTGTTATAACGGTTTATGAACCGGGAACCGGTTCGGGTTCGAGTCACGGTTCGGTTTTGGAAAATGAGAATTTGAAACGGACCGGGAAAGAGATTTGTTCGAGTTCGGTTGGGTTGAGAAGAAAGCCGTCTTTTAAGGGAGTGACCGTTGAGGTGCCTACGAGGAATGAAGAGTGTTGTGACTCGCCGTCGTCGTTTCGGTCGCCGATGAGTCGGATGTTGTCGTTTAAGAGGATGCTTAGTAGGGAATGGAAAGGAAGCGTTGTTTCTCCTTCGTCTTGTGGTGGTGGTGGTGGTGGTTGTAGCTCGGTAGCTGAGTTGAACTTGAAGGTGGACGAGGTGAGACTCAGTGAGTTGAGTTGAGTCGAAGTGCTGACGTGGCACCTTTTTGAAAACACGAAACGTGTTTGGAGCGGTTGGTGGCGCGTGAGTGTGAATATATGAGTAGTAGTTGAAATTTCAAAGGATGTATGTTGTATGTAACAGTCAACGTAGATGTTAAAAAATTAGTTGATATAATATTTGTTTATTGTTTACGTTTCAAAGATGGGATAATAGGACACCACAAAAATTGAACTGTCGTTGTTGTTATTGGACTGGAGGGTGTGAACAATTTAGATAAGTCAAGGAGGAAGATAAGATGATGTTTTTAAACTCGAGAGTTAAGAATTTCCTCAACAAAAAAAACTTAAGAGTTAAGAGACTTGTTTAGAATATCTCATTTTGGGAAAAGAAAAACATGAATATTTTTGTCTCTATTTTGGTCTACATTTAAAAGAGAAATGTTTTTTGTTTTGATTTGTGTGTTTACTTAGGCATATTGAAAATGCAAATGTGTACTTAGTGTCAATCACTCAATATATATGCTATGGTATCTTTCTTTCTTAACACTAAATATTGTTGGTGTCTATTTATCTTTCTTTCTTAATCCTTGATTTGGTGTATTTACTGTGTTACACAACTTTACAAATTTCAAATAAAACTTAAGCCACTTTGAGATAATTTTATTTGAGTTTAATGGACATATGTTCAATAGAAACTATCAATCTCATCTATGATTTAGCGAAATACACCTTGGTTATTGAATGGCCGTGCATCTCTTATTTTTTTCTTTTCTTATATTATTTATAAAAAAATTAAAAATTATTTAAATTTTAAAATTTTAAATCAATTTTAAATTAAGAATTTTCAAAAGAAAATCAGTTTTAAAAATAAACATAAAAATAAGTCTTTATCTCAAACAGTTCATTATTAGATTTTTAAAATAACTAAAATATAATGTACTGATTATTAGATTTTTAAAATAATTAAAATGTAATGTACTGATTTAATAATAATAGTTAAATGTGATGGTTGCCGATAGAGAGTTTAAAAAATAATAAGACCATTATGTTAATTTAGTGAACCAAATTTGTATTATAAATCAAATTGAAAGTGAACCAAATTTGTGTTATAAATCAAATCGAAATTGAAAGTAAATCCAAACTGAAAAAATGTTAAAAACAAATTTACAATTTTATTTAAAAAATAAAAGTAAAAAGTAATAAAAATAAAAAGTGATCTGGACTGGGCCTACATTTGTCCTACGAACGAAAGGCTCAAAGACAACCCAAGTTAGAGATTATGGGGCAACTTCTCATCTAATCGTTAGGGGACGTGGCCCACCACTTCTCAACGGACATATCAAACTGCCTTCCGAAAATCTCGGGTTCAATTCTATTCTCGCGGAGCGGTTGACCAGGGGGAGTCCACTTGTTGGACTCCATACTCACGTAAATCTTGGCAGTTCCTGTTATTGAGCCTCTGTGTGGCTCAATAGTGGGGACCTTGGCCCAACGCTGGGAGCTATAAATACTCTCTCTCATGAGAGGGTCAGGTATTCATTCATTCACACCTAAATTCATACTTGTTTGCTCATTCTGCCTCTCACTTTGCCATCAGAGTGTCTTGCAGGTACCCCCCATCTCATTCAAACTCAGCTCGAAGCCAGCTGTGACGATCCAACTCTGATCAGGTCAGATTAGTGGCGCCGTCTGTGGGAATCTAAGCTTCCCCGTCTTCTCTTCACTTAAAAGACCAAAGTTAAAACCATCCTCGACTGTCATGGATGACCAGACTCAGGACAACCAGAACGTCTGTGTCATCGATGCTAACAAAAACATCGCCGACAACAATGTCGTCCTTGACAACGCCGGTACCGCCGGCCATAACACGGTCCCCTGCGTCAACGTGCCCGGACCTTCTAACTACAGGGACAGAGCCACATCTTCTTCTTCGTCAATCCCTCCTCGACTTGAAGAAGACTGACCACCTCCATTGAACTATCCACCCGGCCAATTTCACGAGGTCCCCGTCCCCGCCGGGGCAGACGCCACGACCAGGGCACTGTTCGAGGCGATCAATCAAACCAACTATCTCATCTTCGCCCAGGGGGAAAGACTGAGAGCACTCGAGGATGATCGAAGGCCCCCGAGAAGACACGGGAGGCCTCAATCTCCTCCCCCTCGACAAACGGACGAATGTCCCCAATCTCCCCCGCGGAGATGGAATCAGGACATCTCTAGAAGCCCGTCACCCTGACCACTCGGACGATGACCCCCTTTGGAGAGGGAACCGCTCGTCGATGCGGGAAGGCGCGACTATGTCCCCTCGCGGCAAGAACGAAGACCCCCCCCCCCCCCCCCGGAGATAGACACGGGGGAAACCATCAACAGTCATACCGCCCAAGGAACGCTCTGCGTGACCATGGCCACAGTTACCGCCACTCCATCGGATCTCCATCCCACTCTCCCAAACAGAGTGACGAGGACGACCCTCGCGGTCCCTTGTCACAAGTTATCATGGAGGCGCCCATTCCCTCGGGCATGGAGAAGCCTCCCCACTTAAAGGAGTACGACGGCATCACCGACCCGGTCGACCATATAGACGGGTTCGAAGCCATGCTTCACTACCACAACGTCGAGGGACCAATCAAGTGTCGGTTTTTCCCCACGACTCTGAGGAAAGCGGCTATGGAGTGGTATAAAGGTCTCGCCCTGAGGTCAATTACCTCTTGGTGAAACCTGAAGAACCAATTCATCAGCTCGTTCACTACTTCGCGACGACACCCGAAGACCAAAGCAGCGCTCGAGGCCATCGTCCAGAAACATGACGAGACCTTGAGAGAATTCATCGATCGCTTCAACCGGGAAGCCATCCAGGTCCCCTGTACTGACCATATGAAGAGGTACCTGCTTGAGAGGGGGGATCCTCTCCGGCACCGAGTTCAGAAAAGTCGTAGGCATCGAACCACCCTGGACGTTCAATGCCCTCCTCGAAAAGACCAGGGCCTATATGGACTACGAGGAGAGAGAAGCGGCCAATAGAGCCTGAGACCCTAGAAACCACAGATCTAGCAGTAACCCATGACAAGACATTGTCCCTCCTCGACGAACTAGAGAGAAGAAAAGGGACGATAAACCCCGAGACGCCCGGGAACAGAGGGGGCCCTCGGGGAGGTTCACCGAATACACTCCGCTAACGGCTTCCCATGAGTGCATCTTAACGGAGTGCACAAGTACAGACTTCAAGGATGGTGGCGTCAAATGTCCCCGCCCCGCTATTGCCAAACTCGGGGTGGACCAAAGCAAATACTGCCAGTACCACCGGAGCCACGGGAACCTGACCGAACACTGCGTCCACCACAAGGATGCCATCGAGACCCTCATAAAAGGGGGGATACTGGCACAATATTGGCAAAATGACGCTCCTCGTCGGGATACCCATGATACGAGGGAAGCAGAAGAGGATGCCCGACCATCTAACGAGTCAGTTCCCATCTAAACCGCATTCTCCGTCACAAGACCCGAGGACTTCTAAGTCCCTGGATATCTCCAAGAACCTCTGTCTATGCATAGCAGGTGGGAAAACTTCCCCTCCGCCATGGTCATCAATGGTGGAAGGTTCAATAATTTGACTATAAATTCAGCTAAGAGGAAGCTGGAGAGCTGGTCAACACGACCCCCCCCCCCTCAAACGGTGACCTTTGAAAGGGTGAAAGGCAGATCAGAGTCAATCACCTTCTACATCAAGGAGATCCCCGGAGGGGACCCCAATTCGGCCATCCCTCTACTGATAAGGACAAGAATGGCCAACTTTGACGTACATTGCGTCCTCGTCGACGAGGGAAGTTCCTTCGACGTGATGTACAACCAGTTATTCCGAACCCTACAGCTCGACGAGTCTCACCTTTCACCATACGTGGGGTCAGACCTGCAGGGCTTTAACGGCTCGACGTCTAAGCCTTAGGGATACGTCGATATTATGGTCACGTTTGGCGAGGATACTGCTACCAGAAAAGTCTGAAGGGTGATAAAACACTTAGAAGGGGGGGGGGGGGGGGGTTGAATAAGTTCTCTTTTTCTTTTTCTTAAAGGCTCAACAATAATGGAAAGACAAGGTTATTTTTATCCTGGTTCGTTTGAACTCAAACTACTCCAGTCCACCCGCCAAGGTGATTTCGCCTTTCTCAACAAGGACTTAATTCACTATAATCAACTGATTACAAACACCAACAATTGTTGTGACTAACAATGCACAAGTAATCTTACAAGTGACTCACACCACTAAGACTTAAACTAGTCCTAGTCTACTTGAGAAATTTGACCAAACTTGGTCTCTCAAGGAACAATTACAAGAGTTAAATATTTACAGATAGTGAAACAAAGTTTGCTTCTTAGAAAGCTATATCACAACTATGATTTTTCACTAAGAATAATATTGCACAAAGTGTATGAAGATTATTTGTGAGTCCAAAATATTTTTTGCGTAGTTCTTGCTTCTTTTCAAATTCTTGAGGTGTTGGCTTGCAATTAATGTCCTTCTATATATAGTAAGAAAAAAATGACCGTTGCTGCCTTCAAATGTGGAGAGCATTAAATGTTTGCGTGTTTCCTTGTACTATTCCATTTTCCAACGAACTAGTGTAGACACTTGAGTGCATGTAGTCGTCTTTGCATTAAATGAGCAAACGGCACTTGTAAGAACATGTTTCCTGAAGCTTGACAAGACTTGTTAGCTTTTGCATTCTTTCAGAACATAGCTTCACGTCTTGAATTCAGAACATGCTTGCTTATCTTCTAAACAACGCTTTGCTTGCTAAGTACTTCTGATCAACGCTTGCTTTCAAATAACTTCTGAACAGCACTTGCTTTCAAGGTACTTCTGAACAAGGAATCCTGCTAAGCGTTAGAAGATGCATATAAATAATTATATTACCAGAGTCAGCATTAGCACTTGCGCTAAAACAAATAGTTCTTTCATCAAAGAACTTCTTCATTTATTTTCAGCTCAGCACATCAAAATGCTTCTGTGAGAATATTATCTGAAACAATTAAATACGTTCATCAGAGTATTAATTATATAAAAATATATTTTATCGTTATCATCAAAATATCAAATATGTAAAATATAATTTATTGTTATCATCAAAACTCTGAGATATGATCAAAACCAATCTTGTTCTAACAATCTCCCCCATTTTGATGATGACAAAAAATATATTCAGATAAGAAATAAGATTTAATAAGAGATAGGAATCTCCCCCTGAAATTAGTATTTCTATAAGAAAAACTTCCTGAGAATTTTCATCAGAGCTTTGAAATTTTCTTCTGGGATTTCTTCAGCAAGTCTTTTGAAGATAATGTTCATTTAAAATTAAACTTCCAGAGTTTAAATGATACCTGTAAAATTATTTTACACATAGAAAGAAATCTTGTATTTTGTTAGAATGTCTGACTTAGTCCCATAACTGTTAATCAGATATTAGATCAAAATACTCATTTTCTCCCCCTTTTTGGCATAATCAAAAAGTATATAAAAATAGCTGAAGAGCGTAAAAAAAATTTATAATAAAAGATTCAGAGGTTCAACAAAACAACAAACAAAAACAAGAAATAGAATGACACTAAGATTTCTTAGAAACAAGGGCCATAAGAAGATTCTTGATCTCAGATGCAGATTCCTCTTGTTTCATCATCCATGTTCTGATTTCTTGGTTTGTCTGATCTTGCTTGTCCAAGCGCTCATGAATAGCTTCGTTATCTCTCTTAAGCTCATTCAGAGTATCCATTACAAGTGAAATAGGATCAGAGGATGTAGAAGCTTTAGCAGATACAGCCTTTGGAGTAGCAATTGCGTGTATCCAGAATTCTTTAACAAGATATGGAAAAACTGGACCAACTAGACGGTCAAAGAAGTTTCCCCAACCTTGAAATTCCACAGAAGGAAGAAGATCAAAACCATTAGCTTTAAGATTCTCAAAGTCCACCATTATTTCACTTATAACCTCTAAGCTATCCACTGAAATGAGAGTGGTTCTCTCAGGAACGATGTATTGCTCAGATTGAATGTTCTCAGAATGAGTAGAGGAGGAAGCCATAGGAGCACTTAGGTTTGAGAGAAGGAAAAAAAAGGGTTTCAGAGAAAAATACACAGAGACGTTTGAGTTTTGAAAGAGAAGGTAAAAAATGAAAAGGGTTTTTACAAAGGTATTTATATGAAGACTTTTCAGAAATAGGTTTAAAAAATAAAATTGTAAAAAGAGTATTTAATAAAAATTTAAATAAAAAGAATCTAATCATGACTTAGCATTTAATGAAATTGAAAGTAAGGGGAAAGCGTGAGATTTTAATCAAATCATAACAGTTACCTAGAACGGCGTCAATAGCTTAGCACGCGTGACCTTTCAGAAACACACCAAGTGTTCATCTCTTGAAGGTTGCATGGGACAGCTGTTTGATCTAATGAACTGCTGAGCTATACTTTGAAATGAAACGTTAGAACATTTCAGAACATTACATATAGCTTCTGATGTAACTTCTCTTCTAACTTCTGAAGAGTTGTTAATCAGAGCATTCATTTCAGAATATTCTGAAGTCAAGCACAGAAGATAAATATTATTTTATTCAGGATATAATTCCATACAAATATTTTTCAAAATGAATTTAAATCTATCTTCTGATAGGGATTTGGTAAAAATATCATCCCATTGATGGTCTGTTTTTACAAAGTTTAAATTTAAAATTCCCTTCTGAATATAGTCCCTTATAAAATGATATTTAATTTCAATGTGTTTAGATTTAGAATGTAAAATAGGATTTTTAGAAAGACAAATTGCAGAAGTATTGTCACAGAAGATAGGAATCTTACTTTCATAAAGATTAAAATCTTTTAGCTGACTTTTCATCCAAATCATCTGAGAACTACATCCAGTAGCAGATATATACTCAGCTTCTGTTGTTGAAAGTGCAATTGTCAAGAGGATGATCTTTTGAGTCTTCCTTTGCTTCTGACTTTTCAGAGTTTGAGGGATGATCTTTTGTACCTACAGAAATATCAATTTCTTTGGTTTTTGCTGACCAAGCTTATCATCAAACCTGACTTTGATTGATTCTTCAACAATCAGAGTTTCTGTGTTGTATATTCTATAGCCTTTTGAGCGTTCAGAATATCCAAGCAGAAAACACCTTTGTGCTTTAGAATCAAACTTGTTCAGAATGTCTTTAGTGTTAAGAATAAAAACAAGTACATCCAGAAGGATTGAAATATGAGATGTTTCTAATGGACTAGAGGAAGAAACAACATTTTATGATTTAAAAGAAGGTTTTGAAAACTTTCCTTTAAGACATGCTTCGCACAGAGCTTCTGATGTTGTATTTCCATTCCTGTTTCCAGTAGTTTCAGAGCCAGTAATCTTCTGTTTCTGATTACCTCTGAAACCTGAGAATCTTTTAGATTCCAGGCTTTGGAACATATGCTTTCTTTCCTCCATGAGTAGAGAGCATCCAGAGTCCAGGTGTTAGTACTAGAGTATCAACCTTGTTGTTAAAAATATTTGCAACATAGATGATTTTGTCTTTTGGTACCCATATCTTTTTGGGTCCTCTTGGGTTAGAGTATTTAAAGTTCTGTTTGAACTTTGAATTAGAATAAGAGTGAGAAGTATATTTAATATTATGTGTGTGCCCAGTGGTGAAGTGAGAATGGAGAGGAGTACGTTTGATAACCAGATCTTTAACTTTCTTAGGCTGGGATACTTTGCCTTTGTATCCTATACCTATTATGTCTTTCTTGCTAACTCCATAGATCATTGAAGCCATTTTGCTTCTATCTATGTTTTTAGCTAGAAACTTCTGAAAGATTTGATCATATTTATTTATGATCTTATCAGCATTACTAGGATCTTCTGAGATTATTTCCTTCTGAGAGTTTTGTAGATCATTTTCTAGTTTTGAAATCTTTTCTTTTAACTCAGAGTTTTCTAATCTCAAGCTCTCAGTTACTTCAGAGTCAGAAGCAAGATCCTTTTTCATATTCCCGAATTTGACTCGAAGCTGCTGATATCTTTCTAGAATTTCACTCAGACTTTCTCCTAGTTCAGCTTTAGTGAAATTAACAGTGAAGTCAGGGAATACCTCTTCAGTGTCTGATTCTGATTCTGACCCTGATTCTGATTCAGAATATTCAGAGACATCTGATAAGTTGTCGGTTTGAGCTATATTGGCTTATTCATCTTCTGATTCTGTTTCGTCTTTAGAAGATTCAGAATCATTCCATGTTGCCATAAGACTCTTCTTCTTTTCCTTAACGAACTTCCCTTTATGTTTCTCCTTCTGAAGCTTTGGACACTCACTTTTGTAGTGACCTTGTTTATTGCATTCATAGCAGGTAATGATTCTGTTACTTGATATTCTGTGTCCAGAGGATTGTTCAGAGTCATTTCCTGTTCTTCTGGAGTTTCTAAGATTCTTCTGCTTGTGCTTCCATAGCTGATTGATCCTTCTGGAGAGCAAGGATAGTTCATCTTCTTCTGAAGCAGACTCTTCAGAGTTTCCTTATTCACCCTAAAAAGCTTTAGTTTCATATTTTATAATTGATTTAAGGGCAACATAGTTACCTTTCTTCTGAGGCTCGTGCTCATCAAGTTCTATCTCATGACTTCTAAGAGCACTGATGAGTTCTTCAAGAGACACGTTGTTCAGATCTTTTGAAACTTTGAAAGCAGTGACCATAAGTGCCCATCTTTTGGGTAAACTTCTGATGATCTTCTTAATGTGATCTGCCTTAGAATATCCCTTGTTCAGAACTCTCAGGCCAGCAATCAGAGTTTGGAATCTTGAGAACATAGCTTCTATAGATCCACTTTCTTCCATCTTGAAGGCTTCATACTTCTAGATGAGAGCCAGAGCTTTAGACTCCTTCACTTGAGCGTTTCCTTCATGAGTCATTTTAAGAGACTCAAACATATCATGTACAGTATCTCTATTTGTGATCTTTTCATATTCCATTTTAGAGATAGCATTTAGAAAAATATTTCTAGCTCTATGATGATTTTTTAAATCAGCTTTTTGATGTCTATTCATATTTTTTCTATCAATCTTATTTCCTTAGGAGTCTGTAGGATGTGTGTAACCATCCAAGACTATATCCCATAAATCACTATCATGACCTAGAAAGAAACTTTCTAGTCTATCTTTCCAATAATCAAAATCTTATCCATCAAACACTGGAGCTCTGGTGTAGTTATTGTTGTTTTGTTCATTTGCCATTGTGTTTTCTTTTTGGATCTTTTCCTGACACGATTAAGTGTTGTACTCAGAGTCAAGCTCTGATACCAATTGAAGGGTGAGAAAACACTTAGAAGAGGGGGGAGTTGAATAAGTTTCTCTTTTTCTTTTTCTTAAAGGCTCAACAATAATGGAAAGACAAGGTTATTTTTATCCTGGTTTGTTTGAACTCAAACTACTCCAGTCCACCCTCCAAGGTGATTTTGCCTTTCTCAACAAGGACTTAATTCACTATAATCAACTGATTACAAACACACAACAACTATTGTGACTAACAATGCATAAGTAATCTTACAAGTGACTCACACCACTAAGACTTAAACTAGTCCTAGTCTACTTGAGAAATCTGACCAAATTTTGTCTCTCAAAGAACAATTACAAGAGTTAAATATTTACAGATAGTGAAATAAAGTTTGCTTCTAAGAAAGCTATATCACAACTGTGATTTTTCACTAAGAATAATATTGCACAAAGTGTATGAATATTATTTATGAGCCCCGAATATTTTTTGCGTAGTTCTTGCTTATTTTCAAATTCTTGAGTTGTTGGCTTGCAATTAATGTCCTTCTATATACAGTAAGAACAAAATGACAGTTGCTGCCTTCAAATGTGGAGAGCATTAAATGTTTGTGTGTTTCCTTGTACTATTCCATTTTCCAATGAACTAGTGTAGACACTTGAGTGCATGTAGCCGTCTTTGCATTAAATTGGCAAACGAAACTTGTAAGAACATGTTTCCTGAAGCTTGACAAGACTTGTTAGCTTTTTCATTCTTTCAAAACTTAGCTTCACGTCTTGAATTCAGAACATGCTTGCTTATCTTCTAAACAAGGCTTTGCTTGCTAAGTACTTCTGATTAGTGCTTGCTTTCAAATAACTTTTGAACAACACTTGCTTTTAAGGTACTTCTGAACAAGGAATCCTGCTAAGCGTTAGAAGATGCATATAAATAATTATATTACCAGAGTCAGCATCAGCACTTGCGCTAAAACAAATAGTTCTTTCATCAAAGAACTTCTTCATTTATTTTTAGCTCAGCACATCAAAATGCTTCTGTCAGAATATTATCTGAAACAATTAAATACGTTCATCAGAGTATCAATTATATAAAATATAATTTATTGTTATCATCAAAATATCAAATATGTAAAATATAATTTATTGTTACCATCAAAACTCTGAGATATGATCAGAACCAATCTTGTTCTAACAAGTTCAAGGTGCGCTTCCTCGTCATTGATTGCCCCGTCTCTCTACAACTGCATTCTTGGAAGGCCGACACTGGCAGAGATGACCGCGGTGCCCTCTATCGCCCATTTAAAGATGAAGTTCTACACCAAGAGGGCATGGGTCACCACTATTCAAGGTGACCTGGCAGCTGCCCGAAGGTGTTTCAACGCGGCATCCAAGGGACACAACACGGTCGACACCAGCACATGGCCCGCCAAGAAAGCTTCAACTGCGCGATCAAAGCTTCAGCGGTCAGAGCCCGTCAGAGAAAAAGAATAGAGGGCCCCTTTAGAGGTCGACTCGATATCCCTAGACACTCACTTCGAATAGGATGAACCCCCCAACGGCGAGCAAGTTCCCCTCTGACCAATTCCGTACGGGGACTTCGAGCTTGTCCCCCTCGATGAAGACCCGAGCAGAGGAGTGAAGATTGGCACCGGACTCCCCGACTTGGCAAGAAAGCAGATTAAGGCTTGCTTGAGGAAAATGCGGATCTGTTCGCATGGAGAGTTGCGGAGATGCCCGATCTCGACCCTGGGGTCTCCTGTCATCCACTTGCCATTGATCCAGCCGCTAGGGAAATAGTACAACATAGACGTAGGCAGTCTCCGGAGAAAGCAGAGGCTGCTGAAAAAGATGTAAAAGACCTCCTAGAGGCAAATTTTATTTCTGAAGCCCGGTATTCAACCTGGATGTCAAATGTTGTACTTGTTAAGAAAAATAATGGAAAATTGCGAATGTGCGTTAACTACACCGATCTTAACCAAGCATGCCCCAAAGATGCATTTCCTTTACCTAATATTGATATGCTGGTCGACAACTTGGCCGGCTAAAAATTATATCGTTTATGGATGCCTATTCGGGCTACAACCAAATCCCCATGGAAATAGGCAACAAACACCGCACTGCCTTCATGACTAGCTCGGGCAATTATTACTACAACGTAATTCCCTTCGGTCTGAAAAACGCAGGAGCAACGTACCAGCGGATGATGAACAAAGTCTTCCGCAACCAAATCAGGGATATGCTCGAGGTATACATGGATGACATGATCGCAAAATCCCGAGAAGATATCGACCATGCTGCCCATCTCAGGGAAGTCTTTTCCCAAGCAAGGTAATGTAAAATGAGGTTTAACCCCGAGAAGTGCATGTTCGGGGTTAAGGCGGGAAAGTTCCTCGACTTCTACTTAACAGAATGAGGAATCGAAGCCAACCCCGACAAGTTCCAAGCTTTCTCCGACCTCCCCACACCTACGTTGGAAAAATTCATACCAGTCTTGAATGGCATGCTCACCTTACTATCCTGTTTCGTTGCGAAATCCGCTCAGCATGCCCTCCCTTTCTTCAAGATCCTCCGCAAGGAAGCGGCTTTCGAATGGACCGAGGAATGCGAGCAAGCTCTGCTCCATCTCAAATGAAGCCTCTCACATCCACCCGTGTTATCACGACCAATTGACGGGGAAACCTTGTTTCTATACCTAGCCGTCTCGCCCGAAGCCGTCAGCGCAACCCTAATTCAGGAGACGCACGACGGACAAAAACCCGTTTATTTCATGAGCAAGGCGCTTCAAGGGCCCGAGGTTAGATACCAACAGATAAAAAAGGTAGCTATGACCCTCGTCAATACAGCGAGAAGGCTCAGACACTACTTCCCCGCGCACACGATCGTGGTGCAAACGGACCAGCTCGTGAAACAACTCTTGGGTCGACCAGACATGGAAGGTCGAATGTTGAAGTGGTCCTTGGAACTTTCTTAGTTAGATATTCAATATGGTTGTAATAGATATTTAGGTTTATTTTTCTTGGAAATCCCTATTTGTAAATTTGTATACCCCCTCCCCTAATGATGTAATAGCTTAGTAATTTTACTTTCCGCAATTTATCGCTTTATATAAATGCTAGTAGTTAGGGTTTGTATGGTAAGACTAAAACCAACAAGTAGAAAACCCTAATTCAAAACAAAAAAATACATGTAAATCAAACACACTTGCACACTTACACCCTTAGGGTAATTCCACTTGTTGCCTTACAAAAATGGCCATGTTATGCATGTGGGGTATCTTAGCAAAAAGTAATCAAAATACAAGATCATAGTCCCTCGATGATGCTATCAAATGTTGCCTTTCAAAATGATCTTAGTCCCTCAAAGAAAAATGCTAAGATATCTTACAACATTGCTATCATGGTTATACGATGACCCACGCTCGTCCCTTTACATCCAAAGATAAGGCTTCTTACCAATCAATGGTAAGATAGAAATATCAAAGGAAAGGAAGAAATGAACTAAGACTTTTGAGTAGGTAGATTTGTACCTAGTTGCTTGCTCATTTTCAAATCAAACATCCTTGCTTATTTTCAAAATAAACACCAACACTTTCAAAACCTTTTCCAAACATGAAATATTTTTAAAAGCTCAACACTTTATATACATTCTTATGACGAGAACTATTACAAAGTTTGCCTAAACGAAGGCGCCGTTTCAAAATACTTTCAAAAACCACACAAAGCACATTTTCAAACAAAAGCAAGTGATTTAGCAAGCAACTAAGAGTCCATAGATAACTATGGATGAAAAGGGTACTAACACCTTCCTTTTTCATAATCTACCCCCGAACTCAAGAAATAATCTCAAAGGTCTTTCCTGTTCTTTTCAGCCTTTCCTTTTGGATAAAAGAAAAGTCGGTGGCGACTCTTGCTAACCGCAACATTTACAATTAAACTCAAAACACCCAAGTCAGTTCTCCTACCGTATCACAGAACTGGCGACTCTACTGGGGAGAAACTTAAAAGTGGGGTTACCTTAGGGCTAGATCACATTTATTTGCTTTCATTGTTTGATTTGTTTGCTTTACATTTTGGTTCCTTATTTTTGGGCTTGTTTAAATCCTCTACCTGGATTTGGGATACCTTATAGGTAAGTAGCAATACGTTGTGGAAACTGTGCGGGATATACCGACATAGTCTAAGAAATAGCTACGTTAGTGTGACACATTTGTGGGTACCGGTAGCCCTTGAGTAGTCAAGGAGAATACAGGGCCGATGTGTGGTGTCATGAAGCACTAACTGACTTTTAGAACCTTTACTTGACCAACTTGGCCATTAGGACATAGTGAGATATCCGTCTTTGGTGCAGTCCGAAGTTGGTTGATACTCGATACTAGACTCATTGAGGTTTGAATTTTCGGGATATTTCGGTCGCCGTGAAAGAGGCTTGCGCTGAAACAATGCCCGAGAAGACAGATTAATGATATTGAGATCCCTTAGAACCCAATTACTATTTCTAGGACAGGTTTGAGCCAACTAAACTTCAAGAGGGTACTTACCTATGAGACTCCATGCAATCCTAAACCTAAGGACTTGTTTGCCTTGTTTGTATATACTTACTTGTACATGACATCATAAACATCATAACATCATACTCATTCTCACTAATCATTTCAAGGATTATTGGGATTTATCTTTGTTCTGTTTTATAGGACATGGCTTCCCTCCGCAGAAATACTATCCAAGTCAATCTCGTAAGAATTCCTCCTCAACTCAAAGAGTTAGCATTAAGGGTTCCTGATAATTCTCCATTCACTGAAAGACATGGTCGCCTCCTAAGCTTGGTTACCTCCAACACTGATGAAGATATGATGAAGGTGCTTTTCCAATTCTTTGATCCTCTACACCATTGCTTCACTTTTCCTGATTACCAGCTTGTGCCTACTCTAGAAGAATTTTCACAACTCTTGAGGATTCCCATTCTCAATCAACTACCCTTCAACGGTACGGAAAGAGATCTAAAACCTAAAGAGATTGCCCAAGCATTACCCTTGCAACAATCTGATATCACAACTAATTGGGAAACAAAGAGTTGTGTCAAAGGTTTCTTAGCCAAGTTCTTGTTCAAGAAAGCTCAAGATTGTTGGAACTCTTTGAACTTACAAGCTTTTGAAGAAATCTTGGCCCTTATCATCTATGGGATGGTTTTGTTTACAAATCCTGACCAACTCATAGATGTAAATGCTGTCAAAATCTCCATGTCTCGCAATCCAGTCTCTACTTTGTTGGGGGATATCCTACATTCTTTACACTCTCGCACTATGAGGAAGAGAGGGACCCTCATGTGTTTCACTCCTCTCTTGGCAAGATGGTTTATTTTGCATCTTCCCTAATCTTTGTTGAAGAACGAGTAAGGTTTGAGGTGGTCCTATAGGCTAGTGATACTCAAACATTCAGATATCCATTGGTGTTCTCGATCCTTGGAGAACATCACTATCATCAACCGTTATGACGAGTTTCCTAATGTCCCTTTTCTTGGCATTAGGGGAGGTATCACTTACAACCCTTACTTAGCCTTACGACATTTTGATTATTCCCGAAGGGATGGCCCATATGAGATGCTCATCCAAGGAGTGGTATTCGACTACGAGAGCGACGATCAAAGCTGTCGTCAGAGGTTTATCCGAGCTTGGAGGATGGTAAGCAAAGTGGATAGCAAGACACTGGGACACAAGAATTCCATTCCCCTCGAGCCTTACCTTAGGTGGGTACAGGCTTGTGCTTAGAAACTTATGATGCCTTATCCCTCCATCTTACCAGTTATCATGGAACATGTGATTGAAGGAGATGTCCCGTACACTGTCATTCATCACGACATGCCTACCTCTCTTGAAGACTTGCAAAAAGGTTGGATTCAGCTAAAGGAAGAACGAGATACTCTCAAAGCTCAATTCTATACTAGTGAGAAGAGGGTCTTGGATCTTACAAAGCAGCTACAAGAAGAGCAAAGTGTGAACGCCTACCTTGCGCCGAAGAGGATGCGTTCAGTCTTTTTATCTTAAAGAGTTATCTTGTAAGCCCAAGAGGCATGATGTATTCATTTTGAACTAATTAATGAAAATTGATGTTTGTTCATTCTTTTGTCTATACAAATTTAAATTTCATAAATCCTTGAAATCATTTATATATACATCTTCCATGCATCATAACATGACAGGTTTTCACATAACAGGTTTCCTTATCTTTCTGCTGTTTATTTCAGCAAGATGGATCTAGAGAAACTGTGAACGATCTTCAGGCACAAAATCTCAATTCCAAGAGACTCTAATGGCCCTATCCAAGGGGCATCAAGATATGATGGCGTTGCTGGCAGTTAAGAAGAAACCCAAGAGGAAAGCCCTGGTCAACATGGGCAGAAGGTTTAAAGAGTCAGTTCGTCAGATCCCGGTAGTGGAAAACTCATATGAAGAAGACGAGAATCAGATTGGTAAGGTTAAGAGTACCCAAGTTGATTGTGTTAATGATGAAGCGTATGATGGTGATTATTTTAACTAGCAGTATCCACCCGCCGATGTCAAGTATAAGCAGCTAGAAGACAGATTGAAGGCTGTCGAGATCCAAGCCGTCCCAGGTTTAGATTTTGATGATTTGGGTTTGATCTCTGGGGTTGTTATTCCTCACAAATTCAAAATACCAGTCTTTGTAAAGTACGATGGAGTTTCTTCTCCAAAACTTCACCTGAAATCTTATGTGTGCAAGATACAGCCGCACACCGTTGATAAGAAACTTTGGGTTCACTTTTTCCAAGAGAGCTTGGCCAGAACGCAACTATAATGGTTCTACCAGTTGGATGGTTCCCGCATCAATACTTGGGAAGACTTAGCTACTGCTTTCTACCACCAGTATCAGTATAACACCGACTGGGCGCCAACAAGGGTTTAGTTGCAAGATATGACAATGGGGAAGAATGAAGGATTTAAAGAATATGCACAAAAGTGGAGAGACCTGGCCAGTAGGTTTCAACCACCTTTGACTGATAGGGATAACATTGACATGTTTATGGGCACTTTATCTGGTCCATTATTTAACATGTTGGTTGGTTGTTCTTCTTCCGGATTCCCCGAGTTAATCTTAACTGGTGAAAGAGTTGAAAGCGACATCAAAAGTGGGAAGATTTCCATGGCATCTACCTCCACTTCCAATCTTGTCAAGAAACCTTTTCCTGCAAAGAAAGAAATCAATGCTATGTATGGGGCAAGGGCTCGTACCAAGAAGGATGACCACCAGTCTGTTAATGATGTCTGAATCTCCAATCCAACTCCTACTTCAAGACCATCTGCTAATCATCAACGGTTTGAAGCTCCGAGAAGAAAATTTACGAGGATAGGAATGTCACTATCTCAAGCCTTACAACACATGCTAAAGGCTAATTTGGTGATATTGCGCGATCCTCCTGCCAATCCGGATACCTCTTCACCAAAGTATAACCCGAACGCCAAATGTGCTTACCACTCAAGTAGCCTCGGGCATGAGACTGACCAATGCTGGGCCTTGAAGAATAAAATTCAGGATTTGATTGATAACAAGACTATTGAGTTTGATACTCCTCCAACTCCTAATGTAATCACCACACCTATGTCGAAGCATGGCAAGGATGTCAATAAAGTTAACATTGTAGGTGATTCTGATGAAGAAGCTATATTTGAAGATTGGGTGTATCCTACTATAACGGAGCTGAAGAATTGGCATGCCAAGGACTTTGTGCCCATATCCTTCATTTAAGAGTAGTCTACTTATTTATTTCTTTTTATTGAATTTAAGAACAGTTTGTCTGTTATATTTAAAAATGACTTTTAAGCCATGTGCCTGGCACGGGGCACTTTGGTCCACTTGTTAAGGGTTTTATTTATGTTCATCTAATCATATGATCATTCAACGAAAAACCATTGGACTATTTTGCATTCAGAGCTTTGTTGTCATTATCTTTCTTTTCTTCAAATACATTTTTCAAAATAGCCATGTATCTTACATGCACACACACAGACACACTCTTGCAGGTCCTCATCCACTATGGATCTTATTACTAATGACTCTACTATTGCCAACTATGACTTTGAATATCCAATTAACAAAGCCGAAGACGAAGGCGAGGAAGATTGTGAAATACCGGGAGAACTAGCCAGACTTTTGTTACAAGAGGAAAAAGCTATTTAGGCGCACGAAGAGTCAGTTAAAGTCATCAGTCTGGGTACCGAGAAGGACAAGAAAGAGGTTAAGATTGGTGAAAACTTAGAAGACAGTGTCAAGAGCAGGTTGGTTCAAATGTTGCATGAGTATGTAGAAGTGTTTTCTAGGTCGTATGAAGATATGACAGGTGTGATACGGTGGGAGAACTGACTTGAAGGTTTTGCGTTTGATCGCAAATGTTGTGGTTTGCAAGAGTCGCCACCGACTTTTCTTTTATCCAAAAGGAAAGGTCAAAAAGCACAGGAAAGACCTTTGAGATTATTTCTTGAGTTCGGGGGGTAGATTATGAAAAGGGAAGGTATTAGCACCTTTTTTATCCATGTTTTTCCATGGGCTCTTAGTTACTTGCTAGATCACTTGCTTTTGTTTGAAATTGTGCTTTGTGTGGTTTTTGAAAGTATTTTGTAAAGAGGTCATTGTTTAGGCAATCTTTGTAATGATTCTCGTTCGTAAGAATGTATACAAAGATGTTTGATCTTTTGAAAATGTTTTCAATTTTGTAAGATGATTGAAAGTGTATGTGTTTGTTTTTGAAAATAGCAAGGATGTTTGTTTTGAAATGGAGCAAGTAATTAGGAGCAATCTACCTACTCAAATGTCTTTCTTGTTCATTTCCTTTTCCTTTGACATTGTTGTCTTACCATTGATTTGGTAAGCAACCTTATCTTTGGATGTAAACGGGACGGGCCTGGGTCATCGTATAACCATGATTAACAATGTTACAAGGCATCTTAGCATTCTCTTTTAGGGACTAAGATCATTTGTAAGGTAACTTAGATAACGTCATCGAGAGACTATGATCTTATATTTGTTTGTTTTTTCCAAGATATCTTACATGCGTAATATGGTCATTTTGTATAAGGCAACCAAGTTGAGTTTACCCTAAGGGTATATGTGTGCAAATGTGTTGATTTACATGCATTGATTTGTCTTTGATTAGGGTTTGCTATTTGGTTGGTTTTAATCTTTCCATACAAAACCCTAATTACTAGCATTTGTATATAAAGCGATAAATTGCGGGAATTAAAATATACTAAGCTATTACATCATTAGGGGAGTGGGGTTGTACAAATTTACAAATGGGGATTTTGCAAGAAAATTAAATCTAATTAACTATTACAACCATATTGAATAAATGTACAAGAATTAAATAAAAATGCACAAATGCAAATGGAAAAGAAATGATTTTTATTTGGTTTTCATGAAAAGGTTTTAACCTAAATCTAATTAAGAAAAATGATTAATTAAAATTAATTAAGAAAGAAATTAAATTAAAAAAAGTATTTTTAGGGTTTTTTTTATGAAAAGGTTTTAAATTAATCAAATAATATGGAAATTGATTAATTAAAAAAACCTAAGTTCTAAATTAATTTGTTTACAATAAAATAATATAATATTTAAACCTAAACCTAAATATTAATTATTAAAAAAGAAATTAATTTGTTAAAAGAAAATATTTTTGGCCTTTTTGTTTTATAAGAAAATAAAATAAATATGAATGCAAAAGATAATAAAATAAATATTTTTGGATTTTTTGTTAATAATAATAAAAGTAATATTAATAGTAATAATAAAAATAATAAAAGCAAATATGAAAGTAAAAAAAATATATATAAAAAATGAAATAAAGAAATAATGGGTCAGGGGGGTGCTGAAGTAAAGCATGGATTAGGAGTCAGCAAAAAAAACACAAGGCCCACTTATTGGAAGCCCAGACGCCTAGTTGAACAAAAATGAGAAAAATGCTAAAAAATAATGGCAAAAGGTAACGCTGGGTATTGAACCCATGACCTTCCATACACACACGCGCTACCTTTGCCACTAGGTTGGCTGTACATTCGTTAATACAAATGAAACAATAAATACATAAGGTAAAACGTCTTCATGACCTGTACTTCGTCTTCAACCTTCAGCCAGCCAGACCACCTATATCTCATTCATTTCTCAACAAAAATGGAAAATGCAAACATGAAAGTTGTGCTATTTCTCCTCACGAATCTAACCATATAACTTATGTAAGCTAAAAGTCAAAGATGAAGATTAATTTTGCTGGCCCTAAATTGAAACCTAATTTTTTCAAAAAATTCAAATCTGTAATTCTCTACATACAATTGATATAAATAAAAATTATGAACATGGTCAGTTTTAGAGCAATGATATCTACATTTTATCTTCATAAATTAGAAATAAATGATGCATGTATGAAGAAATGGAAGTTTGAAAACTTACCTCTTGCAGCTGGAGTTGTGAATGGAGTTTGAGCAACTTTGGAGATGTCCTGATGATCTGTTTAGCTTGCCTGGACCTCCTTGAGTGTATTCCAACTCTTACTTTTCTTTGAAAGTCCCTGAATCTCCCTACTCAAGTCAACCTGCAAGCTTGATATTTGAAAATGGTGGATAGTTATGGAGTGATGTCCTGATGATGTTTGTAAGGTGTTTAAATGATTAAGAATCAAAACGCACGAGTGGAAATGGAGATGGAGAGTTTTGGCTCAAAACTGTCAAGTTGAGCAGTCTTGTGCAGCAAGGGTGTTTGGGAGAGTTTTAGGATGCTTGAAATCGTGTCTTAGCTTGAAATAAACTTGTTAATATGTATGGAAAAGGTTAGATCACAAAATCACTCCAGGTTTCTGAGTTATAGGGTTATGGCTCTATAACTTACTTTTGAAGAAAAGTGAAATGACAAATCTCAAGTATTGTACAAGCATGTTCTGAGCTTTCTTAGGTCTTAGACACATTACTTTTGGTTTATAGGAGTTATGTGTGCAGAAAGAACAAGTTAGAAGCTCAAGACAAATTGACTTTGTGATTAAAGCAACTTTTCAAGAATGGAATGGTAGCTTTCTTCCAAAAATGGAAAATTGGCTTGGACAATGCTTGGAACACTTGGATAATAGCTCAAAAGCAAGTGTAATCTTCTGATTATGGAGAGATCTTGAGGTTTAGAAGCCAGCAAAACAAGATTGTGCATCATAGGTTTGAAATTGGATTTTTGTTCATCACAAAATGCCTTGTAATTCAAGTGACAAAACACCAACTTCATCTCTTCGATTCTCCCTACTCAAGAATGATCTCAAGGAATTCTTTGACATTTTAGAAAGCTTGAAATGTGCTCTACAACCCGTATTTAAATTGCTTTTGAAGATTCCCCTTGGAACTATGTGAAAAATTGCCATGAAGATAGGTCAGAAAATCTGCCTAACTAGGGCAATATTTCACTAAGTCTTTTTTAGTTCATGAGCATGTATTCATAAAATTATAACTTGAGATCTAAGAAATTTTGGAAGAAGTTGTGTGAAGAAAAGTTGTATATTTCATGGAGATCTATAACTTTCATGTTGTAAATTTCCTTTGAATCATCTTGCATCATAATGAAAAAATTGCTCAAAGTTATGAAAAAATAAGAAATTTTTGACACTTAGAAAAATTTCTAAGTTTAGAAATTTTGACTTTTCAAAATGAAATCTTGATTTCTTGATTTATTGATGAATAAGTTTCATATTTTGAATTTTTTTGATGAATTGTGATCTTTGGTACTTAAATTTTACCAAAAAGTCAAAGTTTGACTTTTCAGTATACAGTTGACTTTTGATCAGTTGATTGCAAAATTCATCTGTCAATCCAATGGATTTGCAATGTTTTGAACCATGTCATTAGGTAAAAATGATGCAATTGGACTCTTTAGATCATTCCTTAAACCAATTTTCCATTTTCTAGGTCAAAAATCAGAAATTGCTCTTTTCCAATCAAAACCCTAATTTTGACCATTTTGCCCTTTTGGAGATTTGATCAAATTTCTTGAGGAATTATGGTCCAAACTTGATCAAATGATACATATGAGTTTAAAATGTTGTGTGGATAAAAAATTATGAAGTTTGACTGTAAATTGGCCATAGTTGACTTTTTCCCCAATACAACTGATTTTTTAGGTCAACTGTTCAATTGACTGATCAAAAGTGTGACCCAAAGCTTGAAACTTGACATGAGTAATCTTGGGGGTCCATAATGATCCATGAAAGTCATATGGGGCATTGGAAGTTCAAAAATCCTTGTGCAAACTCAAACCCTAATTTTGGTCATTAGTGCTTAAGGAGATGTCTTGAGCTGATCAACCCTAATGCAGTCTTGATCCAAAGGAGATCTTGTGAGAAGATTCTTGATAAGTGAGAGGAAAATTTTTGGGGTACAACAGCTGCCCCTGTCCAATCTTCTTAAGCCTGAAGAGTTAGATGGGCATGTTTTGCCATTCGTGACTCGAAGGTGGAAGATGATTGGACACTAGAGTGCCCAGAAATTTGCACTCGGTGATGTGATGGTTGAGGGAATGGGCTTAAAGATGCCATTTTGAGAGGTGATAGAAAGATGTAGGATATGGGCTTAAAGATGCCATCCAAAAGTGATTGTTTGTATTGTAATTTGTAAGCTGAAAGAATGAGTATCAAAATGGCGTCCGTGTCTGGAGCGTATCTGAAATGTATCTCAGAGCTGATTTTGAATGATTATCATAATGGCATCCATGTCTAGAGCGTATCTGAACTGTATCTGAAAGCTATTTTTGAATGAGTGTCAGAATGGCATCCGTGTCTGGAGCGTATCTGAACTGTATCAAAAGTTGAAATCTAAATGAGTATCATAATGGCATCTGTATTTGGAGCGTATTTGAACTGTATCAAAAGTTGAAATCTGAATGAGTATCAGGATGGAATCCGTATTTTGAGCGTATCTGAACTGTATATGAAAGCTGAAACTGAATGAGTATCAGAATGGCATCCGTGTCTGGAGCGTATCTGAACTGTATCTGGAGACTTTGAACATTGTTAATGGTAGTTGTTTGATTAATCTTATCCTGAAAAAAGATAAAATGTTAGCTAATATGCAATGTTATGTTGTATGAAATGCATAGTATAATGCATTTGCGTTATCAATGTTTATGATATATGGATGCAATGTATGCGTATGTGAGATAGTTTGCTGCACTGTTGTTGGATTGAGGAAAATAAATCCCTGATCGCTGTTGAGGATATGGAGCATAAGTCTTCATGTTGTGAAGTTGAAGTGTTGATGAATTTCCGTTTAGAGAAACAAACTCTGTTGTAAGGGAAATTCTGTATACTGCTTGTAAAATCCTATTGGGGAATCCTGAGAAATTTTACGAATTCTACTGGGGATCGATAACTGGAAGCTCTGTTCTGCTAGGGATTAAACTGCACACCGCGGGGGATTTTATGGAAATAACTTAGAGAGGTTTCCCTATCTCTTAAAGCCATCAGTGATTGTCTTTTATTTTGTTTATTTGTAAACAATAATTATGTTCAAATGCATATGTTCAACAATGAATTATTGGACGTTTTTGTAAACAAAACACAAGCGTAAAGAAAAACAGATAGTTTTTGCACTTTCAAAGGAATATCTTTGTGTTGACTTTGAGTAAGTATTTTTGTACAATGAGACAAACATTCTAGTAAGAGAATGCCGTTGTAAAAATTGAAAATTTTAATTCAAAGAAAAGATAGCTATGTGCAATAATCCCATGGGGTTCCCATTCTGCTATAGCCTTTGTATCTCTGAGCATTTTGTCTATTTGTTACCTTGTCCGGAGATGATTGAATTGGTCAGAAATGTCGAGTTCACAAGTTAAAGCCAAAGGTTATCCTCAAAGTGATCCAATGGGACATAGTCATATGCTTTAATTCCCTAACTTTTGCCTGGACCGCTTTTTCGAGTTTTCAGTCCATCGGGAAACCCTTTTTTGCCCAAGTCACCCTTTCGGGTTTTCAACTTGTCGGGTGTAAATTTTTTTTGTTTTATCCCTAATTTTTTCCCGAACCTTTTTTGGTTCGCTGGGATGCCCTTGTTTTGCCTAGGTGCGTCAACCTAGCTGGTCTCTTATGCATAGTATCTTTTGACTATGTCCGTGTTTGCAGGGTGCGGAAGGTTGTTGCCATCCATGGTGGTCAAGATCATTGCCCCACCAGAGAAAATGGTTTGATTACAAATGGTCCTTCATAGGTAGGAGTCCATTTGCCCCTGGGATCACCTTGTGGCAGTATGATGCGTTTGATCACTAGATCCCTAACCTGATACACTTGGCGTCTGACCTTCTTGTTGAAAGCCTTGATCATTCTTTGATGATACATTTGACCATGGCAAACAGCAGTAAGTCTCCTCTCATCAATCAAGTTCAGTTGATCAAGTCGAGTCTGGATCCAATCATCTTCGTTCAACCCTGCATCCTTCTTAATCCTTAGAGAGGGGATCTGGACCTCGATAGGCAAGACATCATCCATGTTGTAAACCAGAGAATAGGGTGTTGCCCCAGTTGATGTGCGAGTTGTGGTACGATACCCGTGGAGAGCGAATGGTAGCATCTCATGCCAGTCTTTGTATGCGATTGTCATTTTCTGTATGATCTTTTTAATGTTCTTATTTGCAGCTTAGACAATACCATTTATCTTCGGCCGGTAAGGAGAAGAATTGTGATGCTGGATCTTGAATTGTTCGCACAAGGAGGTGATCATAGTGTTATTGATATTTGTACGATTGTTAGATGATCCTCTCCAGAATACCATACCGACAAATGAGATTTTGCTTGATGAAACAGGCAACAACATTCTTGGTAACGGAGGCAGAGGAGGTTGCCTCAAACCACTTTGTAAAATAGTCAATGGCCACTAGGATGAAGCGATGTCCATTGGAAGCTGTTGGCTTGATTTTCCCAATCATGTCAATCCCCCATATAGCAAAGGGCCAAGGAGTCGTCAAGACATTCAGAGGAACCGGAGGTACGTGCACCTTGTCAGCGTAAATCTGACACTTATGGTAGGTTCGAGAGTGTTGATAACAATCTGCTTCCATGGTAGACCAGTAATATCCTGCTCGTAGGATTTTCTTTGCCATCGTATGCCCACTGGAATGGGTGCCAAAAGTGCCTTCATGCAATTCAGCCATGATCCTTTCAACTTCAACCTTATCTACACACTGAAGTAACAGAGTCATGATTGCATTTGTACAGGATTCCATTACTAAGGAAGAACTTAGCGGAGAATCTCCTTAAGAACTTCTTGTCATTAACTGAAGCTCCTTCCGGATATTCTTGAGCCTCGAGATACCTCTTGACTTCGTGAAACCAAGGATGGTCCACTACTTCTTCAGTATTAATCTCGTGACAGTGTGCTTGTTCATCCACTCGTTCAATGGTGATTTGGGGAGCCTCGTCATCCCATTTAAGTTTAAACTTGGATGACATTGTGGCTAGTGCGTCTGCTAGCTGATTTTCTTCTCGCGGGAAATGCTCGAAGGTAATCTTCTCAAAATGTGGTAGCAATGTCAAAACATGTTCTTTATAAGGGATAAGGTTAGGGTGTTTGGTGTCCCATTCCCCTTTGATCTGGATGATAACAAAAGCTGAGTCTCTGAATACATTCAAAGATTTGATCCCCAAGTCTATGGAAGCTCTGAGACCAAAGATGCATGCTTCGTATTCCGCCATGCTGTTTGTACAATTGAAGCAGAGTCTTGCGGTAAAGGGAGTATGACACCCTTTCGGAGATATGAGTACACCACTGATACCATTTCGAAGTGCATTGGATGCCCCATCAAAGAACATGGTCCATCGGGATCCTTGTTCAAGTCCGTCATATGGCCTGAATTCTTCACAGTTATTTCTCGTCATGATGTCTTCATCTGGGAATTCAAACTTCATGGGCTGGTAGTCTTCCACAGCTTGGTGAGCAAGGTGATTAGCTAGTACACTGTCCTTTATAGCTTTCTGAGTAGTATATTGTATGTCATATTCTGTCAGGATCATCTGCCATCTCGCTATTCTCCCAGAAAGAGTAGTCTTCTCGAAGATGTATTTTATCAGATCCATTTTAGATATCAACAAAGTAGTATGAGTCAGCATATACTGTCTTAGACAGCGAGCAGCCCATGCTAGAGCGCGGCAAGTTTTCTCAAGCAGTGAATATCTGGTTTCACAGTCGGTAAACTTTTTGCTCGGGTAGTAAATAGCATGCTCTTTTTAGCCAGACTCGTCATGCTGCCCCAATACACACCCTATTGAGTTTTCTAAAATAGTCAGATACATGATCAATGGTCTTCCCTCGACTGGTGGCATCAACACAAGAGGCTCTTGTAGGTATTCTTTGATTTTTTCAAAAGCAACTTGGCACTCGTCATTCCATCTGACTACTTGATCTTTCTTCAATAATTTGAAGATTGGTTCACAAGTAGCTGTCAGGTGAGAGATGAATCTAGAAATGTAGTTCAAACGCCCCAAGAATCCTCTGACTTCCTTCTCAGTACGAGGATCAGGCATCTCTTGTATTTCTTTAACTTTGGCAGGATCAACCTCAATACCTTTGATGCTGACAACAAATCCTAGGAGTTTACGGATTGTACCCCAAATGTGCATTTGTTTGGATTCAACCTCAGCTTGTACTTCTTCAATCTCTCAAACAGTTTTTGTAAGTGATCAAGATGCTCTTCTTCTGTTTGAGATATGGCTATTATGTCGTCCACATAGACCTCTATTTCGTGATGTATCATGTCGTGAAATAGGGCTACCATGGCACGCTGATAGGTTACCCAAGCATTCTTCAGTCCGAATGGCATTACCTTATAGCAGAAAGTACCCCACTGCGTGACAAAAGTTGTCTTCTCCATGTCTTCAAGCGCCAGTTTGATTTGGTTATAACCTGAGAAACCATCCATGAAGGAAGACAATTTGTGTTGTGCCGTATTGTCAACTAGAATATCAATGTGGGGAGTGGAAAATCATCTTTAGGGCTTGCCATATTCAAATCTCTATAGTCCACACACATTCGCACTTTGCCGTCTTTTTTGGGCACGGGAACAACATTTGCAACCCATTGGGGATAAGAGGTGACAACCAAGAATCCATCGTTGAATTGCTTCACGAATTCTACTTTAATTTTTTCTGACATATCAGGCCTCATGCGGTGAACCTTTTGCTTTACTGGCAGACAATCCTCTTTTGTAGGTAGACGATGTACCACAATATCTGCACCAAGTCCTCGCATGTCTTCATACGACCAGGAAAAGACTTAAACATAATCGTGTAACAACTGAATCAGACGCTCCTTAATATTGGGTTCCAGATTGGCACCCACCTTGACCTCTTTTTTGCCTTCTTCGGTACCTAGGTTGATTGTATCCAAGGGTTCCTCGTGAGGCTGAATGGTTCTCTCTTCTTGTTGAAATAGTCTGGCAAGCTCCCCTGGTACTTCATAATCTTCCTCACCTTCGTCTTCGGCTTTGTAGATTAGATTCTCAGAGTCACAAAAGGCCATAGCAGTATCGTTACCCATGGGATCCCGAATGGATGTATACCTGCATTGTGAGTGTGAGTGTGTGTAAGGGTATAGCTATCTTTGAAAGAAATGAAAATGTAAAAATAAAAACAATGAGCACAAAAGTTTGTATGTGAAAACGTCCATGATTCATTGATGTCATGTGAAAATGAGATAATAACCCTTACAAATGGACCATTGTGCCTCGAGTAAGACACAAGGTTTTAAGAGTGCGAATTGTTTTAATATTACAGATCCAACAAAATGTAAAGACAAATTACCGTGGGATAAAAGTGATCGGGACAAAATCTCTAGCCTCCCAGTTGCTGAGCCCTCCACTGACAGTTGGGAATATCTAGTCCTCCAAGTCACAATTATCTTCATCATCTTCTATGGCGTTGACCTCGCAGTTGCTGATCTTCAGGGGTGGTCCTCTGGCACGAGCGCAACGTACAACCTTCTGGGCACCTGAAGTGAAACCCAGGCCAAACTTGTCAGACTTATATGGGATATCTGGGAGTTGTCCCCAGATACTGCACCCACCTTCTTCTACCGCTGCTTTGGCATCCTTCAGAGATGACATCTGGAGTGGAGGCCTTGTGATCTTGGGAAAAACCTTGGTTACTGCCACATCTTGCGGGACCTCTTCAAAGTGTTGGAATAGAGTTTCAATAAATTCACCATCTAATTCCACATATCTGAAGGAATTGAGATGGATGATCATATACTATTCTTCTCCATGAACGGTGATAATCTTCCCTTGAATTGGATATTTTAGCATTTGGTGCAATGTAGAAGTAACAGCACCAGCATTGTGAATCCATGGTCGGCCTAGCAAGCAAGAATATGAGGGACGGATATCCATTACATAAAAAGTTGAATCAAATGTTTGGGTTCCAACCTTTATGGGAATGTCTACCTCCCCATGTACCATCCTTTTCGAGCCGTCAAAAGCCCTTACTACTATGTTACTTGGCTTCAATGTCAATCCCTCACAGTCAAGCCTATCAAGAGCTTTTTTAGGCAATACATTCAGATATGAGCCAGTGTCCACCAAAACATGAGCCAGGGTTGTTCCCCTACATTCAACTGAGACATGCAATGCCTCATTATGCTTCCTTCCCCTTGGCGTTGAATCAGCATCCGAAAAACCTAGACCATTATCTACAGTTAAGCTAGCTACGCAGTCTTGAAACTGATAAGCAGATGTCTCTTGGGGTACATGGGCAGTTTTCAGGAATTTTACCAAGGCTTTTGCATGCGCCTCGGAACATAGTAGTAATGCCAGCATGGAAATTTTAGAGGGAGTTTACCCCAGTTGTTCAACTACATCATTGTCGCTTCTTTTTATGATCTTCAGAATTTCCTCCATCTCTTTCCGGGAGGTCTCAGGGATAGCCAATGACCGAGCCTTCGTCTGGACAGGCTTAATCATAATACTTTTACCCCGAGTCTCGGTTAACTTGGCAGCAGGAGTGTCAGTAGGAATGATAACAGGGATCGTATCAGCTTTGTTAGTTGGAGTATTAGCTGAGATGATTGTAGGACCGGAAATAGCCTTCGGAGGAGCAACAACAACAGGAATGATTACGGGTCTAGAAACTGCTTTTGGGGGAGCATTTTTTGGAGAGAATATCCTTCCGCTTCGGGTAATCTTACTAGTTCCTTCAATATTACTGATATCGGAGTTATCTTTCTCGGAACTCGAATCTTCGGCGGCTGGCCAATCTTGCTTGATACCGTGGTAGTAGACATCCCCTCCATAATTCCATGGTATGGTTTTGTCTGACAAATACGGGACTGGTCCAGGCATTGTAATTATTAAAGGAGTTGCTTTTGGAACTGATGTAATTCTAACGGTTCTTTTGGTCGAGACCCTGGAAGAATTGGCGGAAATGGTAATGATAGAAACATCTTCAAAAGGAACATGTGGAACAGAAGTCTTTTCAAACAAAATTTCTTTGTTATCTATTAGGCACTGAACGCCTGATTTCAACAAAGGACAGCTGGTTGGTGAGGATAAACAGAAATGAAAAACTTCATCACAGCCCGGTAACACACCGGCATTCAACAAATTCACTTTAATAGTCAGGAGCGGGGTCATAAGTTCATCAACTGAAGTAACAAACATTTCTTCTTCAATGGCATTGGTATTATGGCCATGTTTGGGCATAGGGGCAGAAATGACATTTCACTTTTCGGGCGCATCGAATTCAATCTCTTTGGCTTCAATGAGGTCTTGTATTTTGTTCTTTAGAGCCCAACAATTATTAGTGTTGTGGCCGGGACTTTCAGAGTGGTATGCACAGCGGGCATTGGGATGATAGTGAGGAGATGTTGTGTTAGGGTTCTTTAGAGCTTCTTTCAAGGTCACTAGGTTGGATCTTAACAGATGTGG
Organism: Vicia faba; assembly: GCA_948472305.1. Taxonomy (NCBI): domain Eukaryota; kingdom Viridiplantae; phylum Streptophyta; class Magnoliopsida; order Fabales; family Fabaceae; genus Vicia; species Vicia faba. The sequence goes on from OX451736.1 coordinate 1,448,964,788, forward strand.
CAATACCTGAGATAGGGTCATGTTAATTCTGGTGAATTGTCTGACTGCTTTCTCCATCCTTGGTTGGTTATTTCTTTGTTGATCAGGCGCAGACTTAGGAATCATAATAGCCCCCACCATTGGACGGCGTTCGGCCCTATCTTGATTTCTCTGAGGATAAACAGCAACCACTTCTTTCTTTCTGATAAATGGCTTCCTTATAGCAGTAGAGGATGTATCTTTCTGAATCTTTCCACTCTTTATCCCGGCTTCTACCCTTTCTCCGGCCAATATCAGTTCAGTAAAACCCGCTGATGAACTCCCAATTAGGTGATTGAAGAAGGGACCAGACAAGGTGCCCAAGAACATGTCTACTAACTCTCTCTCAGATAGAGGAGGTTTAACTCTTCCAGCCAAGTCTCTCCATTTTTGTGCATAGTCCTTGAAGCCTTCATTTGAAGCCATGGCCATACTCTGAAGTTGAGTACGGGTAGGTGCAAGGTCAGCATTGTATTGGTATTGTTTGTAAAAGGCTGCAGCAAGATCTTCCCAGTTATAAACATTGGCTCTTTCTAACTAGTAAAACCAATCAAGTTGAGTTCCAGACATGCTGTCTTGGAAGAAGTGTACCCATAAGTCTTTGTCAGCGGTATGGGGCTGGATTTTCCTCACATAGGACCGAAGATGCATTTTAGGGCATGAGACTCCGTCATACTTGGCAAACACAGGTGCTTTGAATTTCGGGGGAATGACAATCCCCGACACCAAACCCAATTCCTCAAAGTCCAAGCCAGGAACTTTTTGGATTTCCATTACACTCAATCGCTCTTCGAGATATTTATACTTGTCATCAGCTGGAGGGTATTGTTCTTCAGAATAGTCTTCTTCTTCCTCTTCCTCTTTTGATTCTGACGGGACAACTGTTTCCTTGCCTTTCTTATCTTGATTGTCTCTCTCACCGGATGTCATTGCAAATTTTAAGGTCCTTCTTGTCTGCCCATGAAATCTTCTTCCCATGTTTTGGACTCCGGTTACCTTCTTTGTCTTCTTTTTCTTCTCCTCAGCCAGCAAAGTCTTCAACTCTTCTTGTCCTTTGGCTAGGGTCAAGAGCAACTGTTGAAACTATGTATTCTGAGCTTGGAGGTCCTTCATTGTTTGCTCGAGATCCATCTCACTGAAATAAACAGTAGAGAGATTAGGAGACTTGTTGCAAGAAACCTGCTTATGTTATGATGAATGATAAATGCATATGTAATGATTTCAAGGATTCCAAAGATTCAAATTCCTTTTAGACAAAAGGAAACACACGTTATATTAATAAGTTAAAGCTTGAGTACATCAATGCCTCTTAGGATTATAAGGAAGTACAAAAGCTCTAAGATAAAAAGGTAGTGCGCATCCTCGTTGGTGCAATGTGGGCATTGAGAGTCTGCTCCTCATGAAGTAGACTAGTGAGTTCCAAAACCTTCTTCTCGCTCGCGTAGAATTAGGCTTCGAAAGTATCTCGCTCTCCCTTGAGTTGTATCTAATCCCTTTGTAGGTCTTCAAGAGAGGTAGCCAAGTCAGGATGTAGGATAGTGTATGGAACATCTCCTTCCATGACAGGCTCAATGATTATTGGGAGAATGGAGGGGTAAGGCATCATAAGATTCTGAGCACGAGTTCGTACCCATTTGAGGTAAGGCTCAAGAGGGATGGAATTTTTATGCCCCAAAGTCTTGCTATCCACCTTGTTTAACATCCTCCAAGCTCGGATAAATCTCTGGCGAAGACCTTGATCGTTGTTGTCATAGTCAAATACCAAACCTTGAATCAACATCTCGTACGGGCCATCCCTTTGGGCGTAACCAAACTGTCTTAAGGCTAAGTATGGGTTGTAGGTGATACCTCCCTTAATGCCAAGTAAAGGGACATTAGGGAGTTCTCCACAATGATCGACAATGATAACATTCTCTTTGGATCGGGAGCACCAATGAATGTCCGAATGTTTGAGCGTCATCAACCTTTGTGACCACCTTGAACCTTGCTCATTTTTTAATACAGATTGGGGAAGATGCTAAATAAACCATCTTGCCAAGAGAGGAGTGCAACACATAAGGACACCTATTTTCCTCATTGTGTGAGTGTGAAAAGAGTGTAGGATATCTCCTAGCAATGTAGGCACCGGGTTGCGGGATATGAAGATTTTGACGGTGTTGACATCTATGAGTTGGTCAGGATTTGGAAACAAAATCATCCCATAGATGAGCAGAGCCACAATTTCCTCAAAGTCTTGCAAGTCCAAGGAATTCCAACAATTTTGGGCTTTCTCAAACAGGAACTTTGCGAAGAAACCTTTGACATCACTCCTTGTTTCCCAATGAGTTGTGATATCATATGAGTGAAAGTGTAGAGCTTGAGAAATATCTTCTTGCTTTGGGTCTCTTTATGTACCGTTGAAAGGTAGTTAATTAAGAATTGGAATTCTCAAGAGTTGGTAGAATTCTTCCAAAGTAGGCACAAGTTGATAGTCGGGAAATGTGAAGCAATGGTGTAAAGGATCAAAGAACTGAAAAAGCACCTTCATCATGTCCTCATCTGTGTTGGAGGTGACCAAGTTAAGTAGGCGACCATATCTCTTGGTAAATGGAGAGTTTTCAGGAATCTTTGAAGCTAGCTCCTTAAGTTGTGGAGGGATTCTTACAAGGTTGACTTGAATAGTTTTCCTACGAAGTGAATCCATATCCTACAAAACAAGAACAAAGATGAATCCCAAAATCCTTGAAATGGTTAGTGGATGTATATGATGTTCATGATGTTCATGATGTTATCTACAAGTATGCATATACAAACAAAACAAACAAATCATTAGGTTTAGGCTTGCGTGGAGTTTTATAGGTAAGTACCCTCTTGAAGTTTAGTTGGCTTAAACATGACCTAGTAATAGTAACCGGGTTCTAAGGAGCTCAATATCACTGGTTTGTTTCTTTGGTCATTGTTTCAGCACAAGCCTCTTTAATGGAGACCGAAATATCCCAAGAAACCAAACCTTAATGAGTGTAGTATTGAGTATCTACCAATTTTAGACTGCACCAAAGCTGATTATCTCACTACATCCTAAAGGCCAAGTTGGTCAAGTAAAGGTTCTAAAAGTTCATTAGTGCTTCATGACATCACTCAGCGGCCCTGTATTCTCTTTGATGAACTCAAAGGCTACCGGTACCCACAAATATGTCGCACTAACGTAGCTATTGCTTAGACCATGTTGGTATACCCCGCATAGTTTCCACAATGTATTACTACTTACCTATAATGTACCCCAAATCCGGGTAGAGGATTCAAACCCAAACAAAGAACCATAATGTAAAGCATACAAGTCAAACAATGTAAGAAAATAAATGTGATATATCCCTAAGGTAACCCCACTTTTAGAATTTTCCCCAGCAGAGTCGTCGGTTCTGTGATACGGTGGGAGAACAGACTTGAAGGTTTTGCGTTTGATCGCAAATGTTGCAGTTAGCAAGAGTCGTCACCGACTTTTCTTTTATACAAAAGGAAAGGTGAAAAAGCACAGGAAAGACCTTTGAGATTGTTTCTTGAGTTCGGGGGGTAGATTATGAAAAGGGAAGGTATTAGCACCTTTTTCATCCATGGTTTTCCATGGGCTCTTAGTTACTTGCTAGATAACTTACTTTTGTTTGAAATTATGCTTTGTGTGGTTTTTGAAAGTATTTTGTAAAGAGGCCATTGTTTAGGCAATCTTTATAACAATTCTCGTTCGTAAGAATGTATACAAAGATGTTTGATCTTTTGAAAATGTTTTCAATTTTGTAAGATGTTTGAAAGTGTATGTGTTTGTTTTTGAAAATGGCAAGGATGTTCGTTTTGAAATGGAGCAAGTAATTAGGAGTAATCTACCTACTCAAATGTCTTTCTTGTTCATTTCCTTTTCCTTTGACATTGTTGTCTTACCATTGATTTGGTAAGCAGCCTTATCTTTGGATGTAAACGGGACGGACGTGGGTCATTGTATAACCATGATTAGCAATGTTGCAAGGCATCTTAGCATTCTCTTTTAGGGACTAAGATCATTTGTAAGGCAACTTAGATAGCATCATCGAGGGACTATGATCTTATATTTGTTTGTTTTTGCCAAGATATCTTACATGCGTAATATGGTCATTTTGTATAAGTCAACCAAGTGGAGTTTACCTTAAGGGTGTATGTATGCAAATGTGTTGATTTACATGCATTGATTTGTCTTTGATTAGGGTTTGCTATTTGGTTGGTTTTAATCTTTCCATACAAAACCCTAATTACTAGCATTTGTATATAAAGCGATAAATTGCAGGAATTAAAATATACTAAGCTGTTACATCATTAGGGGAGGGGGTGTACAAATTTACAAATGGGGATTTTGCAAGAAAATTAAATCTAATTAACTATTACAACCATATTGAATAAATGTACAAGAATTGAATAAAAATGTACAAATGCAAATGGAAAAGAAATGATTTTTATTTGGTTTTCATAAAAAGGTTTTAACCTAAATCTAATTAAGAAAAATGATTAATTAAAATTAATTAAGTTAATTAAGAAAGAAATTAAATTAAAAAAAGTATTTTTAGAGTTTTTTTTATGAAAAGGTTTTAAATTAACAAAATAATATGGAAATTGATTAATTAAAAAAACCTAAGTTCTAAATTAATTTGTTTACAAGAAAATAATATAATATTTAAACCTAAACCTAAATATTAATTATTAAAAAAGAAATTAATTTGTTAAAAGAAAATGTTTTTGGCCTTTTTGTTTTATAAGAAAATAAAATAAATATGAATGCAAAAAATAATAAAATAAATATTTTTGGATTTTTTGTTAATAATAATAAAAATAATATTAATAGTAATAATAAAAATAATAAAAGCAAATATGAAAGTAAAATAAAATATATATATATATATATATATATATATATATATATATATATATATATATATATATATATATATATATATATATATATATATATATATATATATATATATATATATATATATATATATATATATATATATATATATATATATATATATATATATATATATATATATATATAATGAAATAAAGAAATAATGGGTCAGGGGGTACTGAAGTAAAGCAGGGATTAGGATTCAGCAAAAAAAAAAAACACAAGGCCCACTTATTAGAAGCCCAGGCGCCTAGTTGAACAAAAATGAGAAAAATGCTAAAAAATAATGGCAAAAGGTAGCGTTGGGTATTAAACCCATGACCTTCCATACACACGCGCTACCTTTTCCATTGGGGTGGCTGTACATCCGTTAATACAAATGAAACAATAAATACATAAGGTAAAACGTCTCCATGACCTGTACTTCGTCTTCAACCTTCAGCCAGTCTGACCACCTATATCTCATTCATTTCTCAACAAAAATGGAAAATGAAAACATGAAAGTTGTGCTATTTTTCCTCACGAATCTAACCATATAACTTATGTAAGCTAAAAGTCAAAGATGAAGATTAATTTTGCTGGCCCTAAATTGAAACCTAATTTTTTCAGAAAGTTCAAATCTGAAATTCTCTACATACAATCGATATAAATGAAAACTATGAACATGGTCAGTTTTAGAGCAATGATATCTACATTTTATCTTCACAAATCAGAAACAAATGATGCCTGTATGAAGAGATGGATGTTTGAAAACTTACCTCTTACAGCTGGAGTCGTGAATGGAGTTTGAGCAACTTTGGAGATGGCCTGATGATCTGTTTAGCTTGCCTGGACCTCCTTGAGTGTATTCCAACTCTTACTTTTCTTTGAAAGTCCCTGAATCTCCCTACTCAAGTCAACCTGCAAGCTTGATATTTGAAAATGATGGATAGTGATGGAGGGGTTACAGTCTTGAAACAGGGACCTGGATCACTTGTGTATGATGTATGTAAGGTGTTTGAATAATTAAGAATCAAAACGCACGAGTGGAAATGGAGATGGAGAGTTTTGGCTCAAAACTGTCAAGTTGAGCAGTCTTGTGTAGCAAGGGTATTTGGGAGAGTTTTAGGATGCTTGAAATCGTGTCTTAACTTGCAAAAAACTTGTTAATATGTATGGAAAAGGTTAGAGCATAAAATCACTCAAGGTTTCAGAGTTATAGGGTTATGGCTCCTATAACTTGCTTTTGAAGAAAAGTGAAATGACAAATCTCAAGTATTGTACAAGCATGTTCTGAGCTTTCTTAGGTCTTAGACACATTGCTTTTGGTTTATAGGAGTTATGTGTGCAGAAAGAACAAGTTAGAAGCTCAAGACAAGTTGATTTTGTGATTAAAGCAACTTTTCAAGAATGGAATGGTAGCTTTCTTCCAAAAATGGCAAATTGGCTTGGACAATGCTTGGAACACTTGGATAATAGCTCAAAAGCAAGTATGATCTTCTGATTATGGAGAGATCTTGAGGTTTAGAAGCCTGTAAAACAAGATTGTGCAGCATAGGTTTGGAATTGGATTTTTGTTCATCACAAAATGCCTTGTAATTCAAGTGACAAAACACCAACTTCATCTCTTCGATTCTCCCTACTCAAGAATGATCTCAAAGAATTCTTGGATATTTTGGAAAGCTTGTAATGTTCTCTATAAACCATCTTTGAATTGATTTTGAATATTCCCCTTGTAACTATGTGAAAAATTTCCATGAAGTTAGGTCAAAAAATCTGCCTAACTAGGGCAAAATTTCACTAAGTCTTTTTTAGTTCATGAGCATGTATTCATAAAATTATAACTTGATATCTAAGAACTTTTGGAAGAAGTTGTGTGAAGAAAAGTTGTATATTTCATGGAGATATACAACTTTCATGTTGGAAGTTTCCTTTGAATCATCTTGCATCATAATGAAAAAATTGCTCAAAGTTATGAAAAAATAAGAAATTTTGGACACTTAGAAAAATTTCTAAGTTTAGAAATTTTGACTTTTCAAAATGAAATCTTGATTTCTTGATTTCTTGATGAATAACTTTCATACTTTGACATGTTTTGATGAATTGTGATCTTCGGTACTTAAATTTGACCAAAAAGTCAAAGTTTGACTTTTCAATATACAGTTGACTTTTGATCAGTTGACTGCAAAATTCATCTGTCAATCTAATGGATTTGCAATGTTTTGAACCATGTCATTAGGTAAAAATGATGTAATTGGAATCTTGAGATCATTCCTTAAACCAATTGACCATTTGCTAGGTCAAAAATCAGAAATTGCCCTTTCCCAATCAAAACCCTAATTTTGACCATTTTGCCCTTTTGGAGATTTGATCAAATTTCTTGAGGAATTATGGTCCAAACTTGATCAAATGATACATATGAGTTTAAAATGTTGATGTGGATCAAAAATTATGAAGTTTGGCTGTAAATTATCCATAGTTGACTTTTTCCCCAATATAGTTGATTTTTTAGGTCAAATGTTCAATTGACTGATCAAAAGTGTGATCCAAGGCTTGAAACTTGACATGTGTAATCTTGGGGGTCCATAATGATCCATGAAAGTCATATGGGGCATTGGAAGTTCAAAAATCCTTATGCAAACTCAAACCCTAATTTTGGTCATTAGTGCTTAAGGAGATGTCTTGAGCTGATCAACCCTAATGCACTCTTGATCCAAAGGAGATCTTGTGAGAAGATTCTTGATAAGTGAGAGGGAAAATTTTGGGGTACAACACCAGGGTTGGATACCGACATCATAGTTCATCATCTTCCGACAAAAGAAGATTGTCATCCTGTCAAATAAAAGGTTTGTCGCATGAGGCCTGACATGTCTGAAAAGATCAAAGCTGAAGTGATGAAACAATTTGATACAGGATTTCTAGCTGTGACATCTTATTCCCAATATGGTGCCAGTTCCAAAGAAAGACGTACAAGTTCACATGTGCGTAGACTATAGGGATCTGAATAGGGCAATCCCCAAGGATGATTTCCCTCTACCACACATTGACGTCTTGGTCGACAATACTGCTCAACATAAAGTCTTCTCTTTCATGGATAGCTTCTATGGCTATAATCAAATTAGGATAGCTCCCAAAGACATAGAGAAGACTACTTTCGTTACTCAATGAGGCACCTTTTGCTACAAGGTCATGTCGTTCAGATTAAAGAATGCAGGGGCAACATATCAAAGAGCTATGGTAGCTTTGTTTCATGACATGATTCATCATGAAATAAAGGTATATGTGGATGATATGATTGCCAGATCACAAACTGAAGAGGAACATCTCGATCACCTGTACAAGCTATTCGAAAGGTTGAAAAAGTACAAGTTGAGGTTAAACCCTAACAAGTGCACATTTGGAGTTCGATCTGGAAAGCTTCTAGGTTTTGTTGTCAGAAATAAAGGCATTAAAGTTGATTCTGCCAAGGTAAAGGCTGTAACAGCCCGAGCCTTCAGCGTTCCCGGCACTATTACCTCACGATCTTCTCTAGCCCCCTCACTAGTAGAGTTTTTGCCTTTCGTGGGAATCGAACCCTGTACCCTGGGGTTCAAGTACATGATCAATGCATTCCTACAAGATGGTTATAATAAACCAATCCTCAACAAAGTTACCCACAAAGTCTCTTTGCATAGGTTAATCTCCAACCAGAGTCTCAATCTCTTGGCAGCTCTCTCCCCAGCTAAGTTGATCCTACAAGTAGAATCCTTGTGTATCTCTTTTTCAAGGAACTTACCTCATCAGCAGTTCATCAAGTTTTCGTCAACAGGGTTTATTTCCCCAACAAACAACGAGTAGCATAACTCCCCAGTCGAGTTTGTATTCCCTCGGCATAGTCTATCTTCCCCAGCTGAGCCTGTTATCCCAAGTTGAGTATATCCTCCCCAACTGAGTGTATCCTCCCCAAGATGATTCTGTCTTCCCCAACTGAGTCTACACTCTCCAGCTTGAGTTTTCCTTTTAGATTATTACAAATCATATGGCCACAACCTCTAATCCCCAGTAAAGTCGTCAACAAAACCTTTATTATCTCCAAAAGATACTATGAAGCCTGGATTCGACCAGATGATAGTACAACTTTCAAGTCACTATAGAGCCTGGACCCGACTAGATAATAGTACTACTTTTATAATACTATGAAACCTGGACCCGACCGGATAATAGTTTAATTCTCCAAAGATATAGAAGAACCTGAACTCAACCAAACCAAGGTTTAACTTCTTTTCCCTAGTAGAGTTTGCCTCTACCTCAATAAGTTATTGTGAAGCCTGGATCCGACCAGATATCAGTTTTCAACTTCATATTTTCAAATAAGTTATTGTAAAGCCTGGATCCAACCAGATAACAATTCCTCTCAGAAGTTTGTTGTGAAACCTGGAATCTGACCAAATAACAACTAATTTCCAAGCAAGTTACTGTAAAGCCTGGACCCGACTAGATATCAGTTCAACCCTATCTCCTCAGACAAGTTTATTGTGAAGCCTACACCCGACCAGATAACAATTAACTTCACCCACCTCAAAATTTATAAATCCTGAATCCGACCAGATATCAGTTCAACTTCGTTTATTCAAACAAGTTATTATGAAGCCTGGAGTCCGACCAGATAACAACTATCTATAATCCCCAGCAAGACACTATGAGGCCTGGACCCGACCAGATAATAGTATAACTCTTCGAAAACTATAAAGCCTGGACCCGACCAGATAACAGCCTAACTTCATTCTCCCCAAGAAATTTTCTGCGAAGCCTGGAATCTAACCAGATAGCAGTTAATCTATTCTTCCTCAGTAAGTTACCGTGAAGCCTGGATCCGACCAGATAGTATTTGACTTTCTCATCCTCAGCAAGTTGTGAATCCTGGACCCGACCAAATAACAACTGACATTCAAGAGATATTTCCCAACGGAAGCATCCTTTCAACAAAGTTTGAAGACATGTATACTCTTCATCCCCAATCGCAATCCGGGATTCAGCTTCCCAAAACTCCTCAGCAGCAGTCAGGGATTTATTTTCCCGGGCAAAAATATGCATCTCACATTCATACATCACATCATACACATACAAAATGCATTTAGCATGATCTCATTCATCTTGTGAACATCATGCATACATTTGCATATGACTAACCCTTTTTCCCACAGGTAAAACATCAATTTTCAGTATAAATCGACCAACAATTTGTGCCGATACTTCCTCTAGTGTTTACCATCATTCCTCCAAATGGAAGCTATAAGCCCATTCCCAATACATCTTCGAGTGCAAATTTCTGGGCACTCTAGTGTTCAATCATCTTTCACCTTTAAGTCACGAATGACGGATCCGCCAATCTAACTCTTCAGGTTTAAGAAGATTGAACAGGGGCAGTTGTTGAACCCTAAAATTTGCCCTTTCATTTATCAAACAATCTCTCACAAGATCTCCTTTGGTTCAAGACTGCACAAGGGTTGATCAGCTCAAGACACCTCCTCAAGCACTAATAACTGAAAATTAGTGTTTGAGTTTGCACAAGGACAGATGGACTTTCAATGCCCCATATTACTTTCATAGATCAATTTGGACCCTCAAGATTTCTCATGTCATGTTTCAAGTCTTGGATCACATTTTGCTCAGTCAATTGATCAGTTGACCTAAAATCAATTATATTAGGGAAAAGTCAAATGTTGTCAATTTACAGTAAAACTTCGTGATTTTTGATCCATATCAACAATATGAACTCATATATGTCATTTGATCAAGTTTGGACCATAATTCCTCAAGAAATTTGATCAGATCATTAAAAGGGGAAAATAGTCAAAATTAGGGTTTTTGACTAAGAAGGTGCAATTTCTGATTTTTGACCTAGCAAATGATTTATTGGTTTAAGTTATGATCTCAAGGTTTCAAATGCTTCATTTTGACCTAATTTCATGGCTCAAAATATCTCTCAAGATTGATTGATTGACAGATGAATTTCAGTCAACTGATGAACATTCAACTGTACACTGAAAAGTCAAACTTTGACTTTTTGGTCAAAATCAAGTATCAAAGATCACAATTCATCAAAACATGTCAAAATATGAAAAATTTTCATCAAGAAATCAAAAAGTCAAGATTTCATTTTGAAAAGTCAAAATTTCTAAACTTAGAAATTTTTCTAAGTGTTGGAAAATTCATATTTTTTCATAACTTTGAGCCAAGTTTTCACCATGATGCAAGATGATTCAAAGGAAACTTCCAACATAAAAGTTGTAGATCTCAATGATATCTAAAACATTGTAGAACACAACTTTTTCTATAAATGCATGGGTTTCAAGTTATGATTTTAAGAAGACATGTTCATGAAACTTAGAAACTTAGTGAAATTTTGCCCTAGTTTAGGCAGGATTTTAACCTAACTTCATGGCAATTTTTCACATTGTTCCAAGATGAATTTTCATAAATGTCCAACATAGAGGTTGTAGAGGATGTTACAATATTTCCAAAATTTCCAAGAACTCATTGAGATCATACTTGATCAAGGAGAATCGAGGGCAAGAAGTTAGGATTTTCAAACTAGAATTACAAGTCATTTCTTGATGAACACATGAACCAAATCCGTGCTAGGCTGCATAATCTTTGCTTTGCATGCCTCAAACGTGTTTGTCACTCCATAGTTAATGTTTTTCACAGCTGATAGAAGCTTTAATCCAAGCATTCAATGCATTACCCATGCTTAATACCATTTTAGGAAGAAAGGCAACATTGCCATTTTGGAAAAGTGGCTTTATGCACAAAGTCCACTCTTCTTGAGCTTCTAACTTGTTTGTTCAACACACACTCAACATACAAATTCAGATAAGCATGTTTAAAGTGCCTAACCACTTTAGATAGCCTTGTACCTTGCCTTGGAACAATGCTTGTCAAGCTTGCTTAAAAAACAAGCCAAAAAGCCATAACATGTGAACTTGTACTTCTGATCACACCAAGCTCTCAAAACCTTTTCCTATACATTGAGACACTATTATGAAACTTAGGACACGATTTTGCAAGCCTGAAAACTCTCCCAAACTCCATCTAGACAGAAATTGCACACAAACTCCATTTTTGTATAGATTCTGACCTTGAACTTATATCTTCTATTTCCATCGTGCGTTTTCCCTCAAAACAATTTTCAAAGCTTCCTTACATCAAATACAACTCATCCTTGTCCCTGTTTCATCACTGTAACACCATTTACCATATCCTCTATAACCAAAAAACAGAGTCTGCACATTGACTTCTCCAAGCCATTCCAACCATCCATTGCTCAAGCTAATCATTGCATTAGCTTTCTGGGAACTTGAGGAAGCTAACCTGATCATCACAACTCCTTGAAAGTAGCTCAAACTCATTTCACGATTTCCAGTTTTGAGGTATATTTTTTGAACTTCTATATTCTCATTTAGGCATTGCTAGGCTTGCATTTGTGAAGATAAAATGTAGACATCATTGCTCTTAAACTGTACATGTCCATAGATTTCATTTATATTGATTGAGCTTAAAGAATTTTAGGTTTAAATCTCTGAAAATAATTAGGTTAGAATTTGGTACTTTTAAAAATTCTCATTCATCTTTGATTTATAGCTTATGATATTTATATGGTTGGATTCGTATGGAAAAATGAAGTAACTTTTATGTTTGCATATTTCATTTTTGTTGAGAAATGGTGAAGTTACAGATGTTCAGGCTGGAGGTTGAAGATGAAGTTACATTCGGGACTTGATTTGTGTTATATGTTTATTATTTCACCAATGTTAACGGATGTACAGCCACCTCAGTGGCAAAGGTAGCGTACGTGTGTATTAAAGATCATGGGTTCAACACCCAGCGCTATCTTTTGTGCAATTTTTCAATACTTTTCACTCTTTTTTTTGTTTCAGCTGCAGCGCCTGGACCCTTGTTGTTGGACCTTTCATTTTTTACTTCTCCTAACCCTCTGCCTTACTTTTCCACATCTGACCCATTATTTTCTTTATCATTTCATTTTCCTTTTTTATTTCATATTTTCTTTATTATTATTATTATTATTATTATTATTATTATTATTATTATTATTATTATTAATAAAAAACCCAAAAAATATTTTATTTATTTTTACACTTATTTAGTTTATTTTCTCTATAAATACAAAAGACTAAAAACATTTTCTTAAACAAATTAATTTCTTCTTTTAAATAATTAATATTTAGATTTAGGTTTAATTATTATTTTATTTTCTCTTAAATTAAAATTAACTTAGGACTTAAGTTTCTTTTAATTAATTAATTTTCATATTATTACTATTTAACTTAAAACCTTTTCATAAAAACCCTAAAAAATCATTTTTAACTTAATTTCTCTTTTAATTAGTTTAAGTTAATTTTATTTTATTTAATTAATCATTTTCTTTAATTAGGTTAAAACCCTTTCGTAAAAACCCAAACAAAAATCATTTCTTTTTCCATTTATATTCTTGCATTTTATTTTCAATTCTTGTACATATTCAATATGGTTGTAATAGATATTTAGGTTTAATTTTCTTGCAAATCCCCATTTGTAAATTTATATACCCCTTCCCCTAATGATGTAATAGCTTAGTAATTTTACTTTCTGAAATTTATCGCTTTATATAAATGCTAGTAATTAGGGTTTGTATAGCAAGACTAAAACCAACATAGTCCCTCGATGACGCTATCAAATGTTTCCTTTCAAAATGATTTTAGTCCCTCAAAGAAAAATGCTAAGATACCTTACAACATTGCTATCATGGTTATATGATGACCCACGTCCGTCCCTTTACATCCAAAGATAAGGCTTCTTACCAATCAATGGTAAGATAGCAATATCAAAGGAAAGGAAGAAATGAACTAATACTTTTAAGTAGGTAGATTTGTTCCTAGTTTCTTGCTCATTTTCAAATCAAACATCCTTGCTTATTTTCAAAACAAACACCAACACTTTCAAAACATTTTCAAAACACTTTCCAAACATGAAATATTTTCAAAAGCTCAACACTTTGTATATGTTCTTACGAATGAGAACTATTACAAAGTTTTTCTAAACGAAGGCTCCTTTTCAAAATACTTTCAAAAACCACACAAATCATATTTTCAAACAAAAGCATGTGATCTAGCAAGCAACTAAGAGCCCATAGATAACTATGGATGAAAAGGGGACTACCACCTTCCCTTTTCATAATCTACCCCCTGAACTCAAGAAATAATCTCAAAGGTCTTTCCTGTTCTTTTCAGCCTTTCCTTTTAGATAAAAGAAAAGTCGGTGGCGACTCTTGCTAACTGTAACATTTGCGATCAAACGCAAAACACCCAAGTCAGTTCTCCCACCGTATCACACATGGGACCAATGCTATGTGAGAGATGTACAGAGTATGATGAGGGATCTTAGGGGCAAAAATTGGGGTATAACAATGTAGGTGTCAAGGAGAAAGGTAGATTTTGAGTTTACCGATGTGACGTTTCACATTCCATGCCAGCTCTATAAATAGGGCTCCAGGGCTCATAATTTACTTTCATATTTTTGTGTTCTCCACTTCCTCCGCTGTCAACACCGTTCCGTTTTCCAGAATCCTTGAATTCGCTGCACAGTCCTCCGCGTACTCTTCCTCAACCACCGTCGTTCTTCATCTATTCTTTAAGTAAGTGTTCCTTTTCCTTGATATCTTGTGTGTAGATAGATTTTGTCGATGTTTAGTAGTAGGATTTGATAGATTTTGATGATGTTTAGTAGTAGGATTTCATATCTGGGAGGTTCTGCCCGGGGAATTCATGCGTTTAGGTATATGATTTGTGATTATGCCAGTGATATTCATCCTTTCATCGGTACTTAGGTTAGTCCTCCCTGTGATCTCCATGTGTTTGGCTAACAAATTTATGAACTTGGTCGTGATAATCTGCTCACAATATTCTTCCTGTGTCTGGTACATTTAAGAAAAACAGGCGTTCATCATTAGGATCATCGTGTGATCCTAGAGGATTGGCATGATTTTTATGGGTCAGTCGAGGTCCCCGTATTTCCCCTTTTTGTGCGGATGATTGTCGACTTGGTCTGGGTGTTGCTTAGCCTTTTCATCTGCGTCGTCAGAAAGGGGGATTTGGATTTGCTTTTGAATTCACCGGTTTCCTATGCTTTGTAGGTAAATGGCTGACACTCTCGAATCGCCATAGAATATAGAGACTGAAGGGACCAATGCTTCCAAGGAGAACATTAATTTGGTCGACGTAATCGAAGACCCTAAATTGGATTGGGTCAGTGCTGAGCCCCGAGGGATAACATCAATCTATAATCACGGCCTGAGACAAGCCTTCACAGTCGTCGAGTCCGGAGCTGGCCAGGAAGGTTTTCAGAGAAACTTCAAAATCCTGAGACCGACGCAAGATGCTCGCATATGCTCGGAGTACACCAAGGACGCCTTCCCCATGTATGAGGTCGTGTTCAAAGACCTTGGGCTTCGGCTTACTTTTAACGACTTCCAGATGGGGGTGTTTATCCATTTGAACTTGGCACCCTCCCAGCTTCATCCCAACGCGATCGCCTTTATCTGGGCATTCGAACTTACATGTCGATTCCTCAGGATCGGGGCAACCATTCCCCTGTTCTTTAGGGTTTTTCACTTGGAACGGTAGTCCCGAGGAGGGAAGCATAGCTGGGTATCTCTTAAATAGTCGAAGAGGCTATTTAGGATGTATATGGATTCTGTTTGGGACTTTAAGCACAAGTGGTACATCTTGCAACCATCTACCCAAACAGCCTTGGATTCTCTGTTAGACCCGGCTACCATTATGGACGAGGACGGGGAGTCGTGCTTGGACGCCGAGGGCAATCCTGAGATTGGGAAGATCTCTAAGTTTTTGATCGACTGGTGTTCGGGCCACTATGATCACGGTCCCGAGCATTACCACACTTCTACCGGTGGTATGAGTGACGAAGATGAAGAGGTATATGGTGTTCTCTATCATTTCGTCGATGGTTTATTCCCCTCCAGATGGGTTACGTGGGAAGGGCATGACATCCTGGACGAAGACGGTGAGTCGACGTTTGAGGCGCGTCCGATCAATACAAAGGCACTCATCGAGTGTAAATCTTACGGGAAGGTCATGGATCTCTTAGGTTTTTCTTGCTTTTACTATATTGTTTACCTTATTTTGTTTCTTCGACCAAGCCGACCCGAGCATATTTTATTTGTTTTTGAAGGTCATGTGGTGGAGCGCCGCGAGAGATTGCTGAAGCTGACCAAGAAGAAGAAGAACAACAAGAGATTTACGAAACCACAGCAAGCTACGCGCATGGGTGCAGCCCCCGAGCCAACCAGGGAGGGATCTAGTGGATCCTCGGGTTCTCGCAACACCGAGCGCCAATCCGAGTTGTTGAGAAGGAAGCAGAGTTGTCCATAAGGTGGACATGCTGATGTAATTGATAGGGGGGAGGATGCCCAGGCCTTCATCCTACCACCTTGCTACATGGAAAAAGACTTCTTCGAGGGTTTCCCCTTGATCGTGTCTGATAACGAGTCTGACATCATCAGGCAGCTCAACAAGGAAGGTCGACGGAAGAACCTCACTTCCAGCATGGTCGGGGTAGTGAAGATGGCAGAGATGGTCGTTGTTCTGGAGGGAGAAGGGTCGGACTCCTCCGATCGGGTCAAGGAACTAGAGTCGGAGAAGGTGACTCTTGTGACAAAACCAGTAAGCTGAAGACCGTTCTTGAGCAAAGCGAGTAAATGTTTCGCGAGCATGCCGACATGCTGGCGAGGGAGAAGGAGAGAGATGAGAAAGCCATCAAGGACAAAGACTGCCTCCAGCTCGATAAGGAACGGTTGGAGAGTGGTAACCAACAACTTGTGAAGGAGGTTGCAGATCTGAAGGTTCTATGATGCACGCGGAGGATGAACCTGAGGGGGTAGCCGATTTGTGTACTGGTATCGACTTCATTGCTTGGATTTAACTTCTAGAGTCGGACTGCATTGACGCCTTGACTGACGGCTTTGAATCTGCTATGAATCAGCCGTCCATGCTGAACCCGGGGTCAAATACTGAAGGAACTTGAGTTCTGTCCCAGGTTATTGATGGTCGGGTGGTTCCTCCTCCTGACTCTCCTGACGTCGAAGCTAGCACTTCGGGGAGCGATTTACACTATTTTTTTTCCATCTTATTTGTATTTGGGCCTGCGTGCCCGTAATATTTGTAATATTCAGACATCTTCGACCTAAGTGGTCGCCTTGATGATTATTTTGCTTTTTTTTTACGTCTATCTTTGCTATTGCCAGCTTATTATTATTTATGTTTGTCATTGTTTTTGACTTGGTTATTTCATGAATACTTGTATATCCTATGTGGAAGTATATGCTCGACCATTATTGTGGTCGTTATAAATTTTCCATGAAGTTCATGTTTTCCACGTGCAGATGCGTGCTCGACCCAAATATTTGTTCGACACATGTTGAAATGTGTCGAGGGAGCGGAGTAGGGATCCGCGGGACGAGCGTATGATCGCGATCGGGATCCTATGCTCGTGGCATGAAGTGCTCGTTGCGAGCTAGGTATCCTGCCATTGTTGAGTACTTTGACAGCAGAGCTCGATCGAGGTGTCCCTGTCGGGCTAGGATGTTACTCGTCAAAATGAACAACATTCTGCCTTTTGTTAGTTTGGAGGTCGCGTCCGTACCTCGACGCGCCTACGTGGTCGAACTTTTCCCTTCGTCGGTTGAAGAGGAATATTTGACGAAAAAAGTCCTCAGCAGGTGAGGGACTTAGCTATAATATTGTTTTAGCTTCATAGTATTCCAGGGTCAAGGTAGTGGTTCTCCGTTCAATTTCTCGAGGTAATATGCTCTGGTGCCCGTAGCTCCTTGGACGCGGTAAGGCCCCTCTCAGCTTGCGGCTAGCTTCCCTTCGCGGGAATCCTTCTGGTTTCTTTGCAAGACTAGGCTGCCGATCTAAAATCCACGCTTTAGGAATTTGTTGTCATGGTGTAGGGCTACCTGTTGTTTTAGCATGGCCTCGTGAAGAGCTACTCCTAATCAGATTTCTTCGCCTAGATGGCTCCATGATTTCTACCGGGATGACAGCCTCGGTGATGTAGGTCATTAGGAATGGTGTCTCGCCAGTCGTCGAATGGGGAATTATTCGATAAGCCCATAGGAAGTTGTGCAGCTCTTCGACCCATCCCCTCTTAGCTTCTCCCAGCCTGCATTTAAGTCCTCGCAGGATGACTCTATTTGTAGCCTCGGCTTTCCCGTTAATTTGGGGGTGTTCGACCGAGGTGAAATGATGCTTGGTGTCGAGTCTGTCAACGAAGTTTTGGAAATTTTGATCGGTGAACTGTGTCCCATTATTGGTGACGAGTGCTCGCGATATTCTGAATTGGGCAAGTATGTTTCTCTTGTAGAAACGGAGGATATTGTGTGACATGATTTTAGCCAGAGCTTTGGCTTCTACCCATTTCGTGAAGTAGTTAACAGCTACAATAAGGAACTTGTTTTGATAGGTTCCTTGCACGAACGGTCCGAGGATATCCATTCCCCACCATGCAAATGGCCACGGGGAGGATAGTGTTATGAGCTCGTGTGGGGGCGCAAGGTGCATGTCCGCGTGCCTCTGGTACTTTTCACATTTCTTGACATTCTCCTTGGTGTCTTGTTGCATGGCCAGCCAATAGTACCCTGCTCGAAGTGCCTTTCGTACTAGGGATCTTCTGCCTATGTGTTGGGCATTGATTCTCTCGTGGATTTCCCATAATATCTCAGGGATTGCAGACTCTTCGACACATTTAAGGAGTGGGATGGAGAATCCCCGACGATAAAGTTTGTGTTAGAGAACCATGTATGAGCATGCTCTTCATTTGGTAATGGCTACCTCCCTTTGGTCTAGGGGAAGTTCCCCTTTCGTCAGAAAGTTGAACATCGGGGTCATCCAGCATGAGCTATACCTGATGGCATTCACTTCGAGTAGAGCCATGGATCTTTCAATGCTCGGGCGAGATAGAGATTCCTGTATGATTGACTTGTTTCTGAACTTTTTCATGCTCACGAGCTTTGAAAGTATATCAGCACGTGTGTTATGTTCGCGTGATACGTGTGTGATTTCTGCTCGGTCAAACTTTTTCATATGTTCTTTGACCAAGTTTAAATATTCAATGAGGTTGTTGTTCTTATCCCGGTATCCTCCTTGAACTTGAGACGTGACAAGTTAGGAATCAGTGAAAATTTGTATCTCACGAGCACCCAAATCCTCGGCCAGTCTTAGACCTGCGAGCAGAGCCTCGTATTCTGCATGATTATTTGAGGTCGGAAAGGATAGAGTGAGGGAGTGTTCGATCACGACGCCTTCCTCGTTTTCAAGGAGGATCCTGCTCCGCTCCCAGTTGAGTTGGACGCTCTGTCCACAAAGATGGTCCACTTATGCTCCTTCCCTGCGGGAGAGAGGGTGTGAGTGGTCATCTCTGCGACGAAGTTGGCCAGAGCTTAGGCCTTTAGAGCCTTCCTGCTTTCATATTGGATGTCAAATTCTGAAAGCTCTAAGGACCACTTTAGCATTCGACATGCCATGTTTGGTCGGCCTAAGAGTTATCTCACGGGCTGGTCTGTTCGTACGACGATCGTGTGTGCAAGGAAATAGTGTCTGAGACTTCTAGACGCGTTGACGAGGGCCAAATCCACCTTCTAGATTTGTTGGTATCTGACCACAAGTCCCTGAAGCGCTTTGCTCATGAAATACACTGGTTTTTGATCGTTAGGAGTCTCGCGAATGAGGGTCGCACTGACGGCTTCGACGGAGACGGCCAGATACAAGAATAATGTCTCCCCGTCTAGTGGTCGTAATAGTACGGGCGGCTATGAAAGGCTCCTCCTGAGATGAAAGAGAGCTTGTTCGCATCCCTCGGTCCACTCGAAAGCTGCCTCCTTGCGTAGGAGTTTGAAAAATGGTAGGGCGTGTTGAGCGGATTTTGCGACGAAATGGGAGAGCGAGGCGAGAATATCATTCAGGACTTGTGCGGATTTTTTTGAATTAGGTGTAGGGAGGTCAGAGAACACCCGGAACTTGTCGAGGTTGGCTTCGATTCCCCGTTATATTAGGTAAAAACCGAGGAACTTGCCCGCCTTAACCCCGAAGGTGCATTTCTCGGGGTTGAACCTCATTCTACATTGCCTAGCTTGAGCAAAGACTTTTCTGAGATGAGCAGCATGGTCGGTGTCTACTCGAGATTTGAAGATCATGTCGTCCATGTATACCTTGAGCATATCTATGATCTCGTTGTGGAAGAATTTGTTCATCATCTGTTGGTATGTTGCTCCTGCATTTTTCAGACCGAAAGGCATTATGTTGTAGTAATAATTACCCGAGATGGTCATGAAGGTAGTGCAGTGTTTGTCACTCATTGCCATTGGGATTTGGTTAAAGCCTGAATAGGCGTCTATGAAAGATAAAAAATTTATAGTCGGCTGAGTTGTCGACCAGCATACATACTAGGCAGAGGGAATGCACCTTTAGGGCATGCCCGATTAAGATCGGTATAGTCAACACACATACGCCATTTTCCATTATTCTTTTTAATGAGTACAACATTTGACAGCGAGGTTGAATACCGGGCTTCAGAAATAAAATTTGACTCTAGGAGGTCTTTTACAGCTTTTTCAGGAGCCTTTGTTTTCTCGGGGGACTGCCTACGCCTATGTTGTACTACTGCCCTAGCGGCTGAATCAATGGTGAGTTAATGACAGGCGACCTCGGGGTCGAGACCGGGCATCTCCGTAGCTCTCCACGCGAACAAATCTGCATTCTCCCTCAAGCAGGCCTTGATCTACTTCCTCGCCAGGTCGGGAGTATGGTGTCAATCTTTACCCCTTTGTTCGAGTCTTCACCGACAGGGATGAGCTCTAAGTCCCCATCCGGAATTGGTCGGAGGAGCCCCTGCTTGTCGTTGGGAGCTTCGTCTTGGTCTAACCGGGTGTCTAACGAGATTGAGTCGACCTTTGGAGGAGCCCTCTGCACTTCTGCCTTGATGGGTTGTAGCTCTGACTACTGTGGCTCTGGTCGTGCTGTTGCAGCTCTCTTAGAGGGCCGTGCCCCAATGTCGACCGTGCTTTGTCCCTTGGCCACCGTATTGAAGCATCTCCGGGCAACTGCTAGGTCGCTGTGATCGGTGGGAATGAGAATTGACTATTTGGGAATGCTGGTTCGCGTTTGAGTTTGTTTTTGCAAAATGTCGCGGTAAGCAAGAGTCGCCACCGTCTTTTATTTTATCCAACAAGGAAAGGACAAAAGCATAGAAAAATTCCTTTTTGAGATATTTCTCGGGTTCGGGAGGTAGATTATAGAAAGGGAAGGTGTTAGCACCCTTTCTATCCGTGGTTATCCACGGGCTCTTAGGTACTTGCTCATTATGTTTTCAAAAGTTTGCTTTTCTTTGTGATTGTGGGTTTGAAAAGAGTTTTGTTTTGAAAGGAGTGTAAGTGCGAAAAGTTTTGTTTTTTGTTTTCAAAAGAGCAAGTACTTGAGAATATCTACCTACTCAAAAAGGAATTAAATTGTGCTAATGCCCTTTAGACAATGCTATCCCACTATTGAGGAGTAGGTAGCATCGTCGTTGGAGTTTTCGGGTCAATTCGATTAAGGGACGTGTGGTCACTAAAGCAACGTTAGGACGCCTTAGCGGTAACCCTAATGTCTTAGATCATTTTTATCCGAGGCAACCGTTTTGAGGCAACTTATGATCTTTGGAAAAGAGGGCGACCTCTAAAACTTCCTATACTCAATGACCACGTTCGAGGCCACCAAATGAGGTGTACCCTAGGGGTGGCATGTGTGAGTGTATTGTTTTTCAGTTATATTATCTTTGAACATGTCAATGGTGAGCTACTGTTGATTTTAAATTAAATATTAATCTTGTCATGCATTTCCTATTATTCAAACATCTAACAGTTAATAGTTGCGGAAATTAAATTGCGGAAAATAAATCTAAGCTATTACAAGGCGTCGGGTATTTACATCGCCAAAAACAAACCCTTAAGAATTAAATTGCGAAAAGTAATAAAAGCGATAAATAAATAAATAAAGTCCTAATTAAAACTATTACATTCCCGAAGCAGTTACAATATTGAAATATGGATCAAAAAATTATTTGTGCACGAGGAAATTAAATCGGGGTGTTTTTAGGGTTTTGACCCTTTTTATTAAAGAAAGCATATTTTTGTTTTTTTTGAATTAAACCTAAACTAAATATTGATTAATAAAAATATTATTGGTTTTTTTTATTATTTAAGGAAATAAAATAAAATTGATTAAAGTTATTAAAAACCTAATATTCTAAATTGATTTTAATTTATTGCAAAATATTAAAATTATACCTAATTAGAAACTAAGTTAATTAAATTATTTATTTACAAAAAATATGAAATAATGAAATTGAATTTAATAAATAAAAATAATGTTTTTTATGTTTTCTGATTTTTTATAAAAAAAGTTAATTTGTTAATTAGTTAATTAAGATAATAATAATAAAATAGAAAAAATAATAAAAATAAAATAAAATGAAGAACAAACTCAAAGGGGGTGTTGGGCTTAATCTGGGAGCATAATCAGTAAATTCCAAGCCCAAAAACATCCAGCCTGCTTTGACCTTTGGGATCCCACACGTGCTTGCTGACCAGAGAGTATGGTGGTCCTTCAATTTTGACCAATGGATCTAGCTTGAAGCCACTTGGCAATTGGGATCTGGAGGTATTTGGTGAACCACGCTTGGAACGTTGCACATGAATACCTGAAAAGCTAAATCAAATAAAGTTTTGGGGGATCTGGGATTCGAACTCAGGTCCCATTGCTCATATGCCTGCACGCTCAACCACTCCAACTGGCTTGTTCATTCATTATAATAATGCAAAACAAATAATATATGGACAAATTAATTAATATGTTGAAAATAAGAAAATATGGTGCGCTATTCAAACGCACCACTCTGGCCACGCCATGTTATCATCCCTGTCATGGGGACTGTGGCTAAAAGTTCTTATACCTATACCAACATACGATTGTCCGTAGCTATACATCACGCTGCTTCAAAATCCAACACAAGCCACTAAAATGCAAACTAACAGCGTCATTCTGCTCGCCTCTCCGCCCTGGTTCCAACCATGGTCCTTTTATTGACCAATTTATCCTGTAACGAAAACCCCTGAAAGAACCCTAAAACAATCTACAATGGCATTTTGTGATATATGGCATGATAATGAAATTGAATAATACAGAAACTTCACAAATGATGTAAGGAATTCAAATGTACAATTATTTTAAAGAATGGATGCAAGATTGAAGCTTTACGATTCCATGAATATGGAGGTTCAGAGCGATACTTACAGGGCTTTTCGAGACAGGAGAGCACGCGATAATGATTGGTATTGCTTCAGTGAGGTCCAAGGAAGCGATTGGAACCTTTGTTTGATCCTGAAAAGGCCTCTAAGTGCGATTTCAGATCCAAGGTTTTCAAGCTTTTTTCTCAAATCCTTTTGGCCGTTTCTGCAGTGTTCTATGCGTCTTTTAGGTCTGTGTGGCTTGCTTGCATATAATAGAATGATTTTAGGTTAAAACATGGGCCAATATCCTTGTGTATTGAAGAATCAAGATTGGATTTTGATCACCATTAACATGTTTCCAAATATAGGCCAAATCTGAGATTTTGTGCTTGAATTGACTTGGCACGAGTTTGATTTGATTCATGATGATAATTGCAAGTTGTACAAATCACAAAGATTCCTTTACATCAATTTTTAGATTTTATTTGATTTAATATTGATTTAAAATGAATTAAATCAATAAAAATAAAATAAAATAGAAAAATGAATGAGTGGTCATGAAATTAAGTATGGGACACGTGTGTGGCATGACAAGACCATATCAAGTGGAAAAAAATGGGCCCTTTTGTCAAAAATTGGAGTTTTAAGGATAATTGACTTTTGGCAATTTTGGAAAAATGCCCAACTTCAACAATGCATAACTTCTTCAATTTTGAACTTTTGGAGGTATTCTTGGACTTTTTAGAAACCTTGAGATGTCCTATAATCAACCATTTTGGTCTCGTTTCATTTTGATCTTCAATGCTCAGGTTATAAGCTTTGGCAAAAAAGGTGTTTTTGTTGACTTTCAAAAATGACCTATAATGTCCAAATTTGTAACGTTTTGTGAGAGCATTTCTTGATCTTGGGGTGTGAAGATGGATTGTGGGAAATTACATCCTCTTCAAAATGAGCTTTGGATGGGTCATTTATAATAAAGTATGATAAAGTTATGCTTGGTCAAAGTTGAGTTGATGTTTCCTGCAAAACCCTAATTTAGCAACTTTTGAATCTTGATGAATCTTGATGAATATTGAGCAATCCTTGATGAATCATGATCAACCCTTGATCAAATGATGAATTATCTTTCAAAATGATAATGTTGACAAAAAATCTTAAGGTTTGACTGTATTTGGGACACAGTTGACTTTTGCCCTAGCACAGTCGATTTTTGGGCCTCTTGAGCAATTGACTGACCAAACTTCCTCTGCAAGGCTTGAAATTTGAGATGGATGAACTTAAGAACATATTAAGACATTGGTAAGCACTTGAGGCCATTTGGATGTAAGGACCTTGATGCAACACAAAACCCTAATTTTGACTTGACTGCCTTAGGAGGTGATTTGACTGTCCAAACCTTGAGCCATCTTGAGTAAATTGAAGCTTCTTCTTGACAAGTCTTAAGGAATATGGGAGGGCAAATTTTGGGGTACAACAGTTTCCCCTGTTCAATTTTCTTAAACCTGAGGATATAGATGGGCTTTCGAGCCTTTCGTGATCCGAAGGTGGAAGATAATTGAACATTAGAGTGCCCAAAAATTTGCACTCGCATGGTGTAGTATCAGCATTTGTGATGTCGGGAATGGGCTTACAGATGCCATTTGGAGATTGCTGGTAGGAGGATGGGCTTACAGATGCCATCTGCAGGAATGTCGATCGCATAAGGGATTCCTCAGTGAGAACTTGCATACCTGTGGTTGTAAAAGATTCCACTGGGGAAGTCTAACCTTTGTTGAGATTTAGGAATCTGGCCTGTATTTCAACTGAGAGAATGCCTCGGCTGAGTCTTAGGAACCTGTCCATAATCCAATTGGGGGAAAACATCTTCATCAAGATCTAGGAACTGTCTCGTGCTCAATGGAGTATACCGTTGAGGTTATAGAACTTGTCCACACTATGACGTAGGGAAACATCTTCATCAAGATCTAGGAACTGTCTCGTGCTCAATGGAGTATACCATTGAGGTTATAGAACTTGTCCACACTATGACGTAGGGAAACATCTTCATCAAGATCTAGGAACTGTCTCATGCTCAATGGAGTATACCATTGAGGTTATAGAACTCGTCCATACTATGACGTAGGGAAACATCTTCATGAAGATCTAGGAGTTGTCTCGTGCTCAATGGAGTATACCGTTGAGGTTATAGAACTTGTCCACACTATGGCGGAGGAAACATCAAGATCTAGGAACTGACTCGTGCTCAATGGAGTATACCGTTGAGGTTATAGTACTCGTCCACACTATGACGGAGGAAACTGTCGAGATTGAGAACCTTATCTGAAATTCAACCGAGGATAATTCAATTGAGATTTAAGAACTGGTCAGGTCTTCGACTAAGCTGAGAACTTTAACTGTATCTTTCCTGAAAGGTAAAGGTCAGTCATATGCAATGCATGATATGGATCAGGCAATGATGTTCTCAAAATAAATGAGATTGTATTCATATGATGCGTATATGCATGTATCATGATGTATGGAAGTGTGATGTTTTAGCTGGGGAAGATAAATCTCGGAGCTGCTGGAGAATAGAGTTGAGTTCTTCGTTTCTGCTGGGGATGATGAACGAAGATGATAAACCTGTAGGAGAGAAGAACTCCATTGGGGGGAATAAGCTGATGAAGAGATTACTCTGAGGGGAATTAATCTGTGGGGAAGAGACGTTTTGCTGAAGATTTTGACGATAACTCTGTTGGGGATTCTGTTGATAAGCTCTGTTGGGGATTTTAATGATGAACTCCGCTAGGGATAGAAAGAACTCCGCTGGAGATGATCTTTCAGTTGCAACTTGCTGAGGATAACCCAGTTAGACTTTTGTGAGGATAACCTTCTGAATTTGGCTGGGGAGATTTACTTGTGCTCTGCAGGGGATAAGCTTCCAGAATCTACTGGGAAAGATGATTCAACTCTGGTGGGGAAGCCTTTTTCAGACTACGCTGGGAAAATGGCTCCAATAGGGGTATCTTGTATTCCTCCGGGGAACATTCTTATATTCCGTTGGGGAATATTAAGACTGCCGGGGATGATCTTATACTTGCTGGGGAAGATTAAGATCTTCTGGGGATACCAAGCCTTTTTAGGGCTGATGGTAGATTAACTCTGCTTGGGGAGAGCATTGTTGATTCGTCCATAGTTGCAAGTCTCAGTGGGGAGAGCTACCATTACTGTTTCACTCTGCGGGGAGTGATGGTATCTTGGTCATATTCTTCAGCTGAACCTACCTTGGTACCTTGGTGGACAAAATAACTACACAGTTTGGACATTTCTTATACCCCTGTTTCTGATATTACCAGTAATTCTATCTTTGTTTCGCATGTAAATTTTTATGAGCAGCAATTAATGTCAAATGCATATATTAAAAATGAACATTGGACGTTCTTTGCAAAACAAAACAGATAAAGGAAAAACAATTTGAAATTTGTTTGAAAATGAATTTGTATTGATTTTGAAGTTTGCCTGTAAATAGGCGTTTTTGTACAAGAGGCTGACGTCCTAGTAAGAGAACGTCGCCGAACAAATAGAATTTATACAATTTGTGAAAAGAGAACAAAACATCTATGTGAATAATCCCACTGGGTTCCAACTCTGCTACTGCCTTTATATCTTCAAGCATCTCATCACTTTGCTGCTTAGTTGAAGATGAATCTGATTGATTGGTGTCGTCCGAGCTTGATAGTTGATACTGAAGTCTGGATACGAGGTGATCCAATGAGACATAGTGTTACGCTTTAATCCCTAACTTTTGCCTGGACCGCCCTTTCGGGTTTTCAGTCCACCGGGATACCCATTTTTGCCCAAGCCGCCTTTTCAGGTTTTCGACTTGTCGGGTGTACAATTTTTTTTCATTTTCATCCCTTATTTTTGCCCGAACCCTTTTGGTTCGCCGGGAAGCCCTTATTTTTACCTAGGCCAGTTAACCTAGCGGGTCTTTGATTATGCGTAGTATCTTTTTACTATGTCTGCATTGACGGAGTGAGGAAAGTCGTCACCATCCATGGTGGTTAGAATCATAGCTCCTCCTGAGAAGATGTTCTTAACCATAAATGGCCCTTCGTAAGTAGGGGTCCATTTGCCCCTGGGATCACCTTGAGGTAAGATAATGCGCTTGATTACCAGGTCCCCAACTTGATACTCTTGTCGTCTGACTTTCTTGTTAAATGCCTTGATCATCCGTTTTTGGTACGTCTGACCATGACAAACAGCGGTAAGTCTTTTCTCGTCGATTAGATTCAATTGATCAAGTCGGGTCTGAATCCAATCATCTTCGCTCAAACCTGCATCCTTCATGATCCGAAGAGAGGGTATTTGAACTTCAATCGGCAAGACTTCCTCCATGCCATATACCAAGGAATAGGGTGTTGCCCCTGTTGACATCCGTGCTGAGGTACGGTACCCATAAAAAGCGAATGGTAACATCTCATGCCAATCTTTGTATGTCACTGTCATCTTCTGCACAATCTTCTTAATGACCTTATTTTCCGCTTCGACAGCCCCATTCATCTTCGGTCGGTAGGGAGAAGAGTTATGATGCTGTATCTTGAATTGCTCGCAGAGCTCAGTGATCATCTTGTTGTTGAGATTAGTTCCATTGTCCGTAATGATCCTCTCTGGTACACCGTATCGACAGATTAGGTTATGCCGAATGAACTGTGCCAAGACGTTCTTGGTTACTGTTGTACCCCAAAATTTGCCCTCCCATATTCCTCAAGATCTGTCAAGAATGATCTTCAAATGGTTCAAGATTGCTCAAGGGTTGTACAGTCAAATCACCTCCTAAGACAGTCAATTCAAAATTAGGGTTTTGTGTTGCATCAAGGTGCTTACATCCAAATGGCCTCAAGTTCTTCCCAATGTCTTAATATGTTCTTAAGTCCATCCATGTCAAATTTCAAGCCTTGCAGAGGAAGTTTGGTCAGTCAATTGCTCAAGAGGCCCAAAAAACGACCGTGCTAGGGCAAAAGTCAACTGTGTCCCAAATACAGTCAAACCTCAAGATTTTTTGTCAACATTCTCATTTTGAAGGATAATTCATCATTTGATCAAGGGTTTATCATGATTCATCAAGGATTGCTCAAAATTCATCAAGATTCAAAAGTTGCTAAATTAGGGTTTTGTAGGAAAAGTCAACTCAACTTTGACCAAGCATAACTTTCTCATAATTTATGATAAATGACCCATCCAAAGCTCATTTTGAAGAGGATGAAATTTTCCACAATTCATATTCATACCCCAAGATCAGAAAATGCACTCACAAGAAGTTACAAATTTTGACATTATAGGTCATTTTTTAAAGTCAACAAAAACACCATTTTTTCCAAAGCTTATAACTTGATAATGGAAGATCAAAATGATATGAGACCAAAAGGGTTTATTTTAGGACACCTCAAGGTTTCTAAAAAGTCCAAGAACACCTCCAAAGGTTCAAAATTGAAGAAGTTATGCATTGTTGAAGTTGGGCATTTTTCCAAAATCGCCAAAAGTCAACTATCCTCAAAACTCCAATTTTTGACAAAAGGGCCCACTTTTTTCCACTTGATTCAGTCTTTTCATGCCACACACGTGTCCCATCCTTAATTTCATAACCAAACATTTATTTTTCTATTTTATTTCATTTTATTGATTTAATTCATCATTAATCAATATTAAATCAAATAAAATCCAAAAATTGATGTAAATGGATCTTTGTGATTTGTACAGCTTGCAAATATCTTGTGACAACCAACCAACTCGTGCCAAGGCTCAAACATGCACAAAATATCAGATTTGGCCATATTTGGAAAGCTTTTCAATGGTGATAAAATCAAATCTCAAAACCTTGAATGCACATGGATTAAAGCCCAACTCTTGACCTAATTCACTTACAATATATATAAACAAGCCACACAAACCTAATTCACGACCTAAGCTCTGTTAAAAACGGCCATACCAAAACTGAAAAAAGGGTGAAAAAGAGAGAAATCGAATTCTTGGTTAGAGCTTGTTTCAATCAAAAATCTCAACGTGGTGTTCTTGCTTGCAATCTCCTGAAGCCATAGCAACCAGAACCGGACCTTAAGACCCCCTGTAACGCACTGTAAGTCGTCGCGAACTGGCCTCTAAACATGAAGTCCAAACCTCCAGTTCTTGCACTTTTTCTTCAAAATATTGGCATATTCATGTTTGTTATTTGATTTAGAACATTTTTGCATTATTCAATTTTATTATTGGACCCTGTATCATGATGCTCAAACCTAGGGTTCATGTTCTTGTGTTTTAGGCATTTTTCTATAGGCAAAATCAAGATGAATGGTGGTTACAGGGATGATGAGGAGACAGAGACGAACATGTCTGTAATCTTGGATAGCGTTTTCATGGCCTGGAGACAATTTTTGAAACGGCCTACAAAACTTCCTGCGGATGAAATCTGCAGGTAAATAACCAGGCTTTTTGTTGAAGAAGATGATCACGTGTCTCTTCCCTACTGGCTGTTTCAAATCTTGGCGTGTGTTTTTATAATTCCAGCATATTTATTTGTTTGCTAATATATTATTTACTATCTGATCCAATAACGAATAAGGCATGGTGGTGTAGTGGCAGGGGAGAACGTCCAAAACCAATGGGACCTGGGTTCGAATCCCAGGTCCCCCAAAACACTTATTTGATTTTTTTTCTTCAGGTGATCACATGTACTCTCCAAGGCGTTGGTCCACCATACACCTCAAACCTCAATACGCCAGATGGCTCCAGACCTAGATCCAGTGGTCATGAATGAAGGACCACCATACTCCCTGATCAACATACGCGTGGACAATCTGAAAAGTCAAGCAGGCTAAACGTTAATGGGCCTGGGAATTGCAAATTACACCACAAAGTTGGGCCCAGCACCCCCCTATGAGTTTATTTCTTTTCCCCTTTTTATTTTTCTTTCATTTAATTATTTTTATAATTATTATTTATATCACTAACAAATTAATATTTTTTCCATAATAAAATCAGAAAACCATAAAAATATTATTTTTCATTAAATTCATCACTTGTTATTTTTTGTAAATAAATATTAACCAATTAATTTAGTTTTTTTAATTAGGTACAATTTTAATATTTTTGCAATAAATTAAAAGTAAATTAGAATATTAGGTTTTAACAATTTTAATCTTTTTTATTTTTATTTCCTTAAATATTCTAAAAACCCAAAAAATATATTTTTCATTAATTAACTTAATTTAATTTCCATTTAATTCAAAACAACAAAAATCTCCTTCTTTCTTAAAAAAGGGTCAAAACCCTAAAACTCTCTGATTCAATTTTTCTCGCGCGTATTATTTTTTGATTCATATTCCATATAATTGTATCTGCTTCAAGGATGTAATAGTTTTGGACTTAGGACTTTTATTTACCGCTTTTATTTACTTTTCTGCATTTTACTTTTTCAAGGGTTTGTTTTTGGCGATGTAAATACCCGACGCCTTGTAATAGCTTAGTTTTATTTTCCGAAACCATTAACTGCTAGATGTATGAATAATAGGCTATGCATGACAAGATCTATCTTAACTTAAAATTAACCGTAGCTCACCATAACATGTACAAAGATAACATAACTGAAAATGGACACATTTGCACATGCCACTCCTAGGGTACGCCTCACTTGGTTGCCTAGAACGTGGTCATTGAGTATAGAAAGTTTTAGAGGTCGTCCTCTTGTCCAAAGATCATAGTTGCCTCGAAACGGTTGCCTCAGATAAAATGATCTAAGACATTAGGGTTACTGCTAAGGCGTCCTAACATTGCTTTAGTGGCCACACGTCCCTTAAATCGAATTGACCCGAAAACTCCAACGACAGTGCTACCTACTCCTCAATAGTGGGATAACATTGTCTAAAGGACATTTGCACAGATTAATTACTTTTTGAGTAGGTAGATGTTCTTAAGTACTTTCTCCTTTTAAAAACAAAAACAAAACTTTTCGCACTTACACTCTCTTTCAAACAAAAACTCTTTTCAAACCCACAATCACAAAGAAAAGCAGATTTTTGAAAACACAATGAGCAAGTACCTAAGAGCCCGTGGATAACCACGGATAGAAAGGGTGCTAACACCTTCCCTTTCTATAATCTACCTCCCGAACCCGAGAAACATCTCAAAAAGGAATTTTTCTGTGCTTTTGTCCTTTCCTTGTTGGATAAAATAAAAGACGGTGGCGACTCTTGCTTACCGCGACATTTTGCAAAAACAAACGCAAATGCGAACCAGCATTCCAAAAACAGTCAGTTATATTCCCACCAATCACAGAACTGGCGACTCTGCTGGGGACTATTTATAAGTGAGGTGTACCTTAGGATTAGATCACTATGTTTTCAATTGTATGCTTTGTAAGCTTTAAATTTTGTGGGCTTGTATCAGAGTTCTATAGATCCTAACCCGGATCTGGGGGTACCCTTTAGGTAAGTAGCAATAAACTGTGAGGGATCTGTCCGGCGTAGACCGACACAGATGAAGCAGTAGCTACGTTGGTGTGGCACCTTAGTCTGTACCGATATCCCTTGTGTTGGAACGAGGAGAATATGGGTCTTCTAAGGAGTCATTAAGCACCAACTGACCTTAGAACCTTAAATTGACCAACTTGGCCATAGAACAGTAGCAGTATGCTACACTCATTGAGACTAAACTCTCGGGATGATTCCGGCCGCAAGAAAAGGTTGCTAAACTGGAATTATGACCGATTGAGGGTAGTCAGTGATATTGAGATCCTCTAGAACCCGGTTACTATTTTTAGGACAGGTTTGAACCAACTAAACTGAAAGAGGGTAATGCCTAAACTCCATGCCAGCCTAAACTTAAGGCTGTTTGTGTGACTTGTGTGCCTTCAAACTTGAACTACTTGCACATTCTTGTTATCTGACAACATGAGTTCCTTGCAGGTTTTGTTTACAGTCCTTATCTGATAATTTGGACTTATTGCAGGGTTTACTTACATTACCTCACACTTTTGCTTAAACGCATAGCATACACATCATAACATCATACCATAGCATTTTCCTTAAACATTTCAAGGATCTCAAGGGTCTGTGATGCAGGTTATGGTACATCAAATGTCTAGCAAGGGGCAAGGGGATTTATTTTCCTCTAGCCAATGCCATCTAGAGATTAAAACACGATAACTTGAGTCAGGGGCTATGACCCACTCGATATGGTGAGCTTGACTCTTGAAGAAGGACTCTCAGCAACATGAAGTTCCTTCAATTAAAGCTGCAAAATTCAAATTGTAACAAGTTTCTTGTTTACCCCGCGAGATCCTTGAAAACATTGCATACATATATCATACATATCATTGTATAACAGGTCTCCCAGTACAGGTCTCTCATGTTCTCGCTGTTTATTTCAGCAATGGATTTCCAACCAGACAACCAAGATCTTCAAACTCGAGAAGCTCAGTTCAGGGACATATTCCTAAACCTATCCAAGGGGCAGGAAGAGTTGAGAACACTCCTCATGGGGAACTTGGTCAAGAAAAGTCCTGAAGACAATAAGGACGGACGGCTGGAACAACTGCAAGCTGAGTTCAGTGCCATGAAAACCCAGATGCTAGGGCAGATGGCTCTTATCCAAGGCTTAGCTCGAGAACAAGAAGAGTTGAGAACCATTATCAACCAGCTTCATCAAGATAGATACAACAACATGAAGCAAACAGTCAAGGCCGGGGACCAAGTCATTAATCAACTTCCGAGAAGTCAAAGGTTTGGTTTGATGAAGAATAGACCTCTCCAAGTTGCTACTACCTCACAGGTCCAACAACAACCTTGCCATAAACAACGGGTTAATCAGAGTAAGCCGGATACACCCAAGAGGCAGTTTACCAAGCTTGACATGCCGCTGTCTCAAGCTTTACAACACCTGTTGAGATTGAATCTGGTGACGTTAAGGGACCCTCCTAAGAATCCCAACATAGCCTCCCCAAGGTACAATCTTGATGCAAGGTGTGCATATCACTCCAACAGCCCGGGGCACGATACTGACGACTGTTGGAAGTTGAAGTACAAAATTCAAAACCTGATTGATGAAGGAGCATTGGAATTCACACAAGATGGTCAGGCTGAGTTCTTCTACCATCCCTCCAAGGCTCACCATTTGAAGTTACAAGTACTGATACGAGAAGACTTTTTGCTCATTAGAATTTTCAAGTTGTAATTTTCTTTTGATTGTTCGAACATTTATTCATGTCAAACTTTGTTACTTTATCAATGCATTGCATATGTCTGTTTTGAATCAGTCCATTCGTATTCACTATATTCAAATTGCTTTCATTTTCGTGATTTTCAACTCTCGATTAAAAAATTCTAAGCCTTTTGAGGGGGGATGACGAAAATGATATCAAAATCTCTACAGTATGCTTTTGAACAGACCCCGCTGACGAGGTACGGGCATTGTTTCAAATCCTAAACAGTGGAGTTATAAGGAAGATAATCCCTAGTCAACCCCTTTGAGCCAAAGAAGTTGGAGTTTTTCTTTTCACAAATTAAAACCCTTAATTATAACCTGGGGCAGGGTAGTTTTCTCAGTTGATCCAGGTGCACAATGAATGGCATCAAAGAAATCCTTCTGAAACAAAAGACGACGTTGGTTCCGTATAATCGTAAGGACAGGCAGTCATTATCTCTCAAAATAAAAGCCTAATAAAGTCAAAACCTTTGAAGGAGACTTAAGAAAAACTAGGGCATCCCGCTGACTGTAATCACAAAAAGAAACAGTTCAGGCAAAAGACAGGGATAATAAAAATCAAAAGGGAAGAGATCCTGCAAACTCTCAACAAAATGACTGCATATTCAAAATAAATTGTCAGTATCCGAACCATCACTGGTATATCAGAGCAAAGACTCAAACAATATCTAATGCACGATTAGTTGAGTTTAGGATCGAAGAACATCACGAAGAACGGGTGGGTACAAATAAAATTTGAGCCTTTATCCTTTGTTTCTTAAACCGTGAACCAGGCCACGTTATAACCCTTAAAAGTCCTAGCTGAAGCACGGGTTAGTTCGAAAGCATACTGTTACAAAAGGTATCCTGACTCCTGTAGGGCTTGCTGTAAAATCCTGAGTTGACATCACATTTTACAAAAATTCGCTTGTTTTACTGGAAAAAGGCATTTTCAAAAATTTCAAAACAGACATAAGCTTTGCATTCTTAAAATAATATTGTTTGCATATGACTATTTGTTCAACAGCAGAGAAATTCGCACGACGAATATCTAGTGAACAAAAACCTTCTCAATAAAAAGGATCACCTCAAGTGGAAAAACACTTCCAATCAAGGGGCACGGCATGATCATTGTCCATCATCTGGGGCAGTCAAGTCAAGATTCAAGGAATCTCTCAAAATGCCAAATAGCCAGGGGCAGATCTCCATTTGAATCAATTGGGGCATTGGACATGAATTCCAGCAATGAATCTTGCATGATCAAACGAAGATCTTCTGGTAGTATGGCAACACAACACTACCGACAGTGACACCTCCCTACATCCTGAGAGCGTGGACATAGTCAAAAAGTACTACGCATAATCAAAGACCCGCTAGGTTGACTGGCCTAGGCAAAAATAAGGGCTTCCCGGCGAACCAAAAGGGTTCGGGCAAAAATAAGGGATAAAAAATGAAAAAATTTGTACACCCGGCAAGTCGAAAACCTGAAAAGGCGGCTTGGGCAAAAAAGGGTATCCCGGTGAACTGAAAACCCAAAAGGGTGGTCCAGGCAAAAATTAGGGATCAAAGCGTACGACTATGTCTCGTCATCTCGTCACTGGCCTACCAGAAGAAGATTCGTCAATCGGAAGTTACCACGCACCTCATAGGCTTTCTTCTCCCGCAGAAACTATGGCAATAAGAATTGTTCGAACTGTACAAGCTGCTCCGTCCACCAGGTACAAGGTAGATTCAGTTGAAGAGTATGACCAAGATACCTTCACTCCCCGCAGAGTAAGACAGTAATGGTAGCTCTCCCCACTGAGACTTGCAACCACGAAGGAATCAGCAATACTCTCCCCCAAGCAGAGTTAGTCTACTGTCAGTCCCGAAAAGGCTCGGTATTCCCAGAAGGTCTTAATATTCCCCAGCGGAGTATAAAGATATTCCCCAGTGGAGTATAAGGATATTCCCCACCGGAGTATAAGAATATTCTCCAACAAGTATGAAAGTATCCCCGACAGTCTTAAAATTCCTCCATTGAATATAAGAATGTTCCCCGGCGGAATACAAGATACCCCTAGTGGAGCCGTTTCCCAGCACAGTCTGCAAAGCTTCCCCGCCAGAGTTAAATCATCTTACCCAGTAGATTCTGGAAGCTTGTCCCCTGCAGAATACAAATGTATCTCCCCGACCAAATTCAGAGGTTATCCTCACAAGAGTCTAACCGGGTTATCCTCAGCAAGTTGCAATTGAAAGATCATCCCCAGCGAAGTTCTTTCTATCCCCAGTGGAGTTCATCATCAAAATCCCCTAACAAAGCTTATCAACGGAATCCCCAGCGGAGTCTATCATTAAAATCTCAGCGAAGTATCTCTTCCCCACAGAGTAATTCCCCGCAGAGTAATCTCTTCGCCATGTTTATTCCCCAACGGAGTTATTTTCTCCTACAGGTTTATTCTCACAACCATCTTCGTTCGCCATCCCCATCAGAAACATTCTAAGCAAAGTTTGAAGACACACATACTTTTCAACAACAGTCCAGGATTTAACAAACTCCCCGACATTTGTCAAGGATTTATTTTCTCATACGAAAATACATTCATAAACATTTCACATTTTATACCTCCTATTTACATACATGATAAAGTGCATACGACACAATCTCATTTATTTTGAGAACATCATGACATCATGCATTTCATATATCATGACATTGCATACAGCTAACGTTTTATCTTTTTCAAACAAAAAAAAAGTTCAATCAATAGACGGCTACCGACAACCTTTTCAAGTCCCAGTTTAATACCTGTAGCAAGCCAGGAAAACTATCTGTGGACGACTGATTGTAGATTAATACCTGTAACAAGCCAGGAAAACTGTCTACATGAAGAGATTAAAGATTAATACATGTAACAAGCCAGGAAAACTATCTTTCTTTCTCAGGTCAGATATTAATACCTGAAACCAGCCAGGACAGCTATCTCCTCGACCAACCTTTTCAAGTCCCAGTTTAACCTGTAGCAAGCCAGGAAAACTATATGTGGATGACTGATTGTAGATTAATACCTGTAACAAGCCAGGAAAACTATCTACATGAAGAGATTGAAAATCAATACCTGTAATAAGCCAGGAAAACTATTTTTCTTTCTCAGGTCAGAGATCAACACCTGCAACCAGCCAGGACAACTATCTCATCGGCCAACCTTTTCAAGTTCCAGATTAATACCTGTAACAAGCCAGGAAAATATCTGTGGACGACTGATTGTAGATCAATACCTGTAACAAGCCAGGAAAGTTATCTACATGAAGAGATTGAAGATCAATACCTGTAACAAGCCAGGAGGACCATCTTTCTTTCTCAGGTCAGAGATCAATACCTGAAACCAGCCAGGACAGATATCTCCTTGACCAACCTTTTCGAGTCCCAGTTGAATACCTGTAGCTAGCCAGGAAAATTCTGTGGACGACTGATTGTAGGTTAATACCTGAAACCAGCTAGGAAATTATCTACATGAAGAGATTGAAGATCAATACCTGTAACAAGCCAGGAAGACCATCTTTCTTTCTCAGGTATGCAAGTTCTCGCTAAGGAATCTCTTATGCAATCGACACTCCTGCAGATGGCATCTGTAAGCCCATCCTCCTACCAACAACCTCCAAATGGCATCTGTAAGCCCATTCCCGACATCACAACGCTGATATTACACCATGCGAGTGCAAATTTTTGGGTACTCTAGTGTTCAATTATCTTCCACCTTCGGATCACGAAAGGCTCGAAAGCCAATCTATATCCTCAGGTTTAAGAAAATTGAACAGGGGAAACTGTTGTATCCCAAAATTTTCCCTCCCATATTCCTCAAGATCTTTCAAGAATGATCTTCAAATGGTTCAAGATTGCTCAAGGGTTGTACAGTCAAATCACCTCCTAAGGCAGTCAATTCAAAATTAGGGTTTTGTGTTGCATCAAGGTCCTTACATCCAAATGGCCTCAAGTGCTTCCCAATGTATTAATATGTTCTTAAGTCCATCCATGTCAAATTTCAAGCCTTGCAGAGGAAGTTTGGTCAGTCAATTGCTCAAGAGGCCCAAAAATCGACTATGCTAGGGCAAAAGTCAACTGTGTCCCAAATACAGTCAAACTTCAAGATTTTTTGTCAACATTCTCATTTTGAAGTATAATTCATCATTTGATCAAGGGTTGATCATGATTCATCAAGGATTGCTCAAAATTCATGAAGATTCAAAAGTTGCTAAATTAGGGTTTTATAGGAAAAGTCAACTCAAC
Organism: Vicia faba; assembly: GCA_948472305.1. Classification (NCBI taxonomy): domain Eukaryota; kingdom Viridiplantae; phylum Streptophyta; class Magnoliopsida; order Fabales; family Fabaceae; genus Vicia; species Vicia faba. The sequence goes on from OX451736.1 coordinate 1,449,002,495, forward strand.
TTTGACCAAGCATAACTTTCTCATACTTTATGATAAATGACCCATCAAAAGCTCATTTTTAAGAGGATGCAATTTCCCATAATTCATATTCATACCCCAAGATCATAAAATGCACTCACAAGAAGTTACAAATTTTGACATTATAGGTCATTTTTGAAAGTCAAAAAGAACACCTTTTTTTCCAAAGCTTATAACTTGAGAATTGAAGATCAAAATGAGATGCGACCAAAAGGGTTGATTAGAGAACATCTCAAGGTTTCTAGAAAGTCCAAGAACACCTCCAAAGGTTCAAAATTGAAGAAGTTATGCATTGTTGAAGTTGGGCATTTTTCCAAAATCGCCAAAAGTCAATTATCCTCAAAACTCCAATTTTTGACAAAAGGGCCCACTTTTTTCCACTTGATTAAGTCTTGTCATGCCACACACGTGTCCCATCCTTAATTTCATAACCAAACATTTATTTTTCTATTTTATTTCATTTTTATTGATTTAATTCATCATTAATCAATATTAAATCAAATAAAATCCAAAAATTGATGTAAATGGATCTTTGTGATTTGTACAGCTTGCAAATATCATGTGACGACCAACCAACTCGTGCCAAGGCTCAAACATGCACAAAATCTCAGATTTGGCCATATTTGGAAAGCTTTTCAATGGTGATAAAATCAAATCTCAAAACCTTGAATGCACATGGATTAAAGCCCAACTCTTGACCTAATTCACTTCCAATATATATACACAAGCCACACAAACCTAATTCACGACCTAAGCTCTGTTAAAAATGGCCATACCGAAACTGAAAAAAGGGTGAAAAGGAGAGAAATCGAATTCTTGATTAGAGCTTGTTTCAATCAAAAATCTCAACATGGTGTTCTTGCTTGCAATCTCCTGAAGCCATAGCAACCAGAACTGGACCTTAAGACCCCCTGTAACGCACTGTAAGTCCTCGCGAACTGGCCTCTGAACATGGAGTCCAAACCTCCAGTTCTTGCACTTTTTCTTCAAAATATTGGCATATTCATGTTTGTTATTTGATTTAGAACTTTTTTGCATTATTCAATTTTATTATTGGACCCTGTATCATGATGCTCGAACCTAGGGTTCATGTTCTTGTGTTTTAGGCATTTTTTCTATAGGCAAAATCAAGATGAATGGTGGTTACAGGGATGATGAGGAGACAAAGACGAACATGTCTGTAATCTTGGATAGCGTTTTCATGGCCTGGAGACAATTTTTGAAACGGCCTACGAAACTTCCTGCGGATGAAATCCGCAGATAAATAACCAGGCTTTTTGTTGAAGAAGATGATCACGTGTCTCTTCCCTACTGGCTGTTTAAAATCTTGGCGCGTGTTTTTATAATTCCAGCATATTTATTTGTTTGCTAATATATTATTTACTATCTGATCCAATAACGAGTAAGGAATGGTGGTGTAGTGGCAGGGGTGAACGTCCAAAACCAATGGGACCTGGGTTCGAATCCCAGGTCCCCCAAAACACTTATTTGATTTTTTTTCTTCAGGTGATCACATGTACTCTCCAAGGCGTTGGTCCACCATACACCTCAAACCTCAATACGCCAGATGGCTCCAGACCTAGATCCAGTGGTCATGAATGAAGGACCACCATACTCCCTGGTCAACATACGCGTGGACAATCTGAAAAGTCAAGCAGGCTGAACGTCAATGGGCCTGGGAATTGCAAATTACACCATAAAGTTGGGCCCAGCACCCCCCTATGAGTTTATTTCTTTTCCCCTTTTTATTTTTCTTTCATTTAATTATTTTTATAATTATTATTTATATCACTAACAAATTAATATTTTTTCCATAATAAAATCAGAAAACCATAAAAATATTATTTTTCATTAAATTCATCACTTGTTATTTTTTGTAAATAAATATTAACCAATTAATTTAGTTTTTTTAATTAGGTACAATTTTAATATTTTTGCAATAAATTAAAAGTAAATTAGAATATTAGGTTTTAACAATTTTAATCTTTTTTATTTTTATTTCCTTAAATATTCTAAAAACCCAAAAAATATATTTTTCATTAATTAACTTAATTTAATTTCCATTTAATTCAAAACAACAAAAATCTCCTTCTTTCTTAAAAAAGGGTCAAAACCCTAAAACTCTCCGATTCAATTTTTCTCGCGCGTATTATTTTTTGATTCATATTCCATATAATTGTATCTGCTTCAAGGATGTAATAGTTTTGGACTTAGGACTTTTATTTACCGCTTTTATTTACTTTTCTGCATTTTACTTTTTCAAGGGTTTGTTTTTGGCGATGTAAATACCCGATGCCTTGTAATAGCTTAGTTTTATTTTATACAACCATTAACTGCTAGATGTATGAATAATAGGCTATGCATGACAAGATCTATCTTAACTTAAAATTAACCGTAGCTCACCATAACATGTACAAAGATAACATAACTGAAAATGGACACATTTGCACATGCCACTCCTAGGGTACGCCTCACTTGGTTGCCTCGAACGTGGTCATTGAGTATAGGAAGTTTTAGAGGTCGCCCTCTTGTCCAAAGATCATAGTTGCCTGGAAACGGTTGCCTCGGATAAAATGATCTAATACATTAGGGTTACCGCTAAGGCGTCCTAACATTGCTTTAGTGGCCACACGTCCCTTAAATCGAATTGACCCGAAAACTCCAACGACAGTGCTACCTACTCCTCAATAGTGGGATAGCATTGTCTAAAGGACATTTGCACAGATTAATTACTTTTTGAGTAGGTAGATGTTCTTAAGTACTTGCTCCTTTTAAAAACAAAAACAAAACTTTTCGCACTTACACTCTCTTTCAAACAAAAACTCTTTTCAAACCCACGATCACAAAGAAAAGCAGATTTTTGAAAACACAATGAGCAAGTACCTAAGAGCCCGTGGATAACCACGGATAGAAAGGGTGCTAACACCTTCCCTTTCTATAATCTACCTCTCGAACCCGAGAAACATCTCAAAAAGTAATTTTTCTGTGCTTTTGTCCTTTCCTTGTTGGATAAAATAAAAGACGGTGGCGACTCTTGCTTACCGCGACATTTTGCAAAAACAAACGCAAACGCGAACCAGCATTCCAAAAATAGTCAGTTATATTCCCACCGATCACAGTTACCGTAGCAAAGGAAGCTGCTTCAACCCACTTCGTAAAGTAATCAATCGCTACCAGGATGAAACGATGCCCATTGGATGTCGTAGGTCTGATCTCGCCGATCATATCAATACCCCACATTGCAAAATGCCAAGGTGTTGTCAGAACATTCAGAGGAACTGGAGGAATATGCACCTTATCAGCATAGACCTGGCACTTGTGACATGTCCGAGAATGCTGATAACAGTCAGCTTCCATTGTGGACCAGTAATACCCTGCCCGAAGGATTTTCTTTGCCATGGTATGTCCACTGGAATGAGTTCCGAAAGTACCTTCATGCAGCTCTGTCATGATCCTTTCTGCTTCAATCTTATCCACACAACGTAGTAAGGTCGAATCATGGTTACGTTTGTAAAGAATGTCATTACTGATGAAGAACTTGGCTGCAAACCTCCTCAGAAACTTCTTGTCATTAACAGATGCACCCTCGGGGTATTCCTGAGCTTCAAGATACCTCTTCACCTCATGATACCAGGGCTTTTTTGTTACCTCTTCAGTCTCAAGATCACAGCAATGTGCAGGTTCGTCCAATCTTTCAATAAATGATCTGGGGAGCCTCGTTGTCCCATTTGACTTTGAACATAGAAGACATTGTAGCTAACGCGTTCGCCAACTGATTCTCCTTTCTAGGGAAGTGTTCATAGGTTATCTCCTCGAAATGGGGAAGCAATGTCAACACATACTCCTTGTAAGGAATAAGATTTGGGTGTTTCGTATCCCACTTGCCTTTGATCTGACTGATCACGAGAGCAGAATCTCCGAAGACACTTAGAAACTTAATCCTTAGGTCAATTGCAGCTCGAACACCCATGATGCACGCTTCATACTCCGCCATGTTGTTGGTGCAGTTGAAACATAATCGGGCGGTAAATGGAGTATGGGAGCCTTTAGGAGATATGATCACAGCGCCAATGCCATTGCCCAAAGCGTTCGAAGCTCCATCAAAGTACATAGACCATCGGGATCCTTCTTCAGGTCCTTCGTCCGGTCCAGGTGTCTCACAATCAGTTATCAGCATGATATTCTCATCCGGGAATTCAAAGTTCATAGAATGGTAATCATCCACTGCCTGATGTGCCAAATGGTCTGCCAATATACTTCCCTTGATTTCTTTTTGAGTCATGTACTAGATGTCATACTCAGTCAGGATCATCTGCCATCTTGCTATTCTTCCGGACAAGGCAGGCTTTTCGAAGATATACTTGATTGGATCCATCTTTGAAATCAATAGAGTAGTGTGAGTCAGCATATACTGTCTCAGCCGACGAGCAGCCCATGCCAAAGCGCAACAAGTTTTCTCAAGCAGTGAGTATCAGGTCTCACAGTCGGTAAACTTTTTGCTAAGGTAATAAATAGCATGCTCTTTTCGGCCAGACTCGTCATGCTGCCCCAGCACACACCCCATTGAGTTGTCAAGTACTATTAAGTATAAGATCAGAGGTCTCCCTTCAACTGGTGGCATTGGGATGGGTGGCTCCTGGAGATACTCTTTGATTCTTTCGAAAGCGGCCTGACATTCATTATTCCAACGTACCACTTGATCTTTCTTCAGTAGCTTGAAGATTGGTTCACAAGTGGCAGTCAGGGTTGAGATGAATCGGGCAATGTAATTCAGTCGTCCTAGAAAGCCTCTGACTTCTTTCTCTGTCTTGGGAGCTGGCATCTCTTGTATGGCTTTCACTTTGGCAGGGTCCACTTGAATACCTTTGCCGCTCACGATGAAACCCAGTAGCTTACCAGACCTCACCCCGAAGGTGCATTTGTTCGGGTTCAATCTCAGCTTGTACAACTTCAACCTGTCAAACAGCTTCTGTAGATGGTCAAGGTGTTCCTCCTCAGTCTGGGACCTCGCAATCATATCGTCGATGTATACTTCAATCTCATGATGGATCCTATCATGAAACAAAGCAACCATGGCACGATGATACGTTGCCCCAGAATTCTTCAACCCAAAAGGCATGACCTTGTAGCAAAAGGTACCCCACTGAGTAACAAAAGTGGTCTTCTCCATGTCTTCGGGAGCCATCTTTATCTGATTATAACCGAAGAAACCATCCATAAAAGAGAACACCTTGTGCTGAGCAGTATTGTCAACCAGAACGTCGATGTGAGGTAGGGGGAAGTCATTCTTAGGGCTTGCCCTGTTCAAATCCCTGTAGTCAACACACATTTGAACCTTACCATCTTTCTTCGTTACCGGAACCACATTGGCAACCCACGGAGGGTAAGAAGTCACTGCTAGAAAACCGGCATCAAACTGTTTCATAACTTCGGCCTTGATTTTCTCGGACATTTCTGGGCGCATACGGCGAACCTTCTGTTTTACCGGATGGCAGTCTTCCTTGGTAGGCAGGCGATGAACCACAATGTCAGTATCCAACCCAGGCATATCTTCGTAAGACCAGGCAAATATCTTAACATAGTCATGCAGAATCTGAATCAACCGCTGCTTCACACTAAGCTCCAGATTTGCACCGATCCTGACTTCCTTTTTGTCTGTCTCCGTACCCAGATTCACCGTTTCCACTGGCTCTTCATGTGGATGAATGGCCCTCTCTTCCTGGAGTAGCAGTCTTGCAAGTTCGCCCGGCACCTTGCAATCATCTTCACCTTCGTCTTCGGCTAAGTTGATCGGATTTTCGAAGTCATAACTGGCAGTAGCAGAGTCGTTACCAGTGAGATCCAGAGTGGATTGAGACCGGTATATGTGAGTGTGTCTAAAATAGCTGTTTTGCAATATATAATAAAGAAAGGCAAGGAGCGTAAAATTTTGAAATGCAAAAGACGTCCAATGCTTTTATTAATGATATATGAAAATGGCACACAAAAGCCCTCACAAATGAAGCCACGGTGCCCCGGGTAAGACGTCGGGCCATAAAGTTTCAAAACATTGTCTGTTACAAATTCAAAACAAAGAGTTCATTACTGGGTAACAAAAGTAATAGGGATGAAGTCCTTTGTTGTCCAGTTGCTTGGTCCATCGTTGGTCGTAGGATAGATCCAGCTGTCGAATTCAGACTCCTCCACATTATCTTCAATGGCATTTACTCCCGAGTTGCTGATGAACACGGGAGGTCTTCCAATCCTTGCACTTCGAACAGCCCTTTGAGCTTCTGCAGTGAAACCCAAACCAAACTTGTTAGTCTTCTGAGTGAAATCAGGAAGCCGGCCCTAATTTGCACACTCACCCTTCTCAATAACATCCCGGGCATCCTTTAAGGAAGCCATCTTCATAGGAGAATCTTCCACCATAGTCTCAGTTGATGCCAGTGTCTGAGGAACTTCTTCAAAGTGCTGAAATGGGGTCTCAATGAATTCCCCATCCATCTCTACGTATCTGAACGAGTTGAGGTGGCTGACCATGTACTCTTCCTCCCCCTGAACTATCACAATCTTCCCTCTGACTGGGTATTTCAGCCTCTGATGGAGTGTTGAGGTTACAGCTCCAGCTTTGTGGATCCATGGACGACCCAGCAAACAAGAATAGGATGGCCGAATGTCCATCATGTAGAATGTAGAATTGAAGACATGAGAAACAACTTTAATTGGAATATCAACCTCACCATGCACCATCCTTTTAGACCCGTCAAAGGCCCTGACAATGATGTTACTTGGCTTTAGCTCCAACCCTTTGCAATCCAACCGGTCTAGAGCTTTCTTGGGCAAGACGTTCAACGAGGAACCAGTGTCAACCAAAACATGTGCAAGAGTAGTGCCCCTTCATTCAATAGAGACATGCAAGGCATCATTGTGGTTCTTCCCTTTAACAGTCAAATCAGCGTCGGAGAAACCCAAACCATTATCAGTAGTTAAATTGGCCACACAATCGGTAAACTGATCAGCTGATGCCTCTTGTGGCACATGGGCGGACTTCAGGAAGGTAATCAGAGCCTTAGCATGGGCCTCTGAACACAACAGCAGTGACAACATAGAAATCTTGGATGGGGATTTCCCCAGTTTCTCAACCACGTTGTAATCACTCTTCTTAATAATCTTCAGAATTTCTTCCATCTCCTGTTTGGAAGCTTCAATAGTGATGGTCTTTGGTGCCTCCGTCTGGGCAGGTATATCAGTGGTGATCCCTTTTCCCCGAGCGTTAGATGACTCGGTGACAGGGGTAGGACTAGGAACTTGATCAGGAATGGCATTAGGCACACTTGCAGGTGTAATGACAACAGGTCTTCGGGCAGTTGGTGGGGCAATATCAGGTGAGAAAAGTCTACCGTTGCGGGTGACTTTAGCAGGCCCAGTAATGTTGCTGACGCCGGTATCAGCATCCAACTCTTGCTTAACTCCAAGAACATAAACATATGCCCCATAGTGCCAGGGGACAGCTTTGTCATAGGTATAGGGGATGGGTCCCGGGACAGTGATAATCACAGGTGCGATCTTAGGAGCAGATGTAATTCTAACAGGCTTCCTCGAGGGAGCCTTGGAAGAATTGTCGAAAATGGTAATGATGGCGACTTCTTCAGAATGAACGGATGGAACCACAGTCTTTTCAAACAGGATCTCTTTGCTATCCATCAGGTTTTGGATACCTGACTTCAGGAATGGGCAACCAGTAGGTAAAACAGAACACATATGGCAACCTTCACCACAGCCCGAAAATAAACCGGCTAGCAACAGGTTCTTTTTTACAGTTATCAGAGGGGTAACAATATCATCCATGGAAACTACAAACAAGGCTTCCTCTACAGCATTTACTCCATGTTTGGGCATGGGAGAAGTCACAACATTAGGCCTTTCGGGCGCCTCAAACTCAATCTCCTTTGTATCAATTAGGTCTTGCACCCTGTTTCTCAAAACCCAACAGTCATCTGTATTATGCCCCAGGCTATCAGAGTGAAAAGCGCAGCGGGCATTAGGGTTGTACTTTGGTGATGTGGTACTTGGATTCCTCGGAGCTTCTTTTAGAGTTACCAGATTGGTCTTCAGCAACTGTGCCAGAATCTGAGACAAAGTCATGCTGAGACGAGTGAATTTCCTTCGAGGTCTCTTGTTTTTTTGTTGATTGTGATGCTAAGGAGCACCAGCAGGTTTTGAAATAACAACCGCATTGACAGCTTGGCGGTGTTCAAGTCTATTTTGTCTTCTCGAATTGTAAACAGCACTGGACTCTTTCTTAAACGGCTTCTTCTCAGTGCTCGAAGAGGCACCCTTCTGTATCTTCCCAGCCTTAATACCAGCTTCAATCCTCTCATCGGTCAAAATAAGATCTGTAAACCCAGGTGAAGAGCTTCCAATCAGATGGTTAAAGAACGGACCAGACAGGGTCCCCAAAAACATGTCAACAAGCTCACGATCAGCCAAAGGTGGTTGCACCCTTCCGGCAAGGTCTCTCCACTTTTGCGCATACTCTTTGAATCCTTCACCCGTTCCTATTGACATACCCTGGAGTTGGGTACGCGTAGGAGCGAGGTCGGAGTTGTACTGATATTGTCTATAGAATGCAGTAGCCAAATCCTCCCATCTACGGATATTGGCTACGTCCAACTGATAGAACCACTCAAGCTGAGTCCCCGAGAGACTGTCTTGAAAGAAATGGATCCATAAGTTCTTATCAGCAGTGTAAGGTTGGATCTTCCTCACATATGACCGGAGGTGCAGCTTCGGACAGGAAACTCCGTCATACTTGGCAAAGGCAAGTGCCTTGAATTTATGGGGAATCACCACCCCAGATGATAGACCCAGATCTCCGAAGTCCAGACCGGGCACCTTCTGTATTTCCATAGCGCTCAAACGGTCTTCCAGCTGTTTGTACTTATCCTCAGCAGGAGGATACTGTTCTTCATCATAGTCCGTCTCGTTGTCGGAGACCATAGGGCTAAGAGCCCTCCTTTCTTGTGGACTATCCTTCCCTCCAGACGAGGTGGTCAGATCAACTTCATTCTGCAGCCCGTTTCCAAACATGCGTCCTGTATTGAACAAGATGGTCCTCTTCTTCTTCTTCTTCTCTCTCAGAATCAAGGTCTTCAGGTCCTGCTGACCCTTAGTTAGATTCATGAACAACTCTTGAAATTGGGCATTCTGGGCCTGGAGGGCCTTGATAGCTTGCTCAGTTGAAGGTTCAGCAGACATGATGATTGCTGAAATAAACAGCGAAGAAGATAAGAGACCTGTAATGGGGTACCTGTTTATGAAGTGCATGGGATGAAATACGTATGATTTATGATTTCAAAGACAATCGAGATTCAAATTTGTAAACAAGAAAGAAAACACACTTTATTAGATTTAAACTTCCAAATTTAAATTGTTCAACAAACTGCCCTTAGGCGTTACAAGAATGGAAATACTGAAAAGTAAATAAAAACTGTAAAGAAATCATCAAAGGTCCATCAACGCTCCTATGGTCTCTTCTTCTCAGTGCGGACATATTCATTCAGAATCCGCTCGTTCTCCAGTTTCCTAGTCAGCTTCTGGATCTTCTGCTCTTGTTCATTGAACCTCTCCCGATAAGAATCCCGTTTATTCCTCAATTGCATCCAAGACCTCTTCAGTGCCCCAATATCAGTGGAGAATAGTTGGAAGAACCCCGTCTTCATCAGCAACTTCAAGGGTGTTATACCCCAAAATTTGCCCTCCCATATTCCTCAAGAAATGGCCAAGCCAAGCTAGAAAATTCCCCAAGGGTTGTGCAGTGCAACAGTTTCCCATACAGTCAAAATTAGGGTTTGGATTCTGATCAAGCAAATGAACTTTTCAAAGGCCCAATCAAGTCTCATATGCTTACAAACATGGTCAAGCATCCTCATATCAAGTTTCAAGGCATTCAGCTCAAGATTGCACAGTCAAAACCCTAAATTGCACTACAGTCAACTGTAGGGGCAAAATGGTCATTTGGCAGTCAAAAGTTCAAATTTTTGGTCAACCTATCATTTTGAAGCCACAAACATCATTTGATCAATGCTTGATCATGATTCTCAAAATTTGGCTCAGAAATCATCAAAGATGCACAAGTTGCTATATTTGGACAGCTGAAAAAGTCAACTGAAATTGACCAGGGCATAACTTTCACATGGATTATCAGAAAAATTCCATCCAAAGCTCATTTTGAAGAGAAAGACATTTCCTACAATTCATCTTCATGTTCCAAGTCCAAGAAATGCTCTCACAAAAAGTTATCAATTTCAACATTATAGGTCATTTTCAAAAGTCAACAAAAAGGGACTTTAAGTCAAAGACCATAACTTGAGATTGGTAAATCAAAATGACATGGGACCAAAGGCATTGGTTAAAGGACTCAAAGACCTTTCCAAAATGTCCAAGAACATGTGAAAAGCTTAAAAATTGAGCAAGTTATGCCTTGTAGAAGTTGGGAAATTTTTGTGAAATGGCAAAAGTCAACTATCATTGAAAATCCAATTTTGACAAAAGGGCCCCATTTTTCTCACTTTGTCCATCCTTGTCATGCCACACACGTGGCCCATGGTTGATTTCAAGACCAAATGTTGACTTTTTCATTTTTATTTAATTTTTGATGATTTAATTCATTTTAATTCATTAAAAATTCAAATAAAATTTAAAAGTCAATGTAGTGGTGTCAAATGAATTTGGACAAGTTCTATACATCATGAATCAACTCAAAAATCAGGCCAAGGTTCATTTTCATACCAAGTCTAGGTTTTGGCTAGAAATTAGGAAAAAATGGTTAATGGACAAACCCTAATGCCAATTCTTTCTCAAGCATGGATTAAGGGGAGTTAGCATGCCTATTCAATTCCCTAAGGATCATTGAGTCAAACCCTACCAAGAACATAGCACAAAGCACGCTGAAAAGGCATTTGGACATTTGAAAAATGGACCATAAAAGGCAAAACTGAAATCAATGTTAGGGATCTTTTCAAGCCAAAATTTTTGTACCAATAGCTTCCTGAGACAATTCTAAACGCATTTCAATTCGTAACAACACTCAAAGCTCTTTGAACTGGTAGTTACAAGTGAAACTGTACAGCAAATTTTTTGAATTCGTGTTCTTGATTCTAAGCCTCTTTTTGCACTTTTAATTACATATTCATACTCATGATGAAGTTTCCAAGCTGTCCATGGTATTTAATTGCATTTTCATAAGCCATACACGATTTTGCCATTTTCGAATTCTAGGTTTCCCAGCTTCTTAAATCGGGGCTTTTGTAAATAAGAAAAATCAGAACTTCAGAGCAACACCATCACACTCAGCATCTTGAGACGAAGAAGAAGACATACTCGCGCCTAATTTATATTAGGAAATGAGCTATTCGCTATTTTTTCGTAGCTTACCTAATGCAACGTTTCAAAACCGTTGCTTTATTTGTTTATGTTTCAGGAAATTGGAAGGGACGATGGCGTGGCACAAGTGGATTGGATGAGTTTAAATTTGCGCGCGCTTAACTAAGCACTAACCATTTTCTTTTATATATTTTATTGACTATTATATGTTAAATGAAAACAACTAGCTCAGCTGGCCAAGACACGCGCATGTGACCTCAAAGACCTGGGTTCAAGTCCCAGGTCTTGTAAAATTTCCATATTATTTTTCATTTGGTGATTCCATGCGGCGCTCACATAAGGACTCACCATGCACTGCAAAGTCAGTTCATCCACGTGTCCCAGATGATCATCCAAGGGTCCAGAACCAAGGCATAGGATGGATGCAAGTCAACAGGCGCACACCTGAGTGGAAAAGTCAATAAATTGCCAGCAAATGGGCCAGGCTTGCACCTCCAAATTCAAATCCACACCCCCCTGGTTTGCTTTATCATTTTTATTTTTATTCTTTCTTTAATTTTTTCCTTTTATTTCTTTTTGCTATTTATTTAATTAATTATTTTTTTAACAAAATACAAAAACATCACAAAAAATCAGAAAAATATAAAAAAATATGATATTTATTTTATTATGATTATTTTCTAAATAAATATATGTAAATATTTAGTTTTAATTAGGTATTCAATTTTAATCTCTTTTTAATAAAAATCAAAACAAAAACATAGAATTAGGTTAATGACTTTTTCCTTTTAGCTTTCCTTGTTTTTTGCCATAGTATTAGTGTTTTTCATAATTAAACTAGGGTTGCATTTTAGGTTAGACTTTAATTCTTTTAATAACTAAAATCCAAAAAAATAGAGTTTAGGTTTAATAACTTTTTATTTTCTTTTTTTAATTTTCCTTTTTTCAGAATAATAATATTATTTATTTATTTTCATAAATTTAAAATTGTACATAAATTAATTTAGAATTAAATTAGGTTAGAAATTAAATCTTTTTCTTAATAACTTAAAAAACATTAGAACTAGGGTTTAGCATTAAAATTTTAATTAATTTGTCTTTTTTCTTTTAAATCTAAAAAACACAAAAATACTATTCTTCATTTAATTTTAATTTAGATTCCTTGATTAATTTTAATTGTTTGTAAAAGGGTCCAACGCCCTAATTTTGTTTAATCTCTTTATTTCGCGCATTTATTTTATATTGTTTAAATAATTCTGTATATGCCCCAAAGCCATGTAATTTAAAATTCTCGCACTTTTATTTATTCGCTTTATTTTCAGTCAAATCGGGTTCGGTTTTTTTTGGCGATGTGGACCCGCGCCAGTTGTAATAGTTTAGATTTATTTTCTCGCAAATATATAACTGTTAATAAATATGCATGAAAGAATGAATGCCCAAAAATAAAATCGAATCGTTAGATCACCAATGCATGACAAGACAAACAATAAACTGAAAATGACACACTCGCACACACCACCCCTAGGGTACGCCTCACTGTTGCCTTTCGAAAGGTGATCGTCGAGTAGAGGACGTCTTAGTAAGTCCTCATGATCCGGGAACCTGGCATGAGGGTAGCTTCTAAGGTGTCTTCCCATTGCTCTGGTGATCACCACGTCCCTAAAACTCGAATTGACCCGAACACCTCCAACGGTGGTGCTACCTACCTCTCAATGGTGGGATGGCATTACTTTAAAGGACATTTACACAGACGAATTCCTTAGGGTAGGTAGGTTCTCGTAGATACTTGCTCTCTTCAAAAATAAACAAAAATCTTTGCACACCAACACATTTTCAAAAGCTTTCAAAGCAAACTTTTCAAACACTCTGTACGAGTCGAACTGAAATTTTTCAAAGAAACTTTTTTAAAACCCACAATTGAAAAGCAAGCAAACATTTTGAAAACACATTGAGCAAGTATCTAAGAGCCCATGGATAACCATGGATAGAAAGGGTGCTAACACCTTCCCTTTCTATAACCTACCTCCCGAACCGAGAGCAATCTCTTTTAAGGAATTTTTCTGTGCTTTTGTCCTTTCCATTTGGAGAAAATAAAAGACGGTGGCGACTCTTGCTTCCGCGACATTTCGCGAACCAGCTTTAAAACAGTCAGTTCCAGATCCACCGATCACAGAACTGGCGACTCTGCTGGGGAATGATTTTTAAAGTGAGGTGTACCTTAGGGCTAGTTACAACTGTGTTTTCAATTGTTTCCTTGTATGCTTTAAAATTGTGGGTTGCTTGGGAGTTCTATAGATCCTAACCCGGATCTGGGGGATACCTTTTTTAGAAAGTAGCAACAAGGCTGTGAGGGAACTGTGCGGGGTATACCGACATGGTTGAAGCAGTCTGCTACGTTGATGTGGCATTTTGGTGTGTACCGGTAACCCTTGAGTCAGTCAAGGAGAGTACGGGGCCTCCATGTGGTGTCATGAAGCATCAACAGACCTTAGGAACCTTAATTGAACAATCTTGGCCTCTTTAGGGTAGTGAGATAACTGACTTTGGTGCAGTCCGAGGTTGGTTGATACTCGATACTACACTCAATTGAGGGTTGCTTTCCTGGAATATTTCGGTCGCCAGTTCAGTGGCTAAATCGAAACGGTGAACAATGAAAGCAATCCCGTGATATTGGGAACCTTAGAACCCGGTTACTTTGATTAGGACAGGATGAACCCACCAACTTCAAGAGGGTACTACCCAGACCCCATGCTGGCCTTAAACCTTAAGGGCCTGTCTTGTGTGCCTTGTGTGCCTTACATGTTTGTCTTTGTAAATATCTGTGTAATCATAGCATCATACATCATCCAGCATCATATGCATTGACTAACCATTTCAGGGGTTCGAATTTTCATCTTTGTTCTTATTTTGTAGGACATGGAAACTGTTCGTAGAAAGACAATTCCAATCAGTCTTGTAAGGATCCCTCCTCAGCTTAAGGAGCTTATATCCAGAATTCCTGAGAACTCTTCATTCAGTGAAAGACATGGAAGCCTCATCAGCTTGGTCAACACCAACATTGAGGAAGATATGATAAAAGTCCTGTTCCAATTCTTTGACCCTCTGCATCACTGTTTCACCTTCTTGGACTATCAGTTGGTACCTACATTGGAGGAGTTCTCCCGACTCCTGAAGATCCCTATCCTTGATCAGCTACCCTTCAACGGTACAGAAAAAGAACCTAAGCTTGAAGAGATTGCTAAAGCCTTGCACCTACAGTCATCTGACCTCAAGGGACATTGGGAAGTTAGAAGTGGTATCAAAGGGTTCTTAGCCAGGTTTCTATTTGAAAAGGCCTATGATTGTTGGAACTCCCTTGACTTACAAGCTTTTGAAGAGGTTGTGGCTCTCCTTGTTTATGGTTTGGTGTTGTTCCCTAACCCAGATCAGCTCATTGATATCAGTGCTGTCCAGATCTTTATGTCCAGGAATCCTATACCTACGTTGCTAGGGGACCTCCTTCACTCATGTTACACTCGAACCATGAGAAAAAGAGGTGTCCTTATGTGTTGCACTCCTCTCCTGGGAAAGTGGTTTATTTCGCACCTTCCACAATCAGTCCTGAAGAACGAGCGGGGTTTGAGATGGTCACAACGGTTGATGACTCTTACGCATGCAGATATACATTGGTGCCCTAGGTCCAGAGAAGATGTCACTATCATTGATCGTTGCGGAGAGTATCCTAATGTTCCTTTACTTGGAATCAGAGGGGGTATTACTTATAGTCCATGCCTGGCTTGGAGACAGTTTGGTTATGCTCGGAGGGATGGTCCTCATGACATGTTGATTCCTGACATAGTTTTTGACTTCGACAACGATACTCAAGGACTTCGCCAGAGATTTATCAGAGCGTGGAGGATGCCTAGTAGGATAGACAGCAAGACACTGGGGCACAGGAACTCCATCCCTTTGGAGCCTTACCTCAAATGGGTACGAGCCCGCTCTCAGAAGTTAGTAATGCCTTATCCTCACATGCTTCCAGTAATCAAAGAGCCTGCCTTGGAAGGAGAGGTGTCTCATGTTATTCAGCACCCTGATATGCCCACATCCTGGGAAGAGATGCAGAAGAGTTGGATCCAGCTTAAAGAAGAGAGGAATTCTCTTGAGACTAGTTTGCATGCCAGTGAAAAGAAGGTTTTGGAGCTCACCCGCCTGTTGCATGAGGAAAGGAGTCTCAACACTTACATAGCTCCAAAGAAGATGCGCAACATATTTTGGATGTGATTTGATCTTTTTGTACTTTTGCCCATGAGGCTTTGATGTATTAAAACAATGATTTCCTTAATAATAAAGTGTGTTCCTTTTGGTCTACAACAAACTTGAATTTTCGAACTCTTGAATGCATTGCATAAACACATATCATTCATCATGTGCATCATAAATACTCTTCTTTTCAGGTTGTTTACCGTTCTTCGCTGCTTATTTCAGCATCATGAACCCTCCCGAATCATCAACTGATGCGGCTATCAAGGCTCTTCAGGCGCAGAACGCCCAGTTTCAGGCGCAAAACGCCCAATTTCAGGAGCTGATCAAGGGCTTGTCTCAGGGTCAACAAGAGTTAAAGACCATGCTGTTGAAAAAGACTAAGAAGAAGAGGAGGACTGTGCTATTTAGCACTGGGCGCAGACTCGGGAACACCTTGCAAATTGAAGCTGAAAGGACTCCTCCATCTGTGACAGAAGGTAGTCACCAAGAAAGGGAGATCACTACTCCTGTGGGCTCTGATACTGAAACAGACTTCAACGACGACCAGTACCCTCCTGCTGAAGACCGGTACAAACAGCTGGAAGACAGATTAAAGGCTGTGGAAGTTCAACGGGTACCTGGATTGGATTTCGGAGACTTGGGGTTATCTACTGGAGTGGTGATCCCGCACAAGTTCAAAACACCTGCCTTCGTGAAGTATGATGGGGCTTCCTGTCCCAAGATGCACCTCCGTTCTTATGTAAGGAAGATCCAGCCTTACACAGCGGACAAGAACCTTTGGATCCACTTCTTCCAGGAGAGTCTTTCAGGGACTCACCTCGATTGGTTCTATCAGCTAGATGGAATCAGCATTCGTAACTGGGAGGATCTGGCCACTGCTTTTTACAAGCAGTATCAGTATAATGCCGACCTCGCTCCTACGCGTACCCAACTCCA
Organism: Vicia faba; assembly: GCA_948472305.1. Classification (NCBI taxonomy): domain Eukaryota; kingdom Viridiplantae; phylum Streptophyta; class Magnoliopsida; order Fabales; family Fabaceae; genus Vicia; species Vicia faba. Next base: position 1,449,019,061 of record OX451736.1, read on the forward strand.
GGGTATGTCGCTAGGGTCGGGTGAAGGTTTTAAGGAATATGCTCAGAAATGGAGAGACCTGGCTGGCAGGGTGCAGCCACCATTAACGGATCGGGAGCTGGTAGATATGTTCTTGGGGACCCTGTCTGGTCCATTTTTCAATCATCTCATTGGCAATTCCTCTGCCGGGTTTACCGACCTAATCCTGACTGGTGAAAGGATTGAGGCTGGTATAAAATCAGGGAAGATACAAAAAGTTGCCTCCTCCAGTACTGAGAAGAAGCCCTTCAAAAAGGAGGCTAGTGCTGTATATAACTCCCGGAGAACAGAGCGACCTGAACACCGCCAATCTGTCAGTGCGGTAATGATTGCCAAACCTGCTGCCGCTCCTCGGCCAACTAATCCACAAAAGTTTGAAAGACCCCGGAGAGAGTTTACCCGGTTAAGCATGACCTTATCACAGATCCTGCCACAGTTGCTATCCACCAATTTAGTGACTGTCAAGGAGGCGCCAAAGTTTCCCAACACTGCATCTCCCAAGTTCAATCCAAATGCTCGCTGTGCCTATCACTCTGATAGCCCGGGGCATAACACAGATGACTGTTGGGCCCTAAGAAACAAGGTTCAAGACCTCATTGATGCCAAGGAGATACAGTTTGAAGCGCCCGAGAAGCCAAATGTTGTAAATGCTCCCATGCCCCACCATGGAGTGAACGCTGTTGAGGAGAGTTTGTATGTAGCTTCGGTGGATGATATTGCTACTCCGTTACTGATGGTTAAGAGGAATCTGTTGTTAGCCGGTTTATTTCCGGGATGTAGCGAAAGTTGCCCTCTATGTGTTGCTTCCCCTGTTGGTTGTTCTCTATTGAAGTCAGGCATCCAAAACCTGATAGATAATAGAGAGATTTTGTTTGAAAAGACTGTTGTTCCTGCTGCTCCTGTTGAAGAAGTGTCAATCGTTACCATCTTCAAGAACTATTCCGAGGCTCCTTCAAAGAAGCCTATACAAGTTTTGTCAGTTCACAAGAATGTTCCCATCACCATTACTGTTCCGGGGCCTATACCCTACAAATCTGATAAGGCTGTCCCATGGCACTATGGGGCGGATGTTTATGTTCTGGGTGTGAAACAAGAGTGCAACATTGATACTGGTGTCTCCAACATCACCGGGCCTGCTAAGGTCACTCGTAGTGGAAGACTGTTCTCGCCAGACATTGCTCCTCCGGCAATTCATAGGCCTTTGATCTTCACACCTGCCAGAGTGCCTGTTTCTCCTTCTGACCAAGTATCCACCCCTGCTGCTGAGTCATCTGATACTCGGGGCAAGGGAACTGCTGCTGATGTGCCTGCCAGGACGGAGGCACCAAAGACCATTGTTGAGGCTTCCAAACAGGAAATGGAAGAAATTCTCAAGATAATAAAGAAAAGTGATTTCAATGTTGTGGAACAGCTGGGGCACACCCCCTCTAAAATCTCCATGTTGTCACTGCTGCTATGTTCAGAGGCCCATGCAAAGGCTCTGATTGCTTTCTTAAAGACTGCCCATGTACCCCAAGATACGACTGCTGACCAGTTCACCGATTGTGTGGCCAACCTAACTGCTGATAATGGCCTGGGTTTCTCTGATGCCGATCTGACAGCAAAGGGGAAGAACCATAATGATGCCCTGCATGTCTCCATTGAATGCAGGGGCACTACTCTTGCTCATGTGCTGGTTGACACAGGTTCTTCATTAAATGTGCTGCCCAAGAAGGCTCTGGATAGGCTGGATTGTGAGGGTTTAGAGCTCAAACCAAGTAGCATTGTTGTCCGGGCCTTTGACGGGTCCAAAAGAATGGTGCATGGTGAAGTGGACATCCCAATCAGGGTTGGGTCACAAGTATTTGATTCAAAGTTCTATGTGATGGATATCCATCCGTCCTATTCTTGTTTGCTGGGTCGCCCATGGATCCACAAGGCTGGAGCGGTGACCTCCACATTGCATCAGAAGCTCAAGTACCCGGTCAGGGGGAGGATCGTAACAGTGCAAGGGGAGGAGGAATACATGGTCAGCCACCTCAACTCTTTCAGATACGTGGAAATGGATGGGGAGTTCATTGAAACCCCCTTTCAACATTTTGAGGAAGTACCACCAACCTTGGCAACAGCAGAAGATGAAGAGGTTTCTCCTATGAAGATGGCCTCCTTAAAGGACGCCCGGGCTGTGATCGAAAAAGGCGAATGTGCAAACTGGGGCAAGCTCCCTGATCTTACCCCTAAGACTAACAAGTTTGGGCTGGGTTTCACCACGGAAGCTCAGAAAGCGGTGCGCAAGGCAAGAATTGGAAGACCTCCGTTGCTCATCACTCAGCATGGAGTGAATGCTATTGGAGAGGAAGATGAAGCGGGAGAGTCAGAGTTCGATAGCTGGATCTACCCAACGGCCGACGGTGGATTGACCAATTGGACTGCTAAAGATTTTACTCCAATTACTTTTGTCTCCCAGTAATGAATTTCTTTGTTTTTGATTTGTAATAAACAATAATTTGAGACTATATGGCCCGGTGTCTTACCCGGGGCACCGTGGTTTCCTTTATGAGGGCTTTTTGTTTGTCACTATCATATATCATGAATAAAAGCATTGGACGTTCTTCACATTTCAAATTTTGCGCTCCTTTTCTTTCCTTTCTTTACATATTGCAAAACAGCTGTATTTACACACACACTCACTCATACAGGTTTCAATCCACTCTGGATCTCACTGGTAACGACTCTGCTACTGCCAGTTATGACTTCGAAAATCCGATCAACTTAGCCGCCGACGAAGGTGAAGATGATTGCGAAGTGCCTGGTGAACTTGCAAGACTGTTACAACAGGAAGAGAGGGCAATTCAACCCCATGAAGAGCCAGTGGAAATAATAAACTTGGGTACGGAGGAAGACAAGAAAGAGGTGAAGATGGGTGCCAACCTAGAACTCAGCGTGAAGCAACGGTTGACTCAGATGCTGCAGGATTATAAAGAAATCTTTGCCTGGTCCTACGAAGATATGCCCGGATTAGATACCGACATTGTGGTCCATCATTTACCAACTAAAGAAGATTTCCCTCCGGTTAAGCAAAAGGTTCGTCGGATGCGTCCAGAGATGTCTGAGAAGATTAAAGCCGAGGTTATGAAGCAGTTTGATGCCGGGTTTCTTGCAGTAACTTCTTACCCTCAGTGGGTTGCTAATGTGGTGCCGGTACCTAAGAAGGACGGCAAGGTCAGGATGTGTGTTGATTACAGGGATCTGAACAGGGCCAGCCCCAAAGATGACTTCCCTCTACCCCACATTGATGTCCTTGTTGATAATACAGCTCAGCATAAAGTGTTCTCTTTCATGGATGGTTTTTCAGGCTACAATCAGATCAAGATGGCACCTGAAGACATGGAAAAGACTACCTTTGTTACTCAGTGGGGCACCTTCTGTTACAAGGTCATGCCGTTCGGGTTAAAGAATGCTGGGGCAACCTACCAACGTGCCATGGTTACCTTATTTCATGATATGATCCATCACGAGATAGAGGTGTATGTGGACGACATGATTGCTAGGTCCCAGACTGAGGAAGAACACCTTGATCATCTGCAGAAGTTGTTCGACCGGTTGAAACTGTACAAGCTGAGATTGAACCCGAACAAGTGCACCTTCGGGGTAAGATCTGGGAAGTTGCTAGGCTTCGTGGTCAGTGACAAGGGAATTCAAGTGGACCCTGCTAAGGTCAAAGCCATTCAAGAGATGCCAGTTCCTAAGACAGAGAAGGAAGTCAGAGGCTTTTTAGGACGCCTGAATTACATTGCTCGCTTCATCTCTCATTTAACTGCTACCTGTGAACCAATCTTCAAGCTGCTGAAGAAAGATCAGGTAGTACGTTGGAATGATGAATGCCAGGCTGCTTTTGACAGAATCAAAGAATATCTCCAAGAACCACCCATCCTTATGCCACCAGTTGAAGGGAGACCTTTGATACTTTACCTGACAGTGCTTGATAATGCAATGGGGTGTGTGCTGGGGCAGCATGACGAGTCTGGCCGAAAAGAGCATGCCATTTACTACCTTAGCAAAAAGTTTACCGACTGTGAGACCCGATACTCACTGCTTGAGAAAACTTGCTGCGCTTTGGTATGGGCTGCTCGCCGGCTGAGACAGTATATGCTGACTCACACTACCTTGTTAATCTCAAAAATGGATCCTATAAAGTACATATTCGAAAAGCCTGCTCTGTCTGGGAGAATTGCAAGATGGCAGATGATCTTGACGGAATACGACATTCAGTACACGACCCAAAAAGCCATCAAGGGAAGTGTATTGGCAGACCACTTAGCACATCAAGCTGTGGATGACTACCAGTCAATGAACTTCGAGTTTCCAGATGAAAGCATTATGATAGTAACTGACTGTGAAATACCTGGACCGGATGAAGGACCTGAACCAGGATCCCGATGGTCTATGCACTTTGACGGAGCCTCCAATGCTTTGGGAAATGGTATCGGCGCCATAATCGTATCTCCACAAGGTACTCATACTCCACTCACCGCCCGGCTGTGTTTCAACTGTACCAACAACATGGCGGAGTATGAAGCGTGTATTATGGGTCTTCAAGCGGCGATTGACCTGAGGATCAAATTTCTGAGTGTCTTCGGAGATTCCGCTCTCGTGATCAATCAGATCAAAGGAGAGTGGGATACGAAACACCCAAACTTGATTCCTTACAGAGAATGCGTGTTGGCCCTGATCCCCCACTTCACAGAGATAACATTTGAGCACTTTCCAAGAGAAGAGAATCAGCTGGCGGACGCGTTAGCTACAATGTCTTCAATGTTCAAGGTTAAATGGGATAATGAAGCTCCTCGGATCATCATCTGGAAACTGGACGAACCGGCATACTGTTGTGATCTCGAAACTGAATTGGTGACTGAAAAGCCTTGGTACCACGAAGTGAAGAGATATCTGGAAGCACAGGAATACCCTGAAGGTGCTTCTGTCAATGATAAGAAATTCCTGAGGAGGTTTGCAGCCAAGTTCTTTCTTAGCAATGGCATCTTGTACAAGCGAAACCAGGATTCAACCCTACTGCGTTGTGTAGATAAGACTGAAGCGGAAAGAATCATGGAAGAGCTACATGATGGGACCTTTGGTACACACTCCAGTGGACACACCATGGCAAAGAAGATTCTACGGGCAGGATATTACTGGTCCACCATGGAAGCTGATTGCTACCAACATTCTAGGACATGCCATAAATGCCAGGTCTACGCAGACAAGGTGCATGTTCCTCCGGTTCCCCTGAATGTTCTGACTGCGCCTTGGCCATTTGCAATGTGGGGCATAGACATGATCGGTGAGATTAAACCTACAGCGTCCAATGGACATCGCTTCATCCTAGTGGCAATTGATTATTTCACGAAGTGGGTTGAGGCAGCATCCTATGCTACGGTAACCAAGACTGTTGTGGCACGGTTCATTCGGCACAACCTGATCTGTCGGTACGGCGTCCCTGAGCGGATTATTACAGACAACGGTACCAATCTGAATAATAAGATGATCACCGAGCTTTGCGAACAGTTCAAGATACAGCACCACAATTCTTCTCCTTACAGACCGAAGATGAATGGGGCTGTAGAAGCAGCTAATAAAAACATCAAGAAGATTGTGCAGAAGATGACAGTAACGTATAAAGATTGGCACGAGATGTTACCGTTCGCTCTGCATGGGTATCGTACCTCAGCTAGGACGTCAACCGGGGCAACTCCTTTCTCTCTGGTTTATGGCATGGAAGCAGTCTTGCCGATTGAGGTACAAATTCCTTCTCTCCGGATAATGAAGGATGCAAATCTGAATGAAGATGATTGGATCCAGACACGACTTGATCAGCTCAACCTTATTGACGAAAAGAGACTTGCTGCTATCTGTCATGGTCAGACATATCAGAAGCGAATGATCAGGGCATTTAACAAAAAGGTCAGACCACAGGAATATCAAGTCGGGGATCTGGTGATCAAGCGAATCATCCTTCCTCAGAGTGATCCAAGGGGCAAATGGACCCCTACGTACGAAGGGCCATTTGTGGTTAAGCATGTGTTCTCAGGAGGAGCAATGATATTAACCAACATGGATGGCGACGACCTTCCTCACCCCGCCAATGCAGACATAGTTAAAAAATACTACGCATGAAAAAAAGACCCGCTAGGCTGACATGTCTAGGCAAAAATTAGGGCTTCCCGTCGAACCAAAAGGGTTCGGGCAAAATGAAGGGATGAAAATGAAAAAATCTGTACACCCGGCAAGTCGAAAACCTGAAAAGGCGGCTTGGGCAAAAATGGGTATCCCGGTGGACTGAAAACCCGAAAAGGCAGTCCAGGCAAAAGTTAGGGATAAAAGCGTAATACTATGTCTCATTGGATCACTTTGCATCCAGAATCCGGTATCTACATCAAGACGGCATCGATCAGTCAGCCTCACCTTCAACCAAGGTCACCAAGTGATGAGACGCTCGGAGTTATAAAGGCTATAGCAGAGTTGAAACCCAGTGGATCATTCATCTTTCACACAGCTGTTTTATTTTCTTTTGTATAAAACTTGTAATAAACTCTCTTGTTCGGCGACGTACCTCTTACTAGGACGCCAGCCTCTTGTACACAAAACGCCTATTCACAGGCTATTCAAAATCAATACAAATATACTTTTCAGTTAAACGTGCCAACTGTTTTTCTTTTTCCGTTTTGTTTTGCGAAGAACGTCCAAGGTTCAATTTGTGATATATGCATTTGACAATAATTTGCTAGCTCATAAATATTTGCATACGAAACAAAGAATTGATTGCAGGTGACACCAGAAACAGGGGCAATAAAGAGTTGTCTGAGCAGTCTGATTGTTCTATCTTCCAAGGTGCCAAGGTAGGTTCGACTAAAGAACCTAACCAGACATCTTAAATTCCCCAGAGGACAGCAAGTCAGTGCATTCTTCCCCAGCCTATCTTAAATTCCCCAGGAGAGTCCCATCCAGGTTCCCCAGGAAAGATGGAATTCATCTCTCCGAGCAGTAAGCTTATCCCCAGTATATTCTGGAAGCTTATCCTTCACAGGACACGAACGCATCGTCTGGCTTGATTTAAAGAGTTATTTCCTCAACAGGATATAACTGGGTTATCCTCAGCCGAAAACCAAGGGAAAGTCGTCGTCAACGTAGTTCTTTCCTATCCCCAGCGAAGTCTATTCACACTTCCAATACGACAATGGTATCCCCCAACAGAGTTACTATCAACATCCAGCAAAGCATCACTCTCCCCACAGAGTATTGCTTCCCAGCATGATCACTAAAGTATCTTTTCTCCCTGCAGAATCTCCCATTCGCCAAGTTTATTCCGCAACGGAGTCATCTTCTCCTACCGGTATCCTTGCAGTTATCATCCCCAGCGGAAGCAAAATCTATGCTTCAACATCAGTCCAGGATACGACTTCCCGGCACCCGTCAAGGATTTACTTTCCTAGATGAAAACATACATAAAACATCACATACATCATTATGACATGCATCACGCACTGCATCATACAAATCTCACTTATGTTGAGAACATCATTGCTTGATTCATATCATGCATTGCATATGACTGACTTTTATCTTTCAGGAAAAATTCAGTTAAGTTCTCAAGCTACATTTCAAGACCTAGACTGGTTCAGTCAAAGGCCTCCTCTGGTTCAGTTAAATCGTCCCAAGATTTTCCTGATTGCTTATCCAGTGGAAGACATTTCAAGACCTAGACTTATTCAGTCAAAGGCCTCCTCTGGTTCAGTGAAATCGTCCCAAGATTTTCCTGATTGCTTATCCAGTGGAAGACATTTCAAGACCTAGGCTGGTTCAGTCAAAGGCCTCCTCTGGTTCAGTTAAATCGTCCCAAGATTTTCCTGATTGCTTGTCCAGTGGAAGACATTTCAAGACCTAGACTTATCCAGTCAAAGGCCTCCTCTGGTTCAGTTAAATCGTCCCAAGATTTTCCTGATTGCTTATCCAGTGGAAGACATTTCAAGACCTAGACTGGTTCAGTCAAAGGCCTCCTCCGGTTCAGTTAAATCGTCCCAAGATTTTCCTGATTGCTTATCCAGTGGAAGACACTTCAAGACCTAGACCGGTTCAGTCAAATCGTCCCAAGATTTTCCTGATTGCTTATCCAGTCAAAGGCCTCCTCCGGTTCAGTTAAATCGTCCCAAGATTTTCCTGATTGCTTATCCAGTGGAAGACATTTCAAGACCTAGACTTATCCAGTCAAAGGCCTCTCTGGTTCAGTCAGATCGACATTAAGATCTCCCTGATTCTTATCCCAGCAGAAGACACCCCAGATTTTTCTCAACGAGCGTTGTTGAAGTTAAAAGTCGCTCAAGGCTCTCTTATCATTCGTGCTAAGGAAGTAATCATCCCTGCAACGTGTCAGGTACTCATTTTCTGTTTTGCAGGTATGCAGGTTCTCGCTAAGGAATCTCTTACGCAATCAAACACCCAGATGGTATCTATAAGCCCATCATCCCATCCAGCAATCTCCAAATGGCATCTATAAGCCCATTCCCCCATCATTGCTAACATGTGAGCGCAAATTTCCGGGCACTCTAGTGTCCAATCATCTTTTACCCTCGGATTACGAAAGGCACGTCAGCCAATCTGCATCCTCAGGTCTAAGAAGATGGAACAGGGGCAACTGTTATACCCCAAAATTTGCCCTCCCATATTCCTCAAGAAATGGCCAAGCCAAGCTAGAAAATTCCCCAAGGGTTGTGCAGTGCAACAGTTTCCCATACAGTCAAAATTAGGGTTTGGATTCTGATCAAGCAAATGAACTTTTCAAAGGCCCAATCAAGTCTCATATGCTTACAAACATGGTCAAGCATCCTCATATCAAGTTTCAAGGCATTCAGCTCAAGATTGCACAGTCAAAACCCTAAATTGCACTACAGTCAACTGTAGGGGCAAAATGGTCATTTGGCAGTCAAAAGTTCAAATTTTTGGTCAACCTATCATTTTGAAGCCACAAACATCATTTGATCAATGCTTGATCATGATTCTCAAAATTTGGCTCAGAAATCATCAAAGATGCACAAGTTGCTATATTTGGACAGCTGAAAAAGTCAACTGAAATTGACCAGGGCATAACTTTCACATGGATTATCAGAAAAATTCCATCCAAAGCTCATTTTGAAGAGAAAGACATTTCCTACAATTCATCTTCATGTTCCAAGTCCAAGAAATGCTCTCACAAAAAGTTATCAATTTCAACATTATAGGTCATTTTCAAAAGTCAACAAAAAGGGACTTTAAGTCAAAGACCATAACTTGAGATTGGTAAATCAAAATGACATGGGACCAAAGGCATTGGTTAAAGGACTCAAAGACCTTTCCAAAATGTCCAAGAACATGTGAAAAGCTTAAAAATTGAGCAAGTTATGCCTTGTAGAAGTTGGGAAATTTTTGTGAAATGGCAAAAGTCAACTATCATTGAAAATCCAATTTTGACAAAAGGGCCCCATTTTTCTCACTTTGTCCATCCTTGTCATGCCACACACGTGGCCCATGGTTGATTTCAAGACCAAATGTTGACTTTTTCATTTTTATTTAATTTTTGATGATTTAATTCATTTTAATTCATTAAAAATTCAAATAAAATTTAAAAGTCAATGTAGTGGTGTCAAATGAATTTGGACAAGTTCTATACATCATGAATCAACTCAAAAATCAGGCCAAGGTTCATTTTCATACCAAGTCTAGGTTTTGGCTAGAAATTAGGAAAAAATGGTTAATGGACAAACCCTAATGCCAATTCTTTCTCAAGCATGGATTAAGGGGAGTTAGCATGCCTATTCAATTCCCTAAGGATCATTGAGTCAAACCCTACCAAGAACATAGCACAAAGCACGCTGAAAAGGCATTTGGACATTTGAAAAATGGACCATAAAAGGCAAAACTGAAATCAATGTTAGGGATCTTTTCAAGCCAAAATTTTTGTACCAATAGCTTCCTGAGACAATTCTAAACGCATTTCAATTCGTAACAACACTCAAAGCTCTTTGAACTGGTAGTTACAAGTGAAACTGTACAGCAAATTTTTTGAATTCGTGTTCTTGATTCTAAGCCTCTTTTTGCACTTTTAATTACATATTCATACTCATGATGAAGTTTCCAAGCTGTCCATGGTATTTAATTGCATTTTCATAAGCCATACACGATTTTGCCATTTTCGAATTCTAGGTTTCCCAGCTTCTTAAATCGGGGCTTTTGTAAATAAGAAAAATCAGAACTTCAGAGCAACACCATCACACTCAGCATCTTGAGACGAAGAAGAAGACATACTCGCGCCTAATTTATATTAGGAAATGAGCTATTCGCTATTTTTTCGTAGCTTACCTAATGCAACGTTTCAAAACCGTTGCTTTATTTGTTTATGTTTCAGGAAATTGGAAGGGACGATGGCGTGGCACAAGTGGATTGGATGAGTTTAAATTTGCGCGCGCTTAACTAAGCACTAACCATTTTCTTTTATATATTTTATTGACTATTATATGTTAAATGAAAACAACTAGCTCAGCTGGCCAAGACACGCGCATGTGACCTCAAAGACCTGGGTTCAAGTCCCAGGTCTTGTAAAATTTCCATATTATTTTTCATTTGGTGATTCCATGCGGCGCTCACATAAGGACTCACCATGCACTGCAAAGTCAGTTCATCCACGTGTCCCAGATGATCATCCAAGGGTCCAGAACCAAGGCATAGGATGGATGCAAGTCAACAGGCGCACACCTGAGTGGAAAAGTCAATAAATTGCCAGCAAATGGGCCAGGCTTGCACCTCCAAATTCAAATCCACACCCCCCTGGTTTGCTTTATCATTTTTATTTTTATTCTTTCTTTAATTTTTTCCTTTTATTTCTTTTTGCTATTTATTTAATTAATTATTTTTTTAACAAAATACAAAAACATCACAAAAAATCAGAAAAATATAAAAAAATATGATATTTATTTTATTATGATTATTTTCTAAATAAATATATGTAAATATTTAGTTTTAATTAGGTATTCAATTTTAATCTCTTTTTAATAAAAATCAAAACAAAAACATAGAATTAGGTTAATGACTTTTTCCTTTTAGCTTTCCTTGTTTTTTGCCATAGTATTAGTGTTTTTCATAATTAAACTAGGGTTGCATTTTAGGTTAGACTTTAATTCTTTTAATAACTAAAATCCAAAAAAATAGAGTTTAGGTTTAATAACTTTTTATTTTCTTTTTTTAATTTTCCTTTTTTCAGAATAATAATATTATTTATTTATTTTCATAAATTTAAAATTGTACATAAATTAATTTAGAATTAAATTAGGTTAGAAATTAAATCTTTTTCTTAATAACTTAAAAAACATTAGAACTAGGGTTTAGCATTAAAATTTTAATTAATTTGTCTTTTTTCTTTTAAATCTAAAAAACACAAAAATACTATTCTTCATTTAATTTTAATTTAGATTCCTTGATTAATTTTAATTGTTTGTAAAAGGGTCCAACGCCCTAATTTTGTTTAATCTCTTTATTTCGCGCATTTATTTTATATTGTTTAAATAATTCTGTATATGCCCCAAAGCCATGTAATTTAAAATTCTCGCACTTTTATTTATTCGCTTTATTTTCAGTCAAATCGGGTTCGGTTTTTTTTGGCGATGTGGACCCGCGCCAGTTGTAATAGTTTAGATTTATTTTCTCGCAAATATATAACTGTTAATAAATATGCATGAAAGAATGAATGCCCAAAAATAAAATCGAATCGTTAGATCACCAATGCATGACAAGACAAACAATAAACTGAAAATGACACACTCGCACACACCACCCCTAGGGTACGCCTCACTGTTGCCTTTCGAAAGGTGATCGTCGAGTAGAGGACGTCTTAGTAAGTCCTCATGATCCGGGAACCTGGCATGAGGGTAGCTTCTAAGGTGTCTTCCCATTGCTCTGGTGATCACCACGTCCCTAAAACTCGAATTGACCCGAACACCTCCAACGGTGGTGCTACCTACTTCTCAATGGTGGGATGGCATTACTTTAAAGGACATTTACACAGACGAATTCCTTAGGGTAGGTAGGTTCTCGTAGATACTTGCTCTCTTCAAAAATAAACAAAAATCTTTGCACACCAACACATTTTCAAAAGCTTTCAAAGCAAACTTTTCAAACACTCTGTACGAGTCGAACTGAAATTTTTCAAAGAAACTTTTTTAAAACCCACAATTGAAAAGCAAGCAAACATTTTGAAAACACATTGAGCAAGTATCTAAGAGCCCATGGATAACCATGGATAGAAAGGGTGCTAACACCTTCCCTTTCTATAACCTACCTCCCGAACCGAGAGCAATCTCTTTTAAGGAATTTTTCTGTGCTTTTGTCCTTTCCATTTGGAGAAAATAAAAGACGGTGGCGACTCTTGCTTCCGCGACATTTCGCGAACCAGCTTTAAAACAGTCAGTTCCAGATCCACCGATCACAAAGGGTAACAGGCCTGACAGCTTCATATGGCATACCCAACTTTTGGGCACGAATGCGGACCCATCTGAGATATGTCTCCATTCGCAGAGAAGTCTTTGGACCCAATTCATGTGGATCAGATTGTTGAACTCTGTCCCAGGCCCTTATAAATCTACGACGCAGCTCGTCGCTATCTCCCTGAAAATCAAAGATGATATGAGGCATCAGCATCTCATGAGGCCCTTCTCTTCTGGCTCTTCCAAACTGACGGAGAGCTAAGCATGGGTTGTAAGAAATCCCTTTGTGGGTTCCAATCAATGGAACATTAGGATACTCTCCACAGCGATCAATGATAGTCACCTCATCCATACCTTTGAGAGTCCAGATAATGTCATTATTAGAAAGAGACATCACCCTATAAGCCCAGCCCATTCCTTCTTTGCTCTTCAGTACGGACTTAGGGAGGTGAGAAATAAACCACCTCGACAATAAAGGAGCACAGCACATCAAAGTTCCCCGCTTTCGGGAAGTACAAGCATAGAGCTGATGAAGGACGTCACCCAAGAGAGTGGGTACCGGATTCTGAGAGATGCAGATCTTGATGGCATTAATATCAACAAAAGTGTCAGGATTCGGAAACAATACCAGACCATAAATCAAGAGAGCCGGAATATCCTCGTACACCTTGAAGTCTAAGCTGTCCCAAAAGTAATTAGCTTTGTCAACCAAAAACTTAGTCAGAAAACCCTTAGCTCCACTTCTAGTCTCCCAGTTGGCCATTACCTCTTCTTTGGTCAAGTGAAGGGCTGCAGCAATTTCTTCGGGCTTAAGAGTCTTCTCCCATCCAGTAAATGGGGTCTGCTCCAAAACAGAGATACCAAGCAGTTCAGAGAACTCTTCTAGGGTAGGAACCAGCTGATAGTCTTAAAAAGTGAAGCAATGGTACAGCGGATCATAAAACTGGACCAGGACACTCATCATTTGTTCGTCCAACTTTGAGGTGACCAAACTGAGAAGAGAACCATGCCTTCTGATGAAGGAAGTAGTGTCTGGTATCCTGACAACCAACTCTTTAAGCAGGGTAGGTACTTGGACAAAGTTGATCCGGATAGTATTCCTACATATAGGCATCATAATGACATACAAAACAGAGCAAAGATGAAACCCTCTTGTCTTTGAAATAGGTTAGTCCTTATGCAAAATGTATGCAATGTTATGATGTCATGATGTCATGGTAAAGGCACACCACAAGTATCCACAAAAAGCAAACATGGTAAAGGCACACAAGTCACACAAAAGAGCCCTTAGATTTCAGGCTGGCATGCAGCTTAGGTACTACCCTCTTTCAGTTCAGTTGGTTAAGACATGTCCTAAAAAATAGTAACCGGGTTCTAGAGGATCTCAATATCACTGACTACCCTCAATCGGTCATAATTCCAGTTTAGCAACCTTTTCTTGTGGCCGGAATCATCGCGAGAGTTTAGTCTCAATGAGTGTAGCATACTGCTACTGTTCTATGGCCAAGTTGGTCAATTTAAGGTTCTAAGGTCAGTTGGTGCTTAATGACTCCTTAGAAGACCCATATTCTCCTTGTTCCAACACAAGGGATATCGGTACCAACCAAGGTGCCACACCAACGTAGCTACTGCTTCATCCGTGTCGGTCTACACTAGACAGATCCCTCACAGTTTATTGCTACTTACCTAAAGGGTATCCACATATCCGGGTTAGGATCTATAAAACTCCGATACAAGCCCACAAAATTAAAGCATACAAAGCATACATTTGAAAACATAGTGATCTAATCCTAAGGTACACCTCACTTATAAGAATGTTCCCCAGCAGAGTCGCCAGTTCTGTGATCGGTGGGAATGAGAACTGACTGTTTGGGAATGCTGGTTCGCGTTTGCGTTTGTTTTTGCAAAATGTCGCGGTAAGCAAGAGTCGCCACCGTCTTTTATTTTATCCAACAAGGAAAGGACAAAAGCACAGAAAATTCCTTTTTGAGATATTTCTCGGGTTCGGGAGGTAGATTATAGAAAGGGAAGGTGTTAGCACCCTTTCTATCCGTGGTTATCCACAGGCTCTTAGGTACTTGCTCATTATGTTTTCAAAGGTTTGCTTTTCTTTGTGATTGTGGGTTTGAAAAGAGTTTTGTTTTGAAAGGAGTGTAAGTGCGAAAAGTTTTGTTTTTTGTTTTCAAAAGAGCAAGTACTTAAGAATATCTACCTACTCAAAAAGGAATTAAATTATGCTAATATCCTTTAAACAATGCTATCCCACTATTGAGGAGTAGGTAGCATCGTCGTTGGAGTTTTCGGGTCAATTCGATTAAGGGACGTGTGGTCACTAAAGCAACGTTAGGACGCCTTAGCGGTAACCCTAATGTCTTAGATCATTTTTATCCGAGGCAACCGTTTCGAGGCAACTTATGATCTTTGGACAAGAGGGCAACCTCTAAAACTTCTTATACTCAATGACCACGTTCGAGGCAACCAAGTGAGGTGTACCCTAGGGGTGGCATGTGCGAGTGTATTGTTTTTCAGTTATATTATCTTTGAACATGTCAATGGTGAGCTACTGTTGATTTTAAATTAAATATTAATCTTGTCATGCATTGCCTATTATTCAAACATCTAACAGTTAATGGTTGCGGAAATTAAATTGTAGAAAATAAATCTAAGCTATTATAAGACGTCGGGTATTTACATCGCCAAAAACAAACCCTTAAGAATTAAATTGCGAAAAGTAATAAAAGCGATAAATAAATAAATAAAGTCCTAATTAAAACTATTACATTCCCGAAGCAGTTACAATATTAAAATATGGATCAAAAAAATATTTGCGCGCGAGGAAATTAAATCGGGGTGTTTTTAGGGTTTTGACCCTTTTTATTAAAGAAAGCATATTTTTGTTATTTTTTGAATTAAACCTAAACTAAATATTGATTAATAAAAATATTTTTGGTTTTTTTTATTATTTAAGGAAATAAAATAAAATTGATTAAAGTTATTAAAAACCTAATATTCTAAATTGATTTTAATTTATTGCAAAATATTAAAATTATACCTAATTAGAAACTAAGTTAATTAAATTATTTATTTACAAAAAATATGAAATAATGAAATTGAATTTAATAAATAAAAATAATGTTTTTTATGTTTTCTGATTTTTTATAAAAAAAGTTAATTTGTTAATTAGTTAATTAAGATAATAATAATAATAAAATAGAAAAAATAATAAAAAGAAAATAAAATGAAGAACAAACTCAAAGGGGGTGCTGGGCTTAATCTGGGAGCATAATCAGTAAATTCCAAGCCCAAAAACATCCAGCCTTCTTTGACCTTTGGGATCCGACACGTGCTTGCTGACCAGGGAGTATGGTGGTCCTTCAATTTTGACCAATGGATCTAGCTTGAAGCCACTTGGCAATTGGGATCTGGAGGTATTTGGTGAACCACGCTTGGAATGTTGCACATGAATACCTGAAAAGCAAAATCAAATAAAGCTTTGGGGGACCTGGGATTCGAACCCAGGTCCCATTGCTCATATGCCTGCACGCTCAACCACTCCAACTGGCTTGTTCATTCGTTATAATAATGCAAAACAAATAATATATGGACAAATTAATTAATATGCTGAAAATAAGAAAATATGGCGCGCTATTCAAACGCACCACTCTGGCCACGCCACGTTATCATCCCTGTCATGGGGACTGTGGCTAAAAGTTTTTATACCTATACCAACAGACGACTGTCCATAGCTATACATCACACTGCTTCAAAATCCAACACAAGCCACTAAAATGCAAACTAACAGCGTCATTCTGCTCGCCTCTCCGCCCTGGTTCCAAACATGGTCCTTTTATTGACCAATTTATCCTGTAACGAAAACCTCTGAAAGAACCCTAAAATAATCTACAATGGCATTTTGTGATATATGGCATGATAATGAAATTGAATAATACAGAAACTTCACAAATGATGTAAGGAATTCAAATGTACAATTATTTTAAAGAATGGATGCAAGATTGAAGCTTTACGATTCCATGAATATGGCGGTTCAGAGCGATACTTACAGGGCTTTTGGAGGCAAGAGAGCACGCGATAATGATTGGTATTGCTTCAGTGAGGTCCAAGGAAGCGATTGGAACCTTTGTTTGATCCTGAAAAGGCCTCTAAGCACGATTTCAGATCCAAGGTTTTCAAGCTTTTTTCTCAAATCCTTTTGGCCGTTTCTGCAGTGTTCTATGCGTCTTTTAGGTCTGTGTGTCTTGCTTGCATATAATAGAATGATTTTAGGTTAAAACATGGGCCAATATCCTTGTGTATTGAAGAATCAAGATTGGATTTTGATCACCATTAACATGTTTCCAAATATAGGCCAAATCTGAGATTTTATGCTTTAATTGACTTGGCACGAGTTTGATTTGATTCATAATTATAATTGCAAGTTGTACAAATCATAAAGATCTTTTTACATCAATTTTTAGATTTTATTTGATTTAATATTGATTTAAAATGAATTAAATCAATAAAAATAAAATAAAATAGAAAAATAAATGAATGGTCATGAAATTAAGTATGGGACACGTGTGTGGCATGACAAGACCATATCAAGTGGAAAAAAGTGGGCCCTTTTGTCAAAAATTGGAGTTTTGAGGATAATTGACTTTTGGCAATTTTGGAATGCCTAACTTCAACAATGCATAACTTCTTCAATTTTTAACTTTTGGAGGTTTTCTTGGACTTTTTAGAAACCTTGAGATGTCCTCTAATCAACCCTTTTGGTCTTATTTCATTTTGATCTTCCATGATAAATTTATAAGCTTTGGAAAAAAAAGGTGTTTTTGTTGACTTTCAAAAATGACCTATAATGTCCAAATTTGTAACTTTTTGTGAGAGCATTTCTTGATCTTTGGGTGTGAATATGGATTGTAGGAAATTTCATCCTATTCAAAATGAGATTTGGATGGGTCATTTATCATAAAGTATGAGAAAGTTATGCTTGGTCAAAGTTGAGTTGACTTTTCCTACAAAACCCTAATTTAGCAACTTTTGAATCTTGATGAATCTTGAGAAATCCTTGATGAATCATGATCAACCCTTGATCAAATGATGAATTATCTTTCAAAATGAGAATTTTGACAAAAAATCTTGAGGTTTGACTGTATTTGGGACACAGTTGACTTTTGCCCAAGCATAGACGGTTTTTTGGCCTCTTGAGCAATTGATTGACCAAACTTCCTCTGCAAGGCTTGAAATTTGACATGGATGAACTTAAGAACATATTAATACATTGGGAAGCACTTGAGGCCATTTGGATGTAAGGACCTTGATGCAACACAAAACCCTAATTTTGACTTGACTGCCTTAGGAGGTGATTTGACTGTCCAAACCTTGAGCCATCTTGAGTAACTTGAAGCTTCTTCTTGACAAGTCTTGAGGAATATGGGAGGGAAAATTTTGGGGTACAACAGTCGCCTTGGATGGTGGCGATGCGTGCCCTTTTTGTGTATAACTTCATCTTCAGATGGACAGTGAAGGGTACCGCGGTCAGCTCTCCCAGTGTTAGTCTCCCAAGGATGCAGTTGTAGAGGGACGGGCAGTTAATTACCAGGAAGCGCACCTTGACTTTCCTGGTGGCGGTATCTTAACCTAAGGTGACCATGAGCTCCACGCGCCCCCATGGCTTGGAGGTCGAGCCATTAAAGCCCTGCAGGTCGGATCCCACGTATGGTGAAAGGTGAGAGTTGTCAAGCTGCAGGGTTTTGAAAAGTTGTTTGTACATCACGTCGACGGAACTTCCTTCATCGACCAGGACGTGATGAACATCAAAGTTAGCCATTCTCGCCCTGATCAGAAGAGGGATGGATGAATTGGGACCCCTCCGGGAAATTCCTCGAGGTAAAAGGTGATTGGCTCCGATCTTCCCTTAATCCTCTAAAAGTCACCGTTTGCGGGGGGGTGGGGGGGAGGGGTCGATAAGCTCGTCCAACTTCCTCTTTGCTGAATTTATAGTTATGTCATTAAACCCTCAACCATTTATGACCATGGTGGAGAGGAAGCTTTCCCACCTGTTGTGCATGGACAAAGGCTCTTCCATATGTTCGGGGACGTAGAAGTCCTCTGGTCTCGTAGTGGAGAATATGGTCTGGATGGGAACTGATTCATCAGATGGTCGGGAATCCTCCTATATCTCCCTTGTTTCGCGGGCATCTTGACGGGGGGCGTGGCTGCGCTGATATTTCCTGAGTCTTCCCCCTTTTGTGAGGGTCTCAATAGCATCCTTGAGATGGACACAATCTTCAGTCAAGTGTCCATGGCTTTTATGATATTGTCAGTATTTGCTCCGATCTTCCACAGGCTTAGCAGGAGCGGGGTGAGGACGCTTGACGTCACTGTCCTTGAAATCCGTGTTCGCACACTCCGCCAAAATGAACTCGTGGGAAGTCGTTAGCGAAGTGTACTCAGTAAACCGCCTCGAGGGTCCTCTTTGCTCACGAGGGTCTCGGGGTTTGTCATCCCTTCTCTTCTCGCTAGTTCGTCGAATAGGGTCAGAGTCTTTTTGTCGTTGATTACTGGTTGATCCACAATTCCTGGGGTCCCTGGCTCTATTGGTCATTTCCCTCTCCTCGTAGTCCATATATGCTCTGGATTTCTCGAGGAGGGCATCGAATGTCTGAGGTGGTTCGATGCTAATGGCCTTTCTGAATTTCGTGCCCGGGAGGAGTCCCCTCTCAAGTAGGTATCTCTTCATGTGATCGATGCAGGGGACCTGGATAGCCTCCCAGTTGAACCCATCAATAAATTCCCTCAGGGTCTCGTCGTGTCTCTGGATGATAGCCTTGAGGGATGCTTCAGTCTTTGGGTGCCGACATGAAGCAGCAAACGAACTGATGAATTGGTTCTTTAAATTTCGCCAGGAGGTGATTATCCCCATGGCGAGACTCTTGTACCAGTCCATCATAGCTTTCCTCAAAGTCGTGGGGAACAACCGATATTTGATTGGTCCCTCGACATTGTAATAATGTAGCATTGCCTCGAACCCATCTATATGGTCAACCGGGTCGGCAATGCCGTCGTACTCATTCAGATGGGGAGGCTTCTCCATGCCCGGGGGAGATGGGTGCCTCCATGATTGCTTGTGACAAGGGATCATAGGGATCATCTTCGTCACTCCTATCTAGCGAGCAAGAAGGATATCTGTTGTAGTGGTGGTTATGGAGGCCATGGTCGCGCGGATCATTCCTCGGGCGGTACGGTCGTTCATTATTTACCCTGTTTATGTCTCTAGGGGGTCTTTGCTCTTTACACGATGGGATGTGATCACGCCTCACTGTGTCAATGGTCTGGTCCCTCTCCAATGCGGGGCATCGCCCGATTGGTCGGGGAGAGGGACATCGAGAGGCGTCCCGCCTACGTCTCCGGGGGGAGATTGGGGATGTTCCTCTACTTGGAGAGGATGGGGAGACTGGGGCCTCCTATGTCTTCTGGGGGATCTTCGAGAATCTTTGAGCACCCTCAATCTCTCTCCTTGAGAGAAGATCAGATAATTTGTTTGGTTTATCGTTGCAAATAGTTCCTTGGTCGTGGCGTTTGCTCCGGCGGGAACGGGGACCTCCTGGAACTGGTTGGGTTGGTAGTTTTGAGGAGGTGGTCGATCGTCTTTAAGTCGTCGAGATAGTGATGATGATGATGTAGTTTCTCCGTCTCTATATTCTGAAGGACCAGGCATATTAACAGTGGGGGTCGTGTTATGGCTAGCATTACCAGCATTATCGATGTCGACATTATTGTCGGCGACGTTGTTGTTGACATCAGCGATGCAGACGTTCATGTTGTTTTCTATTGTTTGATCAGCCATGACAGTCAGAAGAGTGATTTAGCTTTAGTCTTGAGTAAATAGAAGATGGGGAAGCAAGTTTCCCATAGACGGCGCCATTGAACGTACCTGATCAGAATGGACTGTCACAGCTAGCTCGAGCAGAAGTTGAGTGAGGTGGGGGGGGTACCTGCAAGACACTTCGATGCCAAAGTTGTGGAATGAGAAAGCAAGCGTGAGAGTAAGAACGTGTTGAATACCTGACCCTCTCGAAAGAGAGGGTATTTATAGCCCCCAACGCTGGGCCAAAGTCTCTTTATTGGGCTGGTCAAGAAGGCCCAACATAGAGACTACCAGGTCCTACGTGATTAGTAGGGACCCATATGTGGTCCCCTACCTGGATGACGTCCTCTGCAAAGTCAGAAGGATATGGATGCGATATTTCCAGGGCCACGAAGACTCCGTGATATCCGGAGACGTTGGTAATCAGCCCTACAAGGAGGATGCTCAGAGAGGAGTATCTGCCCGTCATAGATGATCCCTGCCATATGCGAGGTCGAGTAAGGGGACCAGCCTTGGCCGGCGAGCTAGTCGGGATGTGCTCGAAGCCTTCATGGTCGGAGGTGGTCGTCCTTAGTCTACTCGGGATGTTGTCCCCGTGTGGTGAGGTTATCTCCTCGTGAGGGAAAGGTGGTAGTTGCTGCTGTATTCGAGGATAGAACTGGTCAATGGTGCAGGTTGACACACTTGGATTAGGCCTTACTGGGAGTTGGGCCAAGGGCAGGCCCAGTCCAAAACAATTTATAATATAATTATAATACAATTAAATTGAGTTATTGTTAATAAAAAAATAACTTAAATTTAAAATTTAAAATTAAATACTAAAATAAATTTATAATATGAAATTAAACAATAAATATAATAATTAAATTTTTAATTATAATAGTAAAATGTAATTGTCTTTTAATTATTTATTTAAAATTATGAATAATTTTTTATAAAAAATACAAGAAATATTTTTTAATCATAATTTTAAAAGTTAAATTTAATTTAGATGAGACTTTTTTGTTTTTATTATAGAATTGATAATTAATTATTATATTGTAATTAAAAAATTTATTATATTAAAAAAATATCTATATTATAATTAAAAGTTGAATGTTATTAATAATTAATAATATTAAAATAGGATATTTAATATTAAATAAATAGATTCTTGTAAAAAAATTATGAACAATTTATAAGCCATACAAATCTTCTATATTAAATAGATATATATCTCATAAGAATAAAAATCAAATTAAAATCAAAATAAATTTGAGATATTGGGTTATTTCGGATATGCATATTCGAAGTCACCAAATTTCAGTTTTTTATAGATTTTTTCAGATGTAAATATTCGAAATAACCCAATATTCAATTATTGGGTTATTTCGGTATGCATATTCAAACAAACCTGTAAAAAAAATTGAAATTTAGTGACTTCGAATATGCATATCCGAAGTCTGGGGATATTTCGGAAATTTCGCCAAAGATGCGCAAGAAGCCTATTAGGTGGGAAAATAAATTCTCTAAATGATTTGCTTTGAAAAAACTTGTCTTTTAACCAGTTTGGAATTCCGTGTCAGACCAATAAATTTGGTTTGGTTCGGTTATGAATAAATTGAAACGGTTTGGTTAAAATGATCTTTTATTATGATTCGGTTATGTTTCCTAATTGAATTGTACTATGAATAATCCTAGTTATAGGAAATTAGAAGGGTGATAAGTGATAGTTATACTGGTGGTTGATCTTAATCACAGTGGTGGTGGAAAGTGGTGATCAGTGGTGTGTTCTAGTGTTGAAATAGTAGTAGGAGTAGGCGTCAATAGTGATCAGAGTATTTTTTATGGTGGTTAAAGTGTTAGTCGTTGGTGATGGTTAAATTATTGATAAATAAAATGTATAAGGTGGTGGTCAGAGGTGGATGATAGTTTGAGCAAAGATCAATGTTGTTCAGAGTGATGGCTAGATTAATGATCAAAGGTAGATGTAGTGGTGATCAATGG
This sequence comes from Vicia faba, assembly GCA_948472305.1. Classification (NCBI taxonomy): domain Eukaryota; kingdom Viridiplantae; phylum Streptophyta; class Magnoliopsida; order Fabales; family Fabaceae; genus Vicia; species Vicia faba. The sequence goes on from OX451736.1 coordinate 1,449,041,417, forward strand.
TGGTCAAGTTGTGGGTTGTAGTGGTCACAATAACGGTTATAATGGTACTCAATGGTAGTAAGATTGAAAATATAAAATGAACAAAGTGGTTACCATATATGGTCATAATGGTGGTTGACAATAATCTGAGAGTGATGATCAGTGGTGAATAAACTGATGTTGATGGTTATCAAAATGCTTATTAGAGTAGTGGTTATCATATATGGTCATAAAGGTGGTTGAAGTGGTGGTTGACACTAATTAGAGAGTGATGATCGATGGTGAATAGACTGGTGGTCGATGGTTATCAAAATGTTTATTGGAGTAGCAGTCTCCAACTATTAAAAATAACGTTTTAGCATTAAGCAAAAGTAAAAAAATCATATAACCTATTTTTTGTGATTTAGGTTTTATTAGAAAAAATTAAACTAAGATAGTTTTATAGGGCATAAAAAGAGATGATTCATGATAAACAGACTGAACTAAGAGCAATAATATTGGGCGAGCACCCGAAGCAGGACTAGTCGCTTGAAACCCATTCCAAAACACCTGATTGGGCTTGAATTTTCCCGCCCAAACTAAAATCCATAATGTGTTTTATTCATCACATGTGGCATATGAGGTTTCCAATGAGTAACGATCTAAAGATATCACTCAGATGAAAACCCATCTCTCCCATATTTGAGGAAGAACTAGTCTTCCTCTATTCCAATGTTTCTGATATGGAAACTAGGGAAATTGTTTCCCTTGCATCCTAGCCCGACCCAAAAAGTATTATATAAATATCCCAATCTCAATATTAGAAAATATTATTCACTAATTTTAAAGAGAAACATGTAGAGGCTCTCATATTCCCTATGCAAGCAATCTCTCCCTCAACTATTGTACTTCAAGCGAGTACAATTGGCATTTGTCGTGTGGCCTGTAAGACTGACATAGGCCACATTCAACTTTAATTCCTAAGTCCCCTCAATCACCTTTCTCAATATTGCAATGGAAGGTTCGCCCGCCAACCCCAAATCAAATCATGAAATGAGTAAGAACCTGAAATTGTTTTCCATAACAATGTTGTCACCAACATTCTTCCTCGCGACAATGACCCTCACAGTCATAATGGTGCAGTGTGACTATTGTGATATAAAGCGGGTAATTATTGACATGAGGAGTTTAGATAATGTTCTATATTGGGGCATCTTCATGAAGTTCTGGTTGGATTTATACGCCCTTTGAACATTACAAGGTTAATCTGGCGTACAAGTGCACGTATCTTATGATAGACGCCCCCATCTTTATATAATATCATCATAGGACGATCCTCCTTCAAATTCTTAGGGGTCTCCCTGTAAACCTTGTACTTAAGCGTAAAGCACCCTCTGCCTAATGGGTAGGTTGGAATAGTTCAGGATAATTAAGAGACCGCACAAGAATGCTACCAGGATAGCATGAGGATAACAAGTGTGGATATGATTGTAGACACCTCTATACAACCAAGCATACTAAGAATGAATTTTGTGAATTTGGATCCCAAGATTGAGCCTATGAGAGAAACAATGATGCCCATAAAAGATCTAAATGAGGTCCATAGTGGGCCTCATGATTTTTACACCACCGAGTTGGGAACCTTCTTGTGCAAAGCTAGAGAAGAGAATTTTTACGTCCTACAAAAGAGGAACATTGATTTATTTTCTTGGGCCCCCGCCGACATGCCATGTATAAATGTCATGGTGGTTTTCCACCGCCTCACCATTGATTCAACTTTGAAACATGTGGCACTTAGAAAGCGTAAAGTTGGAAAAGAGAATGGGGTGAGAAATGACAAAGAAGTCAAGAAGTTGAATAATGATAGCTTCATAACTAAAAACAAATATCTTACTTGGTTAGCTAACACGGTCTTGGTACAAAAATCATCAAATACATGGCAGATGTGCGTCGATTTCACTGATCTAAACATAACATGCCCTAGACATCCATATTCATTGCCCAATATTGATAGGATGATTGATGGATCATCGGGTTATAAGACTCTTAGATTCATGAACGCTTACTTATCTACAACAAAATAAAATCATAGCCCTTGGACGCTCCCAAGACGATGTTCATATCCAATCATTGAAATAAGTGCTACAATGTCATGTCATTTGGACTGAAGAACACAGTCGTTATTTATTAAAGGCTAATGGATGTAGTATTCCTGAATCAAATAGGGCGTAATTTAGAGGTCTACATCGATGATAATATTGTGAAGACCCTTTAATAAGGAAACCATTATAGAGATTTGAAAGAGATGTTGGAGTCAAATGCTAGGGGTGTTCGTTGTGCGGTTTATGCGGTTTTGAAGCAAAAAATCACCCGAACCGCAAGAGAAAAAATATGTGGTTCAGTTTATTTCGGTTGGATTTTAAAAATAAATCCAAACCAAACCAAACCAAACTAATGCGGTTTGGATTGGTTCGGTTGGTTTGGTTTTTTACAAAAAAAATATTAAGCCATACATACAAATATAGAGGAAAATATAATTTTGTGTTTAATTGTTCATACATTATCATAAAAAATTTATAATTGTCAAAATAAGTTTATAATTTGATACATAAAATTACGTATTATAATTTCAGCTAAATCTAAAGAATGATATAGAAAAAATTACATTCTTAAATAAATATTATACAAAGAATACGATAAAATATATATTGTGAAAATAGTATTTATAAATGAATAATATTTTATTTTTTATGATTTGTAAATTAAAATAAATATCATACAAAGTATGATAAAATATACACATAATACATATTGATTTCTCTAAAAAATTAAAGAAATATATATTGGTTAATAAAATTTTATAACATAATGCGGTTTTATTTGATTTGGTTCAGTTTGTAAAATACAAACCACAAACCAAACCGAACCGCGCGGTTCTGTGAGAAAATGACCCAAACACATCCGAACCAAATGCATTTTTTTGCGGTTTCGATTTGGTTCAGTTCGATTTTGTGGTTTTCTATTGGGTCGGTTTGGTTTTGAATACCCCTAGGAAATACAACATGGGCTTGAACCCTAATAAATGCCAGGCAGTCATTAACACGAGGAATGCCTCTAGTGTCCAGGAAGTTCAACAGCTAATAAGGCGTTTGGCCGCCCTATCTCGTTTTCTTTCCAATGCATGTGACAAAGTATTCCACTTCTTCGCCACTTTAAAAAAGAATGAGAAGTTCAAGTGGACAAACGGATGTGAGGAAGCATTTGCAACATTTAAAATATTTTTGGTGACACTGCCCATACTTACACTCCTGGAAGATAGCACACCTTTATACTTATATTTATCAATTATTGACTGGGAGATGAGTTATGTGTTCGTCCATGATAAAAACAATGTTGAATAATCAGTTTACTTCACGAGCAAGGTATTCAAAGGCACTGAGGCAAGGTATCAAAAGATTGAGAGACTGACATTGGTGGTCTTGATTACTACAAGGAAAATCAGACCATATTTTCAAGGACATGGTGTGATGGTAAATAAACAACTATTCAATCCGTCAAATCCTAAAAACTATGGATCTAGCATGTAGGATGGTATCCTGGTCCGTTGAGAAATCAGAGTACGATATTCATTATGTGCCTAGATGGAGTATAAAACTTAAGGTGCTAACATACTTCTTAGTGGAGTTCACATCATCGATGGAGAAGGAGGTCCCCCACATACGTATACTATCAATGTATGGCACCTAAATCTGAAAGGGAGTGGCACGAGAATAGTTCTAGAAGTCCCATATAACCTTCTTATAGAGAAATCCTTGAGATTTGAGTTTAAAACCAATAATAATCAAGTTGAGTATGAATATCTTATCGTTGATATGATCTTTTCAATAAAGATGGGCGCCTCGAGTCTCAAAGCTAGGAGCAAACCACAGTAAATTTCAAATTAGGTTGGTGGTAAATATCAGGCAAAGGAGACCTAGATGATCAAATATCTTATAAAGGCACGAGAATTATCTAATCATTTCAATTTTTTTAAAGTAACATATGTGCATAGGGAACATAACTCTCAAGCAGATATTTCTTAAAGCATGTTGGCACCAAGAAACTCAGACATAACTAAACAGTCATACGAGAAACTATAGTCACCCTTAATATTGGGATAAAATAAATTAACTTCATCGAAGTCGCCCAACCCCAAATTGGGTGGTGCCTATAATGTGTTACTTGATGATAGACAAGATCTCTTAAGACATGATAGAGGCAAAGAAAATCTAAAAGCTAGCAGCAAAATACACCACGGTGTTTAAAAAACTATATAAAATGGGAAGGGTTTCCCACATGTTAATTTGTCTATGAGTGGACGAGACTATCTTGGTCCTCACAGAAGTTTACCAAGGAACGTGTGCCAGTTACATCGGCGGGTTAGCTCTCACCCATTATTGAAGGTAGGATATTATTGGATCTCCTTGATGAAAGATAGTGCAAAATCTGTCAAAAATATGACAAGTGCCAAAGACATTCCAATCTACCCTGTGCTCCAACCGAGACTCTTTACTTTGTTACATCGCCACGGCCATTTTACCTGTGGGCGTGAACATGTTGGGGAATTTCCTGCTTGTACTAAGGCAACTGAAGTTCCTAATTTTCAAGGTTGATTACTTTACTAAGTGGATAGAAACGGGGGTCCTCTCCAAAATAACGGTAGAGAGGGTTCTACATTTCTATTGGCAACGAATTATATGCAGGTTTGGCCTACCTTAAATCATCATCTCAGATAATGATATGCAATCTGCTAGCTTCATTGTGGTGGATTTTTGCCATCACCTGGGAATAAATAAGAATTTCATCTCAGCTTTCCATCCATAAAAGAAAGCTATACTAAGTGGAATAAATAAAAAAAATTATACGACGCTAAAGACCTATGGGCCAAACAACTTCACGAGTTTTTAGGGTTATATCTCACCACCCTTTATCCACCATTTACAATTGCCTACGATGTTGCTTTCATGCTGCCATTTGAAATTTGCATGCTCACTTAGAGGTGCACGTAATTCAATAAAGAAGAAAACAAGACAAAAGTTAGGTGTGTATCTAGCCTATTCATAAAACTAGAGAATACACCCATATCGGGGAATTCGCCGTCAAACAAAGGCTACCAGAAGATACAATTTAAACATGGTCCCAAGGGAAAGCAAGAAGGCGACCTTGTACTTAGACAAGCGGTCGCCCTTACTCGTTTTTCAAAGTTTCTATCTAACTAAGAAGGTTCGTGTCGAATATGCTAGAAATTACCCCATGGTGCATACAAGCTCGAGGAACATGACATAAGTCTTATCACCAAAACTTGGAACTTAGATAATTCAAGTTACTATTGCACTAAATTATTTAATGATTCATGTTTGATAAGGTGAAGGCCTTATCTCGCCAATGTATGAATCCTCTCATGTATTTAGTTTTTAATTACCAAAGATAGGGTAGCACACTTTTCGCAACGGCAGTGGATTTTAATGAGGCATCATATCTTCGTAACTATATGATATTATGGACAATTGATCTTAGACCTCCAAATGAAGGATCTATGTCACCTATAAGACAATAGTATGTTGGACCTCCAATGAATGATCCTTGTCACCTATGAGTTAATAGAGTGTTAGACCTTCATTGAAGGATCTTTGCAGCTTATGAATCAATAGTATGATGGACCGTCAACGAAGGATCCTTTCTGCCTATGAGGCAATTGTATGATGGACCTTCAATGAAGGATATTCTCCGCCTATGAGGCAACAATATGATAGATATTCAATGAATTATCATTGTCACCGAGGAGGAAATAGTATTTTGGACCTTCAATGAAGGAACTTTACCGCCTATGAGGCAAGAGTATGTTGGGCATTCAATGAAGTATCATTGTCGCCTATGAGGCAATAATATGTTGGTCCTTCAATGAAGGATCCTTGTCTCCTATAAAAAAATTGTATGAAGGATTCTTGTCGCCTATGTGGCATCTTACCATTAGAATCCTCGTCAGCATTGAGGGACACACCCTTAAGAAAACTTATTATGAAGAAAGGAATCCAAAATAAAACTAGTCGCCACAAGGCCTGAGTGTTTTTGTCAATAAACTCTAAAGGTCCGAAAATTTATCTATATAGGGCAAGAGAGAAAACCACACTTGAGATACTCACCTAGAGCTTTATCCAAAGAACAACAACACAAAAACTACAAAAAGCGAAGGCTTAAGAGTTTACGAAAGGGATTCGACTGTCAGAGCCTCGACCGGGGGACTCGACTATCTCAGCCTCGCTTAAGGGACTCAACTGTCTAAGTCTCGCCAGAGAGATTCAAATGTCTCAGTTTCCCCTAAAAGTAAATTACCTTTGTCTAGATTCTATCATCGCTTTTGCCTAAACCTCGTGATTGAGAGACTATAGGTTGGGATAGTTTATAGAGCCTAAAAAGACAAAATCAATTATAAATAACTTTGACTAGTCGTAATAACATTAGGAGAGCGCCTAAAGTAGAACGGGTCGCTCAAAGCCATTTCAAACATCCTGATTGGGATTGGGATGCCCCGCCCGAACTAGAATCCATAACTTGTTTCTTTTATCACATGTGGTCTGTAAGGTGTCCAATGAGTAACGGTATGGAGATATCAGTCAAAAGAAAAATTCCTCCCCTACGATTTAAGGAAGAACCAATCTTCCTCCATTTCCACATTTTTGTCAAGAAAATAGGGAAAACGTTTCTCTTGCTTCCTACTCCGGCCTAAGAAATCTTCTATAAATATTTCAATCTCAGAATTGTGAAAGATCACTCGTTAATTTCATAGAGAAATACACAAAATCTCTCACAATCTCTACGCAAGTAGACTCTCTCAATTATTGTATTTTCAGCAAGTACAAAAGTATATTAAAATAAAATTTAAAAAAAAAAAACAATTGAACCTCATTTTAACCGAACAAATTGTAATTTCCAAATTAATTTTCAAATTAATTTTCAAATTTTAAACAAAAAACTCACTTCCACTCCAAAAGAACCCTAAAATGAATATAGACCCATTTTAGTTTTTGGAAACGTAAATAAGATTCATATCCATCTTTCACCAAAATTGTAAAAAAATAGTGATATGTATCGCTCAAAATAGGGTATTAATAACACAAATCACAAAATATGTGTCTCAGTGTAAATAATAAGGGCAACAAACGTTGCTTAAGATTCTGTTGTGCATGTTTATAATGTACAAAAAGGGCATCCTTGATTTGATTATTTTTTTTAAGTTGTTGATTTATAAAGGGCATCCTTGATTTTGTAAGAACGGGCAACCTATTTTTTTAGTAGCAGAAATTGAAGCATTAATACTCCAACTCATATTGCAATTGAACGTGTTTTAATAAAGAAAGCTGTACTTTGAGGAAGAGAATATTAGTGTAAGCACGTATATTTTGAGAGTATCATTCAATTACACATACACTTAGTATATAGTATTTTTTGGTATATCAACACTAAATCAGTTACTTGAGTAACAAGCTAACTAATAAATCAGTTAATTGAGTAACAAGCTAACTAACTTACTTACAATTCTCATGTCATATAGTACAGGGTTTTCTTGCTAGGTTTATTCAAATTTGTTGTCAATTTGCAAGATGATAAGCTTCTTCACTTCAACCTTCATTTCCTCGAGTACTGATCCAATCCATATTGTTTGACAAGCGGCATATGACCATGCTATGTACCCAGCCTCACAAGATGATAGGGCCATAACAGATAGCTTCTTTGAGCACAATGAAATTAATGCTCTGAAGAACTCGAAAAAATATACCTGTATACCTAGTGGTGCTCATTCCTATCAACTCTGTCTCTGCATCAAACAACATCAGGAAAACAAGCAATCACTACATCATCTTGCTTTGTAGATCCTGGGAACAAATTGACATAGCTTAGCATGCCTTCATGTATATTCACCTTGTTGCATTTATGGTAAATATGACAATTATTATAAGAATGTATGGTGTTACATGATATCATTACATCAATTATTTAAAATTACAATAAAAGCAAAAGTCAACACTCTTTTTAAACATTAATTATGAGACAGAAAGAGTGTTAAGAATGTGGTGTTACATGGAGATAATGTTACATCAATAAATTACTTCTTTTAGAAAAATGCAATAATATTACAATAACAAAACATAAAGAATACTATTTAGTGACAACTAGGACTAATGACTACATAAACATAACTAAGGGGTAAGGGTAAAGACATCCAGCAAATGTCTTAAATTAAACCATTCCGGGCTTAGTGGAATAAGCTGATGTTATTGTCAGTGTCACCCTGCTGAATTAACTGGCTCAACAAAGGGAGATCTACGCCGTCTCTTGGATGGAGGAGAGAATTTCATAGCACTGACCTTTCCAAGGTTTACAGATAACTTACAATTTGTGGGTGATGCTAACTCTGTTGTTCGTCCATGTTTCCTAGAAGATGAACTGATCGGAGACTTTTCTCTTCTAATTTTCTTTTTCTTCTCATCTTTTGTAGCTGGATATTTTGTCGGAGATTTCGCTCGCTTTTTGGCCATACCAAACTGCTTCCCAACCTCCTTTTTCTTGTCATGCTTTAGGAGCCTAACATGAAAAGGATTAACACCTGTGTAACAAAGAGATTCCCCTGGAACATCGTGTCTTTGTAGTTCAACTTCTCCATTGTTCACCTGGAAATTTAAGTAACTCGCATTAAAATTCATTGACCAATCAATTAATGACACTTATATTTATCACATCATAACATAATATGAAGTAAAGATTGCTTATAAGGGACTTACCAATTGAAGGAGTGAAGAGAAACTTCGGGAGATGTCATACTTTTCTTGTCCCTTGACCAAATCGGAAAAGGGCAAGACACTGCCACTGCTTTCTTCAAGGGATAGTTTCTCAAGAAGTCTTTCACCGTAGTCTCGGAATTCAAACGGTGGGTGTGAATCCTATCACATAAAATGAATTGGTTCAATTTAAAGATCTAAAAAAATTGAGAAAGGGAAGCACACTTAAAAGATGAATTCACCTGTTCTTCCAAGTTTTGCTCAATTCTTTGCTTCCATGTTGAAACTCTTGCAGCCATTTCTGTTTGTTTCTCAGATTCGGCTATGTTAGCTAGGAGAGCATTCTATACAAGAAATTACCCATTAGTTTACAGGATTTAAGCAATTTAGCATTTTTATCTCTTTTCGAAACAAGCAACTGCATAACTTTACAAGATTTCTTTTTCTTGGTGAAAATTTTTAGAATGATAAAACGTGAACACAGAAGGATGATAACGGAAGGCAATATAGCATATTACTATAATTTATAAGCAACCACTTGCTTATACCCAAAAAAAAGAAGGATGGGGCTTTTTACCAGATGAGAGCGGCAAAGATCTTCCAAACTTGTCTGAGAATCTGGAAATTCAGGATCTACAGCTTCATCGGCATTAGCATTAACACCATCAACTCCGTGCTGTTAATTCAAATATATAAACCCATAAATATAATCGAAGATGCTAAGAAGCAATTTTAAATATATAAACTACCAAGTTATCCCGACCTCTTTATTGAAAGGGCGTTGGTCTTCATCCATGAAGTCATTGCCAGGCATATCAAAATCGGGAAATCCATTATCAAATTCGTTATCATCATTATCATCTTCAGTGTTAAGAAATGGTACACCGGTTTCATTTCCCTCACTAGTAAGAGATTGTCTCAGCTGCAATTAACATAACACATTATTAACAATGAAGAGTTATATACTAATATTAGGGGACAGATCATCCATCAAAAAGTACCGTCTCGTATAATGGAAGAGTAGATTGAGAATCCTTTTGTCGCTGTTGGGCACATTGTCGCATCTCCCACATTTCCGTGAGCTCTGGACTGATAGGACCATGCAATTTGGCAGGTGGAAAAAAGGTGCTCATAGATACTCGATGTCTCACATTGATTCTAGTTCTTCTTGTAGTTTTTACTGCAGGTACATCAAAAAGAAGAAAGAACATGGGTAAGTTGTACAATGACAGGAAGGCAGATTGATGATAATAAGGGAGTAAGAGTAACCTTTTCGAAAGGGCTTTACTCGCAAGTTTCCTGTTTCATGAGGATTCAATGGCTTCCATGGATCTTCATCATCTTCATCAGAATTGTCGCCATCCCTAGGTGCATCAAATCCATCATCCATATTAGGTCCAAAGTTAGTGTTATCAAAACCAGCGGAGGCTGGAGGACTGAGCCGAGCTTCTTTGTCTTCAAAACTAATATTTTTAGGAGAGATCACGGTATTAGCACGCTGACTCTTTGCAGCTGATTTACGAGCACTTCCACCGGAACGTCTAGGAGAAAGAAAGCCTTTACGAGTTGAGGTTGCTCTGTTAGTACCATTAAATGCAGTACCAGCTTTTCCCCCCTTCATATACTCATTAACTGCAACGGCATCAGATGTGTCCAATAAAATAAAATCCTGGTACAAGTCTGTGGTGGACAGCTGCAACAATTCATCATATCATTAGTCACCAAAATTAAACAAGCACCGCTATATTAACAGCTGCAAGTAATTAAGATACCAGATAAGACTCCAATTCCCCTCCATCACCACCAGTATCCAAGCAGTCTCCTTCAAGAACAACTAGATTTGCAGGGGGTTTTATGAAGAGATCCAAATTCACGTCTTTGCTTGTTGAACTGTCCAATGAAATCTTTTCTTCAACTGCAATACAGCAAAAGTTCAGGTGATCTGGCAATTGCAACTATGTAGAAGATATTTTGATGCACTTGGTAAAAGATTGATAGGAGAAACAGTAGGCGGAATGTATGAGACAAAACCAAATAAGCCCAAACAACCAATTAATGATAAACAACTTTAATGGAAATCGCTGTATTTGTAATTCAAAACCAAATAAGTCAAAATAACAATGCTAACAATAGATTATAAATTTCATAAATAAAACTAATCAGGACGATAAAAACTCCCCTTTGTGTCATGGTTCTGGTTTGATCAATTAGTCAAATAAATTTCATTGGATAGGTACCTGGGATGTCATCTAAGATCCAGAATTGATCATTTTCTTCATTAGTAACAGCGGCAGAGGGACCAGCTTCATCATCAGGTTGGACGGATTCTCCTTCTACCTGATCTGGCTGTCTGCCCAAGAAACATTAACCAAAATGAATGGTTGTTGTATGTAAGGTTTGCATAAACTCAAATACAGTCAGCTAGAACAGATTATTACATCTTAGTTTACGTAATTTCGTTCGAATATGTAGTTATATCTACCAAGTGTCTGTTAAAAACTCTCACAAAAACTTTAACAGTTAGGTGAAGACAACCAACCAACCTATATTGCATTGAAATTCAACTTTATATATAATGGAGATGAAAATATTGAACTCTTGAGAACTTGATCCAACAGGCCCTAATAGTCTAATACCATGTCAAAGATGAGCTCCCAAAATCTTAAACTGAATAGTAAAGAAACATTATTGGTTTAAAACCTCTAGCAGATTAACAGGTTCTATCAAAGGGATTGTAATCAGTCTCCCTTCTAAGCTAAATCTTTTAAGGCAAACCAGTGATATTGCTAGAGAGCAACCTAAACTGAAAATAAACACTAGAGTAAGCAGCACAAAATATTAATATACTGCACTAATACAGTACGAGTATTTTCTGCTTTTATCTTTTGATTCCAACCAAATCTTCAGAAAGATCTCAACAAAATTGCTGGTGAATTGGTGAACTTACAACAGCAATCCATGCAACTATGAAAATTTCTAAACACCGTAACACTTGAAGGCTGACTTTTTCATGTCTCATATCCATCATTGCTTAAAATAACGAAGGGAAAAAAAACACTTAACTATAGTGTCTAAGGCCCAGTTCAGCCGGTTCTTCATCTAAGTTATCCTAAATGGCGTTTTTTAAATCAATTTGAATTGTATCGGTTGGAATACATTTTTGGCAGTTTTGTACATACTGGATGAACAACTAAGGCACTGTAGAAGTATCTTTTTTTTTAAATAAATATGTTTCCTCATATACCAATGAGCTATTAATTAAATTTGAACCCACATAGTGAGTAGGGGCTGGGTTATTAGAATATTTTGTATTTTGGTCGGATAAAACTGCAATCAGGTAGAAAAAGGAAATATGTAACAAACTCTGAACACCTTTAAGAGCACTATATCACCTAATTCTATTTTCTTCACCGCCATCAACAACAAATTTTCAGCTTGTACTCAACCCCCTCTCCATATTTTTTTTGAAAGCTTGGTACCCGGACTTGCGACCGACTAATCTAAGGAACCAATTCAACGTCCACTTGTGGGGGCCACATTTAAAGTGAGAGCAAAGTTGCATGGACTGGCCCAACACAAAAATTGTTAGCACATAGCAGGATTCGAATCTGAGACTTTTAGAGGAGCACACTCTCACTACCCAACAAGCCTTCACCAAAAGGCCAATCTCCCGGGGATCCCTCTCCATATTATTAAAACAGATTGGAAAATAAATGCTAAAACTTTAACTCAAAGACCAAACCTTTTCTGAGAAAGGAACTCCAAAGCACGCAATACCAAGTTGTAGAGATACTCAACCTTTCGACTATACACCTGTATTGAACCCTGAAGCAGTAGAGCAGCTACAATTACCCAGAAACAGCTTATTAAGTTTAACACATTACAAATAAATAAAATTGGGAACTTTCAAACTAAAATGTGTTAGATGAACCACACCTTCAGCAAAATTGACATGAATGTTCCCTTCTTCTTCGCCAGTGATTTCACCAGAGCATATTTTTATCAGATACTCCTCAAGTTTCTTCGCTAGGTCAACTTCCCAATTGGATTGTAGGTCACGCTCCGCATGAACCGCGTGGAATGCCCCTCCACTCGGTTCCGATGTGTTTTTAGTCATCTTCAATGGACAAAATTACAACGCAAATCATAGTAATTTCATCAAATTCGACTCCCTAAGAAAAGGGGGAAATCTAGGGTTTCGTTGTTCTAGAGAAGGGTTAAAGATATCTGTAAATAAAATATAAAAAACTAGGGTTTTGAAATTCGACGAGAAATGGAAAATGGGGTTGTGACAAGTTAGGAGCTTGTGTGTGTGAATTGCAGAGAAGAGGAGGAGTAGCTATGGCAAAGAACAAAAGAGAGAGAAGAGAGAGAAGAGAGAGGAGAGAGAAAGTGGGAGAGTATTCGAAATGTTTTAGATATGTTTTTCCCGCTCTTCAATCAAAGTTGAGTTTGGGCTAAACCCTAAGCCTGGATCCCACTTATGTTCTGGTTTTCAATCTTGTTCTGTTTTTTGTTTTGTTTTTTTTATTAAGTTTTTGCTTTTAAAAATATAATTTATTTAGAGAGAAATGGTTAGAATTAGTTTTTTTTAACTTTAATTCAAGTATTTTAAAAATAAGTTTAATAACTTTTAAGTTTAATTGTAACTTTAGTTCTTTTATTTAGTTATTTTCTTGATTTTGATTCTCTTATTTTAAAAATTACTATTTTAGTTTATTTTTTAAGTTTTTTTGTTAAATTTTCGCCTCCCTTTTAAATTTGGATGTATTTTTGTATGACGTTGCGCTATTTTTGCTTATGTGTCAATGTCACATCATTTTAATATTAATATAATTTATAAGTCTTTATTATTTTGGTGTTAAATGTTAAAATTTAAAAACATAAATTCCTCAAAATAATTATCACACATGAGTCTCGGTGTTAAATGTTAAAATTCAAAAACATAAATTCCTCAAAATAATTATCACACATGAGTCTCGAACCTATGTCATTTCACCCATTACCAACACTATTACCAGTAGGCTATACTAATTCATTTGTTAAATACCCACACAATTGTTATAATGGTAACAGACGTGTAGCTGCTGTGAAACTTGAAGATGGGTCTATTGCTGAAAATTTATTTTTATAATAATCACATGATTAGCTAAAATGTAGAGGCGTTTACATTAGAGAAGAAGATCAATTGATGGAAAATTACTTTTTCTTTCTAATTTGTGCAGGGAGTTATAGGCATTGGAGCAAAGCCTGTTGTTGGTCCCTTTGAGAGATTGGGTTTGAATACTAATGTCGGTGGTATACAGGTGAGGCCAATGGATATTTAAATATCTTGAATAGTATTCAAGATTAGACATTGCATTTGATTCTTAAAACATCTGCAGCAATTTAGAGGGTAGTTAATTGAACATGTTGGCATTGTTTTTGAACATGTTAATTATCAATTTTTTGAGACCATGCTCCATGTGTTAAAACCTCATGTTTGCAGATAAAACAATAGGGTAGCCAAAATAATAAGTTCAAGGATTTCATCTAAATGTGTTAGTAATATAGTATCATGTATTTCAGGTTGATGGTCAGTTACAGACAAGCATTCCAGGAATATTTGTTGTTGGTGATGTTGTTGCCTTCCCTTTGAAGGTATAATATTAGTTTGTTGAGACGGTTGTCTCAATTCATTCTCGAACTCACATTGACATTTTTGAAAAACTAGACAAATCTTTAAACACGACTCGTTCTCAATTTTAACATTTGTATTTTTGGAAAATTGGACAGATATACAACAGTGTTGCTCGAGTGGAACATGAAGATCATGCTCGAGTGAAATAATTTTCACATGTTATACTGTATGTTGTAAATAAAATTTTGTTTATAACAATATATTAAAAATTAATTTCAATTTATTACATTATACTAAAAATTAATTTCAGATTACTTATGCAAATATATACAATATGTTAAAAATAAAACTCAGTTTATTCTAAAAATATACTATATATAACAATCGTGTGGATATTTAACAAATGAATTAGTGTAGCTTAGTGGTAGGAGTGTTGGTAGTTGGTGTGAAAGGACATAGGTTCAGGTCTTATGTGTGACAATTATTTTGAGGAATTTATGTTTTTGAATTTTAACATTTAACACAAATTATGTAAATATTAAGATGGTGTGGCATTGACACATAAGCAAAAATAGCATGTCATACAAAAATACATCCAAATTTAAAGGGGGGCGAAACAAAAAACTTTAAAAATAGACTAAAATAGTAGTTTTTAAAATGGGGGATCAAAAATAGCATGTCATACAAAAATACATCCAAATTTAAAGGGGGGCGAAAATTCAACAAAAAACTTTAAAAATAGACTAAAATAGTAGTTTTTAAAATGGGGGATCAAAATCAAGAAAAGGACTAAATAGGGGGACCAAAGTTCCAATTAAGTCTAATTTTTATTTTGTCTTAACACGGCTAACATGCTTGTTACCAACTATTATTAACTAACATCAGGACTATTAACAATAAAGAAATTATTATTGTTAACGAGTATTTCGACCATGATTCAAATTTTTTCTTAAAACAAAATGAAAAATGATTGATTATGGTCGTTATCCCAAATGACCTTAATTACATTGTCCTTGCTAATATCTTGATGAGACTCATTAAACTTATAGAATCATATACATTTATATTGCTTAATAGCATTTTTTTAAGGTTATGGGTCTGTTGGCTCCTAAATTCGACACCTTTGTTTTGATTGATGGCAGCCATTAAAAGCTGAAAGATGCTTTCGACTGGCTAAGCCTGTCGAAGTGCCCGTCGAAAGATGGCAAAATACTTAGAAGATTTCTTCCAAGGAAGAAGGCTGATTGCCTTCGACGTCGAAGGAGTAGTCGTCGAAGATGTCTCTTGACGAACGTGTTCGATGGTCCAGAGTGGAGCAGTTTGAAATTCAAAGCTTTGGAGGGAAAACGGTTTCCAGCAGTTACTACGTGCAAACGTGCAAGGATCTGGAGCGTCGAGCATGGAGAACGTGCCAAGTGGCTTAATCTCGAAGCAGCATAACTGCCCGACAGTTACTTGGATGTTTTAGTATAAATAGGAGTAGACATGTAGTTCCTCGCGTGTGTTCACAAATAGATACATAGTCACTCATTTAGATTCAAGTACCCAGTGTGAGCGAAAGAATTGTTGAGAAATGTATGTGTGAAACACCAATTTTATCAATTAAAAGTCATTTACTTTTCCAGTATTTTACATGCTTTTCCCCTTTAAATTCCTGTCGAACCTTTACTTTAAAGCCTTGCTTATTTTACCAAGCCTTTCCTTTATGCAATTTACTTGAAACATTTTACTTAAAGCCTTATCCACTTTAATCAAACTTCAAAATCAACCTATGTCCATAGGATCAATCTGATCGATCCTGCGAGTAACCAAATAAGTAACCATTTGGAGGATCAGCGGTTGTTTACCAAAACCCGAGGTAAACAAATTGGCACGCCCAGTGGGACTGTGTGTTGATTGTTGAAAAATAATCTCATCTTTTCGAGTTGTATGTTATTGAGGAGTGGTAGAATATACACTAACGATAACAATACTGCCAGAAGAAGGGAAGAGATGGCGAATCCGCCAAACAATAATGAAATCCCACAAACGAGTGTGGGAGCAACGGTTAATATGACCGTGAGTGAAGCGACGAACGTTGGTTCGACACCAGCAGTGTCAGTCACAACCACGGGGCCAATAACTTCGTTTTCAGGCCCCAGAATGCCTTTGGGAACTCCCCCTCCAAGGGGAAATATAGGCACAAGGCCTGTGGTTCCCCCAGGATTTATTCCATTCTATGGTATGCCAACTTCTGAAGTGGCAAGCCTGACGAATGCTGCGTCCACTTATTCAGACCCTTTCGTGAGTGCCTCTTCGCCACTCCAAGGCTCTGGAGTAGGCATGGCGAATAGAAATAGGACCCAATTCCTAGGAGGAACGTCCCAAGTAGCCCATGGCCTTACAAATGCCTCGACAGCAGTCTTGAGGCAACAGATGGACGAAAGCAACCATGATATGGTGCAAATGTTGGCACAAACTTTGAGTACAGTGCTAAATCCTCTAATACAAAATACTACTCAATCGAATCAGCAAGTTACAGCGTAAATGACGCGTTTGGCTGACTTCTTTGGAGTACCCCCACCTATTCGACAGCCCCAAAGGGCGCAAACAAGAGGAAATCAGGGGATATTTGTAGAGGAAGAAACCACCATTAATCAGGCTCAACAGCCTGTAGAACAACCTGTCGAAGAACCTAGGGTAATAGCCCCAGAGGTAAGGTTAGTTAACAGAAACCAAAATGCTGACGAAGTGGTTCAGCATATCCAACACCAAAACATGGGTTTGGAAAATAATCTGGCAACCATGATCGAAAGGATCATGAATCAGAATGGGATGAACATGGGCTTTCGAAGGCCCAACTTTACATCTCCATTGTCAGAATATGTGTTACAAACTGACTTACCTCCTAGAAGCAAAGTCCCCAAATTTACTAAGTTCTCTGGGGACACGACAGAATCCACTGTCGAACATGTGGCGAGGTATTTGATCGAAGCAGGAGACATTTCAAATAATGAAAACCTAAGGATCAAATACTTCCCAAGTTCCTTAACTAAGAACGCTTTTACTTGGTTCACAACTTTACCCCCCAATTCGATCCACCATTGGACCCAGTTGGAAAGATTGTTCCATGAACAATTCTACATGGGGCAAACTAAGATAAGCCTGAAAGAACTGGCGAGTGTGAAGAGACGTTTCACTGAACCTATAGACGAATATCTGAATAGGTTTAGGTTGCTTAAGGCGAGATGTTTTACACAAGTGCCAGAACATGAGCTGGTCGAAATGGCCGCAGGCGGTTTAGATTATTCCATTAGGAAGAAGCTAGATACCCAGTACCTAAGAGACATGGCCCAACTGGCCGACAGAGTTCGACAGGTCGAACGCCTCAAAGCTGAAAAAGCCAAGGCAACGAAAACTCACAAGAGAGAAAGAATAGCGTACGTTGAGATGGATGACGAAGATCTAGAATCCTTCGACGATACTTTAACTGTCGAAGAAGGAGAAGTCGATTTAGCAGAACTAAAACAAGGGCCTCCATACTCTTGTAAACAGTTAGTCCCCTCAAATGGGAAAAATCCCATTGGTCCAGACAGGACCAACGATAGGTTCCCAAAAAAGACTTATAGTTTTGACATCACAAAATGTGATGAAATATTCGACTTGCTAGTTAAAGATGGCCAAATGATAGTACCCCCTGGGGTAAAAGTGCCTCCTCTTGATCAAAGAAAGAAGAGAGGTTTTTGCAAATATCATAATTTTCTGGGCCATAAAACTTCTCAATGTTTTCTTTTCAGGAATCTTGTGCAAGACGCTATTGAGGAAGGGAGATTAAAGTTTGCTGACAAATCCCCCATGGCTGTCGACTCCAATCCACTGAAGGCTGAAGCCCACTATGCAGAACCCTCTGAGGTGAACATGATAGAGGCAACCAGCATCCAGTCGAAGAAGCCAGGAATTACCATGGTCGAAGTCTCAAAGGACCACATCAACATGCCAATCTTTGGCAGTTTTTCTGGAAATTTATCCAGGAAGACAATTGAGGCTGTCCAGAAAGCGGTCGAAGACCCGAAGTCGAAGACTGCTGAAGCACAAAAAACTGGACCAAAGCCCAGTTCCCACTTGGCCACTGTACAAGGCCAGACGGAGAATCTGGAGACACAAATGAAGCAATTGACTCTTGCTACTAAGGATACCATGAATATCAACATGGTTGAACTTTCTGACCCTAAAGCTTCAGAAGAAGCCATAAGGCAAGAGCAGGCGAATAAAACGGCTTTCCCTAGGGAAAACGAAAACTTGGCAGATTTTTTACAAAGATGCCAGAAAAAGAAATCAGAGGTGATGCTGTGTCCAAGATGCAGTTCTATCTTTGATAAAAAAGCTGCTGAGCACATACAAGGCGTGAGAGCAGCGAACAAGAGAAGGGAGAATGCTGACCTTCGACATGATCCCAGAAGGGGTTCTAATCAAGACAAGAGGCCATTGACTTTTAGGCCTCCAACAAATGTACCAGTAGACACTTGGTACAAAATATCTGGCCGGAAAAGGCCAAGTGAAGAGAAATGGCATTCTTTCGAAGTGCCAAGAGGTTCCTCTTTAACTCAGAAGAAAGAGCCTCAAGTTGCTGCACCCAAGGTTGCTCAAGTGTCCAGCAACTACAAGGGAAAAAATCCTATGTCGAGATCCCAATTGAGGAGATATCAAAGAAGGCGAAAAGCTGAAAGAGAGGCTGCCAACGAACCTAAGGCAGAAACTAGTTCGAATGTGCCTCAAAGGAAACAAAGAAAGCCTCTTGAGAGAGAACCAGTTACCAACAGGCTAGTTTGGCCTAACCAGAGCGAAGTCGAAGACGAAGATGATGCTGAGTCCGACGATACTTTGGATATAATGGTGAACATTGTTTCAGTACTGCCTAGGGAATTCAATCGACAGGTAGAAGTCGAAGCCAGTGACTGGGAGGTGGAACAAGAAATGGCCAAACATAGGCCAGTGTGCTATTTTGTCATGGACAATGGCACTACAGAGGAACAAAATGGCTTCTTCGAGCCACCTACAGAGGCGATGAAGAATCACCTCAAACCTTTGTTCATAAGGGCTAAGCTCGAAGAGACCACTGTGAACAAAATATTGGTCGACTGTGGGGCCACTATCAATATTATCCCTCATTCTATGCTAAGGAAGATTGGCAAAAGGGATGAAGAAATCAAACCTCACAATATGGTCCTGTCCAACTATGAGGGAGGCATTGGGACCACCATGGGAGTGATCCAGCTCGACATAAAAGTTGGGTCGATCCTTCGACCAACAATGTTCATGGTCATATCGGCCAAACCTAACTACAACCTTTTGTTAGGCCGTGAATGGATTCATGGTGTAGGTGCTGTGCCTTCATCGATGCATCAAAGGCTGCTTCTATGGCGTCCAGATGGGATGGTCGAAAACATAGAGGCAGATCAGAGTTACTACCTTGGCGAAGTGAATCACTTGGGTGTAACAGATTTCGACAAAAACTTGGCTCACATAGGGCCATGTCCAATTCCTGACTTCGACATGGCGCCAGCGCCAAACACCTTTTGTTCCCTATACCTGCATCCTGAGCATGGTTTCCAATGGGACAGAGAAGACTTGTCCCACATAGACTTCAGTGGGCTAACTGATATCCAACCAACTGGTTGGGGAAGTGAATTCAGTGATAATGACTGAGTCACAATCTCTGAAGCGAATTTCGGCTTATGTGGCCGAAACCAAGATGATAACGGCTCTCGAAGCCGAAGTAAAGTATATGGCCACACAGGCCAATGATCAACAATTATCTGCTGTTGGCCCAGGAAAGGATTTCGATCCAAGACCTCCTGATATCGTGCCAGATGAAATGCAGGAACAGAGGCTCGACGCCATCTATGACGATGAGCCTTTGGGCTTCGAAAAGGATCCCTTGGCGAACAACATTAAGATGTTAGCACAAGACCCTTTAGAAGAAATCAACTTGGGCGAAGGATCAGAGAATAGGCCAACTTACATCAGCGCCAAAATTGATCCAGAACTTAGGTTAGAAATAATCCAATTGTTGAAAGAGTTTAAAGACTGTTTTGCATGGGATTATGACGAAATGCCCGGTCTCGACAGAGGATTGGTAGAACTTCAGTTGCCAATCAAACCTGGAAAGAAGCCAATCAAGCAAAATCCAAGACGCTTCGCTCCAGAAATTTTGTCGAAGATCAAAACGGAGGTCGAAAGACTTCTGAAATGCAAATTCATCCGTGTTACAAGGTATGTCGAATGGATTGCAAATATTGTGCCAGTAATTAAGAAAAATGGCACATTAAGGGTGTGCATAGATTTCAGAGATTTGAATGCTGCCACCCCCAAAGATGAATATCCAATGCCTGTGGCGGAAATGCTAGTCGATTCTGCCGCTGGCTACGAATACCTGAGTATGCTCGATGGTTATTCAGGATATAATCAAATATTCATTGCTGAAGAGGATGTGTCGAAAACAGCTTTTCGATGCCCTGGGGCCTTAGGCACTTACGAATGGGTAGTGATGCCTTTTGGCCTAAAGAACGCTGGGGCAACGTACCAGCGAGCAATGAATACTATCTTCCATGATTTTATTAACACTTTTATGCAAGTTTATATTGATGATATTGTTATAAAATCTGTTTCCAGGAAGAGTCACATTGACCACCTTCGACAATCATTCGAAAGAATGAGAGAACATGGTCTGAAGATGAACCCTTTGAAGTGTGCGTTCTGTGTAAAAGCTGGAGATTTCTTGGGTTTCGTTGTCCACAAGAAAGGAATCGAAATCAATCAGAACAAGACGAAGGCAATTTTGGAAGCGAAAGCGCCATCGAATAAGAAGGAATTGCAATCTCTCTTAGGCAAGATAAATTTCTTGAGAAGGTTTATATCTAACCTAAGTGGGAAAGCTCAGGCCTTTTCACCCTTACTTCGACTGAATAAAGAGGGGTTCGAATGGGGGCAAGAGCAGCAAGAAGCCTTCGACAAAATCAAAGGGTACCTCACTAAGCCACCTATTTTGGTGCCTCCTTGTAGCAATAGGAGTATGAGATTGTACATAGCTGCATCTGACAAAACTCTGGGAAGTATGTTGGCCCAAGAGGATGAGAATGGAGTCGAAAGACCCATTTATTATCTCAGTCGAGTTTTGAATGATGCAGAAACTAGATATAGCGAAGTTGAAAAATTGTGTCTATGTCTGTATTTCTCTTGTACAAAACTCAAGCAATATATAAAACCGGTTGATGTTTATGTTTCGTCTCATTTTGATGTTTTCAAATATATGTTGTCGAAACCTATCTTGCATAGTCGAATTGGCAAGTGGGCATTAGCATTGACTGAATACTCCTTGACCTTTATGCCTCTTAAGGCAGTAAAAGGACAAGTGGTTGCAGACTTCATAGTCGACCACTCAATTCAAGTCGAGGATATTAATTATGTGGAGATAGAACCTTGGAAATTCTACTTCGATGGTTCCAGCCATAAAAATGGAACAGGAGTAGGAGTCTTGATTATTTCTCCAGATAAAATTCCAACAACATTCAAGTACCAAATCGAAGGTTCTTGTTCGAACAACGAGGCTGAGTATGAAGCTCTAATTACTGGCCTTGAAATATTGTTGGAATTGGGGGCAACTCGAGTCGAAATAATGGGAGACTCAGAGTTAGTCATCAAGCAAGTCACAAAGGAGTATAAATGCATAAGAGAGAATCTCATTATGTACTTTGTGATAGCAAATCGTTTATTGAAACAATTTGAAAGTGTCAATATTCGACACATACCCAGAGTCGAAAATCAAATAGCCAATGACTTGGCACAAATTGCATCAGGGTATAAGATTTCAAAAACGAGATTACAAAGAGCAATCGAAGTTCGAGAAAAGATAAAAGCAACTTGTCTATCACCATCAGACTTGGAATCGACGAGGCTAGGATATGCTGATCACTCAAACTTCGAGATTTCGTTCATTGATAATTTGTCAGAGCAAGATTGGAGGAAACCCATTGTGGACTATCTTCAAAATCCAGGAGCTCCGACAGAACGAAAAACAAAATACAGGGCGTTGAGTTTTGTACTCATGGGTAATGAGTTATTCAAGAAGACGCCTGAAGGGGTGTTGCTGAAATGTTTAAGTGAAACTGAAGCATACATAGCCCTTTCGACTACACATGCTGGGGCATGTGGGGCTCACCAAGCAGGCCATAAGATGAAATGGTTGTTGTTTCGACAAGGACTATATTGGCCCACTATGCTGAAAGATTGTGTTGAGTTCGCCAAAGGTTGCCAAGAGTGTCAAGTTCATACAGGCATCCAGCATGTACCAGCAAGCGAACTTCACTCGATAGTGAAGCCTTGGCCCTTTCGAGGATGGGCGTTGGATCTTATTGGAGAGATTCGACCAGCATCATCAAAGAGTCAGAAATACATATTGGTAGGCATTGATTATTTTACTAAGTGGATCGAAGCTGTCCCTTTAGTCAATGTAGACCAAGAAAATGTCATTGAATTCATTCAAAAGAACATTATATTTAGGTATGGAATCCCTGAGACAATAACAACTGATCAAGGTTCAGTCTTCACTGGTCGAAAGATGCAGGAATTTGCTCAGGAAACAGGTTTCAAACTCCTAACATCCACGCCTTACTATGCACAGGCGAATGGTCAAGTCGAAGCAGCTAACAAAGTGGTGATTGGTTTGATAAAGAAACATGTTGGGAAGAAACCAAAGAATTGGCATAAGACGTTAGACCAGATTTTATGGGCTTGTCGAACGTCCCCAAAAGAAGCCACTGGTACAACACCATATAGGCTAACTTTTGGCCATGATGCAGTATTGCCAGCAGAAATTTGTCTTCAATCTGCAAGAGTTCAGAGGCATTATGATATTCCTTCTGAGGTTTATTGGAATATGATGTTAGATGAACTGGTGGATTTAGACGAAGAGAGATTACACGCTCTCGACTTACTCAGGCTTCAGAAGAAAAGAGTAGAAGACTCTTATAATAGAAAGGTAAAACCTAAGGTATTTTTGTCTGAAGATTTAGTTTGGAAGGTAATTCTTCCCATGGATCGACGGGATCGAAGCATGGGGAAATGGTCACCCAAATGGGAAGGACCCTTCAGAGTTATCCAAACTTTTTCTGGTGGAGCCTATGAAGTCGAAGAGATAAGTGGTGATAAAAGGCTCTTGAGAGTAAATGGTAAATATTTGAAAAAATATAAGCCTATACTTCAAGAGATAAAAATAAAATAATAAAAGAACAAGCTAAATTAACCATAAAAATGCCAAAATGGAAATTTTTATTAATTTCAGCCAAAATGGCAATTGTTGTCGAAAGCGATTACAGAAGATGGTTACAAAAGAGAATCAATCAAAAGGAAAGAGAATTCTTGAGTCGAAGATACTTGGCATACTGCAGCTCCAACCTCTTTTTGCACCAAGATTTTTCTTGCACCAGTTTGGCAATTTGGGCGTCGAGGCTTTGAGCCCTCTCAGCGAATTCCAGGCCTTGCTTGATCTCAGTCTGGCTCTCAGCGTCTGGGATGGTCGAAAGAATTTCCTCCTGGAGTACAGTGTTGGCGTTTATCTTCGCCTCTATCTCTGCAATTTGTGCTCGGAAGGAGACATTCTCTCGCTCAATAGCATCGACCCTTTCCTGTGCAGACGCTTTCTGTTTCGACAACTCGGCAATTCGAGAAGTCGAATCTGAGACAACAGTCCACGCAGATGAGCTTTTGCCATGCAGCGCTTCGAGCTGACTGTTAAAAGTTCGTTGGCGCCTGTAATCCGCTGAGACTTGATCAATCATAGAATGTAATTCCATGATTAAGTCTGAGATTTCTGGGGCTACAGCTTCGAAGTCAACAGCATTCAAAACCTCTTTTAAGCATGATGGAGCAGTGGGGTCCCCCTCTAAAGCCTTCATTAAATCTCTCTTGAAGAACTGGGCCTTAACCTTCGCCAACGCATCATCAAGAGGAGAAGTTTCAGTAGATTTCCCCGACAGGGTAGGAATTTCCTGACTAGTGTCAGAAGAACTCTTACTCTCGATGATTGCATTGAGGTAGCTGACAGGGTCAGTTTGTTTCAAGATTTCCAAGTCCTCTTTTGACCTGTGCTTTGAGGAGGTGACCCTTGCCACAGTATTATCTTGGGCTTGAGGCGGTTGAATGCTGAGTGCCTCGTTTGGTTGCTTTTCGACTTGGACTGAGGCGGTACTAGCGTCGACTTGTGGTTCTTCGTTAACATCACCTTGGGGTCTTTCGCCAGCGTCATTTTGTGGTTCTTCGCTAGCGTCACCCTGGTGTTCTTCGCCAGTACCACCTTGGTGTTCTTCGTCAACAGCATCTTGATTCTCTTCGCCATTGCCTTGGTCTCTTCCTTCAGGATTCTCTTCTGACAACAAGTCCACCACAGGAACCGTTTCTGGCTGTGTTTCCTCCACCATAGGTTCTTCTGTTGTCTTCTCCACTGTTTCAGCATTGGCCTCATTCTCAGTGTGGGCTTCGTCATTGCCCAAATCTTTTTCCCGAGGCCTGCTAAGGTCAGCAGATTCTAGAGTTTCTGAAGTCCTTGGTGGGGAACTTTCAGTAGTGTCCTGAAAAGGAGAAAGAAGACAAATCTTCAGATGTCGAAAGAGACATAATCGAATACTGGTATCTATGCCTAAGTTATGAGAAGGGTCCAATAGATTACCTGTGGATTAACTTCAGCCCCAAGGCTGGAATTGTCACTTTCGACAGGCTTGGTAAGAAGAGCGTTCAGTTCCTCCTCAGTTGGCTCCTCGATGATCACTGCAGGTGGCCTAGGCTTTCTCACAGCGACCTTTATTCTGACGGTTCGACCTTCAGGAGCAGGAGCAGGAACAGAAGCGTCCTTCGTTAACTTTCGCCTCTTTAAGGGAGTAGGAGGGGAATCATTTTCGTCATCACTCCCCGATTCGATCACCAATGCTGCCCTTTTCTTGGGCGAAGGGGCCTAGAAAACCAATAGGAATTCGATTGAATAATTACATCGAAAATAAAAAATCGAAAGCCAGAAGAAAAATGAAGAAAATCTGGTTACCGATGCAGGAGGCCTCCTCGAAGAGCCTTCCCCCTGTTGGTTGCCTGTTGTCTTCGCCGGCGCTATAGTCTTCGCCGGCGGTGGAGGTTTGGTCGAAGGGACTCCTCCTTGTGGGCCGTCTGTAGCCTTCTTGGCTAAGGGTTTTCGAACAACTGAAAGCGAAAAGGAAAGTTAACAGGCTAACAGTCGAAGAGAAAGATAAAAAGTAATGTGAGAGCATGAACTTACATTTCTTTACTTTGTCCAACACAAGGACAAAAGACTTCTGCAACTCTGCCATGAAGTCCTTCTCGTCGAAGAAGTACTCAGCATAATAGCTTCTCCACCACTCTTCAAAGGATGGTGAGCAAAGGAAATTAAGCTGGTAGTTAAACAGCGAGAGGATTGTTCGACCAGCATATCTTCCGATATGCTTGATGGCAGCTTCTTCTGTATAATCGTTGCAGAAGTACAACATTGACTTCTCTCTTTGAAAAATAGGAGAAGGCAGGGTTTGGATGATACCAAACTGACGAGATACCAGATTTGGTTGATAGGCAAGCAGACTCAAATGAGTCTTAGAACTCTTAAATCGAAGAGGCATGATCCTGGGTGTCAGGAACGCCTCCCAAAGTACAGTGTGCTCATCGACGTTGGGACCACTCGACTCCTTTGGGTGTGGCCTTGTGAACCATGCTGGCCCCACCTTCCGTTGAGCAAATGGAGCCATAGTTGAAACAAATTCCTTCCTTCGAGCGAACATCAGAACGAAGTTAGTGAAGGTTTGTTGGAACTCCAGCCCATCTTCCACAGGTGTCAGTAGAGCCAGCCTAATTCCTTCGATACGTCTATTAGCTATCGCTGGGGCTTGTTCATTTATCTGAATCTTCTTGGGTAAGAAAGATTCGAAAGTGGCGTTGAGCCACAGTTGAAGTAGCCAGAAAGGCCCAGCGAGTAGCAAACTGTTCCTATCTTCGATATGTTTCAGGAGAGTAACCCCATTGCTGATTGAGTCATAAAGACTGGCCAGAATTAGTTCTGCCAAACAGATGTTCTGGCGGTGATGCAGTTGGGTGGCAAGAGTGACCATCTTTTTGGTCACTTGTAGAGACTTCGAGCAAAACACAAAGCGAGTTAGCCATAAGGCTAGAAACGCTATGTGTTCGACATCCGACACTGAATCCGTCGACCTGTCGTGATAATGGTTGATAAAGGTGGTGTATGTTGGCTTGGTCTCAGAGAAGCCAATTTGGTCCTCCGACATCTCTTCCGGGTCGAAGTAATCTCCGGTTGGTCGAAGGCCAGTGATGGCCGCTACGTCGAAGAGTGTGGGGGTTAACATCCCACATGGAAGGTGAAAGGTGAAGTGAGAGTAATCCCAGAATAACAGCGAAGCTATAAGCATCTCTGGGGAGTAGTTTAAACCTGTCTTCGACAGCATTACTAGGTCAAAGATTCCCATTTCCTTCCAGACTGGAGTTTGATGTTTCTCCAACTTTGTTAGCCAAGCAACATAGTCAGAGGTCAGATTAGGGCAAGACCTGAAGACCCTAACACTTCTGTTGAAGAAACGGAGGTCGATCTTCTCGTGTGTAGGGTCTTCGTTGTCTTCTGCATCCTTCTTGGCGCAGGCTACTGGCTTGAGTTTCTCGACGATGGGGAAATAGCTCTTGATCTTCAGAGCTTCAGAGATGCTTGGGTTCATGGGTCCAGACATTGCGAAGATTTGGTTGGAGTATCCAACCGGAATCATCAAGTGACGCGAGTAAGCATCGCGAACGGAGATGTCAGAAGGTTCAGGGACCCTTCGTTTCCCTGTAGAGTTCACTACCGGAGCAGTAACAAAGACCTTGGGCTTAACAAGTTGTTCAGTTGGTGCGTTAGTCTTGGGGGCAGTAGAGGCAGAGGCCATTGTTGAGGATGAAGATGAAGTGAAAAAGGAAGAGTTTTTCTGCAAAGAGAGCAAGTTTGTATGAAAGCAAGGGAGTTTGAGGGCTAGTTTGCGTAAAAAGTCCCACAATGGGATATTCACTACTATTTATAGTAGTGGGAGAAATTCCCAATAACGAGGACATTAAATGTCATTTAATGCTGCAGGAATTAGTGGGACGCGTGGCAGCATCCTGTTGTTTTGGCCGTTTCTGCAGAAACAGAGAGACGCAGCGTGCGTCCTTGTTTTTGGGATTTGTCATAATGACAAATTCTGAAGTGATGTTTGGTACTGCACGCCGTACTGAAAGTGACGTCCTAGGATCAAATCAATGATGGTTTCTTGGGATTGCCAATAGTTGGTAAAAAGCAACAAAAAGTGCACAAGTTAACTTGTGACTAAGCGTGGAAAAAACAGGTGTCGAATGGCGTTTTCAAAGAATGCCTTTTTCTTTCAGAGTCGAAATAAGGCATTCTTGGGGGGCAATTTGTTGGCTCCTAAATTCGACACCTTTGTTTTGATTGATGGCAGCCATTAAAAGCTGAAAGATGCTTTCGACTGGCTAAGCCTGTCGAAGTGCCCGTCGAAAGATGGCAAAATACTTAGAAGATTTCTTCCAAGGAAGAAGGCTGATTGCCTTCGACGTCGAAGGAGTAGTCGTCGAAGATGTCTCTTGACGAACGTGTTCGATGGTCCAGAGTGGAGCAGTTTGAAATTCAAAGCTTTGGAGGGAAAACGGTTTCCAGCAGTTACTACGTGCAAACGTGCAAGGATCTGGAGCGTCGAGCATGGAGAACGTGCCAAGTGGCTTAATCTCGAAGCAGCATAACTGCCCGACAGTTACTTGGATGTTTTAGTATAAATAGGAGTAGACATGTAGTTCCTCGCGTGTGTTCACAAATAGATACATAGTCACTCATTTAGATTCAAGTACCCAGTGTGAGCGAAAGAATTGTTGAGAAATGTATGTGTGAAACACCAATTTTATCAATTAAAAGTCATTTACTTTTCCAGTATTTTACATGCTTTTCCCCTTTAAATTCCTGTCGAACCTTTACTTTAAAGCCTTGCTTATTTTACCAAGCCTTTCCTTTATGCAATTTACTTGAAACATTTTACTTAAAGCCTTATCCACTTTAATCAAACTTCAAAATCAACCTATGTCCATAGGATCAATCTGATCGATCCTGCGAGTAACCAAATAAGTAACCATTTGGAGGATCAGCGGTTGTTTACCAAAACCCGAGGTAAACAGGGTCCTGAAGCTCTCTACCCTATCGACATAGTGGATTAATCCATTGTTTAGGCCAATTAGGGTTTTGTTAATGTTAGAGACAATTCAACCAATATTGGATCTTTTGGGGTGATGCTACTATTCATTTTAAACTCCCCATAAACCTTATTTCTCGTCTCCCAATCTTTTGATATGATGTCTATCTTCTCGTTCTTCGTCTCCACCTTCGTAGATTTTCCTTTTGTTATTTGATAAGTATTGTGATTGTTGTTATCAATCGTCCAAAAAACCCTTTTATTGAGCTTAGTATATATCGTTTTGAAGGTTTCATCTTTGTTATTTCTCATCATATCTACTAAAGTTTTACAAGTAATGAAAATCTTCACGTTTTTGGACTTCATTTGAGTCGCTACATGAAGAGCATTATGGATTGCTTGGCCTTCTATTACAAGGGGTTTGTTGTACCCTTATCTGCTTCCAAGTTCCTTCAACTAAGTTCCCATTATTTTAGTTTTTGAATATAACTCATGTGTTTCATTCACCTTCCTTAGCCATATTAGCATATGGCTTGATCATTACCTTTTGTTTTTTCATGAAAGGATTTTCGATATGTTCGTCAAGCTTTGCATATTCGCTCTTTGTTGGTCTTGATGGTTGATCTCATGATTAGGCAGTTCAATCATTTTTAATCATTGTCGATTATCACTAACTATCATTTTTATCTTTATCCATAGTGATCTTACCTGATCAGACTTGGACCGTCACGACTGGCTTGGGCGTCTTCCTCCGGTTCTCTTGTCTCGCAGGCGTCGCGACGAGGAGCGTCGTTTCGCTGGTATTGGGCGAGCCTTCCTCCCTTGATGAGGGTTTTGATGGCGTCCTTGAGGTGGATGCAGTCTTCAGTCAGATGACCATGGCTCATATGGTACTGACAATACTTGCTCTTGTCTACTTCGGACTTGGCAGGAGCGGGTCAGGGGCGTTTGACGCCGCCGTCTTTGAAGTTTATGCTGGCGCACTCCGCCAAGATGCGCTTGCAGGAAGCTGTGAGCGGAGTGTATTCTGTGAAACACCCCGAGGGTCCTCTCTGTTCTCGGACTTCTCGGGGTCTGTCCTCTTTCCTTTTCTCCCCGATTCGTCGAGGAGGAGCGGCTTCTTGGCGCGGGTTGCTGCTAGATCCGCGAGTTCTGGGGTCCCGAGCTCTGTTGGCCATCTCCCTTTCCTCGTAATCCATATATGCCTGGGCCTTCTCGAGGAGAGCATCGAACATTCGGGGTGGTTCGATGCCCACCGCCTTTCTAAATTCCGTGCCGGGGAGGAGCCCCCTCTCTAGCAAGTATCTTTTCATTTGGTCCACGCATGGGACCTGTATGGCTTCGCGATTGAAGCGATTGATAAATTCTCTCAAGGTTTCATCCTGTCTCTAAATGATGGCCTCGAGTGCTGCCTTGGTCTTTGGGTGTCGCTGAGACGCAGTGAACGAACTTATGAATTGATTCTTCATGTTTCGCCACGAGGTGATTGATCCCGGGGCGAGGCCTTTATACCAATCCATTGCTGCCTTTCTGAGGATCGTGGGAAACAACAGGCATTTGATGGGTCCCCCGACATTGTGGTAATGCAGCATAGCCTCGAACTCGTCTATGTGGTCGACTGGGTCCGCGACTCCGTCGTATTCCTTCAGATGTGGAGGCTTCTCCATGCCCGAGGGAATGGGCGCCTCCATGATGGCTTGTGACAGGGGACCGCGGGGGTCGTCCTCGTCACTTCTCTCTGGGGACAGAGATGGGGACCTGAAATATTGGCGTGCCCGACGGTCCTGGTCGTGCTGGGTATCCCTCGAGCGTGGTGCTCGTTGGTCAATTCTTTTGTGCTTGTCTCCAGAGTGTCTTCTTTCTTGCTGTATGGGGCCATGGTTGCGCCCTCCGGCTTCAATGACGGGTTGCCTCTCCAAGGGGGGTCGTCTCCCCGAGGGTCGGGGCGACGGGCTTCGGGAGGTGTCTTTGTATTGTCTCTGCGGGGGAGATGGGAGATGTACCTCTGTTACTCGAGGAGGTGGAGTCTGGGGCCTCATGTGTCTCCTCGCGAGTCTTCTATCGTCTTCTAGCCCTCAATCTTCCCCCCTGGGAAAAGATGAGGTAGTTGGTTTGATTGATCACCGCGAATAGTGCGCGGGTTGTGGCATCTACCCCGGCAGGGACAAGGACTTCTTGAAATTGGGCAGCTCGATAGTTTGGGGGAGTCGTATTGTCTTCTTCGAGTGGTGGAGGGATCGAAGAAGATGAGGTTGTAGCTCCGTCTCAGTGGATCGAGAGCCCGGGGATGGTGGCCCCGGGGAGCGTGTTATGGTCGGGGTTGCCGGCATTGTCGGGAATTCCATTTTTGTCCGCGAGCTTGTTGTTGACGTCGACGACGCAGACGTTTTGGTCGTCCCGAACTTGGTCAGCCATGACGATTTGAGGTGATTTTGAGCTTTGGTCTTCGAAGGTTTACAAGACGGGGAAGCTAGTTTCCCACAGACGGCGCCACTGATCTTACCTGATTAGACTTGGACCGTCACGACTGGCTCGGGCAGAATTTGAGTGAGATGGGGGGTACCTACAAGACACTCTGATGCTAAAATGAGTGACGGAATGAGCAGGCAAAAGTAAATAGATGCGTAAGAGATGAATACCTGACCCTCTAGGAACAGAGGGTTTTTATAGTCCCCAGCGCTGGGCCAAGGTCCCCTCATTGGGCCGACCAGAACTGGCTCAATAAAGGAACTGTCAGATTCTACGTGTGTAGTGGGGCCCTGCACGTGGTCCCCTTCCTGGTGATGCTCTGCAAAGAATGAGGAGGGACGAAGACGCGGTCTTTCTGGAGTTTAGATGATTCGATAACGGTCAGAGAGGATGGAATCTGCCCTACGAGGAGGGTGCTTGAGCAGGGCTCGAGCTGGAGTTCCCTTGGTCGGGGACACCATGTGTCGTGGGCAATGGCGGGCGTGGCTACAGTCTGTGGTCGGGCACGTCGGCGGTGATCCGCGGGTGCGCGTTCCTCGAGGAATCTGCTTGGATCGGGCCTTTATCTGTGCTTTGGGCCAGGGCGGCCCAGTCCAGAACACATAGTAAATCGGGTAAACTTTTGCAACAAATTACTAGATGTCAATACAATCAATTCTCTAATAATTTTTTTAATAGTTGGAGATATATATATATATATATATATATATATATATATATATATATATATATATATATATATATATATATATATATATATATATATGTGAGATTTAATATGCAGTATCATCTTTGTTAAGAATTAGAATTTTAAAATAAAATTTATATTCACATTTAACACATACTCAAATCTCATCAAATAGTAGATATCATCTTTATTTAAAATACAATCTAGAGAGACGTGTAAAAAGTCAATTCGTTAATAGTGTAGACTATAACAAGTGTTGAGAATATTTTGCTTGTTTTATAAGAAAATTTAAACTTTGTTTTTGTAAAAGATTGTTATCTAAAAATGGATTTTCAAACCCACACAATTCACCCCCTCCATCCTCTTGTGTTTGCAGTCTCATGTCCAACAAGAGGACTACATGGCTCTCTGCTTATGCTGACCACGAGGTCTTGGTCATCAATCTTCCCATATATGATGTTCAGGGGAGTATATCGCAATCCAAAGAGACAAAGATATATGTTTCCAAATATTTCTATGTCTTCCCTCGTTTCGTAGGAAATCGTCATTATAATTAGTGACAGTTGCCATCATCAAAATCGGTGACAATTATACATGCACAACACATATATTCACACCCTAATCTCCAACTAATTCATTAATCCTCAAAAATCATAATTTATGGTGGTTTCATTTCTAAGGCGATACTGAATCCCATAACTTATTCTCTTTGTTTCACCAATAGGATATATGCCTTTTTTTTATACTTTGGAGTTCCAATATTTAAAGGTAAGCCTAAAGCATGTCACTTTCCATCAATCATTGATAAAACCAAGCACAATTTGACATCTTGAAAAACTTCTCTTTTATATTTTGCTGGTAGGATTCAAATAATAAAAAAGGTAGTTCCTGTCCAATATGATTATCTACTCAATCACAATCCAATATTGGCCTATTTGCCTAATAAAAGAGATTGACAAAATTCCAAATTACTTTGCTTTGAGTGGAGACATGCAACATAAAGATTGTTACTATAACTTGGAAAATAGTTTGCTCCCCAAACTATTGAGGGCATGCTTTAGTCTAAGGTCAATCACAAAGCTCAATAAAGCTTCAAAATTAAAGTTAAGCTGGGAGATGATAAACTCCAACAATCAATGGCCCTTGTTTTTTTAGAAATAATGTTCTAAGAGGAAATAGTTGCATCAAATACAACAATTTTTTCTTCTATTTTGAGTGACATAAAACCTTAATTCCAAATTCTAATGGATAATTCTAGGAAATATCTTTAGCATACCACAACATATTCAACAAAAGCTCTAGTGTAAAGCATAGGACTATATTGCAAACTCAAACTAGTATGTTCCTATGGAATTGAAAGATCTTTATCCTACCCTCCTTGACAACATAAATAATATTAAAAAAATTATTGATTAAAAAAATTACATGTTTCTTTGGAAACATTCCACGTCATGGCATTTTACTTTAAAAGATGATTACCAGTTCACGTCATCACCAACATCTCAAAAACATTGGTCCAAAATCATATGGAACAAATGCATTCCTCCTTAAAACTCAACCATGGTTTGGAGATTAATTCACAAGAAGCTTCCAACTGATGAGAGTCTTATGATCAGAGGCTTCCAACTTCCTCCTAAATGTAGACTTTGCAATTTAAGCATTGGAATTTTCCATTCATTTGTTTTTGCAATGCCCTTTTGCAATCAAGTTATAGAATTGGTTACTGTTGGGGAGTCTGGGGAGCAAGGCTTAGAAGTGTTAGTGGGCTATGCCCCGATTGATTTAATTAATTATTTGTAATTAATTTGTATGTTGTTGTGTGTTATTTAGTGTTTTGGTGTATTTGGAGACCCTTCGGTGTAGGATGATACCCTTAGAAATTAGAAATAGAGTTGTTTGGAGTGTGTGAGCAAATGAGTAGAAACATAGGGGTGGTGAGAGAATGTTATTACCAATATTATTTAAATTAGAATTTAAATAGATTAAATAATGTTAGTAATGATAAGATTAAATAATTATTTA
Organism: Vicia faba; assembly: GCA_948472305.1. NCBI lineage: Eukaryota > Viridiplantae > Streptophyta > Magnoliopsida > Fabales > Fabaceae > Vicia > Vicia faba. The sequence continues at coordinate 1,449,075,239 of OX451736.1, forward strand.
GTTTTGGTTTCATTTATTTTATTAGTTGAGAATAATGATAATATAATAAGAGAATTAGGGAATTAGTGAGGTCAGAACTGACAGTTGTCATACCCCAAATTTGCCCTACTGATTTCTAATCTTTTATCCCTTATTAATTTCCAAAATTATCATTTGCTTTATAATGTATTCATGTATATTTAGGGGGGGTTACGTTTATAAAAGGAGGTTTTATCCTATTAGAGAATTAATGGGATTTTCTAAATCAGAAAAGTCCATGTAAAATTGCGGGCCCATTTCGTTTTGGTTAAAGTTGTTGGTTTCAACCCATTTAAAATTTTATAGAAGGGGAGTATGCTGATTATATAAGGGGTTTTGACTAATTGGACCGACCCACTAAAAGTATTGAGGCCTATTTTAAATAAAGGTTGAGGGGAGTATGTTTAATCAGAAAGGCTCGTAAGCAAATCGTTTTTAAGTAATTCGTTTTTGTAAAAAGCCCAATCATTGAACATTTGGCCCATTTCAGTTTTTGTTTGTTTTAAAAAATTGTTTTGTTTTACAGTAACATTATTAAAATTATTATATTATAACTCAATTAAAAATTATGTTTGTTTTATTAATTGAGGAAAAAAACGTTGACTAGGAAAGTCAAAGTTGAGACTTTCAATCCAAATCTTCAACAGTCCGACTGTTGTACCCCAAAATTTGTTCTCCCTTTTCTTCAAGACATTTCTCACAAAAGATCTCAAATGCTCAAGGATTCTCAAAGAGTTGATCAGACAAGCTCACCTCCTAAGCATTGAGAACACAAATTAGGGTTTTGGTTTTCACAAGGAAAATTGGACTTCTAGTGCCTAAAATGAATTTCATGGTTCATCATAGACCTTCAAGAATGCTCATGCCAAGTTTCAAGTCTTGCATCTTAAAATTGCTCAGTCAATTGCTCAGATGACTGAAAATTAGTTGTATTGGGTAAAAAGTCAAATGTGATCAATATACAGTCAAACTTCAAGATTTTTGATCAACATTTTGAAGTCATATTCATTATTTGATCAAGGGATGATCATACTTCCTCAAGGAAAGCATTCAAATCATCAAAGGGGCAAAATTGATCAAATTAGGATTTTGATTGAGAATGACTGATCATTGACTTTTGACCTAATACATGGCCTAAGGACTTGAAGAATAATCTTAAGGACTCTGTTGTACCCCAAAATTTGCCCTCCCATATTCTCCAAGAAATTGCCAAGTCATGCTTCAAAATTCCCCAAGGGTTGCACAGTTCAAGGGCCTCCTAAACAGTCAAAATTAGGGTTTTTGTTCTGATCAAGAAAATGAAGTTTCCAAGAGTCCAATCAAGTCTCACATGCCTACAAATATGGTCAGGCATCCTCATACCAAGTTTCAAGACTTGCAGCACAAAATTGCACAGTCAAAAACCCTAATTGCACTACAGTCAACTGTAGGGGAAAAATGGTCATTTGGCAGTCAAAAGTTCAAATTTTTGGTCAACATATCATTTTGAAGCCACAAACATCATTGGATCAATGCTTGATCATGATTCTCAAAGTATGGCTCAAAAATCATCAAGATGCAAAAGTTTATATTTTTGGACAGCTGAAAAGTCAACTGTAACTTGACCAAGGCATAACTTTTTCATGGTTCATCAGAAAAATTCCATCCAAAGCTCATTTTGAAGAGAAAGACATTTCCTACAACTCATCTTCATACTTCAAGTCCAAGAAATGCTCTCACAAAAAGTTATCAATTTCAACATTATAGGTCATTTTCAAAAGTCAACAAAAAGGGACTTTAAGTCAAAGGCCATAACTTGAGATTGATAAATCAAAATGACATGGGACCAAAGACATTGTTTAGAGGACTTCAAGTCCTTTCTAAAATGTCCAAGAACATGATCAAAGCTTAAAAATTGAGCAAGATATGCATTGGAGAAGTTGGGAAATTTTTGTGAAATGGCCAAAATCATTTATCCTTGAAATTTCATTTTTGACAAAAGGGGCCCACTTTTTCCACTTGAATTAACTTGGCCATGCTTCCCACGTGTCCCACCTTTTATTTCATATTTTTTAATTAACTTTTTCATTTTTTATTGATTTTATTGGATTTAATTAATTTTAAATCTTTTAAAATCAAAAGAAAATCAAAAAGCTTAATTAAATGCAATATTTGGCCTTAACTAACTTTGATTTATCATTATGCAACCTACCAAATTCGTGCAAAGGGCCAAAAGAGCAAGAATTCAAAAATGAGTCAAAAAAGGAAATTTGGTTATGGAGGTTTATGGAGAATCATGAAATTGAATGTGTTGCATTAAGAGGCCATAATTCCTTTTGATTCACATTGCCTAATGCTTATACAAGTGAGACAAAACGAAATTGAGACCTAAGTTACACCAGAACACAAAGAGCAAACTCATACTTTTGGCAAAAAATCTTAAAACTGAAAACACTTCTAGAGCCCGTTTCAACCTCTCATTCTCATCCAAACAGGTTACTGACACCTTAAGGAAACTATAGCCATCAAATTCAGACCTTCAAACGCCAAGAACAGGTATAACCAAGTCCAACTTTCCTTGAAATTTTTGGTATTCGCATTTCAATATTCATGCGATATTTATCATTTTTGATCATGGATTTGGACTAATATGATTGTTCTGAAGCTGTTAGCATGATTCAATTGGGTTTTCCAAGCCTGTTCACGATTTCACCTTGAACAAAAGCTAGGGTTCCTGAAGCTTAAAATTAGGGCTTTAGTTATGTGGGAAAATTGGACTTTGACACCGGCATGAATGAAATCGTGGCAACATGAGGATTCCATTTTTGTTGTCGCGCTCAATTTATGTTTAGGCATGGCCTATTCGCTATTTTCAAATAGCTTGAGTTTTGGGGGGGTTCAAAACCCCCGCTATTTCATTTTCATTACAGGTACATTGGGGAAGATGACTGTGTGTCACGCTGTGAATGGCTGGTTTGAATCCAGCGCGCGCTTTTTTATTTTATAACACTAACATGTATTTTCTTTTATATTATTTGTTTCTTATATAATATACAAGACGCGTTAAATGGCTCAGTGGCAGGCATAGGCATTGGCAAACTACAGGACCTGGGTTCGAGCCCCAGGTCCCTCACTATTTCCATGTTATTTTTCATGTGATGTTTCCATGCAGTTTCAATGATTGAATACCATCATATGTCCCTCCATCAAGCCGTCCATTTGGTTAGTCTCATTCATCCAAGGGTTCAGATCTAAGGAACATGATGGGTCCTAGTCAAAGCTACCACACGTGGCCTGAAAAAGTCAACAAGGCCTCCAGTAATGGGCCAGAAATTGCTGGGCCAACCTCCAAATTAGGGGCTTCACCCCCTTAGGTATTGCAATTTTCTTTCTTTTCTTTGTTTTTTATTATTTTTATATTCTTTTAATTATTGCTTTCTTTTAATTAATTAATATTTTCATGACATATAAAAAACACAAAAAAAATCAGAAAAGATAAAAATAATAAATATTTTATTTTAGTATTAATTTTGTAAATAAATCCCATAATTAATTTAGATTTAATTTTAGGTTGTTAATTTAATTCTTTTTCACAATAACCAAAAATAATAAAAATAGATCTTTAACACTTTTTACCCTTTTTTTAATTAATTAAATATTTTATTATAAGTATCATCAACCATTAATTTTGTAAATAAATTTTATAATTAATTTAGTTTTAATTCTAGGTTTTAACTTTAATGCATTTTCTTTAATAAATTAAAAAACAATTAGAATTAGAATTAATTATTTGACTTTTAATTAATTAATTTTTTTCTTTAATGTCATAAATACAAAAAAACATGAAAAATAAGTTCTTACTTTTTATTTAACTTAATTATTTTAATAATTTTATTTTTAACTCCTTCAAAGGGTTCAACGCCCTCGCATTCGATTATATTCTCTTTTCGTGCGTTTTATTTATTTCTTTGATGTAAATATAATGTACTTGTTCCAAAGCCCTGTAATAGTTAATTAGGCATTTATTTTCTGCACTTTATTTTAAATCGGGTCTGGATTAATTTGGCGTTGTAGACCCGCGCCTTTGTAATAGCGTAGGACATTTATCTTTTCCGCGCTTTAAATTCCCGCACCTTTAACTGTTAAACAATAACATGAAAGAATGAATGCCCAAAAATAAAATCGAAACGTAGATCACCAATGCATGACAAGACAAACAATAAACTGAAAATGACACACAATTCACACACCACCCCTAGGGTACGCCTCACTGTTGCCTTGCCCCTCGAAAGGTGATCGTCGAGTAGAGGATGTCTTAGTAAGTCCTCATGATCCGGGAACCTGGCATGAGGGTAGCTTCTAAGGTGTCTTCCCATTGCTCTGGTGATCACCATGTCCCGAACCTCGAATTGACCCGAACACCTCCAACGGTGGTGCTACCTACCTCTCAATGGTGGGATGGCACTACTTTAAAGGACATTTACACAGACGAATTCCTTAGGGTAGGTAGATTCTCATAGATACTTGCTCTTTTAAAAAAAACAAACAAAATACTTTTCACACCTACACTTCCTAAAAGTTTTCAAACAAATTTTTCATACACTCTTGAGGACAGATACAAGAGTTACTTAGAGATTTTTCAAACGAAACTTTTTTCAAACCCACTCACACTTTGAAAAGCAAACAAACATTTTGAAAACACAATGAGCAAGTATCTAAGAGCCCATGGATAACCATGGATAGAAAGGGTGCTAACACCTTCCCTTTCTATAATCTACCTCCCGAACCGAGAACTAATCTCAATAAGGAATTTTTCTGTGCTTTTGTCCTTTCCATGTTGGAGAAAATAAAAGATGGTGGCGACTCTTGCTTACCGCGACATTTCGCGAAACCAGCTTAAAACAGTCAGTTCCAGATCCATCGATCACAGAACTGGCGACTCTGTTGGGGATACTTAAAGTGAGGTGTACCTTAGGACTAAGATCACTGTGTTTTCAATTGCTTTCCTTGCTTGCTTTATTATTGTGGGTTGCTTGGGAGTTCTATAGATCCTAACCCGGATCTGGGGGGATACCTTCTTAGAAAGTAGCAACAAGGCTGTGAGGGAACTGTGCGGGGTATACCGACATGGTTGAAGCAGTCTGCTACGTTGATGTGGCACTTTGGTGTGTACCGGTAACCCTTGAGTCAATCAAGGAGAGTACGGGGCCTCCGCGTGGTGTCGTGAAGCATCAACAGACCTTAGGAACCTTAATTGAACCATCTTGGCCTCTTCAGGGTAGTGAGATAACTACTTTGGTGTACTCCGAAGTCGGTTGATACTCGATACTACACTCGATTGAGGGTTGTTTTCTTGGGATATTTTGATCGCCAGTCAGTGGCTAAATCGAAACGATGAATAATGAAAGCAATCCAATGATATTGAGATCCTTAGAACCCGGTTACTTTGATAGGACATGTTTGAGCCCACCAACTTCAAGAGGGTAATACCCAGACCCCATGCTGGCCTAAACTCTAAGGGCTTGTCTTGTGTGACTTGTGTGCCTTACATGTTTGCCTTTGTAAATATTTGTGGTGTGTTTAATCATAGCATCATAACATCATACAGCATCATATGCATCCACTAACCATTTCAGGGGTTCGAATCTTCATCTTTGTTCTTGTTTTGTAGGACATGGAAACTATCCGCAGAAAGACAATTCAGATCAACCTTATAAGGGTCCCCCCTCAGCTTAAGGAGCTTACATCCAGGATTCTCGAGAACTCGTCATTCAGTGAAAGGCATGGTAGACTCATCAGCCTGGTCAATACCAATATTGAGGAAGAGATGGTAAAGGTCCTTTTCCAATTCTTTGACCCTCTGCATCACTGTTTTACTTTCCCGGATTATCAGCTGGTGCCTACTCTAGAAGAGTTTTCCCAGCTTCTGAAGATTCCCATTCTCAATCAACTACCCTATAACGGTACGGAAAGGGAACCAAAACTTGAAGAAGTGGCTAAAGCATTATGCCTACAACCATCTAACATCAAGGGGCATTGGGAAGCCAGAAATGGTATCAAAGGATTCTTGGCAAAATTTCTGTTTGAGAAGGCCCAAGAGTGTTGGAATTCCCTTGACCTACAAGCCTTTGAAGAAGTTGTAGCCCTCCTTGTTTATGGGTTGGTGTTGTTCCCTAAACCAGATCAGCTTATAGATATCAGTGATGTCAAGGTCTTCATGTCCAGGAATCCTATACCTACGTTGCTGGGGGACATCCTTCACTCATGTTACACTCGAACCATGAGAAAAAAAGGGTGTTCTTATGTGCTGCACTCCCCTCCTGGGAAGGTGGTTTATTTCGCACCTTCCACAATCGGTTTTGAAGAACGAGCGAGGTTTGAGGTGGTCACAACGGTTGATGACTCTTACACATGCAGATATACATTGGTGTTCTCGGTCCAGAGAGGATGTCACTATCATTGATCGTTGTGGGGAGTACCCTAATGTTCCTTTACTTGGAATCAGAGGAGGTATTACTTACAACCCGTGCCTGGCTTGGAGACAGTTTGGTTATGCTCGGAAAGATGGCCCTCATGAGATGTTAATTCCTGACATAGTTTTTGACTTCGACAAGGATACGCAAGGACTTCGCCAGAAATTTATCAAAGCTTGGAGGATGCCCAGCAAAATAGACAGCAAGACCCTGGGGCACAGGAACTCCATCCCATTGGAGCCTTATCTCAAATGGGTACGAGCCCGCTCCCAGAAGCTGGTGATGCCATATCCTCATGTTCTCCCCGTGATCAAAGAGCCAGACTTGGAAGGAGAGGTGTCCTACACCATTCAACATCCTGACATGCCCACGTCCTGGGAAGAGATGCAGAAGAGTTGGATCCAGCTTAAGGAAGAACGAAATTCTTTGGAAACCAATCTACATGCCAGTGAGAAAAAGGTCCTGGAGCTCACCCGCCTACTGCACGAGGAAAGGAATCTCAATACCTATATTGCTCCGAAGAGGATGCGTAGTGTCTTTTGGGACTGATCTGCTTTGTAATGTTTGCCTATGAGGCTTTAATGTACTGAACAATTATTTCCTTAATGATAACGTGTGTTCCTTTTTGTCTACAACAAATTTGAATTTTCGAACTCTTGAATGCATTGCATAAACACATATCATTCATCATATGCATCACAGGTACTCTTCTTTTCAGGCTGCTGACTGTTCTTTGCTGTTTATTACAGCATCATGAACCCTGAATCATCAACCAAGACATCTATCAAGGCCCTTCAGGCGCAGAACGCCCAATTTCAGGAGCTAATCATGGGTTTGGCTCAAGGTCAAAAAGAGCTGAAGGCTATGCTTCTGAAGAAGAATAAGAAGAAGAAGAGGACTGTGCTATTTAACATTGGGCGCAGACTCGGGAACACCTTGCAAAATGAGGCTGAGAGGACTACTCCATCTGTGGGGGAAGGTAGTCACCAAGAAAGGGAGGTCCCTACTCCTGTGGTCTCTGATACTGAAACAGACTTCAACGACGAACAGTACCCTCCTGCTGAAGACCGGTACAAGCAGCTGGAGGACAGATTAAAAGCTATGGAAATTCAGCGTGTGCCTGGACTGGATTTCGGAGACTTGGGGTTATCTACTGGGGTGGTGATTCCACACAAGTTTAAGGCACCCGCCTTTGTGAAGTATGACGGGGCTTCCTGTCCCAAGATGCACCTCCGTTCTTATGTAAGGAAGATCCAGCCTTACACAGCAGACAGGAACTTATGGATCCACTTCTTCCAGGAGAGTCTTTCAGGGACTCACCTCGAATGGTTCTATCAGTTGGATGGAACCAACATTCATAACTGGGAGGATCTGGCCACTGCTTTTTACAAGCAGTATCAATATAATTCCGACCTCGCTCCTATGCGTACCCAACTCCAGGGTATGTCGCTAGGGTCGGGTGAAGGTTTTAAGGAGTACGCCCAGAAATGGAGAGATCTGGCTGGCAGGGTGCAACCACCATTGACAGACCGGGAGCTGGTGGATATGTTTTTAGGGACCCTATCTGGTCCATTTTTCAATCATCTCATTGGTAATTCCTCTGCTGGGTTTACTGATCTGATCCTGACTGGTGAAAGGATCGAGGCAGGTATAAAATCGGGGAAGATACAGAAGGTTGCCTCCTCCAATGCTGAAAGGAAACCCTTCAAAAAGGAGGCTAGTGCTGTATATAGCTCCCGGAGACCAGAGCGACCTGAGCGCCGCCAATCTGTCAGTGCGGTAATGATTGCCAAGCCTGCTGCCGCTCCTCGGCCGACCAATCCTCAAAGGGCTGAAAGACCCCGGAGAGAGTTTACCCGTTTGAGCATGACCTTATCACAGATCCTGCCACAGTTGCTATCCACCAACTTAGTGACTGTCAGAGAGGCTCTGAAGTTTCCCAATACTACATCTCCTAAGTACAATCCAAATGCTCGTTGTGCTTATCATTCTGATAGCCCGGGGCATAACACAGATGACTATTGGGCCCTGAAGAATAAGGTTCAGGACCTTATTGACGCAAAGGAGATACAGTTTGAGGCGCCCGAGAGGCCGAATGTTGTAACCGCTCCCATGCCCCAGCATGGAGTGAATGCTGTTGAGGAGGATTTGTATGTAGCTTCGGTGGATGATGTTGCTACTCCGCTGCTGACGGTCAAGAGGAACCTGTTGCTAGCCGGTTTATTTCCGGGATGTAGCAAAGGTTGCCCTCTATGTGTTGCTTCCCCTACTGGTTGTTCTTTGCTGAAGTCAGGCATCCAAAACCTGATGGATAGTAGAGAGATTTTGTTCAGAAAGACTGCTGTTCCTGCTGCTCCTGTTGAAGAAGTTTCAATTGTTACCATCTTCAACAACCCTTCCAAGGCTCCTTCAAAGAAGCCTGTCCAAATTTTGCCGGTTCACAAGATTGCTCCCATCACCATTACTGTTCCGGGGCCCATCCCCTACAAGTATGATAAGGCTGTCCCATGGCACTATGGGGCAGATGTTTACGTTCTGGGTGTGAAACAAGAGTTCAACATTGATACTGGTGTCTCCAACATCACTGGGCCTGCTAAGGTCACTCGTAGTGGAAGACTGTTCTCACCAGACATTGCTCCTCCGGTAATTCAGAGGCCTTTGGTCATCACACCTGCCAGTGTGCCTGTTTCCCCCCCTGACCAAGTTTCCACCCCTGCTGCCGAGTCGTCTGGTGCTCGGGGCAAGGGGATTGCTGCTGATATGCCTGCCCGGATGGAGGCACTAAAGACAATTATTGAGGCTTCCAAGCAGGAGATGGAAGAAATCCTCAAAATAATAAAGAAAAGTGATTTCAACGTTGTCGAACAGCTGGGGCACACCCCCTCCAAAATCTCCATGTTGTCACTGCTGCTGTGTTCAGAGGCCCATGCCAAGGCTCTGATTGCTTTCTTAAAGACAACCCACGTACCCCAAGAGACGTCTGCTGACCAGTTCACCGACTGTGTGGCCAACCTAACCGCTGATAATGGACTGGGTTTCTCTGATGCCGATCTGACAGCAAAAGGGAAGAACCATAATGATGCCCTGCATGTCTCCATCGAATGCAGGGGCACTACTCTTGCTCATGTGCTGGTTGACACTGGTTCTTCATTAAACGTGCTGCCCAAGAAGGCTCTGGATAGGCTGGACTGTGAGGGTCTAGAGCTCAAACCAAGTAACATTGTTGTCCGGGCCTTTGACGGGTCCAAAAGAATGGTACATGGTGAGGTGGACATCCCAATCAGGGTTGGGTCACAAGTATTTGATTCGAAATTCTATGTGATGGACATCCGTCCATCCTATTCTTGTTTGTTGGGTCGCCCGTGGATCCACAAGGCTGGAGCTGTGACCTCCACGTTGCATCAGAAGCTCAAGTACCCGGTCAGGGGGAAGATTGTAACAGTGCAAGGGGAAGAGGAATACATGGTCAGCCACCTCAACTCCTTCAGGTACGTGGAAATGGATGGGGAGTTCATTGAGACCCCCTTTCAACATTTTGAGGAGATGCCACAAACGTTGGCAGCAACAGAAGCAGTGGTCGAAGAGGTTTCTCCTTTGAAGATGGCCTCCTTAAAGGACGCCCAGGCTGTGATTGAAAGAGGTGAATGTGCAAACTGGGGCAAGCTCCCTGACTTTACTCCTAAGACTAACAAGTTTGGGCTGGGTTTCACCACAGAAGCTCATAAGGCAGTGGGCAAGGCGAGAATTGGAAGACCTCCTGTGCTCATCACCCACTCGGGAGTGAATGCTATTGGAGAGGAAGACGAAGTGGAAGAGTCAGAGTTCGATAGCTGGATCTACCCGACGACTGAGGGTGGATTGACCAATTGGACTGCTAAAGACTTTACACCCATAACTTTTGTTCCCCAGTAATGAACTTCTTTGTTTTGGATTTGTAATAAACAATAACTTGAAACTGTATGGCCCGGTGTCTTACCCGGGGCACCTTGGTCTTATTTATGAGGGCTTTTGTTTGTCACTGTCATATATCATAAATAAAAGCATTGGACGTTTTTCACATTTCAAATTTTGCGCTCCTTTTCTTTCCTTTCTTTATATATTGCAAAACAGCTGTATTTACACACACACTCACTCATACAGGTTTCAATCCACTCTGGATCTCACTGGTAACGGCTCTGCTACTGCCAATTATGACTTCGAAAATCTGATCAACTTAGCCGAAGACGAAGGTGAAGATGATTGCGAAGTACCTGGCGAGCTCGCAAGACTGTTACTTCAAGAGGAAAGGGCGATTCAACCCCATGAAGAGCCAGTGGAAACAATAAACTTAGGTACTGAGGCAGACAGGAAAGAGGTAAAGATTGGTGCCAACCTAGAGCTCAGCGTGAAGCAACGGTTGACTCAAATGCTGCATGATTATATGGAGATCTTTGCCTGGTCCTACGAAGACATGCCTGGGTTGGATACCGATATTGTGGTCCATCACTTGCCAACTAAGGAAGATTGCCCTCCGGTTAAGCAAAAGGTCCACCGTATGCGTCAAGAGATATCTGAGAAGATTAAAGCCGAGGTTATGAAGCAGTTCGATGTCGGGTTTCTTGCAGTGACTTCTTACCCTCAGTGGGTTGCTAATGTGGTGCCGGTACCTAAGAAGGACGGTAAGGTCAGAATGTGTGTCGATTACAGGGATCTGAACAGGGCCAGCCCCAAAGATGACTTCCCTCTACCTCACATTGATGTCCTTGTTGATAATACAGCTCAGCATAAGGTGTTCTCTTTCATGGATGGTTTTTCAGGCTACAATCAGATCAAGATGGCTCCTGAAGACATGGAAAAGACTACATTTGTTACTCAGTGGGGCACCTTCTGCTACAAGGTCATGCCTTTTGGACTAAAGAACGCTGGGGCAACCTACCAACGTGCCATGGTTGCTTTATTTCATGATATGATCCATCATGAGATAGAAGTGTATGTTGACGACATGATCGCAAGGTCCCAAACTGAGGAAGAACACCTTGATCATCTGCAGAAACTGTTTGACCGTCTGAAATTGTACAAGCTGAGGTTGAACCCGAACAAGTGCACCTTCGGGGTAAGATCTGGGAAGTTGCTAGGCTTCGTTGTAAGCGACAAGGGTATTCAAGTGGACCCTGCCAAGGTTAAAGCTATTCAAGAGATGCCAGTTCCCAGAACAGAGAAGGAAGTCAGAGGCTTTTTAGGACGCCTGAATTACATTGCTCGATTCATCTCACACCTGACTGCTACCTGTGAGCCAATCTTCAAGCTGCTGAAGAAAGATCAGGTAGTACGTTGGAATGATGAATGTCAGGCTGCTTTTGACAGAATCAAAGAGTATCTCCAAGAACCACCCATCCTTATGCCACCGGTTGAAGGGAGACCTCTGATACTATACCTGACAGTACTTGATAACTCAATGGGGTGTGTGCTGGGGCAGCATGACGAGTCTGGCCGAAAAGAGCATGCCATTTATTACCTTAGCAAAAAGTTTACCGACTGTGAGACTCGATACTCACTGCTTAAGAAAACTTGCTGCGCTTTGGTATGGGCTGCTCGCCGGCTGAGACAGTATATGCTGACTCACACTACCTTGTTAATCTCAAAGATGGATCCTATAAAGTACATATTCGAAAAGCCTGCTCTGTCTGGGAGAATTGCAAGATGTCAAATGATCTTAACGGAATACGACATTCAGTACACAACCCAGAAAGCCATCAAGGGAAGTGTATTGGCAGACCACTTGGCACATCAGGCCGTAGATGACTATCAGTCAATGAACTTCGAGTTTCCGGATGAAAGCATCATGATAGTGACTGATTGTGAAGTACCTGGACCGGATGAAGGACCTGAGGAAGGATCCCAATGGGCTATGCACTTTGACGGAGCCTCCAATGCTTTGGGTAATGGTATCGGCGCTGTGATCATATCCCCTCAAGGCACTCATACTCCACTCACTGCCCGACTATGTTTCAACTGCACCAACAACATGGCGGAGTATGAGGCGTGCATCATGGGACTCAAAGCTGCAATTGACTTAAGGATCAAGTTTCTGAGTGTCTTCGGAGATTCTGCTCTCGTGATCAACCAGATCAAAGGCGAGTGGGATACAAAACATCTGAATCTTATTCCTTACAAAGAATGTGTGTTGACAATGATCCCCCACTTCACAGAGATAACCTTTGAACATTTCCCGAGAGAGGAGAATCAGTTAGCGGATGCGTTAGCTACAATGTCTTCTATGTTCAAGGTCAAGTGGGACAATGAGGCTCCCCGGGTCATCATTTGGAAATTGGACGAACCGGCATACTGTTGCGATCTCGAGACTGAGATGGTGACTGAGAAGCCTTGGTACCATGAGGTGAAGAGATATCTGGAAACTCAGGAATACCCTGAAGGTGCCTCTGTCAACGATAAGAAGTTCCTGAGGAGGTTCGTGGCAAAATTCTTCCTTAGCAACGGCATCTTGTACAAGCGAAACCATGATTCAACCTTACTGCGTTGTGTGGATAAGACTGAAGCAGAAAGGATCATGGAAGAGCTGCATGAAGGGACCTTTGGTACACATTCTAGTGGGCACACTATGGCGAAGAAGATCCTTCGGGCAGGATATTACTGGTCCACAATGGAAGCTGACTGCTACCAACATTCCAGGACATGCCATAAGTGCCAGATTTATGCAGACAAGGTGCATGTTCCTCCAGTTCCCCTGAATGTTCTGACCGCACCTTGGCCTTTTGCAATGTGGGGCATCGACATGATTGGTGAGATCAGACCTACGGCATCTAACGGGCATCGCTTCATCCTTGTAGCGATTGATTACTTTACAAAATGGGTCAAAGCAGCATCCTATGCTACGGTAACCAAGACTGTTGTGGCACGGTTCATTCGGCATAACCTGATCTGTCGATACGGCGTCCCTGAGAGAATTATTACAGATAATGGTACCAATCTGAATAACAAGATGATCACTGAGCTCTGCGAACAGTTCAAAATACAGCACCACAATTCTTCTCCTTACAGACCGAAGATGAATGGGGCTGTAGAAGCAGCAAATAAAAATATCAAGAAAATCGTGCAGAAGATGACAGTGACCTATAAAGATTGGCACGAGATGTTACCGTTCGCTCTACATGGGTACCGTACCTCAGCTAGGACGTCAACCGGGGAAACTCCTTTCTCTTTGGTTTATGGTATGGAGGCAGTCTTACCGATCGAAGTGCAAATACCATCTCTCCGGATAATGAAGGATGCAAATCTGAACGAGGATGATTGGATTCAGACACGACTTGATCAGCTCAACCTTATTGATGAAAAGAGACTTGCTGCTATCTGCCATGGTCAGACGTACCAGAAACGGATGATCAGGGCTTTTAACAAAAAGGTCAGACCACAGGAATATCAACTTGGGGATTTAGTAATCAAGCGAATCATCCTTCCTCAGAGTGATCCAAGGGGCAAATGGACCCCTACGTACGAAGGGCCATTTGTGGTTAAACATGTGTTCTCAGGAGGAGCCATGATTCTAACCAACATGGATGGTGACGACCTTCCTCACCCCGCCAATGCAGACATAGTAAAAAGATACTATGCATAAAAAGACCCGCTGGGCTGACATGCCTAGGCAAAAATTAGGGCTTCCCGTCGAACCAAAAGGGTTCGGGCAAAATGAAGGGATGAAATGAAAAAATCTGTACACCCGGCAAGTCCAAAACCTAAAAAGGCGGCTTGGGCAAAAATGGGTATCCCGGTGGACTGAAAACCCGAAAGGGCGGTCCAGGCAAAAATTAGGGATAAAGCGTAATACTATGTCTCATTGATCATTTGCAACCAGAATCCGGTATCTACACCAAGTTCAGACGACATCGATCAGTCAGCTTCATTCTTCGTTTAGGTCATCAGGAGATGAGACGCTCGGAGATATAACGGCAATAGCAGAGTTGAAACCCAGTGGGATCATTCATTTCACACAGCTGTCTTATTCTCTTTTGTACAAAATTTGTATAAACTCTTTTGTTCGGCGGCGTTCTCTTACTAGGACGTCAGCCTCTTGTACACAAAACGCCTATTTTCAGGCCATTCAAAAATCAATACAAATATACTTTTCAGTTAAAAGTGCCAATTGTTTTTTCTTTTTCTGTTTTGTTTTGCGAAGAACGTCCAAGGTTCAATTTGTGATATATGCATTGACAATAATTTGCTAACTCATAAATATTTGCATACAAAACAAAGGATTAATTACAGGTAACATTAGAAACAGGGGCAATAAAGAGTTGTCTAAGCAATCTAATTGTTCTATCCTCCAAGGTACCAAGGTAGGTTCAGCTAAAGAACATAACCAGATATCCTAATTCCCCAGAGAGTAAGCAGCCAGTACACTCTTCTTCAAGCAAAGTTATCAGACCTTAAGGAAAGTTGAGTATCCCCCCAGCAGATATCAACATTCCCCAGCAGCATATATTCTTAACAAGCATCCCCGGCAGTCTTGGTCTAAAGATTGTTCCCCGGCGGTATATCAAACATTCAGTGGTGTCACTTCCCCCGATACATCTCAAAACTTCCCCAGGAGAGTCCAATCCAATTTCCCCAAGAAGTTGGAATCCATCTCCCCAAGCAGTAAGCTTATCTCCAGTATATTCTGGAAGCTTATCCTCGCAAAGCACGAACGCGTCTCCCGGCTTTATTCAAAGGTTATGCTCCACCAGAGCTTATAACTGGGTTATCCTCAGCCAAAAGCAACGGAAAGAGCGTCCTCGACGAAGTCTTCTTACCCCCAGCGAAGTCTATCAACACTTCCAACACAGCAAAGATATCCTCAGCAAGTTATTATCAACAACTCAACAAAGCATCTCTCTCCCCACAGAGTATCGCTTCCCAGCAAGATCGTTAGAGTACTTTTCTCCCCGCAGAGTAATCCATTCGCCAAGTTTATTCCCCAACGGAGTTATCCTCTCCTACCGGTATTCTTGCAATTATCATCCCCAGCGGAAGCAAAGATCTATTCTTCAACATCAGCCCAGGATATGGCTTCCCGGCACCCGTCAAGGATTTACTTTCCTAGACGAAAACATACATTCCTAAACATCACATACATCATTATAGCATGCATAGACGCATCATACAAATTTCATTTATGTTGAGAACATCATCGCTTGATCCATATCATGCATTGCATATGACTGACCTCTATCTTTCAGGAAAGATTCAGTTAAATTCTCAATCATATTTCAAGACCTAGACCGGTTCAGTTAATCGACTCCAAAGATTTCTTATCCAGTCCAAGGCCTTCTCTAGTCCAGCTAAATCGACCCCAAACAGATTTTTCTGATGAAGACTCAGTAGAAGTTATCAAAGGTTTTTCTCAAACGTCCGCTGTTGAGATTATAATTTCCTATGGTTCTCTCCCTAATGTTGTGGAGATGATAATTCCAACCCAGGTTTTTCTCAAACGTCCGCTGTTGAGATTATAATTTCCTATGGTTCTCTCCCTAATGTTGTGGAGATGATAATTCCAACCCAGGTTTTTCTCAAACGTCCGCTGTTGAGATTATAATTTCCTATGGTTCTCTCCCTAATGTTATGGAGATGATAATTCCAACCCAGGTTTTTCTCAAACGTCCGCTGTTGAGATTATAATTTCCTATGGTTCTCTCCCTAATGTTGTGGAGATGATAATTCCAACCCAGGTTTTTCTCAAACGTCCGCTGTTGAGATTATAATTTCCTATGGTTCTCTCCCTAATATTGTGGAGATGATAATTCCAACCCAGGTTTTTCTCAAACGTCCACTGTTGAGATTATAATTTCCTATGGTTCTCTCCCTAATGTTGTGGAGATGATAATTCCAACCCAGGTTTTTCTCAAACGTCCGCTGTTGAGATTATAATTTCCTATGGTTCTCTCCCTAATGTTGTGGAGATGATAATTCCAACCCAGGTTTTTCTCAAACATCCGCTGTTGAGATTATAATTTCCTATGGTTCTCTCCCTAATGTTGTGGAGATGATAATTCCAACCCAGGTTTTTCTCAAACGTCCGCTGTTGAGATTATAATTTCCTATGGTTCTCTCCCTAATGTTGTGGAGATGATAATTCCAACCCAGGTTTTTCTCAAACGTCTGCTGTTGAGATTATAATTTCCTATGGTTCTCTCCCTAATGTTGTGGAGATGATAATTCCAACCCAGGTTTTTCTCAAACGTCCGCTGTTGAGATTATAATTTCCTATGGTTCTCTCCCTAATGTTGTGGAGATGATAATTCCAACCCAGGTTTTTCTCAAACGTCCGCTGTTGAGATTATAATTTCCTATGGTTCTCTCCCTAATGTTGTGGTGATGATAATTCCAACCCAGGTTTTTCTCAAACGTCCGCTGTTGAGATTATAATTTCCTATGGTTCTCTCCCCAATCCTGCGGAGACGATAATTTCCACCAAGATTTTCTCAACGATTGCTGCTGAGGTTAAAGTCACCCAAGGTTCTCTCACCGTTCATGCTGAGGTAGTAACCACCCCTGGTTCATTCATCATCTGTTGAAGCTCCAGATCCAGCTCCTCTAACTATTCGGGACACATCTATGCAAAGCATTTGAAAACCAGCTCCTGCAACATGTCAGGTACTCTTTTTTCTTTTGCAGGTATGCAAGTTCTCGCTAAGGAATCTCTTATGCGATTGACATCCAGATGGCATCTATAAGCCCATTCACCCTCCAGCATCTCTTAACATGGCATCTATAAGCCCATTCCCATCATCACATTGCTGCTATGTGAGTGCAAATTTCTGGGCACTCCAGTGTTCAATCATCTTCTACCCTCGGATTACAAAAGGCACGTCGGCCAATCTGCATCCTCAGGTCTAAGAAGATTGAACAGGGGCAACTGTTGTACCCCAAAATTTGCCCTCCCATATTCTCCAAGAAATTGCCAAGTCATGCTTCAAAATTCCCCAAGGGTTGCACAGTTCAAGGGC
Source organism: Vicia faba (assembly GCA_948472305.1). Lineage (NCBI taxonomy): Eukaryota > Viridiplantae > Streptophyta > Magnoliopsida > Fabales > Fabaceae > Vicia > Vicia faba. The sequence goes on from OX451736.1 coordinate 1,449,092,688, forward strand.
CTCCTAAACAGTCAAAATTAGGGTTTTTGTTCTGATCAAGAAAATGAAGTTTCCAAGAGTCCAATCAAGTCTCACATGCCTACAAATATGGTCAGGCATCCTCATACCAAGTTTCAAGACTTGCAGCACAAAATTGCACAGTCAAAAACCCTAATTGCACTACAGTCAACTGTAGGGGCAAAATGGTCATTTGGCCGTCAAAAGTTCAAATTTTTGGTCAACATCTCATTTTGAAGCCACAAACATCATTGGATCAATGCTTGATCATGATTCTCAAAGTATGGCTCAAAAATCATCAAGATGCAAAAGTTTCTATTTTTGGACAGCTGAAAAGTCAACTGTAACTTGACCAAGGCATAACTTTTTCATGGTTCATCAGAAAAATTCCATCCAAAGCTCATTTTGAAGAGAAAGACATTTCCTACAACTCATCTTCATACTTCAAGTCCAAGAAATGCTCTCACAAAAAGTTATCAATTTCAACATTATAGGTCATTTTCAAAAGTCAACAAAAAGGGACTTTAAGTCAAAGGCCATAACTTGAGATTGATAAATCAAAATGACATGGGACCAAAGACATTGTTTATAGGACTTCAAGACCTTTCTAAAATGTCCAAGAACATGATCAAAGCTTAAAAATTGAGCAAGATATGCATTGGAGAAGTTGGGAAATTTTTGTGAAATGGCCAAAATCATTTATCCTTGAAATTTCATTTTTGACAAAAGGGGCCCACTTTTTCCACTTGAATTAACTTGGCCATGCTTCCCACGTGTCCCACCTTTTATTTCATATTTTTTAATTAACTTTTTCATTTTTTATTGATTTTATTGGATTTAATTAATTTTAAATCTTTTAAAATCAAAAGAAAATCAAAAAGCTTAATTAAATGGAATATTTGGCCTTAACTAACTTTGATTTATCATTATGCAACCTACCAAATTCGTGCAAAGGGCCAAAAGAGCAAGAATTCAAAAATGAGTCAAAAAAGGAAATTTGGTTATGGAGGTTTATGGAGAATCATGAAATTGAATGTGTTGCATTAAGAGGCCATAATTCCTTTTGATTCACATTGCCTAATGCTTATACAAGTGAGACAAAACGAAATTGAGACCTAAGTTACACCAGAACACAAAGAGCAAACTCATACTTTTGGCAAAAAATCTTAAAACTGAAAACACTTCTAGAGCCCGTTTCAACCTCTCATTCTCATCCAAACAGGTTACTGACACCTTAAGGAAACTATAGCCATCAAATTCAGACCTTCAAACGCCAAGAACAGGTATAACCAAGTCCAACTTTCCTTGAAATTTTTGGTATTCGCATTTCAATATTCATGCCATATTTATCATTTTTGATCATGGATTTGGACTAATATGATTGTTCTGAAGCTGTTAGCATGATTCAATTGGGTTTTCCAAGCCTGTTCACGATTTCACCATGAACAAAAGCTAGGGTTCCTGAAGCTTAAAATTAGGGCTTTAGTTATGTGGGAAAATTGGACTTTGACACCGGCATGAATGAAATCGTGGCAACATGAGGATTCCATTTTTGTTGTCGCGCTCAATTTATGTTTAGGCATGGCCTATTCGCTATTTTCAAATAGCTTGAGTTTTGGGGGGGTTCAAAACCCCCGCTATTTCATTTTCATTACAGGTACATTGGGGAAGATGACTGTGTGTCACGCTGTGAATGGCTGGTTTGAATCCAGCGCGCGCTTTTTTTATTTTATAACACTAACATGTATTTTCTTTTATATTATTTGTTTCTTATATAATATACAAGGCGCGTTAAATGGCTCTGTGGCAGGCATAGGCATTGGCAAACTACAGGACCTGGGTTCGAGCCCCAGGTCCCTCACTATTTCCATGTTATTTTTCATGTGATGTTTCCATGCAGTTTCAATGATTGAATACCATCATATGTCCCTCCATCAAGCCGTCCATTTGGTCAGTCTCATTCATCCAAGGGTTCAGATCTAAGGAACATGATGGGTCCTAGTCAAAGCTACCACACGTGGCCTGAAAAAGTCAACAAGGCCTCCAGTAATGGGCCAGAAATTGCTGGGCCAACCTCCAAATTAGGGGCTTCACCCCCTTAGGTTTTGCAATTTTCTTTTCTTTTCTTTGTTTTTTATTATTTTTATATTCTTTTAATTATTGCTTTCTTTTAATTAATTAATATTTTCATGACATATAAAAAACACAAAAAAAATCAGAAAAGATAAAAATAATAAATATTTTATTTTAGTATTAATTTTGTAAATAAATCCCATAATTAATTTAGATTTAATTTTAGGTTGTTAATTTAATTCTTTTTCACAATAACCAAAAATAATAAAAATAGATCTTTAACACTTTTTACCCTTTTTTTAATTAATTAAATATTTTATTATAAGTATCATCAACCATTAATTTTGTAAATAAATTTTATAATTAATTTAGTTTTAATTCTAGGTTTTAACTTTAATGCATTTTCTTTAATAAATTAAAAAACAATTAGAATTAGAATTAATTATTTGACTTTTAATTAATTTAATTTTTTCTTTAATGTCATAAATACAAAAAAACATGAAAAATAAGTTCTTTCTTTTTATTTAACTTAATTATTTTAATAATTTTATTTTTAACTCCTTCAAAGGGTTCAACGCCCTCGCATTCGATTATATTCTCTTTTCGCGCGTTTTATTTATTTCTTTGATGTAAATATAATGTACTTGTTCCAAAGCCCTGTAATAGTTAATTAGGCATTTATTTTCTGCACTTTATTTTAAATCGGGTCTGGATTAATTTGGCGTTGTAGACCCGCGCCTTTGTAATAGCGTAGGACATTTATCTTTTTCGCGCTTTAAATTCCCGCACCTTTAACTGTTAAACAATAACATGAAAGAATGAATGCCCAAAAATAAAATCGAAACGTAGATCACCAATGCATGACAAGACAAACAATAAACTGAAAATGACACACAATTCACACACCACCCCTAGGGTACGCCTCACTGTTGCCTTGCCCCTCGAAAGGTGATCGTCGAGTAGAGGATGTCTTAGTAAGTCCTCATGATCCGGGAACCTGGCATGAGGGTAGCTTCTAAGGTGTCTTCCCATTGCTCTGGTGATCACCATGTCCCGAACCTCGAATTGACCCGAACACCTCCAACGGTGGTGCTACCTACCTCTCAATGGTGGGATGGCACTACTTTAAAGGACATTTACACAGACGAATTCCTTAGGGTAGGTAGATTCTCATAGATACTTGCTCTTTTAAAAAAAACAAACAAAATACTTTTCACACCTACACTTCCTAAAAGTTTTCAAACAAATTTTTCATACACTCTTGAGGACAGATACAAGAGTTACTTAGAGATTTTTCAAACGAAACTTTTTTCAAACCCACTCACACTTTGAAAAGCAAACAAACATTTTGAAAACACAATGAGCAAGTATCTAAGAGCCCATGGATAACCATGGATAGAAAGGGTGCTAACACCTTCCCTTTCTATAATCTACCTCCCGAACCGAGAACTAATCTCAATAAGGAATTTTTCTGTGCTTTTGTCCTTTCCATGTTGGAGAAAATAAAAGACGGTGGCGACTCTTGCTTACCGCGACATTTCGCGAAACCAGCTTAAAACAGTCAGTTCCAGATCCACCGATCACAGACTCAAACACAATATCTTGACCTAATTGCATGGTTCAAAACATCCTCAAAGATCAAGTGATTGATAGTTGAAATTTGGATCAACTGATGAAAAGTCAATTGACACACAAAAGTCAAACTTTGACTTTTTTGGTCTACATTGAATTTCAAAGATCAAGATTCATCAAGAAATTCAAAAATATCAAACTTGATCATCAAGAATCAAGAAAGTCAAGAAAACTCAACAAAAAGTTAAGATTTCCAAGACTTAGAAAAATTCTAAGTGTTTTTATCCTTATTAAATTCACTACTTCATGACCATTTTCACTATGATGCAAGATGATTCAAGAAAAACTTCAAAATTAAAAGTTGTAGAGCTTGATGAATTATACAACTTTGTCCTTGAGGGTTGATGTCCAAAAAATGCTTAGATTAAGAGATATAAGCCCATGAAGTTATGATATTTTTAACAAAACACTCAGTGAAATTTTTAACAAGTTTGGTCAGATTTTTGTCCCAACTTCTTGGCGATTTTCCACCAAGTTCCAAGTTGATTTAGCCAAATTGGTCAACACGAAGGTTGTATACAATTTTTCAAGCTTTCCAAAATGTCCAAGAACTTGAAGAGATCATTCTTGAGTTAGGAGATTCGAAGAGAAGAAGTTGGCATGATAAACTTGAATTATAGGTCATCTTGACAATGAACACATAATCAAATCTCAAACCTATGCTGCATAATCTTCCTTTTCAGTCCTTCTAACTTGAAAATTACTCCATAAAATAATGTTTACAAAATTTATTGAGGTATGATCCAAGTGATTAAGCCATTGTCCAAAGCAATTTTCCATTTTTGGCACAAAGTTACCACTTCCATTCTTGTAAAGTTGCTTTAATCACAGAGTTAACTTGTCTTGAGCCTCTAACTTTTTGCTTCTGCACACATTTAACCTTAAAGATCAAAAGAAACATGTTTAAAGTGTTTAACCACTCTAGAGGGCATGGTACAAGCATTAGAACCATGTTCTTCAATGTTGCTTCAAAATTAAGTAACCTAGCCATAACATGTGAATTTGTGAACCAAGCCATCTCAGCCTCTAAAACCTCCCCTCTATAAATAGAGGAAGTATTTGCAAGCCAAGAGACAAATTTACAAGCCTCTTAACCCCCTTAAACACTCTAAAATTAGAATTGGCATTCAAATCCTCCATTGTTGCACATTCTGACCTTGAACTTCAAACATTTAATCCCTTCGTGCGTTTTCACTTTTAATCAATCACAAAGCTTTTATAACTCATATAGAGACTATCCAAACATTTGCTACACAACTGTAACACCATCTTCATCATCCTCCATTTCCAAAAATAACCACCTGCAACTTGACTTCTCTAGAATAGTCCAGTCACTCTCAATCCAAAGTAAGCATTACAATAGCTTCCCAGTAGTTCAGTGAAGCTATCCAGATCATCACAACACCTCTAGGAGTGCTCAAACTCCAAACACGATTTCCAGTTTTTAGGTAAGTTTTCTCAACGCTGAACTTCTTATACAAGCATCATTAATGGTTTCTTTATGAATAAAAAATGTAGACATCATTGCCCTGAAGTTGACCATGCCTTTAGTTTTCATTTATGTTAACTGTACATGGAGAATTTTGAGTTTAAAGTTTCAGAAAAATTAGGTCTTAATTTGGTACCAACTGAAATTCACGCTCATCTTTGATTTATAACTTAAGTTATTTACATGGCTGAATTTGTGGTGAAATTTGGAGCAAGTTTCATGTTTACACTTTTGAAAATGGCTGAGAAATAAGCAAGTTTGAAAATTCAAAAATGTTGATGAAGTTGCTGGCACAAGGAAGAAGATGAAGTCATATCCAGGGTTGATTTTATAATATATTTATTGGTTTTCACTTTAACTATCGGATGTATCACCACCCTAACGGTTAAAATGTGCGCCTATTACCCTTGTGACCTGGGTTCGAGCCCCAGCGGTCCTTTTGTCATTTTTTCATGTTATTTTGTGACTCTCACGCCCCAACATGGGCCTCCTAACCATTGGGCCCGGTTTTATTTCTTCAGCGCACCCCCTATTATTGCACAACACTAGCCCATTATCATCTTTATTTTTTACTTTTTGTTTCTGATTCAAACAAAAAAAATAGATTTTGGGCCTAACCCCTTTTATTTTCTTTTCACACCCTTTAAACACCACATGCCCAACACTTTATTTCTTTTTTTTATAATTTTAATTAACGTTTTTCCTTTTCTAATTCATTTTTATTTAATTATAATTATAATTAAATCATAAAATCACAAAAAACAGTTTTAGATTTTATTTAATTTAAACATTTTGTTTTATTATGCTAATTAAAATATTTAGGACTAAACTTTGTTATTTTTCACACCTAAAAATATTTTTCCAAATTGACATCAATATTCAAATTATTTTATAAACAAATTAATAGCCTAGGCTTTATTTTTTAAATTAACTTAAATTTTTAGGTTTTATTTAAAGTATTAGTTAATTTCTCTTTTCAGATTAATTAATTTAATTAGGTTAAAACATTAAATCTTGTTTCCACCAAAAATCATCAAAAACAATTTCCTTTTCCTCTACTTTACATTCTTGCGCATTTTATTATTTCACATTATTAACTATTCAATGGCTTGTAATAATTAGACTTTATTGCTTTCCTCCCCTCATTCACAAACTTGTACCCCCATTCCCAAAGCGTTGTAATAGCGTAGGACATTAAAATTCTGCAATTTATTGCTTTCCTTATTATTGTTAGTAATTAGGGTTTGTATAAAAAGATTTAAAATCAAATATTAGACAACCCTAATCCAAGACAAATAATTGAATCAAACACACTTTGAACACATGCACCTCTAGAGTAACCCACACTTGTTGCCTCAGATATAAACAGTCATGTCCCTTGAATATGGAATGCTTTAGCAAAGACCCTCTATTAAAAGATCGTAGTCCATCGATGACCCTTCGATGTTGCCTTCGATAAACGATCTTAGTCCCTTACGACAATTTCTAAAGCGTCTTACAAGTTGCTTTCTATGACTGTACGATGACCCACGTCTGTCCCTCACATCCAATGATATGGCTCCTTACTAACTAATGGTAGGCAAGCATTATCTAAAGGAGTAGGAAAAAAACAAATACTTTTTGAGTAGGTAGATTGCTCGTAATTGCTTACTCACAAACTAAAATAATCTTTACACCTCACACTTTCAAAACAACTATTTTCAAAACACTTTTTAAAAATAAACATTTTGTATACATTCTCAACGATGCGGGAACCATTACAAAATTACCATCTTCGAAATATCTTCAAACATTTTCAAACATACACAAACGCAAAGCATTTCAAAGTGAGCTAGTAATTAAGAGCCTGTAGATAACTACAGATGAAAAAGGTGCTAACACCTTCCCTTTTCATAACCTACCCCCTGAACTCAAGAAAATTCTCAAAAGGCCTTTCCTGTTCTTTTCACCCTTTCCTTTATTGGATAAAAGAAAAGTCGGTGGCGACTCTTGCTATCCGCAACATTTGCGATAAAATGCAAACACCAAGTCAGTTCTCCCACCGTATTATAGAACATGCGACTCTGTTGGGGAGACAATTTAAAGTGGGGTTAACTTAAGAGATAAATCATCTCTATTGTTTTGCTTGTTTGCCTTGTTTACTTTACATTTTTTTGGGTTATGCTTGGGTTTATTTCTTGTATAAATCCTATACCCGGATCTGGGGCATTTTAGGTAAGTAACAATAGATCGTGGAAACTATACGACATAGACCAATATGGTTGAAGCGATGGCTGCGTTAGTGTGACACATTTGTGGGTACAGGTGTCCCTTGAGTTAAATTAAGGAGAATACATGGCCGCTGTGTGGTGTCATAAAGCACTAACTGGCTGTAGAACCTTAGTTGAACAACATGGCCATTAGAAAATAGTGAGATAGATGGCTTTGGTGCAGACTGAAGTTGGTTGATACTCAATACTACACTTATTGAGATTGGACTTTCGGGATATTTCGGTCGCAGATTGATGCTTGTGCTGAAACAATGCCCGATGAAGAAAGATTAATGATATTGAGATTCCTATAATCCAATTACTTCTTTTAGAACAGGTTGAGCCAACTAAAACTTCAAGAGGGTACTTACCTATAAACCCCATGCAAGCCTAAACCTAAGGACTTGTGTGTTTTATTTGTATATAATTATTTGTTCATAACATCATAAACATCGTGACATCATGCCATATCATTTCTACTAACCATTTCAAGGACCTAAGGATTTATCTTTGTTTTGTTTTGTAGGTTATGGCTTCCGCTCGCAGAAATACTATCTGAATCAGCTTTGTAAGGGTGTCTCCTCAACTCAAAAAGTTATCATCAAGGGTTCATGAGAATTCTTTGTTCACCAAAAGATATGGTCGACTTCTCAATCTGGTTACCTCAAGCTTTGAAGAAGACATGATGTGTGTGCTCTTTCAGTTCTTTGATCCTGTACATCATTGTTTCACCTTTCCCAATTATCAATTGGTGCCCATAATGGAAGAGTTCTCCCAACTATTGGGAGTACCTGTTCTTGATCAAATTCCTTTCACTGGTTTAGAGAAAGATTCACAACCTGAAGAGATTGCATCAACCTTACATTTGAAGTGGTCCGACATTGTAGCTAATTGGGAAATAAGGAGTGGAGTCAAAGGTTTTCTTGCTAAGTTTCTATTAGAGAAGGCTCAACTTTTCCTGGATGCTTTGGATTTGCAAACTTTTGAAGAAGTCTTAGCTCTTCTAATCTATGGTTTAGTATTGTTCCCTAATCTGAACCAACTCATAGATGTGAATGCTGTCAAAATCTTCCTTTCTCGTAACCCTGTGCCTACTTTGCTCGGAGACATTTTGCATTCTCTTCACACTCGTACTATAAGGAGGAGAGAGTCTCTTATGTGTTGCATATTGTTGCTATCAGTTGGTTTATTTCACACTTTCCCCGATCAGTATTGAAGAATGCACAAGGTCTGAGGTGATCTCAAAGGATGATGTCACTCTCTCATTCGGATATTTATCGGTGTTCTCGATCTCTGAAGGATGTTACTATCATTAACCTCTATGGGGAATTCCCTAATGTTCCGCTCCTCGACATTATGGGAGGTATTACTTACAACCCTTCTTTGGCTCTATGATAATTTGGTTATGCTCGAAGAGATGGTCCCCATGACGCACTTATCCAGGGTATTGTGTTCGACTACGAGAACGATGTTCAAAGTTATTGCCAAAGGTTTGTATGAGCTTAGGGCATGGTAAGCAATGTTGATAGCAAGACTTTGGGACATAATAATTTTATCCCTTTTGAGCCGTATCTCAAATGGGTGCGAGCTCGCGCTCAAAACCTCATGATGCCGTATCCAACTATCCTACCAATGATTATGGAGCCCATTGCTGAAGGGGATGTTCCATATACCATTCTCCATCCTGACATGCCTACTGACCTCGAGGAATTGCAGAAGTCATGGGTTCAACTTAAGGGAGAACGAGACACCTTTGAAGCTCGATTCTACGCAAGCGAGAAGAAAGTGTTAAAGCTCACAAAGTAACTTCATGAGGAGTAAAGCCTGAATGCCTACATCGACACGAAGAGGAGACGTTTGTTGGTGACTTGATCTCTTTGTCTTAGGATTTCATTTTGTTGTCTCTTTGAGACCCTTTTGCTTTTTCATTATAAGCTCAAGGAGCAATTCTAAGTACTTGAACTTATTAATGCAACTGTTGTTTTTGTTTCCTTTTTGGCTAGCAAATTTAAATATCCTGAGGTTCTTGAAAACATTGCATCTGCATATTGTTGTACCCCAAAATTTTCCCTCTCATTTCATCAACATTTCTCATCACAAGAATCTTGGAACTAAAGATCAAGCTAAGGTTTGCTCTGCTCAGGACACCTCCTTGCACTGTTGACCTAAATTAGGGTTTGAGTTTGCACAGGGATGTTTTGACCCACAATGCCCAAAGTGACTTTCATACTTCATGTTGGACTCATAAGTTTGCCCATACCAAGTTTCAAGCCTTGAATCAAATTTTTGCCCACTCAATTGGACAGTTGACCTATAAATCAGCTGTATTGGGGAAAAAGTCAACTGTGGCCAATTGACAGTCAAACCTCATGAATTTTGACCCACATCAACATTATGAACTCATATGAACCATTTGATCAAGTTTGGATCACAATTCCATAAGAAATTTGATCAGATCACCAAAAGGGCAAAATGGTCATTTTTAGGGTTTTGACTGTGTAAAGGTAATTTTTGACTGTTTGACCTAACCAATGGAAAAACAAGCTCAACCATGGACACAAGGACTCAATGACATTGTCTTGACGCATTCAACAAGTTCAAAAGATCTCAAATGCATAGGATTGACAGATGAATTTTTCAGTCAACTGATCAAAATTTAACTGTACACTGAAAAGTCAAACTTTGACTTTTTGGTCAAAATCAAGTGCCAAGGGTCATTTTTCATCAAGACATGTCAAATTATGAAACTTGTTCATCAAGAAACCCAAAATTACAAATTAGGGTTTGAAATTGAAAAATTTCATAACTTAGAAATTTTCTAAGTTATGAAATTTTCTTAATTTTTCCTAACTTTACCCCACATTTTCACCAAGATGCAAGTGGATTCAAACAAAACTTACAACATGAAAGTTGTATTCCATAACAAAGTCTACAACTTTTATTCACAAAGTTTTCTCAAAAGAATCTTGGATCTCAAGTTATTATTTTTGGAACAAGGGTACCTAAAACTTTTAACTTAGAGAAATTTTGCCCTAGTTTAGGCAGGATTTTGACCCATCTTCTTGACCATTTTTCACATAGTTCCAATTGTATTCTTAAGTTGAATTTCAAAGATGGATTATAGTACATGTTGCAAGCTTTCCAAATTGTCCAAGAAATCCTCAAACACATTTGTGGTTAGGGAGAATCGAATGCTTGAAGTTGGCAAAAACTCACTTTATAACCATGGCCAATACATGTTCATACCACTTGCCAAATCTGACCAACCTAGCTTAGTACATAATTACAGGTCTCTAAACCAATTTACACTCAAAAATTGAATTCAAATACATTGGACATTGACATTGTTCTGATCAAGAGAGCATTGTACAATAAACATTTCCATTTTGAGCATAAAGGTAATACTTCCATTTTCATAAAGGGAACTTTATGTCAAATTGCATTTTCTTGAGCCTTGGACTTTTTTTTCCTTGCAGCAAACAAGTTCCCTAATCTCAGGAATAGTACACCAACTTGAGCATGCTTGTAACTAGCCTGTACATGTCATAACTTGGTCACTTCACATCTTTGCTTTCAAAACAAGTCAAATGGCCAAAAGCTCATAACACACACATCTGATATATTGAACTCAAGCAAAGTTTTCAAACAAGTTTCTCATATCCTTGTAAGCCAGAAACACGAGTCTTTGACCTCTCTAACCCCCTTGTGCACAAAATTTCCATTTCTGCCCAAAACAGGGCCAATTCTGCAAATCACAAGGCACAATCAAATCCCCTCGTGTGTTTTGTCCAAAATCACTTCAAACACATTCTAAACAATATATATAAGATGTCCATACCATTCACAAGTTGTTGTAACTCCATTTACACACATCACCATTTTTGTTTGGAAGTTTTGCAGGTTGAGTTCTGTAGCACGATTCAGGCCACTTCAAAATAAACTAAGCATTGGGAAAGGTTCAGAGGACATCAAGCAAGCTCAAAAGAACCTCAGGCCCCATTGAAAGTTGCTGCATTGTCCAGCTCGAACTCAACTGAAACAGGTATTTCATGAACTTTTATCTCTCTATTTAGGAACATTTAGACTTAGGTTTGTGAATGAAAGATGTTGTATTCATTGCCCTGAAACCATACATGTGCTTAGTTTTCATTTATATTAATCGTGTTAAGAGAATTTCATCCATGAACTTTCTGAAAAAACTAGGTTAGAAATTAGGGCCAAAGAAATTCTCTCTGGTTTTTGAGAGTTAGATTAAGTTTTTTATATGGTTAGAATCGTGGTTTGATGCTCTACAAGTTTCATGTTTTGAGTTTTGTCAAAAGATCACAAATACAGGAGATACGAGTTTATGTAGCAAGCGCGCGTTTTTTCAAAGTCTGGAGGAAGAAGATGAAGCTGGTGGGCTGGGCTGACTTGTTTTTGCTTCTAACACTTTCTTTTTTCAGTTTCACACCCCATGGCCCATTTCTTTATATTTTTATTATTTTTGCATTTTTATTTCACTTCTGACTTTGATATTTTATTTTTAAATATAAAAAATGCTCCAAAAATATTTTTATAATTTTTTACATTTATTTGGTATTTATTTTAATTATTACTAGCATTAAAACATTTTATATGCTTTTATATTATTTTGTTTAATTTTAAAAATAATGCAAATAATACTTTTATTTTCATTTCTATTTTTATTCACACCAAAAATATTTTCTTGAATATATTGTATTTTTATAAATATTTTATTTTATTTTTTACACACTTAACATATATATATATATATATATATATATATATATATATATATATATATATATATATATATATATATATATATATATATATATATATATATATATATATATATATATATATTATTAAATAATTAGAACAAAAAAACACAAAATAAATACATTTTTATTTTTATTATTATTTTATACTAAAAAAATACTTTTTTTCAATATACTTTTATTTTTGTACATATTGATACATTTTTGTATATAAATAATAAATAATACTATTTCTTTAAGGAATTAGGGTTTACCCTAAAAATAATTAAAATTAACTTTTTATTTTATTTATTTCTTTACATTTATTTCCATTTAAAGATACTTTACATACATAAAAAACTTTTTTTGCATAATATATTTTATCTAATATTTATTTATTATATTTTATTTAAATATTGTACATTTAAATATTATGCCTTGCAAATTCAATTTGGTTGTAATAATTTAGGGTTTAATTTCTTGCAAAATAATCCCCTATTCAAATTTGTACCCCCCCTCCCTATATCATGTTGTAATAGTTTAGAATTTTAATTCTCGCACCTTTTAAGCTTTCAATTATGCCATGATTAGAGAATTAGGGTTTGTATGCAAAATCAAAACTAACAAATAGCTTGACCTAATCAAAGATAAAAATGCATGAAAAAACAAACACAGTGCACACTTACACCCCTAGGGTTACAATCCACTTGTTGCCTTCAAAAATGGGCCATGGTATGCATGTCAAGTACTTTGGCAAAGCAAAAACAAAACAAAAGATCATAGTCCCTCGATGATGCTATCTGAGTTGCCTAAACAAAAATGATCAAGTCCCTTAAGAAAATTGCCAAAAATACTTGACATAATTGCTATCATGGTCTATACGATGACCCGCGCCTGTCCCGTTTAACATCCTAACACAAGGTTGTTCACCAAATACAATGGTGAAGCAACATTGTTAAAAGGGTTAAAAACATAAGAAAGATCTTTGAGTAAAAATAGGGTAGATAGCTCTTAGTTACTTGATCAAAGCTTGCAAAACACATCCTTGCTATCTTCAAAACACACTTCACCGCACAATTTCAAAACCCTACTTTCAAACATTGAAAACTTTTCAAAAGACAAAAACACCTTTGTATACATTCAAACAAGAATCATTACAAAGGTTGCCACAACGATGGCCTCTTTTCAAAACATCTTTCAAAATCACACACAAAGCACCATTTCAAACAATTAAAGAGCACCATTTCAAACAATTGAAAAGCAAAGCAAGTGATCTAAACAAGTAACTAAGAGCCCATGGATAATCATGGATAGAAAGGGTGCTAATACCTTCCCTTTCTATAATCTACTCCCCGAACCCAAGAAAACATCTCAAAGGTCTTTCCTGTGCTTTTTGACCTTTCTTTAGGATAAAATAAAAAGTCGGTGGCGACTCTTGCTAAACCGAAACATTTGTGAACACAAACGCAAAATCCCAAGTCAGTTCTCCCACCGTATCACAGAACTGGCGACTCTGCTGGGGATAAATAAAAAGTGGGGTAACCTTAGGTCTTAGATCACCCTTTGCATGATTATATTGTTTGCTTTGATTGCTTTACATTTGGTTCTCTTGTTTGGGGTTGAAATCCTCTACCCGGATTTGGGAAACATTCATAGGTAAATAGCAATACGTTATGGAAACTGTGCGGGGTATACCGACATGGTTGAAGCAATAGCTATATTAGTGCGACATATTTGTGGGTACCGGTAGCCTTTGAGTCAATCAAAGAGAATACGGGGCCGCTGAGTGATGTCATAAAGCACTAATGAACTCACAGAACCTTACTTGACCATCTTGGCCTTTTATTAGGGGTAGTGAGATGACCGACTTTGGTGCAGTGTGAAGTTGGTAGATACTCGATACTACACTCATTGAGGGTTGTTTTCTTGGAATATTTTGGTCGCTAGTTAAGTGGCTAAACCAAAACAATGAACATAGAAAACAATCCAGTGATATTGAGCTCCTTAGAACCCGATTACTATTTATAGGACAGGTTTGAGCCAACTAAACTCAAGAGGGTATTTACCTATGAAACCTCATGTAAGCCTGAAACTAGGGTTTTGTGTGACTTGCTTGTACATGTGCTTGTGCATACATCATGAACATCATATGCATCCACTAACCATTTCAAGGGTTTGGATCTTCATCTTTGTTCTTGTTTTGTAGGTCATGGAATCTCTTCGCAGGAAAATAATCCAAGTCAACCTTGTGAGAATCCCTCCTCAACTCAAGGAGCTCACTTCCAGGATTCCAGAGAATTCTATCTTCAGTGAAAGACATGGTAGGCTTCTCAACTTGGTCAACTCCAACATTGAAGAAGACATGGTGAAAGTTCTCTTCCAGTTCTTTGGCCCCCTACACCACTGTTTCACATTCCCTGATTACCAACTAGTACCTACTTTGGAGGAATTTTCTCAACTCCTGAGAATTCCTATTCTTCATCAACTACCCTACAACAGTACAGAAAAAGAACCAAAGCCTGAAGATGTTGCTCAAGCATTACACTTGCAACCATCTGATATCAAGGGACATTGGGAAACCAGGAGTGGTGTCAAGGGTTTCTTGGCAAAGTTTCTGTTTGAGAAGGCACAAGACTGCTGGAATTCTCTTGATCTATAAGCCTTTGAAGAGATTGTGGAACTCCTTATCTATGGGTTGGTCCTGTTCCCAAACCCTGATCAACTTATAGATGTGAATGCTGTCAAGATTTTCATATCTCGGAATCCTGTGCCTACATTGCTTGGGGACATCCTACACTCATTTTACACACGAACAATGAGGAAAAGAGGTGTTCTAATGTGATGTACTCCTCTCCTAGCAAGGTGGTTTATTTCTCACCTTCCACAATCAGTTTTGAAGAATGAGCAGAGTTTAAGGTGGTCACAACGATTGATGACCCTCACACATTCTGATGTACATTGGTATTCTCGGTCCAGAGAAAATGTCATCATCATTGATCATTGTGGGGAATTCCCTAATGTCCCTCTACTTGGCATTAGGGGAGGCATTACCTATAACCCCTGTTTAGCTCTAAGACAGTTTGGATATGCTCGGAGGGATGGCCCTCATGACATGCTGATTCCTGACCTAGTTTTTGACTTCGACAACGATGTGCAAGGACTTCGACAAAGGTTCATCATAGCTTGGAGGATGCCCAATAAGGTGGATAGTAAGACACTGGGGCACAAGAATTCCATCCCCCTTGAGCCTTATCTCAAGTGGGTACGAACCCGTGCCCAGAATCTTATGATGCCATATCCTCACATTCTCCCCTTAATCAAAGAGCCTGTTATGGAAGGAGAGGTTCCATACACCCTCCTACATCCTGACATGCCAACATCATGGGAAGAATTGCAAAAGAGTTGGATCCAACTCAAGGAAGAACGAAATACTTTTGAAGCCAGCTTCTATGCCAGTGAGAAGAAGGTTTTGGAGCTTACCCGCCGACTTCATGAGGAGGAAACTCTTAACACATACATCGCACCAAATAGGATGCGCAATGTCTTTTTACATTAAGAATTTTGTAATGTTTTGTCCATGGGACACTTATGTACTAACAAATTTCTTCTTAATATGACGTGTGTTCCTTTTTGTTTGCAACAAATTTGAATTTCTGAATCCTTGAATGCATTACATGAATAACATACCATTCATCATATGCATAAACAGGTCTTCACACCAGGTTTCCTTATCTTTCTGCTGTTTATTTCAGCAAGATGGATTTGGAGCAGACGGTTAAGGATCTGCAAGCACAAAATTCTCAATTCTAGCAACTCCTCGTGACCTTAGCAAAGGGTCAAGAGGACCTTAAAGCACTGTTGGAGAAAAATAAAGAGAAAAAGAAGAAAAGGCCCGGAGTAGCCACTTTTGGAAGAAGGTTTGAAAGCAATGCTAGAAAAGTTCCCGAGTTCCCCTCAACGTCTGATGAAGGGGCTGGTAAAGGAAAAGGAGCTGCGGGACCTTTTGAATCTGAAGTTGAAGAGGAGGAAGAGGAAGAAGACGAAGACTACTCCGAACAGCAATATCCCCCGGCGGATGATAAATATAAAAATCTTGAGGATATATTGGAAGCCATGGAGTTGCAAAAGGTACCTGGTTTAGATTTTGAAGAACTAGGGTTGGTCGCTGGGATCGTCATTCCTCCCAAGTTTAAAGTACCAACATTTGCTAAGTATGACGGTCTGTCCTGCCCAAAGATGCATCTGAGATCCTATGTCAGAAAGATCCAACCCCACTCATCTGATAAGACCTTTGGATACACTTTTTTCAAGACAGTTTGTCAGGCACACAATTGGACTGGTTATATCAACTTGAGAGGTCTGAGTTTCATAACTGGGAAGACTTAGCTGCTGCTTTTTACCGTCAATACCAATACAATGCTGATTTGGCGCCCACTCGTACTCAGCTACAAAGTATGGGGATGGCTTCCAATGAAGGATTTAAGGAGTATGCCCAGAAGTGGCGTGATCTGGATGGAAGGGTGCAGCCACCATTGTCGGATAGAGAGCTGGTTGACATGTTTCTAGGGACCCTGTCTGGCCCTTTCTTCAATCATTTAATTGGGAGTTCCTCCGCGGGATTTACCGAATTAATTCTGACCGGCGAAAGGGTCGAGGCCGGTATTAAAAGTGGTAAGATTCAGAAAGATACCTCCGCGTCCACTGCTATTAAGAAGGCCTTCCCAACTAAGAAGGAAGTCTCTGCTGTTTATTCTCAGAAAAGTCAAGGAAGAACCGAGCGCCGGCCAACTGTAGGGGCTGTGATGATTCAAAACTCTTCAAATGATCAACCTCGCAGCAATCCGCCAAGATCTAATCAACAACGGGTAGAAAGGCCACAACGGCAGTTCACCCGAATCAACATGACGCCAGCTCAAGTACTCCCTCATTTGTTAAAGTTGAATCTTACCAATTTGAAGGAAGCACCAAAGAACCCTAATACCTCCTCTCCATACTACAACTCCAATGCCAAGTGTGCTTACCACTCTGACAGTGCAGGGCATGATACCAACAACTGTTGGGCTCTTAAGAACAAAATCCAAGACCTGATTGACGCCAAGTAGAATTCGATGCGCCCGAGAAGCCAAATGTGATTTCTGCCCCAATGCCCAAGCACGATCATAATGTTCATGCCGTTATGGAAGACCTTCATGTTACCGATGTTGCTGACCGTTTAACTCCGTTACTAGTGATTAAAGAGAATTTGATGAGAGTCGGGATATTCTCAGGCTGTGGAAAAGACTGCTACTTTTGTTTAAACATACGAGCTGACTGTCCAATGTTGAAATCAGGTATCCAATGCCTGATGGATACCCAAGAGATACTCTTCCAAAAGACCCTTGTTGATACCTTCACTCCTGTTACTCCTGCTACTTTTGCTCCTTCAACCAACGACATTGCAATAATAACCATTTCCGACAATCTTCCCAAGGCTTGCAAAAGGCCTGTCAAGATTACACCTGATCCTGAGTTTGTACCATTAAAAATCACCATGCCGGGGCCTGTCCCGTATCAATCTAACAAAACGATACCATGGAACTACGGAGGAGAAATCTTCTATCATGGTATCAAACAGATTGAAGCAGTCCAAGAGAATTCTGAAGAGGAAACCCCTGATATAGGGAACATTGCAGGAACAAGCAAGATAACTCACAGCGGCCAGATTTTTTCTCCGGAGATTTCTCCCCCTCGAGCAATCTTCAGATCCTCGAAAGCTTTTGTGCCTGTTAAGCCATCTGTGCAAGACCCGATAATTGAAGAATTGGATACTCCTGAAGTAAGACTATCTATTGATACTACCGATAAGGGTAAGGGGATACTAGAAGCGCCTGTCAGGACGAAGGCTTATACTGTGGTTATCCCCGAAACCACCCAGAAAGAAATGGAGGAAATCTTGAAAATAATCAAAAGGAGCGATTTCGACGTCGTGGAACAGCTAGGGCAGACCCCTTCTAAAATATCCATGTTGGCTCTTCTACTCTGCTCTGAGGCCCATGCTAAGGCCTTAATCAAATTTTTAAAGACGGCACACGTGCCCCAAGAAAATTCGGCTGACCAGTTTTAGGAGTGCGTGGCCAGCCTTATTGTTGATAATGGTCTTGGCTTTTCCGATGTTGATTTGACTCCCAAGGGAAGGAAACACAATGACGCGCTACATGTCTCAATTGAATGCAGGGGAACCACCCTCGCCCATGTCTTAGTTGATACTAGTTCTTCCTTGAATGTGCTACCGAAGAAAGCATTAGACCGTTTGGACTGTGAAGGATTGACCCTCAAACCCAGTAACATTGTTGTTAGGGCTTTTGATGGGTCCAAAAGAATGGTTCACAGAGAGGTTGACATTCCTATCAAAGTGGGCACATAAGTTTTCAACTCCATCTTTTATGTGATGGACATCCGTCCTTCGTATTCGTGTTTGTTGGGAAGACCGTGGATCCATTATGCTGGGGCAGTTACCTCCTCTTTACACCAAATGCTGAAGTATCCTGTTAAGGGTAAGATTATAACGGTGCACGGCGAGGAAGAGTACATGATAAGTCATCTCAACTCCTTCTGCTATGTGGAGTTGGATGGAGAGTTCATCGAAACGCCTTTCCAACATTTTGAGGAAGTTTCTCCTGAGGTCGCAGTTGCGAATACAATGGTTGAGGTGCCTATCATTCCCAAGCATGTATCTAGGATGGTATCTCTCAAGGACGCAGAGGCTGTAGTCAAAGAAGGAAAGAGCACAATGTGGGGGCAACTGCCTGGTTTTTCCCATAATACGGACAAGTTTAGATTAGGGTTTACTGCTGCAGGACAAAAAGCTATGCGTCGCTCCAAGGCTGGAGGACCACCCGTCAAAATCACTCACCACAGAATTAATGCTGTAGAAGATGAGGATGGAGAGGACAACTTTGAAGATTGGATCTTTCCAACCGTCGAAGGGGGCTTAAGCAACTGGGAAGCAAAGGATTTTATTCCCATCACCTTCATCAACCAGTAAATTTATCTTTGAACAATTTCCCATTTTTGGTCTGTAATAACTAAACAATTCGTACACTATTTTCACCTCATGCCTTGCCCGGGGCATGTAGGTCCATTTGTAAGGGCTTGATTTTCTTCATTATTATATGCCATGTTTTAATGAATCATTGGACGTCTTCATCTATAAACGGTTGTGTTCATTTTCTTTACTTTTGCATTTTGTTTTGTTTAAGGATGACTATCCCTTACACACACCCACACTCACGAATGCAGGTACCCGTCCACTCCAGATTCCATGGGTGACTATTCTGCTTTAGCCTTCGGTAACTCTGAAGATTTGGTCAATCATGCTGAGTACGAAGTTGACGAAGACTGTGAAGTGCCGGGAGAGTTAGCCAGGCTTTTGAAACAAGAAGAGAGGGCTATTCTGCCTCATGAAGAGTTGATAGAAACCATCAACTTGGGAACAGAGGAAGACAAGAAAGAGGTAAAAGTGGGTGCCAACCTGGAACCAAGTGTCAAAGAGCGCTTAGTGCAGTTGTTGAACGAATATGTTGAAATCTTCGCCTGGTCTTATGAAGACATGCCGGGACTAGACACAGATATCATGGTCCACCGTCTCCCTACAAGAGAAGACTGTCCACCGGTCAAGCAAAAGGTCTGCCGAATGAGGCCTGGCATGTCTAAGAAGATCAAAGTTGAGGTAATGAAGCAATTCAATGCTGGATTTCTGGCTGTTACTTCCTATCTATAATGGGTTGCTAACATTGTGCCAGTGCCTAAGAAGGACGGCAAGGTCAGAATGTGTGTGGACTATCGGGACTTAAACAGGGCTAGCCCTAAAGACGATTTTCCACTATGACACATCGACATTTTGGTTGACAACATAGCTCAACACAAGGTATTTTCCTTCATGGATGGATTCTCGGGATACAACCAGATCAAAATGGCCCCCGAGGACATGGAGAAAACTACTTTTGTCACGCAATGGGGTACCTTCTGCTACAAAGTGATGCCATTCGGACTGAAGAATGCAGGGGAAACCTATCAACGCGCCATGGTAGCTTTATTTCATGATATGATACATCATGAGATCGAAGTTTACATAGAGGACATGATAGCTCGATCACAGACGGAAGAAGAACACCTTGATCATTTGCAAAAGTTGTTTGCCAGGTTGAAGGAGTATAAGCTCAGACTGAACCCAAGCAAGTGCACTTTTGGAGTTAGGTTTGGTAAAATTTTGGGATTTATTGTAAGCAACAAAGGCATTGAGGTTGATCCATCTAAAGTAAAGGCTATACAAGAAATGCATGCCCCCCGCATTGAAAAGGAGGTTAGAGGATTCTTGGGACGCTTAAACTATATTACGAGGTTCATCTCTCACCTGACATCTACCTGTGAGCCAATCTTCAAGCTGCTGAAGAAAGATCAGGTAGTTGAATGGAACAATGATTGTCAAGTTGCTTTTGATAAGATCAAGGAGTATTTATTGGAACCTCCTATTCTGATGCTACCCGTCGAAGGAAGGCCGTCAATCATGTATCTGACTGTGTTGGATAACTCAATGCGGTGCGTATTGGGCCAACATGACGAGTCTGGCTGAAAAGAGCATGCCATTTATTACCTTAGCAAAAAGTTTACCGACTGTGAGACTCGCTACTCACTGCTCGAGAAAACTTGTTGCGCTTTGGGATGGGCTGCTCGCCGGCTAAGGCAATATATGTTGACTCATACCACTCTGCTGATTTCTAAGATGGATCTGATCAAGTATATCTTCGAGAAGCCTGCTTTATCTGGAAGAATCGCTAGATGGAAGATGACCCTGACTGAGTATGATATCCAATATACTACCCAAAAAGCTATAAAGGGGAGTGTACTAGCTGACCATCTAGCTCATCAAGCTGTCAAAGATTACCGATCTATGAGATTTGACTTCCCTGACGAGGACATCATGACATTGGACAACATTGAAGGTAACGGACCGTATGACAGACCTGAACAAGGATCCCGATGGACCCTGTACTTTGATGTTGCTTCAAATGCACTTGGCAACGGTATCAGTGCAATACTCATTTCTCCGGAAGGTTGCCATACACCCTTCACTGCCCGACTTTGCTTCAGCTGTACCAACAACATGGCTGAATATGAAGCTTGCATCTTTGGTCTCAAGGCTGCTATAGACTTGGTAATCAAATCTTTGGTCGTATTTGGGGACTCGGCTTTGGTTATCAGTCAAGTCAAAGGAGAGTGGGACACCAAACATCCTAATCTTATCCCATACAAAGAACATGTCTTGACATTGTTTCCTCATTTCGAGCAGATTACCTTCGAGCATTTCCCGCGAGAAGAAAATCAGCTAGCCGATGCTCTGGCTACAATGTCTTCCATGTTTAAGCTCAACTGGGATAACGAGGCTCCCCAAATTACCATCGAGCGAATGGACGAACTTGCGCACTGTCACGAGATTAACACCGAAGAAGTAGTGGAACAACCCTGGTTTCATGAAATCAAAAGGTATCTCCAGACTCAAGAATACCCTGAAGGAGCTTCCGTCAATGACAAAAAGTTCTTAAGGAGATTTGCTGCCAAGTTCTTCCTGAGCAATGGCATCCTTTATAAGCGCAGCCATGATTGTGCTCTACTTCATTGTGTGGACAAGGTTGAAGCAGAGTTGATCATGACCGAAATACATAGTGGCACATTTGGCACCCACTTGAGCGGACATACGATGGCTAAGAAGATTCTAAGGGCAGGCTACTACTGGTCTACCATGGAAGCTGATTGTCATCAACATTCTCGCACTTGTCACAAATGCCAAGTCTACACTGACAAGGTGCATTTTCCTCCTGTTCCTCTCAACGTTCTGACAACTCCTTGGCCATTCGCAATGTGGGGCATTGACATGATTGGAGAGATCAAGCCTACGACATCCAATGGGCATCGCTTCATCCTGGTGGCTATTGACTACTTCACCAAGTGGGTCGAAGCAGCTTCCTATGCCTCAGTTACAAAGAATGTGGTTGCTCGCTTCATCAAGCAGAACCTCATATGCCGGTATGGTATCCCCGACAGGATTATCACGGGCAACGGTACAAATTTGAACAACACCATGATCACCGCTCTATGCGAAAAGTTCAAGATTTATCATCACAATTCATCTCCCTATCAGCCGAAGATGAACGGTGCTGTTGAAGTCGCGGACAAAAATATCAAGAAGATCATTCAAAAGATGACCGTCACCTACAAGGACTGGCATGAGATATTACCATTTGCTCTGCATGGATATCGTACCACGACACGTACTTCAACAGGGGAAACCCCATTTTCTTTGGTATATGGCATGGAAGCTGTTCTACCCATGGAAGTTCATATTCCTTCCTTGAGGATTATGAAGGATGTCGGTTTGAGTGAAGACGATTGGATTCAGACCCGGCTTGATCAACTTAATTTGATCGACGAGAAATGACTTACTGCTGTTTGTCATGGTCAGACGTATCAAAAACGGATGATCAAGGCTTTCAACAAGAAAGTCAGGCGTCAGGTATATCAAGTCGGAGATCTTGTAATCAAGCGGATCATCTTGCCGCAAAGTGATCCCAGGGGAAAATGGACTCCTACTTACGAAGGACCATTTGTGATCAAGAGCATCTTTTCTGGTGGGGCAATGATTCTGACCACTATGGACGGTGACGACTTTCCGCACCCTGCGAACGCAGACATAGTCAAAAGATACTACGCATAAAACGACTCGACAAGTTGAAAACCCGAAAGGGCGACTTGGGCAAAAATGGGCATCCCGGTGAATCGAAAACCCAAAAGGGCGGTTCAGGCAAAAATTAGGGATAAAACAAAAAATCTGTACACCCGGCAAGTTGAAAACCCGAAAGGGCGACTTGGGAAAAAAAGGGTTTCCTGGTGGATCGAAAACCCGAAAGGGCGGTCCAGGAAAAATTTAGGGAATTAAAGCGTATGACTATGTCTCGTCGGATCACTTTAAGGACAATCTCTTCACCAACAAAGCTCCAAGCTACTGATCAATCCAATCATCGGCGGACGAAGCAGCAAATGGACAAGATATTCAAAGTTGTGAAGGCTATAGCAGAATGGGAATCCCATGGAATTGTTACACATGGCCATCTTTCTTTTGTATAAATTTTTTCGATTTTTACAACAACATTCTCTTACTAGGATGTATGTCTCCTTTGTACAAAGATACTCACAAAAGTTAATACAAAGATAGTTCAAAATGCAAAAATTTGCTTGCCTTTCTTTCTTTTTTACACTTATGTTTTTATTTGAAAACGTCCAAAGTTTTGTTAAATAGGCATATGCATTTGAATATAATCACTGCTTACAAATAAAATGAAATTGAGAAAGGATAATTACTGATAGGTTGAAGGTCTAGGAAGATATCTTTGTGCCATTCCAGAAGAAATCCCCTGTAATACATTGTTCAAATCCTCAACAAAGCCAAAGTCTTAAAGTATGTGTCCCCAGCGGAGTTAAACTTCAAGATCCCCAGCGGAGCCCGAAAACCCTGAAATACCTATCCCCAGTGGAGCCAGAATATTCTGAACCTTCTTCCCCAGCGAATTCAAATTTCCAACTATCAATCCCCGGTGGGAACTGTTCTACTTCGCCCAATTTCCCCAGCAGGCTATCTTAAAAGTCTTAAAACCAAGCAAATAACAGTTAACTTCTTGGCTTATCCCCAACTAGGATGCTTCCCCAGTAGTTTGGCATACAACCCAAAGCTCCTGATTTCACCGGCCGAGTAAACATTCGCCCCACAGAGTTATCTCCCAGCAAGATCGAAGATTCTCGGTCTCTTTTCTCCAAGCAGAAGCCTCCCAGGTTTTTAACTCCCCAGTAAAGATTTTCGGAATTTTCCTTACTTCCAGGAAAGTCATGAAGGATTCTCATTCCCTGCAGAAGTTGTCAAAGGCCTTGTTAATCCCTAAAAATCGCCAAGGATTTTCAATCTCCAGCAGTGGTCCCGAGATTTCTCCTTATCAAACAATCATAGATCTTTAATCCCCAAGCAGTCAGCAAGGATTTCTCATCTTCAACAATCAAAGTTTTTCTTGAATCCTCAACATTGGTCAAGGATTTACTTTCCCCAGCAGCAGTCAAAGGTTTTATTATCTCCAGTTATCAAGGATTTATTTTCCTCAGCAAGATAACCACTCAGCTTACATGCCCATCCATTACATTCATATATCATAAACATTGATGAAACACAGTTCATTGCATCATACATATCATGCAACATAACTTTGTGTTTTAGCTAACATTTTACCCTTTTCAGGATAAGATTAAAAGGCTATCATTAACAATCATTCAGATACAGTATGGATACACCCCAAACACGGCGGTCATTCTATTACTCATTCAGAACTTCAAGTCAAAATACAGTACAGATACACCCCAGACACGACGGTCATTCTACTACTCATTAAGACTTCAGCAATCCGATTCAGACTAGATACACTCCAGACACGGCAGCCATTCTATCTCTCATTCAGATTCAACTATCAACTACAAGTTCAGATACGCTCCAAACACGGATGCCATTCTGGCCCTTACACCAGAAGTTTGATTCTCCTAAGTGAAGTCGCCACAGAAGTCATTCTATCACTCATTCAAATCCCAGTTACAGTCTCAGATACACTCCAGACACGGAAGTCATTCTGCTACTCATACAAATCTCAACTTCAGATACAATACAGATATACTACAGACACGACAGTCATTCTGATATTCATTCAAGAATCAAATACAGTTACAGCTCGGATATGCTCTAGACACAGACGCCATTCCCTTGCTCATACAAACCCAATCTCCAGATACAACTCAGATACGTTCCAAATACGGATACCATTCTGATGATCATTCTATTGATGTTCAACAAACAAGTCTTGGATGGCATCTTTAAGCCCATCTCCATCAAGATTCTACCATCTCTAAATGGCATCTTTAAGCCCATTCCCTCCGTTACAATTTGACGAGTGCAAATTTACGGGCACTCTAGTGTCCAATCCTCTTTTACCTTCGAGTCACGAAAGGCAAGCTTGCCAATCTAACTCTTCAGGTTCAAGAAGATTGAACAGGGGCAACTATTGTACCCCAAAATTTTCCCTCTCATTTCATTAACATTTCTCATCACAAGACTCTTGGAACTAAAGATCAAGCTAGGGTTTGCTCTGCTCAGGACACCTCCTTGCACTGTTGACCTAAATTAGGGTTTGAGTTTGCACAGGGATGTTTTGACCCACAATGCCCAAAATGAATTTCATACTTCATGTTGGACTCATAAGTTTGCCCATACCAAGTTTCAAGCCTTGAATCAAATTTTTGCCCAGTCAATTGGACAGTTGACCTAGAAATCAGTTGTATTGGGGAAAAAGTCAACTGTGGCCAATTGATAGTCAAACCTCATGAATTTTGACCCACATCAACATTATGAACTCATATGAACCATTTGATCAAGTTTGGATCACAATTCCACAAGAAATTTGATCAGATCACTAAAAGGGCAAAATGGTCATTTTTAGGGTTTTGACTGTGCAAAGGCAATTTTTGACTGTTTGACCTAACCAATGGAAAAACAAGCTCAACCATGGACACAAGGACTCAATGACATTGTCTTGACCCATTCAATAAGTTTAAAAGATCTCAAATGCATAGGATTGACAGATGAATTTTTCAATCAACTCATCAAAATTTGATTGTACACTGAAAAGTCAAACTTTGACTTTTTGGTCAAAATGAAGTGCCAAGGGTCATTTTTCATCAAGACATGTCAAATTATGAAACTTTTTCATCAAGAAACCCAAAATTACAAATTAGGGTTTGAAATTGAAAATTTTCATAACTTAGAAATTTTCTAAGTTATGAAATTTTCTTAATTTTTCCTAACTTTGCCCCACATTTTCACCAAGATGAAAATGGATTCAAACAAAACTTACAACATGAAAGTTGTAGTCCATCACAAAGTCTACAACTTTGATTCACAAAGTTTTCTAAAAAGAATCATGGATCTCAAGTTATTATTTTTGGAACAAGGGTACCTAAAACTTTTAACTTAGAGAAATTTTGCCCTAGTTTAGGCAGGATTTTTACCCATCTTCTTGGCCATTTTTTACATAGTTAAACTTGGATTCTTAAGTTGCATTTCAAATATGGATTATATTACATGTTTCAAGCTTTCCAAATTGTCCAAGAACTCCTCAAACACATTTGTGGTTAGGGAGAATCGAATGCTTAAAGTTGGCAAAAACTCACTTTGTAACCATGGCCAATACATGTTCATACCACTTGCCAAATCTGACCAAACTAGCTTAGTGCATAATTACAGGTCTCTAAACCAATTTACACTCAAAAATTGAATGCAAATACATTGGACATTGGCATTGTTCTGATCAAGAGAGCATTGTACAATGAACATTTCCATTTTGAGCATAAAGGTCATACTTCCATTTTCATAAAGGGAACTTTATGTCAAATTGCATTTTCTTGAGCCTTGGACTTTTTTTACTTGCAGCAAACAAGTTCCCCAATCTCATGCATAGTACACCAACTTGAGCATGCTTGTAACTAGCCTGTACAGGCCATAGCTTGGTCACTTCACATCTTTGCTTTCAAAACAAGTCAAATGGCCAAAAGCTCATAACACACACATCTGATATATTGAACTCAAGCAAAGTTTTCAAACAAGTTTCTCATATCCTTGTAAGCCAGAAACACGAGTCTTTGACCTCTCTAACCCCATTGTGCACAAAATCTCCATTTCTGCCCAAAACAGGGCCAGTTCTACAAATCACAAGCCATAATCAAATACCCTCGTGCGTTTTGTCCAAAATCACTTCAAACACATTCTAAACAATATACCTAAGTTGTCCAGGCCATTCACAAGTTGTTGTAACTCCATTTACACACATCACCATTTTTGTTTGGAAGCTTTGCAGATTGAGTTCTGTAGCACGATTCAGGCCACTTCAAAATAAACTAAGCATTGGGAAAGGTTCAGAGGATATCAAGCAAGCTCAAAAGAACCTCAGGCCCCATTGAAAGTTGATGCATTGTCCAGCTCAAACTCAACTGAAATAGGTATTTCATGAACTTCTATCTCTCTATTTAGGAACATTTAGACTTAGGTTTGTGAATGAAAGATGTTGTATTCATTGCCCTGAAACCATACATGTGCTTAGTTTTCATTTATATTAATCGTGCTAAGAGAATTTCATCCATGAACTTTCTGAAAAAACTAGGTTAGAAATTAGGGCCAGAGAAATTATCTTTGGTCTTTGAGAGTTAGATTAAATTTTTTATATGGTTAGAATCGTGGTTTGATGCTCTACAAGTTTCATGTTTTGAGTTTTGTCAAAAGATCACAAATACAGGAGATACGAGTTTGTGTAGCAAGCGCGCGTTTTTTCAAAGTCTGGAGGAAGAAGATGAAGCTGGTGGGCTGGGCTGGCTTGTTTTTGCTTCTAACACTTTCTTTTTTCAGTTTCACACCCCCTGGCCCATTTCTTTATATTTTTATTATTTTTGCATTTTTATTTCACTTCTGACTTTGATATTTTATTTTTAAATATAAAAAATTCTCCAAAAATATTTTTATAATTTTTTACATTTATTTGGTATATACTTTAATTATTACTAGCATTAAAACATTTTATATGCTTTTATATTATTTTGTTTAATTTTAAAAATAATGCAAATAATACTTTTATTTTCATTTCTATTTTTATTCACACCAAAAATATTTTCATTTCTATATTATATATATATATATATATATATATATATATATATATATATATATATATATATATATATATATATATATATATATATATATATATATATATATATATATATATATATATATATATATATATATATATATATATATATATATATATATATATATATATATATATATATATATATATATATATATATATATATATATATATATATATATATATATATATATATATATATATATATATATATATATATATATATATATATATATATATATATATATATATATATATATATATATATATATATATATATATATATATATATATATATATATATATATATATATATATATATATATATATATATATATATATATATATATATATATATATATATATATATATATATATATATATATACTTTTTATTAAATAATTAGAACAAAAAAACACAAAATAAATACATTTTTATTTTTATTATTATTTTATACTAAAAAAAATACTTTTTTTCAATATACTTTTATTTTTGTACATATTGATACATTTTTGTATATAAATAATAAAAAATACTATTTCTTTAAGGAATTAGGGTTTACCCTAAAAATAATTAAAATTAACTTTTTATTTTATTTATTTCTTTACATTTCTTTCCATTTAAAGATACTTTACATACATGAAAAACCTTTTTTTGCATAATATATTTTATCTAATATTTATTTATTGTATTTTATTTAAATATCGTACATTTAAATATTATGCCTTGCAAATTCAATTTGGTTGTAATAATTTAGGGTTTAATTTCTTGCAAAATAATCCCCTATTCAAATTTGTACCCCCTCCCTATATCATGTTGTAATAGTTTAGAATTTTAATTCTCGCACCTTTTAAGCTTTCAATTATGCCATGATTAGAGAATTAAGGTTTGTATGCAAAATCAAAACCAACAAATAGCTTGACCTAATCAAAGATAAAAATGCATAAAAAAACAAACACAATGCACACTTACACCCCTAGGGTTACAATCCACTTGTTGCCTTCAAAAATGGCCATGGTATGCATGTAAAGTACTTTGGCAAAGCAAAAACAAAACAAAAGATCATAGTCCCTCGATGACGCTATTTGAGTTGCCTAAACAAAAATGATCAAGTCCCTTAAGAAAATTGCCAAAAATACTTGACACAATTGCTATCATGGTCTATACGATGACCCACGCCTGTCCCGTTTAACATCCTAACACAAGGTTGTTCACCAAATACAATGGTGAAGCAACACTGTTAAAAGGGTTAAAAACATAAGAAAGATCTTTGAGTAAAAATAGGGTAGATAGCTCTTAGTTACTTGATCAAAGCTTGTAAAAAACATCCTTGCTATCTTCAAAACACACTTCACCACACAATTTTAAAACCCTACTTTCAAACATTGAAAACTTTTCAAAAGACAAAAACACCTTTGTATACATTCAAACAAGAATCATTACAAAGGTTGCCACAACGATGGCCTCTTTTCAAAACATCTTTCAAAATCACACACAAAGCACCATTTCAAACAATTGAAGAGCACCATTTCAAACAACTGAAAAGCAAAGCAAGTGATCTAAACAAGTAACTAGGAGCCCATGGATAACCATGGATAGAAAGGATGCTAATACCTTCCCTTTCTATAATCTACTCCTCGAACCCAAGAAAACATCTCAAAGGTCTTTCCTGTGCTTTTTGACCTTTCTTTAGGATAAAATAAAAAGTCAGTGTCGACTCTTGCTAAACCGAAACACTTGCGAACACAAACGCAAAATCCCAAGTCAGTTCTCCCACCGTATCACACATATCATGCATCATGTCATAGGCAGGTTTTTCGATATAGGTTTCCTCATCTATTTACAGTTTATTTCAGTATAAGATGGCTGTGATACGGTGGGAGAACTGACTAGTGTTTTGCGTTCGCACTTGTGCGGTTGAGCAAGAGTCGCCACCGACTTTTTATTTTATCCTAAAGGAAAGGTTAAAAAAGCACAGCAAAAACCTTTTGAGATATTTCGTGGGTTCGGGGGGTAGATTATGAAAAGGGAAGGTATTAGCACCCTTTTCATCCATGGTTATCCATGGGCTCTTAGTTACTTGGTTTTTTAGATCACTTGCCTTGTTTTTCGATTGCTTTGAAAATGGTGTATGTGTGGGTGCTTTTTGAAAATGTTTTGGAAAAAGATGCCTTGTCTTAGGCCAACCTTGTAATAATTCTTTACTCGAATGTTTTACAAAGGTGCATATCTTTTCGAAAAGATGTTTCAAAAGTTTGAAAAGTTGATTTTTGAAAGTGTTGTGGATTGTGGTTTTTGAAAAGAAGGCAAGTGTTTTTGCAAGTTTGATCTCAAGTAACTAAGAGTTTTTGTCTACCCTATTATACTCAAAGGTTTTTGTCATGTTTTAACCCCGTTTAACAATTTTGTTCCACCATTGAAATTGGTGGACAATCTTGCGTTTAGGAAGTTTATTCGGGACGGGCGCGGGTCATCGTATGGACCATGAATGCAATGATGCCAAGTGTCTTTGGCAATTTGCTTGAAGGGACTTGATCATTTTGGTAGGCGACTTTCGAAAGCGTCATCGAGGGACTTATGATCATTTGATTTCGTTTTGCCAAAGACATTCGACGTGCAAGCATGGCCCATTTGGAAGGCAACATGTGGGATTACCCTAGGGGGGTGCGAGTGTGATTGTGTGTTGATTACATGTATTTGTCTTGTATTAGGTTATCTAGCGTTTGATTTTATGTACATACAAACCCTAGGTCTAACCATGGTATAATTGGAAAACTGTAAATTGCGGAATGTAAATCTACGCTATTACACAATAATATCCAGGAGTGGGGGTATAAATGTACAAGGGGATGAGACTTATAGTATTTACAACCAAATCGAATGTCACAATCGAAATATAAATGTCGAATGTATAAATAGAAGATAAAATGTGTGTAGGGCAATATATTGTGTAAGTGCAAATGTATATGCATTGTGTAAGTGTAAATATGTACAAGTGGCGAAATGTGAAATTGAGCCGTATTAGGGTTTTGACCTAGATGAATGTATTTTAACGAATCTTGATTTTTTGTATGTTAATTATGTACAAAAGAAAAGAAGGGTTTTGATTAAGTGTTAAGTTTTAATTAAAAGAGTATTTTAGTCAAAATGTTTGTGAATTTAAATATTAGAGAAAAATGTATTGAATTGTCATGTATGAAAAAAAGAATGTTAATTAATTAAAAAAGTTTCAATTTTAATTATGTATAAAAGTATTTGGTTATTTTTATGTACAAATGTGTTTAAAAGAAAATGTTTTATATAATATGTACAAATTTAATTTTTAATATACTATGTATGTATAAAATATCTATCTAAAAAAATGTCTTAATTTTATGATAAAAAGTATTTTTAATTAAAATAACAAAAGGTAAACATTGTTTGTAAAAATAGAACAAAGATTAGTGTTTTTATAAAAAAGAATAAGTATTGTTTATATAATAAAAAAAAAGAAGATTAGTTTTTTAATGTTGTTAAAAAGAAAGAGGAGAAATATTTTTAATGGGCTTAGGAAGGCAGAAACGGGTCAAGCCCAGATCAAGTTTGAAATGAGATTAGGGTTAGACGTGTTGATTCAGTTGGGAACGACGGCTAGGGCTTGTGAGGCAGCGACGCGTTCGGTATTCGTCTTCTCCGATTAGCAATTTCTGAGCATTCGATTGTCTCCGGCCACCAGCATCATCCTCACGCTCTCTTCCCTCCAAGGCAAGAATTCCACGTCCCTTGAAACAAGGTTGGTTCTAATCGTTTTATATTTTCTTCTTCTTTTCTGATTCGCGTAGAATTTATTCTGAGTTCTTTATTTTTTTGTTTTTTATGGGGTGAAGGAGAAGGGATAGAAGGCTCGTTACCTGCTTTTGGAGACGGAGGAGAGAAGAAAAGGGTGATGCTTCAGGAGGCCGGAACGGCGGTGATGGAGCTTGCTTTTGATGCTTTCTGGTACTTTCGTTCTTTTATCTTTTGCTCAGGTTTTTTTGATGATGATTATTTAACTGAAAAACAAACCTTGAAACGATTCACTTCTTCACCTCTTCTACTTCGCTGGCTTGTTGGTTTGGACTGTCTTTGAATGTTACTTCTGTATCTTCTCTTCCAGTTGCCTTGATTTGTTGGTTTAAACTCTTGCTTGATGTATGTGATTGCTTATGTATGGTTGCCTGAGATGCTTCTTCTTTCTTCTTCACTTGAGCACTGTATATTTTCTCGTATCACCCTGTGATGACCTCAAAGGTCTGAGGGTCTAGGTTGCCTATGTTACTTTGTTTTCCTCTGAGTCCCTGAGTTGAATGATTGTCCTTTTGCACGTTTGCTTGGCTTTGGCAGTTATGGTGAAGCAAGTTTGGATCTTGAAAATTATGGTTGTTTGAGGTTTAATCTTTGACAGGTTCAGTATGTTTATGTTATGGGTTTGAGGATTGGTTTGGATACTGGTATGACAGTAATGGTTTGAGTTTGAGATGTGTTATGTGTCTTGTGATTCTGGACAGTAGGCCTTGGCTTATGACAGGGTATTTTTTTTTGGTAGTCAGTTTTTGTGGGTGTTTGAAAGTTTGGGACAGTTTGAGGGTTATGATGACAGTAATGGTGTTTGTGATTCTGGTTCTATCAGGTTTTTTTGGTTTAGGGGTTTTTGTGTTTTTGAGAATGTGCTATGTGGTGTTGAAGCTGGTGCAGTAGGTTTGTTTTTGTGGACAAGGTTTAGTTTGATAGACTTTTGTTATCAGTTTTTGTGTAGGCTCAACTTAGTCTTGTATGTTGTGTTTTCTGAACTGTTATCTTGCTGAACTCAGTTTTGTCTCTTTGATTTTGTGTCTCCTTTTTGTCTTGCTGCCTGCTACTGAACTGCTTTATTGGCTTTTTGATTTGCATAATCTTTTTCCTCTGTCTTCTCTGCTGTCTGCTGTCTGCTGAACTGCTATTGAACTATATCTAAATCCCTGCTGCTGAACTGAACTGTCTTGGCTTGTATACCTTTTTTCTGTTTGCCTGCCTACTGTACTGTCCATCTCTGCTGTTGAACTGCCATTGAACTCAGTCTAACCCTGCCTGCTTTATCTCTCTTTTCTCTCTCTCAAAGTACAGTTTGAAATTTAATATGATTATATTCTGTACTTGCTCTGAAGGGGTTCTATGGGAAATGATGAGTTAAGATTGTTTTGCTTGCATAATACATCTTGCATCTCCTTTTGACAGTTTGTGTGCTTTTTCTCTTCCTTGATATCTTGGCCAAAATCTTTTATGACAGCCTTGAGTACTTGTGATTTTCTTTGATATATTTGGCATTTTGACAGTAACTTTTGTCTTTGGATAGAAAGTTTGGATTGAACTTTTTCAGTTGGGATTGGATTTTGAATCTTGAATTTCTATGCAGCTTGAATTTTATAACTTATGCATTTTTTGACATTTGCATTTATGAAATAAAATGATCTTCCCTCTCTGTGAACCGGGAGAAATCCCGTGATTTGCAGAGAGGGTCAACTGATCCCAGTCAGTGGCCCCTAATGATGAGCAATTTAACTGTCTTTGAATTAACTGCTTTCTGACTTTTCTCGTTCTTTTTGCAGATGAAAAATGGAATGCCGGAGCGGAATGAGGCACGAAGAATATTTAGAAAATAGGATAGTTTTTCATTCTATGTAATATTTAAATTAAATGTAAATTATTGTTTGTAACAACAATTTGTAAATAATTCAAATATCAATAAAAATCAAATTATCCAATTGGTTCTAACTTTCTTTATTGCTTATTTATTTATTTAAAATTCTTAGAATCAAAACAATTGAAAAATTAATTCAATCATTTAATTTTAGAATAATAAATAACTAAAATAAAACAACATTGATCCAATAAACCCGTCTTATCCAACATCCAAAGCAAAGCAGCAATTAAACCAAGTAAACTGATCAACACATAAACACTGTGAATTCAAGACTGCATCTTGTATCTGACTGGCCCAATCAAAACGTACTGATTTCAAAACCATTGTCTCTTTTGCTGATTAAACCAAGATAACGCGAATTTTAATCCGAATCTTGAAATAAACCGCAAAGTGCTGTGGAATTTAAATTCCTCTGAGAATATGCCCATAAAACCTTAATTCCTGATTAAATGCCAAATCACGCTCGCTTGATCAAAATTGAACCAAAAAATAACCAAACCCTAAGCCCACTGTATGAAACAATTCAGAGCTCCGAAAATCAGTAAAAACCCTAATTTTGCTTGACTGTCAAAAAAGTCCGTTTGTCCGATTCTTGAGCCAGTTTGAGAAGTCAGGAAATGCTTGAAGCTGAGATTTCTTGGGGAAAAATGCGAGGGCAAATTTTGGGGTACAACAATGGCTCTCGAGAAAACCGTCAAAGATCTGCAAACTCAACACGTATAATTTCAAGAGACTCTCTCGAACTTAGCCAGAGGACAACAAGAGATGATAACGCTCCTTGTCACAAAAAAGAAGACTAAGAAGCGAGCTGTTATCCTCAACATAGGAAGAAGGTTCAAAGGTCCTACCCGACTGGCTTAAGTAGAAGATGATTCCTCTGAGGAGGACTACAATCAAGAAGAGGATATTAAAATCACCAGGGCTAGGGGTGGAAATATCTAGATTTTTGAGGATGAAGAATACTCCAACGAGCAGTACCCATCGGTGGATGACAAATACAAATAGCTGGAAGACTGACTCAAGGTTGTGGAAATTTAAAAAGTGTTTGGTTTGGACTTTCGAGACTTAGGTTTGGTCCCTGGGGTGGTCATTCCTCACAAATTCAAGGTCCCTGTATTCGCCAAATATGATGGAATATCTTGTCCAAAACTCCATTTAAGATCATATGTCCGAAAGATTCAACTGCACACCACTAATAGGAAGCTATGGGTTCATTTCTTCCAAGAAAGATTATTTGAAACACAGTTGGAGTGGTTCTATCAACTAGAGGGAACTAATATCCACACATGGGAAGATTTAGTTGTTGTCTTCTACAGACAATACCAATACAATGTTGACCTTGCACCAACTCACATGCAATTACAAAGTATGACTATGGGCTTAAACGAATGCTTTAAGGAGTATGCCAAGAAATGAAGGGACCTGGATGGAAGGGTGCAACCCCCTTTGACTAACAGAGAATTAATGGACATGTTCACAGGCACTCTATCGGGTCCATGCTTTAATTTTCTGATTGGGAGTTCTTCATCAGGGTTTACTGAGCTAATTTTTACTAGCGAACGAGTTGAAAGTGTAATCAGAAGTGGGAAGATCCCAATAGCCTCAACCTCTAACATTGTAAAGAAACCATTTGTTGGTAAGAAGGAAACTAATTCTGTTTATGGAAAAATGAGTCGTATCAAGAATGATTGTCATCAATCGGTAGGAGCAGTATTGATTTCTAACCCGACCCCAGTTCAACGACCACAACATCAAAACAATCAATGTAGGGCAGACGCTCTGAGGAGACAATTCACCAGGATTAATATGACATTGGCTCAAGCATTATAACATCTATTGAAAGCACAATTGATAACATTGCGGGACCCTCCTCAAAATCCCAACACATAATCTCCGAAGTATAACCCAGATGCAAGGTGTGCATACCATTCCAATAGTCTCGGGCACGACACCAATGATTGTTGGGCCCTAAAAAGCAAAATCCGATATTTGATTGACAACAAAGTGATTGAGTTTGACCCTACAAAAACCCCTAATATGATTACCGCACCCATGCCCAGTCATGGTAAAGGTGTTAATATTGTTGACGATGTTTCCTATGTCTCCTCCATTAGTGATTTGACTACTCCCTTGGTGACCGTTAAGAAGAATCTGTTAGGAGCCGGTTTATTTCCGGGCTGCCTTGAGAATTGTTACCATTGTGCTTCCCAAATTAATAGTTGTATGTGGCTGAATAAAGGTATCCAACGCCTGATTGATAGCCATGAAATTATGTTCGAGAAAAACTTGTCCCTGAAGAGCTTGCATGAAGATGTATCCCAAGAGCTAAGACTTGAAGATGTTTCCATAATCACCATTTCCAATACTCCTATAAGGATCACCTCTAGAGGCCCTATAAGGATTCCTGCTGAGCTGAGGGTGGCTCCCTTGATCATCACCACACCGAGGCCAATCCCCTATTCCTCTGACAAAGATGTTCCCTGAAACTATGGGGCAGAAATTTATTATCATGGTGTCAAGCAAGAGCCATGGATTATTGAAAATGAAATTCCTGAAATTACAAACATTGTTGGAACTAGTAAGGTCACTAGGACGTGAAGGATCTTCTCTCCAGATATCTCTCCTCCAACAACTACTGTAACACATGTTCATATTCCTGTTGTTGGGCCAACTGCTGACGCCCGAGGTAAAAAGAAAGTATCTGAGCCTGCCTGGATAGAGGTGCTATCCAAAGATGTTACAGTTAAAGACTCTTAGAGGTAAGAGATGGAAGAAATTCTGAAGATCATTCGTAAAAGTGACTATAAAATAGTTGAGTAACTGGGGCAGACACCCTCAAAAATATCCATGTTGCCCTTGTTGTTATGCTCTGAAGCACATGCCCAAGCTTTGTTGAAATTCTTGAAGAATGCCCATGTACCACAAGATACCACTGCTGATCAATTTAAGAATTGTGTTGCAAACCTAACTGCTGATAATGATTTAGGCTTTTCTGATGCAGATTTAACTCTGGTGGGGAAGAATCATAACAAAGCTCTCACATCTCTATTGAATGCAAAGGAACTACTTTGGAACATGTGTTAGTAGATACAAGTTCCTCCCTAAATGTTTTACCCAAAGGTGCTTTGGATAGATTGGACTGTGAAAGACTGGTGCTGAAACCCAATGACATTGTGGTAAGAGCCTTTGATGGGTCAAAGAGGATGATACACATAGAGGTTGATCTTCTGATCAAGGTGGGATCTCAAGTCTTCAATTCAAATTTTTATGTAATGGATATCCGCCCGACCTATTCCTGCTTGCTCATACGCCCATGGATTCATGGGGCAGGTGCCGTTAACTCTGCCTTACATCAAAAGCTGAAGTACCCAATGAAAAGGGAAGATTGTCACAGTATGTGGAGAGGAAGAATATATGGTCAGTCATTTGAATTCTTTCAAATATGTCGAAATGTGTTGTACCCCAAAATTTTCCCTCCCATTTCATCAATATTTTCTCACCACAAGACCCTTGGAGCTCAAGATCAAGTTAGGGTTTGCTCTGCTAAAGACTCTTCCTTGCACTGTTGACCCAAATTAGGGTTTGAGTTTGCACAAATATGTTTTGACCTAAAAGTCCCAAAGTGAATTTCATGCTTCATGTTGGACTCACAAGTTTATCCATACCAAGTTTCAAGCCTTGATTCCAATCTTTGCCCAGTCAATTGGACAGTTGACCTAGAAATCAGCTGTATTGGGGAAAAAGTCAACTGTGGTCAATTGACAGTCAAACCTCATGATTTTTGACCCACATCAACATTATGAACTCATATGGACCATTTGATCAAGTTTGGATCACAATTCCACAAGAAATTTGATCAGATCACCAAAAGGGCAAAATGGTCATTTTTAGGGTTTTGACTGCACAAAGGCAATTTTTGACTGTTTGACCTAACCAATAGCAAACCAAGCTCACATATGGACTCAAGGACTCAATTACATGGTCTTGACACATTCAACAAGTTCAAAAGATCCTAATTGCACAAGATTGACAGATGAATTTTCCAGTCAACTGATCAAAATTTGACTGTATACTGAAAAGTCAAACTTTGACTTTTTGGTCAAAATCAAGTGCCAAGATTCATTTTTCATCAAGACATGTCAAATTATGAAACTTGTTCATCAAGAAACCAAAAATTACAAATTAGGGTTTGAAATGAAGAAATTCCATAACTTAGAAATTTTCTAAGTTATGAAATTTCCTAATCTTTTCCTAACTTTGTCCCATTTTTTCATCAAGATGTATTTGGATTCAAACAAAACTCAAAACATGAAAGTTATAGTCCATTGCAAAATATACAACTTTGATTCACAAAGTTTTCTCAAAAGAAGCTTGTAGCTCAAGTTATGATTTTTGGAATAGGGGTGCAAAACATTCTTAACTTAGAAATTTCTTGACCTATTTTAGGCAGGATTTTTGCCCAACTTCATGGCCACTTTTCACATGCTTCCACTTGGAATTTCAACTTTCATTACAAATATGGATTGTAGTACACATTCCAATCTTTCCAAATTGTCCAAGAACTTCTCAAACACCCTTGTGGTTAGGGAGAATCGAATTTGTAAAGATGGGCAAAAGTCACTTTGTTCATAAGCCAATTACATGTTCATAACTATGCATTTTCAAACTCAGCTTGCACAAACTAGATTACAGGCCTTTTATCTTATCCACACTCAATAATTTAATGCATATCCTTTGTGTTCATGTCTTGTTTTGTGTATTTAACCATTACATACAAGATTAAGCCATATTTGGAAAAAGCATTTTAGCCATTTTTGAAAAGAAGCACTTTATGTCAAGATCACAATCTAAGAAGTATAAAGCAGATCTTTTGGGCACAAGTTCATGGACCAATTCCACTGATCAAGAGTGATTTGTGCAACATGCTTGAGGGGCCTGTATGAGCCTATAATCTAACTTGACAACTCTTACTTATCAAAGAAGAAACATTGCAAAACTGGTCCAACATTGAGCTCCTGTCAACACAAGCCTAAACAAACTTCATGAGCACTTTCCAAACATCAAACCAAGTTTGAAACACGACCAAACCATATCTCAAACCTCCATATACAGAAAAACACAGTTTTGTGGCAAAACAGGGCATAGGCTGCAACTTGAATCCCATAGCATCATTCTATCGTGCGTTTTCATCCAAACCAGTTCAAATACATTCCCTACCATCCATACAAACTATCCCAAGCCTTGGATACAGACTGTAACAGCCATAGCCAAGTGTGCCATTTTCATTTTTCTCTCTTGCAGGTTGACTTCCATAGCTTGATTCAGAAGGATTCAAGACACACCAAGCATTGGAGGAGCATCCTTGGACATCAAGCAAGCTGCACAAGTCCTCACACTGCATTGAAAGTACCTCCATTGTTGTACACGATTCAAGCTGAACAGGTAAAATTTTGAACTTCTATCTCTCTATCCAAGCATATATAGGCTTAGGTTTGTGAAGAAGTTATATCCTACTCACGGCCCTGAAGCTACCCATATCATTACTTTTCATTTATGTTGTGTGTGCTGAGAGAATTTTGAACCTGAACATTGAACAAAAGTTAGGTCAGGAATTGGGGGAGGAGAAATTCTCTCTCATTTCTGAGAGTTAGATCAAGTTCTTTATATGTATGAGTTCGTGATTTGATGCTTTACATTTTTGGTGTTATAAGTTTGTGCTAAAAATCAAAGAATCAGGATGTTTGAACAAGCATGAGAAGCGCGCGTTTTTGAGACAGAAATTGCTGGAGGTTGAAGAAGCTTGCCTTTGGGCTGGGTCTGTTTCATTTTTCTGTTTGCACACTCATTTTCCACTTACACCCCTTGGCCCATTGTGTGTTATTTTTATCATTTTTGTTTTTTTTTTCTTTTTGTTTCTGGCTTATTATTTTTTGTCAAAATATAAAAAATATAAAAAATATTTTTTCAACCATTTTTGCATTTTATTTGTATTTTATTTGAATTTATACATATAAAATAACATATATACTTTTATTTAAAATACTAGAAAATAATACAAATACATTTTATTTTCTGATTTTATTTTATCTTTTGAAAACATTTTCTTAAAATACACTTTTTTTTTATGAATATTAAATATTTTATTTTTTGTATATATTTAATATATTTAATACATAATATAAATACTTATATATTTATTAGAATATTTAGGGTAAAAATACAAAAATAATACATTTTTTTATTTTTATTAATATTTGACCTCAAAAATTACTTTTTTACAATATACTTCTTTTATTTATTTATTTTTTGTAAATAATTAATAAATATTGTATATGATATAAATAATAAATACTATTTAGTTACAAAATTAGGGTTTTGCCCTAAACATGAAAATATCCAAAATTAACCTTTTTTTTATTTTTATTTCACTTGTAAATAAATCACATACACTTACACAAATACATTTACACATACACATTTACTTATTCCTATACATTGATACATATTACATTTGCGTTTGATTCGATTTGGTTGTAAATATTGGGATACCACTCTCCTATTAAAGTCTCATCCCCATTTGAACATTTGTACCCCCATCCCCATGATTATTTTGTAATAATTTAGGACTTTAAATTCCGCATTTTAAAGCTTTCTAAAAATGCCATGATAGACTTAGGGTTTGTATGCAAAAATCAAATGACAAATAGCTTGACCTAATTCAAAGACAAAAAAGCATGAAAATGGACAACACCAATCACACTTGCATCCCTAGGATTACTCCATTTGCTGCCTTCAATAATGGGCCATGTTGCATGTTGGGTGTCTTTGGCAAAACAAAACAATTCAAATGATCATAGTCCCTCGATGACGCTTTCGAAAGTTGCCTAAAAATGATCAAGTCCCTTAAAGGAAAAGTTGCCAAAGACACTTGGCACTGTTGCATTCATGGTCTAAACGATGACCCGCGCCTGTCCCGTTAACATCCTAACACAAGATTGTCCACCAAATACAATGGTGGAACAAAATTGTTAAAAGGGTTAAAACATAGAAAAAACCTTTGAGTAAATTTAGGGATAGACAACTCTTAGTTACTTGATAAACTTTCAAAACACACTTGCCTAATTTTCAAAACCACACTCCACAACACTTTCAAAAACACTTTCAAAACAACTTCCAAAAACTTTGAAAACTTTTCAAAAGATACACACCTTTGCATACATTCAAACATGGATCATTACAAAGGTTGCCACAACAATGGCCTCTTTTCAAAACATTTTCAAACCCACACACAAAGCACCATTTCAAACAATTGAAAACACAAGGCAAGTGATCTAAGCAAGTAACTAAGAGCCCATGGATAACCATGGATAGAAAGGGTGCTAATACCTTCCCTTTCTATAATCCACCCCCCGAACCCAAGCAAACATCTCAAATGTTTTTGCTGTGCTTTTTAACCTTTCCTTAGGATAAAATAAAAAGTCGGCGGCGACTCTTGCTCAACCGAAACATTTGCAAAAACAAACGCAAAACCCAAGTCAATTCTCCCACCGTATCACAGAACTGGCGACTCTGCTGGGGACTAACTTAAAAGTGGGGTTACCTTAGGATTAGACCACTCTTGTTTTCAATTGCTTGCTTTGTTTGCTTTTATATTTGTGGGCTTTGCATCGGAGTTTCATAGATCCTAACCCGGATCTGGGGAATACCCTTTTAGGTAGCATAAGCTGTGAGGGACCTGTCCGGCGTAGACCGACATGGGTGAAGCAGTGGCTACGTTGGTGTGACACCTTGGTCTGTACCGATATCCCTTGTGTTGCAACGAGGAGAATATGGGTCTTCTAAGGAGTCATTAAACACCAACCGACCTTAGAACCCTAAATTGACCCAACTTGGCCATAGAACAGTAGCAGTATGCTACACTCATTGAGGCTAAACTCTTGCGATGGTTCTGGCCACAAGAAAAGATTGCGATGCTGGAGTTATGACCGATTGAGGGTATTCAATGATATTGAGATCCTCTAGAACCCGGTTACTTTTGATAGGACAGGTCTTAACCAATGAAACTGAAAGAGGGTAATACCTAAACTTCATGCCGGCCTAAACTCTAAGGGTTGTCTTGTGTGAGTTGTGTGCCTTATCATGCTTGACTTTGTGAATACTTGTGGTGTGCTTTACCATAACATCATACCATCATACCATTGCATGCATCCTGCATAAGGACTGACCCATTTCAAAGACAAGAGGGTTTCATCTTTGCTCTGTTTTGTAGGACATCATGATGCCCGTGCGTAGGAATACTATCCGGCTCAACTTTGTCCAACCACCTACTTTGCTCAAGGAATTGGTTGATAGGATTCCAAACACCACTTCCTTCATCAAGAGGCATGGTTCTCTCCTCGGTTTAGTCACTTCAAAGTGGGACCAACAACTGATGAGTGTCCTGGTCCAGTTTTATGATCCCCTATACCATTGCTTCACTTTTCAAGACTTCCAGCTGGTCCCTACCCTGGAAGAATTCTCTGAGTTACTTGGTATCCCTGTTTTGGAGCAAACTCCATTCACTGGTTGGGAGAAGACTCTTAGGCCTGAAGAGATTGCTGCAGCCCTTCCCTTGACCAAAGAAGAGGTAATGGCTAACTGGGAGACTAGAAGTGGAGTTAAGGGCTTTTTGGCTAAGTTTCTGGTTGGCAAAGCTAATAGTTTCTGGAACGACTTAGGCTTCAAGGCGTACGAAGACATTCTGGATCTCTTAATCTATGGTCTAGTATTGTTTCCAAATCCTGATACCTTTATTAATGTCAACTCCATAAGGATCTTCATCTCTCAGAACCCTGTACCCACTCTCTTGGGTGATATCCTGCAACAGCTCTATGCTCGTACTGCCCGAAGACGGGGAACTCCGTGGTGTTGTGCTCCTTTGTTAGTGAGGTGGTTTATTTCGCACCTCGCTAAGTTCGTGCTGAAGAACAAAGAAGGAATGGGCTGGGCTCATAGGTTAATGTCTCTCACTGATGATGACATCATTTGGACTCTCAGGGGATTGGATGAGGTAGCCATTATTGACCGTTGCGGAGAATATCCTAATGTTCCATTGATCGGTACCCAGGGAGGAATCTCTTATAATCCATGTTTAGCTCTCCGTCAGTTTGGAAGAGCCAGAAGAGCAGGGCCTCATGAGATGTTGGTACCTCACATCAGTTTTGAGTTTCAGGTAGACAGTGACGAGTTGCACCGTAGATTCATCAAGGCTTGGGAAAAAATTCACAAAGCTGACCCACATGAGTTGGGATCGAAGACTTCTCTACCAATGGAACCCTACTGCAGATGGGTCCGCATCTGTGCTTAGAAGTTAGGTATGCCATACGAAGCTTTCAGGCCTATCATTCTTGAATTTCCTGATGAAAACGGGGTTCCTCCAACTGTCCTCCCTCCTCAAATACCCACTGATGTTGATACACTAAAGAGATCTTGGGCGCAGCTACAGGAAGAACGGGATTCTTATCGGGAAAAGTTCAACGAACATGAACAAAAGAACCAGAAGCTGACTAAGCAATTGGAGGATGAGCGGATCCTGAATGACTATATCCGTACTGAGAAGAGGAGGCCATGGGAGCACTGATGGGCTTTGGGTGTTTCTTTTACAGCTTTTATTTCCTTTTCAG
Organism: Vicia faba; assembly: GCA_948472305.1. NCBI lineage: Eukaryota > Viridiplantae > Streptophyta > Magnoliopsida > Fabales > Fabaceae > Vicia > Vicia faba. Next base: position 1,449,136,069 of record OX451736.1, read on the forward strand.
TATTTTCATTCTTGTAATGCCCAAGGGCAAATTGTTGAACAATTTAAAGTTTGAATCTAATGAAGTGTGTTTCCTTTTTGTCTACAAAGTTGAATCTCGGTTGTCTTTGAAAACATAAATCATACGCATCTCATTGCATCATATGCATAACAGGTACCCTTCTTCTACAGGTTGCTTAATCTTCTTCGCTGTTTATTTCAGCACTCAATCATCATGTCTTCCGAGCCTACTACCGAACAAGCTATCAAGGCCCTCCAGGCCCAGAACGCCCAGTTTCAAGAGCTGGTCATGAGCTTAGCCCAGGGTCAACAGGAGTTGAAGACTTTGCTCTTGAAGAAGAAGAAGAAGAAGAGGACTGCGTTGTTTAACACTGGACGGAGGTTTGGGAATACACTGCAGAATGAGGCTGATCAGGCTACTTCCTCTGTAGGGAGGGATAGCCCCCAAGAAGGAAAGGTTCCTAGTCCTGCAGTCTCCGACAACGAGACAGATTACAACGACGAACAGTACCCTCCTGCCGAAGACAGGTACAAGCAACTAGAGGACCATTTAAGTGCCATGGAGGTTCAACATGTGTCGGGGCTGGATTTTGGAGATTTAGGTTTATCTTCTGGGGTGGTGATCCCACACAAGTTCAAGGCACCTGCCTTTGCGAAGTACGACGGGGTTTCCTGCCCTAAGCTGCATCTCAGATCATATGTAAGGAAGATCCAACCTTACACTGTAGATAAGAACCTATGGATCCATTTCTTCTAGGATAGCCTTTCAGGGGCTCAACTCGAATGGTTCTATCAGCTGGATGGAGCCAGTATTCGAAACTGGGAGGACTTGGCTACTGCATTTTATAAGCAGTATCAGTACAATTCCGACCTCGCTCCCACGCGTACCCAACTCCAGGGTATGTCACTGAGGACGGACGAAGGTTTTAAGGAGTATGCACAAAAGTGGAGGGACCTGGCTGGAAGGGTGCAGCCACCTTTGACTGACCGTGAACTTGTTGACATGTCCCTGGGGACCCTGTCTGGTCCGTTCTTCAACCATCTGATTGGGAATTCTTCTGCCGGGTTTACAGATCTGATCTTAACCGGTGAGAGGATAGAAGCTGGTATCAAGTCGGGGAAGATACAGAAAGGTGCCTCCTCGAGTACTGAAAAGAAATCCTTCAAGAAGGAAGCCAGTGCTGTTTATGGTCCCAGAAGACAAAATAAGCCGGAATGCCGCCAAGCTGTCAACGCGGTGGTAATTTTAAAGCCTGCTGCTGCTCCTCAGCAATACAACCAACCAAGGGGTGAGAGACCTAAAAGACAATACACTCGACTCAGCATGACCCTGTCTCAGATTTTGCTGTAACTACTGTCAACCAATCTGGTAACTGTCAAAGAAGCTCCGAAGGTAGTGAACACAGCTTCTCCAAAGTACAACCCCAACGCCCGTTGCGCTTATCACTCTGATAGCCCGGGGCATACTACGGATGATTGTTGGGCTCTGAGAAATAAGGTTCAGGACCTTATTGATGCCAAAGAAATACAGTTCGAGGCGCCCGAAAGGCCCAATGTTGTAACTGCTCCCATGCCCCAGCATGGAGTGAATGCTGTTGAGGAAGACCTGTATGTAGCCTTTGTGGATGATATTGTTACTCCGTTGTTGACTGTCAAAAGGAACCTGTTGCTGGCCGGTTTATTTCCGGGATGTGGTAAAGGTTGCCTTCTATGTGCTGTTTCACCTGCTGGTTGTCCTTTGTTGAAGTCAGGCGTCCAAAACCTGATGGATAACAAAGAGATCTTGTTCGAGAAGATTGATGTTCCTGCTGTCCCTACTGAAGAAGTGTCCATTGTCACTATTTTCAACAACCCTCCTAAGGCTCCCTCAAAGAAGCCTGTCAAAATCATGTCTACTCAGAAGATTGCTCTTATCATCATTACTGTTACGGGGCCCCTCCCCTATACATCTGACAAAGCTGTCCCGTGGCACTATGGGGCAGATGTTTATGTGCTCGGAGTAAAACAAGAGTTTGATACTAGTACCGGTGTCAGCAACATCATCGGGCCTGCCAAGGTTACTCGCAGTGGTAGGCTCTTCTCACCAGATATTGCGCCACCAGCTATTCAGAGACCTCTTATCATCACACTTGCCAGTGTGCCTGCTTCCCTTCCTGATCAAGTTCCTGTTTCTACCCCTGTTGCAGAGTCATCTGACGCTCGGGGCGAAGGGTTTGCTACTGATTTGCCTGCCCTGACGGAGGCACCAAAGACAACCAATGTTGAAGCTTCCCAGCAAGAGATGGAAGAGATTCTCAAGATTATCAAGAAGAGTGATTTCAATGTAGTTGAGCAGCTGGGGCACACCCCCTCTAAAATTTCTATGCTATCACTGTTGTTGTGTTCAGAGGCCCATGCTAAGGCCCTGATTTCCTTCCTGAAGACGGACCATGTGCCACAAGAAACGTCTGCTGATCAATTTACCGATTGTGTGGCCAACTTGACTGCTGATAATGGGTTGGGTTTCTCTGACGCTGATCTGACTGCCAAAGGAAAGAACCATAATGATGCCTTGCATGTCTCCATCGAATGCAGGGGAACTACTCTTGCCCATGTGCTGGTTGACACTGGGTCCTCGTTGAACGTATTGCCCAAGAAAGCTTTAGACAGGTTGGATTGTGAGGGTCTAGATCTCAAGCCAAGTAACATTGTTGTCCGGGCCTTTGACGGTTCGAAAAGGATGGTACATGGTGAAGTTGACATTCCAATCAGGGTTGGTTCTCAAGTTTTTGATTCTACTTTCTATGTGATGGACATCCGACCATCCTATTCTTGTTTGTTGGGTCGTCCATGGATCCATAAGGCTGGAGCGGTGACCTCCACACTACATCAGAAGCTGAAGTACCCGGTTAGAGGGAAAATTGTGACAGTTCAGGGGGAGGAAGAGTATATGGTTAGCCACCTCAACTCATTCCGGTACATAGAGATGGATGGGGAGTTCATTGAGACCCCCTTTCAACACTTTGAAGAGGTGCCTCAAACACTGGCGTCAGCAGAGACTGTGACTGAAGAAGACTCTCCTTTGAAGATGGCTTCCTTAAAGGATGCCCAGGCTGTTATTGAGAAGGGTGAGTGCGTAAACTGGGGCCGACTTCCTGATTTCACTCCAAAGACCGACAAGTTTGGTTTGGGTTTCACTGCAGAAGCTCAGAGGGCTGTTCGTAAGGCAAGGATTGGAAGACCTCCTGTGTTCATCACCAACCCGGGAGTAAATGCTATTGAAGACGACATGGAGGAATCTGAATTCGACAGCTAGATCTACCCGACAACCGACGGTGGACCAAGCAACTAGACTGCCAAAGACTTCACACCTATTACTTTTGTCACTCAGTAATGAACTCTTTTGTTTTGAATTTGTAACAGACAATATTTTGAAACTTTTATGGCTCGGTGTCTTACCCGGGGCGCCGTGGCTTCATTTGTGAGGGCTTTTGTGTGTCATTTTCATATATCATTAATAAAAACATTGGACGTTTGTTGCATTTCAAAATCTTGCGCTCCTTTATTATATATTGCAAAACAACTATATTTACACACACTCACCTATACATGTTCCAATCCACTCTGGATCTCACTGGTAACGACTCTGCTACTGCCAGTTATGACTTCGAAAATCCGATCAACTTAGCCGAAGACGAAGGTGAAGATGATTGCGAAGTGCCTGGTGAACTTGCAAGGCTACTACTCCAGGAAGAGAGGGCCATTCAGCCACATGAAGAGCCAATGGAAACGGTAAATCTGGGTACTGAGACAGACAGAAAGGAAGTCAAGATTGGTGCCAATCTAGAGCTCAGTGTGAAACAACGGTTGATTCAGATGATGCATGACTATGTGGAAATCTTTGCCTGGTCTTACGAAGACATGCCTGGGTTGGATACCGACATTGTGGTTCATCACCTGCCTACCAAGGAAGGATGCCCTCCGGTAAAACAGAAGGTCCGCCGTATGCGTCCAGAAATGTCCGAGAAAATCAAAGCTGAGGTTATGAAACAATTTGATGCCGGGTTTCTAGCAGTGACTTCTTACCCTCAATGGGTTGCCAACGTGGTTCCAGTGTCGAAGAAGGATGGTAAGGTCCGAATGTGTGTTGATTACAGGGATTTGAACAGGGCGAGCCCTAAGGATGATTTCCCTCTGCCTCATATCGACGTTCTGGTTGACAACACTGCTCAGCATAAAGTATTCTCCTTCATGGACGGCTTCTCCGGTTATAATCAGATCAAGATGGCTCCTGAAGACATGGAGAAGACCACTTTTGTTACTCAGTGGGGCACCTTTTGCTACAAGGTCATGCCTTTTGGTTTGAAAAATGCTGGGGCAACCTACCAACGTGCCATGGTTGCTTTATTTCATGACATGATCCATCACGAGATAGAAGTATACGTCGACGATATGATTGCAAGGTCCCAAACTGAGGAGGAACACCTTGACCATCTACAGAAGCTGTTTGACCGTCTGAAGTTGTACAAGCTGAGGTTGAACCCAAACAAGTGCACCTTTGGGGTGAGATCTGGAAAATTGCTAGGCTTCGTCGTAAGCGACAAAGGCATTCAAGTGGACCCTGCCAAAGTGAAAGCCATACAAGAGATGCTAACTCCCAAGACAGAGAAAGAAGTCAGAGGCTTTCTAGGACGGTTGAACTACATTGCCCGATTCATCTCGCATCTAACTGCTACCTGTGAACCAATCTTCAAGCTGCTGAAGAAAGATCAAGTAGTACGTTGGAACGACGAGTGTCAGGCCGCTTTCGAAAGAATCAAAGAGTATCTCCAAGAACCACCTATCCTTATGCCGTCAGTTGAAGGGAGACCTCTAATCTTATACTTGACAGTACTGGACAACTCAATGGGGTGTGTGCTGGGGCAGCATGATGAGTCTGGCCGAAAAGAACACGCCATTTATTACCTTAGCAAAAAGTTTACCGACTGTGAGACCCGATACTCACTGCTCGAGAAAACTTGCTGCGCTTTGGTATGGGCTGCTCGCCGGCTGAGACAGTATATGTTGACTCACACCACTCTGTTGATTTCAAAAATGGATCCAATCAAGTACATATTCGAAAAGCCTGCCTTGTCCGGAAGAATAGCAAGATGGCAGATGATCTTGACGGAATATGACATCCAGTACACGACTCAAAAAGTAATCAAGGGAAGTGTATTGGCAGACTATTTGGCGCACCAGGCAGTGGACGATTACCAGTCGATGAATTTTGAATTTCCAGACGAGGATATCATGGTAGTGACTGATTGTGAAGTACCTGGACCGGATGAAGGACCTGAGGAAGGATCCCGATGGTCTATGCACTTTGACGGAGCCTTGAACGCTTTAGGTAATGGTATCGGTGCTGTGATCATATCCCCTAAAGGCACTCATACTCCACTCACCGCTCGGCTATGTTTCAACTGCACCAACAACATGGCAGAGTATGAGGCATGTATCATGGGTCTTCAAGCTGCAATCGACCTAAGGATCAAGTTTCTGAGTGTCTTCGGAGATTTCGCTCTCGTGATCAATCAGATCAAAGGCGAGTGGGATACGAAACACCTAAATCTTATTCCTTACAAGGAGTATGTGCTGACATTGATTCCCCATATCAAAGAGATAACTTTTGAACACTTCCCAAGAGAGGAGAATCAGTTAGCGGACGCGTTGGCTACGATGTCTTCTATGTTCAAAGTAAAATGGGACAACGAGGCGCCCCGGATCATTATTTGGAAGTTGGACGAACCTGCACATTGTTGCGATCTCGAGACCGAAGAGGTAACAGAAAAACCCTGGTATCATGAAGTAAAGAGGTACCTTGAAGCTCAAGAATATCCCGAGGGCGCATCTGTTAATGACAAGAAGTTCCTGAGAAGGTTTGCGGCAAAGTTCTTCCTCAGCAATGGCATTCTCTACAAGCGAAACCATGATTTAACCTTACTGCGTTGTGTGGATAAGACTGAAGCAGAAAAGATCATGGCGGAGCTACATGAAGGTACCTTCGGAACACATTCTAGTGGACATACCATGGCAAAGAAAATCCTTCGGGCAGGATATTTCTGGTCCACAATGGAAGCCGACTGTTATCAGCATTCTCGAACTTGTCATAAATGCCAGATCTATGCTGATAAGGTGCACATTCCTCCGGTTCCTCTGAACGTCTTGACGGCACCTTGGCCTTTTGCAATGTGGGGCATTGATATGATCGGTGAAATCAGACCTACGGCATCCAACGGGCATCGCTTCATCCTAGTAGCGATTGATTACTTCACAAAATGGGTTGAAGCAGCTTCCTATGCTACGGTAACCAAGAACGTCGTGGCACGGTTCATTCGGCACAACCTGATCTGTCGATACGGTGTACCTGAGAGGATCATTACGGATAATGGTACCAATCTTAACAACAAGATGATCACTGAGCTCTGTGAGCAATTCAAGATACAACACCACAACTCTTCTCCCTATCGACCGAAGATGAATGGGGCTGTAGAAGCAGCGAATAAGAACATCAAGAAGATTGTGCAGAAGATGACAATGACCTACAAAGATTGGCACGAAATGTTACCGTTTGCTCTTTATGGGTACCGTACCTCAGCACGGACGTCAACGGGGGCAACTCCCTTTTCCTTGGTCTATGGCATGGAGGCAGTCTTGCCTATTGAAGTCCAGATACCCTCTCTCTGGATAATGAAGGATGCAGGTTTGAGCGAAGATGACTGGATCTAGACTCGGCTTGATCAATTAAACCTAATTGACGAAAAGAGACTCACTGCTATTTGTCATGGTCAGTCGTACCAAAAATGGATGATCAGGGCATTTAACAAGAAGGTCAGACGACAAGAGTATCAAGTCGGAGACCTGGTAATCAAGCGCATCATTCTTCCTCAAAGTGATCCCAGGGGAAAATGGACCCCCACGTACGAAGGGCCATTTGTGGTTAAACATATCTTCTCAGGAGGAGCTATGATTCTAACCACCATGGATGGTGACGACCTTCCTCACCCCGCCAATGCAGACATAGTAAAAAGATACTACGCATGAATTAAAGACCCGCTAGGTTGACACACCTAGGCAAAAACAAGGGATGAAATGAAAAAAATCTGTACACCCGGCAAGTCGAAAACCTGAAAAGGCGGCTTGGGCAAGAATGGGTATCCCGGTGGACTGAAAACCCGAAAGGGAGGTCCAGGAAAAATTTAGGGATAAAGCCTAATACTATGTCTCATTGGATCACCTTGCATCTAGAATTCGGCATCAACTATCGGGCTCAGATGACTCCAATCAATCAGCTTCATCTTCAACTAAGCATCAGAGTGATGAGACGCTTGAAGACATAAAGGCGATAACAGAGTTGGAACCCAGTGGGATTATTTTTCACATAACTATTTTGTTTCCTTTTCACAAAATTGTATAAACTTTATTTTGCTCGGCGACGTTCTCTTACTAGGACGTCAGCCTCCTGTACATAAAACGCCTATTTACAGGCAAATTTCAAAATCAATACAAGTTCAATTTTTCAGACAAATTACCCATCGTTTTTTCCTTTTTCTGTTTTGTTTTGCAAAGAACGTCCAATGTTCATTTTTGATATATGCATTTCACATTAATTGCTAATCATGAATATTTGCATGCGAAACAAAGGACTAATTACAGATGACATCAGAAACAGGGGCAATAAAGAATTGTCTAAGCGATCTAGTTGCTCTGTCCACCAAGGTACCAAAGTAGGTTCGGCTGAAAAACATAACCAGGATACCTTCACTCCCCGTTGAGTAAGACGAGATTCAACAATACTCTCCCCAGGCAGAGTTTGGTCTCCCATCAGCCCTAAAAAGGCACAGTATCTCCAGCAAGTCAGCGATACTCTCCCCAAGCAGAGTTAGTCTACTGTCAGCCTTAAGGAAGTTGGGTATCCCCAGAAGATCTCAACATTCCCCAGCGGAGTATAGACATTCCTCAACAAGCATCCTCGGCAGTCTTAATATAAGATTTTTCCCCTGCAAAATACCAGACACCCCAGTGGAACCATTCCCCAGTACAGTTCAAAAGTTTCCCCAGGAAAGTTGAATCATCCTCCCCAGTAGATTTGGAAGCTTATCCCCCGTTGACTCTGGAAGCTTATCCCCTGCAGAGTACGAACGCATCTCCCCGGCTTCATTCAAAGGTTATTTCCCACCAGGGTATAACTGGGTTATCCTCAGCTAATTACCACGGAAAGTTCGTCCTCGGCGAAGTTCTTCCTATCCCCAGCGGAGTTCATCAAGTTCCCCAACATAACTTATCAGTGGAATCCCCAGCGGAGCTCTCATCAAAACCTCAGCGAAATATCTCTTCCCACAGAGTAATTCCCTGCAGAGTAATCTCTCCAACAAGTTTATCCCCCGACGGAGTCATCTTCTCCTACCAGTTTATTCTTGCAACCATCATCCCCAGCGGAAGCGAAGAACTCAACTCTTCAACATCAACCCAGGATTTGATTTCCCGGCCTTCGTTAAGGATTTATTTTCCTAGTCGAAAACACATTCATATACATTCATCACATTATCATACACCATGACGCATGCATATACGCATCATATCACGCAATCTCATTTATTTTTGAGAACATCATGACATCATGCATCTCATACATCATAACATTGCATACAACTAATGTCTTGCCTCTTCAGGAAAAAGGATAATCCAAAGATGATTACTATCAACTATCGCAATTCCAGATTCGATACCTGTATCTAGCCAGGGCATATCTGTGAGTGATTGATTGTAGATTCGACACCTGTATCCAGCCAGGGCATATCTGTAGACGACAAATTCCAGATTCGACACCTGTATCCAGCCAGGGCATATCTGTAGACGACAAATTCCAGATTTGATACCTGTATCCAGCCAGGGCATATCTGTAGACGACGAATTCCAGACTCGATACTTGTATCCAGCCAGGGCATATCTGTAGACGACAAATTCCAGATCTGATACCTGCATCCAGCCAGGGCATATCTGTAGACGACTAATTACAGATTCGATTCTTGTATCTAGCCAGGGCATATCTGTGAGCGATTGATTGTAGATTCGATACCTGTATCCAGCCAGGACACGTCTGTAAGCAACCTTTTGAAGTTCCAGATTCGATTCCTGTATCTAGCCAGGGCACATCTGTGAGCAACTAATTGTAGATTCAATACCTGTACCTAGCCAGGGCATATCTGCATGAAGAGTTTGAAGATCAACATCTGTAACAGGCCAGGAAACCATCTTCCTTTCTCAAAGTACGCAAGTTCTCGCTAAGGAATCTCTTACGCGTTCAACACTTCCAAATGGCATCTATAAGCCCATTCCCGACAAGGTTCTGTCACACCTCCAGATGGCATCTATAAGCCCATCCTCCTATCCATCCTATCTCCAAATGACATCTATAAGCCCATTCCCGACATCACATTGCTGATACTCCACTATGCGAGTGCAAATTTCTGGGCACTCTAGTGTTCAATCATCTTCCACCCTCGGATCACGAAAGGCACGCAAGCCAATCTAGATCCTCAGGTCTAAGAAGATTGAACAGGGGCAACTGTTGTACCCCAAAATTTTACCTCCCATTTCATCAATATTTTCTCACCACAAGACCCTTGGAGCTCAAGATCAAGTTAGGGTTTGCTCTGCTCAAGACTCTTCCTTGCACTGTTGACCCAAATTAGGGTTTGAGTTTGCACAAATATGTTTTGACCTAAAAGGCCCAAAGTGACTTTCATGCTTCATGTTGGAATCACAAGTTTATCCATACCAAGTTTCAAGCCTTGATTCCAATCTTTGCCCAGTCAATTGGACAGTTGACCTAGAAATCAGCTGTATTGGGGAAAAAGTCAACTGTGGTCAATTGACAGTCAAACCTCATGATTTTTGACCCACATCAACATTATGAACTCATATGGACCATTTGATCAAGTTTGGATCACAATTCCACAAGAAATTTGATCAGATCACCAAAAGGGCAAAATGGTCATTTTTAGGGTTTTGACTGCACAAAGGCAATTTTTGACTGTTTGACCTAACCAATGGCAAACCAAGCTCACATATGGACTCAAGGACTCAATGAAATGGTCTTGACACATTCAACAAGTTCAAAAGATCCTAATTGCACAAGATTGACAGATGAATTTTCCAGTCAACTGATCAAAATTTGATTGTATACTGAAAAGTCAAACTTTGACTTTTTGGTCAAAATCAAGTGCCAAGATTCATTTTTCATCAAGACATGTCAAATTATGAAACTTGTTCATCAAGAAACCAAAAATTACAAATTAGGGTTTGAAATGAAGAAATTCCATAACTTAGAAATTTTCTAAGTTATGAAATTTCCTAATCTTTTCCTAACTTTGTCCCATTTTTTCATCAAGATGTATTTGGATTCAAACAAAACTCAAAACATGAAAGTTATAGTCCATTGCAAAATATACAACTTTGATTCACAAAGTTTCCTCAAAAGAAGCTTGTAGCTCAAGTTATGAGTTTTGGAATAGGGGTGCAAAACATTCTTAACTTAGAAATTTCTTGACCTATTTTATGCAGGATTTTTGCCCAACTTCATGGCCACTTTTCACATGCTTCCACTTGGAATTTCAACTTGAATTACAAAGATGGATTGTAGTACACATTTCAAGCTTTCCAAATTGTCCAAGAAATTCTCAAACACCCTTGTGGTTAGGGAGAATCAAATTTGTAAAGATGGGCAAAAGTCACTTTGTTCATAAGCCAATTACATGTTCATAACTATGCATTTTCAAACTCAGCTTGCACAAACTAGATTACAGGCCTTTTATCTCATCCACACTCAATAATTTAATGCATATCCTTTGTGTTCATGTCTTGTTTTGTGTATTTAACCATTTCATACAAGATTAAGCCATATTTGGAAAAAGCATTTTAGCCATTTTTGAAAAGAAGCACTTTATGTCAAGATCACAATCTAAGAAGTACAAAGCAGATCTTTTGGGCACAAGTTCATGGACCAATTCCACTGATCAAGAGTGATTTGTGCAGCATGCTTGAGGGGCCTGTATGAGCCTACAATCTAACTTGACAACTCTTACTTATCAAAGAAGAAACATTGCAAAACTGGTCCAACATTGAGCTCCTGTCAACACAAGCCTAAAAAAACTTCATGAGCACTTTCCAAACATCAAACCAAGTTTGAAACACGACCAAACCATCTCTCAAACCTCCATATACAGAAAAACACAGTTTTGTGGCAAAACAGGGCATATGCTGCAACTTGAATCCCATAGCATCATTCCATCGTGCGTTTTCATCCAAACCAGTTCAAATACATTCCCTACCATCCATACAAACTATCCCAAGCCTTGGATACATACTGTAACAGCCATAGCCAAGTGTGCCATTTTCATTTTTCTCTCTTGCAGGTTGACTTCCATAGCTTGATTCAGAAGGATTCAAGGCATACCAAGCATTGGAGTAGCATCCTTGGACCTCAAGCAAGTTGTATAAGTCCTCACACTGCATTGAAAGTACCTCCATTGTTGTACACGATTCAAGATGAACAGGTAAAAGTTTGAACTTCTATCTCTCTATCCAAGCATATCTAGGCTTAGGTTTGTGAAGAAGTTATGTCCTACTCATGGCCCTGAAGCTACCCATATCATTACTTTTCATTTATGTTGTGTGTGCTGAGAGAATTTTGAACCTGAACATTGAACAAAAGTTAGGTCAGGAATTGGGGGAGGAGAAATTCTCTCTCATTTCTGAGAGTTAGATCAAGTTCTTTATATGTATGAGTTCGTGATTTGATGCTTTACATTTTTGGTGTTATAAGTTTGTGCTAAAAATCAAAGAATCAGGATGTTTGAACAAGCATGAGAAGCGCACGTTTTTGAGACAGAAATGGCTGGAGGTTAAAGAAGCTTGCCTTTGGGCTGGTTCTGTTTCATTTTTCTGTTTGCACACTCATTTTCCACTTACACCCCTTGGCCCATTGTGTGTTATTTTTATCATTTTTGTTTTTTTTTTCTTTTTGTTTCTGGCTTATTATTTTTTGTCAAAATATAAAAAATATAAAAAATATTTTTTCAACCATTTTTGCATTTTATTTGTATTTTATTTGAATTTATACATATAAAATAACATATATACTTTTATTTAAAATACTAGAAAATAATACAAATACATTTTATTTTCTGATTTTATTTTATCTTTTGAAAACATTTTCTTAAAATACACTTTTTTTTTATGAATATTAAATATTTTATTTTTTGTATATATTTAATATATTTAATACATAATATAAATACTTATATATTTATTAGAATATTTAGGGTAAAAATACAAAAATAATACATTTTTTTATTTTTATTAATATTTGACCTCAAAAATTACTTTTTTACAATATACTTCTTTTATTTATTTATTTTTTGTACATAATTAATAAATATTGTATATGATATAAATAATAAATACTATTTAGTTACAAAATTAGGGTTTTGCCCTAAACATGAAAATATCCAAAATTAACCTTTTTTTATTTTTATTTCACTTGTAAATAAATCACATACACTTACACAAATACATTTACACATACACATTTACTTATTCCTATACATTGATACATATTACATTTGCGTTTGATTCGATTTGGTTGTAAATATTGGGATACCACTCTCCTATTAAAGTCTCATCCCATTTGAACATTTGTACCCCCATCCCCATGATTATTTTGTAATAATTTAGGACTTTAAATTCCGCATTTTAAAGCTTTCTAAATATGCCATGATAGACTTAGGGTTTGTATGCAAAAATCAAATGACAAATAGCTTGACCTAATTCAAAGACAAAAAAGCATGAAAATGGACAACACCAATCACACTTGCACCCCTAGGGTTACTCCATTTGCTGCCTTCAATAATGGGCCATGTTGCATGTTGGGTGTCTTTGGCAAAATAAAACAATTCAAATGATCATAGTCCCTCGATGACGCTTTCGAAAGTTGCCTAAAAATGATCAAGTCCCTTAAAGGAAAAGTTGCCAAAGACACTTGGCACTGTTGCATTCATGGTATAAACGATGACCCGCGCCTGCCCCGTTAACATCCTAACACAAGATTGTCCACCAAATACAATGGTGGAACAAAATTGTTAAAAGGGTTAAAACATAGAAAAAACCTTTGAGTAAATTTAGGGATAGACAACTCTTAGTTACTTGATAAACTTTCAAAACACACTTGCCTAATTTTCAAAACCACACTCCACAACACTTTCAAAAACACTTTCAAAACAACTTCCAAAAACTTTGAAAACTTTTCAAAAGATACACACCTTTGCATACATTCAAACATGGATCATTACAAAGGTTGCCACAACAATGGCCTCTTTTCAAAACATTTTCAAACCCACACACAAAGCACCATTTCAAACAATTGAAAACACAAGGCAAGTGATCTAAGCAAGTAACTAAGAGCCCATGGATAACCATGGATAGAAAGGGTGCTAATACCTTCCCTTTCTATAATCTACCCCCCGAACCCAAGCAAACATCTCAAAGGTTTTTGCTGTGCTTTTTAACCTTTCCTTAGGATAAAATAAAAAGTCGGCGGCGACTCTTGCTCAACCGAAACATTTGCGAAAACAAACGCAAAACCCAAGTCAATTCTCCCACCGTATCACAGAACTGGCGACTCTGCTGGGGACTAACTTAAAAGTGGGGTTACCTTAGGATTAGACCACTCTTGTTTTCAATTGCTTGCTTTGTTTGCTTTTATATTTGTGGGCTTTGCATCGGAGTTTCATAGATCCTAACCCGGATCTGGGGAATACCCTTTTAGGTAGCATAAGCTGTGAGGGACCTGTCCGGCGTAGACTGACATGGGTGAAGCAGTGGCTACGTTGGTGTGACACCTTGGTCTGTACCGATATCCCTTGTGTTGCAACGAGGAGAATATGGGTCTTCTAAGGAGTCATTAAACACCAACCGACCTTAGAACCCTAAATTGACCCAACTTGGCCATAGAACAGTAGCAGTATGCTACACTCATTGAGGCTAAACTCTTGCGATGGTTCTGGACACAAGAAAAGATTGCGATGCTGGAGTTATGACCGATTGAGGGTAGTCAATGATATTGAGATCCTCTAGAACCCGGTTACTTTTGATAGGACAGGTCTTAACCAATGAAACTGAAAGAGGGTAATACCTAAACTTCATGCCGGCCTAAACTCTAAGGGTTGTCTTGTGTGAGTTGTGTGCCTTATCATGCTTGACTTTGTGAATACTTGTGGTGTGCTTTACCATAACATCATACCATCATACCATTGCATGCATCCTGCATAAGGACTGACCCATTTCAAAGACAAGAGGGTTTCATCTTTGCTCTATTTTGTAGGACATCATGATGCCCGTGCGTAGGAATACTATCCGGCTCAACTTTGTCGAACCACCTACTTTGCTCAAGGAATTGGTTGATAGGATTCCAAACACCACTTCCTTCATCAAGAGGCATGGTTCTCTCCTCGGTTTAGTCACTTCAAAGTGGGACCAACAACTGATGAGTGTCCTGGTCCAGTTTTATGATCCCCTATACCATTGCTTCACTTTTCAAGACTTCCAGCTGGTCCCTACCCTGGAAGAATTCTCTGAGTTACTTGGTATCCCTGTTTTGGAGCAAACTCCATTCACTGGTTGGGAGAAGACTCTTAGGCCTGAAGAGATTGCTGCAGCCCTTCCCTTGACCAAAGAAGAGGTAATGGCTAACTGGGAGACTAGAAGTGGAGTTAAGGGCTTTTTGGCTAAGTTTCTGGTTGGCAAAGCTAATAGTTTCTGGAATGACTTAGGCTTCAAGGCGTACGAAGACATTCTGGATCTCTTAATCTATGGTCTAGTATTGTTTCCAAATCCTGATACCTTTATTAATGTCAACTCCATAAGGATCTTCATCTCTCAGAACCCTGTACCCACTCTCTTGGGTGATATCCTGCAACAGCTCTATGCTCGTACTGCCCGAAGACGGGGAACTCCGTGGTGTTGTGCTCCTTTGTTAGTGAGGTGGTTTATTTCGCACCTCGCTAAGTTCGTGCTGAAGAACAAAGAAGGAATGGGCTGGGCTCATAGGTTAATGTCTCTCACTGATGATGACATCATTTGGACTCTCAGGGGATTGGATGAGGTAGCCATTATTGACCGTTGCGGAGAATATCCTAATGTTCCATTGATCGGTACCCAGGGAGGAATCTCTTATAATCCATGTTTAGCTCTCCGTCAGTTTGGAAGAGCCAGAAGAGCAGGGCCTCATGAGATGTTGGTACCTCACATCAGTTTTGAGTTTCAGGTAGACAGTGACGAGTTGCACCGTAGATTCATCAAGGCTTGGGAAAAAATTCACAAAGCTGACCCACATGAGTTGGGATCGAAGACTTCTCTACCAATGGAACCCTACTGCAGATGGGTCCGCATCTGTGCTTAGAAGTTAGGTATGCCATACGAAGCTGTCAGGCCTATCATTCTTGAATTTCCTGATGAAAACGGGGTTCCTCCAACTGTCCTCCCTCCTCAGATACCCACTGATGTTGATACACTAAAGAGATCTTGGGCGCAGCTACAGGAAGAACGTGATTCTTATCGGGAAAAGTTCAACGAACATGAACAAAAGATCCAGAAGCTGACTAAGCAATTGGAGGATGAGCGGATCCTGAATGACTATATCCGTACTGAGAAGAGGAGGCCATGGGAGCACTGATGGGCTTTGGGTGTTTCTTTTATAGCTTTTATTTCCTTTTCAGTATTTTCATTCTTGTAATGCCCAAGGGCAAATTGTTGAACAATTTAAAGTTTGAATCTAATGAAGTGTGTTTCCTTTTTGTCTACAAAGTTGAATCTCGGTTGTCTTTGAAAACATAAATCATACGCATCTCATTGCATCATATGCATAACAGGTACCCTTCTTCTACAGGTTGCTTAATCTTCTTCGCTGTTTATTTCAGCACTCAATCATCATGTCTTCCGAGCCTACTACCGAACAAGCTATCAAGGCCCTCCAGGCCCAGAACGCCCAGTTTCAAGAGCTGGTCATGAGCTTAGCCCAGGGTCAACAGGAGTTGAAGACTTTGCTCTTGAAGAAGAAGAAGAAGAAGAGGACTGCGTTGTTTAACACTGGACGGAGGTTTGGGAATACACTGTAGAATGAGGCTGATCAGGCTACTTCCTCTGTAGGGAGGGATAGCCCCCAAGAAGGAAGGGTTCCTAGTCCTGCAGTCTCCGACAACGAGACAGATTACAATGACGAACAGTACCCTCCTGCCGAAGACAGGTACAAGCAACTAGAGGACCATTTAAGTGCCATGGAGGTTCAACATGTGTCGTGGCTGGATTTTGGAGATTTAGGTTTATCTTCTGGGGTGGTGATCCCACACAAGTTCAAGGCACCTGCCTTTGCGAAGTACGACGGGGTTTCCTGCCCTAAGCTGCATCTCAGATCATATGTAAGGAAGATCCAACCTTACACTGTAGATAAGAACCTATGGATCCATTTCTTCTAGGATAGCCTTTCAGGGGCTCAACTCGAATGGTTCTATCAGCTGGATGGAGCCAGTATTCGAAACTGGGAGGACTTGGCTACTGCATTTTATAAGCAGTATCAGTACAATTCCGACCTCGCTCCCACGCGTACCCAACTCCAGGGTATGTCACTGAGGACGGGCGAAGGTTTTAAGGAGTATGCACAAAAGTGGAGGGACCTGGCTGGAAGGGTGCAGCCACCTTTGACTGACCGTGAACTTGTTGACATGTCCCTGGGGACCCTGTCTGGTCCGTTCTTCAACCATCTGATTGGGAATTCTTCTGCCGGGTTTACAGATCTGATCTTAACCGGTGAGAGGATAGAAGCTGGTATCAAGTCGGGGAAGATACAGAAAGGTGCCTCCTCGAGTACTGAAAAGAAATCCTTCAAGAAGGAAGCCAGTGCTGTTTATGGTCCCAGAAGACAAAATAAGCCGGAATGCCGCCAAGCTGTCAACGCGGTGGTAATTTTAAAGCCTGCTGCTGCTCCTCAGCAATACAACCAACCAAGGGGTGAGAGACCTAAAAGACAATACACTCGACTCAGCATGACCCTGTCTCAGATTTTGCTGTAACTACTGTCAACCAATCTGGTAACTGTCAAAGAAGCTCCGAAGGTAGTGAACACAGCTTCTCCAAAGTACAACCCCAACGCCCGTTGCGCTTATCACTCTGATAGCCCGGGGCATACTACGGATGATTGTTGGGCTCTGAGAAATAAGGTTCAGGACCTTATTGATGCCAAAGAAATACAGTTCGAGGCGCCCGAAAGGCCCAATGTTGTAACTGCTCCCATGCCCCAGCATGGAGTGAATGCTGTTGAGGAAGACCTGTATGTAGCCTTTGTGGATGATATTGTTACTCCGTTGTTGACTGTCAAAAGGAACCTGTTGCTGGCCGGTTTATTTCCGGGATGTGGTAAAGGTTGCCTTCTATGTGCTGTTTCACCTGCTGGTTGTCCTTTGTTGAAGTCAGGCGTCCAAAACCTGATGGATAACAAAGAGATCTTGTTCGAGAAGATTGATGTTCCTGCTGTCCCTACTGAAGAAGTGTCCATTGTC
Source organism: Vicia faba (assembly GCA_948472305.1). NCBI lineage: Eukaryota > Viridiplantae > Streptophyta > Magnoliopsida > Fabales > Fabaceae > Vicia > Vicia faba. Next base: position 1,449,153,698 of record OX451736.1, read on the forward strand.
ACTATTTTCAACAACCCTCCTAAGGCTCCCTCAAAGAAGCCTGTCAAAATCATGTCTACTCAGAAGATTGCTCCTATCATCATTACTGTTCTGGGGCCCCTCCCCTATACATCTGACAAAGCTGTCCCGTGGCACTATGGGGCAGATGTTTATGTGCTCGGAGTAAAACAAGAGTTTGATACTAGTACCGGTGTCAGCAACATCATCGGGCCTGCCAAGGTTACTCACAGTGGTAGGCTCTTCTCACCAGATATTGCGCCACCAGCTATTCAGAGACCTCTTATCATCACACTTGCCAGTGTGCCTGCTTCCCTTCCTGATCAAGTTCCTGTTTCTACCCCTGTTGCAGAGTCATCTGACGCTCGGGGCGAAGGGTTTGCTAATGATTTGCCTGCCCTGACGGAGGCACCAAAGACAACCAATGTTGAAGCTTCCCAGCAAGAGATGGAAGAGATTCTCAAGATTATCAAGAAGAGTGATTTCAATGTAGTTGAGCAGCTGGGGCACACCCCCTCTAAAATTTCTATGCTATCACTGTTGTTGTGTTCAGAGGCCCATGCTAAGGCCCTGATTTCCTTCCTGAAGACGGACCATGTGCCACAAGAAACGTCTGCTGATCAATTTACCGATTGTGTGGCCAACTTGACTGTTGATAATGGGTTGGGTTTCTCTGACGCCGATCTGACTGCCAAAGGAAAGAACCATAATGATGCCTTGCATGTCTCCATCGAATGCAGGGGCACTACTCTTGCCCATGTGCTGGTTGACACTGGGTCCTCGTTGAACGTATTGCCCAAGAAAGCTTTAGACAGGTTAGATTGTGAGGGTCTAGATCTCAAGCCAAGTAACATTGTTGTCCGGGCCTTTGACGGTTCGAAAAGGATGGTACATGGTGAAGTTGACATTCCAATCAGGGTTGGTTCTCAAGTTTTTGATTCTACTTTCTATGTGATGGACATCCGACCATCCTATTCTTGTTTGTTGGGTCGTCCATGGATCCATAAGGCTGGAGCGGTGACCTCCACACTACATCAGAAGCTGAAGTACCCGGTTAGAGGGAAAATTGTGACAGTTCAGGGGGAGGAAGAGTATATGGTCAGCCACCTCAACTCATTCCGGTACATAGAGATGGATGGGGAGTTCATTGAGACCCCCTTTCAACACTTTGAAGAGGTGCCTCAAACACTGGCGTCAGCAGAGACTGTGACTGAAGAAGACTCTCCTTTGAAGATGGCTTCCTTAAAGGATTCCCAGGCTGTTATTGAGAAGGGTGAGTGCGTAAACTGGGGCCGACTTCCTGATTTCACTCCAAAGACCGACAAGTTTGGTTTGGGTTTCATTGCAGAAGCTCAGAGGGCTGTTCGTAAGGCAAGGATTGGAAGACCTCCTGTGTTCATCACCAACCCGGGAGTAAATGCTATTGAAGACGACATGGAGGAATCTGAATTCGACAGCTGGATCTACCCGACAACCAACGGTGGACCAAGCAACTAGACTGCCAAAGACTTCACACCTATTACTTTTGTCACTCAGTAATGAACTCTTTTGTTTTGAATTTGTAACAGACAATATTTTGAAACTTTTATGGCTCGGTGTCTTACCCGGGGCGCCGTGGCTTCATTTGTGAGGGCTTTTGTGTGTCATTTTCATATATCATTAATAAAAACATTGGACGTTTGTTGCATTTCAAAATCTTGCGCTCCTTTATTATATATTGCAAAACAGCTATATTTACACACACTCACCTATACATGTTCCAATCCACTCTGGATCTCACTGGTAACGACTCTGCTACTGCCAGTTATGACTTCGAAAATCCGATCAACTTAGCCGAAGACGAAGGTGAAGATGATTGCGAAGTGCCTGGTGAACTTGAAAGGCTACTACTCCAGGAAGAGAGGGCCATTCAGCCACATGAAGAGCCAATGGAAACGGTAAATCTGGGTACTGAGACAGACAGAAAGGAAGTCAAGATTGGTGCCAATCTAGAGCTCAGTGTGAAACAACGGTTGATTCAGATGCTGCATGACTATGTGGAAATCTTTGCCTGGTCTTACGAAGACATGCCTGGGTTGGATACCGACATTGTGGTTCATCACCTGCCTACCAAGGAAGGATGCCCTCCGGGAAAACAGAAGGTCCGCCGTATGCGTCCAGAAATGTCCGAGAAAATCAAAGCTGAGGTTATGAAACAATTTGATGTCGGGTTTCTAGCAGTGACTTCTTACCCTCAATGGGTTGCCAACGTGGTTCCAGTGCCGAAGAAGGATGGTAAGGTCCGAATGTGTGTTGATTACAGGGATTTGAACAGGGCGAGCCCTAAGGATGATTTCCCTCTGCCTCATATCGACGTTCTGGTTGACAACACTGCTCAGCATAAAGTATTCTCCTTCATGGACGGCTTCTCCGGTTATAATCAGATCAAGATGGCTCCTGAAGACATGGAGAAGACCACTTTTGTTACTCAGTGGGGCACCTTTTGCTACAAGGTCATGCCTTTTGGTTTGAAAAATGCTGGGGCAACCTACCAACGTGCCATGGTTGCTTTATTTCATGACATGAACCATCACGATATAGAAGTATACGTCGACGATATGATTGCAAGGTCCCAAACTGAGGAGGAACACCTTGACCATCTACAGAAGCTGTTTGACCGTCTGAAGTTGTACAAGCTGAGGTTGAACCCAAACAAGTGCACCTTTGGGGTGAGATCTGGAAAATTTCTAGGCTTCGTCGTAAGCGACAAAGGCATTCAAGTGGACCCTGCCAAAGTGAAAGCCATACAAGATATGCCAACTCCCAAGACAAAGAAAGAAGTCAGAGGCTTTCTAGGACGGTTGAACTACATTGCCCGATTCATCTCGCATCTAACTGCTACCTGTGAACCAATCTTCAAGCTGCTGAAGAAAGATCAAGTAGTACGTTGGAACGACGAGTGTCAGGCCGCTTTCGAAAGAATCAAAGAGTATCTACAAGAACCACCCATCCTTATGCCGTCAGTTGAAGGGAGACCTCTAATCTTATACTTGACAGTACTGGACAACTCAATGGGGTGTGTGCTGGGGCAGCATGATGAGTCTGGCCGAAAAGAACACGCCATTTATTACCTTAGCAAAAAGTTTACCGACTGTGAGACCCGATACTCACTGCTCGAGAAAACTTGCTGCGCTTTGGTATGGGCTGCTCGCCGGCTGAGACAGTATATGTTGACTCACACCACTCTGTTGATTTCAAAAATGGATCCAATCAAGTACATATTCGAAAAGCCTGCCTTGTCCGAAAGAATAGCAAGATGGCAGATGATCTTGACGGAATATGACATCCAGTACACGACTCAAAAAGTAATCAAGGGAAGTGTATTGGCAGACCATTTGGCGCACCAGGCAGTGGACGATTACCAGTCGATGAATTTTGAATTTCCAGACGAGGATATCATGGTAGTGATTGATTGTGAAGTACCTGGACCGGATGAAGGACCTGAGGAAGGATCCCGATGGTCTATGCACTTTGACAGAGCCTTGAACGCTTTAGGTAATGGTATCGGTGCTGTGATCATATCCCCTAAAGGCACTCATACTCCACTCACCGCTCGGCTATGTTTCAACTGCACCAACAACATGGCAGAGTATGAGGCATGTATCATGGGTCTTCAAGCTGCAATCGACCTAAGGATCAAGTTTCTGAGTGTCTTCGGAGATTCCGCTCTCGTGATCAATCAGATCAAAGGCGAGTGGGATACGAAACACCTAAATCTTATTCCTTACAAGGAGTATGTGCTGACATTGATTCCCCATTTCAAAGAGATAACTTTTGAACACTTCCCTAGAGAGGAGAATCAGTTAGCGGACGCGTTGGCTATGATGTCTTCTATGTTCAAAGTAAAATGGGACAACGAGGCGCCCCGGATCATTATTTGGAAGTTGGATGAACCTGCACATTGCTGCGATCTCGAGACCGAAGAGGTAACAGAAAAACCCTGGTATCATGAAGTAAAGAGGTACCTTGAAGCTCAAGAATATCCCGAGGGCGCATCTGTTAATGACAAGAAGTTCCTGAGAAGGTTTGCAGCAAAGTTCTTCCTCAGCAATGGCATTCTCTACAAGCGAAACCATGATTTAACCTTACTGCGTTGTGTGGATAAGACTGAAGCAGAAAAGATCATGGAGGAGCTACATGAAGGTACCTTCGGAACACATTCTAGTGGACATACCATGGCAAAGAAAATCCTTCGGGCAGGATATTTCTGGTCCACAATGGAAGCCGACTGTTATCAGCATTCTCGAACTTGTCATAAATGCCAGATCTATGCTGATAAGGTGCACATTCCTCCGGTTCCTCTGAACGTCTTGACGGCACCTTGGCCTTTTGCAATGTGGGGCATTGATATGATCGGTGAAATCAGACCTACGACATCCAACGGGCATCGCTTCATCCTAGTAGCGATTGATTACTTCACAAAATGGGTTGAAGCAGCTTCCTATGCTACGGTAACCAAGAACGTCGTGGCACGGTTCATTCGGCACAACCTGATCTGTCGATACGGTGTACCTGAGAGGATCATTACGGATAATGGTACCAATCTTAACAACAAGATGATCACTGAGCTCTGTGAGCAATTCAAGATACAACACCACAACTCTTCTCCCTATCGACCGAAGATGAATGGGGCTGTAGAAGCAGCGAATAAGAACATCAAGAAGATTGTGCAGAAGATGACAATGACCTACAAAGATTGGCACGAAATGTTACCGTTTGCTCTTTATGGGTACCGTACCTCAGCACGGACGTCAACAGGGGCAACTCCCTTTTCCTTGGTCTATGGCATGGAGGCAGTCTTGCCTATTGAAGTCCAGATACCCTCTCTCTGGATAATGAAGGATGCAGGTTTGAGCGAAGATGACTGGATCTAGACTCGGCTTGATCAATTAAACCTAATTGACGAAAAGAGACTCACTGCTATTTGTCATGGTCAGTCGTACCAAAAATGGATGATCAGGGCATTTAACAAGAAGGTCAGACGACAAGAGTATCAAGTCGGAGACCTGGTAATCAAGCGCATCATTCTTCCTCAAAGTGATCCCAGGGGAAAATGGACCCCCACGTACGAAGGGCCATTTGTGGTTAAACATATCTTCTCAGGAGGAGCTATGATTCTAACCACCATGGATGGTGACGACCTTCCTCACCCCGCCAATGCAGACATAGTAAAAAGATACTACGCATGAATTAAAGACCCGCTAGGTTGACACACCTAGGCAAAAACAAGGGATGAAATGAAAAAAATCTGTACACCCGGCAAGTCGAAAACCTGAAAAGGCGGCTTGGACAAGAATGGGTATCCCGGTGGACTGAAAACCCGAAAGGGAGGTCCAGGAAAAATTTAGGGATAAAGCCTAATACTATGTCTCATTGGATCACCTTGCATCTAGAATTCGGCATCAACTATCGGGCTCAGATGACTCCAATCAATCAGCTTCATCTTCAACTAAGCATCAGAGTGATGAGACGCTTGAAGACATAAAGGCGATAACAGAGTTGGAACCCAGTGGGATTATTTTTCACATAACTGTTTTGTTTCCTTTTCACAAAATTGTATAAACTCTATTTTGCTCGGCGGCGTTCTCTTACTAGGACGTCAGCCTCCTGTACATAAAACGCCTATTTACAGGCAAATTTCAAAATCAATACAAGTTCAATTTTTCAGACAAATTACCCATCGTTTTTTCCTTTTTCTATTTTGTTTTGCAAAGAACGTCCAATGTTCATTTTTGATATATGCATTTCACATTAATTGCTAATCATGAATATTTGCATGCGAAACAAAGGACTAATTACAGATGACATCAGAAACAGGGGCAATAAAGAATTGTCTAAGCGATCTAGTTGCTCTGTCCACCAAGGTACCAAAGTAGGTTCGGCTGAAAAACATAACCAGGATACCTTCACTCCCCGTTGAGTAAGACGAGATTCAGCAATACTCTCCCCAGGCAGAGTTTGGTCTCCCATCAGCCCTAAAAAGGCACAGTATCTCCAGCAAGTCAGCGATACTCTCCCCAAGCAGAGTTAGTCTACTGTCAGCCTTAAGGAAGTTGGGTATCCCCAGAAGATCTCAACATTCCCCAGCGGAGTATAGACATTCCTCAACAAGCATCCCCGGCAGTCTTAATATAAGATTTTTCCCCTGCAAAATACCAGACACCCCAGTGGAACCATTCCCCAGTACAGTTCAAAAGTTTCCCCAGGAAAGTTGAATCATCCTCCCCAGTAGATTTGGAAGCTTATCCCCCGTTGACTCTGGAAGCTTATCCCCTGCAGAGTACGAACGCATCTCCCCGGCTTCATTCAAAGGTTATTTCCCACCAGGGTATAACTGGGTTATCCTCAGCTAATTACCACGGAAAGTTCGTCCTCGGCGAAGTTCTTCCTATCCCCAGCGGAGTTCATCAAGTTCCCCAACATAACTTATCAGTGGAATCCCCAGCGGAGCTCTCATCAAAACCTCAGCGAAATATCTCTTCCCACAGAGTAATTCCCTGCAGAGTAATCTCTCCAACAAGTTTATCCCCCGACGGAGTCATCTTCTCCTACCAGTTTATTCTTGCAACCATCATCCCCAGCGGAAGCGAAGAACTCAACTCTTCAACATCAACCCAGGATTTGATTTCCCGGCCTTCGTTAAGGATTTATTTTCCTAGTCGAAAACACATTCATATACATTCATCACATTATCATACACCATGACGCATGCATATACGCATCATATCACGCAATCTCATTTATTTTTGAGAACATCATGACATCATGCATCTCATACATCATGACATTGCATACAACTAATGTCTTGCCTCTTCAGGAAAAAGGATAATCCAAAGATGATTACTATCAACTATCGCAATTCCAGATTCGATACCTGTATCTAGCCAGGGCATATCTGTGAGTGATTGATTGTAGATTCGACACCTGTATCCAGCCAGGGCATATCTGTAGACGACAAATTCCAGATTCGACACCTGTATCCAGCCAGGGCATATCTGTAGACGACAAATTCCAGATTCGATACCTGTATCCAGCCAGGGCATATCTGTAGACGATGAATTCCAGACTCGATACTTGTATCCAGCCAGGGCATATCTGTAGACGACAAATTCCAGATCTGATACTTGCATCCAGCCAGGGCATATCTGTAGACGACTAATTACAGATTCGATTCTTGTATCTAGCCAGGGCATATCTGTGAGCGATTGATTGTAGATTCGATACCTGTATCCAGCCAGGACACGTCTGTAAGCAACCTTTTGAAGTTCCAGATTCGATTCCTGTATCTAGCCAGGGCACATCTGTGAGCAACTAATTGTAGATTCAATACCTGTACCTAGCCAGGGCATATCTGCATGAAGAGTTTGAAGATCAACATCTGTAACAGGCCAGGAAACCATCTTCCTTTCTCAAAGTATGCAAGTTCTCGCTAAGGAATCTCTTACGCGATCAACACTTCCAAATGGCATCTATAAGCCCATTCCCGACAAGGTTCTGTCACACCTCCAGATGGCATCTATAAGCCCATCCTCCTATCCATCCTATCTCCAAATGACATCTATAAGCCCATTCCCGACATCACATTGCTGATACTCCACTATGCGAGTGCAAATTTCTGGGCACTCTAGTGTTCAATCATCTTCCACCCTCGGATCACGAAAGGCACGCAAGCCAATCTACATCCTCAGGTCTAAGAAGATTGAACAGGGGCAACTGTTGTACCCCAAAATTTTACCTCCCATTTCATCAATATTTTCTCACCACAAGACCCTTGGAGCTCAAGATCAAGTTAGGGTTTGCTCTGCTCAAGACTCTTCCTTGCACTGTTGACCCAAATTAGGGTTTGAGTTTGCACAAATATGTTTTGACCTAAAAGGCCCAAAGTGACTTTCATGCTTCATGTTGGACTCACAAGTTTATCCATACCAAGTTTCAAGCCTTGATTCCAATCTTTGCCCAGTCAATTGGACAGTTGACCTAGAAATCAGCTGTATTGGGGAAAAAGTCAACTGTGGTCAATTGACAGTCAAACCTCATGATTTTTGACCCACATCAACATTATGAACTCATATGGACCATTTGATCAAGTTTGGATCACAATTCCACAAGAAATTTGATCAGATCACCAAAAGGGCAAAATGGTCATTTTTAGGGTTTTGACTGCACAAAGGCAATTTTTGACTGTTTGACCTAACCAATGGCAAACCAAGCTCACATATGGACTCAAGGACTCAATGAAATGGTCTTGACACATTCAACAAGTTCAAAAGATCCTAATTGCACAAGATTGACAGATGAATTTTCCAGTCAACTGATCAAAATTTGATTGTATACTGAAAAGTCAAACTTTGACTTTTTGGTCAAAATCAAGTGCCAAGATTCATTTTTCATCAAGACATGTCAAATTATGAAACTTGTTCATCAAGAAACCAAAAATTACAAATTAGGGTTTGAAATGAAGAAATTCCATAACTTAGAAATTTTCTAAGTTATGAAATTTCCTAATCTTTTCCTAACTTTGTCCCATTTTTTCATCAAGATGTATTTGGATTCAAACAAAACTCAAAACATGAAAGTTATAGTCCATTGCAAAATATACAACTTTGATTCACAAAGTTTCCTCAAAAGAAGCTTGTAGCTCAAGTTATGAGTTTTGGAATAGGGGTGCAAAACATTCTTAACTTAGAAATTTCTTGACCTATTTTATGCAGGATTTTTGCCCAACTTCATGGCCACTTTTCACATGCTTCCACTTGGAATTTCAACTTGAATTACAAAGATGGATTGTAGTACACATTTCAAGCTTTCCAAATTGTCCAAGAAATTCTCAAACACCCTTGTGGTTAGGGAGAATCAAATTTGTAAAGATGGGCAAAAGTCACTTTGTTCATAAGCCAATTACATGTTCATAACTATGCATTTTCAAACTCAGCTTGCACAAACTAGATTACAGGCCTTTTATCTCATCCACACTCAATAATTTAATGCATATCCTTTGTGTTCATGTCTTGTTTTGTGTATTTAACCATTTCATACAAGATTAAGCCATATTTGGAAAAAGCATTTTAGCCATTTTTGAAAAGAAGCACTTTATGTCAAGATCACAATCTAAGAAGTACAAAGCAGATCTTTTGGGCACAAGTTCATGGACCAATTCCACTGATCAAGAGTGATTTGTGCAGCATGCTTGAGGGGCCTGTATGAGCCTACAATCTAACTTGACAACTCTTACTTATCAAAGAAGAAACATTGCAAAACTGGTCCAACATTGAGCTCCTGTCAACACAAGCCTAAAAAAACTTCATGAGCACTTTCCAAACATCAAACCAAGTTTGAAACACGACCAAACCATCTCTCAAACCTCCATATACAGAAAAACACAGTTTTGTGGCAAAACAGGGCATATGCTGCAACTTGAATCCCATAGCATCATTCCATCGTGCGTTTTCATCCAAACCAGTTCAAATACATTCCCTACCATCCATACAAACTATCCCAAGCCTTGGATACATACTGTAACAGCCATAGCCAAGTGTGCCATTTTCATTTTTCTCTCTTGCAGGTTGACTTCCATAGCTTGATTCAGAAGGATTCAAGGCATACCAAGCATTGGAGTAGCATCCTTGGACCTCAAGCAAGTTGTATAAGTCCTCACACTGCATTGAAAGTACCTCCATTGTTGTACACGATTCAAGATGAACAGGTAAAAGTTTGAACTTCTATCTCTCTATCCAAGCATATCTAGGCTTAGGTTTGTGAAGAAGTTATGTCCTACTCATGGCCCTGAAGCTACCCATATCATTACTTTTCATTTATGTTGTGTGTGCTGAGAGAATTTTGAACCTGAACATTGAACAAAAGTTAGGTCAGGAATTGGGGGAGGAGAAATTCTCTCTCATTTCTGAGAGTTAGATCAAGTTCTTTATATGTATGAGTTCGTGATTTGATGCTTTACATTTTTGGTGTTATAAGTTTGTGCTAAAAATCAAAGAATCAGGATGTTTGAACAAGCATGAGAAGCGCGCGTTTTTGAGACAGAAATGGCTGGAGGTTGAAGAAGCTTGCCTTTGGGCTGGGCCTGTTTCATTTTTCTGTTTGCACACTCATTTTCCACTTACACCCCTTGGCCCATTGTGTGTTATTTTTATCATTTTTGTTTTTTTTTTCTTTTTGTTTCTGGCTTATTATTTTTTGTCAAAATATAAAAAATATTAAAAATATTTTTTCAACCATTTTTGCATTTTATTTGTATTTTATTTGAATTTATACATATAAAATAACATATATACTTTTATTTAAAATACTAGAAAATAATACAAATACATTTTATTTTCTGATTTTATTTTATCTTTTGAAAACATTTTCTTAAAATACACTTTTTTTTATGAATATTAAATATTTTATTTTTTGTATATATTTAATATATTTAATACATAATATAAATACTTATATATTTATTAGAATATTTAGGATAAAAATACAAAAATAATACATTTTTTTATTTTTATTAATATTTGACCTCAAAAATTACTTTTTTACAATATACTTTTTTTTTTGTACTTAATTAATAAATATTGTATATGATATAAATAATAAATACTATTTAGTTACAAAATTAGGGTTTTGCCCTAAACATGAAAATATCCAAAATTAACCTTTTTTTTTATTTTTATTTCACTTGTAAATAAATCACATACACTTACACAAATACATTTACACATACACATTTACTTATTCCTATACATTGATACATATTACATTTGCGTTTGATTCGATTTGGTTGTAAATATTGGGATACCACTCTCCTATTAAAGTCTCATCCCCATTTGAACATTTGTACCCCCATCCCCATGATTATTTTGTAATAATTTAGGACTTTAAATTCCGCATTTTAAAGCTTTCTAAATATGCCATGATAGACTTAGGGTTTGTATGCAAAAATCAAATGAAAAATAGCTTGACCTAATTCAAAGACAAAAAAGCATAAAAATGGACAACACCAATCACACTTGCACCCCTAGGGTTACTCCATTTGCTGCCTTCAATAATGGGCCATGTTGCATGTTGGGTGTCTTTGGCAAAACAAAACAATTCAAATGATCATAGTCCCTCGATGACGCTTTCGAAAGTTGCCTAAAAATGATCAAGTCCCTTAAAGGAAAAGTTGCCAAAGACACTTGGCACTGTTGCATTCATGGTCTAAACGATGACCCGTGCCTGTCCCGTTAACATCCTAACACAAGATTGTCCACCAAATACAATGGTGGAACAAAATTGTTAAAAGGGTTAAAACATAGAAAAAACCTTTTAGTAAATTTAGGGATAGACAACTCTTAGTTACTTGATAAACTTACAAAACACACTTGCCTACTTTTCAAAACCACACTCCACAACACTTTCAAAAACACTTTCAAAACAACTTCCAAAAACTTTGAAAACTTTTCAAAAGATACACACCTTTGCATACATTCAAACATGGATCATTACAAAGGTTGCCACAACAATGGCCTCTTTTCAAAACATTTTCAAACCCACACACAAAGCACCATTTCAAACAATTGAAAACACAAGGCAAGTGATCTAAGCAAGTAACTAAGAGCCCATGGATAACCATGGATAGAAAGGGTGCTAATACCTTCCCTTTCTATAATCTACCCCCCGAACCCAAGAAAACATCTCAAAGGTTTTTGCTGTGCTTTTTAACCTTTCCTTAGGATAAAATAAAAAGTCGGTGGCGACTCTTGCTCAACCGAAACATTTGCGAAAACAAACGCAAAACCCAAGTCAGTTCTCCCACCGTATCACAAAATGGATGGTGAATTCATTGAAACTCCTTGTCAGACATTTGAGGTAATTCTCCAACGATCCTTGTTACTAAAGCTACTCCCGTTACTCCTAAGATTGCCAAGGATACACCGAGAATGACCTCTCTGAAGGATGTTAGGGTTGTGGTAGAAGATGGAGGTTGCACTATCTGGGGACAACTTCCTGATATCCCTTACAAATCTAACAAATTTTGATTGGGTTTCACTTCAAAGGCTCAAAAGGAGGTTCGTCGTGTTTGTGCTGGAGGGCCACCTCTCTGTATTAGCAACGATGAAGTCAATACTCTAGAAGACACTGATAGTGATGGTGACTTGGACGATTAGATATTCCTAACTACCGACAGTGGACTCAACAACTGGAAGGCCAAAGACTTTGTATCAATCTCCTTTAGCCAGGAGTAATTGTTATTTCCTATTTTTATTGCTTTAAGAAGTTTGTCTGTATAATTTCTTTTAAAACAATGACTTTAAACCTTGTGCCTTGCCCGAGCTACAAAGGTCCATTGTTAAGGGTTGTCATTTCATATATCACATGCTCATTTAATGAAAACATTGGACGATGTTGCATTCAAATTTTGTGCTCTTTGTCTTTATTTTACTTTACTGCATTTTCAAATAGCCATGTGACCTTACATGCACACAGACACATTTGAAGATCCACATCCACTCTGGATCTCATTTACAATAATTATGCTATTGTAGTTTATGACTTCAAAAATCCAATCTATCAAGCTGAAGACGAAGGTGAAGAAGATTGTGAGATACCTGAAGAACTCTCCAAACTCGTGATACAAGAGGAAAAGACTATCCAACCGCATGAAGAGTCGGTCGAGGTGATAAATTTAGGTACCGAGGCAGATAAGAAAGAAGTCAAGATTGGCTCCAACCTGGAAGACAGTGTCAAGAGAAGATTGGTTCAGATGTTGCAGGACTATGTTAAGGTATTTGCTTGGTCATACGATGACATGCCAAGGCTCGACACTGATATCATGGTTCATCGTCTACCAATGAAAGAGGGTTGTTCTCTGATCAAACAAAAGGTTCGTCGCATGCATCTTGATATGTCAGAGAAAATCAAGGTTGAGGTAATGAAACAGTTCAATGCAGGTTTCTTGGCAGTGACGTCGTATCCCTAATGGGTTGCAAATGTTGTTCCAGTGCCAAAGAAATACGGTAAGGTCCGTATGTATGTAGACTACAATGATTTAAACAGGGCAAGCCCCAAAGATGACTTCCCCCTCCCATATATTGATGTCTTGGTTGACAAAACTGCCCAACACAAGGTATTCTCCTTCATGGATGGCTTCTCAGGGTACAATCAAATCAAAATGGCACATGAAGACATGGCGAAAACTACTTTTGTCACACAGAGGGGCACCTTCTGTTATAAGGTTATGCATTTTGGGTTGAAGAATGCAGGCACAACTTAATTATTTAATTAATTATTTAATTAAATATTTTTGAATATTTTTCCGATTAAATTTTTGAAGTTGTGAAATATTAGTTTAAGTTGTGTCATTTTTATTTGAATTAATTTATTTGATTAAATTGTAGAATAATATTAGAATAATACTATTATTTAATATGTGCTTATTTTAATGTTAGAAGTAGTAGAAAATGGATGTAGGAATTTAGGCCTAATAAGACATAATAAGAATAATAGTGTTATTATATTAGTTATTTAGGAATAATGAGAAAGAGAAGTAACAGTAAGAACAAATAGGGGTTTTGGCACTAGAAGAAAATAAGGGTTTGGAGAAGAAAGAGATACGTGAAATTTCAAGCAAAGAGGAAAAACTAGGTGCAATTGGAGAGTTGGAGCAACCTTCAACCCAAGGTAAGGGTGTGGTTCTGACTCTATAATAGGGTATGCGATGAATAATATTTGGGATTGGGTTGAAAAAATGTTTCTGGTTGTGTTTGAAATTGATATATTATTGAAATTGAGAGATGATTGAGAACCCAATTTAATTTATATAATATATATAAGTACCTTAGTGCTATTTTATTCAATTCCATAATTGCATCGGTACTGTAGTGTAACTCTTTCTTATGATTACATTAGTGCTATTTTATTCAATTCCATAATTGCAAGTCTTGAAAGAGAAGAAGTTGTATGCAAAGCCGTCTAAGTGTGAATTTTGGTTAAAGGAGATTAGTTTTCTTGGTCATGTTATCTCAGGTAGTGACATTATTGTAGATCTATCTAAAGTAGATGTTGTATTGCAATGGGAAACTCCAAAGTCGGCTATCGATATTAGAAGCTTTTTGGGATTAGCTGGTTATTATAGAAGATTTATCGAAGGTTTTTCTAAGTTGGAACTTCCGTTGACGAAGTTGACTTATAAAGGTAGAGCTTTTGTGTGGGATGTTCAGTGTGAAGAAAGTTTTACAGAATTGAAGAAAAGGTTGACGTCGACTCCGATTTTAACATTACCTAATCCAAGAGAACCTTTTGTGGTATATTTTGATGCTTCTATGATGGGTTTAGGAGGTGTGATCATGCAAAATGAAAAGGTAGTTGCTTATGCGTCAAGGAAATTGAGGACTCATGAAAAGAACTATCCTACGCGTGATTTAGAGCTTGTTGCAGTTGTGTTTGTGTTGAAGATTTGGAGACACTACCTCTATGATTCTAGATTTAAAGTATTTAGTGACCATAAGAGTGTAAAGTATCTATTTGATCATAAAGAATTGAACATGAGACAACGAAGATGGTTGGAGTTGTTAAATGATTACGATCTCAGTTTGAATTATCATCCCGGAAAAGCGAATATGGTGATTGATGCATTAAGTTGAAAGACTTTACATATGTCGACAATGATGGTTAAAGAGTTGGAATTAATTGAACAATTCAGAGATATGAGCTTAGTTTGCAAAGTGACACCATGAAGTGTTATATTGGGAATGTTGAAAATTAGAAATGAATTTCTGGACAGTATCAAAGAAGCTCAGAAGTTAGATGTGAAAGGTGTGTTGAGATTCTGTAATCAAATTTGTATTCCTGGTGATGCATAAATGAAGAAAGTGATTCTCGAGGAAAGTCATAGAAGCAAGTTAAGTATTCATCCAGGAACTATAAAATTGTATCAAGATTTGAAGAATTTGTTTTGGTGGTCTGGAATAAAGAGCGATGTGGCTCGGTTTGTGTATGCATATTTAACATGTCAAAAGTCGAAAGTTGAACATCAGAAGCCTGTAGGGTTGATGCAACCGTTAGAAGTTCCAGAATGGAAATGGGATAACATTTTGATGGACTTTGTGATGGGGTTACCTAATACTTCAAGAGGACACGATTCAATTTGGGTGATTGGTGATAGGTTTACAAAGTCGGCTCATTTTATTCATATTAACATCGGTTTCCCAGTGTCAAAGCTGCCAAAGATTTATACTAGTGTAACTGTAAAGTTGCATGGTGTTCCTTTATGCATTGTGTCAGATAGAGATCCGAGGTTTACTTCAGATTTTTGGAAGAGTTTGCAAGAGGATTTAGGTTCTAAGTTAAGGTTGAGATCGGCGTATCACCCTCAAACGGATGGTCAAACAGAGAGGACTATCTAGTCGTTGGAGGATTTATTTAGAGCATGTGTTCTTGAGCAAGGAGGTTCGTGGGATACTTATCTTTCATTAATATAGTTCACTCATAATAACAGTTATCATTCTAGTACTGTGTCGTACCCCAAATTTGTCATACTTCGACGATTATATTTTCCAAGATTAAAATAGAAGAATTATTTAATTAAGGATATTACAACAATATCTGATGACCCATTCTTAAAATTCAAGACTAGGGGGTGTACTTTAAATTCAGGAGAGTAGGACTTTCCAAATCAGAAAGACTCGTGTATCCGTGAACCCATTTGCGAGACATGTCGGCCTATGGCCCATGAGATTCGAAAATGGAAAATTGTTTCAGAATTATTAATTACTAAGTTATTAAGTTATTAAGCCCATCTAAATTGTTGTTATTAACGAGTGAACAAGGGGTGCAATTACAAATTATAGGCCCATTAAGACCGTTACCAGCCCATTTGATATTTGCAATATTGTTTTGTCTTAAGGAAAAATTATTATTTTCTATTATTAAGTGGTTAACTTACAACTATATTTTTGGAAAAAATGAAAAGGGATTGTGGTGTTAAAAGGAAAAAATATAACGAACGGGCCCATTAGAGGATTTGGCGTTGCTGTTTACAAAAAGAAAAGAAAATTGTTTGCTATATGTTTACAAAAAAGTACTTTTTTTACCTGTTAAAGCTTCTTATTCATTATAATGATGTTGGCATTACACGAGTATTTTTATTATTTGCTGTGTTAGGAAAATCTATTGGATCAGGTTTTGAAAACAGTTTCTAAGCCCAATTGAATTAAAAACTGATATTTTTGCTGTATGAAGTAATTAATTAAGTGTGGGCCCAGTTTTCTGAATATTTGCGCTGGCCCAAAGAAAAAGCACAAACAACAACTGTGCAGATTGAACCAGGAATTACGCTTGTGTATCAGTAAACAATCACTGTTAAAATCAAATCTCAAAAAACTAAACAAAATCAAATCTTATTAAAATCCAATAAGTCTTTTACAGAAAATTGTAGAGAGAGATATTACAACAAATCAAATCTCAATCAAAATCTATGAATCGTACAGAATCGCGAAGCCTCAAATGTACAAAAACAAATCCAGCATAAATTACATATTGAAATCTGGAAAATTACATAAAGAAAATCCAATGTATTCTCAATCAATTTACAACATCACTCAATCCCTAAATTGACTTTAATTTCCCTAATCTAATATTGAAACGAAAAATTATCTAAAAACCTAAAACTAAAGCCTATAAATATTGAAGAATATACAGAGGGGAAGGGGGATCAAGACCAGGACCTCCTCTTCAAACTCGTTGGGCCTAAGCCCAGCTGCTTTTCACGCCCCCTTCACCTTGAATTGCTAAACACCAAAATAGTTTGCACCCCCCTATTTAAAAAATATTTGGGCCTAGCCCAGAGTTCTAACAACACCCCTCTGCTTTTACTTGTTAAATAGAAATTACACCTCCCTGATTAGTTATTTATTTTCTACACTTTTTTTATAATTATTATATTTTAATTCTTATATTATTATTATAATTGTTTATTTTTATATAATAATAATAATTATTAGTAATATTAATTTTTATTATTATTATTTATTGTTTTTATTATTTATAATCATCTAAATTATCTTTATTTAAAACTCATGAACATATTTTCTATATCGCATTAAATATTTTTCTATCATGCATTAACCAAGAATTTCATAGTTAATACGATCAAAAAACACACAACAAACAACAAACTATTTTTTCGCAACAAACTAATCTAATCAACTGTTTTTTACAAAAGGGTTTCAAACAAATTTTGACTTACCGCGCATTTAGTCAAAATCTCCGCAATCACTACTCCCGGCCAAAATGTGAGGTGATTCAAAGTACGTTTGCGACCCCTAAAAAACACCAACCTCATACGAACTACGAATTGGGACTCTGATTCCTCATAATAGGATACGTAGGCATACAATCAAAAACCGTAGCGAGTTCTCCTATAAAATTAATACCCTTTCCCCTAATAAAATTTAAATCCTGTTTCCCCAACTTAAACCTAAAACCTAATATCCTTGTGAACAACGTAGATGAAAGGTGCCTAACACCTTCCTTTCGTCTAATGAAGTCCGAAACCTAGAATCTCTGTCTGCGAATTAGGGTTTTCTGTTAAATTCCCTTCCCTAGGATAAAAACTAATAGTGGCGACTCTGATTTAAAAACCAGTCGCAACAGCTGGCGACTCTGCTGGGGAATTCAACTTTAGGTTTTAGGGTTTTTTGCTTTGGGGATTTTATTGCTTTCATTTATTCATTGCATTTATTTAATTATTGTCTATTGTTTATCATCATATATACTGTGTGGCAGGATTTTTTATTTCTCAAAGTATTTTCAATAACCCTTAGAAAGAAGGTTCGTCTATTAGCTTAGGGGGTACATCATGCCTACAAGTTTATGTGACAACTTCGCTTAGAGTTGGTGGACTTCCGAAAAAGGAATACTTATCGAGAGATATCCTCTTGACGAGTAGGACTTTGGAAGGTCACCCATGACTCTTTGTAATGACCTTAACCTAAAATCTCATGACGAAACCTTTCACGACTTTGAGACGAAAGTTTCGGTCCATAAAGAGACTCCACCTAAGGGAGGCCCTTATGCCTTTTCCCTCTAGTGTTATTCATGATGCCCTTAAGGAAACCACCTTCTGGGAGGGTAGATCAACCGTAGGTCAAAATTAAGGATCCTACCCTATAAAAGTACTTATCACAAAAATCCCGTCACTCAACCTTGCGTCTATACATCCATGCATTCATACATTTCACGTATTCGTCATACATTTCATATATTCATCATCTATGTCTTTTATTTGTCTTATTCACAGGGTACAAAACAAAAGATAATAAAATCAAGATTTTTGGGGACTGTCTTTAAAAAAATGGATACCAGAAGGAAACAACTTGTCCACGTCAATGCCTTCCAGCCTGACATTTCTGAAATCAAAACTATAAAGGGGAAATTATCTGTGAGAGCTCTGAAGATGTACGCTTGCCGCTATGAGTATACCCTTGACTTGACCAGAGTAGAGGTTCAAATGGATGTTGTTTCTGCCCTCATTCAGTTTTACGACCCTCCAATGAGATGTTTTACTTTCCAAGACTTCCAGCTAGCACCGACTCTGGAAGAATTTGACAGAATTATGAATTTTTCCAAAGAGAAGGCCTATGTAGGTATCGGACAAACTGTTGAAGTCAAATTTTTGGAAAAAGGCTTAGGGATCCCTTACCCAGAGTTAATGCAAAATTACCAAAGAGAAGGTCCGATACAAGGAATCAAAAGGATATACTTGGAAGCTAAGACACTCGAATTTGCTAATTATAAAGAATGGGAATCTTGTGTCGATTGTTTAGGGCTACTGGTATTTGGTGTAATTTTATTTCCTCGGACTGTGGACTATATTGACCCTGCGGCCGTTAGCATATTCTAGGGTATGAAAGTCTTTAATACGGATCTAACTCCGGCTTTGCTTGCTGACATTTATTACACCTTGCATACGATGTACAAAAAGAGAAAAGGCACGCTAATTTGTTTCATCCCACTTCTATATACTTGGTTCATGACTCATCTTTACAAAGAGGACTATATGATTCCAAACTTGACCAGACGTGAGTGGCCATAGAAATTAAGGTCTCTCACTGCAAACTCGGTATTATGGTACACTAAGAAGCTGGATATTAGGGACATCATTATTAGTTGTGGGGACTTTCCTAATGTCCTGTTGATCGGATCTCGAGGATGTATTAATTACAACCCTACTTTGGCCCTACGATAGTTAGGGTGTCCTTTAGAAGACATACCTTTGGACGAACAACTCTAGCCATTGATCATCCATGACATGGGTATAGGATACCAAGGGTTGATCAACAAGGTTATCCGGGCTTGGAATAAGGTTAACAAAAGGAAAGCCGAAAGAAAGAATGCCATTGCGAGAGAACCCTACACCAGATTGGTCCGAGATAGGGTACAAATTACCAAGCTGCCATTCGATATAAATCCATAATATAAGTCAGAGGTCCCAAAGGTTACGCCTATATCCTTGGAAGAAGTCGACAATTTGAAAAACGCCTTAAAGCAAGCTCAAAGGGAAAAACAAGCATTGGAACTCAACCTCCCCAATCTGACCAAAGAGAAGAAGCAGATGCAACTCATACTTGAGTCAAAGGACCAACAAATTAAGAGAGATCAAAAGGCATTGGAGAAAGAGAGTCTCAAACAAAAGCGTACAACTGAAGGGATGTTGAGTGCGACATTCAACCTAGATTCCCACAACCAAAAGTTAGAGGAGGCTGCTACTGGAATTGGAAGGTTAACCAGATGGTATGAAAAGGCAACACATGACAAAAAGGTGCTAGAGGAAAATCTAAGAGCCCAAATCCAAAGTCTGGTACAAGCTTCCTTAGATCAAGAAGAGAAAGTAAAATACCTCACCACTGAACTTCAATACAACCAAGAATCTGAGGTCAAAGCACACCTTAAAAGGGTAGAGGCAGAAAGACTCTTGACTCAGAGAACTCAAGAATATGAGCATGTGTGCCTAGATCTATAGGGTCTTCAAAAAGATTTCCTTATTCAACGGAGACTTTATACAGAAATGAGGGGTGAAAAGATGTATTGGGAAGAGCAGTATACCAAGATCGCCCAAGCAGGTAAAGATAACCATAAGATAATCCCACATCTTTATCAAGAGTACCAGTATTATAAAGACAAACATGAAAAGCTGGCCTTCTTAGCCAACAATCTCATTGAGGATATCTCTTGAAGTTTGAGAGACGGAAACAGTGCAATGGTCCCTCTTCCAAAGGACGTTGAAGACTTTCTCCAGTTTTGCCGAGCAATGGTTGATGGTTTCAGAGCACACATCTGCAAGCATACCTATAAGATTTGTTTCCCTTTATTTATGTTTATGCAAACAAGTTTTGGTTTAAGATTGTAATATTTTTCAATATCTGGATTATGTTACTTTCAATAAAGGCATTTTGTTTCCCTATCTCATTGGCGTATCTATTTTTTAAGCTACTAACTGAATAAAAAATAAGCGAAAGATAAATGCATACCCAAATGAATAAGACATTTAAAACAAGTAACCATTTCATATTCATGCATATTCATTCACATGAATACATTCATAAACACCTGCATATCATATCAAAACTCATTTTTTCAAAAAAAAAATCTCTTCAGTTAAACCATTGGTAGAAGAAGATCTACACCTCCTTGGCCTCCATATCAAACAAGGGCCTATCAACAAAAAGCAATGGAGCAAATTGAGGAAACTCAAGATGCATTCAAAGAGGATCTCAACCAAGTAAAGGGTGATGTAACTTCAATGAAAAGAGATATGAGTCAAGTTCTCCTAGCTTTAAAGAACATCATTGAAAGGCAAGACCAGATTCCCAGGGTAGCTTTCGAAGAAATAGCCCAAAAGATTGGTGCATCAAGCGGTCACCAACTAAGGAAAGATCTAGAAGCAGGACTCCAAAAGTCCGTCATGGCCCAACAAGAAGTTGAAACTGAAGGGTTTGTCCCACCACCACCAAAAGCAGGGGCATCACATACCCTACAAATTCCAGTCAACAATACAGACAACTACTTGGACCTATAATACGGAGATCACGACCCAGAGGATGCCAACCAGGCACCCTTAAAGACGACTGATACTCATGTTGTTGATAATCCATTGGTAATGAATCAGTATAAAGCTTTGGAGGAAAGATTAAAAGCCGTGGATGGTTTTGACGCTTTCGAAGTAAACGCTCTCGAAATGGGCCTAGTTCCTGATGTAGTAATTCCGCCAAAATTCAAAGTATCTGACTTTAAAAAATACAAGGGGCTCACCTGTCCAAGAAATCATTTGAGCATGTATTATAGGAAGATGCATGTCCATGCCCACGATCAAAAGCTAATGATTCACTATTTTCAAGATAGCATGAGTGAGGCGTCTTCAGATTGATATATGCAATTGGAGCGAACACATATTCGAACCTGGGAAGATCTTGCTAATGCTTTCCTAAAGCATTACAAAGATAACCTGGACATGTCGCCTACCCGCATGCAACTCCATAATTTGTCTTAGAAGAAAGAAGAATCATCCAAGGAGTATGCTCAGAGATGGAGGGAGATGGCATCCCTCGTGCAACCAACACTGTTAGAAAAGGAATTATTAGACATGTTCATGGGAGCTTTGCAAGGGATGTATTATGAGAAGATGGTTAGAAGTATCTCTTCGGGATTCGTATATCTAGTAACTATTGAAGAAAGAACCGAGACTGGAATAAAGAATGGGAAAATAACAGGGGGATCATCAAATGCTCCCTACCATTCAAGAAGGCATGCTTCAAACTACACCAAAGGAAAAGAGGGAGAAATTAATGTGGTAGCCTCACAACCAAGGACACCACAACCATTAGTGATCCCACAAGGGCAGCAGCAAGGCAGAAGGCCGCAAAGAAATTTTGATCCACTCCCGATGCCACCCAGTCATTTATTACAAACCTGGTCAAGGCATCTTTAGTGGAACTCAAGCCTCTGACTCCTCCAGTCGGGCCACTCCCATGAAGGTATAATACCGACGCCAAATGAAAATACCATGCTAACTCTCTGGGGCACACCATAGAATAATGCTTGGCATTTAGACATAAAGTGCAGGACTTGTTAGAATCTCAATATATCACTTTTGAGAAACCTAACACCAAATCAAACCCTATGCCTCCACATGGTGGACCAACAATAAATGCAATTGAAGTAGTCGTCGACTGCGGGACAACCAGACAAGCAAAAGCCCCGACAAACTTGCTGAAAGAATAAGTCGCCGACTTCTACACTTATTTATAATTATTATATTTTAATTCTTATATTATTATTATAATTGTTTCTTTTTTTATAATAATAATAATTAGTAGTAATATTAATTTTTATTATTATTATTTATTATTTTTATTATTTATTATCATCTAAATTATCTTTATTTAAAACTCATGAACATGTTTTCTATATCGTATTAAATATTTTTCTATCATGCATTAACCAATAATTTCGTAGTTAATACGATCAAAAAACACGCAACAAACAACAAACTATTTTTTCGCAATAAACTAATCTAATCAACTGTTTTTTGCAAAAGGGTTTCAAACAAATTTTGACTTACCACACACTTAGTCAAAATCTCCGCAATCACCACTCCCGGCCAAAATGCGAGGTGATTCAAAGTACGTTTGCGACCCCTAAAAAACACCAACCCCCTACGAACTACGAATTGAGACTCTGATTCCTCATAAGAGGATACATAGGCATACGATCAAAAATCGTAGCGAGTTTTCCTATAAAAAATTAAAACCCTTTCCCCTAATAAAATTTAAATCCTGTTTCCCTAACTTAAACCTAAAACCTAATATCCTTGTGAACAAGATAAATGAAAGGTACCTAACACCTTTCTTTCATCTAATGAAGTCCGAAACCTAGAATCTCTGTCTGTGAATTAGGGTTTTCTGTTAGATTCCCTTCCCTAGGATAAAAACTAATATTGGCGACTCTGATTTAAAAACCAGACGCAACATATTGGAATGACACCTTTTGAAGCATTGTGTGATACGGTGGGAGAACTGACTAGGGTTTTGCGTTTGTTTTCGCAAATGTTTCGGTTGAGCAAGAGTCGCCACCGACTTTTTATTTTATCCTAAGGAAAGGTTTAAAAAGCACAGCAAAAACCTTTGAGATGTTTTCTTGGGTTCGGGGAGTAGATTATAGAAAGGGAAGGTATTAGCACCCTTTCTATCCATGGTTATCCATGGGTCTTAGTTACTTGCTTAGATCAACTTGCCTTAATTTTCAATTGTTTGAAATGGTGCTTTGTGTGTGTATGGGTTTGAAAATGTTTTGAAAAGAGGCCAATGTGGTGGCAACCTTTGTAATGATCCATGTTGGGATGTATACAAAGGTGTATGTCTTTTGAAAAGATTTTCAATGTTTTTGAAGGTTGTTTTGAAAGTGTAGTGATGTGTGGTTTGAAAAATAGGAAAGTGTTTTGTTTTGCAAGTTGGCAAGTAATCAAGAGCTATCTACCCTAAATTTCTCAAAGATCTTTGCTATGTTTTAACCCTTTTAACAATTTTGTTCCACCATTGCATTTGGTGGACAATCTTGTATTAGGATGTGAAAGGGACGGGCGCGAGTCATCGTTTAGACCATAATTACAATGGTGCCAAGTATCTTTGGGCAATTTTTCCTTGGAGGGACTTGATCATTTTTTAGGCAACTTTCGAAAGCGTCAACGAGGGACTATGATCATTTGAATTGTTTTGTTTTGCCCAAAGAGACCTAACATGCAATATGGCCCATTATTGAAGGCAACAAGTGGAATACCCTAGGGGTGCAAGTGTGATTAGTGTTGTCCATTTTCATGCTTGATTATCTTGAAGTTAGGTCAAACTATTTTGTTGTTTTTGATTTGCATACAAAACCCTAATTCTAACATGGCATATTTAGAAAGCTTGTAAATGCGAAAAATAAAGTTCCTAAGTTATTACAACACAATATATGGGAAGGGGGGTACAAATGTTCAAATGGGGGTATTTTGACAAGAATTAAAACCCTAGACTATTACAATCCCAATGAAATTATACAATTAATGTGCAATAATTAAATATAATAAGATAAATATGCAAGATGCAAAAAATGATTTTTTATGTGTATGTAAAAAGTGTTTTTCATGTATCAAACAAAAATAAAATTAATTTTTGGTGTTTTTTATGCATTTAGGGCAAGAACCCTAATTTTACAAATAAAAGTATTTATTGTATAATATATGCAATATTTATTAATTATTTACAAAAAATAAATAAAAGAGAAGTATATTTGTCAAAAAGGTATTTTTAATGTTAAATATTAATAAAAATAAAAATGTATTATTTTTTATGTTTTTAGCCTAAATACACTAATAAATATATAAGTATTTGTATTATTTACTAAATATATTAAATATGTACAAAAATAAAATATTTAATATTTATAAAAAAATTATATTTTATATAAAATATTTTCAGAAGATAAAATAAAATAAAAAATGGAAAATAAATGTATTTGGTATTATTCCTAATATTCTAAACAAAAAAAGTATTTTGTATTTATTTATATATATATAACTAACTAAAGCAAATAAATATCAAATAAAATGCAAAAAAATGTGGAAAAATGTTTTTTTAATATTTTTATGTTTTAATGAAAAATAACAAATCAGAATCAAAAAAGAAAAAATGAAAATGGCAAATAAAACTCAAAATGGGCCAGGGGGGTGCAACTGTAAAAGCATGGTGTGAAAAGGAAAAGAGATCTCAGGCCCAGCCCAAGAAAGGTTGTCTTCAACCTTCAGACAACCATTCAAAAAAACGCGCGCCTCTGATGCTTCAAACACAACTCCTGATTCCTGGACTTTTAGCACAAACTTACAACATGAAAAATGTCAAGCATCAAGCCACGATTCTGGACATATAAAGAACTCATCCTAACTCTCAGAAATGAGAGAGAATTTCTTCTCCCCCAATTCCTGACCTAGTTTTTATTCAATGTTTAGACTTAAAATTCTCTAAGCACACATAACATAAATGAAAACTAATGATATGGGCATGTTCAGGGCTATGAATGTGACATAATTTCTTCACAAATCTAAACCTAACAATGCCTGGATAGAGAGATACAAGTTCATGAACTTACCTGTTCAGTTGGAATCGTGTGCAACAATGGAGATGCTTACAAGGCAAGGTAATGATTTGTATAGCTTCCTTGATGTCTCAGGATGCTATTCCAACCTTTAGTTTGCTTGGAAACCAAGAGAATCGTGCTATGGTACTTCAACTGCAAAACAGAAAAATGAAAATGGTGATGTTAGCTAGGGATGTTACAGGTCGTGTTTAGGGCTTGGAACAGTTTCAAGGGATGATGTGGGATGTGTTTGAAGTGGTTTGAGCAAGAATGCACGAATGGATTGAGTTATGGAACTCAATCTGCAGCAGGTGCCCTGTTTTGGCAGTTCTATGGGGTTTCTGTGTTTGAGAAGGCAATGAAGATGGTTGGCTCGTGTTTTAGGTCAGGGTGGTTGTTTAGAATGTGTTCACAATCTTTGCTTAAGCTTGTCTTGGCTGAGATGAGAGTTGTGTGTTATTATGCAAGCTTTCTTCACACTTAAGCAAGAAATGTCAACTTGGTTTTCTAGACTTGTGCAGGCCCCCAATCTATGCTGCATACCTTAGCCTTGATCAGTGTGATTAGTTCATAAACTTGTGCCAAAAGGATTTGCATTGTACTTGCTTGGATTTGCATTTGACATAAAGTTCAACTTTTCTAAAATGGCTAATTTGCTTTTTCTATTTAAGGGTTAAACTTCCATGTAATGACCAAACTCATAGAACAACACCTTGGAACAAAGGATTAGCATTAAATTATGGAGTGTAGATGAGATAAAAGACCTGTAATCTAGCTTAAGGCATGCTGAGTTCAAAAATTCAAGGTTATGGACATGTAACTTGGTCATGAACAAAGTGAGTTTTTCCCAACTTGCCAAATTCGATTCTCCCTAACCATGAGGTTGTTTGATGAGTTCTTGGACATTTTGGAAAGCTTGGAATGTGTACTACAATCCATATTTGAAATGCAAATTGAAATTCCAAGTGGAAGCATGTGAAAAGTGGTCTTGAAGTTAGGCAAAAATTCTGCCTAAAATGGTTTAAAATTTCTCTAAGTTAAGAATGGTTTGGTACCCTTGTTCCAAAAATTGTAACTTGAGCTACAAGCTTTTTTTGAGGAAACTTTGTGAATCAAAGTTGTATATTTTGCAATGGACTACAACTTTCATGTTTGGACTTTTCCTTGAATCCAAATGCATCTTGATGAGAAAGTGGGACAAAGTTAGGAAAAAATTAGGGTTTTTCATAACTTTGAAAAATTCTAAGTTATGAAAAATCTTCATTTCAAATCCTAATTTGCAATTCTTGATTTCTTGATGAACAAGTTTCATGATTTGGCATGTTTTGATGAAAAATGAATCTTGACACTTGATCTTGACCAAAAAGTCAAAGTTTGACTTTTCAGTATACAGTCAAAATTGATCAATTGACTGGGAAATTCAACTGTCAATCTTGTGCATTTGGGATCTTTTGGACTTGTTGAGTATGTCAAGACAATTCCATGGGGTCTTTGAGTCCATATTTGAGCTTGGTTTGCCATTGGCTAGGTCAAACAGTCAAAAATTGCCTTTGTGCAGTGAAAACCCTAAAAATGACCATTTTGCCCTTTTGGTGATCTGATCAAATTTCTTGTGGAATTGGGATCCAAACTTGATCAAATGGTCCATATGAGTTCATAATGTTGATGTGGGTCAATTTTCATGAGATTTGACTGTCAATTGGCCACAGTTGACTTTTTCCCTAATACAGTTGATTTCTAGGTCAACTGTCCAATTGACTGGGCAAAGTTTGGAATCAAGGCTTGAAACTTGGTATGGATAAACTTGGGAGTCCAACATGAAGCATGAAAGTCATCTTAGGCATTTTAGGTCAAAATATCTTTGTGCAAACACAAACCCTAATTTGGGTCAACAGTGCAAGGAGAAGTCTTGAGCAGAGGAAACCCTAACTGGATTTTGAGCTCCAAGGGTCTTGTGATGAGAAAATGTTGAGAAAATGGGAGGGAAAATTTTGGGGTACAACAGTTGCCCCTGTTCAATCTTATTGAACCTGAAGAGTTAGATTGGCAAGTTTGCCTTTCGTGACTCGAGGGTAAAAGGAGATTGGACACTAGAGTGCCCGGAAATTTGCACTCGCATGTTGGAATATCAGCAAATGTGATGTCGGGAATGGGCTTATAGATGCCATTTGGAGAGATGGTGGATAGGGAGATGGGCTTATAGATGCCATCTGAAGGCGTGACAGAACCTTGTCGGGAATTGGCTTATAGATGCCATTTGGAAGTGTTGATCGCATAAGAGATTCCTTAGCGATAACTTGCGCGCTTTGAGAAAGACAAATGTTTTCCTGGCTTGTTACAGGTGTTGATCTTCAATCTCTTCATGCAGATATGCCCTGGCTAGATACAGGTGTTGAATCTACAATCGGTTGCTCGCAGATATGCCCTGGCTGGATACAGGTATCGAATCTGGAATTAGTCGTCTACAGATATGCCCTGGCTGGATACAGGTGTCGAGTCTTCAAACTCTTCAGATATGCCCTGGCTGGGTACAAGAATCGAATCTGGAAATAGTCGTCAACAGATATGCCCTGGCTGGATACAGGAATCGAATCTTCAAACTCTTCAGATGTGCCCTGGCTAGATACAGGAATCGAATCTGGAATTAGTCGTCAACAGATATGCCCTGGCTGGATACAGGAATCGAATCTTCAAACTCTTCAGATGTGCCCTGGCTAGATACAAGAATCGAATCTGGAATTAGTCGTCAACAAATATGCCCTGGCTGGATACAGGAATTAAATCTGGAAATAGTCATCAATAGATATGCCCTGGCCGGATACAGGTGTCGAATCTTCAAACTCTTCAAATGTGCCCTGGCTGGGTACATGAATCGAATCTGGAAATAGTCGTCAACAGATATGCCCTGGCTGGATACAGGAATCGAATTTTCAAACTCTTCAGATGTGCCCTGGCTGGGTACAGGAATCGAATATGGAAATAGTCGTCAACAGATATGCCCTGGCTGGATACAGGAATCGAATCTTCAAACTCTTCAGATGTGCCCTGGCTAGATACAAGAATTGAATCTGGAATTAGTCGTCAACAGATATGCCCTGGCTGGATACAGGAATCAAATCTTCAAACTCTTCAGATGTGCCCTGACTGGGTACAGGAATCGAATCTGGAAATAATCGTCAACAGATATGCCCTGGCTAGATACAGGAATCGAATCTTCAAACTCTTCAGATGTGCCCTGGCTAGATACATGAATCGAATCTGGAATTAGTCGTCAACAGATATGCCCTGGCTGGATACATGAATCGAATCTTCAAACTCTTCAGATGTGCCCTGGCTGGATACAGGAATCGAATCTGGAAACTGATCACTCACAGATGTGCCCTGGCTAGATACAGGAATCGAATCTGGAATTGTGACAGTTGAAGGTAGTTGTCTTTTGGGTTGTCTTTTTCCCTGAAAAGGAAAAACATCAGTTGTATGCAATGTCATGATGTATGAAATGCATGATGTCATGATGTTCAAAATGAGATAGTCTCGTATGCACTTTATCATGTATGTGAGCAAGATGTATGAAATGTGAAATGTTTATGAATGTATTTTCGTCTAGGAAAATAAATCCTTGACGATTGGCTGGGGAATTTAAATCCTGGGCTGACGTTGAAGAGTAAAGTTCTTCGCTTCCGCTAGGGATGATGTTTGCAAGAATACACCGGTAGGAGAAGATGACTCCGTTGGGGAATAAACTTGTTGGAGAGATTACTCTGAGGGGAATTACTCTGTGGGAAGAGACACTTCGCTGAAGTTTTGATGAGAGCTCCGCTGAGGATTTCAATGATGGACTCCGCTGGGGATAACAATGATAAACTCCGCTGGGGATTCTGTTGATAAGTTAAGTTGGGGAACTTTGATGAACTCCGCTGGGGATAGGAAGAACTTCGCCGAGGGCAATCTTCCGTGGTAATTAGCTGAGGATAACCCAGTTATAAGCCCTTAAGAGGAATAACTTTGAATAAAGCCCGGGAGAGACGTCCGTACTTTACATGGGATAACCTTCAAGACCTGCTGGGGATATGAATTCCACTTTCCTGGGGAAACTTTTGGAATTTCACTGGGGAATGGTTCCACTGGGGTGTCTGTATTCCACCGGGGAACAATCTTATATCAAGACTGCCGGGAATGCTTGCTGAGGAATGCCTATACTCCGCTGGGGAATGTTGATATCTTCTGGGGATACCCAACTTCCTTTAGGCTGACCGTAGACTAACTCTGCTGGAGGAGAATACTGCTGACTTGCTAGGGGAACAGGGTGCCTATTGTAGGGCTGATGATAGACTAACTCTTCCTGGGGAGACTATTGCCGAATCTTGTCCTACTCTGTGGGGAGTTTGAGATAACTTGGTCACATTCTTCAGTTGAATCTACCTTGGTACCTTGGCGGACAAAGCAACTAGACTGCCTGGACAATTCTACATTGCCCCTGTTTCTGATGTCACCTGTAATCAGTCTTTTGTTTCGTATGCGAGTATTTATGAATTAGCAATTTAATGTCAAATGCATATATCAAAAATGAACATTGGACGTTCTTCGCAAAACAAAACAGAAAAAAGGAAAAAACAATTGGCAATTTGTTTGGAAAAGTGAACTTGTATTGATTTTGAAATTTGCCTGTAAATAGGCTTTTTTTTTTTTGTACAAGAGGCTGACGTCCTAGTAAGAGAACGCCGCCAAATAACATAAAGTTTATACAATTTTGAAAAGGAAACAAAACAGCTATGTGAACAGTATTCCCACTGGGTTCCCACTCTGCTATCACCTTTATGTCTTCAAGCGTCTCATCACTTTGCTGCTTAGTTGAAGATGAAGCTGATTGATCGATGCCGAAGTCTGAGCCATATAGTTGATGCCGAATTCTGGATGCAAGGTGATCCAATGAGACATAGTGTTACGCTTTATCCCTAACTTTTGCATGGACCGCCCTTTCGGGTTTTCAGTCCACCGGGATACTCATTTTTGCCCAAGCCGCCTTTTCAGGTTTTCGACTTGCCGGGTGTACAGATTCTTTTCATTCCATCCCTTATTTTTTCCCGAACCCTTTTGGTTCACCGGGAAGCCCTTATTTTTGCCTAGGTATGTCAACCTAGCGGGTCTTTTATTCATGCGTAGTATCTTTTTACTATGTCTGCATTGGCGGGGTGAGGAAGGTCGTCACCATCCATGGTGGTTAGAATCATGGCTCCTCCTGAGAACACATGTTTAACCACAAATGGCCCTACGTATGTAGGGGTCCATTTTCCCCTGGGATCACTTTGAGGAAGGATGATGCGTTTGATTACCAAGTCCCCAACTTGATACTCTTGTGGTCTGACTTTCTTATTAAATGCCCTGATCATTCGTTTTTGGTACGTCTAACCATGACAGATAGCAGTGAGCCTCTTTTCGTCAATTAGGTTTAATTGATCAAGTCGAGTCTGGATCCAGTCATATTTGCTCAAGTCTGCCTCCTTCATTATCCGGAGAGAGGGTATCTGGACTTCAATTGGCAAGACTGCCTCCATGCCATAGACCAAGGAAAAGGGTGTTGCCCCGGTTGACGTCCGTGCTGAGGTACGGTACCCATGAAGAGCAAATGGTAACATTTCGTGCCAATCTTTGTAGGTCACTGTCATCTTCTGCACGATCTTTTTGATATTCTTATTAGCTGCTTCTACAGCCCCATTCATCTTCGGCCGGTAAGGAGAAGAGTTGTGGTGCTGTATCTTGAATTGCTCGCAGAGCTCAGTGATCATCTTGTTGTTAAGATTGGTACCATTATCCGTAATGATCCTTTCCGGGACTCCGTACCGACAGATCAGGTTATGCCGAATGAAACGTGCCACAACGCTCTTGGTTACCGTGGCGTAGGAAGCTGCCTCAACCCACTTCGTGAAGTAATCAATCGCTACCAAGATGAAGCGATGCCCGTTGGATGCCGTCGGTCGGATCTCGCCGATCATATCAATGCCCCACATTGAAAAAGGCCAAGGTAACGTTAGGACGTTCAGAGGAACCGGGGGGATATGCACCTTATCAGCATAGATCTGGCATTTATGACAAGTTCGAGAATGTTGGTAACAGTCGGCTTCTATTATGGACCAGAAATATCCTGCCCGAAGGATTTTCTTTGCCATGGTGTGTCCACTGGAATGTGTTCCGAATGTACCTTCGTGTAGTTCTACCATGATCTTCTCTGCTTCAGCCTTATCCACACAACGCAGTAAAGTTGAATCATGGTTTTGTTTGTAGAGAATGTCGTTGCTGAGGAAGAATTTTGCCGCAAACCTTCTCAGGAACTTCTTGTCATTGACCGATGCGCCTTCGGGGTATTCTTGAGCTTCCAAATATCTCTTCACCTCATGATACCAGGGTTTCTCGATTACCTCCTCGGCCTCAAGATCGCAGCAGTATGCAGGTTCGTCCAACTTCCAGATAATGATCCGGGGAGCCTCATTGTCCCATTTGACTTTGAACATTGAAGACATCGTAGCTAGTGCGTCCGCTAACTGATTCTCCTTTCTTGGGAAGTGCTCAAAAGTTATCTCTTCAAAGTGGGGAAGCAAGGTAACACATACTCCTTGTAAGGAATAAGATTCGGATGTTTCATATCCCACTCGCCTTTGATCTGATTGATCATGAGAGCGGAATCTCCGAAGACACTCAGAAACTTGATCCTTAAGTCGATTGCAGCTTGAAGACCCATGATACACGCCTCATATTATGCCATGTTGTTGGTGCAGTTGAAACACAGCCGGGCGGTGAGTGGAGTATGAGTACCTTTAGGGGATATGATCACAGCGCCTATGCCGTTACCCAAAGCGTTCGAGGCTTCGTCAAAATGCATAGACCATCGGGATCCTTCCTCAGGTCCTTCATCCGGTCCAGGTACTTCACAATCAGTTACTACCATGATATCTTCGTCTGGAAATTCAAAGTTCAGGGATTGGTAATCGTCCACAGGTTGGTGTGCCAAATGATCTGCCAATACACTTCCCTTGATTGCTTTTTGAGTTGTATACTGGATATCATATTCTGTCAAGATCATTTGCCATCTTGCTATTCTTCCAGACAGAGCAGGCTTTTCGAATATGTACTTGATTGGATCCATTTTTGAGATAAACAGAGTAGTGTGAGTCAACATATACTGTCTCAGTCGGCGAGCAGCCCATACCAGAGCGCAACAAGTTTTCTCGAGCAGTGAGTACCGAGTCTCACAGTCGGTAAACTTTTTGCTCAGGTAATAAATAGCGTGCTCTTTTCGGCCAGACTCGTCATGCTGCCCCAGTACACACCCCATTGAGTTGTCAAGTACCGTCAAGTATAATATTAGAGGTCTCCCTTCCACTGGAGGCATAAGAATGGGTGGTTCTTGGAGATATTCTTTTATCTTTTCAAAAGCGGCCTGACATTCATCGTTCCAACGTACTACTTGATCTTTCTTCAGCAATTTGAAGATTGGCTCACAGGTAGCAGTTAGATGTGAGATGAATCGGGCAATGTAATTTAGTCGTCCTAGGAAGCCTCTGACTTCTTTCTCTGTCTTGGGAGTCGGCATCTCTTGTATGGCTTTCACCTTGGCAGGGTCCACTTGAATACCTTTATCGCTTACAACAAAACCTAGCAATTTTCCCGACCTCACCCCAAAGGTGCATTTGTTTGGGTTCAACCTCAGCTTGTACAACTTTAGTCGGTCAAACAGCTTCTACAGATGGTCAAGGTGTTCCTCCTCAATTTTGGACCTTGCAATCATGTCATCGACGTATACTTCAATCTCATGGTGGATCATGTCATGAAATAAAGCAACCATGGCACGTTGGTAGGTTGCCCCAACATTTTTCAACCCGAATGGCATGACTTTGTAGCAGAAGGTGCCCCACTGAGTAACAAAGGTAGTCTTTTCCATATCTTCAGGAGCCATCTTAATCTGATTATACCCTGAAAAACCATCCATGAAGGAGAACACCTTGTGTTGAGCAGTATTGTCAACAAGAACGTCGATGTGAGGCAGAGGGAAATCATCCTTAGGGCTGGCCCTGTTCAAATCCCTGTAGTCAACACACATTCTGACTTTACCATCTTTCTTTGGCACTGGAACCACGTTGGCCACCCACTGAGGATAAGAAGTCACTGCTAGAAACCCGACATCAAATTGTTTCATAACCTCAGCTTTGATTTTATCGGACATCTCTGGGCGCATGCGGCGGACCTTCTGTTTCACCGGAGGACAGTCTTCCTTGGTAGGCAGGTGATGAACCACAATGTCGGCATCCAAACCAGGCATGTCTTCGTAAGACCAAGAAAAGATTTCCATGTAGTCATGTAGCATCTGGATCAGTCGTTCCTTCACGTTGAGCTCTAGATTGGCACCAATCTTGACTTCTTTTCTATCTGTCTCAGTACCCAGGTTTATCGTCTCCACTGGCTCTTCATGCGGCTGAATGGCCCTCTCTTCCTGGAGTAGTAGTCTTGCAAGTTCACCAGGCACTTCGCAATCATCTTCACCTTCGTCTTCGGCCAAGTTGATCGGATTTTCGAAGTCATAACTGGCAGTAGCAGAGCCGTTTCCAGTGAGATCCAGAGTGGATTGGAACCTGTATAAGTGAGTGTGTGTAAATATAGTTGTTTTGCAATATATAACACAAAGAAAAAAAGAGTACAAGATTTGAAATGCAACAAACGTCCAATGTTTTGATTAATGATATATGGAAATGTCATACAAAAAGCCCTCACAAATGGAGCCACGGTGCCCCGGGTAGGACACCGAGCCAATAAAAGTTTCGAAATATTGTTTGTTACAAATTGAAAACAAAAGGGTTCATTACTGCGTGACAAATGTAATAGGTGTAAAATCTTTTTCCGTCCAGTTGCTTGGTCCATTGTTGGTTATTGGATAGATCCAACTGTCAAATTATGCTTCCTCTACGTCCTCCTCGATAGCATTCACTCTTGGGTTGGTGATGAACACCGGCGACTTCCTGATCCTTTCTTTGCGAACAGCCCTCTGAGCCTCTGCAGTGAAGCCCAACCCAAATTTATCGGTCTTTTGAGTGAAGTCAGGAAGTTGACCCCAGTTTGCGCACTTGCCTTTCTCGATCACAGCCCGGGCATCCTTCAAGGAAGCCATCTTTAAAGGAAAGTCTTCTTTAACCACTGTCTCCGCTGACGCCAACGTTGGAGGAACCTCCTCAAAATGTTGAAAGGGGGTTTCAATAAACTCCCCGTCCATTTCGATATACCGGAATGAATTCAAGTGACTAACCATGTATTCCTCCTCACCCTGCACAGTAACAATCTTCCCTTTGACAGGGTATTTGAGCTTTTGGTGTAGAGTGGATGTTACTGCCCCAGCCTTGTGAATCCAAGGTCGACCCAACAAACAGGAATAAGATGGACGAATATCCATCACATAGAACGTTGAGTCAAAGACTTAGGAACCCACATGAATAGGAATGTCTACCTCACCATGCACCATCCTCTTAGAACCGTCGAAGGCTCTAACAATGATGTTACTAGGTTTCAATTCCAGGCCCTCACAATCCAACCGATCTAAGGCCTTCTTGGGCAATACATTCAGGGAAGAACCGGTGTCCACCAACACGTGTGCGAGAGTAGTGCCCCTGCATTCTATAGATACATGCAGGGCATCATTGTGATTCTTTCCCTTGGCGGTAAGATCTGCATCCGAGAAACCCAAACCATTGTCAGCTGTCAAATTAGCCACACAGTCAGTGAACTGATCTGCAGATGTCTCTTGCGGCACATGGGCCGTTTTCAGAAATGAAATCAGGGCCTTGGCGTGGGCCTCTGAGCACAGCAGCAATGATAGCATAGAGATCTTGGAGGGGGTATGCCCCAGCTGTTCAACGACATTGAAGTCACTCTTTTTAATGATTTTAAGGATTTCCTCCATCTCTTGCTGGGAGGCTTCAACAACGGTCTTTTTTGGTGCCTCCGTCCGGGCAGGCAAATCGGTAGCAACTTCTTTTCCCCGAGCATCAGAGGACTCGGCGGCAGTAGTAGACATAGGAACTTGATTTGAAACATGCACACTTGCGGGTGTGATGATAAGAGGTTTTCGGATAACTGGCGGTGCAATGTCAGGTGAGAAGAGCCTGCCACTGCGAGTAATCTTGGCGGGACCAGTGATGTTACTGATACTGGTACCGGTGTTGAACTCCTGCTTCACTCCAAGCACATACACGTCTGCCCCATAGTGCCATGGGACAGCCTTGTCAGATTCATAGGGGAGGGGCCCCAGAACAGTAATGGTAATGGGTGAAACAGACATAATTTGGACTGGCTTCCTCGGGAGAGCCTTGGTAGGATTGTTGAAAATTGTGACGACAGATACTTCTTCAGCGGAAACAAATGGAACAGCGGTTTTCTTGAACAAAATTTCTTTGCTATCCATCAGGCTTTGGATGCCTGATTTCAGCAGCGGACAACCGGTAGGGATAACAACACACAGGAGGCAACCCTTGCTACAACCCGGAAATAAACCGGCTAGCAGTAGGTTCCTCTTAACAGTCAATAGAGGGGTAGCAACATCATTCACCAAAACAGCATACAAATCTTCCTCGACGGCATTTACTCTATGTTGGGGCATAGGAGCAGTTACAACATTTGGCCTCTCAGGCGCCTCAAACTGAATTTCCTTCGTATCGATAAGGTCTTGAACCTTATTTCTCAGGGCCCAACAATCATCAGTAGTATGCCCGGGGCTATCAGAATGATAAGCACAACGGGCATTTGGGTTATACTTCGGAGATGCAGTATTCACGACCTTCGGAGCCTCTTTGGTGGTTACCAAGTTGGTTGATAGCAGTTGCGGTAAGATTTGTGACAATGTCATACTTAGCCGAGTGTATTGCCTCTTGGGCCTCTCACCCCTTTGTTGATTGTACTGCTGAGGAGCAGCAACAGGTTTTGAAATCACCAAGGCATTGACGGCTTGGCGGCTTTCTGGCTTGCCTTGTCTTCTAGGACCATAGACGACACTAGCTTCCTTCTTGAAAGGCTTTTTCTCAGTACTTGAGGCGGCTCCTTTCTGTATCTTTCCTGACCTGATGCCAGCTTCTATCCTTTTACCCGTCAGGATCAAATCCGTAAACCCAGCGGAGGAATTACTAACCAGATGATTGAAGAATGGACCAGACAAGGTCCCTAGAAACATGTCAACCAGTTCACGGTCAGTCAAAGGAGGCTGCACCCTGCCAGCCAAATCCCTCCATTTTTGCACATATTCTTTGAACCCTTCGCCCGTTCCTAGTGACATACCCTGAAGTTGGGTACACGTAGGAGCGAGGTCAGAATTGTATTGATATTGTCTATAAAATGCGGTAGCCAAATCTTCCCAATGTCGGATACTGGTTCCATCTAGCTGATAAAACCACTCAAGTTGTGACCCCGAAAGGCTATCTTGGAAGAAGTGGATCCAAAGATTTTTATCTGCCGTGTAAGGTTGGATCTTCCTTACGTACGATCTGAGATGCAGCTTTGGACAGGAAGCCCCGTCGTATTTGGCAAAGGCGGGCGCCTTGAACTTGTGTGGGATTACCACCCCAGAAGATAACCCTAAATCTCCGAAATCCAGCCCCGGCACATTTTGAATTTCCATGGCACTCAAGCGGTCCTCTAATTGCTTGTATCTGTCAGTAGCAGGAGGGTATTGTTCGTCATTGTAATCCGTCTCATTGTCAGAGACTACAGGACTAGGAGCTCTTCCCCCTTGGGGACTGTCTTTCTCTGCAGAGGAAGTAGTTGGATCAGCCTCGTTATGGAGTGTGTTCCCAAACCTACGTCCATTATTGAACAACGCAGTCCTCTTTTTCTTCTTCTTCTTTAGGAGCAGAGCCTTTAACTCTTGCTGACCTTGGGCCAGGCTCATGACCATCTCTTGAAATTGGGCATTCTGGGCCTGGAGGGCCTTGATTGCTTGCTCACTGGATGATTCTGGATTCATGATGACTGTTCAAAATAAACAGCGAAGAAGATTAAGCAACCTGTAGAAAAAGGGGTACCTGTTATGCACATGATGCATGAGATGCTATCTATGCAATGCATTCAAGGATTTTAGAAATTCACAATTGTTGCAGACAAAAAGAACGCACGTCATATTAATAAGAAGCAATTTGTTAGTACATAAGTGCCCCATGGGCCAAATATTACAGAAAACAACTTCTCAAGGTAAAAAGACATTGCGCATCCTCTTTGGTGTGATGTAGGTGTTGAGGGCCTCTTGCTCATGGAGTCGGCGGGTGAGCTCTAAAACCTTCTTCTCGCTGGCGTAGAAGCTGGCTTCAAAAGTGTTCCGTTCCTCCTTGAGTTGGATCCAACTCTTCTGCATCTCCTCCCACGATGTAGGCATGTCAGGATGTAGGATGGTGTAGGGAACCTCTCCTTCCTTAACGGGCTCTTTAATCACAGGGAGAACATGAGGATAAGGCATCATTAGACTCTGGGCTCGGGCTCGTACCCACTTGAGATAAGGCTCAAGAGGGATGGAGTTCTTGTGCCCCAGAGTCTTGCTATTAACCTTGTTGGGCATCCTCCAAGCTCTGATGAATCTTTGGCGAAGTCCTTGCGCATCGTTGTCGAAGTCAAAAACTAGGTCAATAATCAACATGTCGTGAGGACCATCTCTTCGTGCATATCCAAATTGCCTCAAAGCTAGGCAAGGGTTGTAGGTAATGCCCCCTCTAATGCCATGTAATGGGACATTAGGGAACTCTCCACAACGATCGATGATGATGACATTTTCTCTGGACCGAGAACACCAATGTACATCAGAGTGAGTAAGAGTCATCAACCATTGGGACCACCTTGAGCCTTGGTCATTCTTCAAGACAGACTGTGGAAGGTGTGAAATAAACCACCTTGCAAGGAGAGGAGTACAACACATGAGAACACCCCTCTTTCTCATTGTTCGTGTGTAAAATGAGTGAAGGATGTCCCCAAGCAATGTTGGTATTGGATTTCTGGACAAGAAGATTTTGACGACGTTGACCTCTACAAGCTGGTCAGGATTTGGGAACAAGACCAACCCATAGATAAGGAGTGCCACAATTTCTTCAAAGGCTTGTAGGTCCAATGAATTCCAACATTCTTGTGCCTTCTCAAACAATAATTTTGCTAAGAAACCTTTGACGCCACTTCTAGTTTCCCAATGCCCCTTGATGTCAGATGGCTGTAGATGTAGTGCTCGAGCAACATCTTCAGGCTTTGGTTCCTTTTCCGTACCGTTGTAGGGTAGTTGATTAAGGATAGGAATTCTCAGGAGTTGAGAAAACTCCTCCAAAGTGGGAACCAACTGGTAGTCGGGGAAAGTGAAACAGTGCTGAAGAGGGTCAAAGAATTGGAATAGCACTTTCATCATGTCTTCTTCAATGTTGGTGCTGACTAGGCTGAGCAGTCTACCATGTCTTTCACTGAAGGATGAGCTTTCCGGAATCCTTGATGTGAGCTCCTTGAGTTGAGGAGAGATTCTCACAAGGTTGACTTGGATGGTTTTTCTGCGAGGAATTTCCATGACCTACAAAACAAGAACAAATATGAAGATCGAAACCCTTGAAGTGGTTAGTAAATGCATATGATGCTTTATGATGTTCATGATGTATGCACAAACATATGTACAAGCAATTCACACCAAACCCTAGTTTCAGGCTTGCATGGGGTTTCATAGGTAAGTACCCTCTTGAGTGTAGTTGGCTTAAAAACCTGTCCTATAAACAGTAACCGGGTTCTAAGGAGCTCAATATCACTGGATTGTTTTCATTGTTCATTGTTTTGGTTTAGCCACTTAAATAGCGACCAAAATATTCCAAGAAAACAACCCTCAATGAGTGTAGTATCGAGTATCTACCAACTTCGGACTGCACCAAAGCCGGTCATCTCACTACCCCTAATGAAAGGCCAAGATGGTCAAGTAAGGTTCTAGGTCATTAGTGCTTAGTGACATCACTCAGCGGCCCCGTACTCTCCTTGATTGAACTCAAGGGTTACCGGTACTCACAAATATGTCGCACTAATATAGCTATTGCTTCGACCATGTCGGTATACCTATTTACCGTTGGTTTTGGTATACAACCGCTGATCTTCCAAATGGTTACTTATTTGGTTACTCGCAGGATCGATCAGATTGATCCTAAGACATGGTTGATTTTGGGGTTTTGATTAAGTTTGACAATGGTTAAATGACAAGAAAATAAAGAAGCTTTATGTAAATTGCATGAAGAAGAGAACTTGATAAAATAAAGGAAGGCTTGAAATAAAGGTTTTCGACAGGAAAAGTAAAGGAGAAAACAAGTAAAGTTTCTGGAAAATAAATGACTTTGATTAATAAAAGTGGTGTTTCACACATACATTCTCAACAATTCTTTCTCACACGCTGGGTACTCGAATCTATATGAGTGACTTGTATATAATTGTGAACACACGCGAAAAACTGCGTGAACTACTAATATTTATACTAAAACATCCCAAGTAACCGTCGGGCAGTTACACTGCTTCGAGATGACTCCACTTGGCACGTTCTCAACGTTCGACGCTCCAGATCTTTGTACGTTGCACTTGGTAACCGCTGGGAATCGTTTTCCCTCCAAACGCTTGAATTTCAAACCATCCCACTCTGAGTAATCGAACACCTTCGTCGAGAGGCATCTTCGACGAGCCACACCTTCGACGTCGAAGGCAACCAAATTCTCCCTTGGAAGAAATCCTCTAAGTACATTGCCATCTTCTGATGGGCATTTCGACAGACCCAGCTGGTCGAAAACATCCTTCAGCTTTAATGGCTGATATTAATAAAAACAAGGGTGTCGAATTTAGGAGCCAACAAATTGCCCCCCAAGAATGCCTTATTTCGACTCTGAAAAGAAAAAGGCATTCTTTGAAATTCCATTCGACACCTATCTTTTCACTCTTAGTCACAAATTAAATTGTGCACTTTTTGTCTTCTACCAACCACTGGCAATCCCAAGAAAAAGCCATCATTTCATCCGTACCTAAGATGTCACCTCAATACGGCGTGCAGCGCACCAAATGTCTTTTCACAAATTGTCATCATGACAATTCCCAAAAACGAGGGCGCACGCTGCACCCTTTCATTTCTGCAGAACGACTGTGTCAACAGGGGGACGCCACGTGTCCCACTACCTTCTGCAACATTAAATGGCATTAAATGGCCTCGAATTTGGGGATTTCCCAACTACTATAAATAGCGCCAAGTACCCATTTCGGGACTTTTTCACGCTATCTTGCCCTCAGACTTCCTTATTGAATACAAACTCTCTGCAAACTTTGCAAACCAACTGTTCTTCACTTCATCTTCAACCTTAACATCAACAATGGCGTCCGGTTCTTCCACCGCTCCTAGTTCTAACATCCCCTCCGGAAATGCTAAACCCAAGATTTTCTCCACTGCTCCCGTAGTTACTCCTACAGGCCAACGAAGGGTTCTTGAGCCCTTAGACATTGCTGAACGTGACGCTTATTCACGCCAACTCATGATTCCGGTTGGATACTCCAACCAAATCTTCGCCATGTCTGGCCCGCTATACCCAAGCATCGCTGAAGCCATGAAGATCAAAAGCTTCTTTCCAGTGCTCGAAAAGCTCAAACCTGTTGGATGCTCTAAGAAAGATGCAGAGGATAACAAAGATCCCGCTAAGGAGAAAATCGATCTTCGCTTCTTCAATAGGGGTGTTAGGGCTTTCAGGTCTAGCCCTAGCCTCACTCCTGACTATAGTGCTTGGCTGGAGAAAATGGAGAAAAGCCAGGCTTCGATCTGGAAAGACCTGGGGATATTCGACCTAGTTATGTTGCCGAAGACAGGTCTCAACTACTCCCCAGAATAGTTGATAGCTTCCTTACTCTTCTGGGATTACACTCATTTCACCTTCCACCTTCCCTGTGGGATGCTGACACCCACGCTGTTCGACGTGGCTGCCATCACTGGCCTTCGACCCACTGGGGACTATTTCGACCCAGAGGAAATGTCGGAGGATCAGATTGGATTCTCTGCCACAAAACCAACCTACACCACATATATCAACCATTACCACGATAAGTCGACGGCCACTGTGTCGGATGTAGAGCATATCGCATTTCTAGCCTTATGGCTGTCACGCTTTGTGTTCTGCACAAAGTCTTTACAGGTGACCAAGAAGATGGTCACCCTCGCCACCCAACTCCACCATGGCCAAAATATTTGTTTGGCAGAACTGATCTTGGCGAATCTGTACGAGTCAATTAGCAGCGGAGCGACTCTTTTGAAGATCATCGAGAACAGAGCCAGTCTGCTGCTTGCAGGACCTTTTTGGCTACTTCAGCTGTGGCTCAATGCCACCTTCGAGTCTTTCTTACCTCAGAAGACTCAAATAAATGAGCAAGCTCCGGAGATAGCAAATAGGTGCATCGAAGGCACCAGATTAGCTCTGCTGACCCCAACTGAAGATGGGCTGGAGCTTCAACAAACTTTTACAAACTTCGTCTTGATGTTTGCAAAAAGGAAAGAGTTTGTTTTGACCACGGCTCCCTTTTCTCGACAAAAGGTTGGTCCAGAGTGGTTCACGAGGCCCCATCCTAAGTCGTCAAGTGGCCCTCAGGTCGAAGAACATACAACAGTGTGGGAAGCATTTCTCACACCAAGAATAATGCCCCTGCGATTCAAGAGCTCCAAGACTCACTTGAGCCTGATCGCGTATCAACCAAACTTGGTCTCTCGCCAGTTTGGTATCATTCAAACACTTCCTTCTCCTATTTTTCCCAGGGAGAAGTCTATGTTATACTTTTGCAACGACTACACTGAAGACGCTGCCACTAAGCATATCGGCAGGTATGCTGGTCGAACAGTTCTTTCGTTGTTCGACTATCAGCTTAACTTTCTCTGCTCACCATCCTTTGAAGAGTGGTGGAAAAGTTACTACGCTGAAGAGTTCTTCAAAGAGAAGGACTTCGTGGACGAACTTCAAAAGTCTTTTGTTCTTGTCTTGGACAAAATAAAGAAATGTAAGTTCATTCTTCCAAATTATTTTGTCTTTCCCTTTCGACTGGCAGCCTGTTAATTATTTTGTCTTCTTTCAGTTGTTCGAAAGCCTGCAGCCAAGAAAGCTGCAGAAGGCCATCAGGGAGGAGGCCCATTGACAAAACCTCAACCACCGGCGAAAACTATAGCGCCGGCGAAGACTACAACAAGCCATCAGGGGGAAGGTCCTTCAAAAAAGCCTTCTGCACCGGTAACCAGACTTTCATTATTTTCTTCTGGTTTTAACATTTTGACTTTCGATGTAGCTTCTAAATCGAACTCCAATTGGTTTTTAGGCACCTTCACCCAAGAAATGACCTGCTCTGACGGTCGAATCTGGGAGTGACGAAGAAGACGATTCTCCCCCTGCTCCTCTTAAAAGGCGAAAGCTAAAGAAGGACGTTCCTTCTCCTGAGACTCGAACAATCAGAATAAAGGTTGCTGGGAGAAAGCCCAGACCACCTCCAGTAATTATTGAAGAGCCAACGGAGGAGGAACTAAATGTTCTTCTCAATAAACCTGTCGAAAGCGAAAATTCCAGCCCTGGGGCTGAAGTTCCTCTGCAGGTAATCTCTTTGACCCTTTTTTAACTCAGGTGTCGATACCCACGTTCGATTTATGTCTCTTTCTAACCTAGAAGATTCTCCTTCTTCTTTTCCCAGGAAACCACTGAAAGCTCAGCGCCAAGGACTTATGAAACATTGGACTCTGCTGAACTCAGTAGGCCGCAAGAGAAAGACTTGGCGAACGATGAAGCCAATGCTGAAACAAATGAAGCCAATGATGAGACAGAAGAACAACAAACAGAAGATCCACAAACAGAAGAGCAACAACCAAAAGAGATTCAAGTGGTTGATCTGTCGGAGGAACATCGTGACGAAGGGGATCACATTGACGCTGGCGAAGGGGATCACGGTGACGCTGGTACCGCTGAAGTTCAAGTCGAAGAGATTCAAGTCGAGGCAAATGCTACTTAACAGCCTCAACCCCAAGACAACACTGCTGCAAAGGTTATCACCTCAACAAAGCATAGGTCGAAAGAAGACTTAGAACTCTTGAAGCAAACTGATCCTGTTGGCTATCTGAATGCCATTATCGAGAGCAAGGGAAGTTCGTCTGATATTAGTCAGGAGGCTTCTACTCAGTCGGGGAAGTCCACTGAAACTTCTCCTCTCGATGAGGCTTTGACGAAGGTTAAGGCTCAGTTCTTCAAGAAAGATTTGATGAAAGCTTTGGAGGGGGACCCTACTGCTCCATCATATTTGGGGGCTGTTTTGAATGCCGTAGACTTGCTAGCTGTGACTCCGGAGGTTTCAGGCTTTATCATGGAGTTACACTCCATTATTGATCAAGTCTCAGCAGACTATCGGCGACAAAGGGGCTTCAACAGCCAGCTTGAAGTGTTATATGGCAAAAGTTCTTCTGCATGGACTGCTGTAGCAGAGACGACTTCTCGAATTGCAGAGTTGTCGAAGCAAAAGGCGTCTAAGCAGGAAGAAATTGATGCCATAGATCGAGAGAATGCTTCCATAAAGGCGCAAATCGAAGAGCTAGAGGCCAAGATGAATGCCAATACTAAGCGCAAGGAGGAACTTCTCTCGACTGTTCCAGACACCGAAAGTCAAGCTGAAATCACACAAGGCCTAGAATTTGCTGAGAAAGCTCAAGCCTTCGACGATCAAATTGCCAAGCTTGCCCAGGCGAATGCCTTGTGCAACAAAAGATTGGAGTTGCAGTAAGCTAAATACCTTCTACTCAAGGATTCCATCCCCTTCTGATTGACTCAGCCCTTTAACCATGTATTGCAATGTGTATTTGACAATATTGCCATTTTGGCTAATTTATAAAATTTTCCATTTTGGCTTATTTATGGTTAATTTAGTCGTTACTTGTTATTTATTTTGATCTCTTGGAGTATAGGTTTATACTTTTTCAAATATTTGCCATTTACTCTCAAGAGCCTTTTATCGTCGCCTAACTCTTCGACTTCATAAGCTCCACCAGAAAAAGTCTGGATGATTCTGAATGGTCCTTCCCATTTGGGTGACCATTTTCCCATGTTTCGATCCCTTCGATCCATGGGAAGAATCACCTTCCAAACTAATTCTCCAGGCGAGAATTCCTTAGGTTTCACTTTTTTATTGTAAGAGTCTTCTACTCTTTTCTTCTGAATCCTTAGTAGATCGAGAGCGCGCAATCTTTCTTCGTCTAAATCTACTAGTTCGTCTAACATCATATCCCAATAAACTTCAGAGGGAATATCATGGTGTCTCTGAACCCTTGCAGATTGAAGACAAATTTCTGCTGGCAACAATGCGTCATGACCAAAAGTTAGCCTATATGGTGTTGTACCTATGGCTTCTTTTGGGGACGTTCGACAGGCCCACAAAATCTG
This sequence comes from Vicia faba, assembly GCA_948472305.1. Taxonomy (NCBI): domain Eukaryota; kingdom Viridiplantae; phylum Streptophyta; class Magnoliopsida; order Fabales; family Fabaceae; genus Vicia; species Vicia faba. Next base: position 1,449,198,334 of record OX451736.1, read on the forward strand.
GTCTAACGTCTTATGCCAATTTTTTGGCTTCTTCCCAACATGCTTTTTTATCAAGCCAATCACTACTTTGTTCGCTGCTTCGACTTGACCGTTTGCCAATATATACTTCTGGCTCTTTGACAATGCTGGTCGAATCTCTCCAATAAGGTCCAACGCCCATCCTCTAAAGGGCCAAGGTTTCACTATCGAGTGAAGTTCGCTTGCTGGTACATGTTGGATGCCTATATGGACTTGACATTCTTGACAACCCTTGGCGAACTCGACACAATCTTTCAACATGGTGGGCCAGTATAGTCCTTGTCGAAACAACAACCATTTCATCTTATGGCCTACTTGGTGAGCCCCACATGCTCCAGCGTGCATAGTTGAAAGGGCTATGTATGCTTCAGTTTCACTTAAGCATTTTAGCAATACCCCTTCAGGCGTCTTTTTAAATAACTCATTACACATGAGTACGTAACTCAACGCCCTATACTTTGTTTTTCGTTCTGTCGAAGCTACTGGATTTTGAAGATAATCCACAATGGGTTTCCTCCAATCTTGCTCTGACAAATTGTCTATGAACGAAATTTCGAAGTTAGTTTGATCAGCATACCCTAGTCTTGTCGATTCTAAGTCTGTTGGTGACAAACAAGTTGCTTTTATCTTTTCTCGAACTTCGATTGCTCTTTGTAATCTCGTTTTTGAAATTTTGTACCCAGATGCAATTTGTGCCAAATCGTTGGCTATTTGATTTTCCAATCTGGGTATGTGTCGAATATTGGCCATTTCAAATTTTTTCAACAAACGATTTGCTATCACAAATTACATAATGAGATTTTCTCTTATGCATTTATATTCTTTTGTGACTTGCTTAATGACTAACTCTGAGTCTCCCATTATTTTGACTCGAGTTGCCCCCAATTCCAACAATATCTCAAGGCCAGTAATTAGAGCTTCATACTCAGCCTCATTGTTCGAACAAGAACCTGATATCTTGTACTTGAATGTTGTTGGAATTTTTTCTGGAGAAATAATCAAGACTCCTACTCCTGTTCCATCTTTATGGCTGGAACCATCGAAGTAGAATTTCCAAGGTTCTACCTCCACATAATCAATACTCTCAACTTGAATTGAGTGGTCGACTATAAAGTCTGCCACCACTTCTCCTTTTACTGCCTTAAGAGGCATAAAGGTCAAGGAGTATTCAGTTAATGCTAGTGCCCATTTGCCAATTCGACTGTGCAAGATGGGTTTCGACAACATGTACTTAAAAACATCAAAATGAGACGAAACATACACATCAACTAGTTTTATATATTGCTTGAGCTTTGTACAAGAGAAATACAAACATAGACACAATTTTTCAACTTCACTATATCTAGTTTCTGCATCGTTCAAAACTCTACTAAGATAGTAAATGGGTCTTTCGACTCCATTTTCATCTTCTTGGGCTAACATGCTTCCCAAAGTTTTGTCGGATGCAGCTATGTACAATCTCATACTCCCGTTACTACAAGGAGGCACCAAAATAGGTGGCTTTGTGAGGTACCCTTTGATTTTGTCGAAGGCTTCTTGTTGCTCTTTCCCCCATTCGAATCCCTCTTTGTTCAGTAGAAGCAAGGGTGAAAAGGCTTGAGCTTTCCCACTTAGGTTAGATATGAACCTCCTTAAGAAATTTATCTTGCCTAACAAAGATTGCAGTTCCTTTTTATTCGATGGCGCTTTCACTTCCAGAATTGCCTTCGTCTTGTTCTGGTTGATTTCGATTCCTTTCTTGTGGACAACGAAGCCCAAGAAATCTCCAGCTTTCACACAGAATGCACACTTCAAAGGGTTCATCTTGAGACCATGTTCTCTCATTCTTTCGAATGATTGTCGAAGGTGGTCTATATGGTTCTTCCTGGAAATAGATTTTATAACAATGTCATCAATATATACTTGCATAAAGGTGTTAATAAAATCATGGAAGATAGAATTCATTGCTCGCTGGTATGTTGCCCCAGCGTTCTTTAGGCCAAAAGGCATCACTACCCATTCGTAAGTGCCTAAAGCCCCAGGGCATCGAAAAGCTGTTTTCGACACATCCTCTTCAGCAATGAATATTTGATTATATCCTGAATAACCATCGAGCATACTCAGGTATTCATAGCCAGCGGCAGAATCGACTAGCATTTCCGCCACAGGCATAGGATATTCATCTTTGGGTGTAGCAGCATTCAAATCTCTGAAATCTATGCACACCCTCAATGTACCATTTTTCTTAATTACTGGCACAATGTTTGCAATCCATTCGACGTACCTCATAACGCGTATGAATTTGCACTTCAGCAGTCTTTCGACTTCCGTTTTGATCTTCGACAGTATTTCTGGAGCGAAGCGTCTTGGACTTTGCTTAATTGGCTTCTTCCCAGGTTTGATTGGCAACTGAAGTTCCACCAATCCTCTGTCGAGACCAGGCATTTCGTCGTAATCCCATGCAAAATAGTCCTTGAACTCTTTCAACAAATGGATTACTTCCAACCTGAGTTCTGGGTCAATTTTTGCGCTGATGTAAGTTGGCTTTTTCTCTGACCCTTCGCCCAAGTTGATTTCTTCTAAAGGATCCTGCGCTAACATTTTAATGTTGTTCGCCAAGGGGTCCTTTTCGAAGCCCAAAGGCTCATCGTCATAGATGGCATCGAGCCTCTGTTCCTGCATCCCTTCTGGAATGATATTAGGAGGCTCTGGATCGAAGTCCTTTCCAGGACCTGTAGAAGATAGCTGTTGATCATTGGCCTGTGTGGCCATGTATTTCACTTCGGCTTCGAGAGCCGTTATCATCTTTGTTTCGGCTACATAAGCCGAAATTCGCTTCAATGATTGTGACTCAGTCATTATCACTGAATTCACTTCCCCAACCAGTTGGTTGGATGTCAGTTAACCCACTGAAGTCTATGTGGGACAAGTCTTCTCTGTCCCATTGAAAACCATGCTCAGGGTGCAGGTATAGGGAACAAAAAGTATTTGGCGCTGGCGCCAAGTCGAAGTCAGGTGTTGGACATGGCCCTATGTGAGCCAAGTTCTTGTCGAAGTCTGCCAGCCCTAGGTGATTCACTTTGCCCAGGTAATAGCTTTGGTCCGCTTCTATGTTTTCGACCATCCCATCAGGACGCCATAGCAGCAACCTCTGGTGCATTGATGATGGTACAACTCCAACACCATGAATCCATTCACGGCCCAACAAAAGATTATAGTTAGGTTTGGCCGATTTGACCATAAACATAGTTGGTCGAAGGATAGATCCCACCTTGATATCCAGTTGGATCACACCCATTGTGGTCCCTATGCCGCCTTCATAATTCGACAGGACCATGTTGTGAGGCTTGATATTCTCATCACTTTTACCTATTTTTCTTAGCATAAAGTGAGGAATAATGTTGATGGTTGCCCCACAATCCACCAAGATTTTATTTACTGTGGTTTCTTCGAGTTTAGCCCTTATAAATAAAGACTTGAGGTGATTTTTCATCGCCTCTGTAGGTGGTTCGAAGAACCCATTCTGCTCCTCAGTAGTGCCATTATCCATGACGAAATAGCACACTGGCCTGTGTTTGTCCATCTCTTGCTCCACTTCCCAATCACTTGTTTCGACCTCCACCTGGCGGTTGAACTCTCTGGGCAGTACTGAGACTATATTCACCATGATGTCCAAAGTGTCATCAGACTCAGAACCATCTTCATCATCAACTTCACCTTGGTTAGGCCAAACTAGCCTATTGGTTACTGGTTCTCTTTCCAGAGGTTTCCTTTGCTTTCTTTGAGGAACATTTGAACTGGTTTCTGCCTTTGGTTCATTAGCAGCTTCCCTCTCAGCTTTTCGTCGCCTCTGGTATCTCCTCCATTGAGATCGAGACATGGGATTTTTCCCTTTGTAATTGCTTGACACCTGTGTCACTTTAGGGGCAACAACCTGAGGCTCTTTCTTATGTGTTAACGATGAACCTCTTGGCACATCGAAGGAGTGCCATCTTTCCTCGCTTGGCCTCTTTCGACCAGATGTTTTGTACCATGTATCTACTGGCACATTAGTTGGAGGCCTGAAAGTCAGTGGCCTCTTTTCTTGGTTTGAACCTCTTTGGGAGGCTCTTCTGGGATCATATCGAAGATCAACACTTTCCCTTTTTTTATTTTCTGCTCTTACACCTTGAATATGTTCAGCAGCTTTTTTGTCAAAGATCGAACTGCATCTTGGACACAACATCACTTCTGACTTCTTTTTCTGGCATCTTTGCAGGAAATCTGCCAGATTTTCATTTTCCCGAGGGAAAGCAGTTTTGTTAGCTTGTTCTTGCCTCATGGCCTCCTCTGACGCTTTTGGTTCAGAGACTTCGACCATGTTGACATTCATGGTATCTTTGTTGGCAAGAGTCATCTGCTTCATTTGAATCTCCAAGCCCTCTGTCTGGCCTTGAACTGCGGCCAAGTGAGAACTGGGTTTTGTTCCAGATTTTTGGGCTCCAACTGTCTCCAGCTTTGGGCTTTCGACCGCTTTCTGAACCGCTTCAATTGTCTTTCTGGATAGATTCCCAGAAAAACTGCCAAAGATTGGCATGTTGACATGGTCCTTTGAGACTTCAACCATTGTGATTCCTGGCCTCTTCGACTGGCTTCTGGATGCCTCGATCACATTCACCTCTGAAGGTTCAGCATAATGGGCTTCAGCCTGCAACGGGTTAGAGTCCACAGTCATGGGGGTCTTGTCAGCAAACTTCAACCTCCCTTCTTCGATAGCGTCTTGCACAAGATTCCTGAAAAGAAAACATTGAGACGTTTTATGGCCCAGAAAATTATGATACTTACAAAAGCCTCTCTTCTTTCTTTGATCAAGAGGAGGCACTTTTACCCCTGGGGGTATTATCATTTGGCCATCTTTTACAAGCAAGTCAAAGATTTCATCACATTTTGTAATATCAAAACTATAAGTCTTTTTGGGGAACCTATCGTTGGTCCTTTCTGGACCAGTGGGATTTTTTCCACTTGAGGGGACTAACAGTTTGCAAGAATATAATGGTCCTTGTTTTAGTTCCGCTAAATCGACTTCGCCTTCTTCGACAGTTATAGTTTCGTCGAAGGTTTCTGGATCTTCGTCATCCATCTCAACATACGCTATCCGCTCTCTTTTATGAGTTTTCGTTGCCTTGGCTTTCTCAGCTTTAAGGCGTTCGACCTGTCGAACTCTATCGGCCAGTTGGGCTATGTCTCTCAGGTATTGAGTGTCTAACTTCTTCCTAATGGAATAATCTAAGCCGCCTGCGGCTATTTCGACTAACTCATGTTCTGGAACTTGTGTAAAGCATCTTGCTTTGAGCAACCTAAACCTATTTAGATACTCGTCTATAGGTTCAGTGAAACGTCTCTTTACACTGGCCAATTCCTTCAGGCTTATCTTGGTTTGTCCCATGTAGAATTGCTCATGGAACAATCTCTCCAACTGGGTCCAATGATGGATCGAATTGGGAGGGAGAGTTGTAAACCAAGTAAAAGCGTTCTTTGTTAAAGAACTTGGGAAGTACTTAATCCTCAGGTTTTCGTTGTTTGAAATATCTCCTGCTTCGATCAAGTATCTCGCCACATGTTCGACAGTAGATTCTGTCGTGTCCCCAGAGAATTTAGTGAACTTAGGGACCTTACATCTAGGTGGTAAGTCTGTTTGTAACACGTATTCTGACAGTGGGGATGTGAAGTTGGGCCTACGAAAGCCCATGTTCATCCCATTTTGCGTCATGATTCTTTCGATCATGGCTGCCAGATTATTTTCCAAACCCATATTTTGGTATTGGATATGCTGAACTACTTCGTCAGCATTTTGGTTTCTGTTAACTAACCTTACCTCTGGGGTTATTACCCTAGGTTCTTCGACAGTCTGCTCCAATCGTGCCCTAAGGTTTTCTTCGACAGGCTGCTGGCCTTGGTTGATAGTGGTTTCTTCCCCTAAGAGTATACCTTGGTCTCCCCTTATTGGCGCCCTTTGGGGCTGTCGAATAGGTTGGGGTACTCCAAAGAAATCAGCCAAACGCGTCATTTGCGCTGTCATCTGCTGATTCGATTGGGTGGTGTTTTGTATTAGAGGATTCAGCACTGTACTTAAAGTTTGTGCCAACATTTGAACCATATCATGGTTGCTTTCGTCCATTTGTTGCCTCAAGACTGCTGTCGAGGCATTTGTAAGGCCATGTGCTAATTGGGACGTTCCTCCTAAGAGTTGGGTCCTATTTCTGTTCGCCATACCTACTCCAGAACCTTGGAGTGGCGAAGAGGCACTCACTAAAGGGTCTGAAAAAGTGGACGCTGCGTTCGTTAGGCTAGCCAAATTAGACGATGGCATGCCATAGAGTGGTTCTCGATTATGACTGCCTGTCATAAATCCTGGGGGAACATAAGGCCTTGTGCCCAGATTTCCCCTTGGTGGGGGAGTTCCCAAAGGCACTCTGGGGCCAGTGAACGGAGGTAATGGCCCCGTCGTTGTGATCGTTACTGCTGGTGTTGAACCAGCGGTTATCGCTTCACTTACAGTTGGGATAACCGTTGATCCCACATTCGTTTGTGGGATTTCGTTATTGTTTGGCGGATTCGCCATCTCTTCTCTTCTTCTGGAAGTATTGGTATTGTTAGTGTATATTCTACCACTTCTCAATAACATACAACACTCCTCGAAAAAGACGATATTTTGTGTAAAAAGATTAAACTTCAAAATCAACACACAGTCCCACCAGGTGTGCCAATTTGTTTACCGTTGGTTTTGGTAAACAACCGCTGATCTTCCAAATGGTTACTTATTTGGTTACTCGGAGGATCGATCAGATTGATCCTAAGACATGGTTGATTTTGGGGTTTTGATTAAGTTTGACAATGGTTAAATGACAAGAAAATAAAGAAGCTTTATGTAAATTGCATGAAGAAGAGAACTTGATAAAATAAAGGAAGGCTTGAAATAAAGGTTTTCGACAGGAAAAGTAAAGGAGAAAACAAGTAAAGTTTCTGGAAAATAAATGACTTTGATTAATAAAAGTGGTGTTTCACACATACATTCTCAACAATTCTTTCTCACACGCTGGGTACTCGAATCTATATGAGTGACTTGTATATAATTGTGAACACACGCGAAAAACTGCGTGAACTACTAATATTTATACTAAAACATCCCAAGTAACTGTCGGGCAGTTACACTGCTTCGAGATGACTCCACTTGGCACGTTCTCAGCGTTCGACGCTCCAGATCTTTGCACGTTGCACTTGATAACCGCTGGGAACCGTTTTCCCTCCAAACGCTTGAATTTCAAACCATCCCACTCTGAGCAATCGAACACCTTTGTCGAGAGGCATCTTCGACGAGCCACACCTTCGACGTCGAAGGCAACCAAATTCTCCCTTGGAAGAAATCCTCTAAGTACATTGCCATCTTCCGATGGGCATTTCGACAGACCCAGCTGGTCGAAAACATCCTTCAGCTTTAATGGCTGATATTAATAAAAACAAGGGTGTCGAATTTAGGAGCCAACAATACCCCGCACAGTTTCCATAACATATTGCTATCTATGAATGTTCCCCAAATCCGGGTGTAGGATTGCAAACCCAAACAACAGAGCCAAGATATAAAGCAATCAAATCAAACAATTAGTCATGCAAGAGGGTGATCTAAGCCCTAAGGTTACTCCACTTTAAAAAATATCCCCAGCAGAGTCGCCAGTTCTGTGATACGGTGGGAGAACTGACTAGGGTTTTGCGTTTGTTTTCGCAAATGTTTCGGTTGAGCAAGAGTCGCCACCGACTTTTTATTTTATCCTAAGGAAAGGTTTAAAAAGCACAGAAAAAACCTTTGAGATGTTTTCTTGGGTTCGGGGAGTAGATTATAGAAAGGGAAGGTATGAGCACCCTTTCTATCCATGGTTATCCATGGGCTCTTAGTTACTTGCTTAGATCAACTTGCCTTAATTTTCAATTGTTTGAAATGGTGCTTTGTGTGTGTGTGGGTTTGAAAATGTTTTGAAAAGAGGCCAATGTGGTGGCAACCTTTGTAATGATCCATGTTGGGATGTATACAAAGGTGTATGTCTTTTGAAAAGATTTTCAATGTTTTTGAAGGTTGTTTTGAAAGTGTAGTGATGTGTGGTTTGAAAAATAGGCAAGTGTTTTGTTTTGCAAGTTGGCAAGTAATCAAGAGCTATCTACCCTAAATTTCTCAAAGATCTTTGCTATGTTTTAACCCTTTTAACAATTTTGTTCCACCATTGCATTTGGTGGACAATCTTGTGTTAGGATGTGAAAGGGACGGGCGCGGGTCATCATTTAGACCATAATTGCAATGGTGCCAAGTATCTTTGGGCAATTTTTCCTTGGAGGGACTTGATCATTTTTTAGGCAACTTTCGAAAGCGTCAACGAGGGACTATGATCATTTGAATTGTTTTGTTTTGCCCAAAGAGACCTAACATGCAATATGGCCCATTATTGAAGGCAACAAGTGGAATACCCTAGGGGTGCAAGTGTGATTAGTGTTGTCCATTTTCATGCTTGATTATCTTGAAGTTAGGTCAAACTATTTTGTTGTTTTTGATTTGCATATAAAACCCTAATTCTAACATGGCATATTTAGAAAGCTTGTAAATGCGAAAAATAAAGTTCCTAAGTTATTACAACACAATATATGGGAAGGGGGGTACAAATGTTCAAATGGGGGTATTTTGACAAGAATTAAAACCCTAGACTATTACAATCCCAATGAAATTATACAAATTATTTAATGTGCAATAATTAAATATAATAAGATAAATATGCAAGATGCAAAAAATGATTTTTTATATGTATGTAAAAAGTGTTTTTCATGTATCAAACAAAAATAAAATTAATTTTTGGTGTTTTTTATGCATTTAGGGCAAGAACCCTAATTTTACAAATAAAAGTATTTATTGTATAATATATGCAATATTTATTAATTATTTACAAAAAATAAATAAAAGAGAAGTATATTTGTCAAAAAGGTATTTTTAATGTTAAATATTAATAAAAATAAAAATGTATTATTTTTTATGTTTTTAGCCTAAATACACTAATAAATATATAAGTATTTGTATTATTTACTAAATATATTAAATATGTACAAAAATAAAATATTTAATATTTACAAAAATAGTATATTTTATATAAAATATTTTCAGAAGATAAAATAAAATAAAAAATGGAAAATAAATGTATTTGGTATTATTCCTAATATTCTAAACAAAAAAAGTATTTTGTATTTATTTATATATATATAACTAACTAAAGCAAATAAATATCAAATAAAATGCAAAAAAATGTGGAAAAATGTTTTTTTAATATTTTTATGTTTTAATGAAAAATAACAAATCAGAATCAAAAAAGAAAAAATGAAAATGGCAAATAAAACTCAAAATGGGCCAGGGGGGTGCAACTGTAAAAGCATGGTGTGAAAAGGAAAAGAGATCTCAGGCCCAGCCCAAGAAAGGTTGTCTTCAACCTTCAGACAACCATTCAAAAAAACGCGTGCCTCTGATGCTTCAAACACAACTCCTGATTCCTGGACTTTTAGCACAAACTTACAACATGAAAAATGTCAAGCATCAAGCCACGATTATGGACATATAAAGAACTCATCCTAACTCTCAGAAATGAGAGAGAATTTCTTCTCCCCCAATTCCTGACCTAGTTTTTATTCAATGTTCAGACTTAAAATTCTCTAAGCACACATAACATAAATGAAAACTAATGATATGGGCATGTTCAGGGCTATGAATGTGACATAATTTCTTCACAAATCTAAACCTAACAATGCCTGGATAGAGAGATACAAGTTCATGAACTTACCTGTTCAGTTGGAATCTTGTGCAATAATGGAGATGCTTACAAGGCAAGGTAATGATTTGTGTAGCTTCCTTGATGTCTCAGGATGCTATTCCAACCTTTAGTTTGCTTGGAAACCAAGAGAATCGTGCTATGGTACTTCAACTGCAAAACAGAAAAATGAAAATGTTGATGTTAGCTAGGGATGTTAAAGGTCGTGTTTAGGGCTTGGAACAGTTTCAAGGGATGATGTGGGATGTGTTTGAAGTGGTTTCAGCAAGAATGCACGAATGGATTGAGTTATGGAACTCAATCTGCAGCAGGTGCCCTGTTTTGGCAGTTCTATGGGGTTTCTGTGTTTGAGAAGGAAATGGAGATGGTTGGCTCGTGTTTTAGGTCAGGGTGGTTGTTTAGAATGTGTTCACAATCTTTGCTTAAGCTTGTCTTGGCTGAGATGAGAGTTGTGTGTTGTTATGCAAGCTTTCTTCACACTTAAGCAAGAAATGTCAACTTGGTTTTCTAGACTTGTGCAGGCCCCCAATCTATGCTGCATACCTTAGCCTTGATCAGTATGATTAGTTCATAAACTTGTTCCAAAAGGATTTGCATTGTACTTGCTTGGATTTGCATTTGACATAAAGTTCAACTTTTCTAAAATGGCTAATTTGCTTTTTCTATTTAAGGGTTAAACTTCCATGTAATGACCAAACTCATAGAACAACACCTTGGCACAAAGGATTAGCATTAAATTATGGAGTGTAGATGAGATAAAAGACCTGTAATCTAGCTTAAGGCATGCTGAGTTCAAAAATTCAAGGTTATGGACATGTAACTTGGTCATGAACAAAGTGAGTTTTTCCCAACTTGCCAAATTCGATTCTCCCTAACCATGAGGTTGTTTGATGAGTTCTTGGACATTTTGGAAAGCTTGGAATGTGTACTACAATCCATATTTGAAATGAAAATTGAAATTCCAAGTGGAATCATATGAAAAGTGGTCTTGAAGTTAGGCAAAAATCCTGCCTAAAATGGTTCAAAATTTCTCTAAGTTAAGAATGGTTTGGTACCCTTGTTCCAAAAATTGTAACTTGAGCTACAAGCTTCTTTTGAGGAAACTTTGTGAATCAAAGTTGTATATTTTGCAATGGACTACAACTTTCATGTTTGGACTTTTCCTTGAATCCAAATGCATCTTGATGAGAAAGTGGGACAAAGTTAGGAAAAAATTAGGGTTTTTCATAACTTAGAAAAATTCTAAGTTATGAAAAATCTTCATTTCAAACCCTAATTTGCAATTCTTGATTTCTTGATGAACAAGTTTCATGATTTGGCATGTTTTGATGAAAAATGAATCTTGACACTTGATCTTGACCAAAAAGTCAAAGTTTGACTTTTCAGTATACAGTCAAAATTGATCAATTGACTAGGAAATTCAACTGTCAATCTTGTGCATTTGGGATCTTTTGGACTTGTTGAGTATGTCAAGACATTTCCATGGGGTCTTTGAGTCCATATGTGAGCTTGGTTTTCCATTGGCTAGGTCAAACAGTCAAAAATTGCCTTTGTGCAGTCAAAACCCTAAAAATGACCATTTTGCCCTTTTGGTGATCTGATCAAATTTCTTGTGGAATTGGGATCCAAACTTGATCAAATGGTCCATATGAGTTCATAATGTTGATGTGGGTCAATTTTCATGAGATTTGACTGTCAATTGGCCACAGTTGACTTTTTCCCCAATACAGCTGATTTCTAGGTCAACTGTCCAATTGACTGGGCAAAGTTTGGAATCAAGGCTTGAAACTTGGTATGGATAAACTTGGGAGTCCAACATGAAGCATGAAAGTCATCTTAGGCATTTTAGGTCAAAATATATTTATGCAAACACAAACCCTAATTTGGGTCAACAGTGCAAGGAGAAGTCTTGAGCAGAGGAAACCCTAACTGGATTTTGAGCTCCAAGGGTCTTGTGATGAGAAAATGTTGAGAAAATGGGAGGGCAAATTTTGGGGTACAACATATTGTATGGTCGAAGATGTAGAACTCCTTTATGTTGGCATGAATCTGGGAAAGCGTAGTACTTAGACCTGAACTTGTTCGAGAAACTACAGAGAAGGTGAAGTTAATTCGAGAAAAGATGAAAGTTTCCCAAAGTAGACAGAAGAGTTATCATGACAAGCGAAGGAATGATTTATAATTCCAAGCAGGTGACCATGTGTTTCTGAGAGTTACACCTGTGATTGGTGTTGGGCGAGCATTGAAGTCTAAGAAGCCTACTTCTTGTTTCTTTGGTCCGTATCAGATTTCAGAAAGAGTTGGGAATGTTGCTTATAGAGTGACTTTACCGCCTAATCTGTCGAATTTGCATGATGTGTTTCGTGTGTCACAACTCCGGAAGTATATTTCAGATCCATCTCATGTGATTCATATGAGTGGTGTTCAAGTATGGGATAATCTTACTGTGGAGATGATGCCTGTACGGATTTTACGGATCGAGAAATGAAGACTCTAAGAGGCAAAGAGATTGCTTTGGTGAAAATAGTTTAGTTAGGGGCTGTCGGAGAAAGCATGACTTAGGAGTTGGAAAGCAAGATGCAGAATTCCTATCCCGAGTCATCTGAATCAGGTAAATTTTCGAGGAAGAAAATATTTTAAGTGGGGGAGAGTTGTAACGCCCAATATTTAATTAATTATTTAATTAAATATTTTTGAATATTTTTCCGATTAAACTTTCAAAGTTGTGAAATATTGATTTAAGCTGTGTCGTTTTTATTTGAATTAATTTATTTGATTAAGTTGTAGAATAATATTAGAATAATACTATTATTTAATATGAGCTTATTTTAATGTTAGAAGTAGTAGAAATGGGGTGTAGGAATTTAAGCCCAATAAAACATAATAAGAATAATAATGTTATTATATTAGTTATTTAGAAATAATGAGAAAGAGAAGTAGTAGTAAGAACAGATAGGAGTTTTGACACTAGAAGAAAATAAGGGTTTGGAGAAGAAAGAGATACGTGAAATTTTAAGCAAAGAGGAAAAATTATGTGCAATTGGAGAGTTAGAGCAACCTTCAATCCAAGGTAAGGGTGAAGTTTTAACTCTATAATAAAGTATGTGATGAATGATATTTGGGATTGAGTTGAAAAATTATTTCTGATTGTGTTTGAAATTGATATATTGTTGAAATTGAGAGATGATTCAGAATTTAATTTAATTTATATATAATATATATATAAATACCTTAGCGCTATTTTCTTCAATTCCATAATTTTATCGGTACTGTAGCGTAACTCTTTCTCATGATTACAATAGCGACAATGATTTAGTAGTATAGGATATATATATATATATATATATATATATATATATATATATATATATATATATATATATATATATATATATATATATATATATATATATATATATATATATATATATATATATATATATTGAAAGAGAATACAAGTGTCTTTATATGTACTAGAAATGCTGTAGCATAAGCATAAGCTTGTGTTAGCTTTCGACTCACCCAATATGATACTATAACAATTTGTTTTCCTTAACTTCTAATTCAAGTACGTACGTACGTACGTACGTACATATATATATATATATATATATATATATATATATATATATATATATATATATATATATATATATATATATATATATATATATATATATATATATATATATATATATATATATATATATATATATATATATATATATATATATATATATATATATATATATATATATATATATATATATATATATATAATATTTAGTAGTTTAACTATTAATAACGATAATAATAATTCAATATTATTAATAAATAATAAATAATAGTATAATAGTTAAGAATTAAATATTTGAGTTTGTTTAGTTAATATAAGTTATTTTCAATTTCAATGGAGTTGTTACAATTGTCAATTGAGTTGTTAGAGTTGTCAATAGTGTTATTAAAATTATCAATAGAGTTGTTTTAAGTTATTAAAAGTCACTTTTTAGTTGTTTTACGTAATTATGACATGTTTAGAGTTGTCAATAGAGTAAGTTTAAGTTACCAAATAAGAATACATCTTTACTAAATTATTGATATTTTAGTTATGAGTTTTAGTTAAATTTAATAGTAGGAAATTAAGAATTTGTATAATTACATAGTAGACTCAATCAATTAATTAGTCTAACATACTTAGTGGATATTTGGTAGTAACTCCAATAGCACATTCAATATATTTGCACTAAATAGCATGATTAATGGTTAGTAGCATAAAGTAGAATGTTTAACAATTAACAAAAACAACAATTATATTGAAACATATATATATATATATATATATATATATATATATATATATATATATATATATATATATATATATATATATATATATATATATATATATATATATATATATATATATAGTAGGACAATATTAATTGTCAGGTAGTATACATGTAGCAGAAAGTCATAATAGCAGATTAGTGATTTTTTTAAAACAGAACCAACATCAGCAGTATAGACTATGCAATAGCAGTGTAGTATTAATTTAACCGAGTCGTAATAAGAAATTTAGTATAGAGTAGAAATAATAGAATTTTTGGCCGATAATTAATTAACTGGTTTTAGTCGAAATAGTCCGAATAATTACGCGATTTATTTGTAGTAATTTTTGGTTGATTCGCCGGGTGGTGTTTTTATTGAAAAACGTGAAATTACAGGTAGCAAAATATAAGTTGTAGGCCTATGGTCAATGCTGATTTATTGTTGTGTTGCTATGTAACTATTATGTCGTTATTCTGACATTCATATTGTGTCACATACATAGCATATCAAGTTGGAGTTGATGCTCGGTAAGTTGGCCTGAATTGACAAACTAAGTTCAAGGCTTATGCTATGTTGACGCCTCTATTAATTGGCAGATTTTTAAGTTGGGAGTTCTGCTCTAATGGTACAATATGAATGTGCATTGTAACGAGTCGCATTTCGTGTTACATATTTAAGTTGTTGTGTTATTGACTTGTGATGATTGATGTTGGTTGAAAGTTGTGAATGGTGATTTTTTATAATCTGATCTAATATATTGTTTATCATACACTCAATTATATGATTCGATATCTCACCCCTTTTGTTTGAATGTTGCCCTCTGTTGGTAACGTGCAGGTAATCAAGAAGGATAGTTGTTACCTTCGTTAGTTAGAGTTAGTGTTGTCGCTCTGATACGTAGAACTCAGGGGATGAACACGTGTTTTATTTATGGTTGGTTTTCATTATATTGCTGAATTTTTAAGTTGTTTTCATTAAAGACTTGTTGTCTTAAAGTTGTTTTGAGTCTGACAAGATGTTATGGTGTTTTCAGTTGAATTTTGTGAATCCGCTGCATAGTAATGAAAGTTGTTTTATTTTTAAAGACCAAGCAGGTCGTTATCGCTTCACCAGAAATATTGTGTTATGTAATCGATTTACAGGTGATTGTTTGTCGTTATTCTAAGTTGAAAGTGTAATATTCCATATGTTGTTGGAAATTTTGAAACTCTGATTCTATATAATTCGTTGGGTAGAAATGAGGTGTTACAACTTCCCCCTTCCACATATTGATGTCTTGGTTGATAATACCGCTCACTACAAGGTATTCTCCTTCATGGATGGCTTCTCAGGGTACAACCAAATCAAAATGGTACCTGAAGACATGGCGAAAACTACTATTGTCACACAATGGGGCATCTTCTGTTATAAGATCATGCCTTTTGGGCTGAAGAATGCAGGCACAACTTATCAACGGGCTATGGTGGCTTTAATTCATGACATGATTCATCATGAGATAGAAGTCTATGTTGATGACATGATAGAGATATCATAAATTGAGGAAGAACACCTGGATCATCTGCACAAGTTATTTGAAAGGCTGGAGAAATACAAGTTGAGGTTGAATCCCAACAAATGCACATTTGGGGTAAGGTATGAAAAGCTCCTAAGCTTCGTCGTCAATGGTAAAGATATTGAAGTTGATCCTTCCAAAGTTAAAGCTATCCAAGAAATGCTAGCTCCTTGTACTGAGAAGGAGGTCAAAGGTTTCTTAGGACAACTCAATTACATTTCCCGATTTATCTCTCACTTGACTGCTACTTGTGAACCAATTTTCAAGCTGCTGAAGAAAGATCAAGTAGTCAGATGGAACGACGACTGTCAAATAGCTTTTGATAAAATCAAGGAGTACTTACAAGAACCTCCAATCCTGATGGCACCAGTTGAAGGAAGACCTCATATCATGTACTTGACCGTGTTAGAGAATTCGATGGGGTGTGTGTTGGGGCAGCATGACGAGTCTGGACAAAAAGAGCATGCAATATACTACCTTAGCAAAAAGTTTACCGATTGTGAAAAAAGATATTCACTGCTCGAGAAAACTTGTTGCGCTTTGGCATGGGTTGCTCACCGACTAAGACAATAAATGTTGACTCATACTACTCTATTGATCTCTAAAATGGATCCCATCAAGTACATCTTCGAGAAACCAACTCCCTCCAAAAGAATAGCCCGATGGCAAATGATCTTAACTGAATACGATATCTAGTGCACTACTCAAAAAGCAATCAAAGGAAGTGTACTGACAGATCATTTGACGCATCAAGCTGTAGATGACTATCAACCTATGCACTTCAAGTTCTCGGATGAGAATATCATGCTGATTACAGATTGTGAAAAGCCTGAACTGTATGAAGGGCCCGAGCAAGGATCTCGATGGACTATGGTTTTTGATGGAGCTTCCAACGCACTAGGTAACAGAATTGGTGTTGTGATCATTTCCCCCGAAGGTTGCCATATGCTATTTTTTGTACCCCAAAGTTTTCCCTCCCATTTTTCATTCAAGATGCTATCCTAGGGTTTCTCAAATACCTAATTTGGCTCAAAAGTTGATCAGACAGATTCTCTTCCTAGGCAGTAAGTCAGCAATTAGGGTTTTGCATTTCTCAAACAAAATTGAGTCTTCAAGGTTTCAAATGGTCTTCATAGGTCTTCATGTCTCCTCAAGGTTGTTTAAGTCAGTTTTCAAACCTCGCGTTGCAAGTTTGCTCAATCAATGGTCCAGATAACTGAAAATGACTACATTGACTTGAAAATCGCCCTTTTGCGAGAACAAATTCAAACGATCGTAACTTCTTTATTATTCAATATTTTTGAGAGGTTTTCCTTGCGTTTGATTCTTCTTGATGCCATCTCAAATTTCTCTTCACACGTCAAGAGCTGATTACGCGTAGAAGATCACCAAAATTCGAATGCGTTAGAAGTCGCATCATGAATTTTGACCTAATTTCAAACAACAGTCGTCTGATTTCTAAGAATTGTGATTTCTCCAAATTACAAGACCTTGAGACGTTTATTTCTGGTCATGGTCATATGTGATGTCGTTCATGGGTTTATCTTCAAATAATTGAAGGAAAATTGGTTTTGGAAGATTTTAAACTATTGAATCGTTGTAAGGCATTTGTTGATTTTGAATTTTTCTTAACCATAATTTACTGAAGGATTGATGATTGTTCTTAAGAGCATGTTTGTTTGGACAAGATGTGAAGATTAAGACTATCATTTAAAACAATCATGATTTTGATTCAAGTTTACCAATTGAATTACATTCTTAAACATTTATTTTGTTTAGGAATTGGAGTACAAGGTGCAAGATTGTTTGAAATGCAGTTACAAAGTCAATGGTGATTATTTGGAATTCAAGTTACCAGATTGAAGTATTTTATTTCAAATATTTTGATCGGGAATTTCAAAAATTCAATTAGAATACACAATTTGTATAAGATCCTATCATACCAATGTTGTTCAACTCTTTGTATTATTACACTGCAAGAGAAATTACAAATTTTGTTGTTTACAAAAATCACAAATTTCTTGGTTACAAAGAAAAATTACAAATGTTGTCGTTTACAAAAAAATTCAAGTTTAGAAAGAGAAGCTTCTTCTTCAAGTCTTCATCTTCATCTTCAAGTAAGCAATCTAATCTTTGTTTGCATCTAAGCCTCGCTTGCCGTTCATGAAACAAGAAAAGGAAAAGTTAGCGAAGTTCAAGCGAAATAATATGCGAAAAAGAATAATTCATCATTAGGGTTTGTGGCTTGGAATCAAAATGTTTGTTTGTTTCATCACATTCAATTTCCCCCCAATTACAAATCACAAGAAAGTCGTCTTTCTTGGTTCACAAAAAAAGGGGAAAAGAAGAAATTTACAAGCAAGTTCAAAACAAACAACAAGCAAGTCAGCAAGCAACAAATATACAACAGTCCAAAACTGCCCAAGGTTGCATACAACAAGCAAGTCAGCAGGCAACAAATATACAACAGTCTAAAACTTCCCAAGATTGCACATAACAAGCAAGTCAGCAGGCAACAAATATACAACACTCCAAAACTGCCCAAGGCAGCTAACAGCAGGCCAGCAACAGCCAAGCTGCCTAAAGCATGCATACAAAAGCAAAACTATAACAGCATAAGCCTGCAGCAAATGCATAAAACAACAAAGCTATTGCAGCAAACCAAACAATCTACCCAAACAAGCCAATGCAGCAGCCCAAAGCTACCAAATAACAGGCAGCAATGCACCAAAAGAAACAAAGCAGCAAGATATCAACAATGCAAGCTATCAAAACATGGTGTCATTATTTTCCTAAACTAGAAAACCCTTCATAATTTTTTAGTAAAAGAAAAAGCAATTGGGTTTTGTATCATAGAAATATGAAGTGGGAAAGAGAAAGATATCACCTAGGTCACTAGCAATCCCAAAATTACCAAGCCAGCTACTATCATAAAACAAACAGCCCTGTTGCTTCTGCTACAAGCTTTGCATAACTGTCCAAAAACTGTTCACAAAACTGTCCAAATCCTGCCCAAGACTTGTACAAAAATGGCAAAAACCAAAAACTGCAACAAAGAACATCAGCACAGTATACCACAAGTGTTCAAATAACTGTTATTTCCCCCACATTTTCTTTTCAATTCTATTGTCAATATAGAGGGAGAGAGGTCAAAAAGAAAACCATACGAAAATCACCAAGACTGATATACTTCCATCAAACCCTTCCATTTTTTTTACAGAACCAAAATCACTAAAAACACCATTACCAAAACTACCTGCCTCAGCCACATCTTTTTCACAACAAGATACAAAATATCCAACAAGTATACAGAACCAAAGATAATATTAAGCCAATATACAGAAAAACAACACACAAAACCAGCAATCTTGAGCAACAACACTGGGCCAGAAAATATACAGATCTTTAGTCTAAACCCAAACAGAATAAAAAATATACAAAAGCAAAAATCAAAAGAAGTATAAAGAAGAAGATTTGGACACCATACCTAGAAGATCAAAGACTCAAATTTGATCTCCTCTTCTCCATTTTGCAAATCGCAGCCAAGGAAAACCCTAGTCTCACAGGTAAATCCGAAAACCTCATTTTTTTCATCGTTTCCTTTATACCATGCAATAATTCATAGTTCCATAAACAAAACCCATATACTCATTGTTAAGATTGATGAAAATGGAGAGTTTAATTTGAACTTGAAACAAGTTAGGATTTTTTCTAGTTGGCTACCGAATGAAGGGTTCATAGAGAAGTTGATAGAGGTTTGAATCGATAAAAGTTAGGGCTGTTGGTTTCATGGTTAAAATCTGGCGACTGTGAAACAGAGAGGTGAGGAAGAAGACGCCGTTTTGGGTCGAGAGGAAGAAGAGAGAAGACTGAAAGATAATCGTTTTTCTTCTTTAGTTTACATTTAACCTAACTTAGATTTAGTTAGTAAACCTTAGGTTTAATCTATTTTAATTAATTTGTTTTAGTTTAATTTTATTTAGTTACTCAAATTCATTTAGGTTTAATCAATACATTTTAGGTTTAATTTATCTTAATTAGCTTGTTTTAGGTTAGTTGTCTTTCTTTTTAGTTTATACTTAACATTAATTTAGATTTTAGTCAATAAACTTTAAAATCAATTCATTTTAATTAATTGTTTTAGGTTAATTTTCTTTAGTTTTCATTTAACTTAATTTAGGTTTAATCAAAACACTTTAGAATTTTTTTAATTAGCTTGTTTTAGATAATTTTTTATTTAGTTGTATTTAACTTAATTTATATTTAGTCAATAAATTTTAGAATTAGTTTATTTTAATTAGCTTGTTTTAGGGTAATTTTATTTAGAATTTTAAATTAGTTTTTAGATTTACTTTAAATGACTTTTTTAGTTCAGATTTAATTTTGTTAATCTTTAGTTTCAATTCAAAAATTGTTTAAAAATCAACTTATTTTCTCATAAACAAAAATACCAAATTTTTTATACTTTGTCAATTAATTTTTATTTCATTGACTGTTATAATTCTAGTTAAATTGTTAAAATTCGATTTGGTTGTATTGTTTGCTATTTGAACTTGGTGATCGCATTTGACTCATCCCCATTCATTAATTTGTACCCCCATTCCCGCAAACTCTGTAATAGCGTAGAATTTCAATTTCTGCAACTTACTATTTTCTTTATACTGTATAGTAATTAGGCGTGTATGGCAAGATCCAAAATCAATCGCTAGATAACCTAATTTCAACAAAATTAACTTGAAATGAACACACTTTTTCACACGCACACCTCTAGGGTAACCTCGCTCGTTGCTTCGGAAATACAGTCATGTCTCTCGAATATGGGACGTTTTAGCAAAGCCCCTTCGATAAAAAAGATCGTAGTCCCTCAATGTCCCTCGATGTTGCCTTCGGTAAAACGATCTCGCCCCTTACAAAAATTGCTAAAACGTCTCACAAGTTGCCTTCTATGACTGTACAAATGTCCCGCGCCTGTCCCTTCACATCCAACGATGGGCTTCTTACCAAATCAATGGTAAGATAGCAACGTCTAAAGGAGGAAGAAAAGAACATTTAAGACCTTTCGAGTAGATAGATTCGCTCTTAGTTGCTCGCTTGCTCACAACCAAACATTTTCATACCAATACTTCCATCTCAAAACATTTTCAAAAGACAAAAGATTTTGTATATGTTCTTATAGAGACAAGAACCATTGCAAAAACATATTTTCAAAACCACTTTCAAAAAACACAAACACATCTTTGAACTATTTTTGAAACAAAACTTTGTACGCGTTCTTATAGAAACGAGAACTAGTACAAAGACATTTTTTTTAAAATACTTTCAAAGCCCATGTCACAAGCACATTGTCAAAGCAAAAGCAAGTGATCTAACGAGTAGCTAAGAGCCCATGGAAAACCATGGATGAAAAGGGTGTTAATACCTTCCCTTTTCATAATCTATCCCCCGAACCCGAGAAGTAATCTCAAAAGGTCTTTCCTGTGCTTTTTACCTTTCCTTTTGGATAAAAGAAAAGCCGGTGGCGACTCTTGCTAACCGCATAATTGCGATCAAAACGCAAAAACTCAAGTCAGTTCTCCCACCGTATCACACTATTCACTGCCAGACTTTACTTTGACTGTACCAATAACATGGCTGAGTACGAAGCGTGCATCTTGGGTCTTAAAGTTGCTATTGACCTAAGAATCAAATTCTTGAGTGTATATAGGGATTCAGCCTTGCTAATCAGTCAAGTTAAAGGAGAGTGGGATACAAAACATCCAAATCTTATCCCTTACCGAGAACTTGTGCTAACCTTGATCCCGTATGTTGTACCCCAAAATTTTCCCTCCCATAATCTTCAAAGTTTTGACAAGAATCATCCACAATTGGTTCAAGTTTACTCAAGGGCCACACAGTCAAACCATCCTCCTAAGCCAGTCAAACTAGGGTTTTAGTTCTTGCAAGGAAGTTGAAGTTTTCAAGAGCTCAATCAAGTCTCCTATGCCTATAAACATTGTCAAGCACCTACATGTCAAGTTTCAAGGCCCACAAGGTCAAGTTGCACAGTCAAAAACCCTAATTGCTCAACAGTCAACTGTAGGGGCAAAATGGTCATTTGGCAGTCAGAAGTCAAAATTTTTGGTCAACATCTTATTTTGAAGCCACAAACATCATTGGATCAATGCTTTATCATGATTCTCAAAAGCATGGCTCAAAAAGTCCCAAGATGCAAAGGTTTCTATTTTTGGACAGCTGAAAAGTCAACTGTAACTTGACCAAGGCATAACTTTTTCATGGTTCATCATAAAAATTCCATCCAATGCTCATCTTGAAGGGGAAGACATTTCCTACAACTCATCTTCACACTCCAAGTCCAAGAAATGCTCTCACAAAAAGTTATCAATTTCAACATTATAGGTCATTTTCAAAAGTCAACAAAAAGGGACTTTAAGTCAAAGACCATAACTTGAGATTGGTAAATAAAAATGACATGGGACCAAAGACATTGGTTATAGGACTTCAAGACCTTTCTAAAATGTCCAAGAACATGATCAAAGCTTAAAAATTGAGCAAGATGTGCATTGGAGAAGTTGGGAAATTTTTGTGAAATGGCCAAAATCATTTATCCTTGAAATTTCATTTTTGACAAAAGGGGCCCACTTTTTCCACTTGAATTAACTTGGCCATGCTTCCCACGTGTCCCACCTTTTATTTCAATATTTAAAATCATTTTTTTCATTTTTATTAGATTTTATTGGATTTAATTCATTTTAAATCCTTTAAAATCAAATAAAAATCAAAAAGTTTAATTAAAAGGGATATTTGGTCTTAACTAGCTTTGACTCATCATTATGCAACTTCCCAATTTTGTTTCAAGGCCAAATGGAGCAATATTTCAAAAATTGGTTCAAAAAGGAAAGTTTGTTAAGGGAGTTTATGTTAAAATCTCAAGCTTGAATGCATGGTATGATGAGCCTTAATGTTGATCAGAATCACCTACATAACCTAGAGAAAACTATCACAAGGCAGAAGAAAAAAACGAGAGAGAGAGGCAGCCAAGAGAAACTTCTTTTCAAAAATTCCAAATAATTGCACCAAGATCGAATTCAAGAACTCAGCCATCCACAAGGCTTCTCACCCATCCTATCGTGATCTACAGGCAAGATAAGGTATAAACACACTCTTTTCATGTAACCATGCATACTGAAACTGTAGCTATATGAACATCCATTTTGCAGAATTTCCATGGATCGTATTTCTGATTATGGCTTGATTTAATCCCTACTAACCATACCTTTGAGTTCCAGTGGATGTTTAGAGCAGGTCTGGGCTATCGCTGGGGATTTTTCATGGCCAAAACGTGAACCTCCATGGCTAGGGTTCAGTTTATGTAAAGCTTCCTTTTGATGGGGACAGGAAATATTAAACTATGAAAACCTCACCATGAGAATCGCCATGCCCTAATTACTCGGTCTGGCTATTTTGTTTGCTTCATTTTTTCTGTTTTCGCAGGTTTGAGAATCACCCCCCTTTTGCTACAAAAGACAGGCCCATTTCTTTTTCCCTTTGAATTTATTTTCTTTTCTATTTTATTTTAATTTGCTTTTTATTAACAAAAATTAATTTTCATTTTATTTCAAAAAAATCACAAAATATTCTTACCCAAATAAATTTTAGATTTTTCTTTTTCTCTAAATTCAATTAATTAATTAGGACTTTTTTTTTATTCTAGGAAACTCTAAATTATTTTGCAATATTAAAATTGATTAGATTTAATTAGGTCCTAATTGTTAATTTAATTAGTTTTATTTCTTAAAATAATAAAAATCAGGAAATCATAAAAGAGGTATAAAAATATTTTATAGTTCCATTTTTGTAAATAAAATTCAATAATTAATTTAGTTTTGATTTTAGGTTATTAACTTTAATGCTTTTTTTTAATAATTAAAAAAATATAAAAAATAGACCTTTAGCACTTTTTTATCCTTTTTTTTAATTAAATATTTTTATTATAAGTATCATTAACCATTAATTTTGTAAATTTTATAATCAATTTAGTTTTAATTCTAGGTTTTAACTTTAATGCATTTTCTTTAATAAATTAAAAAATAACTAGAACTAGAATTATTTGACTTTTAATTCCAATTTAATTTTCTTTAATTTCCATAAATCCAAAATAAATAAAAAATATGTCCTTTCCTTTATTTAACTTAATTAATTAATAAATTCATTTTAACTTCTTTAAAGGGTCCAACGCCCTCACGTTCGATTATATTTTCTTTTCGCGCATTTCATTTTATTTCTTTTTTGTGAATGTAATGTATTTGCCCCAAAGCCCTGTAATAGTTAATTAGGCATTTATTTTCTGCATTTTATTTTAAATCGGGTTTTGTATTAATTTGGCGATGTAGACCCGCGCCTTTGTAATAGCGTAGGACCTTTATCTTTTCCGCACTTTAAATTCCCGCACCTTTAACTGTTAAACAATCACATGAAAGAATGAATGCCCAAAAAAATAAAATCAAAACGTAGATCACCAATGCATGACAAGACAAATAATAAACTGAAAATGACACACAATTCACACACCACCCCTAGGGTACGCCTCACTGTTGCCTTGCCCCTCGAAAGGTGGTCATCAAGTATAGGACGTCTTAGTGAGTCCTTGTGTTCCATTGATCTAGTTGCCTCAAATAAGTTGCCTCGGAACGGTCGCCTCGGAATAAAAGATCAATGGCATAAGGGTAGCTTCTAAGGTATCCTACTGTTGCTCTGGTGATCACACTGTTGCCTTGCCCCTCGAAACGTGGTCGTCGAGTACAGGACGTCTTAGTGAGTCCTTATGTTCCATTGATCTAGTTGCCTCGAAACGGTTGCCTCGAAACAAGTTGCCTCGGAATAAAAAGATCAATGGCATAAGGGTAGCTTCTAAGGTATCTTACTATTGCTCGGTGACCACACTGTCCCTAACCCTCGAATTGACCTGAACACCTCCAACGGTGGTGCTACCTACCTCTCAATAGTGGGATGACACTACTTTAAGGACATTTACACAGACGAATTCCTTAGGGTAGGTAGATTCTCATAGATACTTGCTCTTTTCAAAAACAAACAAAATACTTTTCACACCTACACTTTCTAAAAGTTTTCAAACAAATTTTTCATACACTCTTGAGGACAGATACAAGAGTTACTTAGAAATTTTTCAAACGAAACTTTTTCAAAACCCACTCACACTTGAAAAGCAAACAAACCATTTTGAAAACACAAATGAGCAAGTATCTAAGAGCCCATGGATAACCATGGATAGAAAGGGTGCTAACACCTTCCCTTTCTATAAATCTACCTCCCGAACCGAGAGCAATCTCTATAAGGAATTTTTCTGTGCTTTTGTCCTTTCCATTTGGAGAAAATAAAAGACGGTGGCGACTCTTACTTCCGCGACATTTCGCGAACCAGCGTTAAACAGTCAGTTCCAGATCCACCGATCACAGAACTGGCGACTCTGCTGGGGAAATTCTTATAAAGTGACGTGTACCTTAGGACTAAGATCACTGTGTTTTCAATTGCTTTGACTTGTTTGTTTTAAATTGTGGGACTGTCTTGGGAGTTCTATAGATCCTAACCCGGATCTAGGGATACCTTCTTAGAAAGTAGCAACAAGGCTGTGAGGGAACTGTGCGGGGTATACCGACATGGTTGAAGCAGTCTGCTACGTTGATGTGGCACTTTGGTGTGTACCGGTAACCCTTGAGTTCAATCAAGGAGAGTACGGGGCCTCCACGTGGTGTCGTGAAGCATCAACAGATCTTAGGAACCTTAATTGAACCATCTTGGCCTCTTTAGGGTAGTGAGATAACTACTTTGGTGTACTCCGAAGTCGGTTGATACTCGATACTACACTCAATTGAGGGTTGTTTTCTTGGGATATTTTGATCGCCAGTCAGTGGCTAAATCGAAACGATGAACAATGAAAGCAATCCAATGATATTGAGATCCTTAGAACCCGGTTACTCTGATAGGACAGGTTGAGCCCACCAACTTCAAGAGGGTAATACCCAGACCCCATGCTGGCCTAAACTCTAAAGGCTTCTCTTGTGTGACTTGTGTGCCTTCCAACTTGACTACTTGTTATCTGACACTCAAGTTTCTTGCAGGTTTTGGTTATAGTCCTTAATTGAGACTCATAACAGGGTTTACTGAGTTTTCTTGCAGGTTTTGTTTATAGTCCTTAATTGGGACTCATAACAAGGTTACTGAGTTTCTTGCAGGTTTTGTTCACAGTCCTTAATTAGGGACTCATAACAGGGTTTACCCATATTACCCCATGCATCATGACATCATACCATTGCATGCATCCTACATAAAGACTAACCCATTTCAAGGATCCCAAGGGCTTGTGATACAGGTCATGATGAACCAACTGTCCAGCAAGGGGCAAAGGGGATTTATTTTCCTCTAGGAAAGGTTGTCAGGGGCTATGACCCACTGGATATGGTGAGCCTTGACCTTTGAAGAAGGACTCTCGACAACATGAAGTTCCTTCAATCAAGTTACCAGTTTCCAACTCTAACAATTTTCTTGTTTACCCTGCGAGATCCTTGAAAACATTACATGCATATCGAACATGTCATTGCATTACAGGTACTCCTTTGAAAGGTCACTTACCTTCGTCGCTGTTTATTTCAGCAATGGCTTCCCAACAAGATAACCAGGGTCTTCGTGCTCAAGAGACTCAGTTCAGGGAGATCTTCGTAAGCCTATCCAAGGGGCAAGAAGAGTTAAGAACACTCCTCATGGGGAATTTGGCCAAGAGCAGTGCTGAAGATGACGAGGACGAACGACTGAAATGTCTACAAGCTGAAGTAGATACATTGAAAACCCAGATGCTGGGGCAAAGGACTCTCATCCAAGGTCTAGCTCGGGAGCAAGAAGAGTTGAGGACCATGATCAGTCAGCTCCACCAAAAGAGACACCATATGAAGCAACCTGCCCAAGTCAGGGACCAGGTCTTTGATCAGCTTCCAAGAGGACAAGAACATGGCATGGTGAAGAATAGAACTCTCCAAATTGCTACTACCTCACAGGTCCAACTACAACCTCGCCCAGAGCAACAGGTTGATCTGAGTAGGCCAAGCAGGTCCACGAGGCAGTTCACCCAGCTCAACATGCCTTTGTTTCAAGCACTGCAACACCTGCTGAGGTTGAATCTGATTACATTAAGGGCTCCTCCCCGGAACCCCAACATCTCTGCTCCTAACTATCATCCTAACAAAAGGTGTGCATATCACTCTGATAGTCCTGGACACGACACTGCCGACTGTTGGGCTCTGAAGAACAAGGTTCAGGATCTGATTAATGAAGGAGTAGTGGATTTCACCCAAGTGGGTCAAGCTGAGGTCTTCTGCCATCCCTACAAGATGCACCAGTTGAAGTAACAAGTCCTGAGACTAGAAGACTTTTGTTCATTAGAATTTTTCAAGTTGTAATTTTCTTTTGATTGTTCAAACATTTGTTCATGTTAAACATTGTTATTTCATTAATGCATCACATATGTCTGTTTTGAAGCAATATATTCGTATTCACTATATGCAAATTATTTTCATATTTTTTCTGGTGATCAACGCTCGATTAATAATTCTAAGCCTCTTGAGGGAGGATGACGAAAACGATACCACGATCTTTACAGTATGCTTTTGAACAGACCCCGCTGATGAGGTACAGGCATTGTTTCAATCCCTAAACACTGGAGTTATAAGGAAGATAATCCCTCGTCAACCCCTTTGAGCCAAAGAAGTAGGAGTTTTTTTTTCTTTTCGAAAATTAAAACCCTTAATCATAACATGGGGCAGGGTAGTTCTCTCAGTTGATCCAAGTGCATAACGAATGGCACCAAAGAGGTCCTTACAAAACAAAGAAAGACAGTGATGGTTCCGAATAATCAATAAAGAAAGGCAGTCATTATCTTTCAAAACAAGAACCCATTAAGTCAAAACCTATGAAGGAGACTTACAAAACTGGGGCATCCCGCTGACTGTAATCACAAAAGAAACAGTTCAGGCAAAAAAATAGGGATAATAAAAAAAAAGAAAGAGGTCTTACAAACCCTCGACAAAAAAATGACTGCTTATTCAAAATAAGTTATCAACATCCGAATCATCACCGGAAAATCAGAGCAAAGACTCAAACAAGGTCTAACCTATGATCAACTGAGTTTAGGTTTGGAGAACATCACGAAGAGCGGGTGGGTACAAATAAAATTTGAGCCTTTATCCTTTGTTTCTTAAACCGTGAACCAGGCCACGTTATAACCCTTAAAAGTCCTAGCTGAAGCATGGGTTAGTTCGAAAGCATACTATTACGAAAGGTATCCTGACTCCTTAAGGCCTACGGTAAATACGGATTTGACATCACGTTTTACAAACATTCACTTGTTTTATGAAAAATGCATTTTCAAAATCTTCAAGACAGACATAATCTTTGCATTTTTGAAATAACATTGCTTGCACATATGACTATTTGTTTGAACAGCATAGAAATTCGCACGACGAATGTCTAATGAGCAAAAGTACCTCCAATCAAGGGGCAGGGCATGATCATTGTCCATCATCTGGGGCAGATAAGTCAAGATTCGGAGAATCTCTCAAGATGCCAAACAACATGGGGCAAATCTCCGCCTGGGTCACTTGGGGCACTCCAGCAACGAATCTTGCCTGATTAAACATCTTCTGGGGTATGACAAAACATTTCTAACAGGGGCAACTCCCTACATTATGAGAGCATGGACATAGTCGAAAAAATACTATGCAAAATCAAAGACCCGCTAGGTTGACACACCTAGGCAAAAATAAGGGCTTCCCGATGAACCAAAAGGGTTCGGGCAAAAATAAGAGATGAAATGAAAAAAATCTGTACACCCGGCAAGTCGAAAACCTGAAAAGGCGGCTTGGGCAAAAATAGGTATCCCGGTGGACTGAAAACCCGAAAGGGCGGTCCAGGCAAAAATTAGGGATCAAAGCATACGACTATGTCCTGGCATCTCGTCACCTGTCTACCAGAAGATTTGTCAATTACCCCCACAGGTGCCTTCTCCCACTGAAACTGGGGCAATGATGAGTTGTCCAAACGATCTAATTGCTCTTTCCTCCAAGGTATCAAGGTGAGTTCAGTTGAAGAACATAACCAAAATCTCTAAACTCCCCAGAGAGTGAGCCAGCAAAACTATACCATCAGCCTTAAGGAAGTTGGATTATCCCCAGCAGATCTCAACATTCCTCAGCGCAGTATACGAACATTCCTAACAAGCATCCCCGACAGTCTTGATCTAAGATTGTTCCCCGGCGGTATACAGACATCCAGCGGAGCCACTTCCCCAATACATCTCAAAAATTTCCCCAGGAGAGTCCAGTCCAGAAGTTTCCCCAGGGAAGTTGGAATCCATCTCCCCAAGCAGTAAGCTTATCCCCAGTAGATTCTGGAAGCTTATCCCCTACAGAGCACGAACGCGTCTCCCGGCTTTATTCAAAGGTTATGCTCCACCAGAGTTTATAACTGGGTTATCCTCAGCAAAAAGCCACGGGAAGATCGTCCTCGGCGAAGTCTTCTTATCCCCAGCGGAGTCTATAACGACGGTATTCCCAGCGAAGTTACTACCAACATCTCAACAAGAGTACCTCTATCCCCACAGAGTATTGTTCCACAGCCAGATCGCTAGAACAATTTTCTCCCCGCAGAGTAATCTCCCCAACAAGCTTATTCCCCCAACGGAGTCATCTTCTCCTACCGGTTTATTCTTGCAACCATCACTCCCCAGTGGAAACACTATTCTCTAACATCAGCCCAGGATGTGACTTCCCGGCACCCGTCAAGGATTTATTTTCCTAAGACGAAAACATACATTCACAAACAACACATTTTCATACATTATAGCATGCATATACGCATCATGAACATACAATCTCATTCATTCTGAGAGCATCTCGCATGTCATACATCATGACATCACATACAACTAACATTTTGTCTTTTCAGGACAAAAGTTAATGCAAAGATAATTGCTATCAACTGTCGTGATTCCAGATCCGATTCTTGTATCTTGCCAGGGAGTATCTGTTGACGACTACAGTACCAGACTCGATTCCTGTATCTTGACAGGGCACGTCTGAAGAGTTCGAAGATCCAATTCCTGTATCTTGCCAGGGAGTATCTGTTGACAACTACAGTACCAGACTCGATTACTGTATCTTGACAGGGCACGTCTGAAGAGTTCGAAGATCCGATTCCTGTATCTTGCCAGGGAGTATCTGTTGACGACTATAGTACCAGACTCGATTCCTGTATCTTGACAGGGCACGTCTGAAGAGTTCCAGATCCGATTCCTGTATCTTGCCAGGGAGTATCTGTTGACAACTACAGTACCAGACTCGATTCCTGTATCTTGACAGGGCACGTCTGAAGAGTTCGAAGATCCGATTCCTGTATCTTGCCAGGGAGTATCTGTTGACGACTACAGTACCAGACTCGATTCCTGTATCTTGACAGGGCACGTCTGAAGAGTTCGAAGATCCGATTCCTGTATCTTGCCAGGGAGTATCTGTTGACGACTACAGTACCAGAATCGATTCCTATATCTTGACAGGGCACGTCTGAAGAGTTCGAAGATCCGATTCCTGTATCTTTCCAGGGAGTATCTGTTGACGACTACAGTACCAGACTCGATTCCTGTATCTTGACAGGGCACGTCTGAAGAGTTCGAAGATCCGATTCCTGTATCTTGCCAGGGAGTATCTGTTGACGACTACAGTACCAGACTCGATTCCTGTATCTTGACAGGGCACGTCTGAAGAGTTCCAGATCCGATTCCTGTATCTTGCCAGGGAGTATCTGTTGACGACTACAGTACCAGACTCGATTCCTGTATCTTGACAGGGCACGTCTGAAGAGTTCAAAGATCCGATTCCTGTATCTTTCCAGGGAGTATCTGTTGACGACTACAGTACCAGACTCGATTCCTGTATCTTGACAGGGCACGTCTGAAGAGTTCGAAGATCCGATTCCTGTATCTTACCAGGGAGTATCTGTTGACGACTACAGTACCAGACTCGATTCCTGTATCTTGACAGGGCACGTCTGAAGAGTTCGAAGATCCGATTCCTGTATCTTGCCAGGGAGTATCTGTTGACGACTACAGTACCAGACTCGATTCCTGTATCTTGACAGGGCACGTCTGAATAGTTCGAAGATCCGATTCCTGTATCTTGCCAGGGAGTATCTATTGACGACTACAGTACCAGACTCGATTCCTGTATCTTGACAGGGCACGTCTGAAGAGTTCGAAGATCTGATTCCTGTATCTTGCCAGGGAGTATCTGTTGACGACTATAGTACCAGACTCGATTCCTGTATCTTGACAGGGCACGTCTGAAGAGTTCGAAGATCCGATTCCTGTATCTTGCCAGGGAGTATCTGTTGACGACTACAGTACCAGACTCGATTCCTGTATCTTGACAGGGCACGTCTGAAGAGTTCGAAGATCCGATTCCTGTATCTTGCCAGGGAGTATCTGTTAACGACTACAGTACCAGACTCGATTCTTGTATCTTGACAGGGCACGTCTGAAGAGTTCGAAGATCCGGTTCCTGTATCTTTCCAGGGAGTATCTGTTGACGACTACAGTACCAGACTCGATTCCTGTATCTTGACAGGGCACGTCTGAAGAGTTCGAAGATCCGATTCCTGTATCTTGCCAGGGAGTATCTGTTGATAACTACAGTACCAGACTCAATTCCTGTATCTTGATAGGGCACGTCTGAAGAGTTCGAAGATCCAATTCCTGTATCTTGCCAGGGAGTATCTGTTGACAACTACAGTACCAGACTCGATTCCTGTATCTTGACAAGGCACGTCTGAAGAGTTCGAAGATCCGATTCCTGTATCTTACCAGGGAGTATCTGTTGACGACTACAGTACCAGACTCGATTCCTGTATCTTGACAGGGCACGTTTGAAGAGTTCCAAATCCGATTCCTGTATCTTGCCATGGAGTATCTGTTGACGACTATAGTACCAGACTCGATTCCTGTATCTTGACAGGGCACGTCTGAAGAGTTCGAAGATCCGATTCCTGTATCTTTCCAGGGAG
The DNA here is from genome assembly GCA_948472305.1 of Vicia faba. Classification (NCBI taxonomy): domain Eukaryota; kingdom Viridiplantae; phylum Streptophyta; class Magnoliopsida; order Fabales; family Fabaceae; genus Vicia; species Vicia faba. The sequence goes on from OX451736.1 coordinate 1,449,230,164, forward strand.
TATCTGTTGACGACTACAGTACCAGACTCGATTCCTGTATCTTGACAGGGCACGTCTGAAGAGTTCGAAGATCCGATTCCTGTATCTTACCAGGGAGTATCTGTTGACGACTACAGTACCAGACTCGATTCCTGTATCTTGATAGGGCACGTCTGAAGAGTTCAAAGATTCGATTCCTGTATCCAGCCAGGGCACGTCTACATAAAGAGTTTGAAAGTCAACTCCTGTAACAGACCAGGTAATTTTCTTTCTTTCTCAGGTACGCAAGTTCTCGCTAAGGAATCTCTTACGCGATCGACACCCCCAGATGGCATCTATAAGCCCATCCTCCTATCCACCACCTCTCCAAATGGCATCTGTAAGCCCATTCCCGCTATCACACTATTGATACTCTACTATGTGAGTGCAAATTTCTGGGCACTCTAGTGTTCAATCATCTTCCACCCTCGGATCACGAAAGGCATACAAGCCAATCTACATCCTCAGGTCTAAGAAGATTGAACAGGGGAAACTGTTGTACCCCAAAATTTTCCCTCCCATAATCTTCAAAGTTTTGACAAGAATCATCCACAATTGGTTCAAGTTTACTCAAGGGCCACACAGTCAAACCATCCTCCTAAGCCAGTCAAACTAGGGTTTTGGTTCTTGCAAGGAAGTTGAAGTTTTCAAGAGATCAATCAAGTCTCCTATGCATATAAACATTGTCAAGCACCTACATGTCAAGTTTCAAGGCCCACAAGGTCAAGTTGCACAGTCAAAAACCCTAATTGCTCAACAGTCAACTGTAGGGGCAAAATGGTCATTTGGCAGTCAGAAGTCAGAATTTTTGGTCAACATCTTATTTTGAAGCCACAAACATCATTGGATCAATGCTTTATCATGATTCTCAAAAGCATGGCTCAAAAAGTCCCAAGATGCAAAGGTTTCTATTTTTGGACAGTTGAAAAGTCAACTGTAACTTGACCAAGGCATAACTTTTTCATGGTTCATCAGAAAAATTCCATCCAATGCTCATCTTGAAGGGGAAGAAATTTACTACAACTCATCTTCACACTCCAAGTCCAAGAAATGCTCTCACAAAAAGTTATCAATTTCAACATTATAGGTCATTTTCAAAAGTCAACAAAAAGGGACTTTAAGTCAAAGACCATAACTTGAGATTGGTAAATCAAAATGACATGGGACCAAAGAAATTGGTTAGAGGACTTCAAGACCTTTCTAAAATGTCCAAGAACATGATCAAAGCTTAAAAATTGAGCAAGATGTGCATTGGAGAAGTTGGGAAATTTTTGTGAAATGACCAAAATCATTTATCCTTGAAATTTCATTTTTGACAAAAGGGCCCCACTTTTTCCACTTGAATTAACTTGGCCATGCTTCCCACGTGTCCCACCTTTTATTTCAATATTTAAAATCATTTTTTTCATTTTTATTAGATTTTATTGGATTTAATTCATTTTAAATCCTTTAAAATCAAATAAAAATCAAAAAGTTTAATTAAAAGGGATATTTGGTCTTAACTAGCTTTGACTCATCATTATGCAACTTCCCAATTTCGTTTCAAGGCCAAATGGAGCAATATTTCAAAAATTGGTTCAAAAAGGAAAGTTTGTTAAGGGAGTTTATGTTAAAATCTCAAGCTTGAATGCATGGTATGATGAGCCTTAATGTTGATCAGAATCACCTACATAACCTAGAGAAAACTATCACAAGGCAGAAGAAAAAAATAAGAGAGAGAGAGGCAGCCAAGAGAAACTTCTTTTCAAAAATTCCAAAGAATTGCACCAAGATTGAATTCAAGAACTCAGCCATCCACAAGGCTTCTCACCCATCCTATCGTGATCTACAGGCAAGATAAGGTATAAACACACTCTTTTCATGTAACCATGCATACTGAAACTGTAGCTATATGAACATCCATTTTGCAGAATTTCCATGGATCGTATTTCTGATTATGGCTTGATTTAATCCCTACTAACCATACCTTTGAGTTCCAGTGGATGTTTAGAGCAGGTCTGGGCTATCGCTGGGGATTTTTCATGGCCAAAACGTGAACCTCCATGGCTAGGGTTCAGTTTATGTAAAGCTTCGTTTTGATGGGGACAGACAATATTAAACTATGAAAACCTCACCATGAGAATCGCCATGCCCTAATTACTCGGTCTGGCTATTTTGTTTGCTTCATTTTTTCTGTTTTCGCAGGTTTGAGAATCACCCCCCTTTTGCTACAAAAGACAGGCCCATTTCTTTTTCCCTTTGAATTTATTTTCTTTTCTATTTTATTTTAATTTGCTTTTTATTAACAAAAATTAATTTTCATTTTATTTCAAAAAAATCACAAAATATTCTTACCCAAATAAATTTTAGATTTTTCTTTTTCTCTAAATTCAATTAATTAATTAGGACTTTTTTTTTATTCTAGGAAACTCTAAATTATTTTGCAATATTAAAATTGATTAGATTTAATTAGGTCCTAATTGTTAATTTAATTAGTTTTATTTCTTAAAATAATAAAAATCAGGAAATCATAAAAGAGGTATAAAAATATTTTATAGTTCCATTTTTGTAAATAAAATTCAATAATTAATTTAGTTTTGATTTTAGGTTATTAACTTTAATGCTTTTTTTTAATAATTAAAAAAATATAAAAAATAGACCTTTAGCACTTTTTTATCCTTTTTTTTAATTAAATATTTTTATTATAAGTATCATTAACCATTAATTTTGTAAACTTTATAATCAATTTAGTTTTAATTCTAAGTTTTAACTTTAATGCATTTTCTTTAATAAATTAAAAAATAACTAGAACTAGAATTATTTGACTTTTAATTCCAATTTAATTTTCTTTAATTTCCATAAATCCAAAATAAATAAAAAATATGTCCTTTCCTTTATTTAACTTAATTAATTAATAAATTCATTTTAACTTCTTTAAAGGGTCCAACGCCCTCACGTTCGATTATATTTTCTTTTCGCGCATTTCATTTTATTTCTTTTTTGTGAATGTAATGTATTTGCCCCAAAGCCCTGTAATAGTTAATTAGGCATTTATTTTCTGCATTTTATTTTAAATCGGGTTTTGTATTAATTTGGCGATGTAGACCCGCGCCTTTGTAATAGCGTAGGACCTTTATCTTTTCCGCACTTTAAATTCCCGCACCTTTAACTGTTAAACAATCACATGAAAGAATGAATGCCCAAAAAAATAAAATCAAAATGTAGATCACCAATGCATGACAAGACAAATAATAAACTGAAAATGACACACAATTCACACACCACCCCTAGGGTACGCCTCACTGTTGCCTTGCCCCTCGAAAGGTGGTCATCAAGTATAGGACGTCTTAGTGAGTCCTTGTGTTCCATTGATCTAGTTGCCTCGAATAGGTTGCCTCGGAACGGTCGCCTCGGAATAAAAGATCAATGGCATAAGGGTAGCTTCTAAGGTATCCTACTGTTGCTCTGGTGATCACACTGTTGCCTTGCCCCTCGAAACGTGGTCGTCGAGTACAGGACGTCTTAGTGAGTCCTTATGTTCCATTGATCTAGTTGCCTCGAAACGGTTGCCTCGAAACAAGTTGCCTCGGAATAAAAAGATCAATGGCATAAGGGTAGCTTCTAAGGTATCTTACTATTGCTCGGTGACCACACTGTCCCTAACCCTCGAATTGACCCGAACACCTCCAACGGTGGTGCTACCTACCTCTCAATGGTGGGATGGCACTACTTTAAGGACATTTACACAGACGAATTCCTTAGGGTAGGTAGATTCTCATAGATACTCGCTCTTTTCAAAAACAAACAAAATACTTTTCACACCTACACTTTCTAAAAGTTTTCAAACAAATTTTTCATACACTCTTGAGGACAGATACAAGAGTTACTTAGAAATTTTTCAAACGAAACTTTTTCAAAACCCACTCACACTTGAAAAGCAAACAAACCATTTTGAAAACACAAATGAGCAAGTATCTAAGAGCCCATGGATAACCATGGATAGAAAGGGTGCTAACACCTTCCCTTTCTATAAATCTACCTCCCGAACCGAGAGCAATCTCCATAAGGAATTTTTCTGTGCTTTTGTCATTTCCATTTGGAGAAAATAAAAGACGGTGGCGACTCTTGCTTTCGCGACATTTCGTGAACCATCGTTAAACAATCAGTTCCAGATCCACCGATCACACCGTACTTTGAAGAGGTCACCTTTGAACATATCCCAAGGGAAGAGAATCAATTGGAAGAAGCCTTAGCTACCATGTCATCTATGTTCAAGGTCAAGTAAGACAACGAAGCTCCCAGAATTACTGTCGAAAGATTTGATGAACCGGTGCACTACTTTGAGATTGACACTGATGGAGTAGAGGAGAAGCCTTGGTTTCAGGAAGTGAAAAGGTACCTTGAAGCACAAGAATACCCTGAGGGAGCTTCAATCAATGACAAGAAATTCCTGCAGAGGTTCTCAGCTAAGTTCTTCCTGAGCAATGGGATTTTGTACAAGCGCAACTATGATTTAACCCTACTTAGTTGTGTGGACAAGAAGGAAGTAGAGAAAATTATGGAGGATATGCACGAAGGCATCTTTGGTACTCACTCCAATGGACATACTATGGCCAAGAAGATTCTGAGAGCTGGTTACTATTGGTCGACCGTGGAAACCGATTGTCATCACCACTCGAGGACTTTCCATAAGTGTCAGATCTATGCTGATAAAATTTATGTACCTCCAGTTCCTTTGAATGTCATGACTGCTCCTTGGTCATTTTCAATGTGCAGCATTGACATGATCGGAGAAATCAAGCCTGCTGCCTCTAATGGACATCATTTCATTCTGGTCGCCATTGACTACTTTACAAAGTGGGTTGAAGCAACTTCATTTGCCTCAGTTACCAAGAATGTGGTGGCTCAGTTCATCAAGCATAACCTTATCTGTCGATATGGCATCCCCGAGAGGATCATCAGTGACAATGGTACCAACCTCAATAATGTCATGATCACTGAACTTTGCATGCAGTTCAAGATCAATCATCACAAATCTTCCCCGTATCCTTCAAAGATGAATAGCACAGTGGAAGCCTCCAACAAGAATATAGAGAAGATTGTGCAAAATATGTTTGTGACCTATAAAGACTGGCATGATATGTTACCATTTGCTCTTTATGGCTATCGTACTTCAGCATGAACATCAACTGGGGCAACCCCTTTCTCTTTGGTCTATGGCATGGAATCTTTCCTACCTGTCGAAGTTCAAATACCTTCTCTAAGGATTATGAAAGAAGCAAACTTAGACTAAGACAAGTGGTTTCAAACTAGGTTGGATTAGTTGAATTTGATTGAAGAAAAAAGCTGGCGCTGTCTGTCATGATCAGATGTATCAAAAACGTATGATCAAGGCGTTCAACAAGAAGATCAAGCATCAGGTGGTGACTTGGTAATAAAGCGCATCCAGTTTACCAACTTCAAGAGTTAGTTTCAAAAGTGCCCGGGGATTCTCCTTTTACCAAGAAATACGGTCGACTCCTCAGTTTGGCTACATCCAGTTTACAAGAGGAGATGATGTGTGTGCTGTTCTAATTATTTGATCCCGTACATCATTGTTTCACTTTCCCGGACTATCAGTTGGTACCTACACTGGAAGAGTTCTCTCTACTATTAGGGGTGCCCATGCTTGATCAGATACCGTTCACCAGTCTAGAAGGGATTCCAAAACTTGAAGTCATCGCCGAAGCTTTGCATCTGAAGAGAGCCGACATCATAGCCAATTGGGAGACAAGAAGCGGGGTTAAAGGCTTCCTAGCCAAGTTTCTATTAGAGAAGGCTCATTCATTCTGGGACGACATGGATTTACAAGATTTTGAGGATGTCCTGGCTCTTCTCATTTATGGTTTGGTTCTGTTCCCCAACTTAGACCAATTCATAGATGTTAATTCCATCAAAGTCTTTCTCTCTCGCAATCCCATACCTACCTTACTGGGAGACATCTTGCATTGCCTTCATACCCGCACCATGAAGAAAAGAGGTACTCTCTTGTGTTGTATCCCCCTACTCGCCAAGTGGTTCACTTCACACCTACCTCAATCAGCATTGAAGAATGAGCAAAGACTTAAATGGTATCAAAGGATGATGTCACTCACCCATTATGACATCTGTTGGTGTTCAAGATCCTTGGAAGATGTCTCTATCATTAACTGCTGTAGGGAATTCCCTAACGTCCCTTTGCTTGGTATTAAAGGAGGTATCACCTACAATCCCTGCTTAGCTCTTCGATAGTTTGGGTATGCTCGAAGAGACGACCCTCATGAGATGCTCATTCAAGGTCTGATGTTCTACCATGACAAAGAAGACCAAGGTTACCGCCAGAGGTTTACACAAGCTTGGAGAATGGTGAACAAGGTGGACAGTAGGACTTTGGGACACAAAAACTCTATCCCTCTCGAGCCTTACCTTAGGTGGGTACGGGCTCATGCTCAGATACTCGTGATGCCTTATCCTTTCATCCTCCCTGTTGTACCTCAAAATTTACCCTCCCATATTTCTCAATACATTTCAAGTGAGGTCCTCAAGTTGCTCAAGGAAGTCCAAGGGTTGACCAGACAAACCCTCTCCTAAGACAGTCTACCTCAAATTAGGGTTTCAGTTTGCATCAATATGTTTGGATCCAAAGGGTCCCAAATTCTCACCATTGTACTAATATGTTCTCAAGATCATCCATTTCAAGTTTCAATCCTTGTAGAGGAAGTTTGCTCAGTTAATTGCTCAAAGGTCTGAAAATCGATATGTTAGAGCAAAAGTTAATTGTGGCCTACATACAGTCAAACTTCAATATTTTTGGTCAACATTCTCATTTTGAGGTATTATTCATCATTTTATCAAGGTTTGATCATGATTCCTCAAGGATTGCTCACAGTTCATCAAAACCCAAAAGTTGCTAAATTAGGGTTTTGTAGGAAAAGTCAACTCAACTTTGACCAAGCATAACTTTCTCATACTTTATCAAAAATGACCTATCCAAAGCTCATTTTGAAGATGATGCAATTCCCTACAATTCATCTTCAGCTCCAAAGTTCAAAATATGCACTCACAGGAAGATATGAATTTGGACATTATAGGTCATTTTGGAAAGTCAACAAAAACACCTTTTATGTTAAAGCTTCATACATGAACATGGAAGACTAAATTGATATGAGACCAAAAGGGTTGCTTAGAGGATATCTCAAGCTTTCTAAAAAGTCCAAGAACACCTATCTAGGGTCAAAATTGAGGGAGTTATGCATTGGCAAAGTTAACCCTTTTTGCAAAATTGCCAAAAGTCAAAGGTGGCCAAAATTGCATTTTTTGCTAAATGGGCCCAACTTTTTATTCCTGCACTGAGTTTTTAATGTGACCCACAACCCATGACCCTTCCCATTTGTCATTATTTTATTTTTGTCATTTATTTTAATTTTATTTCAATTAAATCCAATAAAATCAAAATAAAATCATGAAAATATCAAAAACTAATCAAAGCTTGAGATTTTGTGCATGTTTAGGTCTATTACACAGCTGGAGAGAGAATCAAATCGTGTAAGGTTCATTTGGACACAAAAAGATTGCATTTGGCTTGATTTGGAAAGATTTGCACAAAGGATCAAATCATGAATCAATGATCTTAATTGGAAAAGATTTGATACAAGTTTGCAACCCTAATTCGTTCTAGGGTACATAAGGAACATTGGGAGATCAAAAAGAAAGGGAGGAGAGGCCTGCAAAGAAGAGAAAAAATCTCAAAATTTCAAGGAAAAGTTGCAAACAGATTTCCCAGTTCCAGGCTTCCCCAAGCCATTCCAGTCACACCAATCGTTTGCTGGACATCCAAGGATCAAGATTCAACCACTAGCAAGCTTCCTAACACCCAGAAACGCACTGTAAGAGTCCCACGATTTCCATATTTTCTTGAATTCGAATATCATAATTCTGGCATCTTTAACACGATTTATTTACATATTCTTAATCCTTGAGTCATTTGCAAGCTAATGGTTGTATTTAATTGCATTTTTATTGACTGCATACTAAGATGCCATGGTTATGGTTCAAGCTTTGTTTTTAGGGATTTTGCACACAGGAACAATTGTCCATCAATAGCGGTACCATGATGCTCATGAGGTTGCAACGAGTTGATTGGTACCACTGGTTGTGATTTATCATGTAGGGATAAGATTTTGGAGTGGACAAGGGTTGTACCTACGCCCAGTGTCCGTAGGTAAAAGTGTTTGTCTAAAATAACAGAAGCAACGAGGAAGATGATGGCGTGGAAAGTGGTGAATGGCCATATTCAAATTTTGCGCGTTTGGGGAATTATTATTTTGTTTTACCATATAATAATTGTTTGTTATTCTTTGTACAACTAAGCAAGCCAGCGTAGTGGTAAGGCCATTAGTCTTTGATGCACACGTCCTGGGTTCGATCCCAGGCGTGTGCATTTTATTTTCTCAATATTTTCAGGCTGATTCAATGCACCACATGACAAGGCATCCACCATACATCATCAATATCTAACCATCATATCATCAAGTATTCCAGATCCAAGGCCTTCCCATGAGGGTCCACCATGCGTTGGAGTCAAATGCACACATAGAATCTGGCAAAGTCAAGCAGGCCAAGGATTGTTGGGCCCAGAAACTGCAATTGGCACCCCCTTTTTGCTGAAAACACCAGGCCCATTCTTATTCATTCTTTTTTTATTTTCTTTTCTTTAATTTAATTTGTTTAATTTATTTTCTAACCACAAAATTAATTTCTTTTTTCACAAAAATCATAAAATCAAATTTCAAAAATTTAGAATTAGGTTTTATTTTATTTTACTAAATTTAATTTAATATTAGTCTAATTTAATTTAGGATTAATTCTAACTTTTTCATATATTTAAAATCAAATTAGAAAATTAGGGTTAACATGTGATTTAATTTTTATTTCTTTTCTCAATAAAACAAAAATACAAAAATAGGTTGATTTAATTATTTTTCTTAAATTTTAAATTAATTAGTAATTAGGTTTCTATTTATTCAATTAAATCTTATTTTCTCAAAACAATCAAAAACAACAAAAAATGATTTCTCTCTTTAAGTTTTAATTAGGTTTAGACGGGGTCAAAACCCTAATTCCTTGTCATTTAATTCATCGTGCGTGTTTTATTATTTTCACAATATTAATGTAACTGCTCACGGTATGTAATAGTTTTAGTTAGGATTTCCTTTTTATTTATCGTTTTACGGGTTTTTTTTGGCTATGTAAATTAATCCCTCCCCCGAAGCCTTGTAATAGTGTAGTTTTTATTTCCCGCATTTTAATTCTCGCAAATAATAATTGTTAGATGTATGTTAATAGGATTGTATGACAAGATTACATGATAATTTAAAATGGCTAGCAAACCCTAAATGTGCAAAGATAATAATTGAAATCAAATCACTCGCACATGTGCACTCCTAGGGTATACTCTCACTTCGGTTGCCTTCGATAAACGATCATTAAGTATAGGGTCTCTTAGTGGTTGCCCTCCTGTCTAGCAAAGATCAAAAGTCCCATTCGGAAATGTTGCCTCGGAAAGGTTGCCTCAGAAATATTGCCTCGAATATGATCTTAAGACATTAGGGTTATTACTAAGATGTCCTAACATTGCTTTAGTGATCGTACGTCCCTTTCGAATTGACCCTTACAACTCCAACGACGGTGCTACCTATTTCTCAATAGTAGGATAGCGCTGTCTAAAGGAAACAAGAACAGAAAAAATCTTTTTCGAGTAGGTACATGCTAGTAGGTACTTGCTCAAAATCAAACCTTTCACACTTACACTTTTCAAACAAAGTTTTCAAAAACAACTTCGTAACACTCTTGAGGATTGATACAAGGGTTAAAACGAAGTAAAACAAAACTTTTCAAAACAAACACACACAAGCAATTTTTTTTAAAAGATGAGCAAGTACCTAAGAGTCCGTGGAAAACCACAGATATAAAGGGTGCTAATACCTTCCCTTTTTATAATCTACCCCCCGTACTCATAATATCTCGAAAAAAGGAATTTTTCTGTGCTTTTTTCCTTTCCAATTGGATAAAATAAAAGTCGGTGGTGACTTTTGCTTACCGCGACATTTTGCAAACACAAACGCAAAATGCAAACCAACATTTCCAAAACAGTCGGTTCTGCCACCGTATCGACAGAACTGGCGACTCTGCTGGGGAATTAATAAGTGGGGTATACCTTAGGATATAGTTCATCATAAATTACTTCTCTTGTTTGTTTTGTTTGCTTTACTTTTAAGGGTTTTGTTTGGGAGTTACTATAGATCCTAACCCGGATCTGGGGACACCTTTTAGGTAAGTAGCAATAAACTGTGAGGGAACTGTGAGGGAACTGTACGGCGTAGACCGATACGGTTGAAGCAGTAGTTATGTTGATGTGGCACATTGGTTGGTACCGGAATCCCTTGTGGAGAAACGAGGAGAATATAAGGCCGCTATGTGTGTCTTTAAGCATCAACTGACCTTAGAACCTTTAAATCGACCAACTTGGCCATTAGGAAGTAGTGAGATAGCCGACCTCAGTGTAAAGCTGAGAACTGGTTGATACTCGATGCTACACTCATTGAGACCATACTCTCGAGATAGTTCCGGCCGCAAGAAAAGATTGCGTGAGCTGAAACCATGACCGATGGAGGATGGTCAGTGATATTGAGAACCTCTAGAACCTGATTGCTTTTGCTAGGACAGGTTGAAACCAACTGAACTTCAAGAGGGTAGTACCTAGACTCCATGCAAGCCTTAGACTTAAGGGTTTTTGTGTGACTTGTTTGCCTTTGTCATGTCTGTTATCTGCTATACTTGTGTTGTTTTTAGCATGACATCATGCATCATAACATAGCATGCATACTTCATTATACTAACCATTTCAAAGACCGATGGGATTTATCTTTGTTCTGTTTTGCAGATTATGGCTTCCGTACGCAGAAACACCATCTGAGTTAACTTTGTGCAAATACCTGCTCACTTCAAAGAGTTAGCCTCAAGAGTTTCTGAGACTTCTTCATTCATTAAGAGACATGGTCAGCTTCTTAGCCTGGTCACCTCAAAGTTTGATGAGCAGATGATGAGTGTGATTTTCCAGTTCTTCGATCCTGTGCATCATTACTTCACATTCCCAGATTATCAGCTGGTTCCCACTTTGGAAGAGTTTTCTCACTTGTTGGGCATATCCATCCTTGAGCAGATGCCCTTCACAGGTATGGAAGAGACTCCTAGACCAGAAGACATTGCCTCAGCTCTGCATCTGAAACAGGTTGATGTAGTATCCAATTGGGAGACACGAAGCGGGGTTGAAGGTTTCTTAGCCAAGTTTCTGATAGATCAAGCTCAACTATTATGGGATAGTTTGGACCTTCAAGCTTTCAAAGATATCTTGGCTCTCCTTATCTACTGTTTGGTTCTCTTCCCGAATCCAGATTCCTTTATAGATGTGAACACGATTAAGATCTTCCTTTCTCGCAAACTTGTGCCTACTCTACTGGGTGATATCTTGCATGCCCTCTACACTCGTACTGTGCGTAAAAGAGGGACTCTTATGTGTTGTATGCCATTGCTGTCGAGGTGGTTTATTTCGCACCTCCCTAAGTCCGTGTTGAAGAATGAAGAAGGTTTGGGATGGTCTTACAGGATAATGTCACTTGCCCATACAGACATTCTTTGGAGCTCCCGGGTTATGGAAAGCACTGCTGTCATTGATTGTTGTGGGGGATACCATAATGTCCCATTGCTTGGAATCAGAGGGGGAATAACCTACAATCCTTGTCTAGCTTTACAACAGTTTGGTCGTGCTCGGAGAGACGGTCCACATGAGCTACTTCTTACAGATATTGCATTTGACTACAAAGAAGATGTTGACGAGCATCGTCGAAGGTTTATACGAGCTTGGGGCATGGTGAACAGATCTGATCCCCAAGAGCTAGGACCAAGGACTTCCCTTCCTATGTAGCCTTACCTCCAATGGGTCCGAGCTCGTGCCCAAAATCTTGGAATGCCTTATGAAGCCGTATTGCCAGTAATTGTGGATCCCACTAATGAAGAAGGCATTCCTTACACAGTTCTTTATCCTTACATGCCCACTGATCCCGGGGCATTGTAGAGGTCTTGGATTCAGCTGAAAGAGGAAAGGGATACTTACCGAGAAAAGTACCATGAGCAAGAAAGGAAGATCTTGAAGCTCACCAGGCAGCTCGAGGAAGAAAGAACGATCAATGACTACGTCAACACAAAGAGGAAGCGTCCATGGGACTTTTGATGTTACTTTTCTAGTTTAGATTTGTTTTCCATTTATTTCTTTGTAAGTCCTTAAAGGCATTGTTGAACCTTTTTACAAGTTAACCTAATAAAGTTTGTTTATTTTTGGTTTGCAAATTTAAATTTCCCAAGGTCTTTGAAATCATTACATACGCATCCCATTATCATGCACGCCATTACAGGTACCATTACAGGTTTCTCATCTTCTTCGCTGTTTATTTCAGCAGAATGTCTTCTGATCAAGCCATCAAAGATCTCCAAGCACAAAACACCCAATTCTAAGAGATGTTCTTGAGCTTGGCTAAAGGGCAAGAGGATTTGAAAACTCTCATTCTGAAAGAGAAGAAGAAGAAGAAGAAGGTCGTTCTTCTGAGTATGGGCAAAAGGTTTGGGGATAGGTTGAAACAGCAAGCTGATTTGTCCTCTTCATCCAAGGAAGGGGAAAACCAAGAAGAAGAAAAGGGCCCCAGTCCCGCAATCTCTGATAATGATACAGATTATGATGAGGAGCAATATCCTCCTGTTGAGGATATGTACAAGCAGCTAGAAGACCGTCTGAGTGCTATGGAGATTCAGAAGATCCCTGGTCTGGATTTTGGAGAGCTGGGACTGGTATCGGGAATGGTGATCCCTCATAAGTTCAAAGCTCCAGTTTTTGCCAAGTATGATGGAGTATCCTGTCCAAAACTCCATCTTTGTTCGTACGTCCGAAAAATCCAACCCCACACTGCTGATAGAAATTTGTGGGTGCATTTATTTCAAGATAGTCTGTCAAGGACTCAGCTTGAATGGTTTTATCAATTGGAAGGAGCCAACATCCGAAACTGGGAAGACATTGCTGCTACTTTCTACAGGAAGTATCAATATAACGTCGACCTTGCTCCCACTCGTACTCAACACCAGGGTATGTCTATGGGTGCAAGCGAAGGTTTTAAGGACTATGCTCAAAAGTGGAGAGACTTGGATGGGAGAGTCCAACCCCCTTTGTCTAATAGGGAGTTGGTTGACATATTTTTAGGGACGCTATCTGGTCCATTTTTCAATCATCTGATCGGCAATTCGTCGTCTGGGTTTACTGAGTTGATCTTGATTGGAGAGAGAATAGAAGCTGGTATCTGAAGTGGTAAGATACAGAGGGATACTTCATCAAGTGCAGTAAAGAAGCCTTTCACCAGTAAGAAAGAAGCTAGTGCAGTCTACGATCTGAGGGGCCAAAGTAGACCTGAACACCGTTAAGCAGTAAATGCGGTAGTGATATCAAGACCCACAGTTGCTCCACAATGCAACAATCAACAAAGGGTGGAAAGACCACAGAGGCAGTACACTCGGCTCAATATGACCTTGTCTCAAATTCTACCACAGTTAGTAAAGACCAATCTGGTAACTCCGAGGGAGGCCCCGAAGAATCCCAACACTACATCTCCTCACTATAATCCGAATGCCCGCTGAGCCTATCACTCCGACGGCCCAGGTCATGATACAAACAACTGTTGGGCCTTGAAAAATAAAGTGCAAGACTTGATCAAAGCCAAAGAGGTTGAGTTTGACGCTTCGGAGAAGCCCAACGTCATAACTTCTCCCATGCCCAAACATGGTCATGGAGTGAATTCTGTGGATGATGATTTATTTTTGACCTCCGTGGAAGAAATTTCTACTCCTTTGATGACAGTTAAGAAGAATTTGTTGCTAGCCGGTTTATTTCCGGGTTGTGGTGAAGCTTGCCACATGTGTTCAATTCTGCCTGCTGGTTGCCACTTATTGAAATTAAGTGTTCAGCGCCTGATGGATAACAAAGAGATCCTGTTCGAAAAGAATATGATTCTGTTGGTTCCAATTGAAGATGTTGCCATCATAACCATTTCTGCCAATCCTTCCGAGGCTTCCTCGAGAAAGCCTGTTAAGATTACACCCGTCCCAAGAATTGCTTCGTTAATAATTATTGTCCCTAGTCCTATCCCATATACTTTGGATAAGGTTGTCCCTTGGCACTATGGGGCTGATGTGTATTACCATGGAGTTAAACAAGACTTAAAGAGTGAAGAAGATGATGTTGATATTAGCAATATTGTCGGGGCTAGCAAGGTCGCCAGAAGAGGAAGACTTTTTTCTCCCGAGATTCCCCTCCGATTGTCCACAAATCTGTTGTCATTCCATCTGCTAGTACATCAGCTACTATCCCAGTTCCTATTCCATTTATCACCCCTGTCGCCGAGCCATCTGGGACTCGGGAAAAAGAAATCATAGGTGAGCCTGCCCGGATGGAGGCACCTAAAAAGATCATTGTAGAAACCTCGAAACAAGAGATAGAAGAAATTCTGAAGATTATCAAGAAGAGCGAGTACAACGTAGTCGAGCAGCTGGGGCAGACCCCGTCAAAAATCTCCATGTTGTCCTTGTTATTATGTTCTGAAGCCCATGCAAAGGCTTTAATTGCATTCCTCAAAACTGCACACGTGCCGCAAGAAACTTCAGCCGATCAATTCAAAGATTGCATATCTAGTTTGACTGCCGACAATGGGCTGGGTTTCTCAGATGCAAATATGACTGCTAAAGGAAGAAATCACAATTATACTCTGCATGTCTCGATCGAGTGCAGGGGCACTACCATGGCCCATGTACTGGTGGATACCGGGTCCTCATTGAATGTTCTGCCAAAGAAGGCATTAGACCGTCTGGACTGTGAAGGTTTGATTCTAAAGCCAAACAATATTATGGTCAGGGCTTTTGACGGAAAGGATGGTGCACGGGGAGGTGGACATCCCTGTTAAAGTTGGCTCTCAGACTTTTGCATCTATCTTTTATGTGATGGATGTCAGACCATCATATTCTTGCTTGTTGGGTCGTCCTTGGATTCATAAGGTTGGGGCAGTGACTTCTACGCTCCATCAAATGTTGAAATATCCAGCAAAGGGGAAGATTGTCACGGTACAAGGTGAAGAGGAGTACATGGTGAGTCATCTCAATTACTTTCGCTATGTGGAGATGGACGGGGAGTTCATCGAAACCCCTTGTCAGAACTTTGAAGAGGTCCCTCAGACTTTAGTGTCAACTGAAGTTGCAACTGAAAAACCTCCGATGAAGATGGCTTCCCTCAAGGATGCCAGGGCTGTAATTGAAAAAGGTGGGTGTGCAAATCGGGGTCAGCTCCCTGATTTCACACACAAAACTGACAAATTTTGTTTGGGCTTTACTACAGGGGCTCAAAGGGCTGTTAGGCACGCACGGATTGGAAGACCTCCTCTACATATCAACAATCATTGAGTTAATGCGGTTGAGGATGGTGAGAAGATTCAGACATCGACAGCTGAATCTACCCTACAACCAATGGTGGATTGAACAATTGGACGGCGAAGGACTTCGTACCTGTTTCTTTTATTCCACAGTAATTGACTTTTGTTTTGAGATATGTAATAAACTGTTTGAAACTTTATGGCCCGGTGCCTGGCCCGAGGCACCTTGGCTTTGCTTATGAGGGCTCATTATTTGTCATTTTCATATATCATCAATAAAGCATTGGACGTTTCTTGCATTACAAAATTTGCGCTCCTTGTTTTTCTTTTCTGTCTCTCACTTTATCAAAAAACAACTATTCTCTTACACACACACATTCATGTATCATAATGCAGATCCATATCCACTCTGGATCCCATTGATAACAACTCTGCTACTGCCAGTTATAACTTCAAAAATCCGATCAACTAAGCCGAGGACGAAGGTGAGGATGATTGTGAGGTGCCTGGGGAACTTGCTAGACTGTTACTGCAGGAGGAGAGGGCCATACAGCCTCATGAAGAGCCAGTTGAATCAGTGAATTTGGGTACCGAGGAAGACAGGAAAGAAGTTAAGATAGGTGTGAATCTGGAGCCTAGTGTCAAGCAATGGTTGATACAGATGCTACGCGACTATGTTGAGATCTTCGCTTGGTCTTATGAAGATATGCCTAGTTTAGACACTGATATTGTGGTACATCGCCTGCCGACTAAAGAAGACTGTCCTCCGGTAAAGCAGAAGGTTTGCCGCATACGCCCTGAGATGTTTGAGAAAATCAAAGCTGAGGTCATGAAACAGTTCGACGCAGGGTTCCTAGCTGTCACTTCTTACCCGCAGTGGGTCGCCAACGTTGTTCCAGTGCCCAAGAAGGATGGTAAGGTACGGATGTGTGTGAACTATAGAGATCTGAATAGGGAAAGCCCCAAAGATGACTTCCCACTTCCTCACATTGATGTTCTGGTCGCCAACACCGCGCAACATAAGATTTTCTCCTTCATGTATGGTTTTTCTGGTTACAATCAGATCAAGATGGCTCCCGAAGACATGGAGAAGACAACCTTCGTTACACAGTGGGGCACCTTCTGTTACAAGGTAATGCCTTTCGGGTTGAAGAATGTTGGGGCAACATATCATCGCGTCATGGTTGCTTTGTTCCACGACATGATTCACCATGAGATTGAGGTTTACGTTGATGACATGATCGCAAGGTCCCAGACTGAAGAAGAACACCTTGACCATCTCCAGAAACTGTTTGACAGGTTGAAAACGTATAAGCTGAGGTTGAACCCGAACAAGTGCACCTTTGAGGTAAGGTCTGGTAAGCTGCTGGGTTTCGTTGTTAGTGATAAGGGTATTCAGGTGGACCCTGCCAAGGTAAAACCCATACAGGAGATGCCAGCTCCCTGCACAAAAAAGGAAGTTAGAGGCTTTTTGGGACGGTTGAACTACATCGCCCGATTCATTTCACATATGACTTCCACTTGTGAGCTAATCTTTAAGCTACTGAAGAAAGATCAAGTGGTAAAATGGAATGATGAATGTCAGACCGCTTTTGAAAGGATCAAGGAATACCTCCAAGAGCCACCAATTCTGATGCCTCCAGTTGAAGGAAAACCTTTGATCTTATACTTGACAGTGCTGGATAATTCAATGGGGTGCGTGCTGGGGAAGCATGACGAGTCTGGACGAAAAGAGCATGCTATTTACTACCTTAGCAAAAAGTTTACCGACTGTGAGACCCGATACTCATTGCTCGAGAAAACTTGCTGCACTTTGGCATGGGCTGCTCACTGGTTGAGACAGTATATGCTGACTCATACCACTTTGTTGATATCAAAGATGGATCCCATCAAGTATATCTTCGAAAATCCTGCCTTGTCCGGAAGAATAGCAAGATGGCAGATGATCTTAACTGAGTACGACATATAATACATAACCCAAAAAGAAATCAAGGGGAGTGTATTGGCGGATCATTTGGCGCATCAGGCCGTGGATGACTACCAGTCCATGAATCTCGAGTTCCCAGATGAGAACATCATGTTGGTGATCGACTGTGAAGAACTTGGACCAGATGAAGGACCCGAGGAGGGCTCCCGATGGTCTATGTATTTTGATGGAGACTCAAACGCGTTGGGTAATGGAATTGGCGTTGTGATTATATCTCATGAGGGCTGTCATACTCCGTTCACCGCCCGATTATGTTTTAACTGCACCAACAATATGGTAGAGTATGAAGCATGCATCCTGGGTCTCCGAGCTGCTATTGACCTAAGGATTAAGTTCTTGAGTGTATTGGGGGATTCCTCTCTAGTGATCAGTCAGATCAAAGGTGAGTGGGATACGAAGCACCCAAATCTTATTCCTTACAAAGAGTATGTATTGACGTTGCTCCCACACTTTGAGGAGATAACCTTCGAACACTTTCCGAGAGAAGAGAATCAGTTAGCGGGCGTGCTAGCTACCATGTCTTCTATGTTCAAGGTAAGATGGGACAATGAAGCTCCCCAGATTACCATCTAGAGGTTGGACGAACCCGCACATTGCCTTGATATTGAGACTGAAGAGGTAGCAGATAAACCCTGGTTCCACGAGGTAAAGGGGTATCTTAAGGCTCAAGAGTACCCCGAGGGTGCATCTGTTAATGATAAAAAATTCTTGAGAAGGTTCGCGGCGAAGTTCTTCATCAGTAATGGGATTCTTTATAAGCGTAACCATGATTCAACCTTACTGAGATGTGTGGACAAAATCAGGGCAGAGTTACACGAAGGTACCTTCGGAACTCATTCCAGTGGACATACCATGGCGAAGAAAATACTACGGGATGGATATTATTGGTCCACTATGGAAGCCTATTGTTATCATCATTCTCGAACCTGTTATAAGTTCCAAGTCTATGCTGATAAGGTGCATGTACCTCCAGTTCCTTTGAATGTTTTGACATCTCCTTGGCCTTTCGCAATGTGGGGCATCGATATGATTGGCGAGATCAGACCTACTGCTTCGAACGGGCATCGTTTCATTCTGGTAGCTATTGATTATTTCACGAAGTGGGTTGAGGCAGCTTCCTTTTCTACAATAACCAAGAACATCATGGCGCGGTTTATCCGACACAACTTGATCTATCAATACGGTGTACCAGAAAGGATCATTACAAACAATGGTACAAATCTCAACAATACGATGATCACCGAGCTCTGCAAACAGTTCAAGATTCAGCATCACAACTGTAATTGCAAGCTTCTCAAGTCATATTTAAAGCATGTGTTTTGATGAAGACAACATGGACATCAACATTCAAAGGATGTGCAAAAAGCTTATCAACATCATATAAAAGTCTTGAAGAATTATTGAAGAATTATTGAAGAATCATCAAATATCAAATGGTATAAATAATTCTTAATCTTGAATATAGATGTTCACAAAAAATATGCATTCATAATCATATACATATCCAACATGTTTTCACTTAAGAAAAACTTTGTTTAAAATCTTTTTCAAAAAGAACTTTTGAAAATTAACTTTCAGGAACCGGTTCCTCCCTAACAGGGAACCGGGTTCCAAACCTTGTTCAAAAACATGTCCCTGGAATTTGTACCAGGAACCGGGTTGTACCAATAGGGGAACCGTTTCCTGCGTGATACTTTTGAAATCTAACTTATAACGTTCACTAAGAACCGGGTTCTGTCAGTGTCAGAACCGGTTCCTAGCGAACCAGTGCAGCTTTTCTTTTGGTTTTTAAACATTTTTCAAGTGGTATCTTTTCATGAATGCATTGCAACTTTTCATATGAATTGGCATGAATGAAGAGGTTCTTGTGACTTTATAAAATGCTGCAGATTTTCTTATTTCAAAAATATAAAAGAATGCTTCAATTTTCAAATTAACAAATATACTTCTTCAATAAACAATTTTTCATCATTCACATTTGAATTCATACTTTCATGTGTTCATAATTTTGTGAAACTTGCCATATACACTTTCATTATCATTACAAGTTTCATACATACATTGTGAACATTTATATACATTGTTTGAAAATTGTTTATATCTTGAAGAAGAAGATCAATTGAAGATTGATAAAGCTATCCATCTACTTCAAATAAATCATTGTATTACTTAAAGAAATTATTCCCTTACTATCCAGGATTGTTGGAAGTAAGTGTTGTGATTTGAAGAGGATTGTTCTTCATTCACATTAGTGTTTGTTTGGTCTTAAAGGTGTTAAGAACCTTTGATCACCCTATAGGTTAGATAGTAAGCATAGGTTGTACAATCATTCTAACTATAGTGAAATCTCTTTCGTATTGGAAAGGGGACTGAAGTACTCTCGGATTGTGAGGGGAATCAGGATATATCACCGTGTTCTTTACTTTTCCGCATTTATCGCTTTCATCACCATAATCAGGAAAAGATAAAGATAAAATCAAAACCTTCAAACACTTAACCAAAAATTACTACCAAGCATTCTCATAAAACCGAATAAATTTTTATAAGACCTAATTCACCCCCCCCCCCCCCCCCCCTCTTAGGCACTCTGAGACTTACAACAACTCTTCTCCCTATCGACCGAAGATGAATGGGGCCATTGAAGCAACCAATAAGAACATTAAGAAGATTGTGCACAAGATGACGGTGACATACAAAGACTGGCATGAAATGTTACAATTCACTCTTCATGGGTACCGTACCTCAGCACAGACTTCGACAAGGGCAACACCCTACTCTCTGGTGTATGGCATTGAGGCAGTTCTACCCATCGAAGTCCATATACCCTCTCTCCGGATTATGAAGGATGCAGGTTTGAGAGAAGATGATTGGATCCATACCCAGCTTGATCAGCTGAACTTAATCGATGAAAAGAGACTTACTGCTATCTGTCATGGTCAGACGTATCAAAAGCGAATGATCAAGGCTTTTAACAAGAAATTCTGACGTCAAGAATATCAAGCCGGGGATCTGGTGATCAAACGCATCATACTACCGCAAGGTAATCCCAGGGGCAAATGGACCCCCACGTACGAAGGGCCATTTGTGGTTAAGAACATCTTCTCGGGAGGAGCTATGATTTTAACCACCATGGATGGTGACGACCTTCCTCACCCCGTCAATGCAGACATAGTAAAAAGATACTACGCATAATCAAAGACCCGCTAGGTCGACTGGCCTAGGCAGAAATAAGGGCTTCCCGGTGAACCAAAAGGGTTCGGGAAAAAGTAAGGGATGAAAATAATAATAAAAACTGTACACCCGGCAAGTCGAAAACCTGAAAAGGCGGCTTGGGAAAAAAAGGGTATCCCGGTGGACTGAAAACCCGAAAGGGCAATTCAGGCAAAAATTAGGGATTAAAGCGTAACACTATATCTCATTGGGTCATCTTGCAACCAGACTTCAGTATCGACTATAAAGCTCGGACGGTGCCAATCAATCTGATCTACCTTCGACCAAGTAGCAAAGTGATGAGATGCTCGAAGATATAAAGGAAATATAAGAGTTAGAACCCAATGGGATTATTCACATAGTTGTTTTTCTTTCTTTTTCACAAATTGTATAATTTCTATCATTCGGCGGTGTTCTCTTACTAGGACGTCAACCTCTTGTACAAAACGCCTATTATAGGCAAACTTCAAAATCAATACAATTCATTTTCGCAAGAAATTTCAACTTGTTTTTCTTTTTCTATTTTGTTTTGCAAAAACGTCCAGTGATTCATTTTTTATATATACATTTAAAAATAATTGCTGCTCATAAATATTTACACAAGAAACAAAAGGCAATTACTCATAATTCCAGGAACAGGGGCAAACAAGAAATGTCCAAACCTTCCAGTTGCTTTACCCACCAGGTACATGAATAGAGTCAGCTTAAGAATATGACTAAAGGTGCATACACTCCTCGTAGAGTAAGAAGTATCCGAAGACAGTGGTGTTAGTTCTCCCAAGCCGAGGTTCATGATTGCGAATGAGTCGACAAATTTCTCCCCAAGCAGAGTTTATCTATCACCAGCAATAAAAATTCACCATCAGGGGAGTTTATTTCTTCCACAGGCAGAAATTCAATCCCCGACAGAGTTCATCATCACCA
This sequence comes from Vicia faba, assembly GCA_948472305.1. Classification (NCBI taxonomy): domain Eukaryota; kingdom Viridiplantae; phylum Streptophyta; class Magnoliopsida; order Fabales; family Fabaceae; genus Vicia; species Vicia faba. The sequence continues at coordinate 1,449,251,818 of OX451736.1, forward strand.
GCAACGGTAATTTATCCCCGACGGAGTGGTTTCTCCAAATCAGCAGATCATCTAGCAAACTATCTTTCTTCCCCACAGAGTCTCTCCCGGCAGAATATTTGCAAGCAGAACGGACGCAAGTCTCCGGCTAAACATCTTCGGTCACTATCCCCAGCGAGAACGAGGAACTTAACTCCTTATACTCTCCAGCGGCAGTCCAAGATTTATTCTCCCCAGCCGAAGAATATCAAAAGAACATTGCATATCCATACATCGTGGCATACACATATGCATCATACAACACAATCTCATTTATTTTGAGAACATCATCACTCAATACATGTCATGCATCATGACATTGCATACGACTAACTCTTTACCTTTCAGGGAAAGATACAATCAAGTTCTCACAAGTTTTCTCTGGTTCAGTCAAATTGATACTAAGATTTCTGTTCCAGTTCAAGCTATGAAGCCTGGATTCGACCGGATAGTATCTTGATCTCTCCAAAATACTACGAAGCCTGGAATCGACCAGATAGTGGTATATCTTAAATACAAGCTATGAAGCCCGGAAATCGACCGGAAAATAACTTAACCCCCAGCAAGTTATTGTGAACCCTGGAAATCGACCAGATAGCAATAAAAGATACCATGAAGCCTGGAATCGACAAGATAATGGTATAAGACACCGTGAAGCCTGGATCACGACCAGATAGTGGCAAAAGACACTGAAGCCTAGGACACGACCAGATAACAGTGTAAGGTACTGCGAAGCTTGGAATTCGACCAAATAGCAGTTTACTCGGCCAATTACTATGAAGCCCGGAAATCGACCAGATATTAGTATGCCTTAAAATCAAATGGAAGTCCGGATGCGACCGGATAACCACTTGATTTCTTCTGAAGCCTGGAGCACGACCAGATAAGAATTAAGAAATTGCAAAGCCTGGAGAACGACCAGATAGCAAGTTTAATCTCATCACCCCAGTAAGTCACTATAAAGCCTGGAGCACGACCAGATAGCAGTCGGTCTTATTTTCCTCAGTAAATCACTATAAAGCCTGGAGCACGACCAGATAGCAGTTTATTTTCACCTCCTCGACTAAGATATAATTCCCCAGTAGAATAACGGACGACTGAAGCTCATAAAATTCTATTTCTCCCAAGACAAAGAATAACATTCCATAGCGTAGTCCTCCTCAACAACAGGTGTACGGGCTCTCGCAAAGGAATCTCTTATGCGATCGACACTTCTTATGATGGAATATTTAAGCCCATCTTCCGACATTAACTTCCAAATGGCAACTATAAGCCCATTCCCGATATTGCAAGCAAGTACCACTTGATACGAGTGCAAATTTCTGGGCACTCTAGTGTTCAATCATCTTCTACCTTCAGATCACGAAAGGCAGAAAGCCAATCTACATTCTCAGGTTTAAGAAGATTGAACAAGGGCAGCTGTTGTACCCCAAAATTTTCCCTCCCATATTTCTCAATACATTTCAAGTGAGATCCTCAAGTTGCTCAAGGAAGTCCAAGGGTTGACCAGACAAACCCTCTCTTAAGACAATCTACCTCAAATTAGGGTTTCAGTTTGCATCAATATGTTTGTATCCAAAGGGTACCAAATGCTCACCATTGTCCTAATAAGTTCTCAATATCATCCATGTCAAGTTTCAAGCCTTGCAGAGGAAGTTTGCTCAGTCAATTGCTCAAAGGCCTGAAAATCGACTATGCTATAGCAAAAGTCAATTGTGGACTACATACAGTCAAACTTCAAGATTTTTGGTCAAAATTATCATTTTGAAGTATTATTCATCATTTGATCAAGGTTTGATCATGATTCCTCAAGGATTGCTCACAATGCATCAAAACCCAAAAGTTGCTAAATTAGGGTTTTATTGGAAAAGTCAACTCAACTTTGACCAAGCATAACTTTCTCATACTTTATCAAAAATGACCCATCCAAAGCTCATTTTGAATAGTATGTAATTCCTTACAACTCATCTTCAGCTCCCAAGTTCAAAATATGCACTCACAGGAAGATATGAATTTGGACATTATAGGTCATTTTGGAAAGTCCACAAAAACACCTTTTATGTCAAAGCTTCATACATGAACATGGAAGACTCAATTGAGATGAGACCAAACGGTTTGCTTAGAGGACATCTCAAGCTTTCTAAAAAGTTCAAGAACACCTCTCTAGGGTCAAAATTGAGGGAGTTATGCATTGGCAAAGTTGACCCTTTTTGCAAAATTGCCAAAAGTCAAAGGTGGCCAAAATTGCATTTTTTGCTAAATGGGCCCAACTTTTTATGCTTGCACTGAGTTTGTAATGTGACCCACGACCCATGATCCTTCCCATTTGTCATTCTTTTATTTATGTTATTTATTTAAATTTTTATTTCAATTAAATCCAATAAAATCAAAATAAAATCATGAAAATATCAAAAACTAATCAAAGCTTGAGATTTTGTGCATGTTTAGGTCTATTACACAGCTGGAGAGAGAATCAAATCGTGCAAGGTTCATTTGGACACAAAAAGATTTCATTTTGCTTGATTAGGAAAGATTTGCACAAAGGATCAAATCATGAATCAATGATCTTAATTGGAAAAGATTTGATACAAGTTTGCAACCTTAATTCGTTCTAGGGTACATAAGGAACATTGGCAGATCAAAAAGAAAGGGAAGAGAGGCGTGCAAAGAAGAGAACAAATCTCAAAATTTCAAGGAAAAGTTGCAAACTGATTTCCCAGTTCCAGGCTTCCTCAAGCCATTTCAATCACACCAATCATTTGCTAGACATCCAAGGATCAAGATTCAACCACTAGCAAGCTTCCTAACACCCAGAAACCCACTGTAAGAGTCCCATAATTTCCATACTTTCTTGAATTCGAATATCATAATTCTGGCATCTTTAACATGATTTATTTGCATATTATTAATCCTTGAGTCATTTGCAAGCTAATGGTTGTATTTAATTGCATTTTTATTGACTGCATACCAAGATGCCATGGTTAGGGTTCAAACTTTGTTTTTAGGGATTTTGCACACAGGAACAATTGGCCATCAATAGTGGTACCATGATGCTCATGAGGTTGCAACGAGTTGATTGGTACCACTGGTTGTGATTTATCATGCAGGGATACGATTTTGGAGTGGACAAGGGTTGTACCTACGCCCAGTGTCCGTAGGTAAAAGTGTTTGTCTAAAACAACAAAAGCAACGAGGAAGATGATGGCGTGGCAGGTGGTGAATGACCATATTCAAATTTCGCGCGTTTGGGGAATTATTATTTTGTTTTACCATATAATAATTGTTTGTTATTCTTTGTACAACTAAGCAAGCCAGCGCAGTGGTAATGCCATTAGTGTTTGATGCACACGTCCTGGGTTCGATCCTAGGCATGTGCATTTCATTTTCTCAATATTTTCAGGCTGATTCAATGCACCACATGACAAGGCATCCACCATACATCATCAATATCTAACCATCATATCATTAAGTATTCCAGATCCAAGGCCTTCCCATGAGGGTCCACCATACGCTGGAGTCAAATGCACACATAGAATCTGGCAAAGTCAAGCAGGCCAAGGATTGTTGGGCCCAGAAACTGCAATTGGCACCCCCTTTTTGCTGAAAACACCAGGCCCATTCTTATTCATTCTTTTTTTATTTTCTTTTCTTTAATTTAATTTGTTTAATTTATTTTCTAACCACAAAATTAATTTCTTTTTTCACAAAAATCATAAAATCAAATTTCACAAATTTAGAATTAGGTTTTATTTTATTTTACCAAATTTAATTTAATATTAGTCTAATTTAATTTAGGATTAATTCTAACTTTTTCATATATTTAAAATCAAATTAGAAAATTAGGGTTAACATGTGATTTAATTTTCATTTCTTTTCTCAATAAAACAAAAATACAAAAATAGGTTGATTTAATTATTTTTCTTAAATTTTAAATTAATTAGTAATTAGGTTTCTATTTATTCAATTAAATCTTATTTTCTCAAAACAATCAAAAACAACAAAAAATGATTTCTCTCTTTAAGTTTTAATTAGGTTTAGACGGGGTCAAAACCCTAATTCCTTGTCATTTAATTTATCGTGCACGTTTTATTATTTTCACAATATTAATGTAACTGCTCACGGTATGTAATAGTTTTAATTAGGATTTCCTTTTTATTTATCGTTTTACGGGTTTTTTTGGCTATGTAAATTAATCCCCCCCGAAGCCTTGTAATAGCGTAGTTTTTATTTCTCGCATTTTAATTCTCGCAAATATTAACTGTTAGATGTATGTTAATAGGATTGTATGACAAGATTACATGACAATTTAAAATGGCTAGCAAACCCTAAATGTGCAAAGATAATAATTGAAATCAAATCACTCGCACATGCGCACTCCTAGGGTATACTTTCACTTTGGTTGCCTTCGGTAAATGATCATTAAGTATAAGGTGTCTTAGTGGTTGCCCTCCTGTCTAGCAAAGATCAAAAGTCCCGTTCGAAAATGTTGCCTCGGAAAGGTTGCCTCGGAAATATTGCCTCGAATATGATCTTAAGACATTAGGGTTATTACTAAGATGTCCTAACATTGCTTTAGTGATCGTACGTCCCTTTCGAATTGACCCTTACAACTCCAACGACGGTGCTACCTATTTCTCAATAGTAGGATAGCGCTGTCTAAAGGAAACAAGAACAGAAATAATCTTTTTCGAGTAGGTAGATGCTAGTAGGTACTTGCTCAAAATCAAACCTTTCACACTTACACTTTTCAAACAAAGTTTTCAAAAACAACTTCGTAACACTCTTGAGGACTGATACAAGGGTTAAAACGAAGTAAAACAAAACTTTTCAAAATAAACACACACACACAATTTTTTTTTAAAAGATGAGCAAGTACCTAAGAGCCCGTGGAAAACCACGGATATAAAGGGTGCTAATACCTTCCCTTTCTATAATCTACCCCCCGTACTCAGAATATCTCAAAAAAAGGAATTTTTTTGTGCTTTTTTCCTTTCCAGTTGGATAAAATAAAAGTCGGTGGTGACTCTTGCTTACCACGACATTTTGCTAACATAAACGAAAAACGCAAACCAGCATTTCCAAAACAGTCGGTTCTGCCACCATATCGACACTCCCTGTTATCATAGATCCTGTTGTTGAAGGAGACGTCCCATACACTGTTCTTCATCCTGACATGCTTACCTCTCTTGAAGACTTGCAGAAAGCTTGGGTTCAGTTGAAGGAGGAGCGATACACCTTTGAAGCCCAATTTTACGCTAGTGAGAAGAAGGTTTTGGAACTCACCAAGCTGCTTCATGAAGAGCGGAATCTGAACGCCTACATCGCTCCAAAGAGGATGCGCTCAACCTTTGTCTTAGGAGTTTTTGTTGTATTTTGTTCCTTTCATTGTGAGCCCAAAGAGGCATGATTTACTCCAAACTTGGATTTAATATAACGTGTGTTCCTTTTGTTTGAACAAATTTAAGTCTCTAATTTCCTTGAAATCATTTGCATATTGCATCTTCATTCATCATAACTTCATACAGGTTTCTTACAACATGTCTCCTTATCCTTCTACTATTTATTTCAGTGAGATGGATATTAAACAGACAGTGAAAGATCTTCAGGCACAAAACGTCCAGTTTCAACAAATGCTCTTCACTCTAACAAAAGGACAAGAGGAATTGAAGACCTGGTATTGTGATCATGGGAAGAAGGTTCAAAGGAAAAGCTAGACGGACTTTAGACTTCGCAACATCATCGGGTGAATGAGATAATCAAGAAGATCGGACCAAGGAAGTGAACAACAACCCAGCATCCGAAGAAGAGGAAGAACCTGACTATTCTGAGGAACAGTATCCTCTTGTTGATAATAAATACAAAGAGCTAGAGGATCGCTTGAATTCTATGGAGGTACCGAGGGTACCCGAATTGGATTTTGAAGAGTTAGGACTTGTCTCAGGGGTTGTCATCCCGCAGAAATTCAAGGTCCCCATTTTCGATAAATATGACGGTGTCTCTTGCCCGAAGCTGCATTTAAGGTCATACGTCAGAAAGATTCAACCCCATACAACTGATAAGAATCTATGGGTGCATTTTTTCCAAGAGAGCTTGTCAGGGACACAATTGGATTGGTTCTATCAGTTGGAGGGGACAAATATTTGCAATTGGGAAGATTTGGATGCCACCTTCTACAAACAGTACCAGTATAATGCTGACTTAGCTCCAACTCGGACGCAATTACAAGGCATGCTATGGGTGCAAGTGAAGGTTTCAAAACCTATGCTTAAAAATGGAGGGATCTCGCAGGCATAGTCCATCCCCCTCTATCTGACAGAGAATTAGTGGATATGTTCCTAGGCACCTTGTCAGGACCATTCTTCAACCACCTGATTGAAAGTTCCTCAGCTGGATTTACTGAACTAATCATGACTGGTGAGCGGGTCGAAGCCGGTATAAAGAGCGGCAAAATTCAAAGAGATGCATCCTCAAGCATGATGAAGAAACCCTTTGTTGGAAAGAAGGAGATCAGTGCTGCATATGACCATAGGAATCAAAACAAAACTGAACGTCACCCGGCGGCAGGGGATGTTATAATTTCTAATCCTTTGCCAAATTAACAGCAAAATTATCAGGGCAAGCCAGAAGCGCCCATGAGACAATTTACCCGGATCAACATGACCATGTCTCAAGTTTTGCCACACCTTTTAAAGACCAATCTGGAAACTTTAAAAGAAGCTCCCAAGAACCCCAATACTGCTTCTCCTTGCTACAACCCGAAAGCTCGATGTACCTATTATTCTGAAAGCCCGGGGCACGATACAAATGACTGTTGGGCCTTGAAGAATAAGGTGCAAGACCTTATCAATGTGAAAGAGATTGAGTTTGATCCCCCATAAACGCCTAATGTAATAACGGCGCCAATGCCCAATCATGGCCAAGGTATCAACGCCATTGATGATGATCGTTTTGTCTCCTCCGTGAATGACTTAATTACTCCTTTGTTGACCATTAAACAGAATCTGCTGCAAGCAAGTCTGTTCCCGGGCTGCGATAAAAATTGTCACTTATGCAAGTCTCTACCAAACGACTGTTTGTTACTAAAAATAGGCGTTCAACGCCTGATGACTAGCAAATAAATCTTATTTGAAAAGATTCCTCTTACCAGGACTTCTTATCAAGATGTATCGATAATCACCATTTCCAACAATCGTTCTGGGGTCTCCATCAAAAGACCCGTCAAGATTACATTTGCTTCAAGGTCTGCACCTCTAATCATCACTATGCCAAGACCAATATCATACTCTTCGAATAAAGTTGTTCCCTGGAGCTATAGGGCTGATGTTTATTACTATGGCGTCAAGCAAGATCAATTGGTTGTCAAAGACGAAGTTGCGAGAGCTATTGATCCTGACATCAGTGATATCACTGGGACCAGTAAGATAACAAGAAGTGGAAGAGTCTTCTCACCCGAGATTTCTCCAAAGATCGTTACTACTCCTGTGATCATTCCCACTGCTACTCCTACCGACACTCCCAATGATACTCCTACTATTATCCCTACTACCGAGACAAGGGGCAAAGGGGTCTTGAATGAGCCTGTCCAAGCAAGTGAGCGTCCCGAGATCATCCTTGAAGCTTCTAGAAAAGAGATAGAAGAAATACTGAAGATAATCAAGAAAAGGGACTACAATATTGTAGAACAGTTGGGGCAGACCCCCTCGAAGATATCATTGTTGTCCTTACTTTTATGTTCTGAGGCCCATGCCAAAGCTTTGGTAAAGTTTCTCAAGACCGCCCACGTGCCCCAAGACACCTCCATCGACCAATTTGAGAATTGTGTGGCCAGTCTAACTACGGATAACGGGTTAGGCTTTTCTGACACTGATTTAACTTCTAAGGGAAAGAAGCATAACGATGCCTTGCATGCTTCCATTGAATGCAGGGGCACCACACTTGCCCACGTTCTGGTGGATACAGGCTCATCATTGAATGTCTTTCCCAAAAATGCTCTTAACCGGCTGGACTGCGAGGGACTCAACTTAAAGCCTAGCAACATCATAGTAAGGGCCTTTGATGGTTCTAAGAGGACAATGCACAGAGAAGTTAATATCCCCATAAAAGTTAGAACTCAAACCTTTGATTCAACTTTCTATGTAATGGGAATCTGCCCATCTTACTCCTGTTTACTAGGTCGACCCTGAATCCATGGTGCTGGTGCCGTCACTTCTACCCTGCACCAAATGTTAAAATACCCAATCAGAGGAAAAATTGTCATAGTTCACGGGGAGGAGGAGTACATGGTTAGCCACCCAAACCCTTTCAAGTATGTTGAAATGGATGTTGAATTCATTGAGACTCTGTGTCAGAACTTTAAGGAGGTTCCATAAACAGTCGTGACAACCAAGTCTACTCCTAAAGTCCCGAATATTACCAAACCTCTACTAAAGATGGCCTCTTTAAAAGATGCTCGAGCAGTAATTGAAGAAGGCGGGTGTACCATCTGGGGTCAGCTTCCAGATATTCCCTACAAGTCTAATAAATTTGGTTTGGGATTCACTACGGAAGCCCAAAGAGCTGTTCGACATTCTCGCGCCGGGGGACCACCTTTGCATATCAGCAATCAGGGAGTCAATGCAGTAGAAGACAGTGATGGCAGTTGTGATATGGACGAATGGAGTTTTCCAACCATCAGCGGAGGGCTCAACAATTGGGAGGCCAAAGATTTCATTCCTATTACTTTTATTCAAGAGTAATTTTCTTTTAATGTTTTTAGGCTTTTAATATTTAACAATTCAGACTTTTTAAAAACCTTGTGTCTTACCCGAGGCACAACGGTCTATTTGTGAGGGTTGTCACTTCATTCTCATATGTCATCAATGAATCATGGACGTTTTTACATACAAATTTTGTGCTCTCTGTCTTTCTTTCTTACATTTTATTTCTTTCAAAAGTAGCTATGCTCTTACACACACTCACATATTAAAATGCAGATCTACATCCACTCAGGATCCCATGGGTAACGGTTCTGCTATGGCCTATTGTGACTTTGAAAATCCGATCTACCAAGCCGACGATGAAAGTAAGGAAGATTGTGAGGTGCCAGGGGAATTGGCCAGATTGTTGCAACAAGAAGAAAGGACCATTCAGCCTCACGAAGAGCCGATTGAAATAGTTAACTTAGGTACTGAGGAGGACAAAAAGGAGGTCAGGGTGGGTGCCAATCTGGAACCTAGTGTCAAGGAGCGTTTGATTTAGTTGTTACACGATTATGTTAAAGTATTTGCCTGGTCGTATAAAGACATGTCGGGACTTGATACAAACATTGTGGTACATCGTATGCCTATAAGAGAAGATTGTCCTCCAGTAAAGAAAAAGGTTCGCCGCATGAGGCCTGATATGTCAGAAAAGATTAAAGCAGAAGTCATAAAGCAATTCAATGCAGGATTCTTGGCTGTCACCTCTTATCCTCAATGGGTTGCCAATGTTGTTCCCGTGCCCAAGAAAGACGGCAAAGTGCGAACGTGTGTGGACTACAGAGATTTGAATAGGGCAAGCCCCAAGGATGACTTCCTGCTCCCCCATATCGACATTCTAGTTGACAATACGAAACAACACAAAGTGTTTTCCTTCATGGACGGTTTCTCAGGCTACAACCAAATCAAAATGGCGCCTGAGGATATGGAGAAAACAACCTTTGTTACACAGTGGGGCACATTCTGCTATAAGGTCATGCCATTCGGACTGAAGAATGTTGGGGCAACCTATCAGCGTGCCATGGTACCTCTATTTCATGACATGATACATCACAATATAGAGGTCTACATGGACGCTATGATAGCTAGATCTCAAATAGAAGAAGAGCATCTCGATCATTTACAGAAGCTGTTTGAGAGGCTGAAGAAATATAAGCTGAGGTTGAACCCAAATAAATGCACGTTCGGGGTACGGTCTGGTAAACTCCTAGGCTTATCGTCAGCAACAAAGGTATCGAGGTTGATCCTGCCAAGGTTAAAGCAATACAAGAGATGCCTTCTCCTCGTACTGAGAAGGAGGTCAGAGGATTTTTGGGATGTTTGTGTTGTACCCCAAAATTTTCCCTCCCATTTTTCATAAGAAGACACAACCCTAGGGTTTCTCAAATATTCAAGTTGGCTCAGGAATCGATCAGACAAATTTTCTCCTGTGGCAGTAAACCAGCAACTAGGGTTTTTCTTGCAATTCTCAAAAGAAATGAATTCTCAAAGATCCAATTGGCTTTCACATGTTTTCATGCTTTCTCAAGCTTACTGAAAAGACAATGTTTGTTCTCAAGGTATGGTTATTTGGGACAAGAGATGGAATTTAAGACTGTCATGCAAGATACTCATGATTGTTTAATCCAGGTTAACCAGATGATTTGCGTCTTCTAAAACATTTTGTTTAGGAAATGGAATAGATAGTGCGTATTTGTTTGGAATACAGTTGCAAGATTACAAGATTATTGGAATTTAAATTATCATATTGGAGCATTTTATTTCAATTATCTTGATTGAGAATCTTTAAGAATCAGTTAAGATGCGAAGAGAAAATTACAAGTTATTGACAGTAAAGGGTTTCAATGGACACCAAAATATCTCATAAGACTTTCTCCATTTATTTCAAACGTTGTTACAAAACAATTTATTATTTAAATACTTTAGGTTTTACAACTTATCGTATTTGAAAATGAATTAATACAACTATTGGATACAATGCAAGAATGATTGTTCTAAAATACAAGGAAAAATTCAAATGCTTGATTGGCCTAAGAGAACTAATCTATGCCTAAGTTTGACTGAAGTTCTTTTGCTATGGTTCTTGCCTTCCAAGCTTTGCCCTCTCCATTGTGCTCACATGAAAATGAAAGAAAGAAAAAGTTAGTACAAATTAATTGGACATGAGCAAGAATTCTCAAAAGAAAAAGTGTTCATCATTAAAGTTTGCAATTTGGAATCAGAAGGCTATTTTTAATTCATCACATTTTTATTTTCTCTATTTGCAAATCACAAGAGAAATATTCTTCTTGGTTCACAAAAAGGAGAAATAGGAAATGCAAGCAAGCTGTCCAAACAAAACAAATGCAACAAACTTATCCAAACAAACAGAATAATACAAACTGAATGCAAGCAAGCTGCACAAGCTAGGCAACAAACAACAAAGCTGTCCAAACAAGTAAAATATTGCAAACAACAACGCATCACAAAACAAATGCAGCAAACTTATCCAAACAAACAGCAATATGGCAAGTAACAAACAGCAGCGCAAACTGGGCAGCAGTATAAGCAACAAACAACATAAGCTATACAGCAGGCAACAAAAAGCAGAAGTATAACATATAATAACCAAGTCAAACAAGCAGAAACTTGTTCAATAAGCAATTCATCATTTTCCATTTATTTGCAAACTTTTTAGAAAAAGGCAAAAGAGCAATTGACTCTTAGTGTCATTGAGAGAGAAGAGAGGAAAGAAGTCACCTAGGGATGCACAACCCTGTTGCCTTGATTGTCACAATTGCATAAGAGTTGCTAGAAAACAAAAACTGCAAGAAAAAGAGCATAAGAACAATATGCCAAAATATTCAAAATTTGGTGGTTTTCCCACCATTTTGAATAGAAATTCAACCAAAGCAACATCAATATAACAAAAAAGCGCTGAAGCAAAGGAGATAGAAATTTTTTTATCAAACTCAGTAAACCAAAGAAAACCTCCAAAACCTCCAGTTTTCAAAGATGTCAAACCAATATTCAAACCTGTCAAACAAGTACAAACCAAAAAATCCCAAACTGTCAAACCCAAAGTCTGAACCATAACCAAAATATTCAAACCTCCAAACTAATAAACCTCTCAAATACTGCAACCCATCAACAAAACATACCAAGCCAAGCAAAAACAGCACCCAACCTCAAAACAGGTCACAAACCTGCAACAAACTCATCAAACCTGTTAACCAATAAATCCAAAACAACAAAAACATTCAAAACTAAAACTGATAAACCATCTCAACACCATCAAACCTCAAAAACTGTCAACAAATAAAAAAAACCAGAAAAAGTTTCAAAACTGTCAAAACCATCTCAATACCATCAAACCTGCAAACTGTAAACCAACATCCCAATACCAACATTCCAAAAATCCATAACCAAAAACAGGATCAAAAACTTGCAACAAACAAGTCTCAAGCTTCAAACACAAAACCAAAAAATCCTAAAACCATAATCAAATAAAACAGTATTCAAGCCTCAAACATCCTAGATAACCAACATCATCAAATCATAATCATCAGCAAACATCATCAAACTGAAACCACAATCACAAAAAAATCACAAAATCCATCGAATAGCATCATCATTATTCCAAAATACAGAGATAAGAAGAAGGTTACCAAAGAGTCAGAAGCACCCAAACGGCATCTTCATCTCCTTCCCCGTCTCTGGCCACCATGGAACCCAACCTTCAATCTCGTCCTCCCTCTCGCTATTGCACAGGAAAAATCTCCAACAGGTACGATTTTCTCTCCTTCATCATTTTTCATAAACGCATCTTTCTGCATCTAAGAGGTTAAAACCTAATCAACAGCAAAACATGATAAGATGATAAAACAAATGAATTTGTAAATTTTTCTAGAAAGAACAGAACATTTTTTTTTCAAGAAAACCACTAGGAGCTAGGCTAGGGAGGCAAGAGAGGTGAGGTTCCGGCGACTGAGAGTTGGGGAGGATCAGACGAACTGATTTCGTCGTTAGGGTAATCCGAACTTAGGGTTTTTAGAAAATCACGAATCATGGTGAGATAAAGATGGAGAGAGCGATTTGGTTCGCGAAACAGGGATGTTTTGGTGAGGAATACAAAGATGAACAAGGAGAACGAAAGAGACGAAACAACAACGTTGTGAACCACAAACCCTAATTTGTTTTGACCCTTAATCAAATGCTTAAACAGTTTAAGGATCTGGGCTTGTTTCTTTTTTCTGTTAACCATAAGCCCATTTGCTTTTTGCTAACCCACCCCCATCTGGCCTTGTTTCATTTACAGCAAATAATAACCATGTTTCTTTGGGCCTAACACTTCCAAAATCTCCTAAGCCCATTTTTCTTCTTTTTTAATTTGTTTTTTTATTGTTTTGTTTTGAAATGTTAAATAAAACTCAAGACATTTTTATTAATTTAATTTAGGTTTTAGTGTTTAATTTTTATCATTTTCTCTTTTCATATAAACTACCTTTTATTAATTTTTTTACATTTAATAAAACATCAAAAAGAATTAACTTAGTTTGTTTTCTTTCTTTAAATTTATTTGCATAATTAATAAAATACAAAAAAATAATAATAAAGATTATAATCAATTTTTTAGAATAGGTTTATTTTTTCTATTTTCAAGTAAATACATTTCATTTCATATTTTGTTGATTTTATTTCATAAATTGTCATAGCTTTATATTAAATCGCACAAAAATTCGATTTGGTTGTATTGCTTGATATTTGGACATTGCTATTTCATTTGATTCATCCCCATTTGTAACAATTGTACCCCCATTCCTGAACATTATGTAATAGCGTAGAATTTCAATTCCCGCAATTTACTGTTTTCCATATACTGTATAGTAACTAGGCATGTATGGAAAGATTCAAAAATCAATCGCTAGATGACCTAATCAAAGAATAAAATAACTTGAAACCAACACACTTTTTCACACGCGCACCTCTAGGGTAACCTCGCTCGTTGCCTCAGAAATACAATCATGTCCCTCGAATATGAGACACTCTAGTAAATGACCCTTCAATAAACAAAGATCGTAGTTCCTCGATGACCCTCGATGTTGCCTTCGATTAAAACGATCTCGTCCCTTACAAAATTGCTAAAGCGTCTCACAAGTTGCCTTCAATGATTGTGAAATTGACCTGCGCCTGTCCCGTCACATCCAATGGTGGGGCTTCTTACCAAATCAATGGTAAGATAACACCATTAAAAGGAAGAAGAAAAGAATAACTTAAGACCTTTCGAGTAGATATATTCGCTCTTAGTTACTCGCTTGCTCACGATAAAAACTTTTACACCTACACTTCCATTTCAAAACATTTTCAAAAGACAAAACATTTCGTATACGTTCATATAGAGACGAGAACCATTGCAAAACCTCTTTTCAAAACACTTTTCGAAACACGATTCACAAACACATCTTTGAACCACTTTTCGAAACAAAAACTTTGTATACGTTCTTATAGAGACGAGGACCATTACAAAGAGATTTTCCAAAATACTTTCAAAGCCCACACCACAAGCACACAATCAAATGAAAGCAAGTGATCTAAACGAGTAACTAAGAGCCCATGGAAAACCATGGATGAAAAGGGTGCTAATACCTTCCCTTTTCATAATTTACCCCCCGAACCCGAGAAAATTCTCGAAAGGTCTTTTCTGTGCTTTTTTACCTTTCCTTTTGGATAAAAGAAAAGTCGGTGGCGACTCTTGCTAACCGCACAAGTGCGAACGAAACACAAAACCTCAAGTCAGTTCTCCCACCGCATCACAAAACTGGCAACTCTGCTGGGAAAAAATATAAAAGTGGGGTTACCTTAGGGTTTTAGATCACCTTTACATGCTTATCTTTCTTGACTTGTTTGCTTTACACTTTGGTTCTATTGTTTGGGTTTGAATTCTCTACCCGGATTTGGGAAACATTCATAGGTAAATAGCAATACGTAGTGGAAACTGTGTGGGGTATACCGACACGGTCTAAGCAATAGCTATGTTAGTGTGACATATTTGTGGGTACCGGTAGCCTTTGAGTCAGTCAAAGAGAATACTGGGCCGCTGAGTGATGTCATGAAGCACTAACGAACTTTTAGAACCTTTACTTGACCAACTTGGCCTTTTAGGATGTAGTGAGATGACCGGCTTTGGTGCAATCCGAAGTTGGTAGATACTCGATACTACACTCATTGAGGGTTGTTTCCTTGGAATGTTTCGGTCGCCGGTAAAAGGCTGAATTGAAACAATGAACGAGGAAACAATCCAGTGATATTGAGCCTTAGAACCCGGTTACTATTTCTAGGACAGGTTGAGCCAACTAAACTTCAAGAGGGTACTTACTTATGAAACCCCATGCAAGCCTAAACTAGGAACTTGTGTGATTTGCTTGTACATACATACTTGTGCATAACATCATGGACATCATGAAGCATCATATGCATCCACTAACCATTTCAAGGATTTTTGGAAGTTCATCTTTGTTCCTGTTTTGTAGGCTATGGATTCACTTCGCCGGAAAACTATCCAAGTCAACCTTGTAAGAATTCATCCACAACTCAAGGAGCTAGCTTCAAGGATTCCTGAGAACTCTCCATTCACCGAGAGGTATGGTCGTCTTCTCAACTTAGTCACTTCCAACACAGAGGAAGACGTGATGAAAGTTCTCTTCCAGTTCTTTGACCCTTTGCATCACTGCTTCACATTTCCTGACTACCAGCTTGTGCCCACTTTGGAGGAATTTTCTCAACTCTTGAGGATTCCTATTCTCAATCAACTACCCTTCAACGGTACGGAAAGAGATCCAAATCCAGAAGATGTTGCTCAAGCCATGTACTTGCAACCATCAGATGTCACAGCATATTGGGAAACTAGAAGTGGCGTCAAAGGCTTCTTGGCAAAGTTATTACTTGAGAAAGCCCAAAGCTGCTGGAATTTCTTGGACTTACAAGATTTTGAGGAGATTATAGCTCTTCTCATCTATGGGATGGTCTTGTTCCCAAACCCTGGCCAGCTTATAGATGTAAGTGCTGTCAAGATTTTCATGTCTCGGAATCCGGTACCTACATTACTTAGAGATATCTTACACTCTTTTCACACTCGTACAATAAGGAAAATAGGTGTTCTCATGTGTTGCACTCCTCTTCTGGCAAGATGGTTTATTTCTCATCTTCCCCAATCAGTCTTGAAGAATGAGCAAGGCTTGAGGTGGTCACAATGATTGATGACTCTTACGCATTCGGACGTTCATTGGTGTTCTCGATCCAGAGAGAATGTTATCATCGTCGATCGTTATGGGGAATTCCCTAATGTCCCTCTACTTGGCATTAGGGGAGGCATCACCTACAACCCCTGCTTGGCTCTGAGACAGTTTGGCTATGCTCGAAGGGATGACCCACATGACATGCTGGTTCAAGGCTTGGTTTTCGACTTCGACAATGATAATCAAGGACTCCGACAAAGGTTCATCCGAGCTTGGAGGATACCTAACAAGGTAGACAGTAAGACCTTGGGACACAAGAATTCTATCCCTCTTGAGCCTTACCTCAAGTGGGTACGAACCCGCGCCCAAAGTCTTATGATGCCTTACCCCTCCATTCTCCCAGTGATTATAGAGCCTGTTAAGGAAGGAGAGGTTCCATACACCCTCCTACATCCTGACATGCCAACATCACTCGAAGATCTGCAAAGGAGTTGGATACAGCTCAAGGGAGAACGTGATACTTTTGAAGCCCAATTCTATGCAAGCGAGAAGAAGGTTTTAGAACTCACTCGGTTACTTCACGAAGAGCAGACCCTCAACACCTACATTGCACCGAAGAGGATGCGCAACGTCTTTTTATCTTAGAATTTTATATTATTTTGCCCATGGGGCATTGATGTACTAACAAATTCTATCTTATTAATATAACATGTGTTCCTTTTTTGTTTAAAACAAATTTTAATTTCTGAATCCTTGAATGCATTACATGAATACATATCATTCATCATATGCATAAGCAGGTCTTCACACCAAGTTTCCTCATCTCTCTGCTATTTATTTCAGCAAGATGGATCTAGAACAAACGGTTAAAGACTTGCAAGCTCAGAATTAACAATTTCAGCAGCTACTCTTGACCTTGGCCAAGGGGCAGGAGGAGCTCAAGACTCTGCTAGGGAAAGGAAAAGAGAAAAAGAAGAAGAAGCGAGTTAGCGTGGCTACCATGGGCAGAAGGTTTGAAGGACAAGCCAGAAGGGCATTGTATTTTCCATCAACCTCCGAGGAAGGGGAAGGAAAAGGTAAAGAGACTGCAGTGCCTTCAGATTCTGAGGCTGAAGAAGAAGAAGAAGAGGACTACTCTGAACAACAATACCCTCCGGCCGATGACAAATACAAAAACTTGGAAGAGCGTCTAGCTGCTATGGAAGTGCAAAGAGTACCGGGGCTGGACTTTGAGGAGTTAGGTTTGGTGTCTGGAATAGTAATCCCTCCGAAGTTTAAAGTACCTCTATTTGCCAAGTACGATGGGGTGTCTTGTCCCAAGATGCATCTACGATCTTATGTCAGGAAAATTCAACCACATTCTTCTGACAAAGACTTGTGGGTTCACTTTTTCCTGGACAGTTTGTCAGGAACACAGCTTGATTGGTTCTACCAGTTGGAGAGGTCTAATGTACAAAATTGGGAAGACTTGGCAGCTGTCTTCTATAAACGGTATCAATACAATGCCGACTTGGCGCCAACCCGTACTCAGCTACAGAGTATGGCCATGGTGTCCAACGAGGGATTCAAAGACTATGCCCAAAAGTGGAGGGATTTGGCTGGAAGGGTGCAACCACCATTGTCAGAAAGAGAGATAGTAGACATGTTCCTGGGTACCCTGTCAGGTTCTTTCTTCAATCACCTGATTGGAAGTTCGTCTGTTGGGTTCACTGAGTTGATTCTAACTGGTGAGAGGGTGGAAGCCGGTATTAGAAGCGGGAAAATTCAGAAAGATGCGTCTACCTCTGTCGTTGTAAAAAAGCCCTTCACTGGAAAGAAGGAAGTATCAGCTGTCTACTCTCTGAGGGGTCAAGGAAGAGTTGAGCGCCGGCCAGCGGTAGGATCCGTTATGATTCAAAAGTCTGCATCAGACCAACCAAGAAACAATCAGCCTAGGAATGATCAGCCTAGAAACAACCAGCAAAGGGTGGAAATGCCTGTACGACAATTCACCAAGATAAACATGACTCCTGCTCAAGTCCTACCACATCTTCTGAAGTTGAACCTTGCCATGATGAAAGAGGCCCCTAAAAATTCTAACACTGCTTCTCCATATTACCATCCGAACGCCAGGTGCGCTTACCATTCAGAGAGTTCGGGGCACGACACTGACAATTGTTGGGCCCTGAAGAATAAAATTTAGGATTTGATAGATGCTAAAGAAGTTGAATTTGACGCACCTGAAAAACCCAATGTTATCCCTGCTCCAATGCCAAGGCACGGCCACAACGCCCATGCTGTTGAGGAGGATCTGTTTGTCGCTACTGTAGATGATTTGATAACTCTGCTCCCTATAATCAAGTTAAATTTGTTAAAGGCTGGGGTTTTCCCAGGTTGTGAAGAAGATTGTCACCTTTGTTCATCCTCATTAACCCACTGTCCATTGTTGAAGATAGGCATCCAACGCCTAATTGATAACCAAGAAATCCTATTTGAGAAGTCTCCTGTTTTACCAACTCCTGTTAAAGATGTTTCAATAATAACCATATCCACCAATCCTTCCAAGGTCCCTAAAAGACCTGTTAGGATTACACCCGCTTCGAAGGCTGCACCTTTGAAGATAACCATGCCCGGGCCAGTCCCGCACAAGTCCGACAAATCAATAACATGGAACTATGGTGGAGAAATCTACTACCATGGTGTCAAACAGATTGAACAGACTGCCGAGGAAGAGAGTTCTGAAGAAGACAATTCCGACATCAATAACATTGCCGGAACAAGGAAAGTTACCCGTAGTGGAAGAATCTTTTCTCCAAAGATTTCCCCTCCAAAGGCAATTTCTGGACCCTCAGCTGCTCCTAAGGTTATCTCTACACCGGTAAACATATCTGCAAGAACACCAATCATAGAAGAAGTCACAACCCCCGTGGTTATCCCCTCTGCTGCTACTGATGTTCGAGGGAAAGGTATCCAAGAAGAGCCCGTTAGGACGAGGGCTCAACCGTTGATCATCCCTGAAACCTCTCAAAAAGAAATGGAGGAAAATTTGAAAATAATCAAGAAAAGCGATTATGATGTGGTGGAACAGCTGGGGAAAACCCCCTCAAAGATCTCCATGTTGGCCCTGTTGCTTTGTTCAGAAGCTCATGCTAAGGCTCTGATAAGATTTTTGAAGACGGCCCACGTGCCACAAGAAACCTCCGCTGATCAGTTCCAGGAATGTGTGGCTAGTTTAACAGCTGGCAATGGTCTAGGATTCTCCGATGCAGATTTAACTTCGAAAGGGAGAAAACATAATGATGCTTTGCATGTCTCGGTGGAATGCAGAGGGACAACCCTAGCACACGTACTGGTAGGAACTGGTTCGTCTTTGAACGTCTTGCCGAAGAAAGCCTTGGATATACTGGATTGTGAAGGCCTAACTCTAAAACTCAGCAATATAATTGTCAGAGCCTTTGATGGTTCTAAAAGGATGGTCCACGGGGAGGTGGACATCCCAATTAAGGTGGGAACTGAAACCTTCAACTCTACATTCTACGTGATTGACATCCGTCCTTCTTACTCTTTCCTGTTGGGAAGACCTTGGATCCACCATGCTGGAGCTGTCACTTCTACTCTGCATCAAATGCTCAAATACCTTGTCCAGGGGAAAATCATAAATGTTCATGGCGAAGAGGAATACATGATCAGTCATCTGAATTCTTTCTGTTATGTAGAATTAGATGGTGAATTCATCGAAACTCCTTTCCAGCATTTTGAAGAGGTATCTCAGGAGATAGCGGCGACCAAGATAGTGTCCTATGTACCCACGATTACCAGACCTCCGCCTCGGATGTCATCTCTCAAGGATGCAAAAGCAATGGTGGAAGAAGGCGGATCCACAATCTGGAGCAGCTTCCAGACTTTCCTTTCAAATCAGACAAGTTCGGCTTGGGGTTCACCTCAACTGCTCAGAAGGCCGTGCGACGCGCCCGTGCTGGAGGGCCACCTGTGAAGACAGCCACCAGGGGGTTAATGCACTAGAGGATAGTGAAGAAGAGGGCAGCCTGGAAGACTGGATTTTTCCTACTGTTGACGGAGGACTATGCAACTGGGAAGCAAAAGACTTTGTTCTGATTACTTCCATACCCCAGTAATTTATCTTTTCCATTTCTGTTGGATCTGTAATAATTCACAAACAATTCGTACTTTTTCAACCTTGTGTCTTACCCGAGGCACAATGGTCCATTTGTAAGGGTTCTTATTTCATTTTCATATGTCATTTCAATGAATCATGGACGTTTTTCATACAAACAGTTATGTTCATTGTCTTTCTTTTTACATTTTATTTGTTTTAAGATGGCTATACCCTTACACACACCCACACTCACAAATGCAGGTACCCTTCCATTTCGGATCCCATGGGTAACGATACTGCTATAGCCTTCAGTGATTCTGAAGATCTGATCTACCAAGCTGAATACGAAGGTGAGGAAGATTGTGAGGTGCTAGGGGAATTGGCTAGACTTTTACAACAAGAGGAAAGGGCTATTATGCCTCATGAAGAGCAGTTGGATACAATCAACTTGGGAACTGAGGATGACAAAAAGGAAATCAAGATAGGTGCCAATTTAGAGTCGAGTGTCAAGGAGCGCCTAATTTAGCTGTTGCATGAATATGTTGAGATCTTTGCCTGGTCATATGAAGACATGCCGGGACTCGATACAGACATTGTGGTACACCGTCTACCCACAAGAGAAGATTGTCCACCAGTGAAACAAAAGGTCCGTCACATGAGACCTGACATGTCAGAGAAGATCAAAGCAGAAGTTATGAAGCAGTTCAATGCTGGATTTCTGGATGTTACTTCCTATCCTCAATGGGTTGCTAACATTGTGCCTGTGCCTAAAAAAGACGGCAAAGTGAGAATGTGCGTGGATTATAGAGACTTAAACAGGGCCAGCCCTAAAGACGACTTTCCACTTCCGCACATTGACATCCTGGTTGACAACACAACTCAGCACAAAGTAATTTCTTTCATGGACGGATTTTCAGGTTACAACCAGATCAAAATGGCACCTGAAGACATGGAAAAAACTACTTTTGTTACACAGTGGGGCACGTTCTTCTACAAAGTGATGCCATTCAGACTGAAGAATGTCAGGGCAACCTATCAACGCGGCATGGTAGCTTTGTTTCATGATATGATACATCATGAGATAGAAGTCTACGTGGATGATATGATAGCCCGATCACAAACTGAAGAAGAACACCTTGATCACTTGCAAAAGCTATTTGTCAGGTTGAAGGAGTACAAGCTAAGATTGAATCCAAACAAGTGCACATTCGGAGTCCGGTCCGGTAAGCTCTTAGGTTTTATTGTCAGCAACAAAGGCATCGAGGTTGATCCTGCCAAAGTCAAAGCTATACAAGAAATGCCTGCTCCCCGCATTGAGAAGGAAGTCAAAGGTTTCTTGGGACAGCTGAACTACATTGCTAGGTTCATTTCTCACCTAACATCTACTTGTGAACCAATCTTCAAGCTGTTGAAGAAAGATCAGGTATTTAGATGGAATGATGACTGTCAAGTTGCTTTCGATAAAATCAAGGAGTATTTGCTAGAACCTCCTATCTTGACGCCACCCGTCGAAGGAAGACCACTAATCATGTATCTGACCGTCCTAGAGAGTTCAATGGGGTGCATACTGGGGCAGCATGACGAGTCTGGCCGAAAAGAGCATGCAATTTATTACCTTAGCAAAAAGTTTACCGACTGTGAAACAAGATATTCACTGCTCGAGAAAACTTGTTGCGCTTTGGTATAGGCTGCTCACCGGCTAAGGCAGTACATGTTGACTCATACCACTTTGCTGATATCTAAGATGGATCCGATCAAATACATATTTGAGAAGCCTGCTTTGTCTGGAAGAATAGCTAGACGGCAGATGATCCTGACCGAATATGACATACAGTACACGACCCAAAAATCTATAAAGGGGAGTGTGTTAGCTGACCATCTGGCTCATCAAGCTGTTGAAGATTACCAATCCATGAAGTTTGACTTCCCCGACGAAGACATCATGACATTGGACAATGTTGAAGATTTTAGACCATATGACGGACCTGAACAAGGATCCCGATGGACTCTGTACTTTGACGGGGCATCCAATGCGCTTGGTAACGGTATCAACGCTGTGCTCATATCTCCAGAAGGTTTCCATAATCCTTTTACCGCCAGACTTTGCTTCAACTGTACGAACAACATGGCAGAGTATGAGACATGTATCTTTGGACTCAAGGATGCCATAGACTTGGGAATCAAATCTTTAGTTGTGTATGGGGACTCAGCTTTGGTCATCAGTCAGATCAAAGGAGAATGGGATACTAAGCATCCAAACCTCATCCCTTACAAAGAACATGTCTTGACGTTGTTATCACAATTCGAGCAGATTACCTTTGAGCACTTCCCGCGAGAAGAAAATTAGCTAGCAGATGCTCTAGCTACAATGTCATCCATGTTTAAACTTAATTGGGATAATGAGGCTCCCCAAATCACAATTAAATGGATGGACGAATCTGCACACTGTCACAAGATTAATATCAAAGAAGTAGTGGACCAGCCATGGTTTCACGAAGTCAAAAGGTATCTCGAGACTCAAGAATATCCCGAAGGAGCTTCAGTCAATGACAAAAGTTCTTAAGAAGATTCTCAGCTAAGTTCTTCCTAAGAAATGGCATCCTGTACAAGCGCAATCATGATTCTATTATGCTCCATTATATGGATAAGATTGAAGCTGAAAAGATCATGGCTGAATTGCATGAAGGTACCCTTGGCACTCACTCTAGCAGGCATACGATGGAGAAGGAAATTCTACGGGCAGGCTATTACTGGTCTACCATGGAAGCATACTGCTATCAACACTCCCGGACTTGTCATAAATGTCAAATCTATGCAGACAAGGTACACGTGCCCCCAGTTCCTCTAAATGTCTTAACAGCTCCTTGGCCATTCGCTATGTGGGGAATCAACATGATTGGAGAGATCAAGCCTACAACCTCCAATGGACACCGCTTCATTCTGGTGGCCATTGATTACTTCACAAAGTTGGTCGAAGCAGCTTCCTTCACATTCGTTACTAAGAATGTTGTTGCCCGCTTCATCAAGCAGAGCCTTATCTGTCGGTACGGCATCCCTGAAAGTATCATCACTAATAACGGTACAAACCTTAACAATACTATGATCACCGCTTTGTGCGAGCAGTTCAAGATTCAACATCACAATTCATCTCCCTATCGGCCAAAGATGAATGGTGCAGTTGAAGCTGCGAACAAAAACATCAAAAAGATCATACAGAAAATGACAGTCACCTACAAGGACTGGCATGAGATGCTACTGTTTGCTCTCCATGGGTACCGTACCACGACTCGCACATCAACTGGGGCAATACCATATTCTTTGGTTTATGGCATGGAAGCTGTTTTACCTATCGAGGTTCAGATTCCCTCCTTAAGAATCATGAAAGATGCTGGTTTGAGTGAAGACGATTGGATCCAAACCCGGTTTGATCAGTTAAACTTAATTGACGAGAAGAGACTTACTGCTATTTTCCATGGTCATACGTATCAAAAACGGATGATCAAAGCTTTCAACAAGAAAGTCAGACGCCAAGTATATCAAGTTGGAGATCTTGTGATCAAGCACATCATCTTGCCACAAAGTGATCCCAGGGGCAAATGACTCCTACCTACGAAGGACCATTTGTGATCAAGAATATCTTTTCTGGTGGGGCAATGATTTTAACCACCATGGACGGTGATGATCTGCCGCACCCTGCGAATGCAGACATAGTCAAAAGATACTACGCATAAGAGACCCGCTAGGTTGACACACCTAGGCAAAACAAGGGCATCCCGGTGAATCGAAAACCCGAAAGGGCGGTTCAGGCAAAAATTAGGGATAAAACAAAAAAATCTGTACACCCGGAAAGTTGAAAACCCGAAAGGGCGACTTGGGCAAAAAAGGGTTTCCCGGTGGACTGAAAACTCGAAAGGGCGGTCCAGGAAAAAGTTAGGGAATTAAAGCGTATGACTATGTCTCGTCGGACCACTTTAAGGAAAATCTCTTCACAGACAAACCTGGAGCTTCTGATCAATCCAATCATCTTTGGACGAAGCAACAAATGGACAAGATATTCGGAGTTACAAAGGCTATAACAGAATGGGAACCCCATGGGATTTTTTCACACATAGCTATCTTTCTTTGTATAAAATTTTCTCATTTTTTATGACACCATCCTCTTATTAGGATGTCTGTCTCCTTTGTACAAAACACTTATTCAAAGTAAATACAAAGATATCTCTTTCAAAGTACAAAAAACTATTTGCCTTTTTCTTTACACTTATGTTTTATTTTCAAAAACGTCCAATGATTCATTAATGAACATATGCATTTGAACATAATTACTGTTTACAAATAAACATGATGAAAAAGAACAATTACTGACAGGTAGAAAGATTAGGAAAACGTCTTTAGGCTATTCCATGATAAATCCCTACAGCACGTCATTAAGATCCCCAGTGGAGCCAAAACTTTGAACTACAGATCCCCGGCGGAGCTGAGACTACCAACCACCAATCCCTAGCAGAGCTGAAACTTCAAATTATCAACCCACAGCGGAAATCATCCAGTTTCTCCAGGTTTCCCCAACAAGTTCTCTCGAAGCTTGAAAATTAACCAGATAACAGTTAACTTTTGTTTCTCCCCAGTAGATTGGCATATAACCCAAACTTCTAAACCCCCCAGTAGATTGGCATACAACCCAAACTCCTGAACTCCCCAGCGGAATAAGCTTTTCCCCAGAGTTTTCACTACAGGATAAACTTTTTCCCTACAAAGTTTTTATTTGCTTCTCGACAGAACGAAGACTCCCGTCAACAATCCACAGTAGAAGTCATTAAATTTCTCTGGATTCCTCAAGCAAATTCCTCAAGAAGTATTTGGCATTACTCTCACAACGGAATCCTCAACAGTCAAGGATTTATTTTCCCCGGCAGCAGTCAAGGATTTATTTTCCCTGGCAGTAGTCAAGGATTTATTTTCCTCAGCAATACAGCGAATCATCTTACATGCGCATACATTACATTCATATATCATAAACATGAATAAAACACATTTATCGCATCATACATTTCATGCAATATAACTTTGTGTTTTAGCTAACATTTTACCCTTTTCAGGATAAGATTAATAGCTATCTTTAACAAGTATTCAAAGATTTCAGATACAGTCCAGATACGCTCCAGACACGGAAGCTATTTTGTTACTTATTCGGATTCAAGTTTCAGATACAATACGAATACGCTCCAGACACGGAAGCCATTCTGTCACTCATTCAGACTTAATTTCAAGATATAGTCCAGATACGCTCCAGACACGGACGCCATTCTGATACTCATTCAACTTACAAATACAGTACATATACACTCCATACACGGAAGTCATTCTGTTACTCATTCAGATTTCAACTTCAGATACAGTACAGATACACTCCAGACACGGAAGCCATTCTGTCACTCATTCAGACTTAATTTCAAGATACAGTCCAGATTCTCTCCAGACACGGAAGCCATTCTGTCACTCATTCAGACTTAATTTCAAGATACAGTTCAGATACGCTCCAGACACGGAAGCCATTTTGTCGCTTATTCAGTTTCATCCTACAGATACGGTCCAGATACGCTCCAGACACGGAAGCCATTCTGCCGCTTATTCGGATTCAAGGACAAATACAGTTCAGATACGTTCCAAATACGAACACCATTTTGATGCTTATTCTGTCGATTTACAACCAAACATTCTTGGATGGCATCTACAAGCCCATCTCCAACAAGATTCTAACATCTCTCCAAATGGAATCTTTAAGCCCATTCCCTCAATTACACTTTTGTCGAGTGCAAATTTATGGGCACTCTAGTGTCCAATCATCTTTTACCTTCGAGTCACGAACGACAAAACTCGCCGATCTAACTCTTCAGGTTCAAAAAGATTGAACAGGGGCAGCTGTTGTACCCAAAAAATTTCCCTCCCATTTTTCATAAGAAGACACAACCCTAGGGTTTCTCAGATATTCAAGTTGGCTCAGGAATCGATCAGACAAATTTTCTCTTGTGGCAGTAAACCAGCAACTAGGGTTTTTCTTGCAATTCTCAAAAGAAATGAATTATCAAAGGTCCAATTGGCTTTCACATGTTTTCATGCTTTCTCAAGCTTACTGAAAAGACAATGTTTGTTCTCAAGGTATGGTTATTTGGGACAAGAGATGGAATTTAAGTCTGTCATGCAAGATATTCATGATTGTTTAATCCAGGTTAACCAGATGATTTGCGTCTTCTAAAACATTTGCTTGTTTCGGAAATGGAATAGACAGTGCATATTTGTTTGGAATACAGTTGCAAGATTACAAGATTATTGGAATTTAAATTATCAGATTGGAGCATTTTATTTCAATTATCTTGATTGGGAATCTTTAAGAATCAGTTAAGATGCAAAGAGAAAATTACAAGTTATTGACAGTAAAGGGTTTCAATGGACACCATAATATCTCATAAGACTTTCTCCATTTATTTCAAACGTTGTTACAAAACAATTTATTATTTAAATACTTTAGGTTTTACAACTTATCGTATTTGAAAATGAATTAGTACAACTATTGGATACAATGCAAGAATGATTGTTCTAAAATACAAGGAAAAATTCAAATGCTTGATTGGCCTAAGAGAACTAATCTATGCCTAAGTTTGACTGAAGTTCTTTTGCTATGGTTCCTGCCTTCCATGCTTTTCCCTCTCCATTGTGCTCACATGAAAATGAAAGAAAGAAAAAGTTAGTACAAATTAATTGGACATGAGCAAGAATTCTCAAAAGAAAAAGTGTTCATCATTAAAGTTTGCAATTTGGAATCAGAAGGCTATTTTTAATTCATCACATTTTTATTTTCTCTATTTGCAAATCACAAGAGAAATATTCTTCTTTAATCACAAAAAGGAGAAATAGGAAATGCAAGCCAGCTGTCCAAACAAAACAAATGTAGCAAACTTATCAAAACAAACAGAATAATACAACCTGAATGCAAGCAAGCTGCACAAGCTAGGCAACAAACAACAAAGCTGTCCAAACAAGTAAAATATTGCAAACAGCAGCGCATCACCAAACAAATGCAGCAAACTTATCCAAACAAACAGCAATATGGCAAGTAACAAACAACAGCGCAAACTGGGCAACAGTATAAGCAACAAACAGCATAAGATAGACAGCAGGAAACAAAAAGCAGAAGTATAACATATAATAATTGTTGTACCCCGAAATTTTCCTTCCCATATTTCCCAAGACATTTCAATAATAACTTCCAAGTTGCTCAAGATGGCTCAAGAGTTGGACAGTCAAATCACCACCTAAGGCAGTCAACCTCAAATTAGGGTTTTGTGTTGCATCAAGGTACTTACATCCAAATGACCTCAAGTGCTCCCCAATGTCTTAATATGTTCTCAAGCTCATCCATGTCAAATTTCAAGCCTTGCAGAGGAAGTTTGGTCAGTCAACTGCTCAAGAAGTCCAAAAGTCGACTGTGCTAGGGCAAAAGTCAATTGTGACCTACAAATAGTCAAACCTCAAGATTTTTTGTCAACATTCTCATTTTGAAGGATAATTCATCATTTGATCAAGGGTTGATCATGATTCATCAAGGATTGCTCAAGATTCATCAAGATTCAAAAGTTGCTAAATTAGGGTTTTGCAAGAAAAGTCAACTCAACTTTGACCAAGCATAACTTTCTCATACTTTATGATAAATGACCCATCCAAGAGGATGCAATTTCCTACAATCCATCTTCACACCCCAAGATCAAGAAATGCACTCACAAAAAGTTACAAATTTGGACATTATAGGTCATTTTTGAAAGTCAACAAAAACACCTTTTTTGCCAAAGCTTATAACTTGAGCATGGAATATCAAAATGAGATGAGACCAAAAGGATTGGTTAGAGGACATCTGAAGGTTTCTAAAAAGTCCAAGAAAACCTCCAAAAGTTCAAAATTGAAGAAGTTATGCATTGTTGAAGTTGGGCATTTTTCCAAAATTGCCAAAAGTCAACTATCCCCAAAACTTCAAATTTTGTCAAATGGGCCCACTTTTTTCCACTTGATTTGATCTTGTCACACTACACACGTGTCCTATCTTCAGTTTTATGTCCATTCATTAATTTTTCTATTTTATTTGATTTTTATTGAATTAATTCATTTTTAATCAATTTAAATCCAAATAAAATCCAAATATTGATGAAATAGGATTTTTTGATTCATACAGGTTTCAATTATCATCATGGACAAGATCAAATTCGTATCAAGCCATGTTATGAACAAAATATTGGATTTGGGACATTTTTGGAAGCTTTGTAATGGAGAATCATATCAAATCCAAAATCATCAATGCTCATGGATTCAAAGCCCAAGACTTGACCTAATTGCTTCCATATTACTTGTACAAGCCAGAGGCACGAAATAGAGGACCTAGAGGCTGCATAATCACCAATACCAAACTTGAAAAAAACTCAAAAAAAGCTTGGAACTGAAATCTTGGTTAGAGGCAAATTCAAAGGAAAAACTCAACGCTATCTTCTTGCTAGACGTCCACTGAGTCTATAGGAATCAAAATCAAGCCCTGAAACCTCATCAAACGCGCTGTAAGTTTCCTTGAACACTTCCCTGTACATGAAATCGAAATCTCTCATTCTTGCATCTTTTTGACAAAACATTGGTATAATCATGTTTATCATTCAATTCCTAAACTTTCTGCATCATTTGATTTTGTTTTCATGAGCTATAGCGCCATACCCGAACCTAGGGTTTTGGAGGTTTGTATTTGGGTGTTTGTTTTGCAGGAAAAATTAGGACCAATAATGGACATGGATGAATTTAGGAAGAAGAGACGAGCATGATGATGGTCTGGGTTTGCATTTTTATGGCCTAGAATTCGTTGTAGGATGAAGCCACGGATTTTGCTGCGGATAAGAATTCGCAGGAAAAATAACCAGAGCCATTGGAGAAGATGAAGACGTGTTCATATCCGATTGGACCATTCAAACAAATCTCGCGCGTTTTTATGATTTATGGCATGTTAATTATTTTCTACATATATTAATTGTTGCTTGTTAAAATAACAAATACGTGCAGTAGTTGAGTTGGTAAAGGCGTTAGTGGAAAATCCAATGGGACCTGGGTTCGAATCCCAGGTCCACCAATTTGCTTTGTATTATTTTTCTATAGACGTTCCAGTACAAACTCAAGCATGTGGACTACCATGGACCTCAAATCTCCAGGCGCCAGATGGCCTCCAGGCCAAATCCAAAGGTCAAGATTGAACACCCATCATACACTCAAGTCAGCGCATGTGTTGAGAATCTGGAAAGTCAATCAGGCTTGAACGTGAATGGACCACAAATTGCCAGTTTCACCTCAAGATTGGGCCCAACACCCCCCTTGGTTATTTCTATTCTTTTTATATTTTATTTATTTAATTTTTTTTGTATTAATTATTTCATTATTTAAACACACCAATTAAATTATTTTCCTCTTAAAATCAAAAACATAAAAAATATTTTTATTTATTAAAATTAAATTCATGACTTTTATTTTTGTAAATAAATTAATTTAATCGATTTAGCTTTAATTAGGTATAATTTCAATATTTTTGCAATAATTAAAATTAATGTAGAATATTAGGTTTTTAATAATTTTGACCAAATTTATTTTATTTCCTTAAATATAAAAAATCCAAAAATATCCCTTTTTTATTAATTAATTAATTTAATTGTTAATTTAGATTTAATTCCATTTAATTCAAAAATAAACCAAAAATGTCCTCTTTTCAAAAAAAGGGTCAAAACCCTAAAAAATGCGCCGATTTAATTTTCTCGCACGCGATCAATTTTGTCTTATTATTGTAATTGCTTCCGGAATGTAATAGCTTTTAAATAGGACTTTAATTATTTTCTCGCTTTATTTACTTTCCGCAATTTAAATTAAAGGGTTGCTTTTGGCGATGTAAATATCTGACGCCTTGTAATAGTTTAGATTTAATTTCCGCAATTTAAATTCTGCAACTATACACTGTTAGATGTTTGATAATAGGGAATGCATGACAAGAACAAATGTATGAACTTAAAATCAACATAGCTCACCCATGACATGTACAAAGATAAAATTAACCGAAATAACACACTCACACATGCGCACTGTTAGGGTACACCTCACTTGGTTGCCTTCGAACATGGTCATTGAGTATAGGAAGTTTTAGAGGTCACCCTCTTGTCCAAAGATCATAGTTGCCTCGAAACGGTTGCCTCGGAAAAATGATCTAAGACATTAGGGTTACCGCTAAGGCGTCCTAACGTTGCTTTAGTGACCACACGTCCCTTAATCGAATTGACCCAAAAACTCCAACGACGGTGCTACCTACTCATCAATAGTGGGATATCATTTCCTAAAGGACATTTGTACAGATTAATTCCTTTTTCGAGTAGGTAGATGGTTCTTAAGTACTTGCTCCTTTCAAAACAAAATAAAACTTTTCGCACTTACACTCCTTTCAAACAAAAACTTCTTTCAAACCCACAAACACAAAGAAAAGCCAATTTTGAAAAAACTTTAAGCAAGTACCTAAGAGCCCGTGGATAACCACAGATAGAAAGGGTGCTAACACCTTCCCTTTCTATAATCTACCCCCAGGACCCGAGAAACATCACGAAAAAAGAATTTTTCTGTGCTTTTTTCCTTTCCTTGTTGGATAAAATAAAAGACGGTGGTGACTCTTGCTTACCGCGACATTTTGCGAAAACAAATGCAAAACGCGAACCAGCATTCCAAAAACAGTCAGTTCTTTCCCACCGTATCACAGAACTGGCGACTCTGCTGGGGACATATATAAATTGAGGTGTACCTTAGGATTAGATCATTGTGTTTTCAATTGTATGCTTTTAATGATTTATATTTGTGGGTTTGTATCGGAGTTCTATAGATCCTAACCCGGATCTGGGGGTACCCTTTAGGTAAGTAGCAATAAACTGTGAGGGAACTGTACGGCGTAGACCGATACGGTTGAAGCAGTAGCTACGTTGGTGTGGCACTTTAGATTGTACCGATATCCCTTGTGTTGGAACAAGGAGAATATGGGTCATCTAAGGGGTCATTAAGCACCAACTGACCTTAGAACCTTTAAATTGACCAACTTGGCCATAGAACAGTAGCAGTATGCTACACTCATTGAGACTAAACTCTCGCGATGATTCTGGCCGCAAGAAAAGTTTGCTAAACTGGAATTATGACCGATTGAGGGTAGTCAGTGATATTGAGATCCTCTAGAACCCGGTTACTATTTTTAGGACAGGTTTAAACCAACTGAACTGAAAGAGGGTAGTACCTAAGCTCCTTGCCAGCCTCAAATCTAAGGGCTCTCTGTGTGACGTGTGTGCCTTTACCATGTTTGCTATTTGTGGATACTTGTGGTGTGCTTACTATCATGACATCATAACATTGCATACATCTTGCATTGGACTAACCTATTTCAAAGACAGGAGGGATTCATCTTTGTTCTGTTTTGTAGGTCATCATGATGCCCATGCGTAGGAATACCATCCAGATCAACTTTGTCCAGGTTCCCACCTTGCTTAAATATTTGGTTGCAAAGATGCCTGATACTACTTCCTTCCTCAGGAGACATGGTTATCTTCTCAGTTTGGTCACCTCCAAATTGGACGAGCAGATGATGAGTGTTTTGGTCCAATTCTATGATCCGCTATACCATTGTTTCACTTTCCAGGACTACCATCTGGTTCCAACCTTAGAAGAGTTCTCTGAGCTGCTCGGTATCTCTGTTTTGGAGCAGACCCTGTTTACTGGTTGGGAGAAGGTTCTTAGGCTCGAAGAGATTGCTGCAGCCCTTCATTTGACCAAAGAGGAGGTAATGGCTAATTGAGAGACTAGAGGTGGAGCAAAGGGCTTTCTGACTAGGTTCTTGGTTGGTAAGGCTAATTACTTCTGGGATAGTCTAGACTTCAAGGCATTCGAGGATATTCTGGCTCTTTTGATATATGGCTTGGTATTATTTCCGAACTCTGACTCCTTTGTTGATGTGAATGCGATAAAGATCTTCATCTCTCGCAATCCTGTGCCTACTCTCTTGGGTGACATCCCTCATCAGCTCTATGCTCGTACTGCCCGAAAGCGGGGAACCTTGATGTGTTGTGCTCGTTATTGGCAAGGTGGTTTATTTCGCACCTTCCCAAATCTGTGCTGAAGAATAAAGAAGGCATGGGCTGGGCTTATAGGGTTATGTCTCTTTCTCATAATGACATTATCTGGACTCTCAAGGGTATGGACGAGGTAACTATCATTGATCACTGTGGGGAGTACCCTAATGTTCCACTGTTAAGAACCCATGGAGGAATTTCTTACAACCCATGCTTAACTCTACGTCAGTTTGGAAGAGCCAAAAGAGAAGGACCTCATGAGATGCTAATTCCTAGTATCATCTTTGATTTTCAAGGGGATAGCGACGAGCAACGTCGCAGATTCATAAGGGCTTGGGATAGAGTTCACCAATCTCATCCACATGAGTTAGGCCCAAAGACTTCACTTCTGATGGAGCCATATCTCAGATGGGTTCGCATCCGGGCCCAAAAGCTAGGTATGCCGTATGAAGCCGTCCGGCCTATCACTCTTGAAGTTGCTAATGAAGAAGGAGTTCTTCCAACCATCCTCCATCCTTATATGCCCACTGACATTGGGGCACTGAAGAGATCTTGGATGCAGCTGAGGGAAGAACGGGATTCTTACCGAGAAAGGTTCAACGAGCAAGAGAAGAAGATCCAGAAGCTGACTAGACAGTTGGAGAACAAGCGGATTTGCAATGACTATGTCCGCACCGAGAAGAAAAGACCATGGGAGCGTTGATTGACCTTTGTTGATTTCCTTTCCAGTTTTTATTTACTTTTCAATATTTCCATTCTTGTAACGCCTTAAAGGCAATTTGTTGAACAATTTGAATTCTAAAGTTTATCTAATAAAGTGTGTTTCCTTTCTGGTTTACAAATTTGAATCTCTTGATTGTCTTTGAAATCATAATCATACGCATTTCATCCCATGCACTCCATAACAGGTACCCATTACAGGTCTCTTATCTTCTTCGCTGTTTATTTCAGCACTCATCATGTCTGCTGAACCTTCAACTGAGCAAGCTATCAAGGCTCTCCAGGCCCAGAATGCTCAATTCCAAGAGTTGTTCATGAATCTAGCTAAGGGTCAGCAAGACCTGAAGACCTTGATTCTGAAAGAGAAGAAGAAGAAGAAGAGGACAATCCTGTTTAACACAGGGCACAGGTTTGGAAACAGACTACAGAATGAAGTTGATCTGACCACCTCATCTGGAGGGAAAGATAGTCAGGAAGAAAGGAGGGCTCTTAGCCCTGTGGTCTCCGACAACGAGACGGACTTTGATGAAGAATAGTATCCTCCTGCCGAAGATAGATACAAGCAACTGGAAGACCGGTTAAGTGCTATGGAAGTTCAGAAAGTGCCTGGTCTGGACTTTGGCGATCTAGGTCTATCATATGGGGTAGTGATTCCCCATAAATTCAAGGCACCAGCCTTTACCAAGCATGACAGAGTTTCTTGTCCGAAGCTGCACCTCCGGTCATATGTGAGGAAGATTCAGCCGTACACCGCTGATAAGAACCTATGGATCCATTTCTTTCAAGACAGTCTCTCAGTGACTCAGCTTGAATGGTTCTATCAGTTAGACGGAGCCAGTATTCGCAGTTGGGAAGATTTGGCTACTGCATTCTACAGGAAGTATCAATACAACTTCGACCTCGCTCCCACGCGTACCCAACTCCAGGGTATGTCAATGGAAATAGGAGAATGATTCAAAGATTATGCTCAGAAGTGGAGGGACCTCGCCGGGCGAGTACAACCACCCTTGGCTGATCGGGAGCTTGTTGACATGTTTCTGGGGACCCTGTCTGGTCCATTTTTTCATCACTTGATTGGAAGCTCTTCGTCTGGGTTTATAGTGCTTATTTTGACCGCTGAGAGGATTAAGGCTGGCATTAAGGCTGGTAAGATACAGAAGGGTGCCTCATCGAGCACCGAGAAGAAGCCGTTTAAGAAAGAGCCCAGTGCTGTCTACAGTGCAAGAAGACAGAATAGACCTGAACACCGCCAAGCTGTTAATGCGGTTGTTATTTCAAAACCGGCAGGTGCTCCTCAACACAATAATCAACAGAAGGACGAGAGACCTCGAAGGCAGTTCACCCGTCTTAGCATGACCTTATCTCAGATTCTGCCACAGTTGCTGAAGACCAATCTGGTGATTCTAAAGGAAGCTCAAAAGAACCCAAATACAACATCACCGAAGTACAACCCTAATGCCCGCTGTGCTTTTCACTCTGATAGCCCGGTGCATAATACAGATGATTGTTGGGTTTTGAAGAACATGGTACAGGATTTGATTGATGCGAAAGAGATCGAGTTCGGAGCACTAGAGAAGCCTAAACAAGATGCAGGGGTGAATTCTATCAGGGATGACGATGATGAAGAGTTTGATATCGACAGTTGGATCTACCCGACTGCCAATGGTGGATTAAGCAGCAGGACAACGAAGGATTCTATGCCCGTTTCAGTTATCACCCAGTAATGAAACTTTTTGTTTTGAATTTGTGACAGACAATGTTTTAAACTTTATGGCCTGGTGTCTTACCCGGGGCACCGTGGCTTCATTTGTGAGGGCTTTTGTGTGTCATTTTCATATATCATTAATAAAAGCATTGGACGTTTCTTGCATTTCAAATTTTGCGCTCCTTGTTTTTCTTTATTATATATTGAAAAATAGCTGTTTTACACACACTCACATATCATGATCCAAATCCACTCTGGATCCCACTGATAATGACTCTGCTACTGCCAGTTAAGACTTCGAAAATACGATCAACTTAGCCGAAGACGAAGGTGAAGATGATTGCGAAGTGTCTGTTGAGTTTGTTAGACTACTGCTTCAAGAAGAGAGGGTCATACTACCTCAAAGCCATCAATTCTGAGGCCTCCGATTGCAGGAAGACCGTTGATCCCATACTTAAATGCTGAATAATACAAAGAGGCGTGTTGGGGCAGCATGACGAGTCTGGCCGAAAAGAGCATGCTATTTACTGCTTTAGCAAAAAGTTTACCGATTGTGAGACCCGATACTCACTGCTCGAGAGAACTTGCTACGCTTTGGCAGGGGCTGCTCGTCGGCTGAGACAGTACATGCTGGCTCATACTTCCCTTTTGATACCAAAAAGAGTGGACGTCCTGACAACTCCTTGACCTTTTGCAATGTGGGGCATTGATATGATCGGCGAGATCAGACCTACAACATCCAATGGGCACCGTTTCATCCTGGTAGCAATTGATTACTTTACGAAGTGGGTTGAAGCAGCCTCATTTGCTACTGTAACCAAGAACGTCGTGGCACGATTCATTCGGCACAATCTGATCTGTCGATACGGTGTAGCGGAGAGGATCATTACGGACAATGGTACGAATCTCAACAACAAAATGATCACTGAGCTCTGCGAGCAATTCAAGATACAACATCACAACTCTTCTCCCTACCGGCTGAAGATGAATGGGGCTGGTGAAGCGGCTAACAAGAACATTAAGAAGATTGTGCAAAAAATGACAGTGACATACAAAGACTGGCACGAGATGTTACCATTTGCTCTTCATGGGTACCGTACCTCAGCACAAACGTCAACAGGGGCAACACCTTATTCCTTGGTATATGGCATGGAGGCAGTTTTGCCCATTGAAGTTCAGATACCCTCTCTTCGAATCATGAAGGATGCAGGTTTGAGCGAAGACGACTGGATTCAGACCCGGCTTGATCAGTTGAACTTAATCGACGAAAAGAGACTTATTGCTATTTGTCATGGTCAGACGTACCAAAAAAGGATGATCAAGGCATTTAACAAGAAAGTTAGACGACAAGAGTATCAAGTTGGGGACCTGGTAATCAAGCGCATTATTCTACCTCAAGCTGATCCCAGGGGCAAATGGACCCCTACTTATGAAGGGCCATTTGTGGTTAAGAACATTTTCTCAGGCGGAGCTATGATTCTAACCACCATGGATGGTGACGACCTTCCTCACCCTGTCAATGCAGACATAGTGAAAAGATACTACGTATAATCAAAGACCCGCTAGGTTGACTGGCCTAGGCAAAAATAAGGGCTTCCCGGCGAACCAAAATGGTTCGGGCAAAAATAAGGGATGAAATTGAAAAAATCTGTACACCCGGAAAGTCGAAAACCTGAAAAGGCGGCTTGGGCAAAAAAGGGTATCCCGGTGGACTGAAAACCCGAAAGGGCAGTCCAGGAAAAAGTTAGGGATCAAAGTGTAACACTATGTCTCATTGGATCACCTTGCATCCATACTTCGGTATCGACTATCAAAGCTCGGAAGGCACTAATCAATCTGATTCATCTTCAACCAACAACAAAGCGATGAGATGCTCGAGGATATAAAGGAAATAGCGGAGTTGGAACCCAGTGGGATTATTCACATAGCTGTTTTGTTTTCTTTTCATAAATTGTGTGGATTCTGTTCGGCGGTGTTCTCGTACTAGGACGTCAGCCTCTTGTACAAAAACGCCTATTTTCAGGCCAAACTTCAAAATTAATACAAATCATTTTCAGACAAATTTCAAACTGTTTTTCCTTTATCTGTTTTATTTTGCAAAGAACGTCCAAAGTTCATTTTTGATATATGCATTTGACATTAATTGCTGATCATAAATATTTACATGCGAAGCAAAAGATGAATTACTGGTAACATCAGAAGCAGGGGCAATAAGAATTGTCTGAACTGTGTAGTTGCTTTGACCACCAGGTACAAGGTAAATTCAGCTGAAGAATATGGCTAAGATACCTTCACTCCCCATAGAGTAAGACAATAATGGTAGCTCTCCTAGCTAAGACTTGCAGCTATGAACGAATCGGTAAAACTCTACCCAAGAAAAGTTAGTCTACCATCAGCACTAAAAGGGTCTTAATATTCCCCAGTGGAGTATAAGAATATTCCCCAGCAAGTATAGGAGTATCCCCGGCAGTCTTAATATTCCTCAACGGAGTATAAGAATATTCCCCGACAGAACACGAGATACCCCAATGGAGCCAATATTTCCCCAGTGCAGTCTGAAAAAAGCTTCCTCAACGGAGTTGAATCATCATCCCCAGTAGACTCTGGAAGCTTATCCCCTGCAGAGCACAAATAAATCTCACCAGCCAAGTTCAAGGGATCATTCCAGCATAATTCAGAAGGATTATCCCCACAAGAGTCTAACAGGATTATCCTTAGCAAGTCACGACTGAAAGATCATCCCCAGCAAAGTTATTTCCTTCCACAAGCAGGAACTCAATCCTCAACAGATCCAATATCACCAGCAATAGTAATCCATCCCCAGCGGAGTTTATCATTGAAATCCTCAGCGGAGCTTATCAGCGGAATCCCCAGTAGAGTTTATCAGTGACATTCTCAGTAGAACATCTCTTCCCCATAGAGTAATTCCCCTCGGAGTATTCTCCTCATCAGTTTAGTCCCCAACGGAGTTATCCTCTCCTGCAAGTTTATCATCTTCGTTCATCATCCCCAGCGGAAACGAAGAATCCAGCTCTATTCTCCAACAGCTCCGGGATTTATTTTCCCCAGCTAAAACATCACATTTCCATACATCATGGTACATGCATAAACGCATCATATAATACAATCTCATTTATGTTGAGAACATCATTGCTTGATCCATATCATGCATTGCATATGACTGACCTTTACCTTTCAGGAAAGATACAGTTAAATTCTCAACTATGTCAAAGGAGACAAAACCAGTTAAATCGATTCCTAAAGATTTTTCTGATGACAACCCAGTCAATGGAGACAAAACCAGTTAAATTGATTCCTAAAGATTTTTCTGAGGCCAATTCAGTCAATGGAGACAAAACCAGTTAAATCGATTCCTAAAGATTTTTCTGAGGCCAATTCAGTCAATGGAGACAAAACCAGTTAAATCGATTCCTAAAGATTTTTTTGAGGCCAATTCAGTCAATGGAGACAAAACCAGTTAAATCGATTCCTAAAGATTTTTCTGAGGCCAGTTCAGTCAATGGAGACAAAACCAATTAAATCGATTCCTAAAGATTTTTCTGAGGCCAATTCAGTCAGTGGAGACAAAACCAGTTAAATCGATTCCTAAAGATTTTTCTGAGGCCAATTCAGTAAATGGAGACAAAACCAGTTAAATCGATTCCTAAAGATTTTTCTGAGGCCAATTCAGTCAATGGAGACAAAACCAGTTAAATCGATTCCTAAATATTTTTCTGAGGCCAATTCAGTCAATGGAGACAAAACCAGTTAAATCGATTCCTAAAGATTTTTCTGATGCGAACGCAGTCAAAGGAGACAAAACCAGTTAAATCAATTCCTAAAGATTTTTCTGATGCGAACGCAGTCAAAGGAGACAAAACCAGTTAAATCGATTCCTAAAGATTTTTCTGATGCGAACGCAGTCAAAGGAGACAAAACCCCCTCTGGTCCAGTTAAATCGATTCCTAAAGATTTTTCTGATACCAATCCAGTCAAAAGAGACAAGACCTCCTCCGGTTCAGTCAGATCATCGATAAGATCTCCCTGATTCATAGTTCAGTTGAAGTTCAGACCACCTACCAACAATCTCCAAATGGCATCTGTAATCCCATTCCCGTCATCACAATGCTGATACTACACCATGCGAGTGCAAATTTCTGGGCACTCTAGTGTTCAATCATCTTCAACCTTCGGATCACGAAAAGCCCAAAAGCCAATCTACATCCTCAAGTTTAAGAAGATTGAACAGGGGCAACTGTTGTACCCCAAAATTTTCCCTCCCATATTTCCCAAGACATTTCAAGAATAACTTCCAAGTTGCTCAAGATGGCTCAAGAGTTGGACAGTCAAATCACCTCCTAAGGCAGTCAACCTCAAATTAGGGTTTTGTGTTGCATAAAGGTCCTTACATCCAAATGACCTCAAGTTCTCCCCAATGTCTTAATATGTTCTCAAGCTCATCCATGTCAAATTTAAAGCCTTGCAGAGGAAGTTTGGTCAGTCAACTGCTCAAGAAGTCCAAAAGTCGACTGTGCTAGGGCAAAAGTCAACTGTGACCTACAAATAGTCAAACCTCAATATTTTTTGTCAACATTCTCATTTTGAAGGATAATTCATCATTTGATCAAGGTTTGATCATGATTCATCAAGGATTGCTCAAGATTCATCAAGATTCAAAAGTTGTTAAATTAGGGTTTTGTAGGAAAAGTCAACTCAACTTTGACCAAGCATAACTTTCTCATACTTTATGAGAAATGACCCATCCAAAGCTCATTTTGAAGCGGATGCAATTTCCTACAATCCATATTCACACCCCAAGATCAAGAAATGCACTCACAAAAAGTTACAAATTTGGACATTATAGGTCATTTTTGAAAGTCAACAAAAACACCTTTTTTGCCAAAGCTTATAACTTTATATTGGAATATCAAAATGAGATGAGACCAAAAGGGTTGGTTAGAGGACATCTCAAGGTTTCTAAAAAGTCCAAGAAAACCTCCAAAAGTTCAAAATTGAAGAAGTTATGAATTGTTGAAGTTGGGCATTTTTCCAAAATTGCCAAAAGTCAACTATCCCCAAAGCTTCAAATTTGGTCAAATGGCCCCACTTTTTTCCACTTGATTTGATCTTGTCACACTACACACGTGTCCTATATTCAGTTTTATGTCCATTCATTAATTTTTCTATTTTATTTGATTTTTATTGAATTAATTCATTTTTAATCAATTTAAATCCAAATAAAATCCAAATATTGATGAAATATGATCTTTTTGATTGATACAGGTTTCAATTATCATCATGGACAAGATCAAATTCGTATCAAGCCATGTTATGAACAAAATATTGGATTTGGGACATTTTTGGAAGCTTTGTAATGGAGGATCATATCAAATCCAAAATCATCAATGCTCATGGATTCAAAGCCCAAGACTTGACCTAATTGCTTCCATATTACTTGTACAAGCCAGAGGCACGAAATAGAGGACCTAGAGGCTGCATAATCACCAATACCAAACTTGAAAAAAACTCAAAAAAAGCTTGGAACTGAAATCTTGGTTAGAGGCGAATTCAAAGGAAAAACTCAACGCTATCTTCTTGCTAGACGTCCACTGAGTCTATAGGAATCAAAATCAAGCCCTGAAACCTCATCAAACGCGTTGTAAGTTTCCTTGAACACCGCCCTGTACATGAAGTCGAAATCTCTCATTCTTGCATCTTTTTGACAAAATGTTGATATAATCATGTTTATCATTCAATTCCTAAACTTTCTGCATCATTTGATTTTGTTTTCATGAGCTATAGCGCCATACCCGAACCTAGGGTTTTGGAGGTTTGTATTTGGGCGTTTGTTTTGCAGGAAAAATTAGGACCAATAATGCACATGGATGAATTTAGGAGGAAGAGACGAGCATGATGATGGTCTGGGTTTGCATTTTTATGGCCTAGAATTCGTTGTAGGATGAAGCCACAGATTTTGCTGCGGATAAGAATCCGCAGGAAAAATAACCAGGGCCATTGGAAAAGATGAAGACGTGTTCATATCCAATTGGCCCATTCAAACAAATCTCGCGCGTTTTTATGATTTCTGGCATGTTAGTTATTTTCTACATACATTAATTGTTGCTTGTTATAATAACAAATACGTGCAGTAGTTGAGTTGGTAAAGGCGTTAGTGGAAAATCCAATGGGACCTGGGTTCGAATCCCAGGTCCACCAATTTACTTTGTATTATTTTTCCATAGACGTTGTTGTACCCCAAAATTTTCCCTCCCATAATCTTCAAAGTTTTGACAAGAATCATCCACAAATGGTTCAAGTCTACTCAAGGGCTACACAATCAACCATCCTCCTAAGCCAGTCAAATTAGGGTTTTGGTTCTTGCAAGGAAGTTGAGGTT
Organism: Vicia faba; assembly: GCA_948472305.1. Classification (NCBI taxonomy): domain Eukaryota; kingdom Viridiplantae; phylum Streptophyta; class Magnoliopsida; order Fabales; family Fabaceae; genus Vicia; species Vicia faba. The sequence goes on from OX451736.1 coordinate 1,449,292,867, forward strand.
TTCAAGGGCTCAATCAAGTCCCATATGCTCATAAACATTGTCAAGCACCTACATGTCAAGTTTCAAGGCTTACAAGGTCAAGTTGCACAGTCAAAAGTCCCATTTGCTCAACAGTCAACTGTAGGGGCAAAATGGTCATTTGGCAGTCAAAAGTCAAAATTTTTGGTCAACATCTTATTTTGAAGCCACAATCATCATTTGGTCAAGTCTTGACCATGATTTCACAAGAATGGCTCAAAAATCATCAAGGTGTCAAAAGTTTCTATTTTTGGACAATTGAAAAGTCAACTGTAACTTGACCAAGGCATAACTTTTTCATGGTTCATCAGAAAAATCCCATCTAATTCTCATCTTGAAGGGGAAGACATTTCCTACAACTCATCTTCACATTACAAGTCCAAGAAATGCTCTCACAAAAAGTTATCAATTTCAACATTATAGATCATTTTCAAAAGTCAACAAAAAGGCACTTTGAGTCAAAGACCATAACTTGAGATTGGTAAATCAAAATGACATGGGACCAAAGACATTGGTTAGAGGACTTCAAGACCTTTCCAAAATATCCAAGAACATGTTCATAACTTCAAAATTGAGCAAGATATGCATTGGAGAAGTTGGGAAATTTTTGTGAAATGGCCAAAATCATTTATCCTTGAAATTTCATTTTTGACAAAAGGGCCCCACTTTTTCCACTTGAATCAGCTTGGTCATGCTTCCCACGTGTCCCACTTTTTATTTCAATATTTAAAATTAATTTTTTCATTTTTGTTAGATTTTATTGGATTTAATTCATTTTAAATCCTTTAAAATCAAATAAAAATCAAAAAGGTTAATTAAGGGACATATCTTACTTTGATTAGCTTTGAACCACCATTATGCATATACCAAATTCATTCAAGACCTATTTCAAGCAAAAAAATTCAAATTTGGAGCAAATATGGCAAGTTATTTCAATGGTGATTATGGAGAAAATCAAAACTTCATTGCAAGGCTTAAAAGCTCCTTAATGTGACTGATTCTCATCCAAGCCTATATATACAAGCCTTGCAAGCCTCATTCAGAACCTAGAAAAAAAAGGAGTGTGCACAAACGGCCAGAGGAAAAGTTCAAAATTTGTCCAAAAAAGTGAGAGATCTAAAGCGGTGTTGCAAACATTTTCAGATCAAAGCAAGCACATGGCTTTCTTCCTTGCCACTCCCTGAAGCCAAAGCAACCACAAACGCGTCCTAAGGTCCACTACCAAGCGCTGTAAGTTGTCTCAAACTCGCCCCTGTACACGAAATCATGTTTCTCCATTCTTGCACTTTTCTGGAAAATAATAGCATATTCATACTCCATGCCTAATTTCCAATGTAACTGCTATATTCAATTTCATTTTTAGGCTTCGTATAACAATACCCGTGCCTAGGGTTCGTTGGTTTTGTTTTTAGGTATTTTGTCTACAGGTGAAATTGGGACAAACCATAAGCATATACGTGATCAGGAGACATGGACGATCACAACCATGGGCTTAGATGGAATTTTTGATGCCTAAGGATGATTTTGAGTAAAACCTCCAAAATCCGGCCTTCACCTCCTTGGTTTAGCATTTCTTTTCTTATTTTCTTTCCTTTTATTAATTATTATTATTATTTAGTTAGTTCACAAATAATTATTTTCATAAATTCAGAAAAAAACAAAAAAAATGTAATTATTATTATTATTATTAATTTCACAAATGTAATTATTATTATTATTATTAATTTCACTTTAGTAATTATTTTTGTAAATAAAATACTAACAAATTAATTAGTTTAATTAGTTAATTTTAACCTTTTTTCACAATAAATAAAAACAAATTTAGACTTAGGCTTTTTCTTTTGACATTTTTAATTCTTTTTTTATTTTATTTCATAAAAAACATAAAAAAGGTCAAAAAATATTTTCTTGTAATTAAAATCATTAATTAATTTTCAATTTCAAATATTTAATTCCTTTAAAGGGTCCAACGCCCTCGCACCTTCGAATATAATTTCTCTTCGCGCGTTTATTTTATTTTTCTTTGTGAAATTTATGTACTTGCCCCAAAGCCTTGTAATAATAATTAGGACATCTACTTTCCGCACTTTTATTTAAAATCGGGTCTTTGTTTAATTTGGCGATGTAGACCCACGCCTTGTAATAGCGTAGGACCTTTATTTTTCCGCGTTTTAATTTCCGCACCCTTTAAACTGTTAATCACATGAAAGAATGTATGCCCAAATAAAATCAAAGCGTAGCTCACCCAATGCATGACAAGACAAATAATAACTGAAAATGACACACAATTCACACACCACTCTTAGGGTATGCCTCACTGTTGCCTTGCCCCTCGAAACGTGGTCGTCGAGTACAGGACGTCTTAGTAAGTCCTTATGTCCATGAACATGGCATAAGGGTAGCTTCTAAGGTGTCCTACTGTTGCTCTGGTGATCACACTGTTGCCTTGCCCCTCGAAACGTGGTCGTCGAGTATAAGACGTCTTAGTGAGTCCTTATGTTCCATTGATCCAGTTGCCTCGAAACGGTTGCCTCGAAACAAGTTGCCTCGGAATAAAAAGATCAATGGCATAAGGGTAGCTTCTAAGGTATCTTACTATTGCCCGGTGACCACACTGTCCCTAACCCTCGAATTGACCCGAACACCTCCAACGGTGGTGCTACCTACCTCTCAATGGTGGGATGGCACTACCTCAAGGACATTTACACAGACTAATTCCTTAGGGTAGGTAGATGACTCGTAGATACTTGCTCTAATTCAAAACAAATCAAAAACTTCTTTTCACACCGACACTTTGCAAAAAGCTTTCAAAAACAACTTTTCAAACACTCTTGAGGACTGATACAAGAGTCGAACTGAAATTTTAAACGGAACTTTTTCAAACCCACTCACCTTGAAAAGCAAACAAACATTTTGAAAACACAAATGAGCAAGTATCTAAGAGCCCATGGATAACCATGGATAGAAAGGGTGCTAACACCTTCCCTTTCTATAAATCTACCTCCCGAACCGAGAACTAATCTCAATAAGGAATTTTTCTGTGCTTTTGTCCTTTCCATGTTGGAGAAAATAAAAGACGGTGGCGACTCTTGCTTACCGCGACATTTCGCGAAACCAGCTAAAAAACAGTCAGTTCTCATTTCCACCGATCACAGAACTGGCGACTCTGCTGGGGAATACTTAAAGTGAGGTGTACCTTAGGATAGCTCATACTTATGTTTTCAATTGCTTTGTTTTGCTTGCTTTAATATTATTGGGCCTGTCTTGGGAGTTCTATAGATCCTAACCCGGATCTGGGGGATACCTTCTTAGAAAGTAGCAACAAGGCTGTGAGGGAACTATGTGGGGTATACCGACATGGTTGAAACAGTCTGCTACGTTGATGTGGCACTTTGGTATGTACCGGTAACCCTTGAGTTCAGTCAAGGAGAGTACGGGGCCTCCATGTGGTGTCATGAAGCATCAACTGACCTTAGGAACCTTAATTGAACCATCTTGGCCTCTTTAGGGTAGTGAGATAACTGACTTTGGTGCAGTCCGAGGTTGGTTGATACTCGATACTACACTCAATTGAGGGTTGCTTTCCTGGAATATTTCGGTCGCCAGTTCAGTGGCTAAATCGAAACGATGAACAATGAAAGCAATCCAGTGATATTGGGACCCTTAGAACCCGGTTACTTCTGATAGGACAGGTTGAGCCCACCAACTTCAAGAGGGTAATACCCAGACCCCATGCTAGCCTAAACTCTAAGGGTTTCTCTTGTGTGACTTGTGTGCCTTCCAACTTGACTACTTGCATGCTTGTTATCTGACACTTGAGTTTCTTGCAGGTTTTGTTTATAGTCCTTAATTGGGACTCATAACAGGGTTTACTAAGTTTCTTGCAGGTTTTGTTTATAGTCCTTAATTGGGACTCATAACAGGGTTTACTAAGTTTCTTGCAGGTTTTGTTTACAGTCCTTAATTGGGACTTATAACAGGGTTTACCTACATTACCCCATGCATAGCATAACATCATACCATTGCATACATCCCGCATAAGGACTAATCCGTTTCAAGGATCTCAAGGGCTTGTGATGTAGGTCATGATGAACCAACTGTCCAGCAAGGGGCAAAGGGAATTTATTTTCCTCTAGCCAAGGTTATCAGGGGCTATGGCCCACTGGATATGGTGAGCCTTTGACCCTTGAAGAAGGACTCTCAACAACATGCAGTTCCTTCAATCAAGCTATCGGATCCCAACTCTAATGATTTTCTTGTTTACCCCGCGAAATCCTTGAAAACATTGCATATATATACAGACATATCATTGCATAACAGGTACCCTTTTGACAGGTCACTTACCATCTCCGCTGTTTATTTCAGTAATGGCTTCCCAACAAGATAACCAGGATCTTCAGGCTCAAGAGATTCAGTTCAGAGATATCTTCCTAAGCCTATCCAAGGGGCAGGAAGAGTTGAGGACACTCCTTATGGGGAATTTGGCCAAGCAAAGTCCCGAAGATGACAAGGACGAGCAGCTGAAACGTCTGCAAGCTGAGGTAGATACGATGAAAACCCAGATGCTGGGACAAAGGGCTCTCATCCAAAGTTTAGCTCGGGAGCAAGGAGAGTTGAGGGCCATGATCAGTCAGCTTCATCACGACATGAAGCAACCAGCCCAAGTCAGGGACCAGGTCATTGAACAACTTCCAAGAGGACAAAGGTCTGGTCCAATGAATAGACCTCTCCAAGCTGCTATCACTTCACAGGTCCAACCACGACCTCGCCAAGAACAACGGGCTGATCAGAGCAAGCCAGACAAGCCTAAAAGGAAGTTCACCAAACTCAACGTGTCACCGTCTCAAGCTTTACAACAATTGTTAAGGTTAAATCTAGTGACGTTAAGGGACCCTCCTAAGCATCTCAACACAACCTCCCTAAAGTACAATCCTGAGGAAAGATGTGCATACCACTCTGACAGTCCAGGACATGACACCGACAACTGCTGGGCTTTGAAGAATAAGATTCAAGATCTGATTAATGAAAGAGTTATGGATTTCACCCAGATAGGCCAAGCTAAATGCTCCTGCCATCCCTACAAGATGCACCAATCGAAGTAACAAGCCCTGAGACTAGAAGACTTGTGTTTATTAGAATTTTCAAGTTGTAACTTTCTTTTGACTGTTCAAACATTTATTCATGATTAAACATTGTTAGTTCATTAATGCATCGCATATGTCTGTTTTGAAGCAATATATTCGCATTCACTATATGCAAACTGTTTTCATATTTTTGTGACGGTCAACTCTCAATAATTCTAAGCCTCTTGAGGGAGGATGACGAAAACGATACCACGATCTTTACAGTATGCTTTTGAACAGACCCCGCTGATGAGGTACAAACATTGTTTCAATTCCTAAACATTGGAGTTATAAGGAAGATAATCCCTCGTCAACCCCTCTGAGCCAAAGAAGTAGGAGTTTTTCTTTTCGAAATTTAAACCCTTAATCATAACCTGGGGCAGGGTAGTCCCTCAGTTGATCCAAGTGCATAACGAATGGCACCAAAGAGGTCCTTACAAAACAAAAGACAGTGATGGTTCCGAACAATCATACAGATAGGCAGTCATTATATCTCAAAAAATAAAAACCCATTAAGTCAAAACCTATGAAGGAGACTTACAAAACTGGGGCATCCCGCTGACTGTAATCACAAAAGAAACAGTTCAGGCAAAAAAAATAGGGATAATAAAATCAAAAAAAGAGGTCACACAAACCCTCAACAAAAAGAAATGACTGCCCATTCAGAATAAATCATCATTATCTGAACCATCATTGGTATATCAAAGCAAAGACTCAAACAAGGTCTAACGCACGATCATCTAAGTTTAGGTTTGAAGAACATCACGAAGAGCGGGTGGGTACAAATAAATTTGAGCCTTTATCCTTTGTTTCTTGAACCGTGAACCAAGTCACGTTATAACCCTTAAAAGTCCTAGCTGAAGCATGGGTTAGTTCGAAAGCATACTGTTACAAAGGTATCCTGACTCCTTAAGGCTTGCTATAAAATATTGAGTTGACATCACATTTTACAAAATTTGCTGGTTTTACTGAAAAATGCATTTTTCAAAAACTTCAAGACAGACATAAGCTTTGCATTTTTGACATAACTTTGTTTGCGTATGACCTTTTGTTTGAACAGCATAGAAGTTCGCACGACGAATGTCTAATGAACAAAAGCACTTCCAATCAAGGGGCAGACATGATCATGGGCTACCATCTGGAGCAGTTAAGTCAAGATTCGGAGAATCTCTCAAAGGCCAAATAGCCTGGGGCAAATCTCCGCCTGAGTCACTTGGGGCATTCCAGCAATGAATCTTGCCTGATCAAACATCTTCTGGGGGTATGACAAAACACTTCTAACAGGGGCAACTCCCTATATTCTGAGAGCGTGGACATAGTCGAAAAATACTACGCATAATCAAAGACCCGCTAGGTTGACATACCTAGGAAAAAATAAGGGCTTCCCGACGAACCAAAAGGGTTCGGGCAAAAATAAGGGATGAAAGAAAAAAAAATCTGTATACCCGGCAAGTCGAAAACCTGAAAAGGCGGCTTGGGCAAAAATGGGTATCCCGGTGGACTGAAAACCCGAAAGGGCGGTCCAGGCAAAAATTAGGGATCAAATCGTACGACTATGTCCCGTCATCTTGTCACTTGCCTACCAGAAGAAGATTTGTCAAATCGGCAGTCCTCAAGCACCTCTACAGGTACCTTCTCCTGCAGAAACAGGGGCAATAATGAGTTGTCCAAACGATCTAGTTGCTCTGTCAACCAAGGTACCAAGGTAGGTTCGGCTGAAGAATGTAACCAAGTTACCTCAACTCCACACAGAGTAAGACCCGATTTCAGTAATACTCCCCCGAGCAGAGTTTGGTCTCCCAATCAACCCTGAAAAGGCACAGTATCCTCCAGCAAGTCAGCGATACTCTCCCCGAGCAGAGTTATACTCCGTCAGCCTTAAGGAAGTTGGATTACCCCCAGAAGATCTCAACATTCCTCAGCGGAGTCTACAAACATCCTCAACAAGCATCCCCGGCATTCTTGATCTAAGATTGTTCTCCGGCGGAATCTAGACATCCAGCGGAGCCCCTCCCCAGTACGGTCCAAAGTCTCCCCAGGAGAGTTGAATCAATCTCCCCAGTAGGAAGCTTATCCCCAGTAGATTCTGGAAGCTTATCCTTTGCAGAGCATATCTCTCCCCGTCTTTATTCAGAAGGTTATTCTTCGCCAGAGCTTATAACTGGGTTATCCTCAGCTAATTGCCACGGAAAGGTCGTCCTCGGCGAAGTCTTACTATCCCCAGCGGAGTTCCTCAAATCGCCAAAGCGTAACTCAATAATGGTATCCCCGGCGGAGTTCTCATACAACATCTCAGCGAAGTACCTCTCTTCCCACAGAGTATTTTCCCCAGCAAGATCGCTAGAGTAATTTTCCCCGCAGAGTAATCTCTCCAAGCTTATTCCCCAACGGGGTCATCTCCTCCTACCGGTTTATCCTTGCAATCATTTTCCCCAGCGGAAACGAAGAATTCTCTACTCTTCAAACATCAGCCCAGGATTAGCTCCCGGCATTCGTCAAGGATTTATTTTCCTAGACAAAAAATACATTCGCAAACATCACATTTTCATACATGATATAAACATCACATTCTACAATCCCATTGGTTATAAACGTCATGACACCGCGCATTCCATGCACCATGACATTGCATATAACTAATGTTTTGCCTTTTTTCAGGAAAGTTCAATACAAAGATGATTACTATCAACTATCGCAATCCCAGATTCGATTCCTGTATCTAGCCAGGGCATGTCCGTGAGCGATTGATTATGGATTCAATACCTGTATCCGGTCAAGCATGTCTATGTTAAAAAGATTAAAGAGATAGCTTGGAAACGCCCCAGATATGGATGCTGTTCTTTTGCTTATTAAAAATTCCTTTCTAGATATGGTTCAGATGTGACCCAGGCATGGCGACGTTCTGACACTTATTCCAGATTTCTTCTCAGATATAACTTAGAGATGCTCCGGATACGGAGGCTATTCTATTGTTTATTCAGAGATCTCCTTCTAGATATGGTTCAGATGTGACCCAGGCATGGCGACGTTCTGATACTCATTCCAGATTTCCTTTCAGAGATAGCTTGGAAATGCTCCAGATATGGATGCTGTTCTTTTGCTTATTCAAGACTCCTTCTAGAGATAGTTCAGATGTGACCCAGGCATGGTGTTGTACCCCAAAATTTGCCCTCGCATTTTGCTACAAACAATCTCAGCTTCAGACATTTCCTGACTTTTCAAACTGGCGCAAGAATCGGACAAACGGACTTTTCTTGACATTCAAGCAAAATTAGGATTTTTTACTGATGTTCAGAGCTCTGATTTGTCTCATACAGTTGGCTTAGGGTTGGGATGATTTTTGGTTCAATTCTGATCAGGCGAGCGTTATCTAGCATTTAATCAGAAATTAAGGTGTTATGGGCATATTCTCAGAAGAATTTAAGTTCTACCGCACTTTGCAGTTTATCCCGATTCGTATTAAAATTCGCGTTATCTCGATTTAATCGGTAAATGAGGCAGTTGGTGGGAATTCACCAGTCAAAAGGGATGTGTGCAATGTGGAATTACAGTGCTTGGCAAAAGAATCAGTAAAAAAAAAGAAGAGGGATTGCATCTGATTAAGTTTTTGTGTTCGGATAATGGATATGGCGAATTCATTTATTTTGATCATTGAAGGTTTAGTTGACTATTTATGATTCTAAGAATTAAAATATTTGAAGTTAAACCTTCATTTTATTTTATTTCAAGGGACTATAAATAACAATTGAACAATTAAAGAAAAGGAATTGAAAGAAAAATTAAATAGCAAATGAATTTTTTATTTCACATTTAATAATTGTTACAATTGTTATTATTTGAATATTTATTACAAAGTATTTAAATAATAATAATGTACAAGAATTAAACTGAAAAAAATAAAAATTCTATCCTATTTCTAAATTCTTCATTCTCCACTTCATGCCGATGCTCCATTTTTTTATCTGCAAAAAGAAAGAGAAAGTCAGAAAGCATTAAAATTGGAAAAGATAGTTAAAAATTGCTCATCATTAGGGGCCACTGACTGGGATCAGTTGACCCTCTCTGCAAACCACGGGATTTCTCCCGGTTCACAGAGAGGGAAGATTTTTTATTTCATTTCATGAAATGCAAATGCATAATTTCTAAAAATTCAAGACTGCATAAGAATCTCAATTTCCAATTCAAACTAAACTGAAAAAGTCCAATTCCAACTTTCCACCCAAAGCAAAAAGGAAATTGCTGTCAAAATGCCTAAGGATTACCCAAAGGTATACTTGCTGCAAAGTCAAAATGCCAAATATCAAAGAAGTGCAAAGCTGTCAAAGGCAGAAGGATAATGCAGAGAAGTATATGCAAACAAGGTAATATGTTTTCATCATTTCCCAGCATGAGAGAGGGCCCCTTCAGAACCTTAGGACAATACAAATCATATAATAATTCTGAGTTGTACTATGAGTGAGAAAAAGAGAGATAAAAGAGCATAGGCAGAGTTCAGGTTAGGCATAGGCAGTAGGACAGCAGAAAAGATATACAAAAAAGAAGACACATTTCAGCATGGTTCAAAACTACACAGCATGGACAGTTACTAGAAATGGAAAAGATGCCAAAAAATTTCGTCAAACTACCCAACAAGCATGGATCAAAAGAAAACCAAAGTTTGAAATATGGTTAGGCGCCAAAGACCAATAGCAAAAGGACGAATTAATGCAAAAAAAGAGACTGATTGAGCCAAGCACCAATATCACCCATATAACTCAGAACTGAACCAAGATAAAAAAAAAGGCTCATACCTGCCTAACAAAAATACAAGTTATCAAAACATAATCAAACCTCCTGTCAACAGAGAACCTGCAAACTTAGTTGTCTCAAGCCAATACACAGTCCAACCTCACAAGAATCCATCAAACTGAAGCAAGCTAAAACGCCTAACAAAAAGCCTACTGAACCTGTCCCAAACCTCACATAACCTGTAAACTGAGTTATCTCAAACCAATGCCAAAAAACCAAAACTGAACCAGCATAATCCCACCCCCTGTCAATTTCTTTTCATCTTTGATAACAATACCATAACCAAAACAAAACTGAGTTATCAAGCCAAGCATCAGTCAAAAACAATACCATAACCAAAACAAAGCTGAGTTATCAAGCCAAGCATCAGTCAAAAACAATGCCATAACCAGAAACTGCATCACCACGGCCTCAGAATCTCTTCATCATTGGCCAAACCCAACATACTGTCAACATAACCCCTCAACAGAAGCAAAGGCAACACGAGAGAGAAAGAAGCATACAATACTCAGGCAACAAGACTCAAGGCAACAACTGTTCAAAGAGCATTCGAGACCAGTTCACAAGCATACAGCATCTCAAGCAAATACTCAAGCAACAATTCCAAGAACATACAGAACACAAAGGCAACACGAGAGAAGGAGAAGCATACAAATTCCCAAAGGCATCACAGTAAGAAGAAAAAGATAAAGAGGTGAATCAAAAAGAGCTTCTCAGAACACATCATCATCAAAGCCCTAAACATAGCAAAAGAACGAAAGTACCAGGAAAGCAAGCTCAAAGATTCATCATAGTACTGCATCCCTCACTGTTCCGGCCTCCGAAGCATCACACTCTCCGCCTCTCCTCCATCTCCCAAACGAAGGTAGCCATTCTTCTCCCTTTCTCTTCTTCACCACCTCATAATATCATAAGTTTAAGAATCAAAGTTCAAACTAAAACAACGCATGTAATTCATAAAAGAAAAATGAGCATAAAGATTAAAACCGAACCTCGTGCACCAAGATTGCTGGGTCCGCGCCATGGAGGGAAGAGAGGGTTGAACGATGATGCTGGTGGCCGGAGATAAGCACTCAGGGAAGCGAGATAATCGAAGAAGACGAACCCAACACAGCGCCGCTGCTAACCCTAACCTTCGTTCATTACCAAACTGAAACATTTGCCTAACCCTAAATTCGTTCGCCTGAACCATGGGCCTGACCCGTTCCCCATTTGCTTTAAGCCCAATTAATTCAGAAACAATGCCAATCAGCATTTTATAGTTATTTTTTCTACTTAACCATTTATATAGTATACTAACCTTTTTTTATTTTTTTATTTCATTTTTATAAACAATGTTTTTTTTATTTATTATTCTTTGTAAAAATACTCACTTAATTAAAAAAAATACATTTTTTTTATATATATCATAAGGCTAAGACATTTTTTTGATAAGATATTTTGTACATACATATTATATTAAAAATTAATTTTTGTACATATCATATAAATAAAAATTGAAAACATTTTCTTTAGATTAATACACATTTGTATATAAAATACCAAAATACATTTTTTATACATAATTAAATTGAAACTTTTTAATTAACATGCACATTTGTACATACCAATTCAAATACATTTACTTTCTAAATATCGAAATTCACAAACATTTGACTAAAATACTTTTAATTAAAACTTAATGTTTTAATCAAAACACTTCATTTTTTCTTTTGTACATAATTAACATATAAGTCACAAATATAAGATTAAAACATATATCTAGGTCAAACCCTAATATGCTTCAATTCCATTTCGCACTTGTACATAATTACACAATTCATATACATACACATCTCACATTTACACTTACACAATATATTGCCCTATACACATTTTATCTTATATTCGTACATTCGATATTTACATTTTGATTGTGACATTCGATTTGGTTGTAAATACTATAAGTCTCATCCCCTTGTACATTTATATCCCCACTCCCTGATACTATTTTGTAATAGCGTAGATTTACATTCCGCAATTTACAGTTTTCCAATTATACCATGTTTAGACCTAGGGTTGGTATGTACATAAAATCAATCGCTAGATAACCTAATACAAGACAAATGCATGTAATCAATACACAATCACACTTGCACCCTCTAGGGTAATCCCACATGTTGCCTTCCAAAATGGGCCATGCTTGCACGTCGAGTATCTTTGGCAAAATAAAAGCAAATGATCACAAGTCCCTCAAAGTGTTGCCTAAATGGAATGATCATAGTCCCTTCGAAATAATTGCCAAAGACACTTGGCATCATTGCATTCATGGTCCATACGATGACCCACGCCCGTCCCGAATAAACTTCCTAAATACAAGATTGCCTACCAATTTCAATGGTAGAACAAAATTGTCAAAAGGGGTTAAAACACGACGAAAATCTTTGAGAAAGCTTTAGGGTAGATAAACTCTTAAGTACTTGTCAATTTGCAAAGAAAATACTTGCCTAATTTCAAAACCCACTTCACCAACACTTTCAAAAAATCAAACTTTTCAAACCCTTGAAACACCTTTTTAAAAGATAAAACACCTTTTGTAAAACATTCGAGTAAAGAATTGTTACAAGGTTAGCCTAACACAAGGCATCTTTTCAAAGTATTTTCAAAACAACACACAAAGCACCATTTCATACAATTGAAAACCAAGGCAAGATTGATCTAAGCAAGTACCTAAGAGCCCATGGATAACCATGGATGAAAAGGGTGCTAATACCTTCCCTTTTCATAATCTACCCCCCGAACCCACGAAATATCTCAAAAGGTTTTTGCTGTGCTTTTTTAACCTTTCCTTTAGGATAAAATAAAAAGTCGGTGGCGACTCTTGCTCAACCGCACAAGTGCGAATACGAACGCAAAACACTAGTCAGTTCTCCCACCGTATCACAGAACTGGCGACTCTGCTGGGGACTACTTTTAAGTGGGGTTACCTTAGGGCTTAGATCACCTTCTTACATGACTAATTGGTTGAATTGCTTGCTTTATACCTTGGCTCTATTGTTTGGGTTTATAATCCTCCACCCGGATTTTGGGAAACATTCATAGATAGCAATACGTTGTGGAAACTGTGCGGGGTATACCGACACGGTCTAAGCAATAGCTATATTAGTGCGACATATTTGTGGGTACCGGTAACCCTTGAGTTCAATCAAGGAGAGTACGGGGCCGCTGAGCGATGTCACTAAGCACTAATGACCTAGAACCTTACTTGACCATCTTGGCCTTTTATTAGGGGTAGTGAGATGACCGGCTTTGGTGCAGTCCGAAGTTGGTAGATACTCGATACTACACTTATTGAGGGTTGTTTTCTTGGAATATTTTGGTCGCCAGTTAAGTGGCTAAACCAAAACAATGAACAATGAAAACGATCCAGTGATATTGAGCTCCTTAGAACCCGGTTACTATTTATAGGACAGGTTTTTAAGCCAACTACACTAAAGAGGGTACTTACCTATGAAACCCCATGCAAGCCTGAAACTAGGGTTTGGTGTGATTTGCTTGTACACATGTTTTATGCATACATCATAAACATCATGAAGCATCATATGCATTTACTAACCATTTCAAGGGTTTGGACCTTCATCATTGTTCTTGTTTTGTAGGTCATGGAAATACCTCGCCGAAATACCATTCAAGTCAACCTTGTGAGAATCTCTCCTCAACTCAAGGAGATCACTTCAAGAATTCCGGAAAATTCATCCTTCAGTGAAACACATGGTAGACTGCTCAACCTAGTCAACACCAACATTGAAGAAGACATGATGAAAGTGCTATTTCAGTTCTTTGACCCCCTTCACCATTGCTTCACTTTCCCGGATTATCAGTTGGTGCCCACTTTGGAGGAGTTTTCTCAACTCCTAAGAATCCCTATCCTTAATCAACTACCCTTCAACGGTACGGAGAAGGAACCAAAGCCTGAAGATGTTGCTCAAGCATTACATCTACAACCGTCTGAAATCAAGGGGCATTGGGAAACCAGAAGCGGCGTCAAAGGATTCTTAGCAAAATTCTTGTTTGAGAAGGCACAAGAATGTTGGAACTCATTGGACCTTCAAGCATTCGAAGAAATTGTGGCACTCCTTATCTATGGGTTGGTCCTGTTCCCAAATCCTGACCAATTGGTAGATGTCAACGCTGTCAAATTCTTCTTGTCCAGAAATCCAATACCAACATTGCTTGGAGACATCCTTCACTCATTTTACACACGAACAATGAGAAAGAGGGGTGTTCTCATGTGCTGCACTCCTATCCTCGCAAGGTGGTTTATTTCGCACCTTCCACAATCTGTCTTGAAGAATGATCAAGGTATAAGGTGGTCCCAGCGATTGATGACTCTCACTCATTCTGATATACATTGGTGTTCTCGGTCCAGAGAAAATATCATCATCGTCGATCGTTGTGGGGAATTTCCTAATGTCCCCTTACTTGGAATTAGGGGAGGTATCACCTACAACCCTTGCCTAGCTTTGAGGCAATTTGGGTACGCACGGAGGGATGGCCCTCATGACATGCTGATTCCTAGCCTAGTTTTTGACTTCGACGACGATACGCAAGGACTTCGCCAAAGGTTCATCAGAGCTTGGAGAAAACTCAACAAGGTTGATAGCAAGACTCTGGGACACAAGAACTCCATCCCTCTTGAGCCCTACCTCAAGTGGGTGCGAGCCCGAGCCCAAAGTCTGATGATGCCTTATCCCCATGTACTCCCAGTGATTAAGGAGCCCGTCAATGAAGGAGAGGTCCCCTACACCATCCTGCATCCAGACATGCCTACATCGTGGGAGGAAATGCAGAGGAGTTGGGTTCAGCTCAAGGAGGAACGGAACACTTTTGAAGCTAGCTACTACGCCAGTGAAAAGAAGGTTCTGGAGCTTACCCGCCGACTCCACGAGCAAGAGGCCCTCAACACCTACATCGCACCGAAGAGGATGCGCAATGTCTTTCTGCCTTGAGAGGTTTATGTTGTAACATTTGGCCCATGGGGCATTTATGTATTAACAGATTTCTTCTTAATATGACGTGCGTTCTTCTTTGTCTGAAACAATTTTGAATGTCCCAAATCCTTGAATGCATTGCATACATCAGCATACCATTCATCATGTGCATAAGCAGGTCTCGCTCCAGGTTTCCTTATCTATCTGCTGTTTATTTCAGTAGGATGGATCTCGAGCAAACGGTCAAAGACCTACAAGCCCAGAATGCACAATTCCAGCAACTCTTGACGACCTTGGTCAAGAGTCAAGAGGATATCAAGGCTCATCTGGAGAGCAAGGACCCAGTGAAGAAGAAAAAGAGGGTCGGAGTGGCTACTTTGGGGAGAAGATTTGACAGAGAAGCTCGGAGGGTGCTCGAATTTCCTCCTACTTCTGATGAAGGGACTAGTAAAAGAGATCGGGTTGCGGTGCCTTCCGAGTCTGATGCAGAGGAGGAAGAGGTTGAAGAGGACGAGGATTATTCGGACCAGCAGTATCCTCCAGCTGATGACAAGTACAAGGGTTTAGAAGACAGATTGGCTGCCATGGAATTGCAGAGGGTACCGGGTTTGGATTTCGAAGACATGGGCTTGGTCGCCGGAATTGTGATTCCCCCAAAATTCAAGGTGCCAGCGTTTGTAAGGTATGACGGGCTGTCCTGCCCCAAAATGCACCTCAGGTCCTATGTGAGAAAGATCCAGCCCTATACAACTGATAAAAATCTCTGGATTCATTTCTTTCAAGACAGCCTGTCGGGAGCCCAGTTGGAATGGTTTTATCAGTTAGAAGGAACCAGTGTCAGGAATTGGGAAGATTTGGCCACCGCTTTCTATAAATAATACCAGTATAATTCCGATCTTGCTCCTACCCGTACCCAACTTCAGGGTATGTCGCTAGGAACAAGTGAGGGATTCAAGGAATACGCACAAAAGTGGAGGGATTTGGCTGGCAGGGTGCAGCCTCCTTTAACCGATCGTGAGCTCGTTGATATGTTTCTTGGGACCCTATCTGGGCCATTTTTCAATCATTTAATTGGTAACTCTTCCGCGGGGTTTACTGATTTGATCTTAACGGGCGAAAGAATCGAGGCTGGCATCAAGTCAGGAAAAATTCAGAAGGGTGTCGCTGCAAGTATGGAGAAGAAGCCGTTTAAGAAGGAGACAGCTATGGTATATTCTCAAAGGAGAGCAGGGAAGATGGAGCGTCGGCCGACTGTGGGGGCCGTAATGATTCAAAACACTCCGAGTGAGCAGCCTCGCTACAACCAATCCAGACCGAATCAGCAACGGGTGGAAAGGCCACAACGGCAGTTCACTCGTATTAATATGACCCCAGCGCAGGTGCTTCCCCATCTGTTGAAATTGAATCTTGCCTCTATCAAAGAGGCGCCAAAGAATGTAAATACATCCTCTCCACACTACCATGCCAATGCTAAGTGCGCCTATCATTCAGACAGTGTTGGGCATGACACCAACGATTGCTGGGCCCTCAAGCATAAGATCCAGGACTTGATAGATGCCAAGGAGGTAGAGTTTGACGCTCCAGAAAAGCCCAATGTGATCTCTGCACCTATGCCGAAGCACGGTCGGAACGTCAACGCCATTGAGGAGGATCGGTATGTTGCTGACGTTAGTGATCTGACTACTCCACTGTTAACCATTAAGCTAAATTTGTTAAGGGCCGGGATCTTCCCGGGATGTAAAAAAGACTGTTACTGTTGCCACTCTCTGCCGTTGGATTGTCCGCTACTAAAGGAAGGCATCCAAGGCCTCATGAATAGCCGACAAATTTTGTTCGAAAAAGTTCCTGTTGTTCCAGTTCGTGTTGAAAATATCTCAATCATAACCATTCACGCCAATCTTTCCGAGGCCGTCAAAAAGCCAGTTAAGATTACACCAGCTGCAAAGTCTATACCTTTGAAGATAACAAGGCCGGGGCCAGTTCCCTATGTCTCCGAGAAGTCGATACCTTGGAACTATGGTGGTGACATCTACTACCATGGTATCAAGCAAGTTGAAATAATTGAAGAAAATTCAGATGATGATGATGAAGCCAGCATTAGCAACATTGCGGGCACCAGCAAAATCACCAGGAGTGGGAGGATATTTTCTCCAGAGATTGCTCCTCCAAAAGCAGTCTTTGGACCCTCATCAGTAAAATAAATCATCCCTGCACCAGCAAGGCTCTCTGCCAGAACTCCTTTGATCAAAGAAATTTTCGTTCCTAGTGCTGTCTCTCCTACCATCGCCGATAAGGGAAAAGGAATACAAGATGAGCCCGTCAGGACGAGGGCTCAACCCTTGGTGATTCCGGAAGCTTCCAAGAAAGAGATGGACGAAATTTTGAGGATAATCAAGAAAAGTGATTATGATGTGGTGGAACAGTTGGGGCAAACCCCCTCCAAGATCTCCATGTTGGCACTGTTGCTTTGCTCAGAAGCGCACGCTCAAGCTTTGATTAAGTTTCTAAAGGCAGCTCATGTGCCCCAAGAAACTTCTGCAGATCAATTTCAACATTGCGTGGCTAGCCTGACTGCAGACAATGGATTAGGCTTTTCTGATGCCGACCTGACCCCTAAAGGCCGAAATCACAATGATGCGTTGCATATCTCAATCGAGTGTCGCGGAACCACCCTTGCGCATGTTTTGGTTGATACCGGTTCGTCGCTGAATGTTTTGCCTAAGAAGGCCTTGGACCGGCTAGATTGCGAAGGGTTGGAATTGAAGCCGAGTGATATCGTCGTCAGAGCCTTCGATGGGTCGAAAAGAATGGTCCATGGAGAAGTTGAAATTCCTGTCAAGATAGGTACCGAGGTGTTCAAATCCACTTTCTATGTAATGGACATCCGTCCATCATACTCCTGCCTGCTGGGTAGACCTTGGATACACCATGCTGGGGCAGTCACCTCCTCCTTGCACCAAATGCTGAAATATCCTGTAAAGGGAAAAATCATTACTGTCCATGGGGAGGAAGAGTACATGATTAGCCATTTAAATTCTTTCCGGTACGTGGAAGTCGAAGGGGAGTTCATTGAGACACCGTTTCAACATTTCGAAGAAGTACTCCCTCAAATAGCAGTGGCGAAGTTGGCAGCTGAGACACCAAGACAGATGGCCAGGATGGCATCTCTGGAGGATGCAAGGGCTGCAGTTAAAGAAGGAAAGAATTCAGCATGGGGGGAGCTACCCGATTTTCCGTATAAGGTTGATAAGCTTGGATTAGGTTTCACCACCGCTGGTCAGAAGGCCATGCGCCGGTCAAAGATTGAGAGGGCACCAGTCAAGATTTCTCCTTACCAAATCAACGCCCTGGAAGATGAAGACAAAGAAAGCAACTTTGAAGAGTGGATTCATCCGACTGTCAGAGGAGGGCTGAGCAATTGGGAGGCTAAAGACTTTGTCCCCGTCATTTTTATTCCTCAGTAATTTATCTATCAAACATTTTCTATTTTGGTCTGTAATATTTTACTTTCAAACAATCAGTACACTATCTTTCCACCTCCTGCCTTACCCGGGGCATGTAGGTCCACTTGTAAGGGTTTTGACTATCTTTCATATTCATATGCCATGTTTAATGATTCATTGGACGTTTTTCATTTGATAAACTGTTTGTGTTCATTATCTTTCCTTTTGCGTTTTTTTGTCGTTGTTTAAGGATGGCTACCCCTTACACACACCCACCACTCACCAATGCAGGTACCCATCCACCCCGGATTCCATGGGTGACTATTCTGCTGTATCTTTCAATAACTCTGAAGACCTGGTCAATCTAGCCGAGTATGAGGACGACGAAGGTTGTGAAGTACCCGGGGAACTAGCCAGACTCCTGCAACAAGAGGAAAGGGCCATCTTACGCATGAAGAGCCGTTGGAAACTATTAACTTGGGAACCGAGGAGAATCGGAAGGAGGTACAAATGGGTGCCAATCTGGAACCAGAAGTCAAGAAACGCTTGGTACAGTTACTGAATGAGTATGTTGAAATCTTCGCTTGTTCCTATGAAGACATGCCGGGCCTAGACACCGACATCGTGGTTCACCGTCTCCCCACAAGAGAAGACTGTCCACCGATCAAACAAAAAGTTCGCCGAATGAGGCCTGACATGTCCGAAAAAATCAAAGCAGAAGTGATGAAGCAGTTCAATGCTGGCTTTCTGGCTGTTACGTCCTATCCTCAATGGGTCGCTAATATTGTGCCAGTACCTAAGAAGGATGGCAAAGTCAGAATGTGTGTGGACTACAGGGATTTGAATAGGGCCAGCCCTAAGGATGATTTTCCGCTACCTCATATTGACATCCTGATTGACAATACAGCTCAGCATAAGGTGTTTTCTTTCATGGACGGATTCTCGGGCTACAATCAAATCAAAATGGCCCCCGAGGACATGGAGAAAACAACTTTTGTCACGCAATGGGGCACTTTCTGTTACAAAGTGATGCCGTTCGGGCTGAAGAACGCAGGAGCAACTTATCAACGCGCCATGGTAGCTCTATTTCATGACATGATACATCATGAGATTGAAGTTTACGTAGACGATATGATAGCTCGGTCACAAACAGAGGAAGAGCACCTTGAACATCTGGAAAAGCTGTTTGCCAGATTGAAAGAATACAAGCTCAGGCTAAATCCAAGTAAATGCACTTTTGGAGTTAGGTCCGGTAAACTCCTGGGATTCATTGTAAGCAACAAGGGCATTGAAGTCGACCCGGCAAAAGTAAAAGCAATACAAGAGATGCCTGCCCCTCGTACTGAAAAGGAAGTTAGAGGTTTCTTGGGGCGCATAAACTATATTGCCAGATTCATTTCACATCTGACTTCTACCTGTGAGCCAATTTTCAAACTCTTGAAGAAAGATCAGGTAATTGAATGGAACGACGACTGCCAAGCTGCTTTTGATAGAATCAAGGAATATTTGCTAGAACCTCCTATTCTGATGCCACCCGTCGAAGGAAGACCATTGATCATGTATTTGACCGTTTTGGACAATTCAATGGGATGTGTTTTGGGCCAGCATGACGAGTCTGGTCGAAAAGAGCATGCTATTTATTACCTTAGCAAAAAGTTTACCGACTGTGAGACTCGCTACTCGCTGCTCGAGAAAACTTGCTGCGCTTTGGTATGGGCTGCTCGCCGACTAAGACAGTATATGTTGACTCATACTACCTTGTTGATATCCAAAATGGACCCTATCAAATATATCTTCGAAAAGCCCGCTTTATCAGGAAGGATAGCCAGATGGCAAATGATCTTGACCGAGTATGACATCCAATACACCACCCAAAAGGCTATAAAAGGGAGTGTGCTAGCTGACCATCTGGCTCATCAGGCTATCGAAGACTATCAACCCATGAGATTTGATTTCCCAGACGAGGACATCATGAGTTTGGACAACATTAAAGGTGACGGACCGTATGACGGACCCGAAAAGGGATCCCGATGGACCCTGTACTTTGATGGTGCCTCAAATGCACTTGGAAACGGCATTGGCGCGGTACTTATTTCTCCGGAAGGATGCCACACTCCTTTCACGGCCCGACTTTGTTTCAGCTGCACAAACAATATGGCGGAGTATGAAGCCTGCATCTTTGGTCTCAAGGCTGCCATAGACTTGGGGATCAAATCTCTGATCGTATTCGGGGACTCGGCTTTGGTCATTAGCCAAATCAAAGGAGACTGGGATACCAAGCATCCTAATCTTATTCCATACAAAGAACATGTTCTGACATTATTGCCTCACTTCGAGCAGATTACCTTCGAGCACTTTCCGCGAGAAGAGAATCAGCTAGCAGATGCTCTAGCCACAATGTCCTCCATGTTTAAACTCAACTGGGATAACGAGGCTCCCCAAATCACCATCGAGCGAATGGATGAACCCGCGCATTGTCACGAGATTAACACCGAAGAAGTAGTGGAACAACCTTGGTTCCATGAGATCAAAAGGTATCTCGAGACCCAAGATTATCCTGAAGGAGCTTCCGTGAATGACAAGAAGTTCTTAAGGAAATTCGCTGCTAAGTTCTTCCTGAGCAACGACATCCTTTACAAACGAAGCCATGATTGTGTATTACTCCGATGTGTTGATAAGGCTGAAGCAGAGTTAATCATGACTGATATACACAGCGGCACATTTGGCACTCACCTAAGCGGGCATACAATGGCTAAGAAGATCCTAAGGGCAGGCTATTATTGGTCTACCATGGAGGCTGATTGCCATCAACATTCCCGTACTTGTCACAAGTGTCAAGTCTATGCTGACAAAGTTCATGTCCCTCCGGTTCCTCTCAACGTCCTAACTGCTCCATGGCCCTTTGCAATGTGGGGCATTGATATGATTGGAGAGATCAAACCCACGGCTTCCAACGGACATCGCTTCATCCTGGTTGCCATTGACTACTTCACTAAATGGGTCGAAGCAGCTTCCTTCGCCTCCGTCACCAAAAATGTGGTTGCCCGCTTTAT
Source organism: Vicia faba (assembly GCA_948472305.1). Taxonomy (NCBI): domain Eukaryota; kingdom Viridiplantae; phylum Streptophyta; class Magnoliopsida; order Fabales; family Fabaceae; genus Vicia; species Vicia faba. Next base: position 1,449,314,262 of record OX451736.1, read on the forward strand.
CAAGCAAAATCTCATATGTCGGTATGGTGTTCCAGACAGAATCATCACAGACAACGGTACCAATCTGAATAATACAATGATCACTGCATTATGCGAACAGTTCAAGATTTATCATCACAATTCATCTCCCTATAGACCAAAGATGAACGGTGCTGTTGAAGCTGCGAACAAAAATATCAAGAAGATTATTCAGAAAATGACAGTCACTTACAAAGACTGGCATGAGATGTTACCATTTGCGCTGCATGGATACCGTACGACGATACGTACCTCAACTGGGGCAACCCCATTTTCTTTGGTTTATGGCATGGAAGCCGTTTTGCCTATGGAAGTTCAGATCCCGTCTCTAAGAATTATGAAGGACGCAGGTTTGAATGAAGATGATTGGATTCAGACCCGACTTGATCAACTCAATCTGATCGACAAAAAGCGACTTGCTGCTATATGCCATGGTCAGACGTATCAAAAACGGATGATCAAGGCCTTCAATAAGAAAGTCAGACGTCAAGTGTATCAAGTCGGAGATCTAGTAGTCAAGCGGATTATATTGCCGCAAAGTGATCCCAGGGGCAAATGGACCCCTACATACGAAGGGCCATTTGTAATCAAGAGCGTATTTTCTGGTGGGGCGATGATTCTGACCACCATGGATGGCGACGATTTGCCACACCCTGCGAACGCAGACATAGTCAAAAGATACTACGCGTAAAATAACCCGACAAGTCGAAAACCCGAAAGGGCGGCTTGGGCAAAAATGGGCATCCCGGTGGATCGAAAACCCGAAAGGGCGGTTCAGGCAAAAATTAGGGACAAAAACAAAAAAATCGTACACCTGGCAAGTCGAAAACCCGAAAGGGCGGCTTGGGCAAAAAGGGGTTTCCCGGTGGATCGAAAACCCGAAAGGGCGATTCAGGCAAAAATTAGGGAATTAAAGCGTATGACTATGTCTCGTCGGATCACTTCAGGGACAATCTCTTCATCAACCGGTTCCAGGGTTCTGATCAATCCAGCCATCGTCAAACGAAGCATTGAATGGACAGAGGTTCAGAGTTGTGAAAGCTACAGCAGAATGGAATCCCATGGAATTATTTCACATAGCCATCTTTATTTTGTATAAATTTTTCAAATATTTACGACAAGATCCTCTTACTAGGATGATTGTCTCCTTTGTACCCCATACTCAAAGAAAATTAATACGAATACTCTTCCCAAAAATTTGTGTCATTTCCCTTTTTCCTTTCTCTTGCACTATTTGTTTTATTTTGAGAAACGTCCAATGTTTTGTTAAATAGGCATATGCATTTGAAACATGATCACTTCCTAATCAAACCCAAGGAAAAGGATTACTGATAGGATAAAAGTACAGACGGATATTTCGACACCCTCCCAAAGGAAATCCCTCGAGATCTGTAATCCACGTCCCTAACAAACCTTGAGGTCTATCTCCAGCAGACCCTCGGAGCTTATCCCCGTAAGGTTCCGAAAGGTATTCCCCGCAGAGTACGGACGTCCCTTCCAAGTTTTATTCAAAGTTATTCTCACAAAGGCGTAAAACTGGGTTATCCTTGACTAACCATCAAGGGAGGTCGCACTCGCCAGAATTCTTCCCATCCCCAGCGGAGTTCCTCAGAATTCCCCCAACAATAACTTATCAGTACTATCTCCGGAGAAGTTTATCCCCAGCCAAAGAATCTTCCGGAAATCATTTTCCCTCAGATTTAAGCTTCAGTATCCCCAGTAGATCAAAAGCTTCAAATGGTCAATCCCCAGCGAAGTCAGACTTTTAAATCTTCTCCCCACAGAGTTTTTAGAAGAAAATCTTGCATTCCCCAGTAGAGTCTCCAGAGATACATCTCTCCCAAGTTGAAGATTCTCAATCTGGCCTCCCCGACATTAAGTCTACTAGTTTGGTACTCCCCAGTAGAAGACTTCAGGAATTCCCCAGAAGATTGGTATACAATCCAAGCTCCAAGCTCCCCAGCAATGACCCAGGATTTATTTTCCCCGGCGGCAGTCAAGATCCTTCTATCTCCCGATGTCCCGGATTCATCTATCCTATGCAAGACAGCTCTCCAGCTTACATGCACATCCATTTACATTCATAAAACCATGATATACATTGTATCATGCATCATAGCATTGCGTCCAACTAACTTTTCGCCTTTTCAGGTAGGATCAGTCGACAGACTAAAATCATTCAATCTCAAGATTTCTGAAAACAGTTCACAGGTTCTCCAAGTAAACGGATGTTAACCTATCACTTGTTCAGATTCTTCTCAAGACTTCTGAAAACAGTTCATGGATTCTTCCCAAGCAACGGATGTTAATCTATCAGCTTGTTCAGATGCAACCTTCGAATTTAGCTTACGGACGCTTCCCAACAACGGATGCGACTCTATTGCTAATTCAACTTCAAGATTTCTGAAAACAGTTCACAGGTTCTCCAAGTAAACGGATGTTAACCTATCACTTGTTCAGATTCTTCTCAAGACTTCTGAAAACAGTTCATGGATTCTTCCCAAGCAACGGATGTTAATCTATCAGCTTGTTCAGATGCAAACTTCGAATTTAGCTTACGGACGCTTCCCAACAACGGATGCGACTCTATTGCTAATTCAACTTCAAGATTTCTGAAAACAGTTCACAGGTTCTCCAAGTAAACGGATGTTAACCTATCACTTGTTCAGATTCTTCTCAAGACTTCTGAAAACAGTTCATGGATTCTTCCCAAGCAACGGATGTTAATCTATCAGCTTGTTCAGATGCAACCTTCGAATTTAGCTTACGGACGCTTCCCAACAACGGATGCGACTCTATTGCTAATTCAACTTCAAGATTTCTGAAAACAGTTCACAGGTTCTCCAAGTAAACGGATGTTAACCTATCACTTGTTCAGATTCTTCTCAAGACTTCTGAAAACAGTTCATGGATTCTTCCCAAGTAACGGATGTTAATCTATCAGCTTGTTCAGATGCGCCTTCGAATTCAGTTTACGGAAGCTTCCCAACAACGGATGTTGCTCTATTGCTGATCCAATCTCAAGATTTCTGAAAACAGTTCATGGATCCTCCCCAAGTAACGGATGTTAATCTATCAACTTATTTAGATGCGACTTCCTGAAAATGGCTTGTAGGTTCCTCCCAACCACGGATGTCAACCTATTGCCTGTTCAGACCCCCAGTTCAGAAATGGTCCAAAGCTCGGACACTTTCCTAATGTTCCCTTCCAGATGGCATCTTTAAGCCCATCCCCGACAAGTTTCTGTCACTCTCCTAGATGGCATCGTTAAGCCCATCTCCAAATGGCATCTCTAAGCCCATTCCCGCATCCAGTGCTTTGATGAGTGCAAATTTTCGGGCACTCTAGTGTCCAATCTCCTTTCACCTTCAAGTCGCGAAAGGCAAACTTGCCAATCTAACTCTTCAGGTCCAAGAAGATTGAACAGGGGCAACTGTTGTACCCCAAAATTTGCCCTCGCATTTTGCTACAAACAATCTCAGCTTCAGACATTTCCTGACTTTTCAAACTGGCGCAAGAATCGGACAAACGGACTTTTCTTGACATTCAAGCAAAATTAGGATTTTTTACTGATGTTCAGAGCTCTGATTTGTCTCATACAGTTGGCTTAGGGTTGGGATGATTTTTGGTTCAATTCTGATCAGGCGAGCGTTATCTAGCATTTAATCAGAAATTAAGGTGTTATGGGCATATTCTCAGAAGAATTTAAGTTCTACCGCACTTTGCAGTTTATCCCGATTCGTATTAAAATTCGCGTTATCTCGATTTAATCGGTAAATGAGGCAGTTGGTGGGAATTCACCAGTCAAAAGGGATGTGTGCAATGTGGAATTACAGTGCTTGGCAAAAGAATCAATAAAAAAAAAGAAGAGGGATTGCATCTGATTAAGTTTTTGTGTTCGGATAATGGATATGGCGAATTCATTTATTTTGATCATTGAAGGTTTAGTTGACTATTTATGATTCTAAGAATTAAAATATTTGAAGTTAAACCTTCATTTTATTTTATTTCAAGGGACTATAAATAACAATTGAACAATTAAAGAAAAGGAATTGAAAGAAAAATTAAATAGCAAATGAATTTTTTATTTCACATTTAATAATTGTTACAATTGTTATTATTTGAATATTTATTACAAAGTATTTAAATAATAATAATGTACAAGAATTAAACTGAAAAAAAATAAAAATTCTATCCTATTTCTAAATTCTTCATTCTCCACTTCATGCCGATGCTCCATTTTTTTATCTGCAAAAAGAAAGAGAAAGTCAGAAAGCATTAAAATTGGAAAAGATAGTTAAAAATTGCTCATCATTAGGGGCCACTGACTGGGATCAGTTGACCCTCTCTGCAAACCACGGGATTTCTCCCGGTTCACAGAGAGGGAAGATTTTTTATTTCATTTCATGAAATGCAAATGCATAATTTCTAAAAATTCAAGACTGCATAAGAATCTCAATTTCCAATTCAAACTAAACTGAAAAAGTCCAATTCCAACTTTCCACCCAAAGCAAAAAGGAAATTGCTGTCAAAATGCCTAAGGATTACCCAAAGGTACACTTGCTGCAAAGTCAAAATGCCAAATATCAAAGAAGTGCAAAGCTGTCAAAGGCAGAAGGATAATGCAGAGAAGTATATGCAAACAAGGTAATATGTTTTCATCATTTCCCAGCATGAGAGAGGGCCCCTTCAGAACCTTAGGACAATACAAATCATATAATAATTCTGAGTTGTACTATGAGTGAGAAAAAGAGAGATAAAAGAGCATAGGCAGAGTTCAGGTTAGGCATAGGCAGTAGGACAGCAGAAAAGATATACAAAAAAGAAGACACATTTCAGCATGGTTCAAAACTACACAGCATGGACAGTTACTAGAAATGGAAAAGATGCCAAAAAATTTCGTCAAACTACCCAGCAAGCATGGATCAAAAGAAAACCAAAGTTTGAAATATGGTTAGGCGCCAAAGACCAATAGCAAAAGGACGAATTAATGCAAAAAAAGAGACTGATTGAGCCAAGCACCAATATCACCCATATAACTCAGAACTGAACCAAGATTAAAAAAAAAGGCTCATACCTGCCTAACAAAAATACAAGTTATCAAAACATAATCAAACCTCCTGTCAACAGAGAACCTGCAAACTTAGTTGTCTCAAGCCAATACACAGTCCAACCTCACAAGAATCCATCAAACTGAAGCAAGCTAAAACGCCTAACAAAAAGCCTACTGAACCTGTCCCAAACCTCACATAACCTGTAAACTGAGTTATCTCAAACCAATGCCAAAAAACCAAAACTGAACCAGCATAATCCCACCCCCTGTCAATTTATTTTCATCTTTGATAACAATACCATAACCAAAACAAAACTGAGTTATCAAGCCAAGCATCAGTCAAAAACAATACCATAACCAAAACAAAGCTGAGTTATCAAGCCAAGCATCAGTCAAAAACAATGCCATAACCAGAAACTGCATCACCACGGCCTCAGAATCTCTTCATCATTGGCCAAACCCAACATACTGTCAACATAACCCCTCAACAGAAGCAAAGGCAACACGAGAGAGAAAGAAGCATACAATACTCAGGCAACAAGACTCAAGGCAACAACTGTTCAAAGAGCATTCGAGACCAGTTCACAAGCATACAGCATCTCAAGCAAATACTCAAGCAACAATTCCAAGAACATACAGAACACAAAGGCAACACGAGAGAAGGAGAAGCATACAAATTCCCAAAGGCATCACAGTAAGAAGAAAAAGATAAAGAGGTGAATCAAAAAGAGCTTCTCAGAACACATCATCATCAAAGCCCTAAACATAGCAAAAGAACGAAAGTACCAGGAAAGCAAGCTCAAAGATTCATCATAGTACTGCATCCCTCACTGTTCCGGCCTCCGAAGCATCACACTCTCCGCCTCTCCTCCATCTCCCAAACGAAGGTAGCCATTCTTCTCCCTTTCTCTTCTTCACCACCTCATAATATCATAAGTTTAAGAATCAAAGTTCAAACTAAAACAACGCATGTAATTCATAAAAGAAAAAGGAGCATAAAGATTAAAACCGAACCTCGTGCACCAAGATTGCTGAGTCCGCGCCATGGAGGGAAGAGAGGGTTGAACGATGATGCTGGTGGCCGGAGATAAGCACTCAGGGAAGCGAGATAATCGAAGAAGACGAACCCAACACAGCGCCGCTGCTAACCCTAACCTTCGTTCATTACCAAACTGAAACATTTGCCTAACCCTAAATTCGTTCGCCTGAACCATGGGCCTGACCCGTTCCCCATTTGCTCTAAGCCCAATTAATTCAGAAACAATGCCAATCAGCATTTTATAGTTATTTTTTCTACTTAACCATTTATATAGTATACTAACCTTTTTTTATTTTTTTATTTCATTTTTATAAACAATGTTTTTTTTATTTATTATTCTTTGTAAAAATACTCACTTAATTAAAAAAAATACATTTTTTTATATATATCATAAGGCTAAGACATTTTTTTGATAAGATATTTTGTACATACATATTATATTAAAAATTAATTTTTGTACATATCATATAAATAAAAATTGAAAACATTTTCTTTAGATTAATACACATTTGTATATAAAATACCAAAATACATTTTTTATACATAATTAAATTGAAACTTTTTAATTAACATGCACATTTGTACATACCAATTCAAATACATTTACTTTCTAAATATCGAAATTCACAAACATTTGACTAAAATACTTTTAATTAAAACTTAATGTTTTAATCAAAACACTTCATTTTTTCTTTTGTACATAATTAACATATAAGTCACAAATATAAGATTAAAACATATATCTAGGTCAAACCCTAATATGCTTCAATTCCATTTCGCACTTGTACATAATTACACAATTCATATACATACACATCTCACATTTACACTTACACAATATATTGCCCTATACACATTTTATCTTATATTCGTACATTCGATATTTACATTTTGATTGTGACATTCGATTTGGTTGTAAATACTATAAGTCTCATCCCCTTGTACATTTATATCCCCACTCCCTGATACTATTTTGTAATAGCGTAGATTTACATTCCGCAATTTACAGTTTTCCAATTATACCATGTTTAGACCTAGGGTTGGTATGTACATAAAATCAATCGCTAGATAACCTAATACAAGACAAATGCATGTAATCAATACACAATCACACTTGCACCCTCTAGGGTAATCCCACATGTTGCCTTCCAAAATGGGCCATGCTTGCACGTCGAGTATCTTTGGCAAAATAAAAGCAAATGATCACAAGTCCCTCAAAGTATTGCCTAAATGGAATGATCATAGTCCCTTCGAAATAATTGCCAAAGACACTTGGCATCATTGCATTCATGGTCCATACGATGACCCACGCCCGTCCCGAATAAACTTCCTAAATACAAGATTGCCTACCAATTTCAATGGTAGAACAAAATTGTCAAAAGGGGTTAAAACACGACGAAAATCTTTGAGAAAGCTTTAGGGTAGATAAACTCTTAAGTACTTGTCAATTTGCAAAGAAAATACTTGCCTAATTTCAAAACCCACTTCACCAACACTTTCAAAAAATCAAACTTTTCAAACCCTTGAAACACCTTTTTAAAAGATAAAACACCTTTTGTAAAACATTCGAGTAAAGAATTGTTACAAGGTTAGCCTAACACAAGGCATCTTTTCAAAGTATTTTCAAAACAACACACAAAGCACCATTTCATACAATTGAAAACCAAGGCAAGATTGATCTAAGCAAGTACCTAAGAGCCCATGGATAACCATGGATGAAAATGGTGCTAATACCTTCCCTTTTCATAATCTACCCCCCGAACCCACGAAATATCTCAAAAGGTTTTTGCTGTGCTTTTTTAACCTTTCCTTTAGGATAAAATAAAAAGTCGGTGGCGACTCTTGCTCAACCGCACAAGTGCGAATACGAACGCAAAACACTAGTCAGTTCTCCCACCGTATCACACATGGCGACGTTCTGATACTCATTCCAGATTTCCTTTCAGAGATAGCTTGGAAATGCTCCAGATATGGATGTTGTTCTTTTGCTTATTCAAGACTCCTTCTAGAGATAGTTCAGATGTGACCCAGGCATGGCGACGTTCTGATACTCATTCCAGATTTCCTTTCAGAGATAGCTTGGAAATGCTCCAGATATGGATGCTGTTCTTTTGATTATTCAAGACTCCTTCTAGAGATAGTTCAGATGTGACCCAGGCATGGCGATGTTCTGATACTCATTCCAGATTTCCTTTCAGAGATAGCTTGGAAATGCTCCAGATATGGATGTTGTTCTTTTGCTTATTCAAAACTCGTTCTAGATATAGTTCAGATGTGACCCAGGCATGGCGACATTCTGATACTCATTCCAGATTTCCTTTCAGAGATAGCTTGGAAATGCTCCAGATATGGATGTTGTTCTTTTGCTTATTCAAGACTCCTTCTAGAGATAGTTCAGATGTGACCCAGGCATGGCGACGTTCTGATACTTATTCCAGATTTCCTTTCAGAGATAGCTTAGAAATGCCCCAGATATGGATGATGTTCTTTTGCTTATTCAAAACTCCTTCTAGAGATAGTTCAGATGTGACCCAGACATGGCGACGTTCTGATACTTATTCCAGATTTCCTTTCCAATAATAGCTCAGAGATGCTCCGGACCCGCTTGTTATCCTATTGCTTATTCAGAGATTCCTTTCAGAGATGGCCTAGAGATGCTCCAAATCTGGATGCCGTTCTATTGCTCATTCAGAGATTCCCTTCTAGAGATGGTTCGGATGCGACCCAGACATGGCGACATTCTGATACTTATTCAGATTTCCTTTGAGATATAGCTTAGAGATGCTCCAGATCCGGGCGCTATTCTATTGCTTATTCAGATTGAAACTTCTAAAGACAACTTAGAGATGCTCCATCCCAGATGCTATTCTATTGTTCAGTCCAGATACGATCCAGATTCGGATGACATTCTGTTACTCATGCAGTATGGATATACCCCAGACCCGGCGGTCATTCTACTACTCGTTCAGACGTCAGCAATTAGATATAGACTAGATATGCCCCAGACACGGAAGCTATTCTATTTCTTATTCAGATTCAACTATCCATTACAGTTCCAAATGGCATCTATAAGCCCATTCCCGACAAGGTTCTGTCACACTTCCAGATGGCATCTATAAGCCCATCCTCCTACCCATCATCTCTCGAAATGGCATCTGTAAGCCCATTCCCGACATCACACCGCTGATACTCAACTATGTGAGTGCAAATTTCTGGGCACTCTAGTGTTCAATCATCTTCCACCCTCGGATCACGAAAGGCATGCAAGCCAATCTACATCCTCAGGTCTAAGAATATTGAACAGGGGCAACTGTTGTACCCCAAAATTTGCCCTCCCATAATCTTCAAAGTTTTGACAAGAATCATCCACAAATGGTTCAAGTCTACTCAAGGGCTACACAGTCAACCATCCTCCTAAGCCAGTCAAATTAGGGTTTTGGTTCTTGCAAGGAAGTTGAGGTTTTCAAGGGCTCAATCAAGTCCCATATGCTCATAAACATTGTCAAGCACCTACATGTCAAGTTTCAAGGCTTACAAGGTCAAGTTGCACAGTCTAAAGTCCCATTTGCTCAACAGTCAACTGTAGGGGCAAAATGGTCATTTGGCAGTCAAAAGTCAAATTTTTTTGTCAACATCTTATTTTGAAGCCACAATCATCATTTGGTCAAGTCTTGACCATGATTTCACAAGAATGGCTCAAAAATCATCAAGGTGTCAAAAGTTTCTATTTTTGGACAATTGAAAAGTCAACTGTAACTTGACCAAGGCATAACTTTTTCATGGTTCATCAGAAAAATCCCATCCAATGCTCATCTTGAAGGGGAAGACATTTCCTACAACTCATCTTCACATTCCAAGTCCAAGAAATGCTCTCACAAAAAGTTATCAATTTCAACATTATAGGTCATTTTCAAAAGTCAACAAAAAGGCACTTTGAGTAAAAGACCATAACTTGAGATTGGTAAATCAAAATGACATGGGACCAAATACATTGGTTAGAGGACTTCAAGACCTTTCCAAAATGTCCAAGAACATGTTCATAACTTCAAAATTGAGCAAGATATGCATTGGAGAAGTTGGGAAATTTTTGTGAAATGGCCAAAATCATTTATCCTTGAAATTTCATTTTTGACAAAAGGGGCCCACTTTTTCCACTTGAATCAGCTTGGCCATGCTTCCCACGTGTCCCAATTTTTATTTCAATATTTAAAATTAATTTTTTTCATTTTTGTTAGATTTTATTGGATTTAATTCATTTTAAATCCTTTAAAATCAAATAAAAATCAAAAAGGTTAATTAAGGGACATATCTTGCTTTGATTAGCTTTGAACCACCATTATGCATATACCAAATTCGTTCAAGACCTATTTCAAGCAAAAAAATTCAAATTTGGAGCAAATATGGCAAGTTATTTCAATGGTGATTATGGAGAAAATCAAAACTTCATTGCAAGACTTAAAAGCTCCTTAATGTGACTGATTCTCATCCAAGCCTATATATACAAGCCTTGCAAGCCTCATTCAGAACCTAGAAAAAAAAGGAGAGTGTGCACAAACGGCCAGAGGAAAAGTTCAAAATTTGTCCAAAAAAGTGAGAGATCTAAAGCGGTGTTGCAAACATTTTCAGATCAAAGCAAGCACGTGGCTTTCTTCCTTGCCACTCCCTGAAGCCAAAGCAACCACAAACGCGTCCTAAGGTCCACTACCAAGCGCTGTAAGTTGTCTCAAACCCGCCCCTGTACACGAAATCATGTTTCTCCATTCTTGCACTTTTTCTGGAAAATAATAGCATATTCATACCCCATGCCTAATTTCCAATGTAACTGCTATATTCAATTTCATTTTTAGGCTTCGTATAACAATACCCGTGCCTAGGGTTCGTTGGTTTTGTTTTTAGGTATTTTGTCTACAGGTGAAATTGGGACAAACCATAAGCATAGACGTGATCAGGAGACATGGACGATCACAACCATGGGCTTAGATGGAATTTTTGATGCCTAAGGATGATTTTGAGTAAAACCTCCAAAATCCGGCCTTCACCTCCTTGGTTTAGCATTTCTTTTCTTATTTTCTTTACTTTTATTAATTATTATTATTATTTAGTTAGTTCACAAATAATTATTTTCATAAATTCAGAAAAAACAAAAAAATGTAATTATTATTATTATTATTAATTTCACTTTAGTAATTATTTTTGTAAATAAAATACTAACAAATTAATTAGTTTAATTAGTTAATTTTAACCTTTTTTCACAATAAATAAATACAAATTTAGACTTAGGCTTTTTCTTTTGACATTTTTAATTCTTTTTTTATTTTATTTCATAAAAAACATAAAAAAGGTCAAAAAATATTTTCTTGTAATTAAAATCATTAATTAATTTTCAATTTCAAATATTTAATTCCTTTAAAGGGTCCAACGCCCTCGCACCTTCGAATATAATTTCTCTTCGCGCGTTTATTTTATTTTTCTTTGTGAAATTTATGTACTTGCCCCAAAGCCTTGTAATAATAATTAGGACATTTACTTTCCGCACTTTTATTTAAAATCGGGTCTTTGTTTAATTTGGCGATGTAGACCCGCGCCTTGTAATAGCGTAGGACCTTTATTTTTCCGCATTTTAATTTCCGCACCCTTTAAACTGTTAATCACATGAAAGAATGTATGCCCAAATAAAATCAAAGCGTAGCTCACCCAATGCATGACAAGACAAATAATAACTGAAAATGACACACAATTCACACACCACTCTTAGGGTACGCCTCATTGTTGTCTTGCCCCTCGAAACGTGGTCGTCGAGTACAGGACGTCTTAGTAAGTCCTTATGTCCATGAACATGGCATAAGGGTAGCTTCTAAGGTGTCCTACTGTTGCTCTGGTGATCACACTGTTGCCTTGCCCCTCGAAACGTGGTCGTCGAGTATAGGACGTCTTAGTGAGTCCTTATGTTCCATTGATCTAGTTGCCTCGAAACGGTTGCCTCGAAACAAGTTGCCTCAGAATAAAAAGATCAATGGCATAAGGGTAGCTTCTAAGGTATCTTACTATTGCCCGGTGACCACACTGTCCCTAACCCTCGAATTGACCCGAACACCTCCAACGGTGGTGCTACCTACCTCTCAATGGTGGGATGGCACTACTTCAAGGACATTTACACAGACTAATTCCTTAGGGTAGGTAGATGACTCGTAGATACTTGCTCTAATTCAAAACAAATCAAAAACTTCTTTTCACACCGACACTTTGCAAAAAGCTTTCAAAAACAACTTTTCAAACACTCTTGAGGACTGATACAAGAGTCGAACTGAAATTTTAAACGGAACTTTTTCAAACCCACTCACCTTGAAAAGCAAACAAACATTTTGAAAACACAAATGAGCAAGTATCTAAGAGCCCATGGATAACCATGGATAGAAAGGGTGCTAACACCTTCCCTTTCTATAAATCTACCTCCCGAACCGAGAACTAATCTCAATAAGGAATTTTTCTGTGCTTTTGTCCTTTCCATGTTGGAGAAAATAAAAGACGGTGGCGACTCTTGCTTACCGCGACATTTCGCGAAACCAGCTAAAAAACAGTCAGTTCTCATTTCCACCGATCACAGACGTTCCAGTACAAACTCAAGCATGTGGACTACAATGGACCTCAAATCTCCAGGCGCCATATGGCCTCCAGGCCAAATCCAAAGGTCAAGATTGAACACCCATCATACACTCAAGTCAGCGCATGTGTGGAGAATCTGGAAAGTCAATCAGGCTTGAACGTGAATGGGCCATAAATTGCCAGTTTCACCTCCAGATTGGGCCTAACACCCCCCTTGGTTATTTCTATTCTTTTTATATTTTATTTATTTAATTGTTTTTGTATTAATTATCTTAATTATTTAAACGCACCAATTAAATTATTTTCCTCTTAAAATCGAAAACATAAAAAATATTTTTATTTATTAAAATTAAATTCATGACTTTTATTTTTGTAAATAAATTAATTTAATCGATTTAGCTTTAATTAGGTATAATTTCAATATTTTTGCAATAATTAAAATTAATGTAGAATATTAGGTTTTTAATAATTTTGACCAAATTTATTTTATTTCCTTAAATATAAAAAATCCAAAAATATCCCTTTTTTATTAATTAATTAATTTAATTGTTAATTTAGATTTAATTCCATTTAATTCAAAAATAAACCAAAAATGTTCTCTTTTCAAAAAAAGGGTCAAAACCCTAAAAAATGCGCTGATTTAATTTTCTCGCACACGATCAATTTTGCCTTATTATTGCAATTGCTTCCGGAATGTAATAGCTTTTAAATAGGACTTTAATTATTTTCTCGCTTTATTTACTTTCCGTAATTTAAATTAAAGGGTTGCTTTTGGCGATGTAAATACCCGACGCCTTGTAATAGTTTAGATTTAATTTCCGCAATTTAAATTCTGCAACTATACACTGTTAGATGTTTGATAATAGGGAATGCATGACAAGAACAAATGTATGAACTTAAAATCAACATAGCCCACCCATGACATGTACAAAGATAAAATTAACCGAAATAACACACTCGCACATGCGCACTCTTAGGGTACACCTCACTTGGTTGCCTTCGAACATGGTCATTAAGTATAGGAAGTTTTAGAGGTCGCCCTCTTATCCAAAGATCATAGTTGCCTCGAAACGGTTGCCTCGGAAAAATGATCTAAGACATTAGGGTTACCGCTAAGGCGTCCTAACGTTGCTTTAGTGACCACACGTCCCTTAATCGAATTGACCCAAAAACTCCAACGACGGTGCTACCTACTCATCAATAGTGGGATAGCATTTCCTAAAGGACATTTGTACATATTAATTCCTTTTTCGAGTAGGTAGATGGTTCTTAAGTACTTGCTCCTTTCAAAACAAAATAAAACTTTTCGCACTTACACTCCTTTCAAACAAAAACTTCTTTCAAACCCACAAACACAAAGAAAAGCCAATTTTGAAAACACTTTGAGCAAGTACCTAAGAGCCCATGGATAACCACGGATAGAAAGGGTGCTAACACCTTCCCTTTCTATAATCTACCCCCCGGACCCGAGAAACATCACGAAAAAGGAATTTTTCTGTGCTTTTTTCCTTTCCTTGTTGGATAAAATAAAAGATGGTGGCGACTCTTGCTTACTGCGATATTTTACGGAAAAAAACACAAAACGCGAACCAGCATTCCAAAAACAGTCAGTTCTTTCCCACCGTATCACAATAACCAAGTCAAACAAGCAGAAACTTGTTCAATAAGCAATTCATCATTTTCCATTTATTTGCAAACTTTTCAGAAAAAGGCAAAAGAGCAATTGACTCTTAGTGTCATTGAGAGAGAAGAGAGGAAAGAAGTCACCTAGGGATGCACAGTCCTGCTGCCTTGATTGTCACAATTGCATAAGAGTTGTTAGAAAACAAAAACTGCAAGAAAAAGAGCATAAGAACAATATGCCAAAATATTCAAAATTTGGTGGTTTTCCCACCATTTTGAATAGAAATTCAACCAAAGCAACATCAATATAACAAAAAAGCGCTGAAGCAAAGGAGATAGAAAAAAATTATAAAACTCAGCAAACCAAAGAAAACCTCCAAAACCTCCAGTTTTCAAAGCTGTCAAACCAATATTCAAACCTGTTAAACAAGTTCAAACCAAAAAATCCCAAAATGTCAAACCCAAAGTCTGAACCATAACCAAAATATTCAAACCTCCAAACTGATAAACCTCTCAAATACTGTAACCCATCAACAAAACATACCAAGCTAAGCAAAAACATCACCCAACCTCAAAATAGGTCACAAACCTACAACAAACTCATCAAACCTATTAACCAATAAATCCAAAACAAAAAAAAACATTCAAAACCAAAACTGATAAACCATCTCAACACCATCAAACCTCAAAAACTGTCAACAAATAAAAAAAACCAGAAAAAGTTTCAAAACTGTCAAAACCATCTCAATACCATCAAACCTGCAAACTGTAAACCAACATCCCAATACCAACATTCCAAAAATCCATAACCAAAAACAGGATCAAAAACTTGCAACAAACAAGTCTCAAGCTTCAAACACAAAACCAAAAAAGCCTAAAACCATAATAAAATAAAACAGTATTCAAGCCTCAAACATCCCAGATAACCAACATCATCAGATCATAATCATCAGCAAACATCATCAAACTAAAACCACAATCACAAAAAATCACAAAATCCATCGAATAACATCATCATCATTCCAAAATACAGAGATAAGAAGAAGGTTACCAAAGATTCAAAAGCACCCAGACGGCCTCTTCATCTCCTTCCCCGTCTCCGGCCACCACGAAACCCAACCTTCAATCTCGTCCTCCCTCTCGCTATTGCACAGAAAAAATCTCCAACAGGTACGATTTTCTCTCCTTCATCATTTTTCATAAACGAATTTGTAAATTTTTCTAGAAAGAACATGATAAGATGATAAAACAAATGAATTTGTAAATTTTTCTAGAAAGAACAGAACCTTTTTTTTCAAGAAAACCACTAGGAGCTAGGCTAGGGAGGCAAGAGAGGTGAGGTTCCGGCGACTGAGAGTTGGGGAGGATCAGACGAACTGATTTCGTCGTTAGGGTAATCCGAACTTAGGGTTTTTAGAAAATCACGAATCATGGTGAGATAAAGATGGAGAGAGCGATTTGGTTCGCGAAACAGGGATGTTTTGGTGAGGAATACAGAGATGAACAAGGAGAACGAAAAAGACGAAACAGCACCGTCGTGAACCAGAAACCCTAATTTGTTTTGACCCTTAATCTAATGCTTAAACAATTTAAGGATCTGGGCTTGTTTCTTTTTTCTGTTAACCATAAGCCCATTCGCTTTTTGCTAACCCACCCCCATCTGGCCTTGTTTCATTTACAACAAATAATAACCATGTTTCTTTGGGCCTAACACTTCTAAAATCTCCTAAGCCCATTTTTCTTCTTTTTTAATTTGTTTTTTTCATTGTTTTGTTTTGAAATGTTAAATAAAACTCAAGACATTTTTATTAATTTAATTTAGGTTTTAGTGTTTAATTTTTATCATTTTCTCTTTTCATATAAACTACCTTTTATTAATTTTTTTACATTTAATAAAACATCAAAAAGAATTAACTTAGTTTGTTTTCTTTCTTTAAATTTATTTGCATAATTAATAAAATACAAAAAAATAATAATAAAGATTATAATCAATTTTTTAGAATAGGTTTATTTTTTCTCTTTTCAAGTAAATACATTTCATTTCATATTTTGTTGATTATAATCAAAGAATACTTACAAGAGCCTCCTGTGTTGTTGCCACCCGTCGAAGGGAGGCATTTGATCTTGTATTTGACTGTTTTAGAAAACTCAATGGGGTGTGTGCGGGGGCAGCATGACGAGTTTGGCCGAAAAGAGCATGCTATTTATTACCTAAGCAAAAAGTTTACCGACTGTGAAACAAGATATTCACTACTCGAGAAAACTTGTTGCGTTCTGGCATGGGCTGCTCGCCTGCTAAGACAGTATATGATGACCCATACTACCTTGTTGATATCTAAATGGATCCAATAAAATACATCTTTGAGAAGCCTGCTCTCTCTGGGAGAATAACAAGATGACAGATGATCCTGACGGAATATGACATATAATATACTACCCAGAAAGCAATAAAGGGTAGTGCACTGGCGGATCACCTTGCCCATCAAGCTGTGGAAGACTACCAATCCATGAAGTTCGAATTCCCAGATGAGGACATCATTATAGTAGACAATTGTGAAGAGATTAGACCATATGACAGACCTGAACAAGGATCCCGATGGATCCTATTTTTCGATGAGGCATCCAACGCACTTGGAAATGGCATTGATGCTGTACTCGTATCTCCTGAAGGGTGTCATACTCCCTTTACTGCAAGACTCTGCTTCGATTGTAAAAACAACATGGCAGAATATGAAGTGTGTATCTTTGGTCTCAGAGCTTCCATAAATTTGGGGATCAAATCTTTGGTTGTGTTCGAAGATTCCGCTTTGGTCATCAGTCAGATCAAAGGGGAATGGGACACCAAACACCCTAACCTTATCCCTTACAAAGAACATGTGTTGACATTGCTGCCACATTTTGAGAAGATTACTTTCGAGCATTTCCCGCGAGAAGAAAATCATCTAGAAAATGCACTAGCTACAATGTCATCTATGTTTAAACTTAATTGGAATAACGAGGCTCCTCAGATCACCATTGAGCGGATGGATGAACCAATCTACTGTCACGAGATCGGTACTGAAGAAGTAGTGGACCAACCTTGGTTCCATGAAGTTAAAAGGTATCTCGAGTCTCAAGAAGATCCAGAAGGAGCTTCAGTTAATGACAAGAAATTCTTAAGAAGATTCTCGGCTAAGTTCTTCCTTAGTAACAACATTTTGTACAAATGCAATCATGACTCTGTATTACTTCGGTATGTAGACAAGGTTGAAGCTGAAAGGATCATGGCTGAATTACATGAAGGCACTTTTGGCACCCATTCAAGTAGGCACACAATGGCAAAGAAAATCCTGCGGGCAGGCTATTATCGGTCTACCATAGAGGCAGATTGCTATCAACACTCTCGGACTTGCCATAAGTGTCAGATTTATGCTGACAAGGTGCACGTACCTCCGGTTCCTAGGAATGTCTTGACGGCTCCTTGGCCCTTTGCAATGTGGGGAATCGATATGATTGGGGAAATCAAGCCTATGACCTCCAATGGACACCGCTTCATCTTAGTGGCCATCGACTATTTTACAAAGTGGGTTGAGGCAGCTTCCTTCACTTCCGTTACTAAGAATGTTGTCGCCCGATTCATCAAACAAAATCTCATATGTCAGTACGGTATCCCAGAGAGAATCCTCACTGATAATGGTACAAATCTAAACAACATTATGATCACCGCCTTGTGCGAGCAATTCAAGATCCATCATCACAATTCTTCCCCTTACCGGCCAAAGATGAATGGCGCTGTAAAAGCTGCTAACAAAAACATTAAGAAGATCATACAGAAAATGACAGTCACATACAAAGATTGGCATGAGATGCTACCATTCGCTCTCCACGGGTATCGTACCACAACTTGCACATCAACTGGGGAAACACCCTATTCTCTGGTATACGGCATGGAGGCTGTCTTACCTATTGAGGTCCAGATCCCCCCTCGGAGAATCACGAAGGATGCTGGGTTGAACGAAGAAGATTGGGTCCAGACTCGAATTGACCAGTTGAACTTGATCGATGAGAAGAGACTTACAGCTATCTGTCATGGTCAGATGTACCAAAAATGCATGATCAAAGCTTTTAACAAAAAGGTCAAACGTCAGGTATATCGGGTCAGTGACTTGGTAATTAAGCGTATCATTTTGTCACAAGGTGATCCCAGGGGCAAATGGACTCCTACATATGAAGGACCGTTTGTAATCAAAAGCATATTCTCTGGTGGAGCAATGATCTTGACCACTATGGATGGCGACGACCTCCCACACCCTGTAAATACGAACATAGTTAAAAGATACTATGCATGAACAAGGACCCGCTAGGTCGACTAACCTAGGCAAAAATTAGGGCATCCCAGCGAACCAAAAGGTTCGGGCAAAAATTAGGGATAAAATACAAAAAATCTGTACACCCGGCAAGCTGAAAATCTGAAAGGGCGGCTTGCGCAAAAAATGGTATCCCAGTGGATCGAAAACCCGAAAGGGCGGTCCAGGAAAAAGTTAGGGAGTTAAGGCGTATTACTATGTCCCGTTGGATCATCTTGCAGACAATCTTCAGCATCGACCAATCAACTCAAATGGTTCTAATCAATCCAATCAGCTTTGCCGAGGCGACAAGTAGACAAGACACTCAGAGACACGAAGGCTATAGAAGAATGGGAACCCCATGGGATTACTTCAAATAGCCGTTATTTTCTTTGTATCAATTTTCATTTTTTTACGACGATATTCTCTTACTAGAATGCTCATCTCGTTGTACAGAAAAGACTTATTCAAGTTAATACAAAGATATCCCTTTTGAAAGTGAAAAACTATTCGTTTTTCTTTATTTCTGTTGTTTTATTTACAAAAACGTCCAATGATTTATTTTTGAACATATGCATTTGAATGTGATTACTATTTACAAATAAATAGAAAATAGAAAGACAATCACTAATGGCTTTAAGAAACAGGATAATATCTTTAGGCCATTCCATAAAATTCCCGCAGGTATTTTCCCCCAACAAGAGCGGAAACAAAGACGTCCTACTACAAGACCACTAATGCAGCCTAATGGTATCCGGTGCTCTCACATCCCCGACGGAGCTAAAACTTCCAGTTACCGCTCCAAAGGTTCCCCAGTGAAAGTCGCCTAGCTTCTCAGGATTCCCCAGCATGATTTCACGAAGTCCACAAGCAACGCACGACGTTCTCCTTCCACAACAGAGTTTATTTCTCTAAAATATGTGGAAATACATCCACCAACACATCAACTTCAAATATGGAGACTTACACTCCGCATTTCTAGCAAAACTCAGGGATTTATTTTCCTTGACTCCAACAACACTATGGCACGAACAATTAATATGTCCATATGTTACATTCATACGTCATAACATTGACAACACAAGTACATACAGTGCAATCTCATTTATTTTGAGAAAACAACATCATATCGTGCATTACATATATTGTAGCATTGCATACAATTAACTCTTCACCTTTTCAGAAAAGAATCAATTGGCAGGAAATTATCATCAACAAATTTCCGATAAACAAATATTTTCAACAAGTTAAATACAGATCGGCTCCCAAGAAAAGGCTGGTCGACCATCTACATAACCAATATTCCCTTTAATTTACTGGTTCAGATAAATCTCTCAATGATTTATTCTGATTCTTCTCCAGATTCTTACTGGTTCAGATAAATATCTCCATGATTTGTTCTGATTCTTCTCCAGATTCTTACTGGTTCAGATAAATCTCTCAAATATTTGTTCTGATTCTTCTCCAGATTCTTACTGGTTCAGATAAATCTCTCAATGATTTGTTCTAATTCATCTCTGGATTCTTACTGGTTCAGATAAATCTCTCAACGATTTATTCTGATTTTTCTCCAGATTCTTACTGGTTCAGATAAATCTCTCAACGATTTATTTTGATTTTTCTCCAGATTCTTACTAGTTCAGATAAATCTCTCAATAATTTGTTCTGATTCGTCTTCGGATTCTTACTGGTTCAGATGAATCTCTCAACGATTTATTCCGATTCTTCTCCAGATTCTTACTGGTTCAGATAAATCTCTCAACGATTTGTTCTGATTCTTCTCCAGATTCTTACTAGTTTAGATAAATCTCTCAACAATTTGTCCTGATTCTTCTCCAGATTTTTGCTCTGTTTTAGATAAGTCTCTCAATGATTTATTCTGATTCTTATCCGAATTTCGCTGGTCTAGATAAATCTCTCAACAATTTGTTCTGATTCTTCTCCGGACTTCTGTCGTTTCAAGTTTAAACCTCTCAACGGTTTATTCTGATTCTTCCCTACCGACAATTTTCTCTAGTTCAGATAAATTGCACCAAGATTTATTCTGATGCTTTCCAGTCAAGATTAATCCAAGATATCATTTGGTTCCGTTTAAATCGCTTCAAAAGATATTCTTATTCTTTCCAACAACATTCAAGATTTCTGCTAGCTCCAGTTTAAATCGACCAAGGTTTATTCAGACTTCTTTTCTGTTGAAGTCAAGTTCAGACTTCATCCACTTATGTCAACAATAACCTTTGGATGGCATCTATAAGCCCATCTCCGACAACTCTCCATCATTTATCCAAATGGAATCTTTAAGCCCATTCCCTACACAATCAACAATCACATCATCAAGTGCAAATTTCTGGGAACTCTAGTGTTCAATCATCTTCCACCTTCAAGCTACGAACGATGAACACATTGATCTCACTTTTCAAGTTTAAGAAGATTCAACAGGGGCAGCTGTTGTACCCCAAAATTTGCCCTCCCATTTTTCATTCAAGATGCTATCCTAGGGTTTCTCAAATACCTAATTTGGCTCAGAAGTTGATCAGACAGATTCTCTTCTTAGGCAGTAAGTCAGCAATTAGGGTTTTGCATTTCTCAAAGAAAATTGAGTCTTCAAGGTTTCAAATGGTCTTCATAGGTCTTCATGTCTCCTCAAGGTTATTTAAGTCAGTTTTCAAACCTCGCATTGCAAGTTTGCTCAATCAATGGTCTAGATAACTGAAAACGACTACATTAACTTGAAAATCGCCCTTTTGCGAGAACAAATTCAAACGATCGTAACTTCTTTATTATTCAATATTTTTGAGCGATTTTCCTTGTGTTTGATTCTTCTTGATGCCATCTCAAATTTCTCTTCACACGTCAAGAGCTGATTACGCGTAGAAGATCACCAAAATTCGAATGCGTTAGAAGTCGCATCATGAATTTTGACTTAATTTCAAACAACAATCGTCTGATTTCTAAGAATTGTGATTTCTCTAAATTACAAGACCTTGAGACGTTTATTTCTGGTCATGGTCATATGTGATGTCGTTCATGGGTTTATCTTCAAAGAATTGAAGGAAAATTGGGTTTGGAAGATTTTAAAACTATTGAATCGTTGCAAGGCATTTGTTGATTTTGAAATTTTCTTAACAACAATTTACTGAAGGATTGATGATTGTTCTTAAGAGCATGTTTGTTTGGACAAGATGTGAAGATTAAGACTATCATTTAAAACAATCATGATTTTGGATTCAAGTTTACCAATTGAATTACATTCTTAAACATTTATTTTGTTTAGGAATTGGAGTACAAGGTGCAAGATTGTTTGAAATGCAGTTACAAAGTCAATGGTGATTATTTGGAATTCAAGTTACCAGATTGAAGTATTTTATTTCAAATATTCTGATCGAAAATTTCAAAAATTCACCATTGACTTTGTAACTACATTTCAAACAATCTTGCACCCTGTACTCCAATTCCTAAACAAAATAAATATTTAAGAATGTAATTCAATTGGTAAACTTGAATCCAAAATCATGATTATTTTAAATGATAGTCTTAATCTTCACATCTTGTCCAAACAAACATATGATGGATGAAGGTCTTATCCACATAATCAGACCAAAGACTGAATATGAAGAAGATAAACTCTCACTTTATCATATCCATGGATATCTAAATTGCAAATACTACAACCCACATGATTGTGTGCATAATAGCTGAATTCACAAAGATCAGCATACATCTTCACTAAATCACCTCTGACCAGATTGATATCAAAAGTCATGAAGTCCCTAAGACAACCAACAACCATATTTACAACACTTTCACCTCCATGTTTGGGTAATAGATTATTCTTCACATTGGGTCCAACATCTTTAAAAGACACGTGATAAACCATTAATTGCATATTCGCAAATTGCCACTTCCCTGCTTTCCTATGTTGTTAATATAAAATCATTATATACCTAAGCTTTTCATTTTTCTGCCTGTTTATCTCATTTTTTGTCACTTTAGCAATTGAACTTTCTTTGAATACTTCAAAACATTGTCTCTGCACTTTCATGCCCAAGATTTTCATTTTTCTGTCTGTCTCATTTTTGGGTCACTTTAGCATTTGAATTTTCTTTGAATGCTTCAAAACATTGTCTCTACACTTCTTGAAAGTTCTTTTGTGCGTCTGACCTTCACATATTTCTTTAGAAAACAGAAAGATTTGATTACAAAGATGAAGAAGTAACTTGAGTTGTGACATATTGCAAGCCTATTTTTGTTAACTTTTAACATTTAATGTGCATGTTGAACTTCTTTTTTTTATTTGGGTGGAAGGTGTCTCTCAATTGGTATTTGATCGTTGGGCTAGATGGGTGCGAGCTGTTAGTCTAGGGATTTACTTCTGACATCAGCATTTCTTTGTATTTTCTCACATTGTTCTAATTTAAGCAAGTTTATACTTATAAACCAACATCTTTAGGAAAAAATTTATTTTTTATCTTAGCGAGATTAGTCTATCTCATGTGTTTCTTATATGTTTGTTATTTTGCAGATTTTGCGGTTTTTTGTTAGTGAACCAGTTTGGATTCCATACAATCGCTCTCATAATCATAGAATGTAATAAAATTGGTTTTTAAGCTGTTCAAATTTGATTTACTTGATGATCAAATTGATGGAAAAATGGTTTTTAAGCCGTTTTAATTTTGATTTATGTGCTGGAAATTGATTATGAGGTGATGTCACATATACTAGCAGCAACTTGGTTGGATTGAACATGTTCTTGGAAGTAACTTTGTTGAAGATCAAAAGAAGTATCAAAATGTAGCTAAGTGTGTCATGAAATTGGTTAAATGGGAAAGCCTTTTTGTGGAAGAGCAAGCTCTAGGAGTATGCCTTCCACCTAGAATTAGTTTGAATATAATTTTTGATCACTATATGATGTATTGTTATGTAATTAGTTTATGATGTAGCCTTTAGGTTTATAACATTTGGTAGTTTATAGCAGTTACGGTAATAAATCTCACTTTTTTTCTCAAGAAGTTTTGCCATTTTCTGCACTACAATCTATATCTAGCTGTTTGGTTATTTTATTATATCGGTTAATATATAAAATCTTTAATTTTAGCTGTGTAAGTTCTCACAAAGTCTTAGTTATGAAACATGTCATTTTTGCATTAGCTGTGTAAGTTTATTTAGACGTGATATTTTGAATGAAAATATATAAATATGGAATACTCATGCATTCGCACGGGTACTGGTGTTGTACGCACACTTTTGTATTTAAAATCTAATACAAATGTAAATAAGAAAAATAAAATATTTTATCAAACTAGTTTGTAGAAAGACATATTTTTAAAATAAAAATAAAATTATTTTATCAAAATTATTTTACATCAATAATATATATTTCAATTTTTTCATATATTATCTTAAATAATTTTGCATTTTAAATTAAAAATAACTTCAAAATAAAAATATTAAATACATAAATAATTAAAAAATAAAACATTTTTATCATGTTTGAATTAATACATTATTTTTAATTTTATTATTTTTAATTGTATAAAAAATATAATATCCCGTGTGTTCACACGAATTTTGATATGGTTACCCGTGCATTTACACGGTACTGGCATGTTATTCGTGCATTATCTTAAAGAATATTGTAAATTATATTAAAAATAATTTCAAAATAAAAATATTAGTAATATAAATAATTAAAAAATAATTTATTTTTCTCGTGTTTGGATTCATTATGATTTTAAATATATTTAACTTTATTTTCTTTAACTATACAAAAAATGTAATAACACATGAGTTTACACAAATTCTGATCTAGACACCCGTACGTTCGTACGAGTACTGGTGTGTTACACGCATTTATTTTAAAGATATTTAAATCAATAGTAAACTTGTTCTAGTTATTATTCAAAAGTTAAATCAATAGTTTAATATCAGTATCATATGTACATATCATATCAGTATCCATGTGTTCGCATAAAATTACACAGGCCCGTAGCAGTCGGATCGTGCCAACTCAGCAAGTACTGCAACCTTACCCCTTGAGTAGCCAAGTTGCCAAACAGAGTCTGTATACGACCAACAATGCTTCTGAGTCGATCGTAACACATCTCATCTTCGAAATGTTAGAAGAAATTGTGCCATAAATTTGTGACCTTAATACAAACAACTACCGTGCATAAACCGCGTTAAATGAAAATTAATATTGTAATCTCAATCAAGAGTCAAAACCACAACTAATAATCAAAAACCTTCAACAAAGTATGGTATCAAGCATTGAATTAGTAGCTACTGAAAAAACCAAACGTTGAATTGGTTGTAGTCAGAGAATGATATTTGATGATAAATAAATTCAAATAGATATACCAAAGTTTTTTAGTAATCTTTTATTGTCGGTATCAGTGCTACTATCCTCTTTTCGTTTCTCAACCACCAGGTTTCGACGTTAAAGGACAGGAGTCGAAAGTTTACAGATTAAGGAAGGCTCTCTATGACTTGAAGCAAGCTCCTAGAGCTTGGAATAAAAGGATAAATAGCTTCCTAATCAAAGCAGGTTTCACAAAGTGTGTCTCTGAACATGGAGTATATGTAAATGATGTTGAAAGTGTCAATTGAATCATTTTATGTCTCTATGTTGATGACTTACTCATTACAGGAGCAGACGAAGCTGAGATAATGAAGGTAAAGTCGAAGTTAATGCAGGAATTCGAAATGTCTGATTTAGGGAATCTCTCCTATTTCCTGGAAATGGAATTCAAAGACATCGAAGAAGGAGTTTTCTTGCATCAAACGAAGTATGCTCAAGATATACTGAAGAGGTTCAATATGAGCAACTGTAAGGCAGCTATTACTCCATTAGAGACTGGAGCAAAGTTGAAAAAGGAATCAGATGATGAATTTGTAAGTTCGACCCTTTACAAACAAATCATTGGATCCTTGAGGTATCTTTGTAATACTAGACCAGATATCTGCCAAAGTGTAGGATTGTTGAGCAGATTTATGGAGAAGCCTCAAGAATGTCATCTCATCGCAGTAAAGATGGTGTTGAGATACATAGAGGGAACTATTGATCATGGTGTGCTGTTACCAAAGAAATCAAAGAATAACTCAGATGTCGAAGTTCATGGATACACTGACTCAGATTTCAGTGGAGATCAAGACGAAAAGAAGAGTACTGCAGGATATATTTTCATGATCGAAGGAGCTCCAATCTCCTAGAGTTCGAGGAAGCAAAACATTGTGGCTTTGTCATCATGCGAAGCAGAATATGTGGTTGCATCATATGCCGCATGCCAAGCAGCATGGATCAAAATGCTACTTGAAGAACTCAGAATAATGGATTCGAAGATGAAGTTGTTTGTTGATAACAAGTCAGCTATAAACCTTGCGAATCACCCAGTGTGTCATGATCGAAGTTAGCACGTTGAAAGAAGGTATCATTTTCTGAGGGATCAAGTCAACAAAGGGAAGCTTGAAATAAAACATTGCAAGACAGAAGTGCAACTAGCTGACATATTCACCAAACCTCTAAAAAAAGTGAGGTTCGGAGAGTTAAAGAAAGGCATCGGGATGAGAAGTCTTAATAACATGAATTAATGGGGTGCGTTAGTTGGTTAATTTTTGTTATGTAGTTATTTGGACTTTTAGCATGTGTATTTGGGTCTGGGCATCTTGCATATATAAAGGGTCTTTATGTTTGTAATCAATAGCAGCAATAATAATACATCTCTCTCTCTCTCTCTCTCTCTCTCTCTCTCTCTCTCTCTCTCCCTCTCCTCCTTCTTGTTTTCACAAAATCATCTTTTTTGAAACCTTTGTTCCAACAATCTTAATGTATCTTGCTCTTAGGAGTTTTTTTCATTTCCACAGGACGGCTGTCAGTCAGAATTTCTAAAAGCGAAATTCCAAAGGAGTAAGCATCACTTTTGGGAGTGAGATGGTAAGTTAAATCCAAAATCATCACATCTCGATGGATAATTTGTTTTTCTGGTGTAAGAATTTCTAAAAGGGAAATTCCAAAGGAGTAAGCATCACTTTTGGGAGTGAGATGGTAAGTTAAATCCAAAATCATCACATCTCGATGGATAATTTGTTTTTCTGGTTTAAGACTGTTGGGAGGAGTTACTAGGAGCATTGATACAAAGTTGATGATTATACACCTTTGTGAGAGATACACCACTTATGCACCTAAAACCTTAAGGTGATAGGTGAGTGAGTTCTCCCACTTATATATTCTCAAGTCACCACATTCCTATCCAATATGAGACTATTTTCCCAATTACTCACACTTGTATTATTATTCTAACAAAGACAACGGTTAGACATCAATTGAAAGATCTATAAATATTATTAGACTATATAGAGAAATTATGATGCATCAATATGCCAAAATAAGTCAAAAACTTAAAGCCTAATAAATAAGCTAAAAAGGTAAAAGTAAGAAATGCTTAAAAAGATATCAATTGTATAGAGAATAAATTGTGATTGAATAATCAAACAACATATAATTTAGGTTGAAGTTGTTTTCTTATAACATCTGTTTATAGTATATAAGATGGAGTCTGCATTTTATATTTGGTTTGCGTATAACAAAAATGTAGAATATGAACATATTTTGCATAACAATGAATGAAGGGATTACTGACCAGCATACAGATGCAAATAGGTCAATCCATGAGCAAAATCAATTGCGATTTCAAGACGCTGATTGAAATCCAGGATTTTCCCGAACAAATCTACCAGCAATATCAAAACAATAATCAGTATTACTTTCCATATTTGAATACAAATACTGGCAAAGAACATTACACAATCTTACTATCCAAATGTTCTTGAAGAGTACCATTTGGCACAAACTCTACAATAAGGATACGTTCGTTTCCTTTTTCAATATAACAAAGTAGTTTCAGCAGGTTTCGATGATCAATTTTGGCCAAGAGTTCAACTTCACAGCTGAATTTTGTTCTCAAACTCTCAAAATGTTCCTATATTATTCAGTCATGTCAATATATTATCACTAAAATAAGAAAGTATTTCTACCAATTTTAGTGGTACAAAATAGGCAAAACAGTTTATAATATAGTGCTATATCATATCAACAAATAAATTTTCTAAAAATAAGAATCCAGAACTTTAGCACTCTAAAATTGGCTGCAGATTTATGAAGTATAGACATCAAGAGATACTTCTTACCCTTTTTGCGCGTTTTACAGCCACGACCAGGCCATCATCTAAATTAGCCCTGTAGACAATTCCAAAACCTCCTTCTCCTATTTGTAATGTTTCTGAAAAATTAGGGGTAGCTTTTGAAACCTGACTCAGGTTGAGATGTAATGATTGAAAGGTTCTTACCTTTTTCACTATGAAGGAATGAACCAGTAAAGTAAATAAATAAATTTTTTGTACGGATCTCCAACAGAAGATTATGCATAACACTAATCCACCTCCTTAATATACTCAATTTATCAGTAACATGTCAAAACATGCTTCACTTACCTCATTTTCCCTACACACCACACCCACATGTATCACCATGGTTCCTTTCTTCTTCGACTTCATAACTCTGCAACAGCTTCTCCTTGGAAACTGCACAAATATAAATACCAAAACAAACCCACATCAAATTCCAATCTAATGATATTAGCATTTCCACCAGACAAGTAAAATTTCATAGTTTAAATTTGAAACTAAAAGCAATCAAAACCGATTTAACTTACCCTATCGCATAGTTGTGGATCTAGCTTCTTATGTACCTCTATTCGCTCAATAGAAGAAGGGTTGGCCATCTTCCATCGACATTCTGGGTTAGGGACATGATGCTTTTCGTATTTGGTCAGTGTTTGTTGCATTGTATCATTGTAGTTTGCCTTTGAGAAGTAAAATACAAAAGGCTTATGGCATGGATGATGACTAACAGGTCGCATGTTGAATGCATATGCAGTGTAATATGCTCTTTTGTACCAATTCAAGAATGTTCTTGCAGGCATTTCCATCTCCCTGGGTGAAAACATGCTGCAAATCATGTGAACAGAAAATTATCCGGGAAGATTGGTTCAACCACGTCAAGGTGGTGCAGTGACACTAACAGAGTCACATGATGCGATCCAAGAAGACTGAGCAGGTTCCCATACACATCATACTGTTCCAATAAACCAGGGGATGTTAGTATGAGATTAAATCAACAATAGAATTCATAACTTTACTGCATAAAGTATTGTAGCAACAATCAAACATAAAATTACAAACAGGCCCGTAGCAGTCGGATTGCGCCAACACAGCAAGTACTGCAGCCTTACCCCTTGAGTAGCCAAGTTGCCAAACAGAGTCTGTATACGACCAACAATGCTTCTGAGTCGATCGTAACACATCTGCAAAATGTCAGAAGAAATTGTGCCATAAATTTGCGACCTTAATACAAACAACTACCATGCATTAACCGCTTTAAATGAAAATTAATATTGTAATCTCAGTCAAGAGTCAAAACCACAACTAATAATCAAAAACCTTCAACAAAGTATGGTATCAAGCATTAAATTAGTAGCTACTGAAAAAACCAAACGTTGAATTGGTTGTAGTCAGAGAATGATATTTGATGATAAACAAATTCAAATAGATATACCAAAGTTTTTTAGTAATCTTTTATTGTCGGTATCAGTGCTGTTGGAAATCTTGGTATGATGTAAATTTGGATTATCATACCAAGATTAGATGTCCGACGGATATACAGATTAGTTATATTTACTTCACTACGGATAGCTTTTTCTAAAAGGTTAACATAATATATGTTTTAAATGTTTTCATGTGATATTTATTTGTTGTCCCCCAACTCACAACAACATTTGAAAAACATAACAGAAATGTACATATTACGACATTGTATTGTTACAGTAGCAAGAAAATAAAACTGTTCCCTAAATGATGAAAACAATACAGACATTGTTCTTAATTAAATAATCACTTTTTATCATTACTAATTTGTTCAACATCATTAAAATCTCTCATCTGTAATCAAATAAACATAGTGTGAGAATCCTAACAATATATTCACAAATTCTTTCCTTCATCTCTATTCTTTTACTTTAATGTTATAATTTGAAATTATTTTGTGAGAGGAAAAATCCCATGAATACACTCTTGGTTTTATTCTTAACTTCAACGAGACTTAAGATCACTTAGGAGCAGAAGTTGCAGAAGGCATAGAAGACATAGTAGGCGCAGAAGCTGCAGAATGCGTAGAAGACGTAGTAGGCGCAGAAGCTATAGAAGGCATAGAAGGCGTAGAAGATGTAGTAAGGCGCAGAAGCTGCAGAAGGCGTGGCTTCAGTAGCGGAACCGCCACTCATAGGTCCAAGTGAACAAGGTACCCCAGAACTCGTCACCAGAAACCTGAAGAAATTTACCAAGGTAAAATGCAGCAGTTGTAGTTTTAACTGTTAAATAAACATTAAATGTCATTAGTAATAAGTTTCATATTAAATATGGTAGTAGGAAGGACAAAAGTTTAGTAAGTTATGATAATTTATTAGTAGCAGTGTTTTTTTGTAAAAGTCATTAGGTCTATATAAAGACCAAGAGTGTATTTTATTTTAATAAGAGCAATATACAAAGTTTTGTCTGAAGTCTGATTCTTAGTTTTGGCATCAGAGCTCATGGCAAACATGATGAATCAAATGCCGTTGCCACGGCTAACGAAGTCAAATTATGAAAACTGGAGTATCCAAATGAAAGCTCTTCTTGGATCTCTAGACGCGTGGGATGTGACCCATGATGGGTTTGAAGAACCAACAAAAATTGGGGGATATACGGAAGCTCAAACGAAGGCGTTGAAAGAGACGCGATCGAAGGACAAAACGACATTATACATGTTATTCAGGGCTGTAGATTAATCAGGCTTAGAAAAAATTGCTGGTTCGACTACGTCGAAACAAGCGTGGGACACGTTAGAAAAAGTGTTCAAAGGAGCAGATCGAGTGAAGGAAGTTCGACTCCAAACTCTTCGTGGCGAATTAGAGAGGATACAGATGAAGGATACAAAAATTGTATCTGACTACATCACACGTGTGCAAAAGGTGGTGAATCAACTCACCAGAAATGGAGAGACAGTACCTGATGCACGAGTTGTTGAAAAGATCTTGAGATCTTTAACAGACAAGTTTGAAAATATTGTGTGTGCAATAGAAGAGTCGAAGGACCTTTCGACGCTCTCAGTCGAAGAGCTCGCTGGTTCTCTCGAAGCACATGAACAACGAAAGATGAAAAAGAAAGAAGAAACAGTCGAAGAAGCAAACCAAACCAAGGAATCGAACATTAACATGAGGCCATTTAACTCTTGCTTTCGTGTCAGTGCCAGGACCTTTGTTATTATACTCGTAAAATGTACATGTATCGATAAATGCATTTCCCATCCATGCATGGTAACCTTCCGGGAGAAAGATATCATCTATGACTGAATCCATTATCACAACTTTGGAGTATGCTTTCCATGGCCTTCCTAGGAAAGATACTTTGGGTGAAATTGATTCTAATCCAGGTTCACCTGTGAAGTGACAACTTTGGAAAACAAGCGCACTTGCGCTGGCGTCTGTCAGTCTTCCACCAGCTGTTACTAAATTGGCTTGGCCTGATGCTGGTTTTCTAACTATAATTTTGCAGTTTTGGAAAACTGCAAAGGGGTTGCCGAAGATGAAGTCGATTGTACCGGAGATGCTACAATCCCCGAAGAACTGGCGCAGGTTTTGGCTGAAGAGTGTCTTGGTGACCATCTATTTGACAGTTGCGGAATACTGCCATGTCTCTTGAAACTCTCAGTGCTACTGCTTGCTGCTTTTCTGGTCCTGCTGCGTTTTCAATGCCTATATCCGTCGCCACGAAGTTTGCACCATTCACCCCTGCCATGCGTATACAATTTAATCAAATAACTATACAATATTCTAATTTAATCAGATGAATTTGTACGAACTAATTTGCAAAAGTACTGCAAATTAATATGTGCGAATTTGTGATTCGCAGGGATGCCTGAGAATTATGTACTATGGCTGGAAAAGTCTTAAGAGCTTCAGCGACCGTTTTAAACTGTCCACTACCATCTTGTAACCCATGTTGGAATACCATCGATAAGTTTTTCTGATTCATCGGATAAAAGCCTCCTATTAACATTACTTGGACCTTGTCCGAAATCCTTAAGTAGTCCAGAAACAGAATTCATCATTTCAATAGTTTTGTTACTTTTGTGTCTGCTTTCTCAAAACTATCTAAACATGTTTGTTGATCAGAAAGTGTGGCAGTTATCCAAACTTGAAGATCGAAAACAAAGTCACTTAACCTACTGAAATCAGATCTATCTAATGTACCGTCAGATTTGTTAAATCTATCAGCAGCATTACTCAACACTTCATTGCAAGCTCGCATTGCTTGTCTCGCCAAGTTGTCTTTTACCAATTCATTAGAAAGAGCTGAGTTGTTTATGTACTCTCCTCTCGCTTCACCGAACAGACCTTTTATCCGATCTTTTCTGTTTCTTGTTTTACCAAATGCTCATCCGAGTTCCGTGTCACATTTATCTGGATTCGATATACAAAGATTTTCAACATCTCTTTGTGTGGTAAAGATTTTTCCATTTTGTTCTGCAGAGCCGCTGCGTGTTAAACTGACCCCGACCGTGCCAATCATTGCAACAAGAAGAATGGAAGAGATACCAAAAATTGCAATTCTTGTCTTTTGGTTACGACCACCATTAATATTATCACGTGTTCCTTCCATATTCCTATAAAACAACTATACAATTTTTTTTCTTTCTTTTTTGAGCAGTGGTTTTCAAATGCCTTGTAGGGTAAGCTCTATCTTTTCAACTTGTGATTTTGATTCTATATAAACACATGCTTTGAGTTTATTTTACCAGAAAACGCTCCATAATCCCTTGTTAAACGGATAACATTAGCTGAAATTTAGTAATTCACCAATTTTGGCATTTCATTGTTGAGTGATTATTATAACATACATAGATTTGATTTGAGGATGTTATTCAAGTATAAAATCTAGTTAGTAAAAAAAAAGTATCAAATCTAGTAAACTTATAAATTAGATGTTCAACCGTGCACTGCGCTAATATGTTTCTTGTTCTTCTCGTTTTATAAGGCACACATCATTAGATTTCTCCCTTATGTATTTGTGATTTTATGTATTTATTTTACCATAGACATTCTATTAAGCAAAAGTTTTAATAGTTTTGTAGAACCAAAAGTTTTGTAGAACCAAAAGTTTTATGTTCTAATTCTTACAAGTCTTCCTTTTATAGCTGAAAGAGAGATTCATTGGAGGGTAGAATAGGAAACATAAAATCAGTTGGTTTGTCCCCAACGGTCATGGTGGGAATGGTAGACAATAAAGTATAAAAAGATTGTCCTTAGACCATCCTAGCAGGTTAGTGACCACGGTGTACTTTGTACTTTTATACTCACCATCACACACAAATCAGTCTTGATCTTCTTCTTTTATTTATTCAGAGGCTTCTGATTGTATATTGATGAAACATGTTATAGAAGGATCAGAACTTGAATCTTCATAACCTAAGTTTTTGGAGTATTTAGAACTTGTTCAGCAGAACCTTTGTCTTCAGAGTCTTCAACAATTGGTCTTCAGAAGTAATGTCTTTAGATCTTCAGAACTTGTTCACCAGAACCTTATCTTCAACATTTTCAGAACTTGGGACAACAGAAGCAAAGCTTTAGAAGGCCTTTAAAGCCTCCTTGTAAAGTCAGGATTAGAAGCTCTCGTACTAGCGTTCCTTGGAACCTTTGCATAATAAGCCTTCCAAAATCTTGACTTATCTTTGTAACACACCATAAGTATTTTTCTAGAGTTTTGAGTTTAGAACCGGATGACATCACACGCCTTCTACCAAAGTTAGAACCTGTTTAGAAAAAGCTACACACTATACAAAAACCATTAGAGTATACAATTGTTCTTTAAGATACCATGTAAAGTTATCATGAAAACTCAGGGCCAGATGTATAACCAATCTTGTTCTTACATACTTCTGGACAAAGAAAGTCAGGTAGCAGTAGAGAAGTCTCCTTTTACGAGTGCAACGAGCTAAGTCACTATAAGAACGAGTGTCCCAAGATCAAGAAGGATGAGCCCCAGAAGAAAGCTTTCAGATGAAAGAAGAAAAGGTTGATGGCAATATGGGATGATTCTGATTCATCAGAAGATGAGTCCAAAGAAGAACAAGATAACATAGCTTTGATGGCTAGCGTTAAAGCTTCTGATGAGATGATCCATCCCGAAGAAGATGCAAACTATGATTCAGACATATACGATATTTTCTTACCTTTCTCACTCTGAATTAACTTGTTCTTTACTTGAAATTCTAGAAAAACATGATTTGCTTAAGAACGAATTCAAGGAACTTAAAAAGGTCCATGAATTTGTTTATAAAGAACACAACAAACTTAAGGAAGAATTTTCATCTCTAAAATAATAAAATTGTATTCTTAAGATTGATTATTCGGTTCTTAAAAGAAAGAGTTTTGGTCTTGAGAAGGAAATTCTTTCAGAAGATTCTGTGAGCACTGATGATGTCATAAATAAATATGAGAAATCATTCCAGAAATTTCTTGCTAAGAGCCTAAGTAGAAGCATCGTGGCTTCAATGATCTATGGTGTAAGCAGAAACTCTACTAAAGGTATTGGTTATAATTCTTATGAATAATTTGATTTTGAAATAGAAGATAAAACCAAATACGCTTCATTCCTATTTTGTCTATGCTGGCTCTGAGCCTAAGGTAAAAGAAAAAGATAAAACTCTTTATGTTCTTAAGGCTAAGCGTAAAGCAAAGTCCAGTTTAAAAAATTCAATTAAATATGTTTATCCTGCTCCTAAGTCCAGGGTTATGAATAACTCTGGGAAGACTAACAAAAAAGGATCCAAGAAGCTATGGGTACCTAAAAATAGATAATCTATGTTGTAAATATCCTTATCAACGATGTCAAAACACTAATCATGATACTTGGACTATGGCTGCTCGCGACACATGACAGAAAGAGGGCATATGTTCCAAAGCATGAAACTTAAGCTTGGAGGAGTCGTAGGTTTCATAGGTGATCAGAAAGAAAAAATCATAGGCTACAGAACAATTGGTAACAATTCTCTCCCTTCTATTAATAATGTTTTGCTTGTTGATGGATTAATGCATAACTTATTGTCAATAAGTCAATTAAGTAAAAATGCTTATAATATAATCTTTAATCAAAAATCATGTAAGGCTGTTAGTATGAAGGATGGTTCAATCCTCTTTAATGGCGAGAGGAAAAACAAATCTATAAGATTAGACTTTCCGATCTTAAAGAGTAAAACGTAAAATGTCTTTTTTCTGTTAATGAAGTTTAATGGATATGGCATAGACGATTGGACCATGTTAGCATGAAAATAATATCTTATCTAAATAATCTTGTTCTTGTTAGAGGCCTTCTGTTGTACCCCAAAATTTACCCTCTCATTTCTCAAGGCATTTCTCACAAGGATTCTCAAAATTCAAGCTTGCACAAGTACAATTGGATTTTTCAACATCACATTAAAGAGGAAGCTGTTAAAAAAGGGGAAAACAGATAAAAATAATCTTTTGACAAAATTGAAGGAAAAAAAGTTTCCTTCAATTGGACTTCTGGCCTCTTTCGATGCAAGCTTGGCTTGCATCCTTCGATTGGGTGTTGGCCTCTGACACGGTGGCTTTGATTCATAAAGCAGGAACTTCCTGCATGCAAACTTCGATTGCATCTTTGGCCTCACATGGTTCACAATGCAAATGTTGCCTATATGCTTGCTTCGATTGTACATTTGATGCCTGCATGCCTATGTTGATTAGACAAATAATTCCCTCCATGCTTTCTTTGATTCACGAAGTGATAGCTAGCTGCATACAATTTTCGATTGAGCCATAACTTCCTTTTTGCATGCAAGAGGCACCCACCAGGCCAGCAGGTACAAGGCAAAAAGCCTCTTGTAGCCTCCTTCCATTCCAAGGCAAAAAGCCTCCTTTTAGAATCCTTCGATTGCATAATTTATTTCTTGCATGCCTCTTTCGTTTGGGCATGTGGCCCCCTTTGTTGAAAGCTTCATTTGGGCACTTAGACCTCATGCATGCATCTTTCGTTTGGGGCGTGTGGCCTCCTTCAATGAAAGCTCTGGTTACACCCTTCGTTTAAACATATGGCTCCCTTCATACAAGCTTTAGTTTGAGAAAAGACCTCTTACGTGTTTGCTTGAAGTTACAAAGCAATGGCCTCCTGCAACTCTCCTTCGACTCAGAAGCCATTGGTTTTCCATGTTTGCCTTTGACACTACAAAGCCAGGATTTTCTTCATTCTAGCGCCCCAATGCAGAGACCTCCTGCATACACCCTTTCGTTTGGACATGTGACCTTTGGCAGGCAAGCCTTCGACTGGACAAGAACCACCTTCACACAAGGCTTCGATTGGAATTTTGATTCCCTTTGAATCAACATGTTTCGAACCCAACTCTGGACCCTTCGAAGCAAGTTTGTTTAAAGAATTTTGAGCAAATGTCATAGCCTTATCCTCCAAATCCTACTTGTCAGGCTATGTCGCTTCCAAATCTTTACATAATTAGAGGCTTACACAAAGGTTTGAAGTTTTGTCTACTGGATAATACCATTCTTGGTTAAAATAGAAAAAGGCTACGTACCCTTTTTTTCATAAAGAGTACTTTTATCACAAAATTGGATCCCAATCTGATTTGTGTCTGAACAGAAAGTAGTGCTAGAAGCATAAGTCCAAATCTCCTGCCAGCAGGCCCCCACTTGTACTGGAAACACGGGAACAATGAAAATGGACTAAATTTGTTTCATTTTCAACCAAACCATGGTTTGTTATCCTAAAAACCTGGTTACTTCAAACACCTTCAACCTTTTCTCTATAAATAGAGAAGCATTTGTAAGGTAAAGAGGACTTTTTTTTACGGTTGGGTGGAAAGAATCTTCAAGAACTCATTGTTGTACCCCAAAATTTGCCCTCCCATATTTCTCAAGACAATGCAAGAATAATCTCCAAGTTGCTCAAGATTGCTCAAGAGTTGGACAGTCAAATCATCTCCTAAGGCAGTCAACCTCAAATTAGGGTTTTGTGTTGCATCAAGGTCCTTGCATCCAAATGACCTCAAGTTCTCCCCAATGTCTTAATATGTTCTCAAGTTCATCCATGTCAAATTTCAAGCCTTGCAGAGAAAGTTTGCTCAGTCAATTGCTCAAGAGGTCCAAAAATCGACTGTGCTAGGGCAAAAGTCAATTGTGACCCAAATACAGTCAAAATTCAATATTTTTTGTAAACATTCTAATTTTGAAGGATATTTAATCATTTGATCAAGGGTTGATCATGATTCATCAAGGATTGATCAAGATTCATCAAGATTCAAAAGTTGCTAAATTAGGATTCTATAGGAAAAGTAAACTCAACTTTGACCAAGCATAACTTTCTCATACTTTATGAGAAATGACCCATCCAAATCTCCTTTTTAAGAGGATGCAATTTCCTACAATCCATATTCACACCCTAAGATCAAGAAATGCACTAACAAGAAGTTACACATTTGTACATTATAGGTCATTTTTGAAAGTCAACAAAAACACATTTGTTTCCAAAGCTTGTAACTTGATAATGGAATATCAAAATGAGATGAGACCAAAAGGTTTGGTTAGAGGACATCTCAATATTTCTAAAAAGTCCAAGAACACTTCCAAAAGTTCAAAATTGAAGAAGCTATGCATTGTTGAAGTTGGACATTTTTCCAAAATTGCCAAAAGTCAACTATCCCCAAAACTTCAAATTTTGTCAAATGGGCCCACTTTTTTCCACTTGATTTGATCTTGTCACACTACACACGTGTCCTATCTTCAGTCTTGTGTCCAATTATTAATTTTTCTATTTTATTTGATTTTTATTGAATTAATTCATTTTTAATCAATTTAAATCCAAATAAAATCCAAATCTTGATCACTTGGAATCTTTTTGATTGATACAGGTCTTAATTATCATTATGGACATGGTCAAACTCGTATCAAGCCATATCATGCACAAAATATTGGTTTTTGGACAAATTTGGAAGCTTTTTAATGGTAAATCAAATCACATCTTCAAACATCAATGCACAAAGATTCAAAGCCCAAAACTTGACCTAATGCATTTCTTGATAGATATACAAGTGAGAGGTACGAGTTTCAGGACCTAGAGGCTGCACAATCAGAAGAACAAAAACTTGAAAAAAGGCAAAAAAGCTTGAAACTGAAATCCATCCTAGAGGTGCTTTCAACATAAAACCTCAACGCTATCCTCTTGCTGGACATCCACTGAGTCTGTAGCAATCAAAAGCAAGGCCATTCACCTCCTAAAACGCGTTGTAAGTCTCCCTGAAAACCGCTCTGCATTTGAAATCGCATGCTCATATTCTTGCACTTTCTTGGCAAAATCTTTACATATTCAGGTTCATCGTTCCATTTAGAAGCTTTTGGCATTATTTGATTGTGTTTTTATAGCCTGTAACCCCCTAGCCGATTCTAGGGTTCTTGGTATTCGTTTGTGGGCATTTTCTCTACAGGTGAAATCAAGGCCATTAATGGACATAGATGTGTTCAGGAGGAAGAGACGATCATGACTATGGTCTTGGTTGGCATTTTTATAGCCTAGAACTAGTTTTAGGATGAACCTATGGATCTAGCTGCAGATATAAATCTGCAGGTAAATGTCCAGGTTTCAGCGAAGAAGATGAAGACGTGGCTCTTCCTGGTTCGTTGGTTCAAATCTCGCGCGTTTTTGTTTTTAATTCCAGCATATTATTTTTTTCCTTATAATAATTTTTATCCATTATAAAAACAATTGAAGTGTTGTGGTGTAGTGGCAAACACATTAGTACAAATTCCAATAGGACCTGGGTTCGAATCCCAGGTCCACCATATTGCATATTATTATATTTCTTCAGGTGTTCAGGCGCGCTTCAGCAATTATGGTTCACCATACACTACCATTCCAATGCTTGCCAGATGGCCCCAGGCCAGATCTGGTGGCCAAGATTGAATGCATACCCTATGCCAAGGTCAACGTGTCACATGGAATTGCAAAGGTCAACCAGGCTTGCATACAAATGGGCCTTGAGTTTGCTGATCTCACCTCTAGTCTGGGCCCAAACCCTCCCTTTGGTTATTTCTATTTCTTTTTTTATTTCATTTATTTATTTGTTTTGATTATTTATTTTATTTTCTAACTTACCAATTAAATTATTTTCCTCAAAAAATCAAAAAAACCAAAAAATATATTTTATTTATTAAAATTAAATTCATCATTTTGTTTTTTGTAAATAAATTAATTCAATTAATTTAATTTAATTAGGTTTAACTTTTAATATTTTTTGCAATATTTAAAATCAATGCAGATAATTAGGTTTTACTAACTTTAAATCAAATTTATTTTATTTTTTTAAATACCCAAAAATCCAAAAATATCTTATATTAATTAATTAATTAATTTAATTTAATTTAATTGTTAACTTAATTTAATTTCTTTTAATTTAAAAATAACTAAAAAAATGCTTTCTTTCAAAAAAGGGTCAAAACCCTAAAAAATGCGCCCGATTTAATTTCCCGCACGCGATCCATTTGATTTCAATATTGTAATTGTTTCCCGGAATGTAATAGCTTTAATTAGGACCTTTGATTATTTTATTGCTTTATTTTATTTTCCGCATTTTAAATTAAAGGGTTGCTTTTGGCGATGTAAATACTCGACGCCTTGTAATAGTTAGATTTAAATTTCCGCAATTTAATTTCGGCAACTTATAAACTGTTAGATGTTTGATAATAGGGAATGCATGACAAGATCAAATCTTTAACCTAAAATCAACATAGCTCACCCATGACATGTACAAAGATTAAATAAACTGAAAACAACACACTCGCACATACGCACTCTTAGGGTACACCTCACTTGGTTGCCTTCGTAACGCGGTCATTGAGTATAGGAAGTTTTAGAGGTCGCCCTCTTGTCCAAAGATCATAGTTGACTCGAAACGGTTGCCTCGGAAAAATGATCTAAGACATTAGGGTTACCGCTAAAGCGTCCTAACATTGCTTTAGTAACCGCACGTCCCTTAATCGAATTGACCCTTAAACTCCAATGACGATGCTACCTACTCATCAATAGTGGGATAGCATTGTCTAAAGGACATTTGCACAGATTAATTCCTTTTTCGAGTAGGTAGATGGTTCTCAAGTACTTGCTCTTTCCAAAACAAAACAAAACTTTTCGCACTTACACCTTTCAAAAAAAACTCTTTTCAAATCCACAAACACAAAGAAAAGCAAATTTTGAAAACACTCTGAGCAAGTACCTAAGAGCCCATGGAGAAAAAAGGTGCTAACACCTTCCCTTTCTATAATCTACCCCCCGAACCCGAGAACTATCTCGAAAAAGGAATTTTTCTGTGCTTTTTTCCTTTCCTTGTTGGATAAAATAAAAGTCGGTGGCGGCTCTTGCTTACCGCGATATTTTGCAAAAACAAACGCAAAACGCAAACCAGCATTCGAAAAAACAGTCAGTTCTCTTCCCACCGTATCACAGAACTGGTGACTCTGCTGGGGACATCTTAATAAGTGGGGTGTACCTTAGGATTAGATCATTGTGTTTTCAATTGTATGCTTTGTATGATTTATATTTGTGGGATTGTATCGGAGTTACTATAGATCCTAACCCGGGTCTGGGGATACCCTTTAGGTAAGTAGCAATAAACTGTGAGAGAACTGTACGACGTAGATCGATACGGTTGAAGCAGTAGCTACGTTGGTGTGGCACTTTAGTCTGTACCGATATCCCTTGTGTTGGAACGAGGAAAATATGGGTCTTCTAAGGGGTCATTAAGCACCAACTGACCTTAGAACCTTTAAATTAACCAACTTGGCCATAGAACAGTAGCAGTATGCTACACTCATTGAGACTAAACTCTCGCGATGATTTCGGCCGCAAGAAAAGGTTGCTAAATTGGAATTATGACCGATTGAGTGTAGTCAGTGATATTGAAATCCTCTAGAACCCGGTTACTATTTTTAGGACAGGTTTAAACCAACTGAACTGAAAGAGGGTAGTACCTAAGCTCCTTGCCAGCCTGAAATCTAAGGGCTCTCTGTGTGACTTGTGTGCCTTTACCATGTTTGCTGTTTATGGATACTTGTGATGTGCCTTTATCATGACATCATGACATCATAGCATCATAACATTGCATACATCCTGCATTGGACTAACCTATTTCAAAGACAGGAGGGATTCATCTTTGTTCTGTTTTATAGGTCATCATGATGCCCATGCGTAGGAATACCATCCGGATCAACTTTATTCAGGTTCCCACCTTGCTTAAAGATCTAATTGTTAAGATGCCTGATACTACTTCCTTCCTCAGGAGACATGGTTATCTCCTCAGTTTGGTCACCTCCAAATTGTACGAACAGATGATGAGTGTCCTAGTCCAGTTCTATGATCCGTTATACCATTGTTGTACTTTCCAGGACTATCAGCTGGTTCCCACCCTAGAAGAGTTCTCTGAGTTGCTCGGTATCTCTGTTCTGGAGCAGACCCCGTTTACTGGTTGGGAGAAGATTCTTAGGCCTGAAGAGATTGCTGCAGCCCTTCATATGACCAAGGAAGAGGTAATGGCTAATTGGGAGACTAGAAGTGGAGCAAAGGGCTTTCTGACTAAGTTTGTGGTTGGTAAGGCTAACTATTTCTAGGATAGTATAGACTTCAAGGCATTCGAGGATATTCTGGCTCTTCTGATATATGGCTTGGTATTGTTTCCGTATCCCGACTCCTTTGTTGATGTGAATGCGGTAAAGATCTTCATCTCTCGCAATCATGTACCCACTCTCTTGGGTGACATTCTTCATCAGCTCTATGCTCGTACTGCCCGAAAGTGGGGAACCTTGATGTGCTGTGTTCCGTTGTTGGCAAGGTGGTTTATTTCGCACCTTCCCAAGTTAGTGATGAAGAACAAAGAAGGCATGGGCTGGGCCTATAGGGTTATGTCTCTCTCGCATAATGACATCATATGGACTCTCAAGGGTATGGAAGAGGTAATTATTATTGATCGATGTGGGGAGTACCCCAATGTTCCCCTGATAGGCACATGTGGAGGGATTTCTTATAACCCATGCTTGGCCTTACGTCAGTTTGGAAGAGCCCGAAGAGAAGGACCTCATGAGCTGTTAATGTCTAGCATCATCTTTGATTTTCAAGGGGATAACGACGAGCAACATCGCAGATTCATAAGGGCTTGGGATAGAGTTCACCAATCTGATCCACATGAGCTAGGCCCAAAGACTTCACTTTCGATGGAGCCATATCTCAGATGGGTCTGTATCCGTGCCCAAAAGCTGGGTATGCCATATGAAGCTGTCCGGCCTATCATTGTTGAAGTTGCTAATGAAGAAGGGGTTCTTCCAACCGTCCTCCATCCTCATATACCCACTGACATTGGGGCACTGAAAAGATCTTGGATGCAACTGAGAGAAGAACGGGATTCTTACCGAGAGAAGTTCAACAAGCAGGAGCAGAAGATCCAGAGGTTGACTAGGCAGTTGGAGAACGAGCGGATCCTGAATGACTATGTCCGCACCGACAAGAAGAGACCATGGGAGCATTGATTGGCCTTTGTTTATTCCCTTTCCAGTTTTTATTTACTTTTCAGTATTTTCAATTCTTGTAACGCCTTAAGGGCATCAGTTGAACAATTTGAATTTCAAAGTTTAATCTAATAAAGTGTGTTTCCTTTCTGGTTTACAAATTTGAATCTCTCGATTGTCTTTGAAATCATAATCATGCGCATTTCATCCCATGCACTTCATAACAGGTACCCATTACAGATCTCTTATCTTCTTCACTGTTTATTTCAACACTCATCATGTCTGCTGAACCTTCAGCTGAGCAAGCCATCAAGGCCCTCCAGGCCTAGAATGCCCAATTCCAAGAGCTGTTCATGAATCTAGCTAAGGGTCAGCAGGATCTGAAGACCTTGATTCTGAAAGAGAAGAAGAAGAAGAAGAAGAAGAAGAGGACAATCTTGTTCAACACTGGGCACAGGTTTGGAAACAGGCTACAAAATGAAGTTGATTTGACCACCTCATTTGGAGGGAAAGATTGTCAAGAGGAAAGGAGGGCTCCTAGCCCTGTGGTCTCCGACAACAAGACGGACTTCGACGAAGACCAGTATCCTCCTGCTGAGGATAAATACAAACAACTGGAAGACCGGTTGAGTGCTATGGAGGTTCAAAAAGTGCCTAGTCTGGACTTTGGTGATCTAGGTCTATCATTTGGGATGGTGATTCCCCACAAATTCAAGGCACCAGTCTTTGCTAAGTATGACGGAGTTTCTTGTCTGAAGCTACACCTCCAGTCATATGTGAGGGAGATTCATCCGTACACCGCTGATAAAAACCTATGGATCCACTTCTTTCAAGACAGTCTCTCAGGGACTCAGCTTGAGTGGTTCTACCAGTTGGACGGAACCAGTATCCGCAGTTGGGAAGATTTGGCCACTGCTTTCTACAGGCAGTACCAGTACAACTCCGACCTCGCTCCTACACGTATCCAACTCCAGGGTATGTCAATGGGGACGGGTGAAGGTTTCAAAGATTATGCTCAGAAGTGGAGGGACCTCTCCGAAAGAGTACAAGCACCCTTGGCTGATCGGGAGCTTGTGGACATGTTTCTAGGGACCTTGTCTGGTCCATTCTTCAACCATCTGATTGGAAGCTCTTCGTCTGGGTTTACAGAGCTTATTTTGACTGGTCAGAGGATTGAGGATGGTATTAAGACTGGTAAGATACAGAAGGGTGCTTCATCAAGCACCAAGAAGAAGCCCTTTAATAAAGAGTCCAGTGCTATCTACAGTTTGAAAAGACAGAATATACCTGAATACCGCCAAGCTGTAAATGCGGTTGTTATTTCAAAACCTGCTGGTGCTCCTCAGTACAACAATCAACAAAAGGACGAGAGAGCTCGAAGGCAATTCACCCGTCTCAACATGACCTTATCTAAGATTTTGCCACAGTTGCTGAAGACCAATCTGGTGATTCCAAAGGAAGCCCCGAAGAATCCAAATACAACGTCACCAAAGTACAACCCTAATGCCCGCTGTGCTTATCACTCTGATAGCCCGGGGCATAATACAAATGATTGTTGGACTTTGAAGAATAAGATACAGGACTTAATTGATGCGAAGGAGATTGAGTTCGAGGCGCCCAAAAGGCCTAATGTTGTGACTGCTCCTATGCCCAAGCATGGAGTGAATGCTATAGATGAAGACTCATTTGTGGTTTCTGTGAACGACATTGTTACCCCTTTGATGACTGTGAAGAAGAACCTTTTGCTAGCCGGTTTATTTCTGGGCTGTAACGAAGGTTTCCGTATGTGTTCTGTCCTACCTACCGGTTGCCCGCTTTTGAAA
This sequence comes from Vicia faba, assembly GCA_948472305.1. NCBI lineage: Eukaryota > Viridiplantae > Streptophyta > Magnoliopsida > Fabales > Fabaceae > Vicia > Vicia faba. The sequence continues at coordinate 1,449,358,409 of OX451736.1, forward strand.
TCAGGTGTCCAACGCCTGATGGATAGTAAAGAAATTCTGTTTGAGAAGACTGTTGTTCCTGTGGTCCATACTGAAGAAGTTGCCATCATTACCATTTTCGAAAATTCTTTCAAGGCTCCCTCGAGGAAGCCTGTTAGAATTACATCTGTTCCGAGAATCGCACATGTGATCATCACTGTTCCGAGGCCCATCCCCTACACCTCTGATAAAGCTGTCCCTTGGCATTACGGGGCAGATGTTTATTTTCATGGAGTTAAGCCAGAGTTGGATGCTGATACTGACATCATCAATATTGTTGGACCTGCTAAAGTCACCCGCAGTGGAATACTTTTCTCACCTGACATCTCTCCACCAACTGTCCGAAAACCCGTTGTTATTACACCTACCGGTGTACCTGCTACTATTCTAGTTCAAGTTCCTATTCTTACCCCTGTCGCCGAGTCATCTGACACTCAGGGAAAAGGGATCACCAGTGAGCCTTCCCAGACGGAGGCACCGAGGATGATTATTGTTGAAGCTTCTAAACAAGAGATAGAAGAGATTCTGAAAATCATAAAAAAGAGTGACTACAATGTAGTTGAACAGCTGGGGCAAACCCCGTCCAAAATTTCTATGTTGTCACTATTGCTATGCTCAGAGGCCCATGTCAAGGCTCTGATTACATTCTTGAAGACTGCCCACGTACCACAAGAGACATCAGCTGATCAGTTTACAGATTGCGTGGCCAATTTGACTGCTGATAATGGGTTGGGTTTCTCGTACGCCGATTTGACTGCTAAGGGGAAGAACCACAATGATGCCCTGCATGTCTCCATTGAATGAAGGGGCACTACTATTGCACATGTATTGGTAGATATTGGTTCCTCATTGAACGTTTTGCCTAAAAAAACTCTAGACCGATTAGACTGTGAAGGGTTGAAGCTGAAACCAAGTAACATTGTCGTCAGGGCCTTTGATGGGTCTAAGAGGATGGTGCATGGAGAAGTTGATATCCCGATCAAGGTTGGTTCTCAGGTTTTCAACTCTACGTTCTATGTGATTGACATTCGGCCATCTTATTCTTGTTTGCTGGGTCGTCCATGGATCCACAATGCCGGGGCCGTAACCTCAATGCTCCACCAGAAGCTGAAATACCCGGTCAAAGGGAAGATTATGACAGTGCAAGGAGAGGAAGAGTACATGGTTAGCCACCTCAACTCTTTCCGATATGTAGAGATGGATAGGGAGTTCATTGAGACCCCATTTCAACATTTTGAAGAGGTTCCCCAGACACTGGTGTTAGCTGAGACTGTTGTTGAAGATTCTCCTATGAAGATGGCTTCCCTCAAGGACGCCCAGGCTGTTGTTGAGAAAGGTGGGTGTGCAAATTGGGGATGACTCCCTGATTTTACATAGAAGACTAACAAGTTTGGTTTGGGTTTCACTCCAGAAGCTCAAAAGGCTTTTCGGAATGCACGGATCGGAAGACCTCCTGTGTTCATCAGCAACTCAGGAGTAAATGCCATTGAAGATGATGTGGAAGAGTCTGAATTCGACAACTGGATTTATCCTATGACCGACAGTGGACCAAGCAACTGGACAACAAAGGACTTCATGCCCATTACTTTTATTACCCAGTAATGCAACTTTTATTTTGAATTTGTAACAGACAATGTTTTAAACTTTATGGCCCGGTGTCTTACCCGGGGCACCGTGGCTTCATTTGTGAGGGCTTTATGTGTGTCATTTTCATATATCATTAATAAAAGCATTGGACGTTCTTGAATTTCAAATTTTGCGCTCCTTGTTTTTCTTTATTATATATTTCAAAACAACTATTTTACACACACTCACGTATACAGGTCCACATCCACTCTGGATCTCACTGGTAACGACTCTGCTACTGCCAGTTATGACTTCGAAAATATGATCAACTTAGCCGAAGACGAAGGTGAAGATGATTGCGAAGTGCCTGGTGAACTTGCAATACTGTTACTCCAAGAAGAGAAGGTTATTCAACAGCACGAAGAGCCGGTGGAAACAGTGAATCTGGGTACAGAAGAGGACAAGAAGGAAGTTAAGATCGGTGCAAACCTAGAGCTTAGTGTGAAGCAACAGTTGATTCAGATGCTGCATGACTATGTTGAGATCTTTTCCCGGTCTTATGAAGATATGCCTGGGTTGGATACTGACATTGTGGTTCACCGCCTGCCTACCAAGGAAGACTGTCCTCCCGTGAAACAGAAGGTCCGCCGAATGCGCCCAGAAATGTCTGAGAAAATCAAGGCTGAAGTTATGAAACAGTTTGACGCCGATTTTCTACCAGTTACTTCTTACCCTCAGTGGGTCACCAATGTGGTTCCTGTGCCGAAGAAGGATGGTAAGATTCGAATGTGTTTTGACTACAGGGATCTGAACAGGGCGAGCCCCAAAGATGATTTTCCTCTACCTCATATTGACGTTCTGGTTGACAATACTACTCAGCATAAAGTCTTTTCCTTTATGGATGGTTTCTCCGGTTATAATCATATCAAGATGGCTCCCGAAGACATGAAGAAGACAACTTTTGTTACTCAGTGGGGTACCTTTTGCTACAAGGTCATGCCTTTTGGACTGAAGAACGTTGGGGCAACGTATCAGCGTGCCATGGTTGCTTTGTTTCATGACATGATCCATCATGAGATTGAAGTATAGGTCTACGACATGATTGCAAGGTCCCAAGCTGAGGAAGAACACCTTGACCATCTGCAAAAGCTGTTTGACAGGCTGAAGTTGTACAAGCTGAGGTTGAACCCGAACAAGTGCACCTTTGGGGTGAGATCTGGTAAGCTGTTGGGTTTCGTCATAAGCGATAAAGGTATTCAAGTGGATCCCGCAAAAGTGAAAGCCATACAAGAGATGCCAGCTCCCAGAACAGAGAAAGAAGTCAGAGGCTTTCTGGAACGTCTGAATTACATTGCCCGATTCATCTCGCACCTGACTGCTACTTGTGAGCCAATCTTCAAGTTACTGAAGAAAGATCAGGTAGTACGTTGGAATGATGAATGCCAGGCTGCTTTTGAAAGGATCAAAGAGTATCTCCAAGAGCCACCCATTCTGATGCCTCCAGTTGAAGGGAGACCTTTGATCTTATACTTGACAGTACTCGACAACTCAATGGGGTTTGTGCTGGGGCAGCATGACGAGTCTGGCCGAAAAGAGCATGCTATTTACTACCTTAGCAAAAAATTTACCGACTGTGAGACCCGATACTCACTGCTCGATAAAACTTGATGCGCTTTGGCATGGGCTGCTCGCCGGCTGAGACAGTATATGCTGACTCACACTACTCTGTTGATATTAAAAATGGATCCAATCAAGTATATCTTCGAAAAGCCTGCCTTGTCCGGAAGAATAACAAGATGGCAGATGATCCTGACTGAGTATGACATTCAGTACACGACCCAAAAGGCAATCAAGGGAAGTGTGTTGGCAGACCATTTGGCACATCAGGCATTGGATGATTACCAGTCTATGAACTTTGAATTCCCGGACGAGAATATCATGTTGTTAACTGATTGTGAGACACCTGGACCGGATGAAGGACCCGAGGAAGGATCCCGATGGTCTATGTACTTTGATGGAGCTTCGAACGCTTTGGGTAATGGCATTGGCGCCATGATCATATCTCCTAAAGGCTCTCATACTCCGTTCACCACCCGACTATGTTTCAACTGCACCAACAACATGGCGGAGTATGAAGCATGCATCATGGGTCTTCGAGCAGCAATTGACCTAAGGATTAAGTTTCTAAGTGTCTTCGGAGATTCCTCTCTCGTGATCAGTCAGATCAAAGGCGAGTGGGATTCGAAACACCCAAATCTTATTCCTTACAAGGAGTATGTGTTGACGTTGCTTCCCCATTTCGAAGAGATAACCTTTGAACACTTCCCAAGAGAGGAGAATCAGTTGGCGGACGCGCTAGCTACGATGTCTTCTATGTTCAAAGTCAATTGGGACAATGAAGCTCCCCGGATCATCATTGAAAGATTGGACAAACCTGCACATTGCTTTGATCTTGAGACTGAAGAGGTAACAGAAAAACCCTGGTATCATGAGGTGAAAAAGTATCTTGAAGCTCAGGAATATCCCGAGGGTGCATCTGTTAATGACAAGAAGTTTCTGAGGAGGTTCGCGGCGAAGTTCTTCATCAGCAATGGAATTCTTTACAAGCGTAACCATGATTCGACCTTACTGTGATGTGTGGATAAGAATGAAGTAGAATGGATCATGGAAGAATTACATGAAGGTACTTTCGGAACTCATTCCAGTGGACACACCATGGTAAAGAAGATCCTACGGGAAGGATACTATTGGTCCACAATGGAAGCCGACTGTTATCAGAATTCTCAGACATGTCACAAGTGCCAAGTCTATGCTGACAAGGTGTACATACCTCCAGTTCCTCTAAACGTCTTGACGACACCTTGGCCTTTTGCAATGTAGGGCATTGATATGATCGGCGAGATCAGACCTACCGCGTCTAACGGGCATCGTTTCATCCTGGTAGCAATTGATTACTTTACGAAGTGGGTTGAAGCATATTCCTTTGCTACAGTAACCAAGAACGTCGTATCACGGTTTATTCGGCACAATCTGATTTTTCGATACGGTGTACCAGAGAGGATCATTACGGAGAATGGTACCAATATCAACAACAAGATGATCACTGAGCTCTGCAAGCAATTCAAGATACAACATCACAACTCTTCTCCATACCGGCCGAAGATGAATGGGGCTGTAGAAGCGGATAATAAGAACATTAAGAAGATCGTGCAAAAGATGACACTGACATACAAAGACTGACACGAGATGTTACCATTTGCTCTTCATGGGTACCGTAGCTCAGCGCGGACGTCAACAGGGGAAACACCTTATTCCTTGGTATATGGCATGGAGGCAGTCTTGCCCATTGATGTTCATATACCCTCTCTTCGGATCATGAAGGATGCAGGTTTAAGCGAAGACGACTGGATTCAGACCCGGATTGATCAACTGAACCTAATCAACGAAAAGAGACTTACTGTTATTTGTCATGGTCAGACGTACCAAAAACGGATGATCAAGGCATTTAACAAGAAAGTTAGACGACAAGAGTATCAAGTCGGAGATCTGGTTATCAAGCGCATCATTCTACCTCAAGGTGATCCCAGGGGCAAATGGACCCCTACTTACGAAGGGCCATTTGTGGTTAAGAACATTTTCTCAGGAGGAGCTATGATTCTAACCACCATGGATGGTGACGACCTTCCTCACCCCGTCAATGCAGACATAGTGAAAAGATACTACACATAATCAAAGACCCCTAGGTTGACTGGCCTAGGCAAAAATAAGGGCTTCCCGGCGAACCAAAAGGGTTCGGGCAAAAATAAGGGATGAAAATGAAAATATCTGTATACCCGGCAAGTCGAAAACCTGAAAAGGCGGCTTGGGCAAAAAAGGGTATCCCGGTGGACTGAAAACCCTAAAGGGCGGTCCAGGCAAAAATTAGGGATCAAAGCGTAACACCATGTCTCATTGGATCACCTTGCATCCAGACTTCGGTATCAACTATCAAGCTCGGACGACGCTAATCAATCTGATCTACCTTCAACCGAGCCGCAAAGTAATGAGATGCTCAAGGATATAAAGGCAATAACAGAGTTGGAACCCAGTGGGATCATTCACATAGCTGTTTTGTTTTTCACAAATTGTATAAATGCTATTTGTTCGGCGGCGTTCTCTTACTAGGACGTCAACCTCTTGTACAAAAACGCCTATTTACAGGCCAAACTTCAAAATCAATACAATTCATTTTCAAAGAAATTTCAAACTATTTTTCTTTTATCTGTTTTGTTTTGCAAAGAACGTCCAAGGTTCATTTTTGATATATGCATTTGACATTAATTGCTTCTCATAAATATTTACATGCGAAACGAAAGACGAATTACTAGTAATATCAGAAATAGGGGCAAATAAGAATTGTCCGAATTGTACAGTTTCCCTATCCACCAGGTACGAAGGTAGATTCATCTGAAGAATATGGCTAAGATACCTTTACTCCCCGCAGAGTAAGACAATAATGGTAGCTCTCCCCAGCTGAGACTTGCAACCGTGAACAAATCAGCAATGCTCTCCCCAAGCAGAGTTCATCTACCATCAGCACTAAAAAAGGTTGATATCCCCGGCAGTCTTAATATTCCATGGTAGAGTATAAGAATGTTCCTCGGCAGAATACAAGATACCCCAGTGGAGTCAATATTTCCCCAGCACGGTCTGAAAAAAGCTTCCCCAACGAAGTTGAACCATCATCCCCAGTAGACCCTGGAAGTTTATCCCCAACGGAGTACAAAAATAAATCTCCCCAGCCGAGTTCAAAGGATTATCCCCACAAAAGTCTAACAGGGTTACCCCTAGCAAGTCGCAACCGAAAGATCATCCCCAGTGAAGTTCTTTTCTCTCACAAACAGGAATTCAATCCTCAACAGATTCAGTATCACCAGCAATGGTAATCCATCCCCAGTGGAGCTCATTAGTGGAATCCTCAGCAGAGCATCTTTTCCCCACATAGTAATCTCCTTATCAGTTTATTCCCCAACGGAGTTCTCTTCTCTTGCAGGTTTATTCTCGCAATCACCTTCGTTCATCATCCCCAGCGAAAGCGAAGAATTCAACTCTATTCTCCAACAGTTATCCGAGATTTATTTTCCCCAACTAAAACATCACATTTCCACACATCATGATACATGCATATATGCATCATATAATACAATCTCATTCATGTTGAGAACATCATTGCTTGATCCATCTCATGAATTGCATGTGAGTGACCTTTGCCTTTCAGGAAAGATGCAGTTAAATTCTCAACTATGTCAAAGACCTTCTCTGGTCTAGTTAAATCGATTCCTAAAGATTTTTCTGATGCCGATCCAGTTGAAGTTATTCCAAGACCTTGTCTGGTCCAGTTAAATCGATTCCTAAAGATTTTTCTGATGCCGACCCAGTCAAAGGCCTTATCTGGTCCAGTCAAATCGATTCCTAAAGATTTTTCTGATGCCGATCCAGTTGAAGTTATTTCAAGACCTTGTTTGGTCCAGTCAAATCAATTCCTAAAGATTTTTCTGATGCCGATCCAGTAAAAGGCCTTCTCTGGTCCAATCAAATCGATTCCTAAAGATTTTTCTGATGCCGATCCAGTTGAAGTTATTCCAAGACCTTGTCTGGTCCAGTTAAATCGATTCCTAAAGATTTTTCTGATGCCGATCCAGCTTAAGGCGCCAAGACCTCCTCTGGTCCAGTTAAATCGATTTCTAAAGATTTTTCTGATGCCGATCCAGTTGAAGTTATCCCAAGACCTTGTCTGGTCCAGTTAAATCAATTCCTAAAGATTTTTCTGATGCCGATCCAGCCAAAGGCGCCAAGACCTCCTCTGGTCCAGTTAAATCGATTCCTAAAGATTTTTCTGATGCTGATCTAGTTGAAGTTATCCCAAGACCTTGTCTGGTCCAGTCAAATCGATTCTTAAAGATTTTTCTGATGCCGATCCATTCAAAGGCCTTCTCTGGTCCAGTTAAATCGATTCCTAAAGATTTTTCTGATGTCGATCCAGTTGAAGTTTATCCCAAGACCTTGTCTGGTCCAGTTAAATCGATTCCTAAAGATTTTTCTGATGCCGATCCATCCAAAGGCGCCAAGACCTCCTCTGGTCCAGTTAAATCGATTCCTAAAGATTTTTCTGATGCCGATCCAGTCAAAGGCCTTCTCTGGTCCAGTTAAATCGATTCCTAAAGATTTTTCTGATGCCGATCCAGTTGAAGTTTATCCCAAGACCTTGTCTGGTCCAGTTAAGGTCATTCCTAAAGATTTTTCTGATGCCGATCCAGCCAAAGGCGCCAAGACCTCCTCTGGTCCAGTTAAATCGATTCCTAAAGATTTTTCTGATGCCATTCCAGTTGAAATTCAGACCACCTACCAACAGTCTCCAAATGGCATCCGTAAGCCCATTCCCGACATCACAATGCTGATACCACTTCATGCGAGTGTAAATTTCTGGGCACTCTAGTGTTCAATCATCTTCCACCTTTGGATCACAAAAGGCCTGAAAGATAATCTATATCCTAAGTGTTGTACCCCAAAATTATCCCTCCCATATTCTTCAAAATTTGCCAAGATCATGGTTCAAAATCCCTCAAGGGTTGCACAGTCCAATTGCCTCCTAACACAGTCAAAATCAGGGTTTTGGTTCTTGCAAGGAAAATGAGGTTTCCAAGGGTCCAATCAAGTCCCACATGCCTACATACATTGTCAATCATCCATATGTCAAGTTTCAAGACTCACAACATCAAATTGCACAGTCAAAAACCCTAAATGCTCTACAGTCAACTGTAGGGGCAAAATGGTCATTTGACAGTCAAAAGTCAAAAAATTTGGTCAACATCTCATTTTGAAGCCACAAACATCATTTGATAAATTCTTGATCATGATTCTCAAAGCATGGCTCAAAAAGTCTCAAGATGCAAAAGTTTCTATTTTTGAACAGTTGAAAAAGTCAACTGCAAATTGACCAAGGCATAACTTCTTCATGGTTTATTAGAAAAATCCCATCCAAAGCTCATTTTGAATAGAATGACATTTCCTACAACTCATCTTCACACTTCAAGTCCAAGAAATGCTCTCACAAAAAGTTATCAATTTCAACATTATAGGTCATTTTCAAAAGTCAACAAAAAGGCACTTTAAGTCAAAGACCATAACTTGAGATTGGTGAATCAAAATGACATGGGACTAAATACATTGGTTAGAGGACTTCAAGAAATTTCCAAAATGTCCAAGAACATGTTCATAACTTCAAAATTGAGCAAGATATGCCTTGGAGAAGTTGGGAAATTTTTGGGAATTTTGAAAAGTCAACTTTGCTTCAAAGGCTTCAAAAATGCTAATGGGCCTCAAATTCTTCCATGAATCATTACCCAAAGCATATGCACTACCCATTAAGCTCAAACGGATTTATTTTCTTATTTTTAATTAATTAATTGAATTTTTATTCTTATTAATTCATTTAATTAAATTTAATTATGAGAAAAATATCAAATAATGGTTTTAAATCCTTTTTGTGCAGAAAATATGTTCACTATATACAAGAGATTTCGTGCACCATCTCAAGGGGACAATATCATCCATAATTGGCAAGATTGGCATGGAAAAAGATTGAAAAAGATATGGAAAAAATCAAATATTGAAATCATAAATGGATGGACTTTGGGCTTGTTTTCTTGACCTAATTTGCTTCATGTACAAAGGCACAACCTAACCTAATGCACAAGGACACGAAAAACTGCTCAGAAAGGCATAACCAAATTGCAACTTTTCATCAAAATTTTGGAATCTGAAATCATATTTGCAGGGCATTTCAAAGCATAACAAGTATTCCATTGCGTTGCTGGACCTTCCAGGAATTGATTGCAATCAAGAACACGCCTCCACACTCAAAAAAACGGTAGAACAACATCGTGCTTGTCTCAAACATGTCCATAATCGTTTTCTAATTTTCATGCATTATTCATATGTTTTATTTGTTGATTTACACTAATAAGGACATTCTGAAGCTGTTGGTACCATTCAGTTGAACTATAGCATCCTATATCAAAATCTACCATTGACGAAACCTAGGGTTTCAGAAGCTCCAAATTAGGGGTTCTCACATATGGAAAAATTGGCCCTTAAAACCTATGCCATTGAATTCGTGGTATCAAGACGAAGCAAACTAACACCTCGCGCCCTTTTTTATATTGATCCAGATCCTATTCGCTATTTTTGCAGGCTTCACTTAGTGGGGGTTTAAAACCCCCGCTACTTGTTTATATTGCAGGGATAAAGAGGAAGAAGACGCATGCGTGTCTTCATGTGGTTGGACAATTCAAATAACTCAGCGCGCTTTTTGCTTTATACCACAAACGCTTGTTTTCTTTTATAATAATCACTCTTCATTACATTAACAAACGCGCGCATTAGCTCAGTTGGTGGATGAGGTGTCTTGCAGGTATAGGGACCTGGGTTCGATTCCCAGGTCCCCCAACTTATTTCATAATTTTTATCCTAACGTATTCATATGCAGTGTGCTCTCAATGTTCCACCATACGTCCTAGCGCGTGGGCTTGCCAGATGGCATGGTGATTAATCTAAAGGCCTCAGAAGGAACCCCATGATGCACATTAGTCAATGAACGTGCACCCTATCCTGGAAAGTCAAACAGGGCTTGGATTCTGATGGGCCAAATTACTTCACAAAAACCTCCAAATGGGCCTGATACCCCCCATGGTTTGCATCATTTTTTTTTCTATTTGATTTTCTTTCTTAATTCTTTTAATTATTTGTAATTATTTTCTTTAATTTCATAAATTAATTTTCATAATAAAAAAATCAGAAACTAAAATATGTTTAATTAATATTTAATTCACTATTAATTTATTTTTGTAAATAAATGTTAAGTAATTAATTTAGTTAAATTAGGTTTAAACTTTAATTTTTTTTAAATAAATAAAATAAGTAGACTTAGGGTTTTTGACCTTTTCATCTTTTTTAATAAATAATTTTCTCTCGTTATTATTATTAATTATTACTTTTGTAAATAAATGTGTAATTTAATTAATTAGTATAAATTAGGTTAAACTTTAATATTTTCATTAATAATTAAAAATATTTAGAACTAGGGTTTCCTTCTAATTTTAATTCTTTTCTTATTTCATTAGATACCAAAAACATAAAAAACATTTCTTTCCTTTTATTAAATAATTAATTAACTTTTAATTCAATTTAATTTCAAAAGGGTCCAACGCCCTCGAACGTTCTATTTTTATTCTTTTCGCACATTATTTTATTTTCTTTTCAAATATTATGTAACTCCTCAAGCCCTGTAATAGTAACTTGGTTTTACTTTCCACATCTTTTATTAAAACGGGTCTTTGTAATTTGGCGATGTACAGACCCGCGCCTTGTAATAGCGTAGGATTTATCTTTCCGCATTTAAATTTCCGCACTTTTAAATTCTAATTGCATGAAAGAATGAATGGCTAACTAAAAATAACTCGTAGCTCACAATGATGCATGATCAAAGATAAACTTAACATGAAAATAACACACAAATTCACACACCACTCTTAGGGTACGCCTCACCCGCTGCCTTCGAAACGTGGTCGTCGAGTATAGGACGTTTTAGTAAGTCCTTATGTCCATGATCCAGTTGCCTTGGAAAAGTTGCCTCGAATTAAAAAAAAGGATCAATGGCATAAGGGTAGCTTCTAAGGTGTCCTACTGTTGCTCTGGTGACCACAATATCTCTAAACTCGAATTGACCCGAACACCTCCAACGGTGGTGCTACCTACCTCTCAATGGTGGGATGGCACTACCTTAAGGACATTTACACAACCTAATTCCTTAGGGTAGGTGGATGACTCATAGATACTTGCTCTATTCAAAAACAAATCAAAACTCTTTTCACACTGACACTTTCAAAAAGCTTTCAAAACAATTTTTCAAACACTCTTGAGGACTGATACAAGAGTTATTCCAAAACTTTCAAAGAAACTTTTTCAAACCCACTCACGATTGAAAAGCAAACACTTTTGAAAACACAAATGAGCAAGTATCTAAGAGCCCATGGATAACCATGGATAGAAAGGGTGCTAACACCTTCCGTTTCTATAAATATACCTCCCGAACCGAGAACTATTCTCATAAGGAATTTTGCTGTGCTTTTGTCCTTTCCATGTTGGAGAACATAAAAGACGGTGGCGACTCTTGCTTCCGCGACATTTCGCGAACCAGCATTAAACAGTCAGTTCTAAATCCACCGATCACACTAAGGTTTAAGAAGATTGAACAAGGGCAGCTGTTTTACCCCAAAATTTTCCCTCCCATATCTCTTCAATGTCTCATAATCAGTAGGTATCTGAGGAGGCAGGACAGTTGGAGGAACACCATCTTTGTCAGGACATTCAAGAATGACGGGTCTGACAACTTCATACGGCATACCTAACTTCTGAGCACGGATGCGAACCCATTTGTAGTAGGCTTCCATAGGTAAAGAAGTCTTTGGCCCTAACTCCTGTGGGTCAGCTTTATGAACTTTGTCCCAAGCCTTGATGAACCTACGACGCAACTCGTCACTATCCACCTGAAACTCAAAACTGATGTGAGGCCCCAACATCTCATGGGGGCCTGCTCTTCTGGCTCTTCCAAACTGACGGAGCGCTAGACATGGATTGTAAGAGATTCCTCCTTGGGTACCAATCAGAGGAACATTAGGGTATTCCCCGCATCGATCAATAATAGCTATCTCATCCAAACCTCCGCAAGTCCAAATGATGACTTTATCAGTGAGAGACATTAACCTATGAGCCCAACCTCTTCCTTCTGGGTTTTTCAGTACGAACTTAGAGAGGTGCAAAATAAACCACCTCACCAACAAAGGGATACAACACCATAGGGTTCCTCGTCTTCGGGTAGTACGAGCATGAAGTTGTTGCAAGATGTCACCCAAGAGAGTGGGCACAGGATTCTGAGACATAAAGATCCTTACGGCAGTGACATTGATGAAGTTGTCAGGATTAGGAAACAAAACTAACCCATAGATCAAGAGAGCCAAGATGTCTTCATATGCCCTAAAGTCCAGGTCGTTCCAGAAGCTGTTAGCCTTACCAATCAGAAACTTGGCCAAGAAACCCTTAACTCCGCTTCTAGTTACCCAGTTGTTCATTACCTCTTGCTGTGTCAAGGGAAGAGCTGCAGCAACATCCTCAATCCTGAGGGTCTTTTCCCAACCAGTAAAGGGAGTCTGATCCAAGATTGGGATACCAAGCAAATCAGAGAACTCTTCCAGGGTAGGGACCAGCTGAAAGTCTTGAAAGGTGAAGCACTGGTACAGAGGGTCATAGAACTGGGTCAGAACACTCATCAACTGTTGATCCCGCTTTGCAGTAACTAAACTGAGAAGAGAACCATGCCTCTGAATGAAGGAAGTGGTATTTGGAATTCTGCTAACCAACTCTTCAAGCAACTCAGGTGAGTGAACAAAGTTGAACCAGATAGTATTCCTTCGCACAGGCATCATGGTGTCCTACAAAACAGAGCAAAGGTGAAACCCTCTTGTCTTTGAAATGGTCAGTCCTTATGCAGGATACATGCAATGCTCATGATGTTATGATGTTATGATAAAGCACACCACAAATAGATACAAAGGCAAACATGGTAAGGCACACAAGTCACACAAAGCAAGCCCCTAAAGTTTAGGCCAGCGTGAGGTCTAGGTACTACCCTCTTTCAGTTTGTTGGTTCATACCTGTCCTATCAAAGTAACCGGGTTCTTAGAGGATCCCAATATCATTGACTACCCTCAATCGGTCATAACTCCAGCATCGCAATCTTTTCTTGCGGCCAGAACCATCACGAGAGTTTAGCCTCAATGGGCGTAGCATACTGCTACTGTTCTAATGGCCAAGTTGTGTCATTTAAGGTTCTAAGGTTGTTGGTGCTTAATGACTCCTTAGAAGACCCATATTCTCCTCGTTGCAACACAAGGGATATCGGTACAGACCAAGGTGCCACACCAACATAGCCACTGCTTCACCCGTGTCGGTCTACGCCGGACAGGTCCCTCACAGCTTATGCTACCTAAACAGGGTATCCCCAGATCTGGGTTAGGATCTATGTAACTCCCATGCAACCCACAAATTTAAAGCAGACAAGTCAATACAATTGAAAACACAGTTATGAACTAACCCTAAGGTACACCTCACTTTAAAAATGTCCCCAGCAGAGTCGCCAGTTCTGTGATCGGTGGATCTGGAACTGACTGTTTAACGCTGGTTCGCGAAATGTCGCGGAAGCAAGAGTCGCCACCGTCTTTTATTTTCTCCAAATGGAAAGGACAAAAGCACAGAAAAATTCCTTATAGAGATTGCTCTCGGTTCGGGAGGTAAATTATAGAAAGGGAAGGTGTTAGCACCCTTTCTATCCATGGTTATCCATGGGCTCTTAGATACTTGCTCATTTGTGTTTTTAAAAAAATGGTTTGTTTGCTTTTCAACTGTGGGTTTTAAAAAAGTTTCTTTGAAAATTTCAGTTCGACTCTTGTATCGGTCCTCAAGAGTGTTTGAAAAATTGCTTTCGAAAGCTTTTTGAAAATGTGTTGGTGTGAAAAGTATTTTTGAATTTGTTTTGAAATTAGAGCAAGTATCTAGAGTCGTCTACCTACCCTAAGGAATTCGTCTGTGTAAATGTCCTTTAAAGTAGTGCCATCCCACCATTGAGAGGTAGGTAGCACCACCGTTGGAGGTGTTCGGGTCAATTCGAGGTTCGGGACATGGTGATCACCAGAGCAATAGGAAGACACCTTAGAAGCTACCCTCATGCCAGGTTCCCGGATCATGAGGACTTACTAAGACATCCTCTACTCGACGATCACCTTTCGAGAGGCAAGGCAACAGTGAGGCGTACCCTAGGGGTGGTGTGTGATTGGTGTGCCATGTTCAGATATTTTTGTCTTGTCATGTCAAAGTGATCTAAGCGTTTGTTTTTATTTTAGGCCATTCATTCTTGCATGCAGTTAAAAAAGATGCGGAAATTAAAAGTTCTAAACTATTACAAAGGCGCGGGTCCACATCGCCAAAATTTCCAGGACCCGATTTGACAGAAAAAATAAAGAATTAAAGTGCGAAAGATAAATATTACACGGCTTTGGGAGAGGTACATAAAAAATTAAAAAAAGAAATAAATACGCGAATTGAATTAAAGTTGGAAACGAGGGCGTTGGACCCTTTTTAATTAAATTAAATTAAATTGTTAAATTAATTAAATTAAAATGAAAAAGAAATTGTTTTTTTTTATGTTTTGGTGTTTATGATTTTTTTAATAAGAGAATTAAATGAGATTGAAATTAAATTAACCCTAATTCTATAACTTTTATTTATTAAGAAAAAATATTAAAGTTAAACCTAAATTAACCTAATTATTTACATGTTATTTTGATTTATAAAAATAAATAATATTTAGTTATTAACAATGGTGAAAAGAAAGAATAAAAGTAATTAAACTAATTAAACCTAATTTCTACAAATTTTTAAGTTATGAAGAAAAATATTAAGATTTACCCTAGAATAAAACTAATTAATTGGTGAAATTTTATTTACAAAAACATATGTTAATTAAATGAAAATACTTATTTTTTTGTCTTTTTCTGATTTTTATATTGTTTTTATGTTTTTATGAAAATAAACTAAATTAAAGAAATTAATAAATAAAAGAAATAATTGAATCAAAATAAAAAAATGAAAAAATATAAAAGAACTTGCAAACCTAGGGGGGTCTGTCCCCAATTGGAGGTGTAAATAATCAATTCAGGCCCAATAGCCTTTGGCCTGGTTGACCTTTTCAGGAAGCATGTGGCACGTTTGACTAGAGTCCATGGTGTTCTTCCAATCAGCGCCTTTGGATTGATCTTTCTATACGCGTGGCAAGCTTGAGATTATGGATGTATGGTGTTCCCTCATAATGAATCTGCACAGGAGCGTGTTAATAAAAATAATATGGAAAAGGATGGGGACCTGGGGCTCGAACCCAGGTCCCAGGGATTACCAGTAACGTGCCTTGCCAACTGCTCCACTTGCGTTCTTTGTTTACAATATAACCAACAAATAATATAAGATAAACTAAGGGTTAGTGGAATTTCCGCGCGAAAATTTGAATGGACCAACCAATGCTTTACACTTCATCTTCTTCTTCCTCCTTTGCTTTTTCCTGAAACAAAAAATAATTGGATTGCGGGGGTTTTGAACCCCCACTATATAACATATGCCAAAATAGCGAATAGCGCATAGTAGCTCATAAATTGAGCGCGAGGTGTGCGTCCAAATCGTCCAAGCATGCTGAGTTGAATGGCCTAGGTCTCGCGTGCTAATTTTTCCTTAACTAAGAAACCCTAATTCAAGGTTCTGAAAACCCTAGCATGTATCCATGGTGAAATCACGCACAATGCCTAAAAACTCAATTGGATCATGTGGTTAGCTTCGTAATGAGTCAAATAACATAAATCAAATATTAAAAACTACAGAAAACGTATGAATCATGATGCAAGAATGCAAAAAAATTTCTGTACAGGGTGCGATCGTTCTCACGTTTCTTGGTGTTAAAGCTTATGGTTTTGATTCCAATTCCTTCCTTGAAGTCTCAGCAAGCCAATGGAATAGTTGTTTGATCTTGAAAAGCCCTAAAACCTAGTTTTCAGTTTTCAACTTTTTGGCAAAAAACTCAAGTTTGGTCCTTTGTGTATGGCGCAGCTGGGAGATTCTTTGCATTAGGGTTTGCATGAGTACTTATATGTGAATGATTAGGGTAGGTTTTTTTGTCCAAGGAATCAAGGAATTGATGTATGGGAGATTTGATTTTCATGCATAATGTTTTCAATCTTTTTCACATGCTTTTGATGCCAATCATATCCAATCACCATGATTCTTTCTATATCTGATTATGCACGAAATATTGAGCCTATTCCATGCACAAAAAGATTTAAAACATTAGGTTTAGCATTTTTCACCTATTTAATTTAATTAAATGAATTATTAATAATTAAAAATCCAAATAAATAAATAAAAATGATAAAAAACTTCCCTTTGGGCCAAATAGTCGTGCACATGCCTTGGATGATGAATTGTGGAAGAAAAAGAGGCCCATTAGCATTTTTAAGACATTTGAATCAATGTTGACTTTTCAAAATATCCAAAAATTTCCCAACTTCCACAAGGCATAACTTGCTCAATGTTTAAGCTTTGTTCATGCTCTTGGACATTTTGGAAAGGTCTTTGAGTCCTATAACCAATGTCTTTGGTCCCATGTCATTTTGATTTACCAACCTCAAGTTATGGCCTTTGACTTAAAGTCCCTTTTTGTTGACTTTTGAAAATGACCTATAATGTTGAAATTGACAACTTTTTGTGAGAGCATTTCTTGGACTTGAAGTGTGAAGAGGAGTTGTAGGAAATGTCATTCTATTCAAAATGAGCTTTGGTTGGGATTTTTCTGATAATCCATGTGGAAGTTATGCCTTGGTCAAGTTACAGTTGACTTTTTCAACTGTCCAAATATGGAAACTTTTGCATCTTGAGACTTTTTGAGCCAAGCTTTGAGAATCATGATAAAGCATTGATCAAATGATGTTTGTGACTTCAAAATGAGATGTTGACCAAAAATTTGAACTTTTGACTGTCAAATGACCATTTTGCCCCTACAGTTGACTGTAGTGCAATTAGGGTTTTTGACTGTGCAATTTTGTGTTGTAAGTCTTGAGACTTGGTATGAAGATACTTGACCATGTTTATAGGCATGTGGGACTTGATTGGACCCTTGGGAACTTCATTTTCTTGATCAGAACCAAAACCCTAATTTTGACTGTTAGGAGGCCCTTGAACTGTGCAACCCTTAGGGAGATTTTGAAGCTTTGACTTGGCAAATTTTGAAGAATATGGGAGGGCAAATTTTGGGGTACAACAGTTGCCCCTGTTCAATCTTCTTAGACCTGAGGATGCAGATTGGCTGACGTGCCTTTCGTAATCCGAAGGTAGAAGATGATTGGACACTAGAGTGCCCAGAAATTTGCGCTCACATAGTAGTATGATGGGGGAATGGGCTTATAGATGCCATTTGGAGATTGATGGATAGGATGATAGGCTTATAGATGCCATGCTAAGAGATGATGGAGGGTGGATGGGCTTATAGATTCCATCTGGATGTCGATCACGTAAGAGATTCCTTAGCGAGAACTTACGTACCTGCAAAAGAAAAATGATTACCTGACCTGTTACAGGAGTGGTCTTCAAACTCTTTGTCTGGATGTGTCCTGACTGGTTACAGGAGCTGGATCTGGAGCTTCACAAGGTGATGAATGAACCAGGGATGGTTATTATCTCAACAGGAACGGTGAGAGAACCTTGGATGACTTCAACCTCAACAGTATCGCTGAGAGAATCTGGGGACGATTACTACCTCCGCAGTAACGGGGAGAGAACCATAAGCGACTTCAACCTCAACAGTAATCATTGAGAGAATCTTGGGCGACTTCAACCTCAACAGTAATCATTGAGAAAATCTGGGGATGATTACTACCTCCGCAGTATCGGGGAGAGAACCACAGGCGACTACCATCTCAACAGTAATCATTGAGAGAATCTTGGATAACTTCTACTTCAACAGTAACGCTGAGAGAAACTTGGGATGATTACTACCCCCGCAGTATCGGGGAGAGAACCACAGGCGACTACAACCTCAACAGTAATCATTGAGAGAATCTTGGATAACTTCTACTTCAACAGTAACGCTGAGAGAAACTTGGGATGATTACTACCTCCGCAGTATCGGGGAGAGAACCACAGGCGACTACAACCTCAACAGTAATCATTGAGAGAATATTGGATAACTTCTACTGAGTCTTAATCAGAAAAATCTGTTAGGGGTCGATTTAACTGGACTAGAGAAGGCCTTGGACTGGATAAGAAACAAAAAATCTTAGGGTCGATTAACTGAACCGGTCTAGGTCTTGAAATGTCTTCAACTGGATAAGAAACAAGGAGATCTTAGGGTCGATCTGACTGAACCAGAGAAGGCCTTGGACTGGATAAGAAACAGAAAATCTTAGGGTCGATTAACTGAACCGGTCTAGGTCTTGAAATGTCTTCAACTGGATAAGAAACAGGGAGATCTTAGGGTCGATCTGACTGAACCAGAGAAGGCCTTGGACTGGATAAGAAACAGTAAAATCTTAGGGTCGACTTAACTGAACCGGTCAAGGTCTTGGAATGTAGCTGAGAACTTAACTGAATCTTTCCTGAAAGGTAAAGGTCAGTCACATGCAATGCATGATGTGGATCAAGCAATGATGTTCTTAACATAAATGAGATTTGTAAGATATGATGCGTTCATGCATGCTATAATGTATGGAAATGTGATGTTTATGTATGTTTTTGTCTAGGAAAGTAAATCCTTGACGGGTGCCGGGAAGTAACTCCTGGGCTGATATTGAAGAATAACTCTTTGCTTCCGCTGGGGGATAGTTGCAAGAATTCCGGTAGGAGAAGATAACTCCGTTGGGGAATAAACTTGGCGAATAGAATATTCTGCGGGGAGAAAAGTACTCTAGTGATCTTGCTGGGAAGCGATACTCTGTGGGGAGAGAGGTACTTTGTTGAGTTGTTGATAATAACTTGCTGGGGATACCCTTGTTGTGTTGGAAGTGTTAATAGACTTCGCTGGGGATAAGAAGACTCCGTCGTGGACACTCTTTCCGTGGCTTTTGGCTGAGGATAACCCAGTTATATCCTGGTAAGGAAGTAACTCTTGAATAAAACCTGGAGACGCGTTCGTGCTCTGCGCGGATAAGCTTTCAGAATCTACTGGGGATAAG
The DNA here is from genome assembly GCA_948472305.1 of Vicia faba. Lineage (NCBI taxonomy): Eukaryota > Viridiplantae > Streptophyta > Magnoliopsida > Fabales > Fabaceae > Vicia > Vicia faba. The sequence continues at coordinate 1,449,377,854 of OX451736.1, forward strand.
CTTACTGCTTGGGGAGATGAATTCCAACTTTTCCTGGGGAAACTGGATTGGACTCTCCTGGGGGAGTTTCTGAGATGTACCGGGGAATTGACTCCTTTGAATGTTTGGTATACCGCCGGGGAACAATCTTTAGACCAAGATTGTCGGGGATGCTTGTTAAGAGTGCATGTATACTGCTGGGGAATGTTGAGATCTGCGGGAGGATACCCAACTTCCTTGAGTTTGATAAGATAGCTTTGCTTGAGGAGAGTGTACTGACTGGCTGGCTCACTCTCTGGGGAATTAAGATATCTGGTTATGTTCTTTAGCTGAACCTACCTTGGTACCTGGGAGGACAGAACAATTAGATTGCTTAGACAACTCTTTATTGCCCCTGTTTCTAATGTTACATGTAATTAATCCTTTGTTTCGTATGCAAATATTCATGAGTTAGCAAATTATTGTCAATGCATATATCACAAATTGAACCTTGGACGTTCTTCGCAAAACAAAACAGAAAAAGAAAAAACAATTGGCAATTTGAGCTGAAAAGTATATTTGTATTGATTTTTGAATGGCCTGTAAATAGGCGTTTCATGTACAAGAGGCTGACGTCCTAGTAAGAGAGCGCCGCCGAGCAAAAGAGTTTATACAAATTTTGTACAAGAGAAAATAAAACAGCTGTGTGAAATGAATGATCCCACTGGGTTTCAACTCTGCTATTGCCGTTATATCTCCGAGCGTCTCATCACTTGATGACCTTGGTTGAAAGTGAAGCTGACTGATCGATGCCGTCTGAACTTGATATAGATACCGGATTCTGGATGCAAAGTGATCCAATGAGACATAGTATTACGCTTTATCCCTAACTTTTGCCTGGACCGCCCTTTCGGGTTTTCAGTCCACCGGGATACCCATTTTTGCCCAAGCCGCCTTTTCAGGTTTTCGACTTGCCGGGTGTACAAATTTTTTTCATTTCATCTCTTCATTTTGCCCGAACCCTTTTGGTTCGCCGGGAAGCCCTAATTTTTTCCTAGGCATGTCAGCCTAGCGGGTCTTTTTTATGCGTAGTATCTTTTTACTATGTCTGCATTGGCGGGGTGAGGAAGGTCGTCACCATCCATGTTGGTTAGAATCATGGCTCCTCCTGAGAACACATGTTTAACCACAAATGGCCCTTCATACGTAGGGGTCCATTTGCCCCTTGGATCACTCTGAGGAAGGATGATTCGCTTGATTACCAGATCCCCAACTTGATATTCCTGTGGTTTGACCTTCTTGTTAAATGCCCTGATCATCCGTTTCTGATACGTCTGACCGTGGCAGATAGCAGCAAGTCTCTTTTCATCAATAAGGTTTAGCTGATCAATTCGTGTCTGGATCCAATCATCTTCGTTCAGCTTTGCATCCTTCATTATCCGGAGAGAGGGTATTTGCACTTCGATCGGTAAGACTGCTTCCATACCATAAACCAAGGAGAAAGGAGTTGCCCCGGTTGACGTCCTGGCTGAGGTACGGTACCCATGTAGAGCGAACGGTAACATCTCGTGCCAATCTTTATAAGTCACTGTCATTTTCTACACAATTTTCTTGATATTTTTATTTGCTGCTTCTACAGCCCCATTCATCTTCGGTCTGTAAGGAGAAGAGTTATGGTGCTGTATCTTAAACTGCTCGCAGAGCTCAGTGATCATCTTGTTGTTAAGATTGGTACCGTTGTCTGTAATAATTCTTTCTGGGACGCCGTATCGACATATCAGGTTATGCCGATTGAACCGTGCCATAACAGTCTTGGTTACCGTGGCATAGGAAGTTGCCTCAACCCACTTCGTGAAATAATCAATCACTACCAGGATGAAGCGATGTCCATTAGATGCCGTAGGTTTAATCTCACCGATCATGTCTATGCCCCACATTGCAAACGGCCAAGGCGCAGTCAGAACATTCAGAGGAACTGGAGGAACATGCACCTTGTCTGCATATATCTGGCATTTATGGCATGTCCGGGAATGTTGGTAGCAGTCAGCCTCCATGGTGGACCAGAAATACCCTGCCCGTAGGATTTTCTTTGCCATAGTGTGTCCACTGGAGTGTGTACCAAAGGTCCCTTCATGTAGCTCTTCCATGATCCTTTCTGCTTCTGTCTTATCCACACAACGCAGTAAGGTCGAATCATGGTTTCGCTTGTACAGGATGCCGTTGCTAAGGAAGAACTTGGCTACGAACCTTCTCAAGAACTTCTTATCGTTGACAGACGCATCTTCAGGGTATTCCTGAGCTTCCAGATATCTCTTCACCTCATGGTACCAAGGCTTCTCAGTCACCAATTCAGTCTCGAGATCACAACAGTATGCCAGTTCGTCCAGTTTCCAGATGATGATCCGGGGAGCCTCATTGTTCCATTTGACCTTGAACATAGAAGACATTGTAGCTAACGCGTCCTCCAACTGATTCTCTTCTCTTGGAAAGTGTTCAAAGGTTATCTTTGTGAAGTGAGGGATCAATGTCAACACACATTCCCTGTAAGGAATAAGATTCGGATGTTTCGTATCCCACTCGCCTTTGATCTGATTGATCACGAGAGCGGAATCTCCGAAGACACTCAGAAACTTGATCCTTAGGTCGATCGCAGCTTGAAGACCCATGATGCACGCCTCATACTCTGCCATGTTGTTGGTACAGTTGAAACATAGTCGGGCAGTGAGTGGAGTATGAGTGCCTTGAGGGGATATGATCACAGCGCCGATACCGTTACCCAAAGCATTGGAGGCTCCGTCAAAGTGCATAGACCATCGGGATCCTTCCTCAGGTCCTTCATCCGGTCCAGGTACTTCACAATCAGTCACTATCATGATGCTCTCGTCTGGAAACTCGAAGTTCATTGACTGATAGTCGTCTACGGCCTGATGTGCCAAGTGGTCTGCCAATACACTTCCTTTGATGGCTTTCTGAGTCGTGTATTGAATGTTGTATTCTGTCAAGATCATTTGCCATCTTGCTATTCTCCCAGACAGAGCAGGCTTTTCGAATATGTACTTTATAGGATCCATCTTTGAGATCAACAAGGTAGTGTGAGTCAGCATATACTGTCTCAGCCGGCGAGCAGCCCATACCAAAGCGCAGCAAGTTTTCTCAAGCAGTGAGTATCGGGTCTCACAGTCGGTAAACTTTTTGCTAAGGTAATAAATGGCATGCTCTTTTCGGCCAGACTCGTCATGCTGCCCCAGCACACACCCCATTGAGTTGTCAAGCACTGTCAGGTATAGTATCAGAGGTCTCCCTTCAACCGGTGGCATAAGGATGGGTGGTTCTTGGAGATACTCCTTGATCCTATTGAAAGCAGCCTGACATTCATCATTCCAACGCACTACCTGATCTTTCTTCGGAAGCTTGAAGATTGGTTCACAGGTAGCGGTTAGGTGCGAGATGAATCGAGCAATGTAATTCAGGCGTCCTAAAAAGCCTCTGACCTCTTTCTCTGTCTTAGGAACTGGCATCTCTTGAATAGCTTTAACCTTGGCAGGGTCCACTTGAATACCTTTATCACTTACAACAAAGCCTAGCAACTTTCCGGATCTTACCCCGAAGGTGCACTTGTTCGGGTTCAACCTCAGCTTGTACAGTTTCAGGCGGTCAAACAATTTCTGCAAATGATCTAGGTGCTCTTCCTCAGTCTGGGACCTTGCAATCATGTCGTCAACATACACTTCTATCTCATGATGGATCATGTCATGAAATAAAGCAACCATGGCACGTTGGTAGGTTGCCCCAGCGTTCTTCAGTCCAAAAGGCATGACCTTGTAGCAGAAGGTGCCCCACTGAGTAACAAAGGTAGTTTTTTCCATGTCTTCAGGTGCCATCTTGATCTGATTGTAACCTGAAAAACCATCCATGAAAGAGAACACCTTATGCTGAGCTGTATTATCAACAAGGACATCAATGTGAGGCAAGGGGAAGTCATCCTTGGGGCTGGCCCTATTCAGATCCCTGTAGTCGACATACATTCTGACCTTACCGTCCTTCTTTGGTACCGGCACCACATTAGCAACCCACTGAGGGTAAGAAGTCACTGCAAGGAACCCAGCATCAAACTGTTTCATGACCTCGGCTTTGATCTTCTCAGACATCTCTAGACGCATACGGCGTACCTTTTGCTTAACCGGAGGGCAGCCTTCCTTAGTAGGCAAATGATGGACCACAATATCAGTATCCAACCCGGGCATGTCTTCGTAGGACCAGGCGAAGATCTCCATGTAATCATGTAACATCTTAGTCAACCGTTGCTTCACGCTGAGCTCTAGGTTGGCACCAATCTTTACCTCTTTTCTGTCTGCTTCAGTACCTAAGTTTATTGTTTCCACTGGCTCTTCATGTGGTTGAATTGCCCTCTCTTCCTGGAGTAACAGTCTTGCAAGCTCGCCAGGCACTTCGCAATCATCTTCACCTTCGTCTTCGGCTAAGTTGATCGGATTTTCGAAGTTATAACTGGCAGTAGCAGAGTCGTTACCAGTGAGATCCAGAGTGGATTGAAACCTGTATGAGTGAGTGTGTGTAAATACAGCTGTTTTGAAATATATAAAGGAAGGAACGACAAAAAAGGAGCATAAGATTTGAAATGCGAGAAAACGTCCAAGATTTTTATTTATGATATATGAAATGACAATTTATATGCCCTCACAAATGAAACCACGGTGCCTCGGGTAAGACACCGGGCCATAGAGTTTTATTTATTGTTTATTACAAATAACAAAACATAGGATTCATTACTCAGTAACAAGAGAAACAGGTAGATTGTCCCTTGCACTCCAATTGCTAGGTCCACTGTCGGTTGCCGGGTAAATCCAGCTATCAAACTCAGCTTCATCCACTTCATCTTCGTCCCCAATAGCATTCACTCCATGAGCAGGCATGGGAGCTGTCACTACATTAGGCTTCTCAGATGCCTCAAACTGTACCTCCTTGGTGTCAATAAGGTCCTGCAGCTTGTTCCTTAAGGCCCAACAGTCATCAGTGGAATGCCCCGGGCTATCGGAGTGATAAGCACAGCGAGCATTTGGGTTGTATTTGGGAGAAGTCGTATTCACAACCTTTGGGGCCTCTCTGACAGTCACTAGGTTGGTGGATAGCAACTGCGGCAAGATCTGCGATAAGGTCATGCTCAAACGGGTAAACTCTCTCTGGGGTCTTTCAGCCCTTGGTGGATTAGTTTGCCGAGGAGCGACAGCAGGCTTAGCAATCATCACCGCATTGACAGATTGGCGGCGCTCAGATTTCTCTTGCCGTCTGGAGCCATATACAGCACTAGCCTCCTTCTTGAAGGGCTTTTTCTCAGAGCTTGACGATGCACCCTTCGGAATCTTACCGGACTTCAACCCAGCCTCAATTCTCTCTCCAGTCAGAATAAGATCAGTGAACCCTGCAGATGAGTTACCAATAAGATGGTTGAAAAATGGCCCAGATAGGGTCCCCAAGAACATGTCTACCAACTCCCGATCAGTCAATGGAGGCTGCACCCTGCCAGCCAGATCCCTCCACTTCTGAGCGTACTCTTTAAAACCTTCGCTTGAACCTAGCGACATACCCTGGAGTTGGGTACGTGTAGGGGCAAGGTCGGCATTATATTGATACTGCTTATAGAAAGCAGTAGCCAACTCCTCCCAGTTACGAACCTTGGTCCCATCCAGCTGATAGAACCATTCGAGATGAGTCCCTGAAAGACTCTCCTGGAAGAAGTGGGTCCACAAGTTCTTATCCACTGAGTACGGTTGAATCTTCCGCACATACGATCTGAGGTGTAGCTTGGGACAAGACGCCCCGTCATACTTGGTAAAGGATGGTGCTTTGAACTTATGAGGAATGATCACACCAGTAGACAAACCCAAATCTCCAAAATCCAGCCCAGGTACCTGTTGTATCTCCATAGCATTCAGCCTGTCCTCCAGCTGCTTGTATCTGTCTTCTGCAGGAGGATATTGTTCCTCATCAAAATCAGTCTCGTTGTCGGAGACTACCGGACTAGGACCTTTTTCCCCTTGGGGGGTACCCTTGCCTATAGAAGAACCAGCCTCTTCATTTTGCAGAGTGTTGCCAAACCTTCGGCCTGAGTTGAAAAGAACAGTTCTTCTCTTCTTCTTCTTTTCCTTCTTCAGGAGCAGAGCCTTCAGCTCTTCTTGGCCCTGAGCCAAACCCATGATTTGTTCCTGAAATTGCGCATTCTGCGCCTGAAGAGCTTTGATGGACACCTCAGTTGATGACGAGTCGGGGTTCATGATGCTGAAATAAACAGCGAAGAACGGTAAGCAACCTGAAAAGAGGAAAACCTGCTACGCACATGATGAATGGAATGCGTATGATTTATGTTTTCAAAGACAATCGGGAATCAACTTTGTAAACAAAAAAGGAACACACTTCATTAGATTCAACTTTGAAACTTAAATTATTCAACAGGTTGCCCTTAGGCGTTACATGAAAGGAAATACTGAAAAGGGAAATAAAATTGTAAAAGAACATCCAGAGCTCCTTATTGATCCCATGGTCTCCTCTTCTCAGTACGGATGTAAGCATTCAAGACTCGCTCATTCTCCAACTGCTTTGTCAGCTTCTGGATCTTTAATTCCTGCTCGTTGAACTTTTCCCGGTAAGAATCCCGTTCTTATCGCAGTTGCGACCAAGATCTCTTCAATGTCTCATAATCAGTAGGTATCTGAGGAGGCAGGACAGTTGGAGGAACACCATCTTTGTCAGGACACTCAAGAATGACGGGTCTGACAGCTTCATACGGCATACCTAACTTCTGAGCACGGATGCGAACCCATTTGTAGTAGGCTTCCATAGGTAAAGAAGTCTTTGGCCCTAACTCCTGTGGGTCAGCTTTATGAACTTTGTCCCAAGCCTTGATGAACCTACGACGCAACTCGTCACTATCCACCTGAAACTCAAAACTGATGTGAGGCCCCAACATCTCATGGGGGCCTGCTCTTCTGGCTCTTCCAAACTGACGGAGCGCTAGACATAGATTGTAAGAGATTCCTCCTTGGGTACCAATCAGAGGAACATTAGGGTATTCCCCGCATCGATCAATAATAGCTATCTCATCCAAACCTCTGCAAGTCCAAATGATGTCTTTATCAGTGAGAGACATTAACCTATGAGCCCAACCTCTTCCTTCTGGGTTTTTCAGTACGAACTTAGGGAGGTGCGAAATAAACCACCTCACCAACAAAGGGATACAACACCATAGGGTTCCTCGTCTTCGGGTAGTACGAGCATGAAGTTGTTGCAAGATGTCACCCAAGAGAGTGGGCACAGGATTCTGAGACATAAAGATCCTTACGGCAGTGACATTGATGAAGTTGTCAGGATTAGGAAACAAAACTAACCCATAGATCAAGAGAGCCAAGATGTCTTCATATGCCCTAAAGTCCAGGTCGTTCCAGAAGCTGTTAGCCTTACCAATCAGAAACTTGGCCAAGAAACCCTTAACTCCGCTTCTAGTTACCCAGTTGTTCATTACCTCTTGCTGTGTCAAGGGAAGAGCTGCAGCAACATCCTCAAGCCTGAGGGTCTTTTCCCAACCAGTAAAGGGAGTCTGATCCAAGATTGGGATACCAAGCAAATCAGAGAACTCTTCCAGGGTAGGGACCAGCTGTAAGTCTTGAAAGGTGAAGCACTGGTACAGAGGGTCATAGAATTGGGTCAGAACACTCATCAACTGTTGATCCCGCTTTGCAGTGACTAAACTGAGAAGAAAACCATGCCTCTGAATGAAGGAAGTGGTATTTGGAATTCTGCTAACCAACTCTTCAAGCAACTCAGGTGAGTGAACAAAGTTGAACCGGATAGTATTCCTTCGCACAGGCATCATGGTGTCCTACAAAACAGAGCAAAGGTGAAACCCTCTTGTCTTTGAAATGGTCAGTCCTTATGCAGGATGCATGCAATGCTCATGATGTTATGATGTTATCATAAAGCATACCACAAATAGATACAAAGGCAAACATGGTAAGGCACACAAGTCACACAAAGCAAGCCCCTAAAGTTTAGGCCAGCGTGAGGTCTAGGTACTACCCTCTTTCAGTTTGTTGGTTCATACCTGTCCTATCAAAGTAACCGGGTTCTTAGAGGATCCCAATATCATTGACTACCCTCAATCGGTCATAACTCCAGCATCGCAATCTTTTCTTGCGACCAGAACCATCACGAGAGTTTAGCCTCAATGGGCGTAGCATACTGCTACTGTTCTAATGGCCAAGTTGTGTCATTTATGGTTCTAAGGTTGTTGGTGCTTAATGACTCCTTAGAAGACCCATATTCTCCTCGTTGCAACACAAGGGATATCGGTACAGACCAAGGTGCCACACCAACATAGCCACTGCTTCACCCGTGTCGGTCTACGCCGGACAGGTCCCTCACAGCTTATGCTACCTAAACAGGGTATCCCCAGATCCGGGTTAGGATCTATGCATCGGAGTTACATAGATCCTAACCCGGATCTGGGGATACCCTGTTTAGGTAGCATAAGCTGTGAGGGACCTGTCCGGCGTATACCGACATGGGTGAAGCAGTGGCTACGTTGGTGTGGCACCTTGGTCTGTACCGATATCCCTCGTGTCGAAACAGGGAGAATATGGGTCTTCCAAGGAGTCATTAAGCACCAACAGACCTTAGAACCTTAAATGACACAACTTGGCCATTAGAACAGTAGCAGTATGCTACGCCCATTGAGGCTAAACTCTCGTGATGGTTCTGGCCGCAAGAAAAGATTGCGATGCTGGAGTTATGACCGATTGAGGGTAGTCAGTGATATTGGGATCCTCTAGAACCCGGTTACTTCTGATAGGACAGGTCTTAACCAACAAACTGAAAGAGGGTAATACCTAGACCTCATGCTGGCCTAAACTCTAAGGGCTTCTCCTGTGTGACTTGTGTGCCTTCGTACTTGACTATCTGCATGCTTGTTACCTGACACTTGTTTCTTGCAGGTTATGTTTCAAGTCCTTAAATGGGACTCATGACAGGTTTACTTGAGTTTCTTGCAGGTTTTAGTTTGCAGTCCTTAATTTGGACTCATGACAGGGTTACGTACATTACCCCATGCATAGCATAACATCATACCATTGCATACATCCTAACCCATTTCAATGATCTCAAGGGCTTGTGATGCAGGTCATGGTGAATCAGCTATCCCAACAAGGGGCAAAGAGGATTTATTTTCCTCTAGCCAAGGTTGTCAGGGGCTATGACCCACTGGATATGGTGAGCCTTTGACCCTTGAAGAAGGACTCTCAACAAACATGAAGTACCTTCAATCAAGTTACCAGTTTTCAACTCTAACAAGTTTCTCTGTTTACCCCGTGAGGTCCTTGAAATCATTGCATGCATATCATACATGTCATCGCACAACAGGTACCCTTTCTCTGCAGGTTACTTACCTTCTTCGCTGTTTATTTCAGCAGTCTCGTCATGAATCCTGAATCCTCAACCGAGCACACTATCAAGGCCCTCCAGGCTCAGAACGCCCAGTTCCAAGGGCTGATCATGAATTTGACCCAGGGGCAACAAGATCTGAAGGCTCTGCTCTTGAAGAAGGAAAAGAAGAAGAAGAGGACTGTTTTGTTCAGCCCTAGACGCAGATCTAGGAATACACTGCATGATGAAACTGAGAGGACAACTCCATCTGTGGGAAAAGGCAGTCGTCAAGAGGAAAGGGTTCCTAGTCCAGTGGTCTCCGACAGCGAGACAGATTTCAACGACGAACAGTACCCTCCGGCTGAGGATAAGTACAAATAGTTGGAAGACCGGCTCAGTGCTATGGAGATACAAAAAGTGCCTGGCCTGGACTTCGAGGATCTAGGTCTGTCTTCTGGGGTAGTGATCCTGCACAAGTTTAAGGCACCTGCCTTTGCTAAATACGACGGGGCATCCTGTCCTAAATTGCATCCCAGGGCTTACACAAGGAGGATCCAGCCCTATACAGCTGACAAAAACTTATGGATCCACTTCTTCCAAGAGAGTCTTTCAGGGACTCAGCTCGAGTGGTTCTACCAATTGAATGGAGCCAACATCCATACCTGGGAAGACCTAGCCACTGCTTTCTACAAGCATTACCAGTACAATGCCGACCTTGCTCCTACACGTACCCAACTCCAGGGTATGTCGCTGGGGTCAAGTGAAGGTTTCAAGGAATACGCGCAGAGATGGAGAGACCTTGCTGGAAGGGTGCAGCCTCCATTAACTGACCGGGAACTCGTTGATATGTTCTTGGGGACCCTATCCGGGCCATTCTTCAATCATCTCATTGGTAATTCATCTGCAGGATTTACCGACCTCATCCTGACTGGGGAAAGAATTGAAGCTGGTATCAAGAGTGGGAAAATTCAAGAGGCCACACCTTCTGATACTCACAAAAAGCCTTACACGGGAAAGAAGGAATCTAATGCTGCATACAGCCAAAAGAGTCGTCGTGACCAACATGCAGGGGCAGTCATGATCCCTGGTTCTGCACCACGCCGCCAACCACAAAAGGGAAATCAGCGAAGGCCGGACGAGCCTAAAAGACAATTCACCAACATTAACATGCCATGGTCACAAGCATTGCAGCACATGTTGAAGATGAACCTGATTGCGGTGATTAATCCTCCTGCAAATCCTAAGACTTCCTCTCCAAGCTACAATCCAGAAGCCAGATGTGCTTATCATTCCGATAGCCCGGGGCACGATACTGAGGACTGTTGGGCACTGAAGTACAAGATTCAGAACATGATCGATGCCAAAGAGATCGAGTTCGAGCCTGCCGAGACTCCCAACATGATCACTGCTCCATTGCCAAAACATGGCTAGGGTCGAGGGATTTTTGTTCATTTGAATTCAAGTTGTATTTTTCTTTTCTTGTTCAGATAAACAATTATCATGTTAAACTCTTTTATTTCATGAATGCATTACACATGTCTGTCTTGATTTAATTATGGCTACTATACTTAAAACTGCTTTCATATTTTTGTGATGATCAACTCTTGACTGAAAATTCTAAGCCTCTTGAGGGAGGATGACGAAAACGATACCGCAATCTACAGTATGCTTTTGAACAGACCCCGCTTATGAGGTACATGCATTGTTTCAATTCCTAAACACTGGAGTAATAAGGAAGATAATCCCTCGTCAACCCCTCTGAGCCAAAGAAGTAGAAGTTTTTATTTTCGAAAATCAAAACCCTTAATCATAACCTGGGGCAGGGTAGTTCTCTCAGTTGATCCAAGTGCATAACGAATGGCACCAAAAGGTCCCTACAAAACAAAAGACAGTGATGGTTCCCTATAATCGTCAAGACAGGCAGTCAGTATAAAAAAAAATCATAAACGAAAAGCCCAAGAAGTCAAAACCTATAAAAAAGGACTTATGAAACTGGGGCATCCCGCTGACTGTAATTCCAAAAAGGAAACAGTTCAGGCAAAAAGAAGGGGATAACAAAAATCAAGAAAGAAGTCTCACAAACCCGCAACAAAAGCAAAAATGACTGTCTAGTCAGAATAAATTATCAACATCCGAATCATCACCGGAAAATCAAAACAAAGACTCGAACAAGGTCTAATGCACGATCAACTGAGTTTAGGTTTGGAGGATATCACGAAGAATGGGTGGGTACAAATAATTTGAGCCTTTATCCTTTGTTTCTTAAACCGTGAACCAGGCCACGTTACAACCCTTAAAAGTCCTAGCTGAAGCATGGGTTAGTTCGAAAGCATACTGTTACGAAGATATCCTGACTCCTGAAGGTTTGCTGTAAAATCTTGAGTTGACACCGCACTGTATTACAAAAAATGCATTTTCAAAATTCAAGACAGACATAGGCTTTTGCATTCTTAAAATAACCTTGTTTGCATATGACTATTTGTTTGAACAGCAGGGAAATTCGCACGATGAACACCTTGTGAACAGAAGTACCTCCAATCAAGGGGCACAGTAGGAGCATTGCCCATTATCTGGGGCATGACAAAATACTTCCAACAGGGGCAACTCCCTACATTCTGAGAACATAGTCAAAAAAATACTGCGCATCATCAAAGACCCGATAGGCTGACATGCCTAGGCAAAAATAAGGGCTTCCCGGCGAACCAAAAGGGTTCGGGCAAAAATAAGGGATGAAATTGGAAAAACATGTACACCCGGCAAGTCGAAAACCTGAAAGGGCGGCTTGGGCAAAAATGGGTATCCCGGTGGACTGAAAACCCGAAAGGGCGGTCCAGGCAAAAATTAGGGATTTAAGCGTACAACTATGTCCCGGCATCTCGTCACTTGTCTACCCGAAGATTTGTCAATCACCCACACAGGTATCCTCTTCCCTCATCTCCGAAGCAGGGGCAATAATGAGTTATCCAGGCGATCCAATTGCTCTGTCAACCAAAGTACAAAGGAAAGATCAACATAAGGATGATTACCATCTACCTTTACAAATTCCAGATCGTGGGTTAACATCCGAAACCAAACAGGACAATCATCCACTTAATCAAAATCATGCAACCCTACCCCGGTTCCTCCTAGAAATCTTACACGGATTTATCACAAGTGACCTAACCCCGGTTCCTCCAGAAATCTTACATGGACTTATCTCAAGATGACCTTACCCCGGTTCATCAAGAAATCTTACATGGATTTATCCCAAGGCAACCTAACCCCGGTTCCCCAAGAGTCTCACATGGATTTATCACAAATAACCCTACCCCGGTTCATCAAGAAGTTTTTACACAAACTTATCCAAGTAACCTAACCCCGGTTCCTCCAGAAGTCTTACATGGACCTATCTCAGGATGACCTAACCCCGGTTCATCAAGAAGTTTTACGCAAACTTATCCTGCCGTAACCTAACCCCGGTTCCCCCAAGAGTCTCACATGGACCTATCTCAAGATGACCTTACCTCGGTTCGTCAAGAAGTTTTACACGAACTTATCCTGTGGCAACCTAACCCCGGTTCCCCCCAGAAGTCTTACATGGATTTAGCTCGAGATCACCTCACCCCGGTTCATCAAGAAGTTTTACATGAACTTACCTCGCCAAGCAACCCTACACCGGTTCCCTCTCTTCAAGATGCAGTGTTACATGGACTCGTCACCCAGAAATCCTACACAGGTTCTCCCTTTCAAAGAACGAAGTTTTACACGAACTCATCATCAAAGTAACCCTACCCAGGTTCCTTCTCCATTTCAGATGAGGTTTTGCACGAGCTCATCAGCAGGCAACCCTACATATGTCCCCTCTTTCAACTTACAAAATTACAGTCCAAAATCTCCCCAGGAGAGTCCAATCCAGTTCCCCAGGAAGGTTGGAATCTATCTCCCCAAGCAGTAAGCTTATCCCCAGTAAATTCTGGAAGCTTATCCTTCGCAGAGCACGAACACGTCGCCCGGCTTCATTCAAAGAGTTATTTCCTTAACAGGATATAACTGGGTTATCCTCAGCCAAAAGCCACGGAAAGGGCGTCCTCGAAGAAGTCTCCTTATCCCCAGCGAAGTCTATCAACACTTCCAGCACAACAAGAATATCCTCAGCAAGTTATCAATAATTCAGCGAGGCATTCCTCTTCCCACAGAGTATCACTCCCCAGCATGGTCGCTAGAGTATCTTTTCTCCCCGCAGAATCTTCCATTTGCCAAGTTTATTCCGCAACGGAGTCATCTTCTCCTACCAGTATTCTTGCAGTTATCATCCCCAGCGGAAGCAAAATCTATTCTTCAACATCAGCTCAGGATATGACTTCCCGGCACCCGTCAAGGATTTACTTTCCTAGACGAAAACATATATTCATAAAACATCACATACATCATTATAACATGCATAGACGCATTATATCATACAAATCTCATTTATGTTGAGAACATCATTGCTTGATCCATATCATGCATTGCATATGACTGACCTTTACCTTTCAGGAAAGATGCAGTTGAAATTCTCAATCATATTTCAAGACCTAGACCGGTTCAGTTAATCGACTCCAAAGGTTTCTTATCCAGTCCCAGGCCTTCTCTAGTCCAGCTAAATCGACTCCCAACAGATTTTTCTGATAAAGACTCAGTAGAAGTTATCCCAGATTATAATTTCCGATGGTTCCCTCTCCGACGGTGAGTGAGGTGATAATTCCTTTTCATATGGTTCCCTCTCTGACGGTGAGTGAGGTGATAATTCCTTTTCCTATGGTTCCCTCTCCGACGGTGAGTGAGGTGATAATTCCTTCCCTATGGTTCCCTCTCCGACGGTGAGTGGGGTGGTAATCCCTTTTCAGATGGTTCCCTCCCCGACGGTGAGTGAGGTGATAATTCCTTCCCTATGGTTCCCTCTCCGACGGTGAGTGAGGTGGTAATCCCTTTTCAGATGGTTCCCTCTCCGATGGTGAGTGAGGTGGTAATTCCTTTCCTTATGGTTCCCTCTCCGACGGTGAGTGAGGTGGTAATCCCTTTTCAGATGGTTCCCTCTCCGACGGTGAGTGAGGTGGTAATTCCTTTCCTTATGGTTCCCTCTCCGACGGTGAGTGAGGTGGTAATTCCTTTCCTTATGGTTCCCTCTCCGACGGTGAGTGAGGTGATAATCTCCTATGGTTCCCTCTCTGACGGTGAGTGAGGTGATAATTCCTTTCCTTATGGTTCCCTCTCCGACGGTGAGTGAGGTGATAATCTCCTATGGTTCCCTCTCCGACGGTGAGTGAGGTGATAATTCCTTTTCAGATGGTTCCCTCTCCGACGGTGAGTGAGGTGATAATCTCCTATGGTTCCCTCTCCGACGGTGAGTGAGGTGATAATTCCTTTCCAGATAGTTCCCTCTCCGACGGTGAGTGAGGTGATAATTCCTTTTCAGATGGTTCCCTCTCCGACGGTGAGTGAGGTGATTCCCTTTCAGATTATAATGGCCTATGGTTCTCTTCCTGATCCTGCGAAGATGGTAATTCCCACCAAGATTTTCTCAACAAGCGTTGTTGAAGTTAAAGTCACTCAAGGTTCTTTTACCATTCATGCTAAGGTAGTGAATACCCCTGGTTCATTCATCACCTTTTGAAGATCCAGATCCAGCTCCTGTAACCAGTCAGGACACATCTATACCAAGCATCTGAAAACCAGCTCCTGCAACGTGTCAGGTACTCATTTTTCTGTTGCAGGTATGCAGGTTCTCGCTAAGGAATCTCTCACGCGATCAACATCCAGATGGCATCTATAAGCCCGTCATCCTATCCAGCAACCTCTAAATGGCATCTATAAGCCCATTCCATCATCACACTGCTATTATGTGAGCGCAAATTTCTGGGCACTCTAGTGTTCAATCATCTTCTACCCTCGGATTACGAAAGGCACGTCAGCCAATCTGCATCCTCAGGTCTAAGAAGATTGAACAGGGGCAACTGTTGTACCCCAAAATTTGCCCTCCCATATTCTTCAAGAAATTGCCAAATCAAGTCTCAAAGTTCCCCAAGGGTTGCACAGTGCAAAGGTCTCCTAAACAGTCAAGATTAGAGTTTGTGTTCTGATCAAGAAAATGAAGTTTTCAAAGGTCCAATCAAGTCTCACATGCCTATAAACATGGTCAAGCATCCTCATATCAAGTTTCAAGACATTAAACCCTAAATTGCACTACAGTTAACTGTAGGGGCAAAATGGTCATTTGACAGTCAAAAGTTCAAATTTTTGGTCAACATATCATTTTGAAGCCACCAACATCATTTGATCAATGCTTGATCATGATTCTCAAAGTTTGGCTCAAAAATCATCAAGATGCAAAAGTTTCCTTATTTGGACAGCTGAAAAAGTCAACTGAAATTGACCAGGGCATAACTTTCACATGGATTATCAGAAAAATTCCATCCAAAGCTCATTTTGAAGAGAAAGACATTTCCTACAACTCATCTTCATACTTCAAGTCCAAGAAATGCTCTCACAAAAAGTTATCAATTTCAACATTATAGGTCATTTTCAAAAGTCAACAAAAAGGGACTTTAAGTCAAAGGCCATAACTTGATATTGGTAAATCAAAATGACATGGGACCAAAGGCATTGGTTATAGGACTCAAAGACCTTTCCAAAATGTCCAAGAACATGAGAAAAGCTTAAAAATTGAGCAAGTTATGCCTTGTAGAAGTTGGGAAAGTTTTGGATATTTTGAAAAGTCAACATTGATCCAAATGACCTAAAATTGCTAATGGGCCCATTTTTCTTCCACAAATCATCATCCATGGAATGTGCACGACCACTTGGCCCAAAGGGAAGTATTTTCTCATTTTTTATTTATTTATTTGAATTTTTATTTATAATAATTCACTTAAATCAATTAAATATGTGAAAAATATTTAACTTAACCTAACAAATCTTTTTATACATGTTTTAGCCTCAAGATTTCGTGTATATGCAGATAAGGAAAGATTTGGAGAGATTGGAGATGATTTGAACCAAAAACACATGAAAAAAGATTAAAAAAATCTTAGAAAATCAAATTTCCAAAATCAATGAATGCAATGGATTTGATTGATTTTTCTTGACCTAATAGACTCAATACAAAAGCCTGAATACAACCCTAGTGCAAACACACACAGAGCTGCGCAGAAAGGCATCAAAAGAACTTGAAATTTTCTCTAAAAAAGTCAAAACTGAAAGTTCACTTCCAGGGCGATTCAAGACCTAATTCTTGTTCCATTAGCTTCCTTGAAGGTCACTGGACATATTCCAATCAAAAACAACAATCAAAACGCAAGGAATTGGTATACAGCATTCAAGATATTTCATGGAAAATTCATAATCGTACTTTGAAATCTATGCATTTTTATGGCATCTCAATTATTGATTCTTATTCCTCATTTGATTCTAAAGCTAACCCATGTATTCAATTGTGTTTTTAAGCTATACACGTGATTATGCCATTGTTGATATTTAGGGTTCTTCAACCTTAGAATTAGGGCTTTTGAAATAAGGCAAAATTGGAGGCTGGGACCAAGGCCAGTGGATTCAACGTGTTTGGACGAATAGAAACCAACACTCGCGCTCAATTTATGAACACTATAGGCCTAATCGCTATTTTCCCAAAAACGGCCTAAGAGAACGTCATGAAAACCGTTGCCTGTTCTTTTATGTTTTCAGGAACATGAAGAAGACGAAGTCGTGGCAAAACGTGATAAGCTGGTTTGAATTTTCGCGCGTGGATCCACTAACCCTTTGTTTTATTTTTATAATGATTGTTAGTTGCTTATTAATCAAACGCGTTAGTTGGCACAGTTGGTAAGCGAGAACGTTAGCAACATCCATGACCTGGGTTCGAGCCCCAGGTCTGTATTATTTCCCATATTATTTTGCTATCTATGTTCCCATGCAGTGCCAGCATCAAGACGCACCATATGCCTTCAAGAATCCCACATCCACGTGCCCCTGGAGATCAAATCAAAGGCGTAGATTGGAAGCGCATCATGAGCCTGGTCAAAGTGCTAACACGCTACCTGGAAAAGGTCAAACGGACCAAGGTTGTTGGGCCAGAATTCTTGGATTAAACCTCCTATTTGGGGACCACCACCCCCCCTGGTTTGCAATTCTCTATATTTTCCTTCTATTTTATTTTCAATTATTATTTTATTTCCTTTATTGTTTTGAATTAATCAATTATTTTCACAAAAATAAAAATGCATAAAAATCAGAAAAGATAAAAAATATAATAAATATTTTTATTTTAATATTTCTTGTAAATAAATGCATGTAAATTAATTAGTTTAAATTAGGGTTTTAATTTTAATTCCTTTCATAACAAAATCTAAAAAATATAGAACTAGGTTTAATAAATGTTTTATTCCTTTTAATTTTTCTTTTTCACAATATTATTTATTTTATTTATTTTCATAATTAAAATTGTATATAAAAATTAGGTTTAATTTAGGTTAAATTTTAACGTCTTCTTAATAAATTAAAATAAAATAGAATTAGGGTTAGCGTTTAATTGCAATTAATTTTTTCTATTAAATCCTAAAATATTAAAAATACCAAAAAAACATCTTTTTTTAATTAATTAACTTCATCATTAATTTGATTTTTGCAAAAGGGTCCAACGCCCTCGTTTCGATTTAATTTCGCATATTTATTTTATTTTGCTTAAATAATTATGTACCTCTCCCGAAGCCATGTAAATTACTTCTCGCACTTTTCAATTCTTTATTTACTTTGTTTATTTATTTTCTGTCAAATCGGGTCCTGGTTAATTTTGGCGATGTGGACCCGCGCCATTTGTAATAGCTTAGAATTTACTTTTCCGCATCTTTTTAACTGTTAATAAAAGCATGAAAGAATGTATGGACAAAATAAAAACAAGCGTAGAACACCAATAACATGACAAGATAAATGCAAATGAAAACGACACACGAATCGCACACACCACCCCTAGGGTACGCCTCACTGTTGCCTTGCCTCGAAAGGTGATCGTCGAGTAGAGGATGTCTTAGTAAGTCCTCATGATCCGGGAACCTGGCATGAGGGTAGCTTCTAAGGTGTCTTCCCATTGCTCTGGTGATCACCACGTCCCGAACCTCGAATTGACCCGAACACCTCCAACGGTGGTGCTACCTACCTCTCAATGGTGGGATGGCACTACTTTAAAGGACATTTACACAGACGAATTCCTTAGGGTAGGTAGGTTCTCGTAGATACTTGCTCTAAATTTCAAAACAAATCAAAAATACTTTTCACACCGACACCTTTTCAAAAGCTTTCGAAAGCAATTTTTCAAACACTCTTGAGGACCGATACAAGAGTCGAACTGGAATTTTCAAAGAAACTTTTTAAAACCCACAGTTGAAAAGCAAACAAAAAATTTTGAAAACACAAATGAGCAAGTATCTAAGAGCCCATGGATAACCATGGATAGAAATGGTGCTAACACCTTCCCTTTCTATAATCTACCTCCCGAACCGAGAGCAATCTCTATAAGGAATTTTTCTGTGCTTTTGTCCTTTCCATTTGGAGAAAATAAAAGACGGTGGCGACTCTTGCTTCCGCGACATTTCGCGAAACCAGCGTTAAACAGTCAGTTCCAGATCCACCGATCACACAAGGCAACAGTGAGGCGTACCCTAGGGGTGGTGTGTGATTGGTGTGTCATGTTCAGATATTTTTGTCTTGTCATGTCAAAGTGATCTAAGCGTTTGTTTTTATTTTAGGCCATTCATTCTTGCATGCAGTTAAAAAAGATGCGGAAATTAAAAGTTCTAAACTATTACAAAGGCGCGGGTCCACATCGCCAAAATTTCCAGGACCCGATTTGACAGAAAAAATAAAGAATTAAAGTGCGAAAGATAAATATTACACGGCTTTGGGAGAGGTACATAAAAAATTAAAAAAAGAAATAAATACGCGAATTGAATTAAAGTTGGAAACGAGGGCGTTGGACCCTTTTTAATTAAATTAAATTAAATTGTTAAATTAATTAAATTAAAATGAAAAAGAAATTGTTTTTTTTTATGTTTTGGTGTTTATGATTTTTTTAATAAGAGAATTAAATGAGATTGAAATTAAATTAACCCTAATTCTATAACTTTTATTTATTAAGAAAAAATATTAAAGTTAAACCTAAATTAACCTAATTATTTACATGTTATTTTGATTTATAAAAATAAATAATATTTAGTTATTAATAATGGTGAAAAAATAGAATAAAAGTAATTAAACTAATTAAACCTAATTTCTACAAATTTTTAAGTTATGAAGAAAAATATTAAGATTTACCCTAGAATAAAACTAATTAATTGGTGAAATTTTATTTACAAAAACATATGTTAATTAAATGAAAATACTTATTTTTTTGTCTTTTTCTGATTTTTATATTGTTTTTATGTTTTTATGAAAATAAACTAAATTAAAGAAATTAATAAATAAAAGAAATAATTGAATCAAAATAAAAAAATGAAAAAATATAAAAGAACTTGCAAACCTAGGGGGGTCTGTCCCCAATTGGAGGTGTAAATAATCAATTCAGGCCCAATAGCCTTTGGCCTGGTTGACCTTTTCAGGAAGCATGTGGCACATTTGACTAGAGTCCATGGTGTTCTTCCAATCAGCGCCTTTGGATTGATCTTTCTATACGCGTGGCAAGCTTGAGATTATGGATGTATGGTGTTCCCTCATAATGAATCTGCACAGGAGCGTGTTAATAAAAATAATATGGAAAGGGATGGGGACCTGGGGCTCAAACCCAGGTCCCAGGGATTACCAGTAACGTGCCTTGCCAACTGCTCCACTTGCGTTCTTTGTTTACAATATAACCAACAAATAATATAAGATAAACTAAGGGTTAGTGGAATTTCCGCGCGAAAATTTGAATGGACCAACCAATGCTTTACACTTCATCTTCTTCTTCCTCCTTTGCTTTTTCCTGAAACAAAAAACAATTGGATTGCGGAGGTTTTGAACCCCCACTATATAACATATGCCAAAATAGCGAATAGCGCATAGTAGCTCATAAATTGAGCGCGAGGTGTGTGTCCAAATCGTCCAAGCATGCTGAGTTGAATGGCCTAGGTCTCGCGTGCTAATTTTTCCTTAACTAAGAAACCCTAATTCAAGGTTCTGAAAACCCTAGCATGTATCCATGGTGAAATCACGCACAATGCCTAAAAACTAAATTGGATCATGTGGTTAGCTCCGTAATGAGTCAAATAACATAAATCAAATATTAAAAACTACAGAAAACGTATGAATCATGATGCAAGAATGCAAAAAAATTTCTGTACAGGGTGCGATCGTTCTCACGTTTCTTGGTGTTAAAGCTTATGGTTTTGATTCCAATTCCTTCCTTGAAGTCTCAGCAAGCCAATGGAATAGTTGTTTGATCTTGAAAAGCCCTAAAACCTAGTTTTCAGTTTTCAACTTTTTGGCAAAAAACTCAAGTTTGGTCCTTTGTGTATGGCGCAGCTGGGAGATTCTTTGCATTAGGGTTTGAATGAGTACTTATATGTGAATGATTAGGGTAGGTTTTTTTGTCCAAGGAATCAAGGAATTGATGTATGGAAGATTTGATTTTCATGCATAATGTTTTCAATCTTTTTCACATGCTTTTGATGCCAATCACATCCAATCACCATGATTCTTTCTATATCTGATTATGCACGAAATATTGAGCCTATTCCATGCACAAAATGATTTAAAACATTAGGTTTAGCATTTTTCACCTATTTAATTTAATTAAATGAATTATTAATAATTAAAAATCCAAATAAATAAATAAAAATGATAAAAAACTTCCCTTTGGGCCAAATAGTCGTGCACATGCCTTGGATGATGAATTGTGGAAGAAAAAGAGGCCCATTAGCATTTTTAAGACATTTGAATCAATGTTGACTTTTCAAAATATCCAAAAATTTCCCAACTTCCACAAGGCATAACTTGCTCCATTGTTAAGCTTTGCTCATGCTCTTGGACATTTTGGAAAGGTCTTTGAGTCCTCTAACCAATGTCTTTGGTCCCATGTCATTTTGATTTACCAACCTCAAGTTATGGCCTTTGACTTAAAGTCCCTTTTTGTTGACTTTTGAAAATGACCTATAATGTTGAAATTGACAACTTTTTGTGAGAGCATTTATTGGACTTGAAGTGTGAAGAGGAGTTGTAGGAAATGTCATTCTCTTCAAAATGAGCTTTGGATGGGATTTTTCTGATAATCCATGTGGAAGTTATGCCTTGGTCAAGTTACAGTTGACTTTTTCAACTGTCCAAATATGGAAACTTTTGCATCTTGAGACTTTTTGAGCCAAGCTTTGAGAATCATGATCAAGCATTGATCAAATGATGTTTGTGGCTTAAAAATGAGATGTTGACCAAAAATTTGAACTTTTGACTGTCAAATGACCATTTTGCCCCTACAGTTGACTGTAGTGCAATTAGGGTTTTTGACTGTGCAATTTTGTGCTGTAAGTCTTGAGACTTGGTATGAAGATACTTGACCATGTTTATAGGCATGTGGGACTTGATTGGACCCTTGGGAACTTCATTTTCTTGATCAGAACCAAAACCCTAATTTTGACTGTTAGGAGGCCCTTGAACTGTGCAACCCTTGGGGAGATTTTGAAGCTTTGACTTGGCAAATTTTGAAGAATATGGGAGGGCAAATTTTGGGGTACAACACATATTCACACCCCAAGATCAAGAAATGCACTCACAAGAAGTTACACATTTGGACATTATAGGTCATTTTTGAAAGTCAACAAAAACACATTTGTTTCCAAAGCTTGTAACTTGATAATGGAATATAAAAATGAGATGATACCAAAAGGGTTGGTTATAGGACATCTCAAGATTTCTATAAAGTCCAAGAACACTTCCAAAAGTTCAAAATTGAAGAAGTTATGCATTGTTGAAGTTGGGCATTTTTCCAAAATTACCAAAAGTCAACTATCCCCAAAACCTCAAATTTTGTCAAATGGGCCCACTTTTTTCCACTTGATTTGATCTTGTCACACTACACACGTGTCCTATCTTCAGTCTTGTGTCCAATTATTAATTTTTCTATTTTATTTGATTTTTATTGAATTAATTCATTTTTAATCAATTTAAATCCAAATAAAATCCAAATCTTGATCACTTGGAATCTTTTTGATTGATACAGGTCTTAATTATCATTATGGACATGGTCAAACTCGTATCAAGCCATATCATGCACAAAATATTGGTTTTTGGACAAATTTGGAAGTTTTTTAATGATAAATCAAATCACATCTTCAAGCATCAATGCACAAAGATTCAAAGCCCAAAACTTGACCTAATGCATTGCTTGATAGATATACAAGTGAGAGGCACGAGTTTCAGGACCTAGAGGTTGCACAATCAGAAGAACAAAAACTTGAAAAAAGGCAAAAAAGCTTGAAACTGAAATCCATCCTAGAGGTGCTTTCAACACAAAACCTCAACGCTATCCTCTTGCTGGACATCCACTGAGTCTGTAGCAATCAAAAGCAAGGCCATTCACCTCCTAAAACGCGCTGTAAGTCTCCCTGAAAATTGCTCTGCATTTGAAATCGCATACTCATATTCTTGCACTTTCTTGACAAAATCTTTACATATTCAGGTTCATCGTTCCATTTAGAAGCTTTTGGCATTATTTGATTGTGTTTTTATAGCCTGTAACCCCCTAGCCGATTCTAGGGTTCTTGGTATTCGTTTTTGGGCATTTTCTCTACAGGTGAAATCAAGGCCATTAATGGACATAGATGTGTTCAGGAGGAAGAGACGATCATGACTATGGTCTTGGTTGGCATTTTTATAGCCTAGAACTAGTTTTAGGATGAACCTATGGATCTAGCTGTGGATATAAATCCGCAGGTAAATGTCCAGGTTCTAGCGAAGAAGATGAAGAGGTGGCTCTTCCTGGTTCGTTGGTTCAAATCTCGCGCGTTTTTGTTTTTAATTCCAGCATATTATTTTTTTTCCTTATAATAATTTTTATCCATTATA
Source organism: Vicia faba (assembly GCA_948472305.1). NCBI lineage: Eukaryota > Viridiplantae > Streptophyta > Magnoliopsida > Fabales > Fabaceae > Vicia > Vicia faba. The sequence continues at coordinate 1,449,401,281 of OX451736.1, forward strand.
ATAACAATTGAAGTGTTGTGGTGCAGTGGCAAACGCATTAGTACAAATTCCAATAGGACCTGGGTTCGAATCCCAGGTCCACCATATTGCATATTATTATTTTTCTTCAGGTGTTCAGGCGCGCTTCAACAATTATGGTTCACCATACACCACCATTCCAATGCTTGCCAGATGGCCCCAGGCCAGATCTGGTGGCCAAGATTGAATTCCTACCCTATGCCAAGGTCAACGTGTCACATGGAATTGCAAAGGTCAACCAGGCTTGCATACAAATGGGCCTTGAATTTGCTGATCTCACCTCCAGTCTGGGCCCAAAGCCTCCCTTTGGTTATTTCTATTTCTTTTTTTATTTCATTTATTTATTTGTTTTGATTATTTATTTTATTTTCTAACTGACCAATTAAATTATTTTCCTCATAAAAATAAAAAAAAACATAAAATATATTTTATTTATTAAAATTAAATTCATCATTTTGTTTTTTGTAAATAAATTAATTCAATTAATTTAATTTAATTAGGTTTAACTTTTAATATTTTTTGCAATATTTAAAATCAATGTAGATAATTAGGTTTTACTAACTTTAAATCAAATTTATTTTATTTCTTTAAATACCCAAAAATCCAAAAATATCTTAAATTAATTAATTAATTTAATTTAATTTAATTTAATTTAATTGTTAACTTAATTTAATTGTTAACTTAATTTAATTTCTTTTAATTCAAAAATAACTAAAAAATGCTTTCTTTCAAAAAAGGGTCAAAACCCTAAAAAATGCGCCCGATTTAATTTCCCGCACGCGATCCGTTTGATTTCAATATTGTAATTGTTTCCTGGAATGTGATAGCTTTAATTAGGACCTTTGATTATTTTATCGCTTTATTTTATTTTCCGCATTTTAAATTAAAGAGTTGCTTTTGGCGATGTAAATACCCGATGCCTTGTAATAGTTAGATTTAAATTTCCGCAATTTAATTTCGGCAACTTATAAACTGTTAGATGTTTGATAATAGGGAATGCATGTCAAGATCAAGTCTTTAACCTAAAATCAACATAGCTCACCCATGACATGTACAAAGATAAAATAAACTGAAAACAACACACTCGCACATGCGCACTCTTAGGGTAGGGGTGTTCAAATCCAAACCAATCCAAATAAAAAACCGAAAACCGATCCAAAAAACCGAAAACCGCAAAAAACCGAAATTTATTGGATGTGTTTGGATGTTATTTTGTGAAAACCGATCAGTTCGGATCGAATTTCGGATTAATTTTTCAAAACCGATCCAAACCAAACCAAACCAAACCAAACCGCATACATATATTTTTATACTTATTTACTTTTTATTAGTATGATATGCTATGCGAAATTATTATTAGATGATAAATTTTTTTTTAATAATAGTTATTAGCTTGGTATAATTTATTTATTTTTATTATTTCAATCATAATCAACCACTCTCATTTTGTAATATTAACTTTTAATATACTATATGTTATATATTATATCAAATCTATGATTTATTAGTAGTTTTATAATATTAATAAAAATATAATGTGTAATTTGGATATCCAAAAACCGATCCAAATTAAATCGCATAAAATTGGATCGGATCAGATTGGATTTTTTTAATATATCATCCAAAACCGAACCGAACCACAAGTAAATTTATCTTTGGATCAGATGATTTTTTATCTTAAAACCGATCCAAACCGAACCGCGAACACCCATATCTTAGGGTACACCTCACTTAGTTGCCTCTGTAACGCGATCATTGAGTATAGGAAGTTTTAGAGGTCGCCCTCTTGTCCAAAGATCATAGTTGCCTCGAAACGGTTGCCTCGGAAAAATGATTTAAGACATTAGGGTTACCGCTAAGGCCTCCTAACATTGCTTTAGTGACCGCACGTCCCTTAATCAAATTGACCCTTAAACTCCAACGACGATGCTACCTACTCATCAATAGTGGGATAGAATTGTCTAAAGGACATTTGCACAGATTAATTCCTTTTTCGAGTAGGTAGATGGTTCTCAAGTACTTGCTCTTTCCAAAACAAAACAAAACTTTTCGCACTTACACCTTTCAAACAAAAACTCTTTTCAAATCCATAAACACAAAGAAAAGCAAATTTTGAAAACACTCTGAGCAAGTACCTAAGAGCCCATGGATAACCATGGATAGAAAGGGTGCTAACACCTTCCCTTTCTATAATCTACCCCCCAAACCCGAGAACTATCTCAAAAAAGGAATTTTTCTGTGCTTTTTTCCTTTCCTTGTTGGATAAAATAAAAGTCGGTGGCGACTCTTGCTTACCGCGATATTTTGCAAAAACAAACGCAAAACGCAAACCAGCATTCGAAAAAACAGTCAGTTCTCTTCCCACCTTATCACACTCATCAAACTCTCAAAAACTCTCAAGATTCCTAAACATTAAACACCAACCCAGAATCTAAACATTTTCCTCTTTCGAATCTGAAACATCCCCACACTTTGTTTTCCTTCAAATCTAGTAGAAAGAACATCACACTTGTTCTTCTCCTTAGAATCCAGCATTAGAAACGTCATCCTAGTTTCTTTCCATCAAATCGAGGGACATCCAAGGCAGCCACTCAAGGTCCAGTACACGTTCCAGCTTCAAACAAGGTAAGTCACTCTTAACCTTGAACCTATCGTGTCTAACATAACATGTAAATAATCTTTCCTTTCGTTTCAAACATGTACATCACATTTATTTCCTTTTCGTTTCCACCCTTTTAATTTATTTTCATTTCTCACCCTTTTAGTTTTGCTTCTGGTTTTATTAAACATGCTTTAAGAACTAACCTGGCCATAAGGTAATGCTAGTATGGCCTTAGGCCATGTTGCTATTTAAAATATCAAACGAAAGAAACAGGAGGAAGGAGGTATGAAACAAAGCCTTAGGCTTCCACACTGACTTCCAAGCCTCAATCGAAGGAGGCAGCAAGGGACTTAAGGTGAAGAGGGCACTCCATGAAGAAGTGAAAAACACAAGAAGGGGGGGGGGGGGGGGGTCGAATTGAAACTTAAAAATCAAAAGCAATTGACACGACGATTTTTATCCTGGTTTTCTTGATCTCAAACTACTCTAGTCCATCCACTGATAACGCGAAATCATATCATATATTTACCATAAAATTTATCCGTTTTATGTCATATTTACCCGATTAACTCTCGAATATTCTGAGTTCTGTATGGTTTTATGCAGGTACAACATATCTCAGCTCAAACCAAGAAGAAACGTGAAATGCGCGAGATTGCGGCCAAAGACCAAAGAGAAAAGATAAATCTGTCAAGAAATCCATTTTCTGCTGATGTTACGGTCGTCACACAGCTGCCACGACCGTAACAAGCTTATATGTATTAAATTTGAACGTGGTCAAGCAACAGAACATGGTAAAGCAAAATGAAGTGGTCAAGCAAAACATGCATACGTGCCTAAATTCTCTCCAACTTCCAAAGGCCACTTTCTCCTCAATTTTCTCAGTAAGACCAAGAATCTAGGAACTCAAATATTATTTTTTACCGTACTTTCACTCTCTATATATAGCTTAGACTTAGAAAGAAAAGGAGAGTTTTTTGAGTTCACAAAAACCTTGCGGAAGCTCTGCCAATTTTTATTCTCGACTTTATTTCCGAATTTTGTCCATTTAAGTTTTCATTCCGACGTTCCAATCTTGCCGGCTTGTGGAAGAAGGATCTCGGATTTTATTGCTTTTCAGGTTTTTTATTGTATTTGACTTTATTGTATTTGATATAATTGAAATTTTATTTATGTTATATTTTTATTCTTTATTTATGATGCATGCACTATTGTTTTCTGAATTTATTTCCTGCTTTTTAATTCCTAGTACTATGAGTAGCTAAATACCCGTAGTCGGGGTGTGATGAAATAACCGAATAAATTAATGTTTTTTCTAAGCTAAAACCTTAATCAACTTAATTTCTGGCCGTGACTTTTTATAATTAAAAATTAAGCTTTTTATTACGAGAGTAAAGAAAGTGAAATAGGGAGAAATCAAAACCACGAGAGTGTGAGGTTTTAACCGGATAGCTAAAGTTAGGCATTTGATTTAAATACAGCGAGAGCGCTTTAAAACGAATTAGACTTATTTAGTTTTCAAAAAGATGCTTTCTAAACACTTATGGACTAGCGAGAGCAGACATTTGGCTTTAGGAGTATGATCCGAGGTAAGACCACGAGAGTGTGAATCGAGGGTTTTTAAACTGATAAGTACTACAGAACAATTAAGTTAAATATTTTTATATGCTTAGGTACAACTTAATTCGCATAGGTTCAAATCATTACACTCCGACCACTTTAATATTAATTCCCTTAATTGAATTTAGTTTCCCTTTAGTTTTAAACTTCTAAAAAAACCAACGTGACAATTTCCGCCTTAGCTAAACTAACCTGTTTTACAACACTAGAGTGATTACGAAGTCCCTGTGGGTTCGACATCCTTTTATTACTACCGCGATAGACTGTGCACTTGCAGTTAAGATACCGTTACACATTAGGTCGATCGCAGACACATCAAGTTTTTGGCGCCGTTGCCGGAGACTTTAGTTTAGTCACTAGTGTAATCTGAAAACAACGCTGTCTAGACTAAGGCAACTTTTTATATTTCCCTCTGTTGTATGCCAAACACTCGTTCTCGAAGCGAGCCTTTGCATCTACAAATCTTGTCCCAGTTACTATGTATCACCCAAATTATTTCTACAACCCCCACTCTGAGTATTTCGAGGAATCACAAGAATTCTATAAATCCGACCTCGAAATACTATTGGAGAATTTCAATGCATCACAGACCCATTCTCACCCGAATTACCTTTCCAACCACCAATCCCAATGTTTTGAGGAATCGCAAGAATACTATTATTCCAACCAAACTTATCCTCAACCAAATTTCCCCTACAATCACTACACCCAATATTTCGAGGAGACGCAAGTATCCTATAAATCCGACCTCGAAATATTAATGGGAAATTTTAATGAAATATCAATGATGACAAAGCGCTTTACGGAAACACAAAATGCGACTCTAACTCAATTTGAAGAATCAGAAGAATCGCATGATTTCAACTTCGAAACATCAATAGAGGATCCCGACGCGATGCTAATTCACTCTAGGTTAGAATCTCTGATGGAGCACTTTGTAGAGACACAAACTGTCAAGAACGAAGAGTTTAGAAAACAAAGTCTTCAAAGCAGTGAAAACCTTAGGCAACTGACCACTGTGGTTGAGTCGCTCGCGACCCACAACATATCCTTAGAGACCCAAATCTCCCAGCTTGAACAAAACCCTCTATGACCCTTCCCTGAGGAGAAATTGGATGTTGTAACAACCAGTAGTGAAAAACAAGTTGAAAATCCTAAGAAGAGTGATAATGAGGTTGAGGAGAGTGATGATGTGGAAAGAGTAAAGATTAAGAAAAATCCTCCAACGCCATCTAAAAGGGAGGTTGTAGAAGAGGTAGAAAAGGGAGCACCTATTGTTATGCCTCACCCCTATACCCCACCGTTTCCTTCTCAAAAAGTTTTATGGAAGCTCAAATCGACTCCAAATCTAAAACGTATGTGGAGGTATTGGAAAATATCCATACTAATGCACCCTTGTTGGAAGTCTTGCATAAAAAGAGGAAATTAGAGGACCGTGAAAATAGGGATATAATTACTGTTAAGAAGGTAAGGTTAACCTTTGAGGTGATGGATGAAATCACTAAGCCCAAACTTGAAAAGTTGATACTTAGGATAGATCCAGAACCACCACCACAAGTTCAGAAGAATGAACCACCCCACAGAAGAAAGAAAAGAAAAGGTGAAGGATATGTGAGATGGCTTGATAAGTGGCCATGTAAAATGACAACTACTAAAAGTTCAATCGAGGAGTCATCCTCAAAAGAACCACCATGAGTGCTTGCACTCCTGTTCGTCAGGCTTTTGACATTAAAAACAGCGTTGAGTGGGAGGCAACCCACCTATTTGTTAATTATTATTTATTCTACTTTTCATTTCTGCATTTATTTCTATTTAAGTTTCATTTTCATTTTCTCTTTTCTATTATAATCTTCATGAAAGCTGCTGCTAATTTCAAAAATAATTTTACTTGCCACATGATTTCTGAAAAGTTTTTGTTTCTTTTGCACCTTCTCTTCTGACTAGTTTCCCTAACAATACCCATGGAACCAAAGCAACATAATTTCTTAGAAACCACCTTTAGGGGTATAAACCAGAAAAGAAAATTCGAGGAATTGTCTAAAAGAAACATTGGCATAACACTTTATCATGATGAACCCACTATGAATGCCCTAGGTATATTGGATAGTGTTATGTACTTGTTTAACCAGTTGGGATGGGAAAAAGCCCTTATTAAGACTAGGTTTGCCACCTACCGTGAGCTCACCTTTGAATTCCTAAGCTCCCTAGTCCATTTACCAGAACACGGGAAAGGAACCCGTAAAGGATTCATAAGTTTCCGTCTCTTCGGCATTAATTTTGTTTACAATCATAAGGACTTAGCTGACTTGTTAGGATTTCCTAGCGGCCCTTTTGCCTTTTCCACTACCCAGGTTGAGCTGATGGACATTGAGCTAGACTACTTTTGGGGAACTTTGACTGGTAATTATCACCCCGACCCGGATAACATGGATAATGATGAAATTCATAACCCTGCTATCCGCTATTTCCATAAGATGCTAGCCCATACTGTATTTGGGAAAGAGGAGAACCAGACTGCAGTGTCTAAAGACGAGATATTTTTACTGTATTGTATGCACCAAGGCCACCCCGTCAATGCCGTACCCTTCCTGATGCAAACCTTTTACCGCATTATAGATAACCCTGATGAACCAATCATCATAGGTGGCCTGGTTACAATGATTGCACATGCCCTCGACCTAAGACACCAGCTGAATAGGTGCCCGCATTTTGGTACGATCCGTCCCATGAATCTTGCTTTTTGCTTTAACCGCCGAATGATAGCAAACCATGCTTACCCACCTTATGATTATCTGATAAGAGATGAAGTTGTAAACTTATTTACCCTTCCGAACCATGACAAAGTGAGCGTCCATAACCGTGACAACTGGCTTTATGAGCTAAACCCGCCTGACCAACCTCCTACACCTGAGACACCGCAAGATTACCAAATTTTTGATGATATTATGTCCGATATGGGTGACCCGGAGACTCCTCCTGGTTATTACGAAAATGTCAACATGGCGGAAGCCCATGCAGCCCCTGAAACAACAACTAAGGATTATACTGATAACCTTAAAAAAATTGCCACCACGCTTAATACCTACCAGACTAACATCAATGGCTTAAAAGATGAAATAAAAAACATGCGTCTGGAAATAATGGGATTAACCGACATAACAGTGGAGCAATTTTATCATATTCATAATTCACTCGAAGAAATTAAAGCAAAGCTTGGATGAAGTCACGAATGGCAGCTGCAGTTTTTATATTTCATTTTGTTCTGTTTTTAGGAAGTTTCCAATTTCTGCACACTTTCAGTTTCATTTAAATGTAGAAAAAATTTATCTTTATGTAATTTTTGAGTTTATGTTGTTGAACATGCAGTTTTACGAAATCATTCGTTTCAGTTGTTTAATTACTGGTTTGCTAGATTCCTCTGCACAAATTATACTGCTTTACATATATTGCGGGTGTTTACTCTAATTGCTGATGGTGTGATGTTTTGGAACATATATGCTTGCATTTTCTTGGTATACCATTGAATTTATATTGCTGTTAAAATGCCTTTGTGTAGAGATAGAATGTTGCAGACTTGATACAACACAGTATGTTAAGAAATTGCACATTTTGCAGTCATTACGATCGTCACATCCCTCTTACGTTCGTCACACGCCTTTTAGCGTGTTACGATCGTCATCCTTGTGTTACGACCGTAACACGGGTTACATCAGTGACCCTTGTAGCAGACAGTAGCGCCTCTTCTGCAACCTTCCCTCTTCTCCACTATTTCAAAACCTTCCCATTAAGTTTTATCCATTAAGTCACCTTCATTCTCCATTAAATTTCATCCTTCCCAATATTTTTCCCTCATCATTATATACATCTCACAATCGATACCTCAAAAACTCCATCCCACAACCCAAAACCCACTATCTCTAAGGCTTTAGCATTCTAAAATGGCAAACATCAACCAACAAATCCCAGGCATCTACCTACGCGATGGCGAAGTAGGTGAAACTCAGCGCACACGGTTCCTGAAGTTCCAACGCCGAGGCATCCATCCCACGAGGTTCGTCGACATTGACTGCCTCCGAGACCTCGGGTTACTTGAAAGTGTCCAACACCTCCTACAGAATGTCAACCTTTGGACCCTATGTAGCCAGCCCCAACCAACGTACGAGAATCTCACCCTTGAGTTCCTCAGTTCATTTTGCTACATCACTCCGAATGGCCCAAGAAATCAACTTACCGGTGTGGTAAGGTTCCGCATTTTCGGCACCGAATATGATTTCTCTCAGAATGCATTCGGTCGCCTACTGGACTTCTGTACTGATGATGGCGCTCACCTACGTGTGCCCGACACCTTCCATGAGGAATCCTTCAACCTTTGGCATAGCTTGACCAACAATCGGGCTAACTCCTACGATCACCTCAACGCTACCCAAATCCATAACCCGCCATTCGCTACTTCCACCGCATCTTATCCAACACCATTTTTGCAAGGGATAGTAACCACAAACTTAACTCCAAAGAGCTGTTCTTCATGCAATGTGTGTTTACTAATCAAAAAATCAATGCCGCACCATTCCTCTTGGCCCATATTCATTCTATTTGCACTCGCGGCGGCAAACCCTTCTATTTCGGAGGGCTTGTCACTTCTATTGCACTGGCCCTGAATCATGGCGACACCCTTACCCATCTGCCCTCCAGAGCACCTGTCTTGCTTACCTTAGACAATTGCAAATCGGCTCATCTCATTTACCAACGGGATGATGGTCGGTTCCATCCAGTGATCCGTAACGTCGTTTATTCTAACATTGTTTTGCCTTGCAGGGACCGTATCGATCCGAATAACCGAGCCAATTGGCTATTTGATGCCTCTGACGGCCATGCTCCCGTGCACGATGCCCAGCCAGCTGTTCCTACTGAAGAGATCCAGGAGGAATTGGACCGCGAAACACCTGCTCCCGACATTCCTGAGTCCTCTTCTGCACCACCTCCTTTTACTATGGAGGACGTCCTCAGAGCCCTCCATCAACAAAATCAGATGGCTGTAGCTCTTGAAAGAAAGCAGCAGGAGCAGTATGACACTCTACATGCGCAAAACGTCCAAATCCTTAGCGGGCAGCGCAATGTCAACGAGAAGCTGGACGAGGTTTTCTCCGAGCTAAACGCCTTACGCATGGACGTCACCGCTCTTGGATCGCATGATACCGACCTCGAGGCCACACCTACCCGACGATCCCGCACACGTAGCAGAGGCAGAGGCCACCAGTAGTTTTATTTTGTTTTTGTATTTCATTTATTTCCCTTTCCGTCAGTTTTCTATTTGTATTCCTTCCTTACTTATATCACGCCATTGAGACAATGTCTGATATAGTGTGGGAGAGACGTTATATTTCCTTCATGTTGCAGTAAATTTATGGTTATTCTATGATATTTTCAAGTTTTTCAAGTTTTCCCCGTATTTTAAGCCATACCAAAAATTTCTCCGCTCGCATAGCTCGACATACCTACCTTAAAGCGGAAACCTAGTTAGGAAGACGAGAACGAGTAAACAAAATCAATGCGACTATGACACCGTGAACATCCTACTTATGTAACCCGTCTAAACGAGACGTTATATGTACACCTCGATTTTTAAGTTCTGAAGTAACCCCTAGTAGTTTATACTAGCAGTCAGCACCGTCTGGACACAAACCACGTGGGGAGCCGATGAATATAAGTGTTTGATGCCTAATCTTCTCATCTCGATGCTAAACAAAGAAAATCTTGTGCCAAAAGACAAAGATCGCATACGAGACATAAGTATAAGAGAAGAAGTCCATTGAAGGTTGGTTCAGAGGTATCTGGTTCTGAACTTGGTAGGGCGTGCTACGGCTCGATCCCCCGCAACCTCCAATTTGGAAAAATCCAGGGTAACCACATCCGTGTACCAGACCCCGCGACAGAAATAGGATCAAAGTCACTAACCGGCTACTCCACTACGCGCGTGAAAAGATAAAGGGCTTAATGTGATTGCGCCAGAACGAAACCGGGCGAAAAAGCACGCGAGGATCGAGGTTTAAATATGACAAAACGATTAAGCGGTTTGTTAAGATGGAAATACGCGACTAAATTGTGTCATTGCAATATCACTGACGTTTTACTCAAGTATCGGCCGACTAACGATTGGTTTCCTGTGTTTTATCTTGAAAACAAAAGGTATGTCGTGCACGTGCGCCTAGCGAACACTTGTCCGATTTTTTACGACTATTTGCTTGAGGACAAGCAAAGGTTTAAGTATGGGAGGATTTGATAACGCGAAATCATATCATATATTTACCATAAAATTTATCCGTTTTATGTCATATTTACCCGATTAACTCTCGAATATTCCGAGTTCTGTATGGTTTTATGCAGGCACAACATATCTCAGCTCAAACCAAGAAGAAACGTGAAATGCACGAGATTGCGGCCAAAGACCAAAGAGAAAAGATAAATCTGTCAAGAAATCCATTTTCTGCTGATGTTACGGTCGTCACACAGCTACCACGACCGTAAGGCGCTTCAGAAGAGTGTGACGGTCGTCACACCCCTGCCACGACCGTAACGCGCTAGCTTATGAAAAATGAGCGTAACGCCCCAGCCACGCCCGTAACAAGCTTATATGTATTAATTTTGAACGTGGTCAAGCAACAGAACATGGTAAAGCAAAATGAAGTGGTCAAGCAAAGCATGCATACGTGCCTAAATTCTCTCCAACTTCCAAAGGCCACTTTCTCCTCAATTTTCTCAGTAAGACCAAGAATCTAGGAACTCAAATATTATTTTTTACCGTACTTTCACTCTCTATATATAGCTTAGACTTAGAAAGAAAAGGAGAGTTTTTTGAGTTCACAAAAACCTTGCGGAAGCTCTGCCAATTTTTATTCTCGACTTTATTTCCGAATTTTGTCCATTTAAGTTTTCATTCCGACGTTCCAATCTTGCCGGCTTGTGGAAGAAGGATCTCAGATTTTATTGCTTTTCAGGTTTTTTATTGTATTTGACTTTATTGTATTTGATATAATTGAAATTTTATTTATGTTATATTTTTATTCTTTATTTATGATGCATGCACTATTGTTTTCTGAATTTATTTCCTGCTTTTTAATTCCTAGTACTATGAGTAGCTAAATACCCGTAGTCGGGGTGTGATGAAATAACCGAATAAATTAATGTTTTTTCTAAGCTAAAACCTTAATCAACTTAATTTATGGCCGTGACTTTTTATAATTAAAAATTAAGCTTTTTATTACGAGAGTAAAGAAAGTGAAATAGGGAGAAATCAAAACCACGAGAGTGTGAGGTTTTAACCGGATAGCTAAAGTTAGGCATTCGATTTAAATACAGCGAGAGCGCTTTAAAACGAATTAGACTTATTTAGTTTTCAAAAATATGCTTTCTAAACACTTATGGACTAGCGAGAGCAGACATTTGGCTTTAGGAGTATGATCCGAGGTAAGACCACGAGAGTGTGAATCGAGGGTTTTTAAACTGATAAGTACTACAGAACAATTAAGTTAAATATTTTTATATGCTTAGGTACAACTTAATTCGCATAGGTTCAAATCATTACACTCCGACCACTTTAATATTAATTCCCTTAATTGAATTTAGTTTCCCTTTAGTTTTAAACTTCTAAAAAAAACCAACGTGACAATTTCCGCCTTAGCTAAACTAACCTGTTTTACAACACTAGAGTGATTACGAAGTCCCTGTGGGTTCGACATCCTTTTATTACTACCACAATAGACTGTGCACTTGCAGTTAAGATACTGTTACACATTAGGTCGATCGCAGACACATCACCCACCAAGGTGATTTTGCCTCTCTCCAACGAAGACTTAATTCACTAATCAAACTGATTACAATTCTACTTCGACAACTGCCAAAATCTTCTTGAGTACAACCACAAACCGGTTTATCTCAAGGAAATTCACTAATCAAATGAAGAAATAATTTGTGTACTAGTTGTTTTTCGTTACAAAAATTGTATCACAAACTTGTGATGTATTTCACGATTTTAGAGAATAGTATGAATATAATTTTGCAGCATTGAGAGATTGTATGAAGTAGTTGTGTAAATCGTGAACAATTTAGCCTTGGAGCTTGTTTAAATAGGCGTGGAAATCTGTCCAAATGGAAACATGATAATTGGCACTTAATGCACTTTCCATAATATGAAGATCCTTGTCTGATTGTAGCCATTGTAATTTATATTGCCTTGATGGAAAAGTAACGCTTCAGAACTTAAGGAATCTTGCTTGCTGCTTTGCTTCAGAACTTGGGAAGTCAAAATCATAAGGTTTTTTTTTCACGTTAGACTTCCATTTAGAATTAAGATGTCTTTCTCTTTAGCGCAAATTATGATCTTCATTCTTCAGAACATTCTGATATCAGTCTACATACTTAGCTTGAACACCTTTGTAGCTTAACTTCTGATGCAGTTCCGTCAGAACTTCTGTACAACATAAAACAAAAATTTAGAGTGCATATTTGTTCTTTGTGTTTGTTATCATCAAAACTCTTACGAGTGTTGTAGAATCAAACTATGTTTTAACAATCTCCCCCTTTTTTATGATGACAAAAACTAGGATTTTTCAATAAAAATATACAGAACAAAAAGATTAAGAGAGTCTCCCCCTGAGTTGAGTACTCAGATCGAGATGAAATACTTCCCTGAAGTTCCTTCTCATCAGAGCTTTTGATGCATCTCCTTTTGTCTTTATCAGAATTTGTTCCTGTTTATGCTTTTAGAAAAAAAATAAGAAGTTAAGATATTTAGAATGTTTGAGACTTGTCCCGGTATACTGTTATTGAAAATATATTACGTTCTCCCCATTTTTTATCAAGAATCAAAAAGCAATATAATCATAAATTATCAGAGTCAAAAAGGATGATTTGTATTAAAACAGATTGCAATGACATTTTTTAGAAGCATATAAGACAAGATAATGAAAACAAAAAACAAGTTAAAAAATTTAAGATGGAGGGGGAAGTCGTGTGAACAACGCTTCCAGCAAGCTCTTAATCTGAGTGCTTGATTCTTCTTGCTTTCCCAACATATCCTTGAGTTCTTTGGTTGTGTCTTCTTGCTTATCCAATCTTGCATGGATTACATCATTCTCCTTCTTCAGTTCTTCCAGAGTTTGCATGACTAGAGATGAAGCTGGTGTTTCCTCAGAGGTTGCAAGTCATTCAGAATACTCTGCAGCATCTTCTGATTCAATTGCTTCTTCAGTTGCATTTTATTTTTCTTGAATAACAACCAGAGGGTGACTATTAGAACATGGTTTATTAACTTCTGAAGGTTGGTGCTCTTTCTAGGGAGAATTGTCTAGCAGAAGAATTGGATTCTTTTCCCAGTGGCTAAGAACTTGATCTTTAAAGGCTTTCAGCTGATCACTGAAGTTCTGTTGAGCCATATCATAACTCAATTCTTTCAGCCTCTGGGATTCAGAGTTGAATCGTTTTCTTAATCGATCCCAAAGAGAATCAGAAGCAGCAGGATTTGAAATCTCTAGACTTGCTTGCTTCAAAGAATTAACCCATTCTTGTAATTCTGTTTAAAAAATAAACAAGTTCTTACCAACATCTGTTTTGGTTATGGTTGCTTTAGGCTTGGGAATGGCAATTTTATTGGAGGTTGAAGCTAGGTGGTTCAATGCTTCTAAATCAATGATTGTTCTGAGATGATTAGCTAGACAGTTAATGGGATTGGGAGTAGGGGAATCAGAAATTATGATTGGTAAGCGAGGAGTGTTTGGTGGTGTGGAATGATAGGGTGATGGTATTTCTGGAATTTCTAATATAGAGAGAGGTTGATGAACCATAAGAAGTTTTGTTATTCCAGGAATATGGGTAGTGGTATCAGAGTTTGTAAAAGAATCTTCTGATTGGTTTACGGTAACATGTTGATTTTCTGGTTCAGGGGTTTTAGAGTTTGGATTTTCAGTTTGAGGAGTGTGAGGGTTTTCATTTTCTGGTTGAGAAGAATGGAGGTTTTGATGTTCTGGTTGTGGAGAGTGGAGGTTTGGATTTTCTGAGATAGGTGATTGAAAAGTCTTGATCAAATAGTTCAATATCAAAAAGAACTCTTGCAAGTTCTGGCTGATTTTGTTCTAGATTTGGATTGGGGGAGTGAGGTTCATTTAAGAAGGTGCCATGGGTTACATAAGGATAAAACTCTATGTCAAAATCCTCAAAAGTTTGAGGTGATGGATCTTCTGTTTGTTGAGCGGGGATGGTTTCAGATGTTGGAAAAACTATAGATTCTACAACAGAAACAAAGGAAGTGTTACCTTTCTTTTTAGCAGCTTTGGGTGTCCTCTGAGAGGATCCTTCTCCTGCTGCCTTTCTCTTTCTGGATTTCTTCAACACAACATCTGGAGCTGGCTTGTGCAGATCACAAATGTTAAGTTCTGGATCTGTTCCATCTTCCTTGTAAGCTTCAAGGTATCTGACCACAATCTCCGGAGAAGCATCAACCTCAGGAAATAATGGAAAATATTTCAGAGGGATTCTCCTTGATATGATGACTTCATGATTAGAAACGGTTGGTTCCTTCTTAATGCTTTCAATAATCTTCATTTTCTTTAGATTCTTGGCATTAAGTGGTTTTTCAGCACTTGCCTCCAGAGTGCTAATCCGCTGAGCCTCTGTCAGATGCTCTATCAACCTGTTCTCCGTCAGAATATCAGAAATTAATCTTCCTAGAGGAATCCAATCCCTCTTTGTCCTTTCTTTTTTCCTTGTTTTTTCACGCTTGTTCTCAAATGATTTAAGAGTAAGTGTGGAAGATTTATATTGGTCTTCTTTGAAATAAAATACAACAAAAACTGTTGATCAATGATGTAGTCAGGAGAGCTTGTTGGCTTCCTGTGATTTATACATCCCAGAATGATCCTGGCCCAGATTCTGTAGTAATCCTTCAATTCTCTTATCTCGCTGGATTGCTGTCCAGAAGTAAAAATAACTCTAGAAATGGTTTTTAGGTCAGAACACTTTTCAGCCATGTCGCTGCATCTAACTCCGCCGCCATTGTACCCAATCAATTTTCCAATCAAGTCTTCTGTAATCACTATCTTCTTCCCCATTACGTAATACGTAACTTGATGATTAGATGAAGTAGCATGAATCCAGAATTCCTTAACAAGAATGGGGAATACTGGACCTAGCAGGCGATCAAAGTACCTATTCCAGCTGTAACACGGTGGGAGAACTGACTTGGGTGTTTTGCATTTGATCGCAATTGTGCAGATAGCAAGAGTCGCCACCGACTTTTCTTTTATCCAAAAGGAAAGACTGAAAAGAACAAGAAAGACTTTTAGAGATGTTTTCTTGAGTTCCGGGGGTAGATTATGAAAAGGGAAGGTATTAGCACCCTTTTCATCTGTAGTTATCTACGGGCTCTTATTTTCTTGCTAGATCACTTGGTTTTGTTTGAATGTGCTTGTGGAGTAGGTTTCGAAATTATTTTGAAAATGTCTTTGTAATGGTTCTCGTTTCTATAAGAACGCGTACAAAGTGTTATTTTTAAAATAGTTCAAAGAGGTGTTTGTGGGATGTGTTTATTGAAAGTGATTTTGAAAAGGTGTCTTCTTTGTAATGACTCTCGTTTCTATAAGAATACGTACAAAGTGTTTGTCTTTTGAAAATGTTTCGATATGAAACTGTTGGTGTAAAAAAATATTTTTGTAAGCAAGCGAGCCACTAAGAGCGAATCCAAATACTCAAATGGTCTTAGATGTTTGTTTTCCTCCTCATTTAGATGTTGCTATCTTACCATTGTTTTGGTAATAAGCCCCATCGTTGGATGTGAAGGGACAGGCGCGAGTCAATCGTACAATCATAGAAGGCAACTTGCAAGACGCTTTAGCAATTTTTCGTAAGGGACTAGATCATTTTACCGAAGGCAGCATCGAAGGACATCGAGGGACTATGATCTTTTTTTTATCAAAGGGTCTTTGCTAAGGCGTCCCATATTCGAGGGACATGACTATGTTTCCGAGGCAACAAGCGAGGTTACCCTAGAGGTGCGCGTGTGAAAGGTGTGTTCGATTCAAGTTAATTTGTTCTTTGAAATTGGGTTATCTAGCGATTAATTTTAGATCTTGCCATGAATGCCTAATTACTATACAGTATAAGGAAAACAGTAAATTCCGGAAATTAAAATTCTACGCTATTACAGAACTTTCAGGAATGGGGGTACAAATTTACAAATTGGGATGGATCAATGCGATTAAAAGTCAAAATAAACAATCAATACAACCAAATCGAATCAAGCAATTAATTAAAATTACAACAAATTTATGAAGTAAAATTAATTAACAAAGTAAAAATAAGGAAATAAAATTCTAAGCATTTGTTTGAAAAAGTTTGGAAAGAGAATTAAAAAATCAATTCTATTGAATAAAATAAAATAATTGATTTAATGAAATTAAATTGTTTGTATATATTTTGTCTTTTAGGTTTTTTTTGTGATTAAGAAATTAAATAAACAAATTAGAACTAAGTACGGAAATTAATTAGTAAAATTATTTACAAAATTTCCTAAAAAAAACTAAATTTAAAACAAGATTAACACTTATTATGTTTTTCTTTGAAGAAAATAAATTGAATGTTTTTTAAATGAAACCTAAAAATAAGAACAAGTTAAGAAATAATTAGAATGGGCCACTAGGGGGTGTGAATCCAGATCAAAGTGTATGGTGTGTAAGGGCCCATGGAAACTATGAAACAAAGAGCTATGGGCCAATCCGGATCCAATGACGCGGAGCCCTTTAAACACCCCAAATCGGGTTGAGTAACACACCCTAAAAACTCTTTAGCGCCTCCTTCAAAGATCAAACATTATGATCCTTCTCTCTGTTTTCATGGTCAATTCCCCCATTAGCCTCAAGTCAAAACTCAGTCGAACAGAAAAAATAGAGGATGCACTCTTATTCGAAATTTCGTCCTCTACTCAAATCTAATAACCAAATTCTCAGAAACACAGACATCGCAATTTAATTGGTTTTAAAGTGGAAACCCTATATCTTCAAATGGTGTACATGGAACGATTCAAGCTAATAACACATTGTTCACAAATAGTACAACACAAGGAGCGAGATGGTATAAAGAAAATGAGGAAAATACGAGATAACTTACATAGTCAGAGCTAGTCCGACGAATTCCACCTTCTCCGGCAGCGTGTATAGGTACGCTTCAAACTATAATTCTTCTTCTATGCTATTTTGGTCTCTCTCCTTCTCCTACTTCTTCTCGAAGTCTGAATGGTTTTTATGCTCTAATTGTATTCTTATGCTCTTTGAATCTACGATTTTGGTCCGTGATTCCGCGTATTCTTCTGATGCATTCTACAACTTTTGTTGCATTGTTGATATTTTGAGTGTGTTGTTATTCTGATGTTTGTGAGGTTAAGTGTCCTGATGGAGTATAAAGATTGTTGTGAGCGGTTGTAATGAAGCGGGGATGATGGTGGCAGTGAGCATGGAGGAAACTGGTTGCTGAGATTTGGAGAAGATGGTTAATATGGTGGAGGTGAAGTTTTGGCTTGTTTGAGGTGTTGAGGGTATGCACGAGTATATGGAGATTGCTGCAGTTAAGGTTGTTGTTGATATGTGAATGAAGGGTTGGAGGTTTAAGGATGCAATATGAAGGTGAAGGTGAATTTGTGTTTAGCACATGGCCGTAGATTTGTCTGTTTAATTATAGTAGGGAAATTGTATGTAGGTTGGTTATTAAGACGTGTTACTAGCCTTGTATATGAATTTTCTCTTTTTATTTGAAATATCAGAGATGGAGATTCTTTTTTTGTTTCTTGATGACTCTCTTTTTATGGTGAGATAAAGGATCGAAATTGGGGGGAAAGTTGAGGTTTTGAACATTTTTGGTTAACTGACCTTGTGGCCTTTGGGTGCAGCCCTTTGCCTTGCTGGTTTGGGCAACAATTGTCTTTCTTAGTGCAGGTTTAGGGCAGCCATAACACATGTTATTCAGGGCTGAGTTTTAGAGATCTGTTTTGGCAATTTTGCAGGACTGCCTTATTGTGCAAATTTTGGACTATATTGGTTGGTTATTCATGCAATAGGTTTTGGCAAATTTGGGGCAGCAGTGCAGGTGATATCTCTTTCATCTTTCCTTTTTCATCTTTCAATGAAATAAAGTAATTTTGCTTATCAATACGATTCTGAAGGGTTTGTATAACTTAGGAAAATGATGATGTAACTTGTTTATTGAGCAAGCTAGCTTGCTGTTTTTTCTTGTCCTGTTTTTATTTTACTTGTTGTTGCCTTCTATTTGGCAGCATTGCTTTGTTTAATGGTTTTGGTTCTGCTGCCCATTTGTTTCTAATTGCTGCCTGCTATTTGGCAGTGTTGCTTGCTTGTTGCAGGCTGTTTTTAGTTGCTATGTTTACAGCAGCCTGCCTTTGCTTGGCGTGTTGTGATGTTTGTTGCTTGTTTTTTACACTGTTGGCCTTCTATTTTGCAGTGTTGTTTGGATTGCTGTACCGTTTTTTGTCTTTTCTTGTTTTTGCAGTACGAAAACATTGGCAACACTCTTTTCCTTTTGTGAACCGAAATCCAGGTTTTGTGATTTGCAAAATAGGAGGAGATGGATTATGATTAAAAACAACAAACCTGTTAATTTCTGATTCCAAAATGCAAACCCTAATGATGAGATAAAACTTGTTTTAACCATCAATTCTTGCTTGAATTTTCATGATGCTAGCTATCTTTTTATTTTTCTCTTGCTTCATGGATGGCAAGCGAGGCAAGGTGACGAGAAAATCATGGCTAGCAAAGATTGGATGGATTTCTTGAAGATGAAGCAAATGAAGACTTGAAGAAATAAAACAAAATTCCTCTCTTTGTAAACAAAACAAATTTTGTAATTTATTTCTCTTGTAATCAAAACAAAATTTGTAATTTCACTTTACTTGTAATGTAATGAACACAAAGCCTTGAATAAATTTGGTGTGATGAAATTTATTGTACCAATCTTGAATTTTAATTAAACTTTGAAATTCCCAATTTGTAATGGTTTGAACGATACACTTTGATTTGATAACTTGAACTTCAAGCAATCACAAATGACTCTTGTAACTTGTATTTCAAGTAAACCACGTGCCTTGTACTCCAATCAAATTTCTAAACAAAATAAATGTTTAAGAATTCAATTCCAACTTGGTTAACTCAAACCCAAAACCATGGTCATCTAAATGACAATCTTAATCTTCACTTCTTGTCCAAATCAAATTTTCATTCAAAATGAACTCGTATGCCACACTCGATTAAAATGGGACTTCATTGTCAAACAAACATACCTTAAGAACATTCATCAATCTTGTAGAATTAATGAACTTCAACCTGAAAAACATAGTCCTGAGAAAAACAAATTGTGGTTAAGAACATTTGAAATCAAACAAATGACTTGTGACGATTCGATAACTTTCAAAGTCCTTCAAACACAATTTCCTTTCGATCTTTGAAGATAAACTCGTGAGCAACATCACTTATGACCATATGTCGAAATAATCATCGCAAGATCTTGTAATTTGAGAAAATCATAATTCTTAGAAATCAGGCGACAGTTACTTAAGATTAGGTCAAAATCCATGAAGCGACTTCTAACGCATTCGAATTTTGGTGATCTTCTACACGTAATCAACTCTTGATTTGTGAAGATAAATTGGAGATGACATCAAGGAGAATCATACGCAAAAAGAACCGCTCAAAAATATCGAATAATGAAGAAGTTACAATTATTTGAGTTTGCTCTCGCAAAAGGTCAATTTTTGGGTTAATGTAGTCGTTTTCAGTTATCTGAGCTATCGACTGAGCAAACTTGCAATGCGAAGTTTGAAACTTGGCACGAACATCCTTGAGGAGACATGTAGATCTATGAAGACCATTTGAAACCTTGGAGACTCAGTTTTCTCTGGGAAATAACAAACCCTAGTTGTTGACTTACTGTCTAGGAAGGGAATTTGTCTTATCAATTTTGAGCCAAATTGAGTATACGAGAAACCCTAGGATAGTATGTTGCATGAAAAATGGGAGGGAAAATTTTGGGTTACAACAGCTGCCCCTGTTCAATCTTCTTAAACTTGAAAAGTGATATTGGCATGCTTGCCGTTTGTAGCTTGAAAGTGGAAGATGATTGAACACTAGAGTGCCCAAAAATTTGCACTTGCTGGTGTACGAAGTAATACCTTGGATCTATTGTATCGGGAATGGGCTTAAAGATGCCATTAGATGAAACAAGGGATAGTTGTTGGAGATGGGCTTATAGATGCCATCCAGAAATGATTAGGAACCCTCGTAGATGGGCTTATAGATGCCATCCAAAGGTGACTGTTGAAATCAATTAGACTAAGTATGAATTTTGACTTCAACTGGAAAAGAATCAGAATAAACCTTTGGTTGATTTAAACTGCAACTAGCAGAAGTCTTGCATGTTGTTTGACTGGAAAGGATCAGACTAAATCTTGGAGCGATTTATCTGAACCAGAGAAAATGTCTATTTGGAAAGTATCAGGATAAACCGTTGAGAGATTTAAGCAAGTGCCTGGAGAAGAACCAAAATAAATCATGGAGCGATCTATCTGGACCAGAGAAAATGTTTGCGGGAAAGAATCAGAATAAACAGTTGAGAGATTTATCTGAACCAACAGGGGTCTGAATTAACCTTGACTGGAATGGAAATCAGAAGAATCTTAGGATCGATTCAACTGAACCAGACAAAAGTCTTGGAATATCTTTAACTGGAATAGAAATCAGAGAGATCTTAGTGTCGATTAGACTGAACTATAGAAGGTCTTGAATTAACTTTGATTGGAATGGAATCAGAGTACATCTTTGAGCAATTTATCTGAACCAGAGAAAGTATCTACTAGGAAAGAATCAGAATAAATCATTGAGAGATTTATCTGAACCAACAGGGATTTAAAGAAGAATCAAAATGAATCATTGAGGGATTTTTCTAAACCAGGGAATACGTCTACGGAAAAGAATCATAATAAACCATTGAGAGATTTAAACTGAACCGGCATGGATCCGGAGAAGAATTAGAATAATCATTGAGAGATTTAAACTGAACCAGAGAAAGCGTCTGCAGGAAATAATTAGAATAAATCGTTGAGAGATTTAAACTGAACCAACAGGGGTCTGGATTAACCTTGACTGGGATGAAAATCAGAAGAATCTTAGGGTCGATTCAACTGAACCAAACAAAAGTCTTGGAATATCTTCAACTGGAATAGAAATTAGAGAGATCTTAGTGTTGATCTGACTGAACCAGAGAAGGTCTTGGATATTCTTCAATTTATGATGGGCCTGTGTAGGGCTGCTTCATGATGAGTCAGTTTAAAACTGCATCTAGAATGAGAAGGAACCTGGGTAGGTTTGCTTGATGATGAGTCAGTGTAAAAATACATTTGGAATGAGAAGGAACCTGGGTAGGATTACTTCATGATGAGTCCGTGTTAAAATTCATCTGGAATGAGAAGGAACCTGGGTAGGGTTGCTTGATGATGAGTCAGTGTAAAACTGCATCTGGAAATGAGAGGAACCTGTGTAGGGTTGCTTGATGATGAGTCTGTGTAAAATTGCATCTGGAAATGAGAGGAACTTGTGTAGGATTGCTTCAATTGGCCGTATAGATAAATTCCCTGACTTGTTACAGGTATTAAAATGATTGATGGTAACCATCTGTTGATTGACCTTTTCCTGAAAAGGTAAAACGTTAGTTGTATGTAATGTCATGATGTATGAAATGCATGGTGCAATGATGTTCTCAAAATAAATGAGATTGTGTCGTATGCACTTGTTATGTATGTAACCAGGATGTATGAAATGTGAAATGTTAATGAATGTATTTTTTTTCTGGGAAAATAAATTCTTGACAAATGCTGGGGAGTCATTAAATCCTGGACTGCCGTCGAAGAGTAGGCGTGTCTTCAAACTTTGCTTAGAATGTTTCCACCGGGGATTCCTATTTTGTCGTTTGAGGAGAATTCCACTAGGGAATATTTAAAACTCTGTGGAGAGTGTTGATTCTGCTTGGGGAAAAGAGTTCAGGAGTCTTGGTTGTCTGTTGCTCTACTGGGGAGTCGAAGTTGAACTGATATCTGGTCGGGTCCAAACTTCACAGTAACTTGTTGGGAATTGTAGAGTAGTCTACTGGGGAAGAGGAGTTGTGGTCCTTTGATTTATAGTAGTCGGAGAGACAAACTCAAGCTGGGGAATCTGTAGTTTGTTTGGGAAATAAACACTGTTTCCAATCTGTTGGAAGGGTGGCGACTTCACCAGCAGAAATCCTCGAGGATTCTTGAGGTCGTCTCTGTTGGGAAAAAGGTTTTCATAGATTAAACTCTGGCTGGGAGTCATCCTATGAGAAGGATTATGGGGAGATTTGTCACTGCCCCTAGTAGCAAGTGTTTGTGGCACTGCCAGGAATTAATTGACTGTATGTAACCTTTTGTTGGGATTTGCATTTAATGCCCCAAGTGATGGAGATGAAGACCTGCCCCTGATTATTCTGCACTTCTTGAGAGGTTTCTTGGAATCTTGACTGGACTGCCCCAAGTGTGCTGGATAGTGACATGTCATGCCGTGTCTTTTTGCTTAGGAGATTTATCATTGGAAGTGTCATCCTACTTGAAGTGATTTTGCTCACCGAGAGAGCTTTCGTTCATCGGATATTCGTTGTGTGAATTTCTCTGCTGTCAAACAAATAGCCATATGCAAACAACGATATTCAAATAATGCAAAGTTTATGCTTGTCTCGAAGTTTTGAAAATGCATTTTGGCAAGTAAAGAAATTTTGTAAGAAAAATTCAACTCAAGATTTTGAGTAAAGCCTTACAGGAATCATGATACATTTTGTAACAATATGCTTTCCAACTAACTTGTGCTTCAATTAGGACTTTTGAGGGGTTGTAGCATGATTTGGTTCACAGTTTAAGAAACAAAGGATAAAGGCTCAAAGTGTATTTGTACCCACCCGCTCTTCGTGATGTTCTTCAGTCCTAAACTCAGTTAATTGTGTGTTTGAACTTTAATTGAGTCTGAAACAACGTTTTGGTGATGGTTCAGACAAGTTTAGTTTATCGGAAGGCAGTCATTTCTTGCAACATTTTTCACGTTGTTGAGGATTTGTAGTGACCCATTTTTGATTTGTTATCCCTGATTTTTGCTTGACTGTTCTTGTTTTGAGATTATAGTCAACAGGATACCCCAGTTTTCCTTAACTCTCCTTCGTAGCTTTTGACTTAGTGGGCTTTTTTTTCTTCTTGGGAGATAATGACTGCCTATTCGATGGGGAACCATCGTTGTCTTTTGATTCCAGAGGAAAGTTTTTGATGTCACTCGTTGTAATACGAGATGAGAGTTTGCGATTTGAAAGAGCATTTGAATTAACTGAGAGACTACCCTGCCCCAGGTTTTGATTGAAGGTTTCAATTTGTGTAAAAAAAGAAAAACTTCTACTTTTTTGGCTCGAAGGGGTTGACTAGGGATTATCTTCCTTTTAACTCAAGTGTATTGGATTTGAAAAAAACGCATGTACATCGTTGGCAAGGTCTGTCCAAAAGCATACTATATGAGATGAAGGCATTGTTTTCGTCATCCTCCCTCTAAAGGCTTGTAACTTTTAGCAAGAGTTAAATGTCATAAAGAAAGTAGAAAACATAGTTTAAATATAGTGAAAACGAATGGATCAATTCAAGACAAACATATGAAATGCATTGATGAAACAAAGTTTGACATTAATAGATAATTGTTTGAATAGCAAAGGAGATTACAATTGAAAATTCAAATAAACAAAAAATTTCCTCGCCCAAATCATCGCTTCAAGTAGATGCCCTTGAGGGGTGATAGAAGAGTTTCAGTTGATCGTCTTGTGTAAATTCCAAAACTCCTTCGTCAATTAGGTCCTGAATCCTGTTCTTCAAGGCCCAACAACTGTTTGTATCATGCCCAGACCATCAAAATAATATGCACACCTCTCATTGGGATGGTAGCTAGGAGCAGCAGTGTTAGGATTTCGGGGAGGAGCCTTTAATGTAATTAGCTCCGCCTTCAACAAGTGTTGTAGCGCCTGAGTTAGCGACATGCCAATCCATGTAAATTTCCTCTTAGGTGCTGCCTCCTTGCGCTGATTCCCTTGTTGTTGTTGGCGAGACTGTTGTTGGACTCGAGATGTGGTAGCAATTTGGAACAATTTACTTTCCACCACACCGGCTCCTTGTCTCATGGGAGGCTGAACAATGACTTGATCCCCAGTCTTAACCGTTTGTTTCATACGGTTGTGACCGTCTTGATGAAGTTGGTTGACAAGAACTTTCAACTCTTCTTTCCCTTGAGCCAGATTTTGGATAAGAGCCATCTGGACCACCAATTGTCCCATCATTTGGACCTTCATTATGGCTATCTCAGTTTGTAGCTGCTCCAGCTGATTATCCTTGTGGTCCTCCGGATTTCCCATGATCATGCCCCTAGTGAGGAGCGCCTTTACCTCTTCTTGTCCCTTAGAGAGGTTCAATAACATCTCTTGAAGTTGAGCATTTTGAATCTGAATGCTCTTGATGTCCTATTCTAGGGCCATTTCTACTGAAATAAACAGTAGGAAGATAAAGAGACATGTATGGGATAAAACCTGTCATGATATGATGCATGATATGTGGATGCGTGTTTTCAAGGATCTCACGGGGTAAACATAAGAAAATGTTATAATTTGAACTTTGATCAACAACTTTGATTGGAGAACTTTGTATTGGTGGATGTCCTTCCATGAGAATTAAGCTCACCATGTCAAGTGGGTTGTAGCCCTTGACTCAAGTTTGTTGTACTTGATCTTTGACGGTGTTTGATTAGAGGAAAATAAATCCCCTTGTCCCTTGATAGACGTCTGGTTTAATGTGACCCTGCATCATAGACCTTTGAGATCCTTGAAATGGTTATTGAAAATGCTATGGTATAATGTCATGATGTTATGTACAAGTATGCAAAGCAATCAAGTTGTTATGTACAAATAGTCATATATACACAAAGCAGACAAATCCTTAGGTTTAGGCTTGCATGGAGTTTGTAGGTAAGTACCCTCTTGAAGTTTAGTTGGCTCAACCTGTCCTAGTAATAGAAACCGAATTCTAAGGGGTCTCAATATCACTGGTCTTTCCCCTAAATTTCCTTCCGATAGACAATTGACTTGCCACCAAACAAAACTCAAGAGTCAAGCCTCAATGAGTGTAGCATCGAGTATCAACTGACTTTGGGTTTAAACCAAACATGGCTATCTGACTACGTCCTAAAAGACAAGTTGGTCAATTAAGGTGCTGAGGTCAGTTGGTGCTTTATGATACCATGCAGCGGCTCCGTATTCTCCTTGATTACTTAAGGGCTACCGGTACACACCAAAGTATTGCATCAACATAGCTACTGTTTCAACCGTGTTAGTATACCCTGCACAACTCCCTCACAGTTTATTGCAACTTCCCTAAAAGGTTCCCCAGATCCGGGTGTAGGATCTTTAACAGTAAACCAAACAAGGACCCAAAATTTAAAGCATACAAGTCAAACAAAGAAAGCAAGTAAAGATGATCTAGCCCTAAGGTAACCCCACTTTTCAGTTTTTCCCCCAACAGAGTCACCTGTTCTGTAACGCGGTGGTAGAACTGACTTAGGTGTTTTGCGTTTGATCACAATTATACGGATAGCAAGAGTCGCCACCGACTTTTCTTTTATCCAAAAGGAAAGGCTGGAAAGAACAGGAAAGACCTTTAGAGATGTTTTCTTGAGTTCGGAGGGTAGATTATGAAAAGGGAAGGTATTAGCTCCCTTTTCATCCGTATTTATCTACGGGCTCTTAGTTGCTTGCTAGATCACTTTCTTTTGTTTGAATGTGCTTGTGGTGTAGGTTTCAAAAGTATTTTGAAAATGTATTTGTAATGGTTCTCGTTTCTATAAGAACGCATACAAAGTGTTATTTCGAAAATAGTTCAAAGAGGTATTTGTGGGATGTGTTTTTTGAAAGTGATTTTGAAAAAGTGTTTTCTTTGTAATGGCTCTCGTTTCTATAAGAACGCGTACAAAGTGTTTGTCTTTTGAAAATGTTTCGATATGAAAGTGTTGGTGTAAAAAAATGTTTTTGTGAGCAAGCGAGCCACTAGGAGCGAATCCACCTACTTAGAAGGTCTTAGATGTTTCTTTTCCTCATCCTTTAGATGTTGTTATCTTACCATTATTTTGGTAAGAAGCCCCATCGTTGGATGTGAAGGGATAGGCGCGGGTCAATCATACAGCCATAGAAGGCAACTTGTGAGACACTTTAGCAATTTTTCGTAAGGGACTAGATCATTTTGCCGAAGGCAACATCGAGGGACTACGATCCTTTTTTTTATCGAAGGGTCCTTGCTAAGGCATCCCATATTCGAGGGACATGACTGTGTTTCTGAGGCAACAAGCGAGGTTACCCTAGAGGTGTGCGTGTGAAAGGTGTGTTCGATTCAAGTTAATTTGTTCTTTGAAATTAGGTTATCTAGCGATTGATTTTAGATATTTCCATGCACGCCTAATTACTATATAGTATAAGGAAAACAGTAAATTGCGGAAATTAAAATTCTACGCTATTATAGAACTTTCGGGAATGGGTGTATAAATTTACAAATGGGGATGGATCAATGCGATTAAAAGTCAAAATAGACAATCAATACAACCAAATTGAATCAAGCAATTAATTAAAATTACAATAAATTTATGAAGTACAATTAGTTAACAAAGTAAAAATAAGGAAATAAAATTCTTAGCATTTGTTTGAAAAAGTTTGGAAAGAGATTAAAAAATCTATTCTATTAAAGAAAATAAAATAATTGATTTAAAGAAATTAAATTGTTTGTATATATTTTGTTTTTTAGGTTTTTTTGTTATTAAGAAATTAAATAATCAAATTAGAACTAAGTACGAAAATTAGTTAGTAAAATTATTTACAAAATTTCCTTTAAAAAAACTAAATTTAAAACAAGATTAACACTTATTATGTTTTTCTTTGAAGAAAATAAATTGAATATTTTTTAAATGAAACCTAAAAATAAGAACAAGTTAAGAAATAATTAGAATGGGCCACTAGGGGGTGTGAATCCAGATCAAAGTGTATGGTGTGTAAGGGCCCATGGAAACTATGAAACAAGGAGCTATGGGCCAATCCAGATCCAATGACGCAGAGCCCTTTAAACACCACAAACCGGGTTGAGAAACAAACCCTAAAAACTCTTCAGCGCCTCCTTCAAAGATCAAACATTCTGATCCTTCTCTCTGTTTTCATGGTCGATTCCCCCATTAGCCTCAAGTCAAAACTCAGTTGAACAGAAAAAACAGAGGATGCACTCTTATTTGAAATTTCATCCTCTACTCAAATCCAACAACCAAATTCTCAGAAACACAAACATCGTGATTTAATTGGTTTTAAAGTGGAAACCCTATATCTTCAAATGGTGTACATGGAACGATTCAAGCTAATAACACAGGGTTCACAAATAGTACAACACAAGGAGTGAGATGGTATAAAGAAAATGAGGAAAATACGAGATGACTTACGTAGTCGGAGCTAGTCTGACGAATTCCACCTTCTCCGGCAGCGTGTATAGGTATGTTTCAAACTATAATTCTTCTTCTACGTTGTTTTGGTCTCTCTCCTTCTCTTGCTTCTTCTCGAATTCTGAATGGTTTTTGTGCTATAGTTGTATTCTTTTGCCCTTTAAATCTACGATTTTGGTATGTGATTCCGCATACTCTTCTGATTTGATCGCACTGAATCGCACTATGTTTCTGACTCAAATATCACATGTTTTCCTTAGTTTTTATTATCATTTTCTCGTATTATGTTCCTTTTTCTTTCGTTTTCAGGATTCTTGTCATTTCAGAGCCTTCTGTGAAGAAACGAGCCAAAACGCCAAGAAATTAGGGTTTTTCAAGACATTCTGCACTTATGGCGTTCAGCACCGCGCTGGCTACAGGGAACGCGATGACGTGGCCCACTTTCACCCAGAGATCAACTGCCACGTTCCCATGATGTGGCAGTTCCAGGCACCGCGCCCGCGGCCACCCCCTCCGCGCCCGCGGCCTTCACAACAAGCTTCCCGCTCAAAAGAAGTTAGGGGGCATGCTGGTCCTTACGCACCTCAAGGATCCTCTATATATAGTTTTCGATTTTCATTCTTTAGTTTCATCCAAGCTTAGTACAATCTTAAGCCATATACTATCAGTTTCTGTAAAGTGATAATCTCTTCACATCGGGGAGTTATTGCGGTGTAGATTAAGTTGTAATCGAGTTTTGGAGCACTTTGGTTGAAGTTCATCATACCAGCCTTACCTTTCCGTAGATTTGTATCAGATTCAAGTCTCCGACTGGAGCAAGGTTCTATTTTATTGCATTTCTTTATTTAATTGCTCTTACCATAGTCTACATGTTTTATAGACTTTAAATGCTCTTACCATAGTCTACACGTTTTATAGACTTTAAATGCTCTTACCATAGTCTACTTATAGACTTTAAATGCTCTTACCATAGTCTACACGTTTTATAGACTTTAAATGCTCTTACCATAGTCTACATGTTTTATAGACTTTAAATGCTCTTACCATAGTCTACACGTTTTATAGACTCGCACTTATTATGTCTGGCTAAACTATAAAGGTTAGGATGTAATGATTGTCATCATGGTCGTGTTCCAATTATCATGCTAGTGAAAATACTCTGGGGATGTTTTGCTTCTAACTTAAGTCAATTGTGTTTAAATGTTTATTGGGTAAGATCGAAAGCCGTCCAAACTAATGATACGACTTGATTATTATTTAACCAAACAAAAAGAGCGAAAGCCGTTGATTGGTTAAATAGGAATCATTGACCTTTTTAGAAAACGATTTTGAAACTATTTTCGGACGCGTTTGTAGGTTTGAAATCTGACTCTTGGTCAAAAGCCAAAGTCTCTTTAAGTTAATCTTTCCAAGTAAAATCACTTTTCTGTTAAGTCAAAACTATCAATTTCTTAAAAATAGGTTTACCTCTTTAACGCGGAAGGCACCCTTTATATGTGACAATAAAGGAATTTAATTTAAAGAGTAAATTCGGTTCTTAGTAGTCAAAAGCTACAAGTTCCCGTTAAATTGATTCTTTGCTATCAATAGAAAATACTGCCCCATAAGTAGGTTCATCTACGCATGACCGGACCAATATCTGATTACATGATTTACATTCCAACCTGTCTCTTAAACTGTTATTTACCTCGCTCATTTATTTGTGCACTGCACTCACATCAATATTCTTGTTCGCCTTAGATAAGCACCTTAGCAATAGAGTTGATAGATTGACAATTGGTCTCTGTGGTTCGATAATCTTATATATTACTTCGATAGGCTGTACACTTGCAGTACTACATTTAGGCTATACGTTACAGATTAAACCCATCAAGTTTTTGGCGCCGTTGCCGGGGACCAACTTCGTCAAATTTCGTACCCTATTGTTATCCCGTTTAGACTAAGGCTATTCTAGCCGGTAGATGCGTAGAAATCGTAGCACCGGTAACCTAATAGATCCTTTAGTAGAACCTGAACGTTACGCTCGTGCCCGTTTTTTTTTACGCAAGATAAGAAGAGCTATGGCAGAAGATCGTAACCAAAGACCGCTCAAGGAATTCGCCCAACCATCTAACGAGGAACCTAGTTCTAGTATAGTAAACCCTGCTATAACTACCAACAACTTTGAACTAAAACCCTCCTTATTACAATTAGTACAACAAAACCAATTCGCTGGTCTCGCTACCGAGAACCCGAATCAACATTTAAAGGTATTTATCCAGTTAGCTGACACCCTTAAGGCAAATGGAGCCACACCCGAAGCTATCCGTTTAAGACTGTTTCCTTTTTCCCTTAGAGGTAAAGCTCACGACTGGTTAGACGCCCTTCCAACTAACTCAATAACAACTTGGGAAGACCTTAGGAGAGCTTTTCTTGCGAGGTATTTTCCACCAAGCAAGACCGCTGTTCTTAGGAACCTGATCACTTGTTTCACCCAAAACCAAGGCGAATCACTTTTTGATGCCTGGGAGAGATATAAAGAGCTTTTAAGAGCTTGTCCGCACCATGGCCTGGAGCAATGGTTAATCATACATACCTTCTATAATGGACTCCATTACAACACAAAGATGTCCATAGACGCTGCCGCTGGCGGAGCGTTGATGAAAAAACCTTACCCTGACGCTTGTGCCCTAATAGAGGACATGGCCCAAAACCACGCCCAGTGGGGATTAGAACGAGCGACAGTAGAGAAAAAGGAGAGCCATGGAGGAAAGCATGAGGTAAGTTGCATGGACATGATTAATGCCAAAATGGACGCCCTAGCTTTGAGAGTCGAGAACATGTCTCAAAACCCAACCACAGTAGCAGCAATCCAATCGGAATGCGAACTCTGTCGAACTCAAGGACATCAAACCGTTGACTGTAACCTTTTGAATGAATCTAGCTCAGACCAAGTTAACTATACCCAAGGGAACCCTTTCTCGAATACCTACAATCCTGGATGGAGGAACCACCCGAATTTCTCTTACAAAAACAATAACCCTATCCAAAATCCCGGACCTTCGAGACCTCAAGGATTCCAAACGCAAAAACAAAACCAACCTATGCAAATAGTGCCCCCAAGACCAAACCTTAAAGAAACCATAGACACCTTTATTCAGGCTCAAACCCAGCAAAATAAGGAGTTTATGAACCAACACATTCACACGAACGAACTAGTTACTCAACTGGCAACCAAGTTTGACCAGATAATAACCCACACCAAAATGCTTGAGACTCAGATTTCCCAAGTAGCCTAAAACACCTCTGTACAAGTTGCACCTGGAGGACAATTCCCTGGACAAACTCAACCAAATCCAAAAGGCCAAGCAAATTCTATCACATTAAGAAGGGGAATTGCTTATGAAGGGCCTAGAAATCCTAACTTAAGCACATCAGAAAAACCTATGGAAGATGCTACGCCTAAAGACCAGGTAGAGGAACCAGAGAAACCAGAAAAGCAATCAAAACCAGAAGTAGGGAATAACACTCAACAACCTTATAAACCACCTATTCCGTTCCCACAGAGGCTGAAAAACACCAAAGTAGAAAACCAGTACCAAAAGTTTATTAAGGTAATAGAGAAACTCCATGTTGAGATTCCTTTTACTGAAGCTATAACCCAGATACCATCATATGCTAAGTTTTTGAAAGATATTTTGACCAATAAACGGCGACTCGATGATCCCAAGCCTTTAGAATGTCATTCTATATCCGAAAATAAACTCGCCAAGAAAGATAAAGACCCTGGAAGTTTTTCTATCCCTTGCATCCTAGGTAACCATATGATAGACAAAGCATTTTTAGACCTAGGAGCAAGCGTAAGTCTGATGCCTCTGGCCGTCTGTAAGAGGTTAAAATTAGGAGAACTTCAACCTACTAAGATGTCCTTACAACTAGCTGATAGATCTGTCAAATATACCATGGGTATTTTAGAAGACATACCTGTCAAAATTGGTCAGTTGTACATTCCGACCGACTTCGTCGTAATGGATATTAAGGAAGATGAAGACATCCCAATCCTCTTAGGAAGACCCTTCCTATCGACCGCCGGAGCTATAATAGATGTTAAGAAAGGGAAACTGACTTTCGAGGTGGGAGATGAAAAGATTGAGTTCATTTTATCAAAATTTCTAATGGCACCAGTGATAGGAGATGCGTGTTATGCCATCGACGTCATTGATGAATGTGTAAATGAGCTCGAACAAAACGAATTTTTAATCAAATTACCATCAACCCCTATTTTAGAGGATGACGGATTTAAGAGTATCGAACCGTACATTGACGACAACCTTTTCGAATGCTTAGCTCTTACCCCTGACCTTATGCCGCGTACTGAGAAAACCACTATAGAACTTAAGGAACTACCCAAGAATCTAAGATATGAGTTTTTGGATGAGGAGATGAATAGACCTGTTATAATTAGCGCCGCTCTAAACCAAATAGAAACAAATCAACTCTTAGATACCTTGCGAAAATATCCCTCAGCTTTAGGGTATAAAGTTTCAGATTTAAAAGGTATAAGCCCATCCGTATGCATGCATCGGATTATGCTAGAAGAAGATTCAAAACCCTCAAGAGAACATCAAAGAAGAATAAACCCTATCATGAGTGATGTAGTCAAGAAAGAAGTTCTTAAGTTATTAGAAGCTGGTATCATATACCAAATTTCGGATAGTGAATGGGTAAGCCCAGTCCACGTGGTACCCAAGAAAGGAGGTATCACTGTTCTGAAGAATGAGAAAGGTGAGCATGTGGCGAAACGAACAGAAGGAGGATGGCGTATGTGTATAGATTACAAAAAGTTGAATAAGGCAACGAGAAAAGACCATTTCCCTCTCCCATTTATAGATCAGATGCTTGAACGTCTAGCAAGACACTCATGTTTCTGCTATCTTGATGGGTATTCGGGGTTTTTCCAAATCCCTATTCACCCAGAGGACCAAGAAAAAACCACATTTACCTGCCCTTATGGAACATTCGCTTATAGACGAATGCCCTTTGGACTCTGTAATGCACCTGCCACTTTCCAACGTTGTATGATGTCAATTTTCGCAGACTACCTAGATGGAATTATGGAAGTATTTATGGACGATTTTTCGGTGTGTGGGTTTGATTTCAAAAACTGCCTCTCGAACTTAGAGAAAATCTTAAAAAGATGTGTGGAAGTAAACCTTGTGTTGAATTGGGAAAAGTGCCACTTTATGGTAAATGAAGGGATAGTCTTGGGACACATTATTTCTGAAAGAGGTATAGAAGTCGATAAGGCCAAGATAGAAGTTATAGAAAACTTAAACCCACCTAAGACCGTTAGGGAAATAAGAAGTTTTCTAGGACATGCCGGGTTCTACCGACGTTTCATCAAGAATTTTTCCGGAATAACAAAACCTTTAACTAACTTATTGATGAAGGATGTCGAGTTTGAATTCGACCAAAACTGTCTTGAGGCCTTTGAAGTTTTAAAGCAAGCTCTTATTTCAGCACCTATCATAAGACCACCTGATTGGTCACAACCCTTTGAAATCATGTGCGATGCTAGTGATTTCGCTGTAGGAGCTGTACTAGGGCAAAGAAAAGACAAGAAATTGCATGCAATTTACTACGCTAGTCGAACACTAGACGCTGCCCAGCTAAATTATACAACCACAGAAAAGGAATTGCTAGCCGTAGTTTTTGCTATTGATAAATTTCGATCTTATTTGGTGGGAGCAAAAATAATAGTATACACAGATCATGCAGCAATCCGGTACTTGTTAAGTAAGAAAGATGCTAAGCCTAGATTGCTCAGATGGGTACTTTTACTCCAAGAATTTGACTTGGATATTAAGGATAAAAAAGGAGCTGAAAACTTAGTAGCTGATCATCTCTCTAGGTTAGAACACCTTAAGCCTGAACTTATACCTATAGACGATCACTCTACTTATGAAAGATTAATAGCTGGGATAAACTCAACTGAAGAAGAGACCTATGAGGAAATCTCAACCATGAACAACATACCATGGTACGCAGATATTGTGAATTATCTGGCCGCTGATATCATACCCCCTGACTTAAGCTACCAACAGAAGAAGAAGTTTTTTAGAGATGTTAAACACTTCTTTTGGGATGAACCCCTCCTATTCAAAAGAGGAATAGATAATATATTCAGACGATGTGTGCCGGAAGAAGAAGTAGGCAACGTCATTAAACATTGTCATGCTTCACCTTATGGTGGACATGCAAGCACATCTAAAACATGCGCCAAAATATTTCAAGCAGGTTTTTATTGGCCTACTGTATGGCGCGATGTCCACACTTACATTACAAAATGTGACCGATGCCAACGCACTGGGAACATCTCAAGACGTGATGAAATGCCTTTAAGTAACATCCAAGAAGTGGAAATATTTGATGTCTGGGGTATAGATTTCATGGGACCTTTTCCTTCCTCAATGGGTAACAAGTATATCCTAGTAGCTGTCGATTATGTCTCAAAGTGGATCGAAGCTGTTGCATCGCCCACAAACGATACCAAGGTAGTTATCAAACTGTTTAAGAATATTATTTTTCCTAGGTTTGGAACCCCGAGGTTAGTCATAAGTGATGGAGGATCACATTTTATATCTAAGATATTTGACAAGCTTCTAAGCAAATACGGAGTAAAACATAAAGTAGCATCACCATATCACCCGCAAACCAGTGGCCAAGTAGAAGTATCGAATAGGGAGATTAAGCAAATCCTAGAAAAAACCGTATCATTATCTAGAAAAGACTGGTCTGGAAAACTTAAAGATGCCTTATGGGCTTATAGAACGGCTTATAAAACCCCTATTGGAACAACTCCTTATCAATTGGTTTATGGAAAGTCCTATCATTTACCCTTCGAACTAGAACATAAAGCCTATTGGGCCATTAAATCCTTGAATCTAGATTACCTGAAAGCCGGAAAAAAACGTATCTTGGACATTCACAAGCTGGAAGAGCTTCGCTTGAATGCCTATGAGAATGCCATCATATATAAGGAAAGAACCAAGATGTGGCATGATAAAAAAATCATCAAGAAAGATTTCAACATTGGTGATCCTGTTCTCCTATTTAACTCAAGGTTACGACTTTTTCCTGGTAAGCTTCGTTCAAGATGGACAGGTCCATTTGAAGTGTCAAAAGTTCTAAAGTCTGGAGCAGTAGAAATCAAAAACAATTCATGCGCTCCATTTGTGGTAAATGGACAAAGACTGAAGCTCTACAAAGGAGGCGATTTGCCTGTTGACTACTCTAGTCATATTCTTATAGACCCACCAATACCCACATAAAGTAAGATCTAATCGTCAAGCTAACGACGTTAAACAAGCGCTGCATGGGAGGCAACCCATGGTTTATTCTTAATTTTATTTTATTTTATTTTAGTAATTTATATATTTTATCTGGACTAATTTCTTGTGTTTATGTTTTCAGGATGCATTACCCCGATGGTATGGTTGTGATTTTCAGAGATGAAGCACAAAAAGCCCGATTTGCTACCTTATCTGCTAGACCTATGGTGCCCACAAGGTACCCCGATCAGAGCTGCATGGAGGCACTCGGGATTGAGCCAAGTATTAGGTATCTGTGCAACCAACTTGGCTGGGATTCTTATGCTGACGATGTCCACAAAACCTACAGAAACCTTACTCTGGAGTTTCTTAGCTCTATGGATTATAACCCACGAGTGGGTGAAGGAGATGAGCGAGGATGCCTAAGTTTCAGATTGTTTGGTACCGAGTATACCCTGACTACCAAAGAATTTGGGGATTTGCTTGGTTTCCAAACTGGACCGACCGCTATCACTGAGTTTCCATTGAGTTACTACATGGACAGAGATATTGATAAATTTTGGCAGGACATTACTGATAGAGCCAGCCTTGACCCCTCTACCCAGCTGTCCCGGAAGATCTATAACCCGGCTTTCTGATACTTCGAGATGATTCTGTGCCACACTTTCTTTGGGAGGAGTTACTGTGACCACTTGGTCACCGCTGAGGAGATCCTTTTCCTATACTGTGCCAGTCAGTCCAGACCTATAGCTAATGGAGGTTTTCTGATAGAGAGCCTCGAGCAGACTGCTCGATCCGCTGTAGGGCTCATTCATTCCGGAGGGAATGTGACACAGATAGCTTCTGCTTTGGGTTTGGACAGTATGATAGCACAGCTGACCCCATACTGTGGATATACTTTTCTGGATTTAGACTTTTGCATGGATCGTGGGCTCATGAGGAGGGCCTCTTTCCACCCATATCGGTACAGATTGCTCATCGATGACCAGACAGTTTACACCTTCACAATGCCAGACCCTCAGATGACTTGTGTTTCCAACCCTGCTAATTGGAACTATTCTGTAGAAGGTTGGGGTGAGATATCAGAGTACACTCCAGAATACACTCCTGCTTCCGAAGATCTCACTCCAGAATACACCCCTGCTTCCGAAGATCCCACTCAAGACTACACTCCTGCTCCCAAGGACTCCACTCCAGATCACACATCCCGACCCGAGGTTACACACACTACTGTTCTTACTAATAACCTCAGCTTGCAGGAACCTGATATTCGCACTCTGTTGACTGCCATGCGCACTGAGATAACCACTCTCCGCAATGAGGTGGCTGACCTTCATTTGCAGTTGGAGGTGAATGATGTTACCTTTGCTGGTGAGTTAGATGAATTAGCTCACGAGGTGGCAGAGATTCGACGCCAGCTGACTGAGCTGCGTGGCCCAGACACTCCTGCAGAGCATCCTACCGGTTGGCAATGGATCTGTATTGTTCACAAGATATCTAGTTCTAGTATTATTAGTATTATGTTGATTTCCTTTTCAGACTCATTTTTATTTTCATTATCTATTTCCTGCGTAGTTAATATTTATTTTGGTGACCCAATGTCCGTACCTATATATATATATATGCATATGTTTCATTTATTTACTAATGTTTTTGTTTTTCTGGTCACCATAATTTTAATATAAAAATAAAATAAATATACATGTGTATATGTATTCACATATATATGCACATTCATAAGAAAAATAGGTACACCTCCAAAAACTGAAGCTAATGACAAGGAAGGAAAAGCCCAATGGAAAGGAAACCAGGCCAGCCCAACTTGCCTCGACCTCACCGCGCCCGCGGTAGGCCCTGCCGCGCCCGCGGTGACGCAACGGTCACCTAACGGCTAGTTGCTCGTTTTTCCCCCCATTTTACCACTTTTTCCATTTCCAATCCCATTTTCTTCCATTTTTAACCCACCATAACTTCCTTTATTACCCATACCAACCCCACTACATTTATTCCCATTATTCCCATCTTAAATATTTACAACCACCATTTTTTCTTCCCTACCTATAAATACCCCCACTATTTTATTTTCTTCCTCACACCTTCATTACTTCTACATCCCATTCCTTCTCTTTATTCATCCACAAGAAAATCCTATGGAGTATCACGGTTACATTTTGCGTGGTGGCCAAGCCGGAGAAAAGCAACTAAAGCGGCTTGAGAAATTGCTGACAACACCAATACACTCTACCAGGTATATCGATGAAAACTGTCTATATTCATTAGGTATATACCATAGTGTATTCTTCCTTCTCGACAAAATAGGAATGCATGATATTTTTGCTACTCAAGCACCAACATACCCTAGGCTGACGTTCGAATTTTTAAGTTCTTTAATTTATAACGTCTCTCCTAACACTGCTAGCACCGTAGGTGGAGTCAAATTTAGAATGTTTAATGTTGAATATGACTACTCCACTGACGGTCTAGCCGCCATGTTAGGATTGCCTTATGGGGATGGTGCCATTTGTGAAGCACCTTTAGACACGGATTGGGCATTTGAAGCATTTTGGGCCAGAATTACTAAACAAAATGCAACATCTTTTGATGGCCTACTTGCTTCTCACATCCACAATCCTGCCCTTCATGTCTTTAGATTTCTTTTAGCATCCACCATCTTTGCTCGGGAAAACCCAAACAAGGTGAATGCTAAAGAATTAATTATCATGCAGAGCTGCCTCACAGACACCAAAGTTAATCCCGTCCCATTCATGATTGCCCACATGCACCATGTTCTAAGAAAAGGTGGGCCGATTTCCTTTGGTGGACTGACTACCACTATTGTCCGTGCCATAGGATTGGATACGGAACTTGCCACCCTTGAGCCACTTCCTCCTCGGATTGCAAATCTTAAATTTTTCAGGGATATGCGTTTATGCAAGACGAGGAAGGAAGGTGGTTACTTCCTCATGGTTGGAGGTGCCGCTGTACCCAGTGTTGTTATTCCTTGCACCCGTCGTACTGATATTAGATTTGAGCGTAACTGGACCTACGATCTCAACGCTCCTACTTTTATTGGTCCGTTGCCCCCAAATCTACCTTTAAATGAGGGTAACAACATTGATGATGAGTACGATTTCCAAACAGAGGAACCACCCCATTTTTCACCACCACACACGACACCATCTACTTCTAACCCACATGCAGGTACAGCTCCTAGTTTCCATGTCACTGAGGACATGTGGCGTGAGCATATGGCCCGAGAGGCCCAGAGGGACACCCTCCTTGCTACCTTGCAGCAACAGGCGGCCGATAACATGGCCTTCATGCAAGCATCCCAAGAACAAAATGCTAGCTCTCTGCGTACTATCATGGAAAGTCAGCTGGCTTTTCAGAGAGAACAGCACCTACACCAGACCACATACGCTCGTCACTTCCAATTGATGGAGGCAACCCAAGGCACCCTAATTGGTAGGACCCAAGAGCTACAAGCGGCAAATGCCTCCTTGTCAGAGAGATTGGAGCAGCTTGTTTTGGACCGAGATAGCCGTCGTCGCAGCCGTAGCCGCCATTCCGGTCGTACCAACCAGGATGGTGAAGGTCCTAGTGGCCCCCACTAGTGTTTTCAGGTACCTCCTCCTACCTTATTTTGGAACATTGAGGACAATGTCTGATTTAAGTGTGGGAGGAGCATTTATCGCTTTTATTTCCCATTTATTGCTTTTATTTTCCGCTTTTATTTTCCGCTTTTATTTTCCGTTTTTTTTCTGCTTTTATTTCCCTTCCGCATTTTTCCTTTTAGGTGTGTTATATTCGTAGTTAATAAAATGCATGTGATAGGCGAGTCTTTCTGCGTGGTGTTCCCTTTCATTTCCCCCACCTTTTAGCCTTACAAAATTTTTCCTTTTTTTTCAAAGATTTATGGTTGTTTTTAAGGATTTGGGCTATGAGACAGGTCCTAGATAGGGTCTATTTCTTGGACACTCACTTTTTGAAAAATTCGTTATCGCTTTTACACCGTAAGCCTTTTTGAATATTTAGATTAGATCCTTTCTCCCCAATATGCTATGATTTTGAATAAAACTGTACAAATAGGTCTTCAAGTAGTTTATCTTAGCAGTCAGCTCCGGCCTAAGCATGCTCTAAGTGTGGGATCGATGAATATAAGTGGATGATCTCTATTTTGCCTTAAAAGTTATAAAATAAAGTATGAATACGACTACGAGTTGGGTGATTCTCACAAAGATTACTCAACTCAAGAAAGTTGTAAGCACTAACAAAAGCAAAGAAAAAAATATATAAGGCATATCCGTTGTAGTTGGTTCAGAGGTATCTGGTGCTGGACTTGGTAGGGCGGACTACGGTCCGATCCCCCGCAACTGCAAATGGGTAAGAAGGGATTAAACCAACTCTTGTACCAGAATCCCATCACTTGAGATCAGAGTCACTAACCGGTCACTACACCATGAGTATGCACGGATAACGGGCTTAATGTGATTGCGCCTGAATGAAAAAGGACCTCGTAAAAAAGGGAAGTCTTAGCATAGTAAGGATATTAGGATCGATCTGTATACTTATGAGGTTTATGTTCGCATTTCTGCGAGTAGTGTAATTACGATACCCTTGATTCAGATAGTTAGTGCCTGACAACACACCCTTACTCGGACTTAGAAGCCCTCTTTGCCCAAAACCTGTATACACCATAATTTTCTTTCATCTACTTCTAAGAGTTGTTGCTTGAGGACAAGCAAAGGTCTAAGCGTGGGAGGATTTGATCGCACTGAATCGCACTATGTTTCTGACTCAAATATCACATGTTTTCCTTAGTTTTTATTATCATTTTCTCGTATTATGTTCCTTTTTCTTTCGTTTTCAGGATTCTTGTCATTTCAGAGCCTTCTGTGAAGAAACGAGCCAAAACGCCAAGAAATTAGGGTTTTTCAAGACATTCTGCACTTATGGCGTTCAGCACCGCGCTGGCTACAGGGAACGCGATGACGTGGCCCACTTTCACCCAGAGATCAACTGCCACGTTCCCATGATGTGGCAGTTCCAGGCACCGCGCCCGCGGCCACCCCCTCCGCGCCCGCGGCCTTCACAACAAGCTTCCCGCTCAAAAGAAGTTAGGGGGCATGCTGGTCCTTACACACCTCAAGGATCCTCTATATATAGTTTTCGATTTTCATTCTTTAGTTTCATCCAAGCTTAGTACAATCTTAAGCCATATACTATCAGTTTCTGTAAAGTGATAATCTCTTCACATCGGGGAGTTAT
This sequence comes from Vicia faba, assembly GCA_948472305.1. Classification (NCBI taxonomy): domain Eukaryota; kingdom Viridiplantae; phylum Streptophyta; class Magnoliopsida; order Fabales; family Fabaceae; genus Vicia; species Vicia faba. Next base: position 1,449,441,702 of record OX451736.1, read on the forward strand.
TGCGGTGTAGATTGAGTTGTAATCGAGTTTTGGAGCACTTTGGTTGAAGTTCATCATACCAGCCTTACCTTTCCGTAGATTTGTATCAGATTCAAGTCTCCGACTGGAGCAAGGTTCTATTTTATTGCATTTCTTTATTTAATTGCTCTTACCATAGTCTACACGTTTTATAGACTTTAAATGCTCTTACCATAGTCTACACGTTTTATAGACTTTAAATGCTCTTACCATAGTCTACTTATAGACTTTAAATGCTCTTACCATAGTCTACACGTTTTATAGACTTTAAATGCTCTTACCATAGTCTACATGTTTTATAGACTTTAAATGCTCTTACCATAGTCTACACGTTTTATAGACTCGCACTTATTATGTCTGGCTAAACTATAAAGGTTAGGATGTAATGATTGTCATCATGGTCGTGTTCCAATTATCATGCTAGTGAAAATACTCTGGGGATGTTTTGCTTCTAACTTAAGTCAATTGTGTTTAAATGTTTATTGGGTAAGATCGAAAGCCGTCCAAACTAATGATACGACTTGATTATTATTTAACCAAACAAAAAGAGCGAAAGCCGTTGATTGGTTAAATAGGAATCATTGACCTTTTTAGAAAACGATTTTGAAACTATTTTCGGACGCGTTTGTAGGTTTGAAATCTGACTCTTGGTCAAAAGCCAAAGTCTCTTTAAGTTAATCTTTCCAAGTAAAATCACTTTTCTGTTAAGTCAAAACTATCAATTTCTTAAAAATAGGTTTACCTCTTTAACGCGGAAGGCACCCTTTATATGTGACAATAAAGGAATTTAATTTAAAGAGTAAATTCGGTTCTTAGTAGTCAAAAGCTACAAGTTCCCGTTAAATTGATTCTTTGCTATCAATAGAAAATACTGCCCCATAAGTAGGTTCATCTATGCATGACCGGACCAATATCTGATTACATGATTTACATTCCAACCTGTCTCTTAAACTGTTATTTACCTCGCTCATTTATTTGTGCACTGCACTCACATCAATATTCTTGTTCGCCTTAGATAAGCACCTTAACAATAGAGTTGATAGATTGACAATTGGTCTCTGTGGTTCGATAATCTTATATATTACTTCGATAGGCTGTACACTTGCAGTACTACATTTAGGCTATACGTTACAGATTAAACCCATCATGATGCATTCTACAACTTTTGTTGCATTGTTGATATTTTGAGTGTGTTGTTGTTTTGATGTTTGTGAGGTTAAGTATGTTGATGGAGTATAAAGATTGTTGTGAGCGGTTGTAATGAAGCGGGGATGATGATGGCAGTGAGCATGGAAGAAACTGGTTGTTGATATTTGGAGAAGATGGTTAATGTGGTGGAGGTGAAGTTTTGGCTTGTTTGAGGTGTTTAGGGTATGCGTGAGTATATGGAGATTGCTGCAGTTAAGGTTGTTGTTGATCTGTGAATGAAGGGTTGGAGGTATAAGGATGCAATATGAAGGTGAGGGTGAATTTATGTTTAGCACATGGTCACAAATTTGTCTTTTTTGTTATAGTAGGGAGATTGTATGTAGGTTGGTTATGGAGATGAGTTACCAGCCTTGTATATGAATTTTCTCGTTTTTTGAAATATCAGAGATGGAGAGTCTTTTTTTGTTTCTTGATGACTCTCTTTTTATGGTGAGATAAAGGATCGAAATTGGGGGGGAAAGTTGAGGTTTTGAACATTTTTGGTTAACTGACCTTGTGGCCTTTGGGTGCAGCCCTTTGCCTTGCTGGTTTAGGAAACATTTGTCTTTCTTAGTGTAGGTTTAGGGCATCCATAACACATGTTATGCAGGACTGAGTTTTGGAGGTCTGTTTTGGCAATTTTGCAGGACTGCCTTATTGTGCAGACTTTTGGACTGTATTGTTTGGTTGTTCATGCAACGGGTTTTGGCAGATTTGGGGCAGCAGTGCAGGTGATATCTCTTTCATCGTTCCTTTTTCATCTTTCAATGAAATAAAGAAATTTTGCTTATCAATACGATTCTGAAGGTTTTGTATAACTTAGGAAAATGATGACGTAACTTGTTTGTTGAGCAAGCTATCTTGTTGTTTGGCCTTGTCCTGTTTTTGTTTTACTTGTTGCTTCCTTCTATTTGGCAGCGTTGCTTTGTTATGTGGTTTTGGTTCTGCTGCCCATTTGTTGTTGTTTGCTACCTGCTATTTGGCAGCGTTGCTTGCTCGTTGCAGGCTGTTTTTTGCTGCTATGTTTACAGCAGCTTGCCTTTGCTTGGCTTGTTGTGATGTTTGTTACTTCTTTATTGCATCGTTGGCCTGCTGTTTTGCAGTGTTGTTTGGCTTGCTGTGCTGTTTTTTGTCTTTGCTTGTTTTTGAAGTACGAAAACATTGACAACCCTATTTTCCTTTTGTGAACCAAAATCTAGGTTTTGTGATTTGCAAAATAGGAGGAGATGGATTATGATTAAAAACAACAAACCTGTTAATTTCTGATTCCAAAATGCAAACCCTAATGATGAGATAAAACTTGTTTTAACCATCAATTCTTGCTTGAATTTTCATGATGCTAGCTAACTTTTTCTTTTTCTCTTGTTTCATGGATGGAAAGAGAGGCAAGGTGACGAGAAAATCATGGCTAGCAAAGATTGGATGGATTTCTTGAAGATGAAGCAAATGAAGACTTGAAGAAATAAAACAAAATTCCTCTCTTTGTAAACAAAACAATTTTTGTAATTTATTTCACATGTAATCAAAACAAAATTTGTAATTTCACTTTACTTGTAATGTAATGAACACAAAGCCTTGAATAAATTTGGTGTGATGAAATTTATTGTACCAATCTTGAATTTTAATTGAACTTTGAAATTCCCAATTTGAATGGTTTGAACGATACACTTTGATTTGATAACTTGAACTTCATGCAATCACAAACGACTCTTGTAACTTGTATTTCAAGTAAACCACGCGCCTTGTACTCCAATCAAATTTCTAAACAAAATAAATGTTTAAGAATTCAATTCCAACTTGGTTAACTCAAACCCAAAACCATGGTCATCTAAATGACAGTCTTAATCTTCACCTCTTGTCCAAATCAAATTTGCATTCAAAATGAAATCACATGCCACGCTCGATTAAAATGGGACTTCATTGTCAAACAAACATTCCTTAAGAACATTCATCAATATTATAGAATTAACGAACTTCAACCTGGGAAACATAGTCCTGAGAAAAACAAATTGTGGTTAAGAACATTCGAAATCAAACAAATGACTTGCGACGATTCAATAACTTTCAAAGTCCTTCAAACACAATTTCCTTTCAATCTTTGAAGATAAACTCGTGAGCAAAATCACTTATGACCATATGCAGAAATAACCGTCGCAAGATCTTGTAATTTGAGGAAATCAAAATTCTTAGAAATCAGGCGACAATTACTTAAGATTAGGTCAAAATCCATGAAGCGATTTCTAACGCATTCGAATTTTGGTGCTCTTTTACACGTAATCAACTATTGATTTATGAAGAGAAATTGGAGATTACATCAAGGATAATCATACACAAAAAGAACCGCTCAAAAATATCGAAAAATGAAGAAGTTACAATTGTTTGAGCTTGCTCTCGCAAAAGGTCAATTTTTGGGTTAATGTAGTCGTTTTCAGTTATTTGAGCCACCGACTGAGCAAACTTGGAATTCGAGGTTTGAAACTTGGCACGAACATCCTTGAGGAGACATGAAGATCTACGAAGACCATTTGAAACCTTGGAGACTCAGTTTTCTTTGGGAAATAACAAACCTTAGTTGTTGACTTACTGCCTAGGAAGGGAATCTGTCTAATCAAATTTTGAGCCAAATTGAGCATACGAGAAACCCTAGGATAGTATCTTGCATGAAAAATGGGAGGTAAAATTTTGGGGTATAACACCAGCCTTGAGCCGTTACATCTTCAGACAAATCAAAACTATTTCCCTTGAAGCTTTAAAAATTAATGATTAACTCACATAAAACTTCAAGGGAATCGACCGGAGGTAGAAAAGTTCTTATGGGTTCCTCATATTGTTTAGCTGTTGAAGAAGAATCAGGAGCACTTTGGAGATTTTTTATGCTTGAGGAAGATGCCATTGTTCACACAGTTGTTTTGCAATTACTGAGAAAAGGGTTTTTGCAAAATGAAAGCAAGAGAGAATAATAGATGCAAGAAGAAGTGAGTGAAATAGTGATTGTGTATTTATAAACGGTTTTGAAAACTTAATCAATAAGAAAGAGAAAATAAAGTAATGATTACATTGTAATTATGAAACCTGAAAATAGGGGATTGCGTGTAGATACTGAACAATTACCACAGACGCGTGTCTCAATGCATCCAATCAGAGCCTTAGACCCTTCAGAATTTGAACGTGTGTTCAGCCTTAGAAGGTAGCTTGTGAGAGGATGAAAAATGTTTGAAAGTGTGAACTGCATGCCTCTATCTTTGAAATGAAAGGTTCAAATCTTCTTAGATAGATTCTGAAGCAATTGTACTCCTAACTTTCTCAAATATGTTGAAGTCTTCAAGCTGACTTTTCATCCAGAGCATTTGTGTGCTGCATCCAGCAGCTGCAATGTATTCAGCTTCAGCTGTTGACAACGAAATTGTGGACTACCTCTTGCTGGTCCATAAGATCAGATTGTCTCCCAGAAACTGGCAGCTTCCAGAAGTACTTTTTCATTCTACTTTGTCTCCAGCAAAATCAGCATCACATTATCCTACTAAACTGCATTCATTGGTTTTTCTATAAAACAAACCCAGGTTAGTAGTACCTTTCAGATACTTGTAAATTCGCTTAACAGTTGTTAAGTGACATTCTCTAGGATCTGATTGGAATCTGGCACATAAGTAAACACTATATAAAATGTCAGGCCTTGAAGCTGTCAGATAAAGGAGAGAACCAATCATACCACTATGGATCTTCTGCTCTACCTTTTTACTTACCTCTTCCTTTTCCAGAATGCACGTGGGGTGCATTGGATTCTTTGATGGATTAAATTCTGAGAGGTCAAATTTCTTCAGAAGTTCTCTGACATATTTTCTCTGGTGAATGTAAGTTCCTTCTGGAGTTTGATTGATTTGAATGCCCAGAAAGAATTTGAGTTCTCCCATCAGACTCATCTCAAACTATGCCTGCATAGACTTAGCAAATTCTCTTCCCAGAGAAGGTTTAGTAGATCCAAACATAATATCATCTACATAAATCTGACAAACTAAAATGTCATTCTTAAATGTCTTACAGAACAAGGTTGTGTCCACTTTCCCTCTGGTAAATTCCTTTTCTAACATAAAGTTACTTAGTCTTCCATACCAAGCTCTGGGAGCTTGTTTCAGACCATAAAGTGACTTATTTAGTTTGAAAGCATATTCTGGGTGTTTGGAATTTTCAAACCCAGGGGGTTGGTGCACATATAACTCTTCATCAATGTAACCATTTAAGAATGCGCTTTTGACATCCATCTGATACAGAGTAATGCCATTATTTACAACAAAAGAGGTTAAGAGTCTGATAGATTCTAACCTGGCGACTGGAGCAAAGGTTTCTATATAGTCTATCCCCTCTTACTGACTATAAACTTGTGCAACCAGCCGTTCCTTATTTTTGATGACTTCTCCCTGTTCATTCAGTTTGTTTCTGAACACCCACTTTGTTCCAATGGCGATGGATCCTTTTGGTTTGGGAACCAGATCCCATACGTCATTTCTGGTGAATTGGTTTAACTCCTCCTGCATAGCCAGAATCCAGTCGTTGTCTAGAAGAGCTTTATCAATTGTTATTGGTTCAATCAGAGATACCAATCCCATGAGGGATTCTTCAAAATTTATGAACGTTGATCTTGTTCTGATTGGATCATTCTTCTTTCCCAAAATTTTATCTTCAGGGTGAGCTATGTTGCTTCTGGATAGTCTTTTCTGGAGTTGTTCAACAGAAGTTGCTGGAGTGCTTGTGACATTTCCTTCTGATGTTGCTGAAGCATCTCTGTTGGGAACTTCTGATGAGTTGCCTTCAGCATCTGTGAATTAAATTTCTATATCTGCAAGAGATTCATTCTGCTTTGACTTTTGAGGGCCAAGCTTGTCATCAAATCTAACACTAATTGACTCTTCTACAATTTATGTTTCTGTATTGTATACTTTGTAGCCTCTTGAGCGTTCAAAGTATCCTAACATAATACACTTCTGTGCTTTAGAGTCAAACTTGTTCAGATGTTCTTTAGTGTTAAGAATAAAGCAGGTACATCCAAAAGGATGGAAATAAGAAATGTTGGGCTTTCTATTCTTCCACAATTCATATGGAGTCTTATCCAGAATCGGTCTTATAGAGAATCTATTCTGAATGTAACATGTTGTGTTAATTTCTTCTGCCCAGAAGATCTTAGTAATGTTAGTCTCATTGATCATGGTTCTGGCTATTTCTTGCAAGGTTCTATTCTTTTGTTCTACAACTCCATTATGTTGGGGAGTTCTAGGACAAGCGAAATCATGAGAAATGCCTTTTTCATTAAAAAATATTTCAAATCTTTTGTTTTCAAATTCTCCACCATGATCACTTCTGACTTTGACAATTCTAAGATCTTTCTCATTCTGAACTTGGTTACAGAAAGCAGAGAACACATAATGTGACTCGTCCTTGTGTCTTAAGAACTTTACCCATGTCCATCTGCTATAGTCATATACAATCACTAACCCATACTTCTTGCCACTAACAGACGCAGTTTTCACTGGTCCAAATAAATCTATGTGCAGAAGTTCCAATGGCCTAGAGGTAGAAACAATATTTTTTGCTTTAAAAGCAGGTTTTGCAAATTTGCCTTTCTGACATGATTCACATAGAGCATCTGAGCTGAACTTTAGATTAGGAAGTCCTCTGACCAGATTGAGTTTGTTAATATGAGATATTATTCTCATACTAACGTTCCCCAATCTTCAGTGCCAGACCCATTGCTCGTTGTTAACAGAAAGAAGGCATTTTACATTCTGACTCTTTAGTTCATAAAGTTTTATCTTATAAATGTTGTTTTTCCTCTTTCCATTAAACAGGATAGTTCCATCTTTCTGACCAACAGCTTTGCATGGATTTTTATTAAAGATTATATCATAACCGTTATCATGTTTTAGAACTTAAGGAATCTTGATTGCTGCTTTGCTTCAGAACTTGGGAAGTCAGAATCATAAGGTTCTGTTTGCACGTTAGACTCCCGTTCAGAATTAAGATGTATTTCTCTTTAGCGCAAATTCTGGTCTTCATTCTTCAGAACATTCTAATATCAGTCTGCATACTTAGCTTGAACACCTTTGTAGCTTAACTTTTGATGCAGTTCCGTCAGAACTTATGTACAACATAGAACACAAATTTAGAGTGCATATTTGTTCTTTGTGTTTGTTATCACCAAAACTCTTACGAGGGTTGTAGAATCAAACTATGTTCTAACACTCCATGCTGAATGAAAGAGGCAGCCAAAAATATGGGCATGCTGATTCCAGGCCCCAGTCGAAGGAGGCAGAGAGGCAGAATCGAAGGTGGAATCTCATGCCTCAGGCTAAGCCCAAATCGAAAGGCGTGACCTCACTGACTCCAGGCCTAAATCGAAGGAAGCCAGAAAGGGCAGAATCGAAGGGTTTTTCTGCTTAGATCGAAGCATTCATTTTTATTTCTTTTATTTTTGCTTTGTCTTTAAATTTTCATGCTATTCAATATGGTTGTAATAGTGTAAGATTTATTTTCTGCATTTTATTACTTTTGTATAATTTTTAGTAATTAGGATGTATGGCAAGTTAAAACAACAAGTAGACAACCCAAAAATCAAAGACAAAATGCATGCAAGTCAAACACACTATTCACACATGCACCACTAGGGTAATCTCATTTGTTGCCTCGAAAAATAGTCATGTCCCTCGAATATGGGTGTTTTAGCAAAGACCCTCGATAAAAGATCGTAGTCCCTCGATGACCCTCAATGTTGCCTTCGGTAAACGATCTAGTCCCTAAACGAAAATTGCTAAAATGTCCCATAAGTTGCCTTCTATGACTATATAAATGTCCCACACCCGTCCCTTCACATCCAATGATGGGTCTTCTTACCAAATCAATGGTAAGATAGAAACATCTTAAGGAGGAGGAAAAGAACATAAACCTTTTGAGTAGGTAAGAATTCTCCTAGTTGCTCGCTTGCTCACAACAAAAACATTTTATGAACCAACACTTTCATTTGAAACATTTTCAAAATTTAAAACACTTTGTACGCATTCTTATAGAAACGAGAATCATTACAAAGACACCTTTTCAAAATCACTTTCAAAAACACATTCCACAAACACCTTTTTTGAACTATTTTCAAACCAACACTTTGTACGCGTTCTTATAGAAACGAGAACCATTACAAAGACATTTTTTTTCAAAATAATTTCAAAACCCACACCACAAGAACATTTTCAAACAAAAGCAAGTGATCTAGCAAGCAACTAAGAGCCCGTAGATAACAACGGATTAAAAGAGTGCTAACACCTTCTGTTTTCATAACCTACCCCTCGAACTCAAGAAATGATCTCGAAAGGTCTTTCCTATTCTTTTCAATCTTTCCTTATTAGATAAAAGAAAAGTTGGTGGCGACTCTTGCAATCCGCAACAATTATGATCAAATGCAAAACAACCAAGTCAGTTCTCCCAGCGTGTTACAAAACTGGTGAATCTGCTGGGGAATATACTTAAAAGTGGGGTTACCTTAAGGCTAGATCACCCTTACTTACTTTCCTTGTTTAACTTGCTTGCTTTACATTATGGTTCCTTGTTTGGGCTTGTTTTGATCCTCTACCCGGATCTGGGGCACCTTTTAGGTAAGTAGCAATAGATTATGGAAATTGTATGGCGTAGACTGATACGGTTGAAGTAATGGCTACGTTAGTGTGACACATTTGTTGGTACCAGTATCTCTTATGTTAAATCGAGGAGAATATGGGGCCGCTGAGCAGCGTCATGAAGCACTAACTGACCTTAGAACCTTAATTGAACAACTTGGCCATTAGGAAGTAGTGAAATAGCCGGCTTTGGTTCTGACCGAAGATTGGTTGATACTCGATGCTACGCTCTTTGAGATTGGACTTTTGGGATATCTCGACCGCAAGAAAAGATTGATTGAGACGAGAAAATTCCTAAAAGAAAGTAAGTGATACTGAGATACCTTAGAACCCGGTTACTATTACTAGGACAAGTTAAGCCAACTAAACTTCAAGAGGGTACTTACCTACAAACCTCATGCAAGCCTAAACCTAAGGACTTGTCTGCTTTGTGTGTATATGACTATTTATACATAACAACTTGCTTGCTTTACATACTTGTACATAACATCATAAACATCATAACATCATAAGCATTCTCACTAACCATTTCAAGGATTTAGGAATTTATCTTTGCTTTACTTTGTAGGCCATGAATCCCATCCGAAGGAATACCATCCTAATCAGCTTCGTGAAAGCATACCCTCAACTCCAAGAATTAACATCATGGGTGCCTGGAGATTCTCCCTTCACCAAGAAATATGGTTGACTTCTCAGCTTGGCTACCCCCAATTTCCAAGAAGAAATGATGTGTGTACTCTTTTAATTCTTTGATCCCATGCATCATTGCTTCACCTTTCCTGGCTATCAGTTGGTGCCTACACTAGAAGAGTTCTCTCAACTGTTAGCAGTGCCCGTGCTTGATCAAATACCATTCACCAATTTAGAGGAGACTCCAAAGCCTGAATTCATTGCCAAAGCCCTGCATCTGAAGAGAGCCGACATTATAGCAAATTGGGAAACAAGAAGCTGAGTTAAGGGTTTCCTAGCCAAGTTTATGTTGGAGAAGGCTCGTTAATTCTGGGAAGATATGGATTTTCAAGTCTTTGAAGATGTCTCGGCCCTTCTAATCTATGGTTTGGTTCTATTTCCCAATCTGGACCAATTCATAGATGTGAATGCCATCAAGGTTTTCCTCTCCTGTAATCCTATACCTACTTTTCTTGGAGACATTTTACATTGTTTCCATACTCGCACCATGAAGAAAAGAGGTACTCTTTTGTGTTGCATTCCCCTACTCGCTAAGTGGTTTACCTCGCACCTACCTCGATCAACATTGAATAATGAGCAAGGTTTGACATGGTCTCAAAAGATGATGTCCCTCACACACTCTGACATTTATTGGTATTCTCGATCCTTGGAGGACACTACTATAATTGAACATTATGGGGAATTCCATAATGTCCAACTCTTAGGCATTAGGGGAGGTATCACATATAACCCTTCTCTCGCATTACGACAATTTGGGTATGCACGAAGAGATGGTCCTCACGATGCACTCATCCAAGGTTTGGTATTCGACTATGAGGGCGATAACCAAGGCTACCGTCAAAGATTCATACGAGCTTAGAGAATGGTAAACAAAGTGGATAGCAAGACGTTAGGGCGCAAGAAATCCATTATGTTGGAGCCTTATCTTAAGTGGGTACAAATTCGTGCTCAAAGACTCGGTATGCCATACCCTGCCACTTTGCCTATCATCATGGAGCCATTAGTTGAAGGAGATGTTCCTTATGATATCCTTCATCCTACCATGCCTACTTCTCTTGAAGACTTACAAAGAGCTTGGATCCAGCTGAAGGAAGAACAAGACACCTTTGAAGCCCAATTATACGCGAGCGAAAAGAAGGTTCTGGAGCTTACAAGACATATTCATGAGGAGCGAAATCTGAACGCCTACATTGCGCCAAAGAGGGTGCATTCGACCTTTTTGTCTTAGGAGTTTATTTTGCTTTATTTCCTCTATTGTAATCCCAAGGGGCATGGTTGTAGTCAATTCAAACTTATTAATACAATTGATGTTTGCTCCTTTCTTGTCAAAAACAAATTTAAATCTTCTAAGTCCTTGAAAAGATTGCATCCGCATACCATGCATCATATCATGACATGATTTTCCCACACAGGTCTCTCATCTGCTTACTATTTATTCCAGTAGAGATGGCTCTAGAACATACTATCAAAGACATTCAGACTCAAAATGCTCAACTTCAGGAAATGTTCTTGAACCTATCCAAGGGGTAAGAAGAAGTGAAAGCACTCCTCACTAAAGGCATGACCATGAAGAATCCTGAGGATGACAGGGATGACCAGTTGGAATGGCTACAAACCGAAATGGCAACAATGAAAGTCTAGATGATGGGACAAATTGTGGGCCAGATGGCTCTTATCCAAAACATAGCTCGAGGGCAAGAGGAGCTAAGGACCCTCGTCAATAAACTTCATCAAGACAGATGCAACCATATGGGGCAAACAACTAGAATTGGGGATCGAGTCATTAATTAGCCTCCGATGAGACAAGAAGCCGGTTTGATGGAGAGTAGACCTTTCCAAATTGTTGCCACATCACGAGCCCAACAACCACCTCTTCAACAAGGACATGGTAATCGGTGTAAACAAAATGCATCCAATAGGCAATATACCAAACTCAACATGCCAATGTCGCAAGTCTTGCTACACATGTTGAATCTGAATTTGGTCACACTGAAGGATCCTCCTTGGAATCCTAACATTGCTGCTCTTAGTTATCATCCCAATGAAAGGTGTCCATATCATTCCAACAGTCTGGGGCACGATACCGATAGTTATTGCACATTGAAAAACAAGATTCAAGACCTAATCGACGAAGGAGCGTTGGAATTCTCACAAGATGGTCAGCTGAAGTTCTTCTGTCATCCTCAAAAGCATACCATATGAAGTGACGATATAGGCGGAGGAATTTTCTATTTATTCGAATTTTCAGTTGTAATTTATTTGTTTGCTTAAACACTTATCTTTATGTCACACTTTGGTTATTCTCATTAATGCATTGCATATGTTTGTCTTGAATTAATCCTTTAGTTTTCATTTAAACTATGTTTTTTACTCCCCTTATAATATTCAACTATTGTTTTAAAAAGTTGCAAGCCTTTAGAGGGAGGATGTCGAAAATAATGCCATAATCTCATACAGTATGCTTTTGAACAGACCCTGCTGACGATGTACAGGTGTTTGTTTCAATTCCAAAACACTGGAGTTATAAGAAGGATAATCCCTAGTCAAACCCTTTGAGCCAAAGAAGTAGGAGTTTTCTTTTCCACACAAATTAAAACTTTTAATCAAAACCTGGGGCAGGGTAGTCTCTCAGTTAATTCAAGTGCGCGTCAGTCACAAGCTTTCACTTCGTATACAACGAATGACATCAAAAAATTTCCTCTGGAATCAAAAGATGGCGATGGTTCCCTACCAAATAGGATGTCATTATCTCTTAAAAGAAAATCCCACTAATTCAAAACCTACGAAGGAGACTTAAGAAAAACTGGGGCATCCCGCTGACTGTAATCTCAAAACAAGAACAATCAGGCAAAAATTAGGGATAGAGGATAAAAATAAGAGGACACTACAAATCCTCAACAACATGGGAAATATGGCAAAAATGACTGCCTTCCAACAAACTTAACTTGTCTGAACCATCACCAAAACGTCATTCCAGACTCAATAGGAGTTCAAATGCACAATTAACTGAGTTTAGGACTGAAGAACATCACGAAGAACAGGCGGGTACAAATACACTTTGAGCCTTATCCTTTGTTTCTTAAATTTTGAACCAAGCTATGTTACAACCATTTCAAAGTCCTAATTGAAGAATGGGTTAGTTCGAAAGAATACTGTTAAAAAAGGTATCCTGACTCTTGTAAGGCTTACTCTAAATCCCGAGTTGAATTTTCTTACAAAAAAAAATTCTTTTATCTTGCTAAAATGCATTTTCAAAACTTCAAGACAAGCATAAACTTTGCATTATTTGAATATCGCTGTTTGCGTATGGCTAATTGTTTGACAGCGCAGAAATTCACACGATGAATATCCAACGAACGAAAGCTCTCTCAGTGAACAAAATCACTTCAAATGGGATGACACTTCCAACAAAAAATCTTCTATTAAGCAAGGGGGCATGACACGTCATTGTCTAATACATCTGGGGCAATCAAGTCAAGATTCCAAGAAATCTCTCAAGAAGTGCTGAGTAACCAGGGGCAGGTATTTATCTGAATCACTTGGGGCATTGAATGTGAATTCCAACAAAGGATTACGTACGATCAGGCAAATATTTCATGGCAATACTACAAACACTTGCTACTAGGGGCAGTGACAAATCTCCCACAAAGTCCTTTTCATAGGGTGATCCCCAGCCAGAGTTTCAATCTCTGAAAACTTCTCCCCAACTGAGTTGATCTCAAGAATCTCCGAGGAGTTCTGCCAAAAGAAAGCACCTCTCCAACAGATTGGCAACAAGGTTTATTTCCCCAACAAATGACAAGATTCCCCAGCTTGAATTCGCCTCTTAGAATATCACAAATCAAGGGACCCCAACTCCTCTTCCCCTGTAGACTGCTCTACAATCCCCACTGAGTTCCTGCAAAACATGGGAGACAACCAGATAACAGTTAATTTCTTTGTCCCCAACAAGTTGTTAACTCCCTTTCTCTTCCATCAAGAGATATCTCCCCAGTAGAACAACGAACAACTAAAACTCCTGAACTCTTTTCCCCAGCGGAGTTTCTCCTCAAACAACAAAACAAGAATCCCCAGCAGAAACATTCTAAAAACAAGGTCTGGAAAGTTGTGCATACTCTTCATCCCCAACGACCGTCCGGGATTCAGCTTCCCCAAACTCCCCAACACTTGTCAATGATTTATTTTCCAAGACAAAATTACATTCCAACAACATTTCATGCATCATATTTACATACATGATAAATGCATAATCTCATTTATTTTGAGAACATCATTACGCCATGCATTTCATACATCATGACATTGCATACAGATAACTCTTTACCTTTTCAGGAAAGATCAATCAGCAGAAAATTATCATCAATAAAATTTCGACAAGACAGGACAACTATCTGTGAATAAATCAATTGTAGATCAATTCCTGAAACAGGACTGCGTGACTATCTACATGACGAATACTTCCTTCAGACTTCTGCTGGTTAAGTTTAAATCGATCATTGGTTTATCTGATTCCTTTCCGGTAGAAATTTTCTCTAGTTCAGATAAATCGCTCCAAGATTTATTCTGATTCTTTCCAGTTAAAAAATATTCAAGATCTCTGCTGGTTCAGTTTAAATTAATCAATGGTTTATCCTGATTCCTTTCCGATAGACATTTTCTCTAGTTCAGATAAATTGCTCCAAATATTTATTCTGATTCTTTTCCAGACCTCTGCTGGTTCAGTTTAAATTAATCAATGGTTTATCCTGATTCCTTTCTGGTAGACATTTTCTCTGGCTTAAATAAATCACTCCAAGATTTATTCTGATTCTTTTCCAGACCTCTGCTGGTTCAGTTTAAATCGATCAATGGTTTATCCATATTCCTTTCCGGTAGACATTTTCTCTGGTTCAGATAAATCGCTCCAAGATTTATTTTGATTATTTTCTAGACCTCTACTGGTTCAGTTTAAATCGATCAATGGTTTATCCTGATTCCTTTCCGGTAGACATTTCCTTTGATTCAGATAAATTGCTCCAAGATTTATTCTGATTCTTTCCAGTTAAAAAATATTCAAGACCTCTGCTGGTTCAGTTTAAATTGATTAATGGTTTATCCTAATTCCTTTCCGGTAGACATTTTCTCTAGTTCAGATAAATCGCTCCAAGATTTATTCTAATTCTTTCTAGTTAAAGAATATTCAAGACCTTAACTGGTTTAGTTTAAATCGATCAATGGTTTATTCTGATTCCTTTCCGGTAGACATTTTCTCTAGTTCAAATGAATCGCTCCAAGATTTATTATGATTCTTTCCAGTTAAAGAATATTCAAGACCTCTGTTGGTTCAGTTTAAATTGATCAATGGTTTATCCTGATTCCTTTCCGGTAGACATTTTCTCTGGTTCAGATAAATCGCTCCAATACTTATTATGATTCTTTCTAGTTAAAGAATATTCAAGATCTCTGCTGGTTCAGTTTAAATAGATCAATGGTTTATCCTGATTCCTTTCCGGTAGATATTTTCTCTGGTTCAGATGAATCGCTCCAAGATTTATTCTAATTCTTTCCAATTAAAAAATATTCAAGACCTCTGCTGGTTCAGTTTAAATCAATAAATGGTTTATCTTGATTCCTCTCCGGTAGACATCTTCTCTGGTTCAGATAAATCTCTCTCAAGATTTATTCTAATTCTTTTCCATTTGAAGTCAAGTTTAGACTTAGTCTAATTTCTGTCAACAATCACCTTTGGATGGCATCTATAAGCCCATCTCCGACAACTCTCTATCATCTCTCCAAATGGAATCTTTAAGCCCATTCCCTATACAATCAACCACCACATCATCAAGTGCAAATTTCTAGGCACTCTAGTGTTCAATCATCTTTCACCTTCAAGTCAAGAATGGCAGACTCGCCAATCTAACTCTCCAGGTTTAAGAAGATTGAACAGGGGAAGCTGTTGTACTAAAAAATTCCCCCCCTCATTTCTCAAGGAATTTCTCACAAGGATTCTCAAAATTCAAGCTTGCATAAGTATAATTGGATTTTTCAGCATCAAATTAAAGAGGAAGCTGTTAAAAAAGGGGAAAACAAATAAAAATAATCTTTTGACAAAATTGAAGGAAAAACAATTTTCCTTCGATTCACATCCTTCGATTGGAATTTTGGCCTCTTTCGATGCAAGCTTGGCTTGCATCCTTCAATTAGGCGTTGGCCTATGACACGCTGGCTTTGATTCACAAAGCAGGAACTTCCTGCATGCAACCTTCAATTGCATCTTTGGCCTCACATGGTTCACAATGCAAATGCTGCCTATATGCTTGCTTCGATTAGACATTTGATGTCTGCATGCCTATGTTGATTAGACAAATAATTTCCTCCATGCTTGCTTTGATTCACGAAGTGATGGCTAGCTGCATACATTTTTCGGTTGAGCCATAACTTCCTTCTTGCACGCAAGAGGCGCCACCAGGCCACCAGGCACAAGGCAAAAAGCCTCTTGTAGCCTCCTTCTATTCCAAGGAAAAAAGCCTCCTTTTGGCATCCTTCGAATGCATAATTTGCTTCCTGCATGCCTCTTTTGTTGGGCATGTGGCCCCTTTTGTTGCAAGCTTCATTTGGGCATTTAGACCTCATGCATGCATCTTTTGTTTGGGGCGTGTGGCCTACTTCAATGAATGTTCTGGTTACACCCTTCGTTTAGACATATGGCTCCCTTCATACAAGCTTTCATTTGAGAAAAGATCTCTTACGTGTTTGCTTGAAGTCACAAAGCAATGGCCTCCTTGTTGGCTCCTAAATTCGACACCTTTGTTTTGATTGATGACAGCCATTAAAAGCTGAAAGATGCTTTCGAACTGGCTAAGCCTGTCGAAGTGCCCGTCGAAAGATGGCCAAATACTTAGAAGATTTCTTCCAAGGAAGAAGGCTGATTGCCTTCGACATCGAAGGAGTTTTCGTCGACGACGTCTCTTGACGAACGTGTTCGATGGTCCAGAGTGGAGCGGTTTGAAATTCAAAGCTTTGGAGGGAAAACGGTTTCCAGCAGTTACTACGTGCAAACGTGCAAGGATCTGGAGCGTCGAGCATGGAGAACGTGACAAGTGGCTTGATCTCGAAGCAGTGTAACTGCCCGACGGTTACTTGGAATGTTTTTGTATAAATAGGAGTAGACGTGTAGTTTCTCGCGTGTGTTCACAATAAATACATAGTCACTCATTTAGATTCAAGTACCCAGTGTGAGCGAACGAATTGTTGAGAAATGTATGTGTGAAACACCAATTTAATCAATTCAAGTCATTTACTTTTCCAGTATTTTACTTGCTTTTTCCCTTTTAAATTCCTGTCGAACCTTTACATTCAAGCCTTGTTTATTTTACCAAGCCTTTCCTTTATGCAATTTACTTTAAACAATTTACTTAAAGCCTTATCCAACTTAATTAAACTTCAAAATCAACCTATGTCCATAGGATCAATCTGATCGATCCTGCGAGTAACCAAATAAGTAACCATTTGGAGGATCAGCGGTTGTTTACCAAATCCCAAGGTAAACAAATTGGCACGCCCAGTGGGACAGTGTGTTGATTGTTGAAAAAATCTCATCTTTTCGAGTTGTATGTTATTAAGGAGTGGTAGAATATACACCAACGATAGCAATACTGCCAGAAGAAGGGAAGGGATGGCGAATCCGCCAAACAATAATGAAATTCCACCACCAAGTGTGGGAGCAATGGTTAATATGACCGTGAGTGAAGCGACGAATGTTGGTTCGATGCCAGCAGTGTCAATCACAACCACGGGGCCAGTAACTTCGTTAACAGGCCCCAGAATGCCTTTGGGAACCCCCCCTCCAAGGGGAAATACTGGCCCAAGGCCAGTGGTTCCCCCAGGATTTATTCCATTCTATGGCATGCCAACTTCTGAATTGGCAAGCCTGACGAATGCTGCGTCCACTTATTCAGACCCTTTCGTGAGTGCCACTTCGCCACTCCAAGGCTCTGGAGTAGGCATGGCGAATAGAAATAGGACCCAACTCTTAGGAGGAACGTCCCAAGTAGCCCATGGCCTTACAAATGCCTCGACAGCAGTCTTGAGGCAACAGATGGACGAAAGCAACCATGATATGGTGCAAATGTTGGCACAAACTTTGAGTACAGTGCTAAATCCTCTAATACAAAATACTACTCAATCGAATCAGCAAGTTACAGCGCAAATGACGCGTTTGGCTGACTTCTTTGGAGCACCCCCACCCATTCGACAGCCCCAAAGGGCGCAAATAAGAGGAAATCAGGGGATATTTGTAGAGGAAGAAACCACCATCAATCAGGCTCAACAGCCTGAAGAACAACCTGTCGAAGAACCTAGGGTAATAGCCCCAGAGGTAAGGTTAGTTAACAGAAACCAAAATGCTGACGAAGTGGTTCAGCATGTCCAATACCAAAACATGGGTTTGGAAAACAATCTGGCAACCATGATCGAAAGAATCATGACACAGAATGGAATGAACATGGGCTTTCGAAGGCCCAACTTTACATCTCCATTGTCAGAATATGTGTTACAAACTGATTTACCCCCTAGAACCAAAGTCCCCAAATTTACTAAGTTCTCTGGGGACACGACAGAATCTACTGTCGAACATGTGGCAAGGTATTTGATCGAAGCAGGAGACATTTCAAATAATGAAAACCTAAGGATCAAATACTTCCCAAGTTCCTTAACCAAGAACGCTTTTACTTGGTTCACAACTCTACCCCCCAATTCGATCCACCATTGGACCCAGTTGGAAAGATTGTTCCATGAACAATTATATATGGGGCAAACCAAGATAAGCCTGAAAGAACTGGCGAGTGTTAAGAGACGTTTCACTGAACCTATAGACGAATATCTGAATAGGTTTAGGTTGCTTAAGGCGAGATGTTTTACACAAGTGCCAGAACATGAGCTGGTCGAAATGGCCGCAGGCGGTTTAGATTATTCCATTAGGAAGAAGCTAGATACCCAGTACCTAAGAGACATGGCCCAACTGGCCGATAGAGTTCGACAAGTCGAACGCCTTAAAGCTGAAAAAGCTAAGGCAACAAAAACTCACAAGAGAGAGAGAATAGCTTACGTTGAGATGGATGACGAAGATCTAGAATCCTTCGACGATACTTTAGCTGTCGAAGAAGGAGAAGTCGATTTAGCAGAACTAAAACAAGGGCCTCCATACTCTTGTAAACAGTTAGTCCCCTCAAATGGGAAAAATCCCATTGGTCCAGACAAGACCAACGATAGGTTCCCAAAAAAGACTTATAGTTTTGACATCACAAAATGTGATGAAATATTCGACTTGCTAGTTAAAGATGGCCAAATGATAGTACCCCCTGGGGTAAAAGTGCCTCCTCTTGATCAAAGAAAGAAGAGAGGTTTTTGCAAATATCATAATTTTTTGGGCCATAAAACTTCTCAATGTTTTCTTTTCAGGAATCTTGTGCAAGACGCTATTGAGGAAGGGAGATTAAAGTTTGCTGACAAATCCCCCATGGCTGTCGACTCCAACCCACTGAAGGCTGAAGCCCACTACGCAGAACCCTCTGAGGTGAACATGATAGAGGCAACCAGGATTCAGTCGAAGAAGTCAGGCATTAACATGGTCGAAGTCTCAAAGGACCACATCAACATGCCAATCTTTGGCAGTTTTTCTGGAAACTTATCCAGGAAGACAATTGAGGCTGTCCAGAAAGCGGTCGAAGACCCAAAGTCGAAGACTGCTGAAGTACAAAAAACTGGACCAAAGCCCAGTTCCCACTTGGCCACTATACAAGGCCAGACGGAGAACCTGGAGACACAAATGAAACAACTAACTCTTGCTAATAAGGATACCATGAATATCAACATGGTTGAACTTTCTGACCCTAAAGCATCAGAAGAAGCCATAAGGCAAGAGCAGGCAAATAAAACGGCTTTCCCTAGGGAAAACGAAAACTTGGCAGATTTTTTACAAAGATGCCAGAAGAAGAAGTCAGAGGTTATGCTGTGTCCAAGATGCAGTTCTATCTTTGATAAAAAGGCTGCTGAGCACATACAAGGCGTGAGAGCAGCGAACAAGAGAAGGGAGAATTCTGACCTTCGACATGATCCCAGAAGGGGTTCTAATCAAGACAAGAGGCCTTTGACTTTTAGGCCTCCGACAAATGTACCAGTAGACACTTGGTACAAGACATCTGGCCGGAAAAGGCCAAGCGAAGAAAAATGGCATTCTTTCGAAGTGCCAAGAGGTTCCTCTTTAATTCAGAAGAAAGATCCTCAAGTTGCTGCACCCAAGGTTGCTCAAGTGTCCAGCAACTACAAGGGAAAAAATCCTATGTCGAGATCCCAATGGAGGAGATATCAAAGAAGGCGAAAAGCTGAAAGGGAGGCTGCCAACGAACCTAAGGCTGAGACTAGTTCGAATGTGCCTCAAAGGAAACAAAGAAAGCCTCTTGAGAGAGAACCAGTTACCAACAGGCTAGTTTGGCCTAACCAGAGCGAAGTCGAAGACGAAGAGGATGCTGAGTCCGACGATACTTTGGATATAATGGTGAACATTGTTTCAGTGCTACCCAGGGAATTCAATCGACAAGTAGAAGTCGAAGCCAGTGACTGGGAGGTGGAACAAGAAATGGCCAGACACAGGCCAGTGTGCTATTTTGTCATGGACAATGGCACTACAGAGGAACAAAATGGCTTCTTCGAGCCACCCACAGAGGCAATGAAGAATCACCTCAAACCTTTGTTCATAAGGGCTAAGCTCGAAGAGACCACTGTGAACAAAATATTGGTCGACTGTGGGGCCACTATTAATATTATCCCTCATTTTGTGCTAATAAAGATTGGCAAAAGGGATGAAGAAATTAAACCTCACAATATGGTCCTTTCCAACTATGAGGGAGGCATTGGGACCACCATGGGAGTGATCCAGCTCGACATAAAAGTTGGGTCGATCCTTCGACCAACAATGTTCATGGTCATATCTGCCAAACCTAACTACAACCTTTTGTTAGGTCGTGAGTGGATTCATGGCGTAGGTGCTGTGCCTTCATCGATGCATCAAAGACTGCTTCTATGGCGCCCAGATGGGCTGGTCGAAAACATAGAGGCTGATCAGAGTTACTACCTTGGCGAAGTAAACCACTTGGGTGTAACAGATTTCGACAAAAACTTGGCTCACATAGGGCCATGTCCAACTCCTGACTTCGACATGGCGCCAGCGCCAAACACCTTTTGTTCCCTATACCTGCATCCTGAGCATGGTTTCCAATGGGACAGAGAAGACGTGTCCCACATAGAATTCAGTGGGCTAACTGGTATCCAACCAACTGGTTGGGGAAGTGAATTCAGTGATAATGACTGAGTCACAATCTCTGAAGCGAATTTCGGCCTATGTGGCTGAAACCAAGATGATAACGGCTCTTGAAGCCGAAGTAAAATACATGGCCACTCAGGCCAATGATCAACAATTATCTGCTGTTGGCCCAGGAAAGGATTTCGATCCAAGACCTCCTGATATCATGCCAGATGAAATGCAGGAACAGAGGCTCGACGCCATCTATGACGATGAGCCTTTGGGCTTCGAAAAGGATCCCTTGGCGAACAACATTAAGATGTTAGCACAAGACCCTTTAGAAGAAATTAACTTAGGCGAAGGATCAGAGAATAGGCCAACTTACATCAGCGCCAAACTTGATCCAGAACTTAGGTTGGAAGTAATCCAATTGCTGAAAGAGTTTAAAGACTGTTTTGCATGGGATTATGACGAGATGCCTGGTCTCGACAGAGGATTGGTAGAACTTCAGTTGCCAATCAAACCTGGAAAGAAGCCAATCAAGCAAAATCCAAGACGCTTCGCTCCAGAAATATTGTCGAAGATCAAAACGGAGGTCGAAAGACTTCTGAAATGCAAGTTCATTCGTGTTACAAGGTATGTCGAATGGATTGCCAATATAGTGCCAGTAATTAAGAAGAATGGCACATTAAGGGTGTGCATAGATTTCAGAGATTTGAATGCTGCCACCCCCAAGGATGAATATCCTATGCCTGTGGCGGAAATGCTAGTCGATTCTGCCGCTGGCTACGAATACCTGAGTATGCTCGATGGTTATTCAGGATATAATCAAATTTTCATTGCTGAAGAGGATGTGTCGAAAACAGCTTTTCGATGCCCTGGGGCCTTAGGCACTTACGAATGGGTAGTGATGCCTTTTGGCCTAAAGAACGCTGGGGCAACGTACCAGCGAGCAATGAATACTATCTTCCATGATTTTATTAACACTTTTATGCAAGTTTATATTGATGATATTGTTATAAAATCTGTTTCCAGGAAGAGTCACATTGACCACCTTCGACAATCATTCGAAAGAATGAGAGAACATGGTCTGAAGATGAACCCTTTGAAGTGTGCGTTCTGTGTAAAAGCTGGAGATTTCTTGGGTTTCGTTGTCCACAAGAAAGGAATCGAAATAAATCAGAACAAGACGAAGGCAATTTTGGAAGCGAAAGCGCCATCGAATAAGAAGGAATTGCAATCCCTCTTAGGCAAGATAAATTTCTTGAGAAGGTTTATATCTAACCTAAGTGGGAAAGCTCAGGCCTTTTCACCCTTACTTCGACTGAATAAAGAGGGGTTCGAATGGGGGCAAGAGCAACAAGAAGCCTTCGACAAAATCAAAGGGTACCTCACTAAGCCACCTATTTTGGTGCCTCCTTGTAGCAATAGGAGTATGAGATTGTACATAGATGCATCTGACAAAACTCTGGGAAGTATGTTAGCCCAAGAGGATGAGAATGGAGTCGAAAGACCCATTTATTATCTCAGTCGAGTCTTGAATGATGCAGAAACTAGATATAGCGAAGTTGAAAAATTGTGTCTATGTCTGTATTTCTCTTGTACAAAGCTCAAACAATATATAAAACCAGTTGATGTTTATGTTTCGTCTCATTTTGATGTTTTCAAATATATGTTGTCGAAACCTATCTTGCATAGTCGAATTGGCAAGTGGGCATTAGCATTGACTGAATACTCCTTGACCTTTATGCCTCTTAAGGCAGTAAAAGGACAAGTGGTTGCAGACTTCATAGTCGACCACTCTATTCAAGTCGAGGATATTAACTATGTGGAGATAGAACCTTGGAAATTCTACTTCGATGGTTCCAGCCATAAAAATGGAACAGGAGTAGGAGTCTTGATTATTTCTCCAGATAAAATTCCAACAACATTCAAGTACCAAATCGAAGGTTCTTGTTCGAACAACGAGGCTGAGTATGAAGCTCTAATTACTGGCCTCGAAATATTGTTGGAATTGGGGGCAACTCGAGTCGAAATAATGGGAGACTCAGAGTTAGTCATCAAGCAAGTCACAAAGGAGTATAAATGCATAAGAGAGAATCTCATTATGTACTTTGTGATAGCAAATCGTTTATTGAAACAATTTGAAAGTGTCAATATTCGACACATACCCAGAGTCGAAAATCAAATAGCCAATGACTTGGCACAGATTGCATCTGGGTATAAAATTTCAAAAACGAGATTACAAAGAGCAATCGAAGTTCGAGAGAAGATAAGAGCAACTTGCCTATCACCAACAGACTTGGAATCAACAAGGTTAGGATATGCTGATCACTCAAACTTCGAGATTTCGTTCATTGATAATTTGTCAGACCAGGATTGGAGGAAACCCATTGTGGACTATCTTCAAAATCCAGGAGCTCCGACAGAACGAAAAACAAAATACAGGGCGTTGAGTTTTGTACTCATGGGTAATGAGTTATTCAAGAAGACGCCTGAAGGGGTGTTGTTGAAATGTTTAAGTGAAACTGAAGCATACATAGCCCTTTCGACTACGCATGCTGGGGCATGTGGGGCTCACCAAGCAGGCCATAAGATGAAATGGTTGTTGTTTCGACAAGGACTATATTGGCCCACTATGCTGAAAGATTGTGTTGAGTTCGCCAAAGGTTGCCAAGAGTGTCAAGTTCATACAGGCATCCAGCATGTACCAGCAAGCGAACTTCACTCGATAGTGAAGCCTTGGCCCTTTCGAGGATGGGCGTTGGATCTTATTGGAGAGATTCGACCAGCATCATCAAAGAGTCAGAAATACATATTGGTAGGCATTGATTATTTTACTAAGTGGATCGAAGCTGTCCCTTTAGTCAATGTAGACCAAGAAAATGTCATTGAATTTATTCAAAAGAACATTATATTTAGGTATGGAATCCCTGAGACAATAACAACTGATCAAGGTTCAGTTTTCACTGGTCGAAAGATGCAGGAATTTGCTCAGGAAACAGGTTTCAAACTCCTAACATCCACGCCTTACTATGCACAGGCGAATGGTCAAGTCGAAGCAGCTAACAAAGTGGTAATTGGCTTGATAAAGAAACATGTTGGGAAGAAACCAAAGAATTGGCATAAGACGTTAGACCAGATTTTATGGGCTTGTCGAACGTCCCCAAAAGAAGCCACTGGTACAACACCATATAGGCTAACTTTTGGTCATGATGCAGTATTGCCAGCTGAAATTTGTCTTCAATCTGCAAGAGTTCAGAGACATTATGATATTCCTTCTGAGGTTTATTAGAACATGATGTTAGATGAATTGGTGGATTTAGACGAAGAGAGATTACACGCTCTCGACTTACTCAGGCTTCAGAAGAAAAGAGTCGAAGACTCTTATAATAGAAAGGTAAAACCTAAGGTATTTTTGCCTGAAGATTTAGTTTGGAAGGTAATTCTTCCCATGGATCGACGCGATCGAAGCATGGGGAAATGGTCACCCAAATGGGAGGGACCCTTCAGAGTTATCCAAACTTTCTCTGGTGGAGCCTATGAAGTCGAAGAGATAAGTGGTGATAAGAGGCTCTTGAGAGTAAATGGTAAGTATTTGAAAAAATACAAGCCTATACTTCAAGAGATAAAAATAAAATAATAAAAGAACAAACTAAAATAACCATAAAAAATGCCAAAATGGAAATTTTATTAATTTTCAGCCAAAATGGCAATTGTTGTCGAAAACGATTACAGAAGATGGTTACAAAAGAGAATCAAAAAGAAAGAGAATTCTTAAGTCGAAGATACTTGGCATGTTGCAGATCCAACCTCTTTTTGCACCAAGATTTTTCTTGCACCAGCTTGGCAATTTGAGCGTCGAGGCTCTGAGCCCTCTCAGCGAATTCCAGGCCTTGCTTGATCTCAGTCTGGCTTTCAGCGTCTGGGATGTTCGAAAGAATTTCCTCCTGGAGCACAGTGTTGGCGTTTATCTTCGCCTCTATCTCTGCAATTTGTGCTCGAAAGGAGACATTCTCTCGCTCAATAGCATCGAACCTTTCCTGTGCAGACGCTTTCTGTTTCGACAACTCGGCAATTCGAGAAGTCGAATCTGAGACAGCTGTCCACGCAGATGAGCTCTTGCCATGCAGCACTTCGAGCTGACTGTTAAAAGTTCGTTGGCGCCGGTAATCCGCCGAGACTTGATCAATCATAGAATGTAATTCCATGATTAAGTCTGAGATTTCTGGGGCTACAGCTTCGAAGTCAACAGCATTCAAAACCTCTTTCAAGCAAGATGGAGCAGTGGGGTCCCCCTCCAAAGCCTTCATTAAATCTCTCTTGAAGAACTGGGCCTTAACCTTCGCCAACGCATCATCAAGAGGAGAAGTCTCAGTAGATTTCCCTGACAGAGTAGGAATTTCCTGACTAGTGTCAGAAGAACTCTTACTCTCGACGATTGCATTGAGGTAGCTGACAGGGTCAGTTTGTTTCAAGATTTCCAAGTCTTCTTTCGACCTATGCTTTGAGGAGGTGACCCTTGCCACAGTATTATCTTGGACTTGAGTCTGTTGAATGCTGAGTGCCTCGTGTGGTTGCTCTTCGACTTGAACTGAGGCGGTACTAGCGTCGACTCGTGGTTCTTCGTTAACATCACCTTGGGGTCCTTCGCCAGCGTCATTTTGTGGCTCTTCGCTAGCGTCCCCCTGGTGGTCTTCGCCAGTACCACCTTGATGCTCTTCGTCAACAGCATTTTGATTCTCTTCGCCATTGCCTTGGTCTCTTCCTTCAGGATTCTCTTCTGACGACAAGTCCACCACATGAACCGTTTCTGGCTGTGTTTCCTCCGCCATAGGTTCTTCATTCGTCTTCTCCACTGTTTCAGCATTGGCCTCAATCTCAGTGTGGGCTTCGTCATGACCCAAATCTTGCACCTGAGGCCTGCTGAGTTCAGCAGATTCTAGAGTTTCTGAAGTCCTTGGTGGGGAACTTCCAGTGGTGTCCTGAAAAGGAGAAAGAAGACAAATCTTCAGATGTCGAAAGAGACATAATCAAATACTGGTATCTATGCCTAAGTTATAAGAAGGGTCCAATAGATTACCTGTGGATTGACTTCAGCCCCAGGGCTGGAATTATCACTTTCGACAGGCTTGGTAACAAGAGCGTTCAGTTCCTCCTCAGTTGGTTCTTCGATGACCACTGCAGGTGGCCTAGGCTTTCTTACACCAACCTTTATTCTGACGGTTCGACCTTCAGGAGCAGGAGTAGGAACAGAAGCGTCCTTTGTTAACCTTCGCCTCTTTAAGGGAGAAGGAGGGGAATCACTTTCGTCATCACTCCCCGATTCGATCACCAATGCTGCCCTTTTCTTGGGCGAAGGGGCCTGGAAAACCAATAGGAATTCGATTGAATAATTACGTCGAAAATAAATAATCGAAAGCCAGAATGAAAATGAGGAAAATCTGGTTACCGATGCAGGAGGCCTCCTCGAAGAGCCTTCCCCCTGTTGGTTGCCCGTTGTCTTCGCCGGCGCTATAGTCTTCGCCGGCGGTGGAGGTTTTGTCGAAGGGACTCTTCCCTGTGGGCCTTCTGTAGCCTTCTTGGCTAGGGGTTTTCGAACAACTGAAAGCGAAAAGGAAAGTTAACAGGCTAACAGTCGAAGAGAAAGATAAAAAGTAATGTGAGAGTGTGAACTTACATTTCTTTACTTTGTCAAACACAAGGACAAAAGACTTCTGCAACTCTGCTATGAAGTCCTTCTCGTCGAAGAAGTACTCAGCGTAATAGCTTCTCCACCATTCTTCAAAAGATGGCGAACAAAGGAAGTTAAGCTGGTAGTTGAACAGCGAGAGGATGGTTCGACCAGCATATCTTCCGATATGCCTGGTGGCAGCTTCTTCTGTATAATCGTTGCAGAAGTACAACATTGACTTCTCTCTTGGGAAAATGGGAGAAGGTAGGGTTTGGATGATACCAAACTGGCGAGATACCAGATTTGGTTGATAGGCAAGCAGACTCAGATGAGTCTTAGAACTCTTAAATCGAAGAGGCATAATCATTGGGGTAAGGAATGCCTCCCAAAGTACAGAGTGCTCATCGACATTGGGACCACTCGACTCCTTGGGATGTGGCCTTGTAAACCATGCTGGCCCCACCTTTCGTTGTGCAAATGGAGCCATAGTCGAAACAAATTCCTTCCTTCGAGCGAACATCAGGACGAAGTTAGTGAAGGTTTGTTGGAACTCTAGCCCATCTTCCACAGGTGTCAGTAGAGCCAGCCTAATTCCTTCGATACGTCTATTAGCTATCGCTGGGGCTTGTTCGTTTATCTGACTCTTCTTGGGTAAGAAGGATTCGAAAGTGGCGTTGAGCCACAGTTGAAGTAGCCAGAAAGGCCCAGCGAGTAACAAACTGTTCCTATCTTCGATATGTTTCAAAAGAGTAACCCCATTGCTGATTGAGTCATAAAGACTGGCCAGAATCAGTTCTGCCAGACAGATGTTCTGGCGGTGATGCAGTTGGGTGGCAAGAGTGACCATCTTTTTGGTCACTTGCAGAGACTTCGAACAGAACACGAAGCGAGTTAGCCATAAGGCTAGAAACGCTATGTGTTCAACGTCTGACACTGCGTCTGTCGACTGGTCATGATAATGGTTGATAAAGGTAGTGTATGTTGGCTTCGTCTCAGAAAAGCCAATTTGGTCCTCCGACATCTCCTCCGGGTCGAAGTAATCTCCGGTTGGTCGAAGGCCAGTGATGGCCGCTACGTCGAAGAGTGTGGGGGTTAACATCCCACATGGAAGGTGAAAGGTGAAGTGAGAGTTATCCCAGAACAACAGCGAAGCTATAAGCATCTCTGGGGAGTAGTTTAAGCCTGTCTTCGACAGCATTATTAGGTCAAAGATTCCCATTTCCTTCCAGACTGGAGTTTGATGTTTTTCCAGCTTTGTTAGCCAAGCAACATAGTCCTGGGTGAGATTAGGGCAGGACCTGAAGACTCTAACACTTCTGTTGAAGAAACGAAGGTCAATCTTCTCGTGTGTAGGGTCTTCGTTGTCTTCCGCGTCCTTCTTGGCGCATGCTACTGGCTTAAGTTTCTCGACGATGGGGAAATAGCTCTTGATCTTCAGAGCTTCAGAGATGCTTGGGTGCATGGGTCCAGACATGGCGAAGATCTGGTTGGAGTATCCAACCGGGATCATCAAGTGACGCGAGTAAGCATCACGAACGGAGATGTCAGATGGTTCAGGGACCCTTCGTTTCCCTGTAGCGTTCACTACCGGAGCAGTAACAAAGACCTTGGGCTTAGCAAGTTGTTCAGTTGATGCGTTAGTCTTGGGGGCAGTTGAAGCAGAGGCCATTGTTGAGGATGAAGATGAAGTTGGAAAAGGAAGAGTTTTTCTGCAAAGAGAACAAGTTTGTAAGAAAGCAAGGGAGTTTGAGAGATAGTTTGCGTGAAAAGTCCCATAGTGGGATATTCACTACTATTTATAGTAGTGGGAGAAATTCCCAATAACGAGGGCATTAAATGTCATTTAATGCTGCAGGAATTAGTGGGACGCGTGGCAGCATCCTGTTGTTTTGGCCGTTTCTGCAGAAACAGAGAGACGCAGCGTGCGTCCTCGTTTTTTGAATTTGTCATAATGACAAATTATGAAGTGATGTTTGGTTCTGCACGCCGTACTGACAGTGACGCCCTAGGATCAAATCAATGATGGTTTCTTGGGATTGCCAATAGTTGGTAAAAAGCAACAAAAAGTGCACAAGTTAACTTGTGACTAAGCGTGGAAAAACAGGTGTCGAATGGCGTTTTCAAAGAATGCCTTTTTCTTTCAGAGTCGAAATAAGGCATTCTTGGGGGGCAATTTGTTGGCTCCTAAATTCGACACCTTTGTTTTGATTGATGACAGCCATTAAAAGCTGAAAGATGCTTTCGAACTGGCTAAGCCTGTCGAAGTGCCCGTCGAAAGATGGCCAAATACTTAGAAGATTTCTTCCAAGGAAGAAGGCTGATTGCCTTCGACATCGAAGGAGTTTTCGTCGACGACGTCTCTTGACGAACGTGTTCGATGGTCCAGAGTGGAGCGGTTTGAAATTCAAAGCTTTGGAGGGAAAACGGTTTCCAGCAGTTACTACGTGCAAACGTGCAAGGATCTGGAGCGTCGAGCATGGAGAACGTGACAAGTGGCTTGATCTCGAAGCAGTGTAACTGCCCGACGGTTACTTGGAATGTTTTTGTATAAATAGGAGTAGACGTGTAGTTTCTCGCGTGTGTTCACAATAAATACATAGTCACTCATTTAGATTCAAGTACCCAGTGTGAGCGAACGAATTGTTGAGAAATGTATGTGTGAAACACCAATTTAATCAATTCAAGTCATTTACTTTTCCAGTATTTTACTTGCTTTTTCCCTTTTAAATTCCTGTCGAACCTTTACATTCAAGCCTTGTTTATTTTACCAAGCCTTTCCTTTATGCAATTTACTTTAAACAATTTACTTAAAGCCTTATCCAACTTAATTAAACTTCAAAATCAACCTATGTCCATAGGATCAATCTGATCGATCCTGCGAGTAACCAAATAAGTAACCATTTGGAGGATCAGCGGTTGTTTACCAAATCCCAAGGTAAACACTCCTGTAGCTCTCCTTCGACTCAGAAGCCATTGGTTTTCCATGTTTGCCTTTGACACCACAAAGCCAAGATTTTCTTCATGCTAGCGCCCCAAAGAAGGGACCTCCTGCATACACCCTTTCATTTGGCCATGTGACCTCTGGCAGGAAAGCCTTTGACTGGACAAGAACCACCTTCACACAAGGCTTCAATTGGAATTTTGATTCCCTTTGAATCAAAATGTTTTGAACCCAACTCTGGACCCTTCGAAACAAGTTTGTTTGAAGAACTTTAAGCAAATCTCATAGTCTTATCCTCCAAATCCTACTTGTCAGGCTATGTTGCTTCCAAATCTTTACATAATCAGAGGCTTACACAAAGGTTTGGAGCTTTGTCTACTGGATAATACCAATCTTGGTTAAAATAGCAAAAGGCTACGTACCCTTTTTTCATAAAGTGTACTTTTATCACAAAATCAGCTCCCAATCTGACTTGAGTCTAAACGAAAAGCAGTGCCAGAAGAATAAGTCCAAATCTTCTGCCAACAGGCGCCCACTTGTATTGGAAACATGGGAACAACGAAAAAGGACTAAATTTGTTTCATTTTCAACCAAACCATAGTTTGTTATCCTAAAAACCTGGTTACTTCAAACACCTTCAACCTTTTCTCTATAAATAGAGAAGCATTTGCAAGCTAAAGAGGACTTTTTTTACGGTTGGGTGGAACGAATCTTCAAGAACTCATCAAACTCTCAAAAACTCTTAATATTCCCAAACATTAAACACCAACCCAGAATCTAAACATTTGCCTCTTTCGAATCTGAAACATCCCCACACTTTGTTTTCCTTCGAATCCAGTAAAAAGAACATCACACTTGTTCTTCTCCTTCGAATCCACCATTAGAAACGTCATCCTTATTTCTTTCCATCAAATCCAGGGACATCCAAGGCAGCCACTCAAGGTCCAGCACACGTTCCAGCTTCAAACAAGGTAAGTCACTCTTAACCTTGAAGCTTTCGTGTCTAACATAATATGTGAATAATCTTTCCTTTTGTTTCAAACATGTACATCACATTTATTTCCTTTTTGTTTCCACCCTTTTAATTTGTTTTCATTTCTAACCCTTTTAGTTTTGCTTCTTGTTTTATTAAACATGCTTTAAGAACTAACCTGGCCATAAGGTAATGCTAGCATGGCCTTAGGCCATGTTGCTATTTAAAATCTCAAACGAAAGAAACAGGAGGAAGGAGGTATGAAACAAAGCCTTGGGCTTCCACACTGACTTCCAAGCCCCAATCGAAGGAGGCAGTAAGGGACATAAGGTGAAGAGGGCACTCCGTGTTGAACGAAAGAGGCAGCCAGAAATATGGCCATGCTGATTCCATGCCCAACTCGAAGGAAGCAGATAGGCAAAATCCAAGGCTGCATCTCATGCCTCAGGCTAAGCCCAAATCGAAAGGCGTGACCTCACTGACTCTAGGCTCAAATCGAAGGAAGCTGGAAAGGGAAGAATCGAAGGGTTTTTCTCCCTAGATCGAAGCATTCATTTTTATTTCTTTTATTTTTGCTTTGTCTTTACATTTTCATGCTATTCAATATGGTTGTAATAGTGTAGGATTTATTTTCTGCATTTTGTTACTTTTGTATAATTTTTAGTAATTAGGATGTATGTCAAGATAAAAACAACAAGTAGACAACCCAAAAATCAAAGACAAAATGCATGCAAATCAAACACACTATTCACACATGCACCTCTAGGGTAATCTCACTTGTTGCCTCGAAAAATAGTCATGTCCCTCGAATATGGGCGTTTTAGCAAAGACCCTCGATAAAAGATCGTAGTCCCTCGATGACTCTCAATGTTGCCTTCGGTAAATGATCTAGTACCTAAACGAAAGTTGCTAAAATGTCTCATAAGTTGCCTTCTATGACTATACACACGTCCCATGCTCGTCCCTTCACATCCAATGATGGGGCTTCTTATCAAATAAATGATAAGATAACAACATCTTAAGGAGGAGGAAAAGAACATAGACCTTTTGAGTAGGTAAGAATTCTCCTAGTTGCTCGCTTGCTCATAACAAAAAAATTTTATGCACCAACACTTTCATTTGAAACATTTTCAAAAGTTAAAACACTTTGTACACATTCTTATAGAAACGGGAATCATTACAAAGACACCTTTTCAAAATCACTTTCAAAAACACATTCCACAAACACCTTTTTTGAACTATTTTCAAAACCAACACTTTGTACGCGTTCTTATAGAAACGAGAACCATTACAAAGACTTTTTTTCAAAATAATTTCAAAACCTATACCACAAGCACATTTTCAAACAAAAGCAAGTGATCTAGCAAGCAACTAAGAGCCCGTAGATAACTACGGATGAAAAGGGTGCTAACACCTTCCCTTTTCATAACCTACCCCCCAAACTCAAGAAATAATCTCGAAAGGTCTTTCCTGTTCTTTTCAACCATTCCTTATTGGATAAAAGAAAAGTCGGTGGCGACTCTTGCTATTTGCAACAATTGTGATCAAACGCAAAACAACCAAGTTAGTTCTCCCACCGTGTTACACCTTCCAAAGTTGAAGTTTTCTTCAGAAGCTCTTTGTGAAGCAATTCAAGAAAGGCAAGTTCTCAAAAACTTCTTTTGAAGCAAAGAATGTTGTTTCTACTTCTAGGCCATTGGAGTTTCTGCATATTGACTTGTTTGAACTAGTGAAAACTGCTTCAGTCAATGGTAAGAAGTATGGATTAGTCATTGTTGATGAATATAGTCATTGGACATGGGTAAAGTTTCTTAACCACAAGGATGAGTCACATTCTGTGTTTACTACCTTCTATTCTCAATTGCAAAATGAGATGAATCTCATAATTGTCAAAGTCAGACGTGATCATGGTGGCGAATTTGAGAATAAAAACTTTGAAAAGCTTTTTTTGTGTGATGAAAATGACATTCCCATGATTTCTCTTGCCCTAGAACTACACCACAAAATGGAGTTGTAGAGAGGAAGCATAATTGCAAGAAATTGCCAAAACCATGATAAACGAGTCTAACATGACAAAGCATTTTTGGGAAGAGGCAGTCAACACAACATGTTACATTCATATCATAGTCTCTATAAGACCTATTCTGGGTAAGACTCCTTATGAGTTATGGAGGAATAGAAAACCCAACATTTTATAGTTTCATCCTTTTGGATGTGATTGCTTTATGTTAAACACTAAAGAGAATCTTAACAAGTTTGATTCTAAAGCACAAAACTGTACCATGTTAGGATACTCTGAACACTCAAAAGGCTACAGAGTGTATAACACTGAAACTATTATTACTGAGGAATCTATTCATGTTATATTCAATGATAAGCTTGACCCTGAAAAGTCAAAGCTATTTGAAAAGTTTGTAGATCTTGAGATTTCCTTTTCAGATTCAGAAGGTGATGGTGTTGTTATCAAGGATCTTAAGAAGAAAGACTCAGAGGGAGCTCAAACAAAAGCTGTTGAAGGTCATACTCCTCTGAGGAAGCACAAAACTAGATCCTCACATTCTGAAGATTTGATTCTGGGCGATAGGTCTGAACCAATCAAAACCAGATCCTCCTTCAAACCGTCAGAAGAGACGCTTCTAGGTTTGGTATTCCTTATAGAACCTACATCTATTGATGAAGCACTTTTGGACACATAATGGATTATGGATATTCAAGAAGAGTTAGATCAATTCTCCATCAATGATGTGTGAGATCTTCTTCCCAAACGCAAAGGAACTCATGCGATTGGAACCAAATGGGTCTTCAGAAACAAGCTCAATCAAAAAGGAGATGTGGCAAGAAACAAGACTCGACTGGTTGCACAAGGTTGTAGTTAGCAAGAAGGGATTGGTTATACATAAACCTTTGCACTAGTTAACAAGTTATAGGCTATTCATATATTAATTTCATTTGATGTTAATCATAACATCGTCTTGTATCATATGGATGTTAAGAGTGCTGTAGCAACTGGTTTTTAAAACAAGAGTCGCCACTATTAGTTTTTAATCCTAGGGAAGGGAATATAACAGAAAACCCTAATTCGCAGACAAAGATTCTAGGTTTCAGACTCATTTAGATGAAAGGAAGGTGTTAGGCACCTTTCATCTTCCTTGTTCACAAGGATACTAGGCTCTAGGTTTAGGTTGGGTAAAACTGGATTTTAAGTTTTAATTAGAAATACTCGCCATGATATTTGATCGTATGCCTACATATCCTCTTATGAGGAATCATAGTCCCAATTCGTAGTTCGTATGGGGTTGGTGTTTTTTAGGAGTTTGCAAACATATTTTGAATCACCCCGCACTCGGTCAGGAGTAGTGATTGCGGAGATTTTGGCTGAGTGCACAGTAATTCAAAACTAGTTTGAAACCCTTTTGCAAAAAAACAGTTGATTAGTTTAGTTTATTTAAAAAAATAGTTTGAGATTGGTTAGTATTTTTTTATCTTGTTAATTGCAAAATATCTTGATTAATGCATGAAAAATAAAAATATTTAATGCAAAGAATATAATAAAATATATGCATCAGTTTTTTAATAAAAGATATTTATTTACATGATAATATAATAATATTTACATATAAATAAATAGTAAATAAAATATTATAGTAAAAATTAATATTAGTAAAAATAATTATTATAGAGAAAAGGAATAAATAATATAATAGAAAAATAGAATTAAAAATAATAATAATTAAAAAATATAAAATGATATAATTCCTGGAAGGGGTGCATCTCTAGTTATGAAGTAAAACGGGGGGGGGGGGGGGGGGGGGGGTGCCAATAAGGACCCTAGGCTGGCCCAAACATGAATTCAGGAGGGGGGGGGTGTAAATTGCTTTGATGGTTTATTAAACTAGGGAATAAGGATGCAGAAAACAATTGGGCTTAGGCCCACTACGTTTGAAGAGGGACAACGTGATTTGAGTGTGCGAGGGAGTATGGGATCTACCATGGTGACTTGGTCTACGACCGTCAGATTGATATCTTGCAGATATCTACGAGGGAACATGATAATTATGCTAGGCACACATATACTGAATAGCAACGGGTTATAATGTTTTGTTTTAACACTTTTTTTCATTTCATTTTTGTTTGAGTTACCAACAACAACTCTTCTTCTTCTTTCTCCTACCCCTTCCGTTTCTTCCTTTTAAACCCTAACCTACCCCCAAAACCCAACTGCGGTAGCCACGAAATAAAACTCTCCCTACGGCAACCCAATCACCCTCGACCAATTCCTAGACCCAAAACGACATAAAATCTAAGAAATTTACCCTTGTGCGATTGTTCTGATTCCGATTATTTTCCCGATACGGTTTTTTTCTAATCCCTTCTTCTTATTTGTTTTGCAGGTTACAGTGAGTTTGAGTGGAGGCGAGGCAGCGGTTCACACAGTTAGGGTTTCAGATGTTGAAACCCTAACCGTCTTTTACATCTTCTTCAATAACTAAGGTTGTCTCTTCAGATTACTCGCGATCTCTGTATCTCCTTCGAATCAGTTTGTTGTATCCCAAAATTTGCCCTCTCATTTTTGCAAGATCTTATCTTACATGGGTGGTTACAAACACTTGTTTGAAGAAAAACAACAAATTTTGAAATTGGCCAAAGTGCCTTTCGATTGGCCTTTCCAAAGTGACTTTCGATTGGCCACTCCAAAATGCCTTTCAATTGGCATCCCCAAAATGTCTCTCGATTGGCATCCACATAGCGCCCTTTGATTGACAGAGACAAAGGTCTTTCGATTGACCTGTTAACAAGGCCTTTCGACAGACCTGTTAACAAGGCCTTTCGATTGGAATTTTAACAAGGCCCTTCGATTGGCATTTCAACAAAGTCCACTCGAAAGAGCTTCATCAGATCCATTCGAAGGAGTTTCAGAAGGTTCCATTCGAAGATGCATTTAGAAGTCCATTCAAAGAATCATTCAGAAAGCCGTTCGAAGGAAGTAACAAGGCCCATTCAAAGATGCATTCAGAAATCCAATCAAAGAGATGTGTTGGAGGGTGTTCGAAGGCCAATTACATATCATTCAAATTCAAAAAGGGACAAGATCCCTTAACTTTGGCCAAGGTTACATTTTACATTCATGGCATTCAAATGACCGTTACCAACATTATTTCTCTTATCCCCTCACACTCCTATAAGTATGAGGCCAAGGACACATTACAAAAAAGAGAGGAGGAGGAGAGAGAAAAACAAAAGGAGTAAACGAAAGAGAGAACAAACACATATAATTTTGCACACGAATAGATCACACTTCCATATTTCAAATTGAAACACCTTTTTGCAGGCACCTTCAGCCCAGACAAAGACCAGTTCCTTAATCCAGAGACGTTCAGGAATCCACACCCAGGAGTGTCAAAGCGAAGCACTTAACAACCTCAATCCACGCCCCAAAGGGGCCAAATCGAAGTACCATATTGTTGGTTTAGATCGAAAAACCATTCCTCCCCCAGATCGAAAGGGATAACTCCCTTCCTTGAAGATGACCCTTTCCCCTGAGTCGAAGAACCAGACCTTGCCCAGGATCGAAAGACCGCTCCTTCCCTAGATCGAAGAAGACCATTTTTCCCTGGGTCAAAGAACCATGCCTGGCCCAGGATCGAAGAATCATACCTGGCCCAGGATCGAAAGACTGTCCCCCCTGGATCGAAAAAGCCTCTTTCCATTTTCTTTTTTTCTTTTTGGTTTTTTTGTTTGTTTCTTTTATTTTCTTGCTTTTTTTATTAGTATTGAAACTAAAAACCACAAAAAACATTAGGATAGTTTTTTCTGTTAAATTAATTTTATTAATTAATCATCTAATTATCTTAACATTTTCCCAAAAAATAAAATGAAACAAAAAAAAGATTTTTATTCTTAGAATTTTTAGACGTTATTTTCAAATTCGCGCGCATTTTATATGGATTTAATTCGGATGTCACAAGAACATTATATTGAAAGAGTGATACAAAGAGTCAAAATGGAAAGTTCTAAGGCAATAAGCACTCCTCTTACTACTCATTTCAAGTTGAGTTCTAATCAAAGCCCTTCAAGTGAAGATGAAATATTTGATATTAAATGTGTTCCTCATGTGTCTATTATGGGTAGTTTGATGTATGCAATGTTATGTTCAAGACTAGATATTTTTGTCAAATCCAGGTAGAGAGCATTAGAATGATGTAAAATGGATTTTAAGATATCTTCGCGGTACTACTTCTGCGAGGCTTTGATTTGGAGGTGATAAGCTTACTCTAGTAGGGTACTATGTATCTGATATGGCTGAAGACATTAATTCTAGAAAGTTCACTTCAGGCTACATGATTAAATTTGCATGGGGAGTTGTGACTTGATAGTCCATATTGCAAAAGTGTGTAGCATTGTCTGCTATAGAGGTTGAGTTTATTTCCATTACCGAAGCATGAAAAGAGTTATTATGTTTGAAGAAATTTTTACAGAAGCTTGGTTTTGTTCTAGACAAATATGTGTTATTTGTTGATAGTTAAATAACTATTCATCTTGGTAAGCTAAATACATTGATATGAGATATCATTGGATACATAATATTTTGGATTCTAAGTTGCTTGAGTTAGCCAAATTTTATATAGATGATAATGGTTATGATATGATGGCCAAAGCATTACCAAGAGAGAAGTTTAAAGATTGTTGTGATATCATCGGTTTGGAGATTTCCTCCACTTAGTTGTGAAGGGGAGATTTGTTGGGTTTGGGCTCCCTTCCTATATGGAGAAAGACCCAAATATGATTAGCCCATTTGTGTCACTTTTTTTAGCAATGATGATCAATTTAGGGTTGAGAGAGGTAGAGAGAAAATAAGAATTCAAAAGAGAGAAAAGAGGAGAGAAAGTCATTCATATTTTCCTGCAACCAGCCTCACTAAATTGACGATCCTTAATTTGTTAACCGTCGGATGAAGCTCAAATTTGGAGGAAATGTTCGCAACACATGTATCTAACTTTTGACCACTAGAATCTTCAAAACAAGATCTGTGCTAAGAGATATCTATTTCACGCTGAAGTTGTAGATATGTATAATTTTTCATCTTTTTGATATTTATTTGTAACTAGTTTGCTTTGTGATTTGCGGGTGTTAGCACTAGTTTGTGAATCACTTTAAGAGTCTCGTGTACCCTTATTTTATTATAGTAGAGTTATTTCTTTGGTTCAGATGACTCATGGTTTTTACTCTCACATTGAGGGGTTTTCCACATTAAAATATCAGTGTTCTTTTGTGTCTTTATTTGTTCGATTTGTTGTCATATATTTGTTGTTGATCATAATTGGTTTTTACAAGTTTGGGAAATTTTATAGCTGTTGTGTATTGGTATGTTGTTATGTGTTAATTTCTCATCATTGTTATCATTGACCGTAGTGAAATGTCTTTTAGTAACTACCAAAAAAAGCACCCAAAAATAAGTTATTACTATGGTTAATAGAACGACCATTGTAATATGGTGCTACGAAAGATCTATTTTGTAGTTGTGCAGATTCTTTGAGGACACGTAACAATTTAAGTTTGGGGTTGTGATGACACTGAATCATCATGTAATTTTATAAGTAGTTCTATGTGTTTTTAGTAGGAATATTGAAGAAATGCAGGAATTTGGAGTGAAATTTAGTAATATGTGAATTAAAGACCAAAAACTGTCAAAAGATGAGAAAAAGAAGTTTGGAAGCTGAAAAATCCTTGAAGCTATTGGAAAAATTGTGTCACGATCCAACAAAATTATAGCACAATTCTTGCGATTTTATGATATTTGTAACATGATTAGAAGAAATCTCAGCGTGAATTCTAACACGCTTACCTTAATTCAAATAGAAATTTCTCAGATTTCGCAAGGGTTGACAGATTTTTAGAGCATTGTGACAACTGCGAAAGTTCAAGGAGTTAGGATTAAAAGTTTTTCCTAAGTGAAAACCAATTTCCTTCTCCAATTTTACGTACTGTTCTTATAAACTTTTATGCTATGAATAATCTAATTATGAATAGCTAAACTTCTCTAGGTCTAGTCCTTTGAGATGATGTTAATTTGATATGTTTGAACCATGTAATTGGCTGGGCAGTGTTATATTAATTTGAGAATCTAGTATTATTCTGTTAAAGTTTGCTCATAATGTTTTTTGTATGTTAACGAATATACGAATTAAACTTAGTTTTGAATGATTACTGACCCCTAACTTTTGAAATCCCGACATAATTTAACTATTCAGAAGTAGTAATTATTTTAGGAATAGATAATTATAATTTCATGATTTAGTAATTAACATATGTTATATCTTGTTTTGATTTCAAATTCACCTAAGAAATTAGAGAATTGTGATAAAAGAGAAAGTTATACACCAAGAAATTAGGTATAACGATTAAGTTAATTCGTCGTGCTACTATAAGAACATCTTATGAGAACAAATGCAAACGGAGTTGAGAAAGACCTAATCGCTTTAATCTCTGATCAACTTTAATTTAGTTTACTTTATTTCTTATTTAATAATTAATACTATAGAATTATGGTGTTGAAAATACTTAGTTCCCGGCGTGGATATTTACATAATTGAGGGTGATGATATAAAATTTTGGCTGGTCCCGCGAAAAGTGAAGGCGGGGCGAGACGGTCATACATATCTTGCATCCCTTAAGGTGCGAACTTAAAATAGGACGTGACAAAACATACATGTTAGAGGGGTTCAAAATCCTAACTTTTGAATCCATTTTACCATATGAAGGACTACCTTAATGGTTGAACCAAAATAAATAAGTGGATGCCAATCTTCGTTACCTTTCTAAGACATGTTTGACAAAAATGAACATATTACAACATTGTATTACTCACAATAGCATGAAAATAAAATTGTTATCTAAATGATGAAAATAGTACAAATATATACTATTATGGTATATATTTTAAAACTGAGTCCAACCATGTTTGCCACATAAAACCATTTTTACCACATAATACTATTTTGTTACATTACTCATAATCCTACGTGACTTCTTCTAATGTATCTTTACTTTTCACTCTTATTATTTTTTTCCAATATCCTCTCTTTACTCTCTATTACATCTGATTATTTCACACATCAATATATAAGTGTTTTATTTTTTATTATTGATGATGACCTCTCATTTCCTCAATTTTTATTTCATTATAAAATCTATCACATAAATCTTTTCTTTAGCTACTAATATCTTTTTGTTTTTTATAAAACCAATTTTTTCTATATTATTACTCTAAATAAATAAATTTTTTCTTTTTCAAAAATTGAAAGATATTACAAAAATATTATAATAAAAAATATATTATATATTAAAATAGACCCCAACCATTTTTGCCACATAAATTATAATAAATTATAATAATAACTTAAAATATTTTAAACTCTCTACTATTAACCAACTTTGTTATTAATTTAAAAAATAATTAAAATTTATGTTATATTATATATAAAACTGTTATAATATATTACTACTCTAAATAAACAAAAAAAATTCTTCAAAAATTGCAAGATATTGCAAAAAAATTACAATAATAAATATTTAAAACTAAAATAAATTTTAATAATAACTTTAAATTTTTTAAACTATCAACTATCAATCAAATTTGTAATTAATTTAAAAATAATTAAAAATTTTATTAAATTATATATAAAACTGTTATAATATATTACTACTCTAAATAAATTAAAAAAAATCCTTTTTCAAAAATTGCAAAATATTGAAAAAAATTACAATAAAAAATATTTAAAACTACGATAAATTTTAATAATAACTTTAAATATTTTAAACTCTCCACTATAAATCAACTTTTAATTAATTTTAAAATAATTAAAATTTATATTAAATAATATATAAAACTTATAAATTCTAATCAAAACAATATTATTAATATTCCTATTTACTAGAATTATCACTAACCATAAATATATACACAACTAATATATTTTTGTTTTTTTAAAATCAACTTTCACAATTCTAAATAAATTGAATTTTTTTCTTTTACAAAAATTTAAAATTTATCATTCCATGGTTAATTATTCTTGTTTTTCCTTGCGTTTCAACTATCACTTATAGTATAATACACAATCAATCTTATTAATTGTTGTTACATTTTTATTATTCTACTAATCAATTTGTATCGAATATTTGCTTAGCAGTAACTCAACTTTCAAATTCATTTAATAGTAAAATGGTCACTTATTACGTCTATTCATTAATAGTAGCTTATGAATTTCTAAAAGAAAAATAAATCATATATTTTTTCTAGTAGTTATCTAATTTCTAACATCT
Organism: Vicia faba; assembly: GCA_948472305.1. Classification (NCBI taxonomy): domain Eukaryota; kingdom Viridiplantae; phylum Streptophyta; class Magnoliopsida; order Fabales; family Fabaceae; genus Vicia; species Vicia faba. Next base: position 1,449,482,439 of record OX451736.1, read on the forward strand.
TCATTCTCTATTCTCCCAAAGCAAAATTATATATTTTTTTAGCTTCACTCATGCTTGGACTTGAGAGTGCTAACCACTCTAAAAAAAAAAAAGCTTTATTTTTTCTCGTTTATTCACTTTTTAATTTTTTTCTCTCTATTGGCTTCTCCACCTCCATCTATGTGACTAGCATCCAACGACGTACAAGTGGACACCCATAGTAATTTCAGCAATCAATTTAAATTTATAATAAGTATATCTAACTTCTTACAATATAGCAAGTTTAAAAATGCTGAAATTCAATATATTTTTACTGTGCGTGCAATATCATCCTTTTAAAATATTTTATAATTTAATTTATTTATTTTATGATGAATTCTTATTAACTCACTTTTTTACTTTATCTATACGTTTGATTCTTTCAGTTTTTATAACTTTTTGATTAAAATTCTTCGATACATAAAATTCATATTATTTGACATGTATTAGTATTGTGAAACTTTTAAAAGTTGGAGCACCATTTTTCTCTCATAACAAATTCAAGAAATCCAACATTATAGATCCAAATTTTTTATTTACAATGTGTATTTTTTGAAACTAAGTCACTTTCAATTGATTTTTAAATTTATAAGTATACAAATTTCCGATTTTTTTTTAATAACTATGTATTAAAAAAAATTCGTAAATAACCACGTTTCGAAAAAAATTACGTAAATAACCATGTTTCAGATGACTCTCCAAAGGAGGAGCCATCTCACTTGGCGCCTACACCCATTATTTAAGGGGAGGCGCCATCTCACTTGGCGCCTAGGTGCTTAGGGCATGCCCTAAGCCAAGTGAGATGGCGCCTTAGTGCAATTCTAGGGTAAATTTCGCGTTTTTTTTTCCAGTTCGGTGCGTTGCATATTCGATACAGGATCAACAGAATTGACTTTTTATTAAAAAAATGATTAGACCCATATGTATTACATTGAAAAAACAGATTAAAAAAACAGATAAATCAGTGATCCCCCAGAACTCAGTAATGACCCCCGGTTCCGCATCCCTGTCCTCGCCTTTCCCGTGCTAGGTGTCGTCGCGTTTCCTGCTGTGGCAGGGTCGATGGCTCAACGAAGTCAATGCGTTCCGGATCCATGAAATCAGTCAGATCTCCATATCTAGAAGACCTGCTTTGGTACAGTCGGTTACCCATATCCTCAAAGTTTGGTCGTGTTGGCGGTGGGTGGGGTTCCATAGTGGGTCTGTAGCATTGATCGTCTGAGTACGGGGGTAGAAAGGAAATGGATCTTGGGGTGTTTGGTATTGAGGATGTTGGGTGGTTTGGTGATACTGAGGTTGATGGTAAGTTGGATCGGTTGGTTCGTAATCTTCCGACATTCCCAGATCAGGGCTAAGGGTGGATGTTGAGGGGCCCATATTGGGATATACAGAAGACTGAAATTATGTGTGGGGTATGCGGGTGTGTTGGTATTGTGATTGGTATTGCGGTTGGGTGTGAGGCATATGGGGATATTGGTACCGAGGTGGTGATTGTGGTTGGTTGTGGGGCATTTGGATGTAATTGTGTTGTGGTGGGGACTGTGGTTGGGTGTTTGTGGTTCTGTTTCGTCTGGGGGATTGGTGGGAGGTTGATGTGTGTTGGGTTTGTTGTTGGGGAAATGAGGGTTGTGCCCATTGTGTTCGTGGGTCAACCAAACACCTTGGATGAGACACGTGCATTTCAGGGTTACTAACTGACCTGTACCAAGATAAATACTGATCCGTGTGTCGCATATTACCATGATTGGGGAAAACCGGGAATTGCAAGACATGTCGGTGACGCCTCTGCCACATCTTACACCATTCTGGAGCAAAGTCTTTCTAGTTGGTAAGACCCCACTGGGCGTCGACCCTTTTGAGATGCCACGAGGACAAACAAGTCAGATCACTTGGTATCTCTTGATGCATTCCGAACTGCATCTTCACACGGTCGCTGTGGTGCATCTCCACAACATTGAACCGTATGATTGCAGTCTTGGCGCTCCAAATTGTTGCATCCTTGGGGTTTGGTTCATGGCCCAAACCCAAATATGGTCTCCAGACAAACTGCGAAAAAAATTAAATCAGGTTAATGAAAATGTAATATATAAATAATTTAAATGAAGAAAAGTTTAAAGGTACGACGTACATCATCCGGGCCTAGGTGATCCAACAGATTGCGGTATAGTGCGACATTGAATCTTGGATTCTTGCCGTAATCCATACCCCTCACGCAATACCTAAAGGAAATGAAAAACATTTTATTTTTAGCATATATTTGGTGAAGAGATGAATAGTAATAAATGATATAACTTGATGACTTACTTTGTTGCGTACGGGAAAACGAAAGTGTTGTTGTTGACGGGGTTTAAGGATTCCATCCTCCACCAACCCCAGGCTTGTAGTAAAAAAGCGCAGCCATAAAATGTACATTTTTCCTTGACTGCATTTTTGCACAAGGAACTGTATAGGTGGGCTAAAACTGCAGAACCCCAACTATACTTTCTTGTGTTTTCAAAATCTCTAAGTAAATGTAAATACATAAAATTTACACTATTTTCCGTACTTTCGAGAAATAAAAAAGTTCCAAATAGTATCATTAGATATGTTCTGGCTTTTACTACCATGTCTTGCTCGGAGGAATTTTCGTTTAATTCCAAACTTGCATAATGATTTTTAAGCTCAGTGAGTAGTATACCCTGATCTCTCGCACCACCACCTTCAACCATATCCCTGCCCAACAATTCTTCACACTGAGAATTAGGTTGTTGAACTGACCCGTTAACGGCCTTACCATCGACAGGGAGACCCAGTAACATGTACACATCCTCTAGCGTGACGGTACATTCACCTATTGGTAGGTGAAATGTATGGGTCTCTGGTCTCCACCTTTCCAACATTGCAAGAATGAACTTCGAATCAATTGTGCAGTTGGAGATCTTTATAACATGTCTGAAACCTGCGTATTCCAGATATGGTATGATAAATGGGTCGAGAGTCAGGTAGTTATGAGACCGAATTCTGAATCTTTTGGTATCCTGAGTTAATAATGTAAAAGGTGTAAGATTAATTAAGATGAACAAAGCATTATCTGAAGTATAAAAAATGTATAACCAAAATAGAAACTTACAAATGCGGCAATGTTGTCCCTTGTGCCTTTGTGAGAATCACCCATTGTGAGAAGATCCATTGTTGAAAATGTCTGACATTATGAAAGACTTAGAAAATGTAAGAGATTATGAAAGACTTTGTAGCAGAGAGTGAGACGATTGTGGGTGTGAGAGAAGTATGTTATGTTCTGTATTTATAGGCAAAAAAATTTCATAGAGTAAGTGAGGTGGTAGCTGGTGCATGCATGCATGATAAGTGTCACTCTTGCAGAGTAGGCGCAGCTAGGTGGCAACCTTGGAGTGTTACATCTCTGCATGCATGTAATACGATTGGACACTAAGGGAGTCGCCATTGGACTTGGCGAAAGAGTACAAAAATGAAAGGTGTCGCCATCCCCATAGGCGAATAAGAGGTGTCATGGGTTGCAAAGTAGGCGCAGGCTAGGTGACAGCCTTGGGGATGCCATGCCTGAATGCATGTAACACTATTGGAGGTGATGGGAGGAGACTTACATGTTACAGTGTAGGTGCAGAGTAGGCGCAGGCTAGGTGGCATCCTTGGGGGTTACATATCTGCATGCATGTAACACGATTGGACATTAAGGAAGGCGCCATTGGACTTGGCAAAAGAGTACAAAAATGAAAGGTGTCGCCATCTCCATTGGCGAATAAGAGGTGTCATGGGTTGTAGAGTAAGCGCAGGCTAGGTGACAGCCTTGGGGATGCCATGCCTGAATGCATGTAACACTATTGGAGGTGATGGGAGGAGATTTACATGTTATAGTGTAGGTGCAGAGTAGGCGCAGGCTAGGTGGCAGCCTTGGGGGTTACATATCTGCATACATGTAACACGATTGGACATTAAGGGAGGCGCCATTGGACTTGGTGAAAGAGTACAAAAATGAAAGGTGTAGCCATCCCTATTGGCGAATAAGAGGTGCCATGGGTTGCAGAGTAGGCGCATGCTAGGTAACAGCCTTGGGGATGCCATGCCTGAATGCATGTAACACTATTGGAGGTGATGGGAGGAGACTTACATGTTACAGTGTAGGTGCAGAGTAGGCGCGGGCTAGGTGGCAGCCTTGGGGGTTACATATCTGCATGCATGTAACACGATTGGACATTAAGGGAGACGCCATTGGACTTGGAGAAAGAGTACAAAAATGAAAGGTGTCGCCATCCCCATTGGAGAATAAGAGGTGTCATGGGTTGCAGAGTAGGCGCAGACTAGGTGACAGTCTTGGGGATGCCATGCCTGAATGCATGTAACACTATTGGAGGTGATGGGAGGAGACTTACATGTTACAGTGTAGGCGCAGAGTAGGCGCAGGCTAGGTGGAAGCCTCGGGGGTTACATACCTGCATGCATGTAACACGATTGGACATTAAGGGAGGTGCCATTGGACTTGGCGAAAGAGTACAAAAATGAAAGGTGTCGCCATCTCCATTGGTGAATAAGAGGTGTCATGTGTTGCAGAGTAGGCGCAGGCTAGGTGACAACCTTGGGGATGCCATGCCTGAATGCATGTAACACTATTGGAGGTGATGGGAGGAGACTTACATGTTACAGTGTAGGTGCAGAGTAGGCGTAGGCTAGGTGGCAGCCTTGGGGTTACATATTTGCATGCATGTAACACGATTGGACATTAAGGGAGGCGCCATTAGACTTGGCGAAAGAGTACAAAAATTAAAGGTGTCGCCATCCCCATTGGCGAATAAGAGGTGTCATGGGTTGCAGAGTAGGCGCAGACTAGGTGACAATCTTGGGGATGCCATGCCTGAATGCATGTAACACTATTGAAGGTGATGGGAGGAGACTTACATGTTACAGTGTAGGTGCAGAGTAGGCGTAGGCTAGGTGGCAGCCTTGGGGTTACATATTTGCATGCATGTAACACGATTGGACATTAAGGGAGGCGCCATTAGACTTGGCGAAAGAGTACAAAAATTAAAGGTGTCGCCATCCCCATTGGCGAATAAGAGGTGTCATGGGTTGCAGAGTAGGCGCAGACTAGGTGACAATCTTGGGGATGCCATGCCTGAATGCATGTAACACTATTGAAGGTGATGGGAGGAGACTTACATGTTACAGTGTAGGTGCAGAGTAGGCGCAGGCTAGTTGGAAGCCTTGGGGATTACATCCTTACTTAATTCAAATTCAGTATGACCTATTTAGTCTTACATTTATCAAAACACTGATTCACTTAATTTGTCAAACCTTCCAACCTTCAAACCTTCATACAATCAAACCTTCAAACCTTCAAACAATCAAACATATAAACCTTCGAATAACTCATAAACTTCAGACATTCCAACCTTCAAACCTTACAACCTTCAAACCTTCATACAATCAAACCTTCAAACCTTCAAACAATCAAACATACAAACCTTCGAATAACTCATACACTTCAAACATTCCAACATTCCAACCTTCAAACCTTCAAACAATCAAACATACAAACCTTCGAATAACTCATACACTTCAAACATTCCAACCTTCAAACCTTCAAACAATCTACGCAATGGCCTCTGCACCCCAATATGTCATCAATGCACATTTCAACGGTGAGACATACATTTGTCCCACCTCTGGGTTTTTTTTTAGAGACACATACAACATCCAATTTCTTTTAAACGGGAAAGCCAATTTATCGTACTTCAAAAAACGATTGGAGGCCAAACTTGGACGAGGCCCGGTGACACATATATTTTATCAGAATCCAGTTTTTTTTGGAAACAACCAAATAATATTTTATAAGGTTAAGGTTCAAGATGACGAGGATCTTCAAAATATGTTTTCCAACCATGTGTATTCTGGGTACGACTCTATTGAGTTATACATTATGCTGCGAGAGCCTCAGGTGACACAAGTGGTTGATCCTTTGGAGAACGAACAAGAAGAGGTAGATGCAGTTGAAGAAGAAGAAGAAGATAATGAGTTAGAGTTTGATGAAATGGTGAATGATGATTCCGACGATGATGGCATATCTAGTATTCCTGCACACAAGATATACACACCACCTCCGCACATGACAAACTTCAACATGGGCGGAGATGAACCGTCTACTAATTTATTTTTCAATCCGTATATGCAGTCAGATGAAAACTTAAAAGAGAAAGACAAGTTTCGTAACAAAGAGGAATGCATCAGAGCCATAAAAAAATTCCACATGCTCAACTCGGTCGATTTTAAGGTGGACCGTGTCAACCCAGAAAGGTACAAGATCAAGTGTGTCCACCCTGTCTGTATGTTCAAGCTCACTGCATCATACAGATTAAGAGGTGATTGTTGGGTCATAGGTTCCATGACTACTCACACTTGTGTAAGTTCTACCCAATCACAGGACCACTGTAAACTTAATTACGATCTCATTTGTCAAGAAATCCTACCACTGGTCAGCAACGACCCATCTTTGAAGGTGAAAACCATCATCTCCCACATCACCACGGTTTTTAACGATACTTCGTCTTACCGTAAGGCGTGGTTAGCAAAGACTAAGGCGATTGAAAAGGTGTACGGAAACTGGGAGGAGTCATACCAAGAACTTCCTCGCTACCTGAATGCACTCAAGACTTATTCTTCGGGTACTGTTTACGTTCTGGAAACAGTGCCAGTGTACGCCCAAGATGGTAGTCAACTAAACGGAAATGGAATATTCAGTCGAGTGTTTTGGGCATTTCAACCTTACATCACAGGGTTTGCATCATGCAAACCAATTATACAAATTGGTGGGACTTGGTTGTATGGGAAATACAAAGGCACGCTACTGATGGCAGTTGTACAAGATAGAAACAACAACATTTTCCCAATTGCCTTTGCTCTAGTCGAGGGGGAGACCGGTGGTGTTTGGAGCTTTTTTCTAAAAAACCTGCGAACACACGTGGCTCCTCAACCAGATCTCTGTTTGATCTCGGACATACATGCCTCCATTGAAAGTGCCTACAATAATCCTGCAAACGGTTGGCATGACCCTCCTTCTACGCATGTTTATTACGTTAGGCATATCGTCCAGAATTTCACGAGGGAGATCAAGGATAAAACACTAAGGAAAGCGGTTATGAATGCGGGATATGCATTGACACAAATTTAAATATTACCACAACGAGATCCGTTTGTCAAATCTAGAAGCCGGTAGGTGGATCGATAATATTCTGGTGGAAAAATGGACTAGGTCATACGACAATGGCCAAAGATGGGGGCACATGACAACGAATCTTATTGAATCGATGAATGGGGTATTCAAAGGCATACGAAACCTCCCAATCACTGCATTGGTAAAATCTACGTATTTTAGGATGGCTTCGTTGTTTGCCAAAAGAGGTGAAATATGGAATGCGGTGTTGCAATCTGGACAACTATGGAGTGAAAGCTGCATGAAGTACATTAAGGAAGAAAGTGCCAAAGCCAACACTCATATGGTTATATGGTTTGACCGACACATCTACAACTTCATTGTGAAAGAAACAATCGACCACAACGAAGGTCTGCCAAGACAAGAATATAGGGTCATACTACCTTCTCGTTGGTGCGATTGTGGCAAGTTTCAAGCCTTTCGTATGCCTTGCTCTCATGTCATTGCCGCTTGTGCTTATACCCATCAAGACGCACTACAGCTTCTGTCACACATTTACAAATCTGAAACGTTGCTCAACGTTTACAACAACAACTTTCCTTTGGTAGCAAAACCAGATTATTGGCCTGCATACGACGGCGAAATAGTGTGGCACAATGACCAAATGCGAAGGAACAAGAAGGGTCGTCCCAAAAGTAAGCACATCACAACTGAAATGGACGAACTTGACAAGCTGGAAAGAAAGTGTGGTTTATGCCGTCAGGTCGGACACAATCGCAAAAATTGTCCGAATCGGGCGTCTGCCTCGACCACATAAAAATTGTAATACATAAAATCTTTCCTTAATTATGTTGTAAACATTAGGGTTTTTCGTTAACAGTATTTGCTACAATAAATATTGCGCGTACAAGAAAAAAAACACGATATTTCGTCTACGAAATTACAACTGTTAAAACAATTTCATCTGACCCATGCATCATCAACATTACGTTGTTGTCTGTTTTGACTTCCTCCAACCATACACTAGGTCTTCCTGTCGCATGTGAGGTTGTTGTTCGTCTTCGCTGGATCCTTCGAATTTTTTCCTCCTTCGCAATGTCTCCATCTAGCCATCACATCAACTCCCGCTTCAAACGCTCCATGGAGTGAATGTGCCAGAATTTCATTTTCATCGCAGGTTTCGTGGCGGAGAAGATAACGTAACCATCTCTGATAAAAATCATGGGCGATGTGATGACGCAAATAACAGAGTAAAAAAAAGATAACAGTGCGAGAAAGTGTGAGAAATGACGGAGAAACAGACGAATTATTTATAAAAACAGCATTTTGCCCTAGTTTTGCCCTAGGAGCCAAGTGAGATGACGCCTCCTCTCATTTTTAAAGTGCATGCGCCATCTCACTTGGCTAAAAGAGAGAGGAGGCGCCAAGTGAGATGGCGCCTAGGGCAAAACTCTAGGTGGAGGCGCCAAGTGAGATGACTCCTCCTTTGAGGAGTCATCTGAAACATGATTATTTGCGTAATTTTTTCCGAAACGCGGTTATTTACGAAATTTTTTTTTAATACCTGATTATTGCAAAAAAAAAATTCCAAGTTTCCAACTATATCATAACGCATACGGAGAAATTGAAATGGTATTGCATTTCAAATTATTTCATTTGTGAATATTAAGGTTGTGAATTTTCCCATATGAATGTTATTTGTCTTTATGCTGATAGTAAACCACTTCATTTTGCATGCATGCATTTTTTCTTTAGAATTTGACCATTTTATCACTCCAACTTACTCTTATTTAGGAATTCTTATAAGCTTAGTTAACAACCTTTTAATTAGTTTATTTATAAGTGTTGTAATGGAATACTAAAATTTCAACACCTACATGCTTGATCTTGAAAGATGTTTATAAATCAGTTAAACCCGCGCATCGTACGAGTTTCATTCTAGTTATTCTTATTTAAACAACTATTTTTTATCATTACTAACTTGTTCAATTTCATTAAAATTTCAGATGCAATTAAATGAACATAATGTTAATCAAACCATCATATTTTACTTAAACTAAACTTTTATTAAGTAAATTCATACAAATGTATATTTACAATGGTTCCAATAAAATCTGAAAAAGAGTAAGTTATTACATAGATAAAATCATGTGTGTAAGAATCCTAACAATATATTCATAAATTCTTTGCTTCATCTCTATTATTTACTTTATTGATATAGTTTTGATTTATTTCATAGCAATATCTAAATTAATGGAATGACTCGTTAATCCAGCTCTTGGTGTTGCTCATATCTTTAACTTTGTTGACCAAACTTAAGACTCTTCAGACTCCTCTGAAGAGGAAGAAGACTTAGACTTCTCAGAAGACAAATAAGACTTAGAGTCCTCCTTCACAGAAGAAGACTCAGACTCCTCATAAGACAGAGAAGACTTAGAAGGCGAAGAATACTTAGACTCTTCAGAAGAAGAAGAAAAAGAAGACTTAGACTCCTCAGAAGGCGAAGAAGACTTAGACTCCTCAGACTCCTGAAAAGATTTAGAAGGCAAAGAAGACTTAGTATTCTCAGAAGATGAAGAAGACTTAGACTCCTCACTTTCTTATTCTTCATATTTTAGTCGGATTTTCTACCTTTTTGGATGGTGCCATGGTTGAAAGTTCAAATTTTGGACGGTTGGAGGTTTTTTGAGAAAGAGATCGTAAGTTTTTGAAAACTAGAAGCTAAGAAGATGAAAAAATTTGTTTGAGGAAGAAGAAAGGTATTTATAGCTGGAAATCATTCAGTTTATATTTTAAATATTTGAGTTAGTAGGACACATGTTGGTTTTTAAAAAGTTAATGAAGAAGGTTGCTTATTTAAAAGCCATATTGAGAACCTACTTTGATAGCCATGATGAAAATGTTGCACGCACGTTTTGGTTAGACATTTTGAAAAAATAAATCATGATTGTTCTAACGTCATAGTAGTTAATGATCATCATGAAGATTGTTTGTCTGTTAAAATATAGTTGTTTTACAAAAACTGTGTGTTTCTCCAAGTATGTTGAAATACACATTTATTGGTGGCAATTTTTTGACTGGGAATTTTGACTACATGAGTTTTTAAGCTGAAAGGATATGTTTTGGGAAGAACGTAGTTAGAAAGGAAATATGAAGGAGTCTATATGAAGATTTCGATGGATGAAGAGTTGGTAAGAGTTTTATTTCGCTAAGTGTTGGAAAAAGTTTCGTATGCGAACCATTGGGATTTAAATTATTCAAAATATCGGATTAGATGTTTCGAATGTCACATTTGGCGCTTCGAAGGCAAAATATTTTTCAAATTTAAAAGTTTAATTTTATCCAAATAAACGTGTTAAAGCAAAAGGTTCGAAGGCGCATGCAGATGTCGAACGTGGGAACATTTTATGAAGAGACCGTTTTGGTCGAATTAGTATAAATAGGGGTCTTAGCTTTAGGATTCAGTGTGTTCACATCTTTTTACAAAATACTCTAAATTACTCAAAGTATCAACGTTCAAGAAACGAGTTGTGAGAATGTACGTATGATGCACTAATTTTATGTTTATTGTTATTCAACTTTAATTGAATTTTTATACATTCCCTTTAAATTTCAATCGAAAGCCTTTTACATTCTAGTCTTTTCTTTAAAGCATTATATTACTACATTCGAAGTAAAAATTTAAACCAATTTTGTTTAAAAGAATAAGAATATTGTCGAAAGTAATATTCGTTATCAAGAATATATGTTTGATTAAGAACACATGTACTTAGGATCAATCTGGTCGATCCTGCAAGTTACAAATTTATATTTGATTTGGAAGACCATCGATTGTTTACCAAATTTCACGATAAACAACATGATACTAAAAGTTTGTTCTATTCTTTATGAAGGTTGTCTAATGGTTTTAAATTGCAGTCCACAAGAGAAATATTACGGATGCAATTGTCTCTACAACCGCAATTGCAATGTGATTCTAAAATCACACTTTCGACTATATTAGGAACCATATCATGCAGTTTCAATCATGTTTCTTTATGTATTTGAATATATAATATCTTTGATGAAGTCTTTATTTTCTAGGTTTTGAGTCTGTTCTTGAACTACAATCTGCTTCAATCTTGTCGGTTTTCTTTTCTTTTGTACTATGTGAAATTCTGGAACTTCCAATAACAGAAGTCAAGACAGAGGTCTCAACAACACACAATGTCAAGATAAATGTTATAACATATGCTAATAGAAAACAAACTTGCTAAAAACAGAAAGATAATGCAGAAAGATAAATCGTAGTAACTTAAAGAACACAATCAATTGTTAACCCATTTCGATACAACTCACCTACTCTGGGGAGTACCAACCCAGGAATGAAACTCACTATCAGTAGTATCATTTGGAATCCTAAACAATCTCAATTTACAACTTCTCACTTGATTCCTACCCAGTTGAACTTCTATCTAGTAACCTCATAGACATGAGAACCCCTTCCATTTCCTGTCACCACAATGAAATCAAACAATCCCAATCCCAGAGAATGTCTCAAGAAACCAAAAAGAAGATTACTCTTCCAATAAAAAAATACTTAGTTTTTCTTAAAATCTTAACTAATAACAATAATCAACTCTTTGCTTAAAATTATAGGAGAATAATAACTTGATAAATAAGTAACAATTTGTCAACTCAATGCATCAAGAAATACACGAGGAAATATAAACAATACACAAAAAAACTAAGGAAATCTCAAACCCTAAACCCTTATTTTTCACAAGATGTTACAATAAAAACAATGCTTAAAAAACTAGGTCTTGTACGTTCCCTTAAATAGACTCCTACAGTGGGCTTGGACTCTTCAATCAAATCCAATCTTCAGCTGTAAATCCCTGCAGAATCTTCTCCATAAAAATAGAAACAAAAAAACAAATATTTCAAATATATCCTAAAAAGTCTCAAAGATTCTTTTTATGAAACAAATCAAATATGAAATTATTCCTAAAAAAATCCTTGATTGCCTGCTCCTGTTACAAGTACTAGAAGTATCAAGAAACTTATATTTTCAATCAAAACTTCAAGGATATCAGCCAGTTGTACAGTCATGTTCTGTTGTAACATGTTACAACATCTGATAGAACATATGTCAAATAAAGTACCATCAGACTCTGATGTACCAACTATCCAAGATGTTATGACATCTTGTTCAATATTATAATGCAATACATGCATTCCAAATGAAACATGTTTTGATAAAATTGTTGCCAACTCTTTGTTTTACCAAAATTGTTGCCAACTATAAAATCACAAACCTAACAATCTCCTTCTTTGCCAAATTTTGCCTAAAACAACCTTTGCACAAAAACCTGAAGAGAAGAATAAAACCACAAACACAAGTTACATGAATACATGTACACTTTGTAAAAACACAACACATTTAAAAAGCTTGTATAATCAGTCAAGTATATTACTCCCCTATCATACACAATCATTTCTCCCTCTCAAGGTAAAACTCCCAAATCAGAGCACATGCACCAGAAGACACAACAGAAGCAGCTTCAGTGCATGACAAACTATCACGCTCCCCCTTAATAGTTGCATACAACAAGCCACCACAAATAGCTACGCTCCTAAAAGCAGTAGCACACAGTCTTATCACAATTCTAAATCAACATGTCAAGACATGTGATGTAACATCAAGACACATAAAATACTAACACTTTTCTCCCCTTTTCTATCCAAAATATTGAAAAATAAATAGAGTAAATGTACACGTGTTAGAAACACACATATTGCACACCAGCAATACCATAGATGGAAGCACAAAAATCAGATGGAAACACATAAAACTTATGATCACAATCAGATGGTCTTCCACCTCTTAACCCTGTCAAAGAGCCTTCTGTATTCCTTGGTGTTGTAGTCAGTGCCACTGTCTTGCATAACACCTCCCTTATATCCCTTCTCAGTAGCAATTTGTCTAGGCATGTAGTGCCTCAGAGTATAGAGGAAATATGCAGTATTAGATACATTCTTCCATATCTATAATTGTTATAAATCCTTAATAATACAAGTTCCAACCTCACTGTTTTTTAGAATAGTAAGTTGTTCCTTGTTGTTCATATGCTTCAGAGTATCTTCCCATCCTTCAATAAAATTCTTGATCAGTTGATTACAACTACCGACGTCCTTATTCCATCCATGTTGAATGAAATATCTAAAAGAACTCAGATCTTCACTATGAAATATCATGACACCCTTCTTGAAATCATGTCTCTTAACCACAAGTTCAGAGAAAATATATCTTGTTTTCATACCTTTAGCTCCAGCAGTATACCAAGAAGTATATTCCTGCTTCTTATTGATCCAGAAAAACAAACTATTCCTGAAGGAAAAACATCCATCAGCACTTGATATCTTTCATGTTTAATTTAGTGATGTTTCCTTTATCAGAGTGAATTTTAATTAGTTCCTTGAATTGTTCTATTTGTCCTTCAGTAGACAGACCTTTGCTGGATTGAGAAATCACTGATTCAGTGCTTGTGAATTCAAAAATTTCCTTCCTTAGTGCTCCCTCAATTTGCACACAGGATGTTCTAACATCGTCTCTAACATCCACCTTCTCTCCAACAATTGAATTATCAATTATCACATTGATAGATTCCATTGTCATTCCAGTTCTGGAGTTAAAAATTTTATAAACTCTTCTGCTTGAAAAGTAGCCCAGATATATTCCTTCATCCCCTATGGAATCCTTCTTGTCCACTTGATCTTTGTCAATATATATCTGGCATTTACTTCCAAAGATATGAAAGTATTTAACTTTAGGTTTCCTTCCTTTCCATACCTCATAGAGAGTAGTAGTAGTACCTCCTCTCAAAGTGACCTTGTTATGAATATAGCAAGCAATATTCATAGCTTCAGCAAAAAATTCAAACGAAAATTGCTTAGCACTAAGCATGACTCTAGATGATTGTTTTATAGCTCTAGTCTTTTTTTCAACAATTCCAACTCCTTGAGTTTTCCAGGAACAAGAGAACTCATGGCTTATTCCATCAGAATAAAAAAATTCATAGAATTTTGCATTCTTAAACTCCTTGTCATGGTAACTTCTGATCTTGACAATCACACTCATATTCTCCTCTTGAATGTGTTGACATAGACCTTTGAAGACTTCAAAAGTATCTGATTTTTCTATAAGAAAATTCATCCAAGTATACCCAAAAAAGTCATCTATAACCATAAAGACATACCTTTTTCCTTCTAGGCTATAAATGTGTAATGGTCCCATTACATCCATATGAAGAGGTTCCAACACTTTGGAAGTAGTCTGGTGTTGCAACATTGGGTGTGACATCATGATTTAATTTTTACTTACACACTTAGCACAAAGTTTTCCTTCTTCCATCTTGAGCTCTGGCATATCTATAATGACTCCTTCAGATATGAATTCCTTCATTCTTTTGAAATGAAGATATTCAAGTTTCTGGTGCCATAACTTTACTTCGTCCTCATTGGTTGTTGAACATGTGGTATAGTAAGCAATTATTTGAGATTCCCACAAATAGTAGTTGTCTCCGGACCTTGTGCCTTTCATTTAAACAACTTCTTTCTCATATTTGACTAGACATTCTGATTTTGAGAAGTTGACTAATATATCTTTGTCACACAATTGAATAATGTTAATAAGATTATCAGTTAATCCTTTCACAAATAACACATCTTCTAAACTGGGACAACTATCACACATCAGCTTACCAACTCCTTTGATTTCTCTTTTAAACCCATCACCAAATCTAACAGATCCTATGGAATATGGCTTTACATTTACCAATATCTTCTGGATTCCACTCATATGTCTAGAGCATCCAATGTCAAAGTATTAGTCTTCCCTAGTTGAGTCTCTCAAGGAAGTGTGAGCTATAAACTTAATATCTCTATTTTCAACACTTCTCTTTTTGCCCACTTTATTAGCCTTGGAAGGAACTGAAGATTTATGATCTCCATACAATTTGAAACAAAAAGGCTTTATATGACCATAATCACCATAGTAGTGGCATATATAAGTGGATTGAGGTTGATTTGAAGATTTATCATATTTTCTAGGATGTTGTAATGTTTGTTTAGACATGTTGATATTTTTCTTCTTTTCAGGAGGAAAGAACTTTTCTTCTGACATTCTTCTTAGTTTATTGATAGATTGATAATGGACTCTGACATCTTCATCCTCTTTCACCATGTTTGTGGAATATGTCAAGTTATTAAGCTTGGAGTTTAAGCGAGTTACCTCACTTTGTAGATGAGAGACAATACATAAGAATTGCTTCTTCTCATTCTCCAAATCAGCAACGATCTTCCTTTGTTGTTCCTCCTTCTTGAGGATTTCATCACACCTATCACAAGTATCCTTGTAGGACACATCCAGGTATTTATAAATATCATTCTCATCACAAGCTTCAACTTCATCTGCCCATCTGCTAGATAGGACCATCACAAGTTTGGCAGCCTC
Source organism: Vicia faba (assembly GCA_948472305.1). NCBI lineage: Eukaryota > Viridiplantae > Streptophyta > Magnoliopsida > Fabales > Fabaceae > Vicia > Vicia faba. The sequence goes on from OX451736.1 coordinate 1,449,498,113, forward strand.
AGAATTATCTTTATCTTCTGACTTATCATTATCAGACCAAGATACAGTGAAACCCTTCTGCTATTTCTTGAGGAAGTTGGGAAATTCAGGTCTAATGTGACCATATCCTTCACATTCATAACATTGAAGGCCTCTTCCTTAACTTAACTTCTCTTATATTCTTGTTTTCTTCTGAGAATCAAGATTGTTACTAATGTCATATGAGATGTTCTTGACATCTGGTCTCCCTCTTATGCCCAATCCCTTTAAAACTCTATTGAATTTCTTCCCTAGTAGCACAATGGTATTATACAAGCCTTCATCAGTGTCTAGATCACTTTGACCTTTGTCATCTTCAGCACTAGATACAAAAGCTATGTCTTTGTTCTTTTTCTCAGTCTTATCACTAATAGCTAATTCAAAAGTTTTAAGTAACCCAATAAACTCATCAACTCTCATGTTGTTGATGTCACAAGCTTCTCAAATAGATGTAACCTTCATGTCAAATCTTCCAGGTAATGACCTAAGAATATTTCTAATTTAATTTTCTTCTGACATCTTTTCTCCCAAGGCACTTGATGCACTAGCAATTTCAAGAATCTTCATTTGATATTCCTGAGTTATCTCATCATCATTCATCTTCAAATTCTCAAATTTTGTAGTGAGAAGCTGAAGTCTTGAAATATTTACTTTATAAATTGTCTTGAGAATTTCCCAAGCATCATTGGTTATAGTACATGTATTAATTAACATGAAGACATTCTTGTCTACTCCATTGAATAAAGCATTCAAAGCTTTGGAGTTTCCAATAGTCTCTTTATCATCAGCTTCATCCAAATCTTCTTTTGGTTTTGTAGATATTACTTTTCCATCTTTGTCCTTCAAAATAAGATGTTCCCATCCTTTTAAAACAACCTTCCAAGATTTGTTGTCCATAGATTTCAGAAAATCTATCATTCTAACCTTCCACCAGTCATAATTTAAGTCATCCAACATAGGTGGTTTATTGTTATACCCTTCTTCTTTCTTCATAGTACCAAAAAATCATCTCTCTGAATCTCAAAAACACACAATGTCAACACAAGGTACCTGCTCTTGATACCAATTGAAATTATGACATTTGCAATAACAGAAGTCAAGACAAATGTCTCAACAACACACAATGTCAAGACAAATGTTATAACATCTGCTAACATAAAATAGAGTTGCTAAAAACAGAAAGATTGTGCAGAATAATAAATTACAGAACTTTAAAGAACACATTCAATTTTTAACCCAATTTGATGCAACTCACCTACTATGGGGTTACCAAGCCAATAAGGAAATAACTATCAATAGTACCAATGAAGCCTAAATAATCTCAGTTTACAACTTCTCACTTAATCCCTACCAAGTGCAACTTCTACCAAGGAACCTCCTATATATGAGAACCCCTCTCACTCTCTATCACCGCAAAGATATCAAACAATTACAACCCCAAAAAATGTCTCAAGAAACCAAAAAGAAGATTACTCTTCCAGTACAAAAATACTTAGTTTTGCTTAAAAGCTTAACTAAGAAAAATGCCCAACTCTTTACGTAAAATCTTAGAGGAGAACAATAGCTTGACAAATAAGTAAAATCAATCAACTCAATGCATCAAAATATGCATGAGGACATACAAAGAACACACAAAAAAACCAAGGAACTCTCAAACCCTAAACCCTTATTTTTCACAAGGTTTTACAATAAAAACAATGCTTAAAAAAACTAGGTCTTGGATGTCCCATAAATAGAGTCCTTTAGTGGGCTTGGACTCTTCAATCGAATCTAATCTTCAGCTGTAAATCCTTGCAGAGTCTTCTCCATAAAAATAGAATTAAAAAATAAATCTTTCAAATATTTCCTAAAAAGTCTCAAAGATCCTTTTTATGAAACAAATTAAATATGCAATTGTTCCTAAAAAATCCTTGAATGCCTGCGCCTGTTATGAGTACTAGAAGCCTCCAAAAACTCGTATTTTTTAATCAAATATTCAAGAATATCAGTCAGTTGTACTGTCATGATGTTTTATTGTAACATATCACAACATCTGATATAACATATGTCAAATATAGTACCAACAGACTCTATTGTACCAACTGGTTAAGATGTTATGACATCTTGTTCAAAATTAGGCTGTAATACATGTTTTCCAAATGAAACATGTTTTGATAAAATTGTTGCCAACTCTTTGTTTTACCAAAATTCTTGTCAACCATAAAATTACAGACCTAACACTCTAGATCAAATAGTTTGGTAAATATATAAACATGAGTAGGGGTGACAAACAAGCTTGTTTTCACAATTTTGGTTTTATTTTGAGAAAACTCGAAAAAAAGGTGGGAGGGGGTGAACGTAGCTGAGGGTGATGGTCTAACACCTTGTCTCGTCACGCGAAAAAAATGAAGGTTGAGCGAGACGGACATGCCAGGCTTGCATCTCTAAAGATTAAAAGTTACAACACTATTTTTTATGTACGTGTTTGCAAAAAAAAGGACGAGACATAACAAATTTATTAGAGAGTGCAGGTCTAAAACCTTGACACTTCCTTAAAAAAGAACGAGTAAAACTGGCATGCCTAGCAGGCTAGGCCCTAAATATTAATGAATACCTTAAGGTCAATGTCAGGGGGATTTCTTAGTACACCCTTATATGAATGAAAAAACCTCTAAAAACACCAAAATACCCTTCTGAGATGCATATCTAAACAAACTCTTAAATCAAATTTCAAGGTGTTTCGAAGTGTCAAAATTCGAAAACTCTCTGTTTACACGTTATTATAATTTTAACAACATTCAGTGATATTTTCAGATATGCATATCCAAAACGCCTTGAAATTTGATTTAACGGTTCATTCAGATATGCATCTCCGAAACCCTGGGTAGAATCATAGTTTTTTTTATAAAACATCAATGTGGTACCTAATAAACACAATGATTTGATACGTAATTTGTTTAAATAATATTGAAATACATGTTATATCCCAATTTTTTCCCTTAATATTCCTCATCATCTCATATCATCAATGCATCAAGATCACACATTAGGGTTGGTTCTCCCTTTCTACTTCATCCTATCTTTAAGTTTGCTCTTGAGGGATCACCAAGCACCTTTAATTGTGTATCTTGTACATGTTTCTTAGACTAACATAAAAATATGTATATATGTCTCTTTGAATGTTCATATTGTAGGTGATGACACAATTGCATTCATTTCACCATCTAACCTAGGGTTTAAGGGGTAGTCCTCAGTCAAATGGTTCTTCAATGGATTGCAAGAGTTCAAGCTTCAAGGCTATGTCTATGATATCAAATATTTGTGGTTCAAAGGGTTCCCTCACTTTATTTATGTCAAGCTTTCCTCAAAGTTGATGGTGGAATTCATCAAGAAGATTCATAGGTTCATGTGTTTATTTCCATGCCTTCTTCAACAAGTTTCATTGAGACTTTAGCTCCATCTTTGAGTATGCTTCAATACAACATCATCTCAAGGCCTATTGTGGTCCATCATGCTTTATTTTTCCAATAAATTTCAAAAGATTCAAGGTTGGTTCAACAAGTTTGACCTAATTGAGCATATACTTGATTCAGTGATCACAAGTGCATAACTCTCCCCATTTTAAACATTTTTAGTTTGTTATTGTTGATATAGATTATTATCATCATCTAAAATAACCTCTCTTCACAAGACAAGATCCAATTGTGCAATAAAAATCATCAAAAGTTGAAAGGGGTTTCAAGTTATTTTGACACTCTTTGAGCTAGGGTTTGGTTACTTCTAAGGACCATATCTTGCTTGTTTTTTGAGATTTTTGATTGACTCCTAAGCCACGATTCTCTTTAAAATTTCCTTAACAAGTTATGTTCAGGAACCTAAGGCTAATTTTGAACGGAAGATCACTAATGGTTGAGAAAGATTACAAGTCTCTTTGAAAAGTCTTTGAATCTTAGGGTTTGACTTCAAATGATCATAACTTGGTCAATTTTTATCTCCATGAGCTCATTCTTTTTCCACAATAATCTTTGGGATGTCTACTACAACTTTGTTCCAATTTGCAAGACTTGAAAATGCTTAGGAAAGAGTTAAAGAATTGAAAATATTATAGGTCTTTTGTGAATTTTCCAAAATTTGTTCATCATCTTCCAAAGACCGGAACTTTTTCAATTTTTATGATTTTTTAGTGATCTCAATTCCACAATTAAATTTAATAGGTCTACTTCATGCCATCTTCAGATATCAAGATCAAATTTGTAAGTACGAAGTGCGCCTAAGAGGGGGGGGGGGTGAATTAGGTACTTTAAAAAAAGAATGGTTTTAGTGACGATGGATATTATTTTTCTGGTTAATGGTGATTTTAGGAAAGAGTAAAGTGCAGAAAAATAAAGATACACATGCGTTATATCCTGGTTCCCCTCACAGTCCGAGAGTACTCCAGTCCTCTTTTAACATGAAAGAGATTTCCTTATTGTGGCAAACTTAAACAAGAACTACCAAAAATCCAAGAACAATCCTCTTGGACCAAGAACAATCCTCTTGGATTTTCACTTTGTCAACTATGAGAACAATCCTCTCAAAGTGACTACACTTGTATCCAACAATCCTGGAAAGACAAGATTTAGAAAACACTTAAACTTATTTCCAACAATCCTGGAAAAATAAGTAAGTAACTATCAATATTTGATTTTTAGTGAGTTGAGTAGTATTATTCACTTAGAGTGATTTAACAATGAATGATCTTCTCTTCCAATAATAATATTGTACAATGACTCAAGATATAATTGCTCAAAGTTTTCTGTTTAACAATGTATGAAAATGTGCAGAAAACTTATATATGAAAGTGAAGAAATGCTTGAGTTTGTATTTTGAAAATTCAGGAAATATATTTGGAAGAGGTGTTGAAAATGATTTTGAAAATGAATATTTATATGTTCATAACACCCTTTTGAAACATCATAAAGTTCTGAAAATGAATCATGAACAAATGCCAAGATTGAGTGAAAGGTTTCAATCAAAAGGTATTATGAACAGGCATGTGAAAAGCTGCTATTTTTCAAAATCATGCAGCATGCAATCGATTGCACCCTTTGTATAAATCAATTTCACAGGGTTTCAACAACTATATTTTCAAAAGTTTTAAGTGTGCAATCGATTGCACAAGCAATGTAAATCGATTGCATGTAAAGTCAGTAGGAAAAAATAAGTGAGTGCAATCGATTGCACAAGCAATGTAAATCAATTGCACTGAGAAACAAAAGCAAACATTTTGAAAATTTTAAGTATTCAATCGATTGCACAAGCAGTGTAAATCGATTGCACTGAGAAATAGAAGCAAAAGATCTGAAAATTGAAGCATGCAATCGATTGCACTAATATGCAAATCGATTGCACTCAAGTGAAAAATGAATTTTAACTTTGAAAAACTTGAGTAATGATTTATAAAACATTTCTTATTCACCATTGAGTATCTATATCTTAAGATCAAAGTAAATAATATCGTTATACCTTGAAAGTTGTTAAGAGCTTTGAATTGAAGATTTTGTCCATAGATGCTTTGAGCTTGATCATAAATCTGTGCCTTCTTTGTCAATCATGGTTTGTCTTCATCAAAACAAAAGTTAATTTGAGAAGCTTTATTTTACATTCTCCCCCTTTTTTATGATGACAAATAATCTTGCTTTATGCGTTGTAGTTTCTGGAAAGAGCTTTTCTCCCCCTAAGATGCAAAACTCCCCCTATGTATGAGAAGGTTGGAATCCTTTGTATTTGTTCATCTTGGTTGGAGAGTACCTTTAAAAAATTAAGACAAGAAAAAAATACAAGCATAAAGTACCACATCTTTCTCCCCCTTTGACATTTATCAAAAAGAAGGGAAAGATGCACAAAACAAATATTAATAAAGCAATATATCGAGAAAAATTTAATTAAACAAGCAACACAAATTGTTTATTGATTACACATAAATTTAACAAACAAAACATAGAATAACAAGACAAGGACATAACAGAACATAGATTTGGCCAGAACTCTAAGGATGATGCATGTCCTGGTGGTTATAGGACCAAGAGCCTTGATTCAGAAATTGTTGTTGAAGAGGGGGTTCTGTGTAGTGTTGAGGAGGTGCAGCTGGATTATTTGGATCATATGGTGGAATGTGAAGATTAGAGTAAAGGTAAGAAAATTGTTGATTCACATCTGTGTGGAAGTCATTAATCCGGGTTGTCGTAGAATCATTGATCACATTCCATTGGTTATTGATGTTGGTGTTCATGGAAGCAAATTGTTGAGACATGAAATCCATAAGCTCTTGATTGCTTGGTCTAGAGGGAGCAGTAGGTGGAGGAGGTGCAGCTTCACCGCCTTCGACTTCTTGATCACTCCCTTCATCACCAACAACATCTTCACCAATGTAAGTGATAGTTTTTGTTTCCGGATTGTAATGCACACCCATTCTGGAGTAAACATTCTTGATGGAAATCTTATTCAGATTTGGATCCATATTCACTTTTTCAAACCAAGCAAAATCTACTCCAAATTCCTCCATAATTAAAGTAACAAAATAAGCATATGGAAGAAATTTCGATTTTGCATCGACTCTAAGCATATGCACCATTATAAGTCTTGCCCAGTTAACACTTATTCCTTTCTTTCTTGCATAAATCAGCTGCATTTCCAGGTCGGTCACAGTGCAGTGGTTTCCAGCTCTTGGAAACATAATATAGACCATAAAGTAATGAAATAGGAGATCGTCTATATAGAAGTTACCTGCACTCCAGGAGTCTCTGGATGGAATTAATCTGCCTAGACCACGAAACTGTTTGGCACGGAATTCAACTTCACTTAACCTCCCAATGCTGTAATAGAAATCCTTTTTCTGGTAGTCATCCCATGCCTCGTTTTCAGGGTCATATAGAGAACTTCCATTGTAAGGAATATGAAGAATCTCACCAACAACCTCAGGAGTTAGAGAGATACGAGTACCCAGCACATATGTCACCATTTTGCCTTTTTGTAGAGTTAAATTGCTGAAAAACACTCTTACCAAATCCAGATAATATGGACCGAACGATGTAATTAATGGTTCTAGACCATAAGGAGCTAAATCATTTTGAAAAGAGAAGCATTCTTGGGGAAAGGATGATAGCATACCATATTTAGGATTGGACATTATTTTCCTTTGAAAGTCCTTTATGAATCTGGCTTCTTGTTCTTCAGTGAGAGATGAAAGTAATGGATTAGAAGATGAATCAACCTTTTTCTTCCCTTTTTCTGAAGCTGGCACCATTCTTTTTTGTCTTAAAGCCATGGGTAAGGATTTTAGGGTTTTGAGGATTTTAGGTTTTTTTTTGAGAGAGAAAGGTGTTTGAGAGCTGAGATTTGGATATGATTTGAGTTGATAGGAATGAGTGGATTGTATTAACGTTTATTTGGCTTGGGAATTTGAGAGAGAGGAATCCTGACCAACACAATTTCTATCATAAAAGCAAGTTACAGAACGTGCAATCGATTTGCATACAGGTGCAATCGATTTGCACATAAAACAGAATCAAAATAAAACTAAAACGCACAGAGTGCAATCGATTTGCATTTATGGTGCAATCGATTTGCACTTGAAACAGAAAGGTAAGAAATAAAAATACTCAGTGAGCAATCGATTTACACTCTTTGTGCAAATCGATTTGCATCAACCAAAATTGCCCAAAAACAAATTTTTCTTAAAAAATTAAATACCACTTAACATATATTCACATATAGCATATTTAAAACATATATATAAAATCATAACAAGGATAAAAGGCACCTTATATGTCATGTTCATCAAGTATGCCAAGATCTCGTCGAATCTTGTAGAATGGTTCTCTTGCCAAAGGTTTAGTGAAGATATCGACAAGCTGATTATGAGTATCTACAAAGGTTACCTCGACATCTCCTTGAAGTACATGATCACGGAGGAAATGATGTTGTATGTATATGTGTTTAGTTCTTGAATTCATGACGGGATTGTTTGTGATGTTTATTGCACTTGTATTGTTGCACCGTAGAGGAATGCATCCTAGATCGAGTCTGTAGTCACGAAGTTGTTGTTTGAGCCACAAAATTTGAGCGTAACTACTACCCGCTGCAATATATTCAGCTTCGGCCGTGCTAAGAGCAACGCATGCTTTTTTCTTGCAGGCCCATGATACTAATGCATTACCAAGGATGTGACAAGTACCACTTGTGCTTTTTCTATCCGTTTTACAACCTGCATAATCCGCGTCAGAATAACCAACTAAGTTGCAAACACTACCTTTAGGATACCATAATCCGACATTTGTTGTTCCTTTGAGATACTTCATGATCCTCTTTACCGCCATGAGATGAGATTCCTTTGGATTAGCTTGAAAGAGAGCACATAGACAAAGACTAAACATTATGTCAGGACGGCTTGCTGTCAAATACAATAAGGAGCCAATCATACCTTGCTACTTTATACTATCGATGGAAACACCTAATTCATCTTGATCAACATATGAATCGGAACTCATTGGTGTAGACATTGCCTTACAATTATCCATGTCGAATCTTTTCAAGAGTTCCTTGCAATATTTGGATTGGTTGATGAATATGCCATCTTTTAGTTGTTTTATTTGAAGTATAAGAAAATAGTTCATTTTACCCATCATGGACATTTTAAATTCTCCTTGCATCATTGCTGAAAATTCTTCACACATTTCTTGATTTGAAAAACCGAAAATGATGTCATCAACATAGATTTGTGCTAGCAAAGTGTCATCTTTGATTTTCTTTATAAACAGAGTCTTGTCAACTTTGACTTTTTCAAAACCTTTTTCGCATAAGAAGTTGCTTAAACGATCATACCATGCCCTTGGTGCTTGTTTCAATCCATAGAGAGCTTTTCTCAATTTAAATACATGAGATGGATTCTTAAAATCTTCGAACCCCGGGGGTTGCTTAACGTAGACTTCTTCAGTGATATATCCATTCAAGAATGCGGTTTTGACATCCATTTGGAAAAGCTAAAAATTTAATGAACAAGCATAGGCAAGTAAGAGACGAATAGCTTCTAACCTTGCAACCGGAGTGAAAGTTTCTTCAAAATCTATTCCTTCTTCTTGATTGTAGCCTTGTGCTACCAACCTTGCTTTGTTCCGAACAATTATTCCATTCTCGTCAAGTTTTTTTTAAACACCCATCTTGTTCCAATAATGTGTTTGTTGCATGGCCTAGGGACAAGTTCCCAAACTTTATTCCTTTCAAATTGATTCAATTCTTCTTGCATAGCGACAATCCATTGGTCATCTCCTAAGGCTTCATCAACTTTGGAAGGTTCAATTTGAGAGACAAACGCCATGTTTAGGCAAGCATCTTTGAGATTTAATCTTGTTGACACACCTTGACTTATATCACCAATTACTTTATCGATAGGATGATCTCTATGAGTTCTCCATTCTTTTGGTAGATCATTGAGATTTGATTCTTGTTGGGGTGATTCTTCGAGTTGAATTGGTTGATCTTTGGAAGAATTTTCTTGAGGATCTTCTAGTATTTCATCATCATTATCACAAACAATATTATCCTCCTTTGAGGGGTTAGTTTCATCAAAAGATACATGCATTGATTCTTCAATTGTTAAATTTCTTTTGTTGTAGATTCTATATGCCTTACTAGAAAGAGAGTAGCCAAGAAAAATAACTTCATCGAATTTTTCATCAAACTTACCAAGGTTATCTTTGTCATTGTTTAAGACAAAGCCTTTGCATCCTAAGATGTGAAAGAAAGAAATGTTTGGTTTCCTCCCTTTGAAGAGTTCATATGGAGTTTTCTTCAAGATTGGTCTTATGTTAACTCTATTGCTAACAAAACATGTCGTGCTCACCGCATTCGCCCAAAAGTATTTTGGAAGATTTGAACCACTAAGCATTGTTCTAGCAAGTTCCACAAGAGACCTATTATTTCTTTCTACCACTCCATTTTGTTGAGGAGTCCTTGGTGCCGAGAAGTTGTGAGATATTCCATGTTCTCCATAAAATTCTTCAAATAGAGCATTTTGAAATTCTCCGCCATGATCACTTCTTATGGAGGCAATTGTTAGAGACTTCTCATTCTGAATTTGTTTAGCATACTTCTTGAACGCCTTGAATGCATCACTTTTCTGTACTAAAAAGAATGTCCAAGTATATCTAGAGAAATCGTCAACAATAACCAAAGCATATACATTACCTCCAAAACTCCTTGTTCTTGATGAACCAAATAAGTCCATATGTAACAATTGTAGTGGCCTTGTACTGGACACCACATTCTTAGATTTGAAAGTTGATTTTGTTTGTTTCCCCTTTTGACAAGCATCGCAGAGTCTATCTGTGACGAAATTTATCTTAGGCAATCCAATGACAATATCATGCTTAATTAGTTTATTCAAGTGTTCCATGTGAATATGAGCAATTCTTTTGTGCCACAGCCATGAATCATTGTTGTTCGCCATGAGACATTTAACCTTCAAAGATGGATCATCAAGGGAAATCATGAATATATTATTTATTCTTTTACCTTTAAGTATAACCTCATGTGTGACTTCATCTTCTATCAAGCATTCATCCTTGGTGAACTTGATCTTGAAGCCTTTGTCACAAAGTTGGCTAATACTAAGAAGATTGTGCTTTAGTCCTTCAACATAAAGAACATCTTCAATGGATGTGAAAGGTGGAGCACCAACTTTGCCTTTGCCAAGGATTCTTCCCTTATTATTGTCTCCATAAGTGACAAAACCTTTGGCCTTTAGCACTAGATTTGAAGATTGGTTTATATCTCCTGTCATATGCTTTGAACAACCACTATCAAGATACCAAAGATTTCATGTGGTATTCAAGCATACCTGCAAAACAAATTAGGCTTTGTTAGGTACCCAAGTTGCTTTGGGTCCTTCATAATTAGTGTCTTTCTTTACCCACACATAATGCCCACTTGCCACACTAAAGTTTCTAACATAGCAAGCATTAGGTGTATGGCCTTTAATGCCACAATAAAAACAAGTAGGTTCAAAGTTACTTCTATATCTAGAAGGATAAGATTTCTTCTTAGGAAATGTTTTCTTTTTAGGATAGTGGTGAACTATTTTAGGTTTGTTCACTTTCTCTTTGGATGATTGATCACTAGCCTTAACAAAGATAGTTTTATTAGAACTTGGTTTTGAAAACTTTGAATATCCAAGTCCACTTTTATCATTGGAGTATCTTTGTTGGCTAAGAACACCTTCCAATCCAATTTGGCCTTTTTCATATCTTTCAATGACTCTTTTTAATTGGACAATTTGGAAAGAGAGTGATTCATAATTTTTGCATACAAAATTATGTTTTTGTTCATCACTTGATTTTTGTTTTTCTTCTTTGAAATATTTTTCCATAGATTCACATTTTTCTTCTAATGGTGAAAATTGTTTCTTTTGTGATGAAATTGTTTTATACAGAATTTTGCATTCATTTAATAGTTCATCTATAGCACCTTGTGCATCACTATCAAAAAGAAAAAATTCATTACTAACCTCATTGTCTTCATCATTGGAGTGGTGTGAGGCCATCAACGCTAGATTTTCACTTTCATCACTATCGGAATTGGATGAGGAACTTATTTCATTATCCTCCCATTCAACATAAGCCTTTTTGTTCTTGAATCCATTTTTGCTTTTGAATCCACCTTTCTTCGAGAGTTTTGGATAATCCGGCTTGATATGACCTTGCTTACCACATTCATAACATGTGATTTCTTGTGTTGATGTGGAAGCTTCCTTTTTCTTAAATTGTTTCTTACCTTTTGAATGAGAAAAGGGTTTGTCATTTCTACCAAAGAACTTACCAAGCCTTTTAACAAGAAGCATGAAATTTTCACCTTCTTCCGGATTATCTTCCTTTTCAACTTCCTTGGAATCTATCTTCAAAGAAATATTCTTGGATTTCTTCTCTTGATTTTCATGCTTTTCAAGTCTTCCGAGTTCCGTTTCATATTCTTGAAGTTTTCCAAACAACGTTGCGGACGTCATGGAGGAGAGACTTTTCTTTTTTGAAATTGCCATTACCTTTGGTTGCCATTCCCTAGTTAAGGACCTAAGTACTTCCAGATTTAGTTCATCTTTCATCAAAGTTTTACCAAGAGCAATTAGATGATTTGTCAAGTGCACAAATCTCTTTTGAAGGTCAAGAATGGTTTCTCTGGGCTGCATTCGAAATAATTCGTATTCTTGACTCAGGGTATTTAGTCTTGATCTTTTTACTTCAATCGTTCCTTTATGAGTTTGTACCAAGGTATCCCATATTTCTTTTGATGTCTTTCATGCCGAGACACGGAAGAATTCATCCATGCTAAGTGCACCTTGAAGAAGGTTTATTGCCTTTTTATCATAGAGAACTTTCTTCTTATCATCATCGTCCCATATAGTTTTAGGCTTTGATGAGCCAACACCATTGATTACCGTTATAGGGATAAATGGACCATTCTCGACGGTATCTCATATTTCTTCTCCTTGTGCTTTTAGATGTGCCTTCATGCGTATTTTCCAGAAGTCGAAATATTCACCACAAAATAAAGGAGGCTTGTTGTTACTACCACCATCTCTGAAAACGGGATTTTGATCTACGGAAGCCATTCTGGATCTTTTAGGAATAAGTTACCCATAACCTGCTCTGATACCAATTGTAAGTACGAAGTGCACCTAAGAGGGGGGGGGGGATGGATTAGGTACTTTAAAAAATTCTGGTTTTAGTAATGATGGATATTATTTTTTTGGTTAATGGTCAGTTTAGGAAAGAGTAAAGTGCAAAAAAATAAAGAGACACGGGAGATATATCCTGGTTCCCCTCATAGTCCGAGAGTACTCCAGTCCCCTTTCAACATGAAAGAGATTTCCTTATTGTGGCAAACTTAAAGAAAAACTACCAAAAACCCAAGAACAATCCTCTTGGACCAAGAACAATCCTCTTGGATTTTCACTTTGTCAACTATGAGAACAATCCTCTTGGATTTTCACTTTGTAAACTATGAGAACAATCCTCTCAAAGTGACTACACTTGTATCCAACAATCCTGGAAAGACAAGATTTAGAAAACACTTAAACTTATTTCCAACAATCCTGGAAAAATAAGTAAGTAACTATCAATATTTGATTTTGAGCGAGTTGAGTAGTATTATTCACTTAGAGTGATTTAACAATGAATGATCTTCTCTTACAATAATAATATTGTACAATGACTCAAGATATAATTGCTCAAAGTTTTCTGTTTAACAATGTATGAAAATGTGCAGAAAACTTATATGTGAAAGTGAAGAAATGCTTGAGTTTGTATTTTGAAAATTCAGGAAATATATTTGGAAGAGGTGTTGAAAATGATTTTGAAAATGAATATTTATATGTTCATAATACCCTTTTGAAACATCATAGAGTTCTGAAAATGAATCATGAAAAAATGCCAAGATTGAGTCAAAGGTTTCAATGAAAAGGTATTATGAACAGGCATGTGAAAAGCTGCTATTTTTCAAAATCATGTAGCATGCAATAGATTCCACCCTTTGTGTAAATCGATTTCACAGGATTTCAACAGCTATATTTTCAAAAGTTTTAAGTGTGCAATCGATTGCACAAGCAATGTAAATCTATTGCATGTAAAGTCAGTAGCAAAAAATAAGTGAGTGAAATTGATTACACAAGCAATGTAAATCAATTGCACTGAGAAACAAAAGCAAACATTTTGAAAATTTTAAGTATGCAATCGATTGCACAAGCAATGTAAATCGATTGCACTGAGAAACAGAAGCAAAATATCTGAAAATTAAAGCATGCAATCGATTGCACTAATATGCAAATCGATTGCACTCAAGTGAAAAATAAATTTTAACTTTGAAAAACCTGAGTAATGATTTATAAAACATTTATTATTCAGCATTGAGCATCTATATCTTAAGATCAAAGTAAATAATATCGTTATACCTTGAATGTTGTTAAGAGCTTTAAATTGAAGATTTTGTCTGTAGATGCTTTGAGCTTGATCATAAATCTTTGCTTTCTTCGTCAATCATGGTTTGTCTTCATCCAAACAAAAGCTCATTTGAGAAGCTTGATTTTACAAAATTTTGAGTGGAAGCTCATGTAATTTTGAAGAATATTATAGGTCATTTTGAGGTTCCATACTTAGAAATTTTTCTAAGTACATATATCAGTTTGTTTTTCACGATTTCAAGAGGACATAACTTCCAGCTCAATTATCCAAATGGATTATTTCTTGGCACATTGTAAAAATTGTGACCTCATATTTCAAATGCTTCAATAATAATCCCATAAATGTCCCTGAGTAGTGAGTTATGCATTGTTGAAGTTGGCTCCATGGAATCCATTTTTTCCTCGAGTCAGAATTTTACCATGAGTAAACTTGTATTACAGGTCGAATTACTTAAAGTTTAGTTACTAAACATGTTTAACTAATTTCCCAGATGCATTTTGATAAGAATTACACTTGGTATGAGGTCGTTTTGATGCATTTCAAGTCACACATTTGGCATGACCACAGTTGGCTTGGTTTGCACGATTTTCTCACAATTCCTCTCATTTCTCATCATCATTCCCTTCAATATAAATAGAGGATGATATTTCATTTATTTCCCAAGCTTTAGAGAGCCAAAAAACCTCTGTTGAACTTCCTCGAAATCTCTCAATTCTATAACTTCAAATTTGGTTTTAAAACATTTTTCAATCCAATTTCTTTGCTTATTTTTCATCCTTGAACTCCACTGAAGTTAACAGAAGAAGAACCAAGCCTAGAAGTGTCTTAAATCGTGCTAGCCAAGTCAAGTTTCAGAGCTTTGAAGTTGAGCTTCAACAGGTAGATTCCTCCATAAATTCTCTCCAAATTTGTTATTACAATGTAGCTCTCATGACTTTGATACTCATCGTATCGTTAGTTTTTAAACTGGAAGTGAGTTTTGCTCATGAATTTTCAAATCCCTTATCCATTGTTTCCTTCTAGTTTTTTCCAAATCAACTGAGCTGTAGTTTAACGAAATTTTTCACGAGGGTGAGGTTAGGATCGTCTGGAAGAGATGAATCCAATAATACATGTTTGAGCTTCTAACAATTCCGATTGAAGAATCTCATAAAAACCCAACACGCAAAGGTCTGGAGGTTAAAGACGACCTACGTGTCGTTCTTCAACCAATGATTACGTGACATTTGTTTTAATTTCATTGGCTTGTGTTTTAGTGATTTTGTATATTTTTCAATAAGGTCCATAACATGCACAGTGCGGTAGGTCCCTCAGATATGCTTACTAATGCATTTGACATTGATCAAATGGTACACATTATTTTGGTTTTATTTTTATTTTCTGATTTTATATTTAATTGTTTTAAACTTCAAAAATTCATAAAAATATCATTTCAACTTCTAAAATTATGAAAAAATTCTCAAAAGTACTTTTGATTTTCTCTTTCTGATTTTTATATTTTCATAATTTTATTTTGTGATTTGGTATTTTTAATGATTTTTCACTTTATTTGACTTATTTTAATTGTTTAAAAAAATACTTTTCTTGATTTTTAAATTCTGAAAAAATTATGGAAGAATCGAATAACCTCTTGATAAATATTGGTGACCTCATTTTATTATTTTTTATTTTTTTATTTTTTATTTTATTATTTTATACAAATTTTTGTTTATTTTTCTTATTTCTTTAAATTGTAAAAAATAGTTTCTGAATTAAAAAAATTTTGAATTTTTTTTTCAAAACTTGTTGAGTCATGTTTGACTTCTGATTTTTTTTATAGAATTTTATTTTATGTTTCAATAGGTTTTGTGTATTTTTACCAATTATTTCCATTTTATTAATCATTTAAATATTATTTTATTAAATATATTTCATTATTTTTGTTTGGACCTGATTTGAGTATTATTTTGGGACAAGTTCCTCAACCTCATTGGATCTTGGATGTTGATATGTTAAAATGATGAATGATGTTGATGATATTTGAAACCCTAATTTCATCTGACACATCTCATCCCTCTTCATCTTATCCCTTTCTTGTTTTTACTTGTGCTACATGTTTTTGGAGAATGACTATATATCATTTCTCTAACATGTTAGTACATAGATTGTTATTGACTAACCTCAAAATAGGTGTGACTTCTACATAAGTCCAATTACAATTTCTTAACATAATGCTAAATTTGTCCTGATTCAAAAAATGATCATTTGTGGCCTAAACATATGTTTGACAGCCCAAGTATGTTTAATTTGAAACCTTTGATCTACTATCTTTGAAGTTCATTGTTAGGTGGCTTTAATTTTATCAATCCTCTAATGAACTTCATGAACTTTGGTCTAAGTGAATCATTTTAACATCGTTGATCATATGTTGTTTCCTTGAGTACTTGAAACGAATGATATACTTGACAAAAAGAAAATGAGACTTGTTGTTGAGAAGCTTTAATTTTATCAATCTTCTAATGATTTCTCAAATTTAAGATTCAAGATGGTCATTTAACTAACATTCTAACTTCTAATTCACTAACAATTAACTTTACTTTATGCCTTTACTTCATGCCTTTACTTTATGCCTTTATTTTGTCCCTTTATTTTTATGTACCATTTATTTTATCATTTATATTCCATGCTATTTTTCTTTTGCTCACTTGAGCATTTATCCTTATGTCATTTTATCTTTGCTCACCTGAGCTTTATTTTCTTTTTGTTAACACCTAATGACTAATTTGAACATTAAAAACCTTAAGGTTACTCGAACTATTTAGTTACTATCCTTGGCATTATGGAGTTATGGACCTCTTGGACTTAGGATTAGAAGTCTTGATACTCTGAGACCTTGTGACTTTGTTGTTATTTTGTCTGAAGTTCTTGGAGTTTACCCCAAGACATTAGGTTGATTTTCTTTGTGTGCAAGTTATTCTAGTTATATGCTTTGTCTATGATTGAGAATTCCTCTGTATACAACTGTTACTCTGTCCCAATTTTTATGAAGACTTAATTCATCTGAAGCTTGGTATTTCTCAGAGGTTTAGTATTTTTCTTGCTTGCTTGGTTTCAATCTAAAGGATATGTATTCTACATTGACTTCATATGTCAAGTGTTGGCTTCTTGTTGGTTATATCGTTCTTTTCCTTGGCTTTTACCTTATGCTTTAGGATATTCCCTTCATATCCTCCTATCTTCTTTAATTTCAAAAATCTTCTCCCTTCTTTTAAAAACTCTTCTTGTTTTCTAACTTGATCTTCTTTCATAATAAGCTTGGACTTAGGTCCATGCATTTTCAAAAATATTTCTTAAATAAAAAATTAATCAATTTAACCATACTTTGACATCTTTCTCAAGACTAAAAGTCAATTAACCTCATTTAAACCATTTTGCCATATTTATTCTTGTAGTGATGTGAGCTACTATACTTCTACGATATATAGTGAAGTGAGATATTCCACTTAGGTGTTGAGTGAGGCTTTGTTGATTTTAAAATCTAAGTTATATCCTCGAATTTGAGATGATGAAAATTCTCCTTTCTCATGATTGTGGGTAGTAAGTATGTTCTTTCACTTGGATATGACGATGATGTCTCTTCTCTTAAAATTAACCAACACATATGTGTTTTAAAATTTTTGAGGTGAACTACGAGTACCCTGATTTCCTATTGCACATAAGGTGGTACGTAGGTGTTGTACCCAAAAATTTTCCCTCCCACTTTTACTCAAGGCAAGCTCTTAGAGATTCTCAATTGCTCAAGGATGATCAAGAATTGACCAGACAAATTCTCCTCCTAAGCAATGAACCTCTAACTAGGGTTTCACTTTTCATCAAGATGTGTGAGTTCTAAAGGTCTCAAATGTTTTCCATTGTCCTAATATGCCTTCAATATTGTCCATGACAAATTTCATGCCTTCCATTACAAGTTTGCTCAGTCAATTGCCCAAATGCTTGAAAATCAACTGTGTTAGGTCAAAAGTCAACTGTGGCCTATATATAGTCAAACTTTAAGATTTTTTGTCAACATCAACATTTTGAAGTAATATCCATCATTTGATCAAGGGTTTATCATGATTCCTCAAGAAATGCTCCTAATTCATCAAAAGTCACGAATTGCTAAATTAGGGTTTCTTAGGAAAAGTCAACTAAACTTTGACCAGGCATAACTTTCACATACTTCATCCATTTCCCCCCAACAAAATATCATTTTAAAGAGGAACCAATTAGCTACAAGTTATATTCAGACCTCAAGTCCAAGAAATGCACCATTTGAAATATACAAGCTCATACATTACATGTCATTTTCAGAAAGTCAACAAAAGTCACTTTTTGCCAAGACCTTTTACCTCAAGATAAAATCTTCAAATACAAAATTGATCAAAAGAGGGATTGCAGTAGACATCCTTGGATTTCCAAAAAGTCTAAGATCATCATCATGAGATAAAAATTGAGCAAGTTATGGCTTTTCCAAGTTGGGAAAAGTTGGGAAATTTCAAGAATTATGCATTGAGCAAACTTGAAGTTTTAGGTCAATGGCTTAATTTCTTGGACTTCAAGCATATTAATAAGCTTATAGAGGACCTCTAAAGTAATTCTTACCATGCCTTACATCTTCTACCTATTTTTTACATATTTATTTTATTTTATTCAAATAAATATAAAATGAAATGTATAAAATAATTGGAAATGGGCTTTGAGCATTTAGGCTGATGTTTTGGACAACTTAGAGGCCCAAAAATTCGTGCAAGCATGTCCAGGTTCATAGAAAATTCATAAATGGACAAGAAACCATGTCTTTGGCAAAGTTTCAAAGTGCTATTCATGGCCTTAAAACACCAACTTAATGGCTGTTTATTCCTTTGCCCTCTTGTCCCCTCCATCCCCTCTATATAAGGAGCACACTAGCAAGCTTCAAACACGCTGAACACAACCTAGAGAGAACATTACCAAATTGCAAAAAAATTCTTAAAGTTGTTGTTGGCTCCTAAATTCGACACCCTTGTTTCATTAATGTCAGCCATTAAAGCTGAAGGATGTTTTCGACCAGCTAGGTCCGTCGAAATGCCCATCGAAAGATGGCAATGTACTTAGAAGATTTCTTCCAAAGGAGAAGTTGGTTGCCTTCGACGTCGAAGGTGTCTCTCGTCGAAGATGCTTCTCGACGAAGGTGTTCGATGGTTCAGAGTGGAACGGTTTGAAATTCAAGCGTTTGGAGGGAAAACGGTTTCCAGCGGTTACCAAGTGCAACGTGCAGAGATCTGGAGCGTCGAACGTTGAGAACGTGCCAAGTGGGATCATCTCGAAGCAGTGTAACTGCCCGACGGTTACTTGGGATGTTTTAGTATAAATAGTAGTAGTTCACGCAGTTTCTCGCGTGTGTTCACAATTATATACAAAGTCACTCATATAGATTCGAGTACCCAGCGTGTGAGAAAGAATTGTTGAGAAATGTATGTGTGAAACACCAACTTTATTAATCAAAGTCATTTACTTTTTCCAGAAACTTTACTTGCTTTCTTCTTTACTTTTCTGTCGAAGCCCCTTTATTTAAAGCCTTTATTTATTTTACCAAGCCTATTTCTTCATGCAATTTACTTGAAGCTTCTTTATTTTATTGTCATTTAATCATTATCCAATTCAACCAAAACCTCAAAATCAACCTATGTCCTAGGATCAATCTGATCGATCCTGCGAGTAACCAAATAAGTAACCATTTGGAGGATAAGCGGTTGTTTACCAATAACCACGGTAAACAAATTGGCACACCCGGTGGGACTGTGTGTTGATTGTTGAAAATAATCTCATCTTTTCGAGGAGTGTTGCATGTTATTGAGAAGTGGTAGAATATACACTAACGATACCAATACTGCCAGAAGAAGGGAAGAGATGGCGAATCCGCCAAACAATAACGAAATCCCACAAACGAATGTGGGAGCAATGGTTATCCCGACCGTAAGTGAAGCGATAACTGCTGGTTCGACACCAGCAGTAACGGTCACAGCAACAGGGCCATTACCTCCGTTCACAGGCCCCAGAGTGCCTTTGGGAACTCCCCCACCAAGGGGAAATTTAGGCACAAGGCCTTTTGTTCCCCCAGGATTTATGACAGGCGGTCATAATCGAGAACCACTCTATGGCATGCCAACTTCTGACTTGGCTAGCCTGACGAATGCTGCGTCCACTTTTTCAGACCCTTTAGTGAGTGCCTCTTCGCCACTCCAAGGTTCTGGAGTATGTATGGCGAATAGAAATAGGACCCAACTCTTAGGAGGAACGTCCCAAGTAGCCCATGGCCTTACAAATGCCTCGACAGCAGTCTTGAGGCAACAAATGGACGAAAGCAACCATGATATGGTGCAAATGTTGGCACAAACTTTAAGTACAGTGCTGAACCCTCTAATACAAAACACTACTCAATCGAATCAGCAGATGACAGCGCAAATGACGCGTTTGGCTGATTTCTTTGGAGTACCCCAACCTATTCGACAGCCCCAAAGGGCGCAAATAAGGGGAAACCAGGGTATATTCTTAGAGGAAGAAACCACCATCAACCAAGTCCAACAGCCTGTCGAAGAAAACCTTGGGGCACGATTGGAGAAACCTGTCGAGGAACCTAGGGTAATAACCCCAGAGGTAAGGTTAGTTAACAGAAACCAAAATGCTGACGAAGTAGTTCAGCATATCCAATACCAAAACATGGGTTTGGAAAATAATCTGGCAACCATGATCGAAAGGATCATGACTCAAAATGGGATGAACATGGGCTTTCGAAGGCCCAACTTTACATCCCCATTGTCAAAATACGTGTTACAAATAGACTTACCTCCTAGATGCAAAGTCCCCAAATTCACTAAGTTCTCTGGGGACACGACAGAATCTACTGTCGAGCATGTGGCGAGATACTTGATCGAAGCAGGAGATATTTCAAATAACGAAAACCTGAGAATTAAGTATTTCCCAAGTTCTTTAACGAAGAACGCTTTTACTTGGTTTACAACTCTCCCCCCCAATTCGATCCATCATTGGACCCAGTTGGAAAGATTGTTCCATGAACAATTCTACATGGGGCAAACCAAGATAAGCCTGAAAGAACTGGCCAGTGTAAAGAGACGTTTCACTGAACCTATAGACGAATATCTAAATAGGTTTAGGTTGCTCAAGGCGAGATGTTTTACACAAGTGCCGGAACATGAGTTAGTCGAAATAGCCGCTGGTGGTTTAGATTATTCCATTAGGAAGAAGTTAGACACCCAATACCTGAGAGACATGGCCCAACTGGCCGATAGAGTTCGACAGGTAGAACGCCTCAAAGCTGAAAAAGCAAAGGCAACGAAAACTCACAAGAGATAGAGGATAGCGTATGTTGATATGGATGACGAAGATCCAGAATCCTTCGACGATACTATAACTGTCGAAGAAGGAGAAGTCGATTTAGCGGAACTAAAACAAGGGCCACCATACTCTTGCAAACTGTTAGTCCCCTCAAGTGGAAAAAATCCCATTGGTCCAGAAAGGACCAACGATAGGTTCCCCAAAAAGACTTATAGTTTTGACATCACAAAATGTGATGAAATATTTGACTTGCTTGTAAAAGATGGCCAAATGATAGTACCCCCAGGGGTAAAAGTGCCTCCTCTTGATCAAAGAAAGAAGAGAGGCTTTTGCAAATATCATAATTTTTTGGGCCATAAAACTTCTCAATGTTTTCTTTTCAGGAATCTTGTGCAAGACGCTATCGAAGAAGGGAGGTTGAAGTTTGCTGACAAGACCCCCATGGCTGTCGACTCAAATCCGTTGCAGGCTGAGGCCCACTACGCTGAGCCTTCTGAGGTGAACGTGATCGAGGCATCCAGGAGCCAGTCGAAGAGGCCAGGAATCACAATGGTCGAAGTCTCAAAGGACCATATCAACATGCCAATCTTTGGAAGTTTTTCTGGGAATTTATCCAGAAAGACAATTGAAGCAGTTCAGAAAGCGGTCGAAAGCCCAAAGCTGGAGACCGTTGAAGCACAAAAAACTGGACCAAAACCCAGTTCTCACTTGGCCACAGTTCAAGGCCAGACGGAGAATTTGGAGATACAAATGAAGCAGTTGACTCTTGCCAACAAAGATGCAATGAATGTCAACATGGTCGAACTCTCTGACCCAAAAGCATCAGAAGAGGCCATGAGGCAAGAACAAGCTAATAAGACTACTTTCCCTCGGGAAAATGAAAATCTGGCAGATTTCCTGCAAAGATGCCAGAAAAAGAAATCAGAGGTGATGCTGTGTCCAAGATGCAGTTCGATCTTTGACAAAAAAGCTGCTGAGCATATTCAAGGCGTAAGAGCAGCAAATAAGAGAAGGGAAAATGTTGATCTTCGACATGACCCCAGAAGAGCCTCCCAAAGAGGTTCAAACCAAGAAAAGAGGCCATTGACTTTCAGGCCTCCGACAAATGTGCCGGTAGATACCTGGTACAAAACATCTGGTTGAAAGAGGCCAAGTAAGGAGAGATGGCACTCTTTTGACGTGCCAAGGGGTTCATCTTTAACACAAAAGAAAGAGCCTCAAGTTGCTGCACCTAAAGTTGCACAAGTGTCAAGCAACTACAAAGGGAAAAATCCCATGTCTCGATCTCAATGGAGGAGATACCAAAGGAGACGAAAAGCTGAGAGGGAGGCTGCCAATGAACCAAAGGCAGAAACCAGTTCAAATGTTCCTCTAAGGAAGCAAAGGAAACCTCTAGAAAGAGAGCCAATAACCAACAGGCTAGTTTGGCCTAACCAAGGTGAAATTGAAGACGAAGATGGTTCTGAGTCTGATGATACTTTGGACATAATGGTGAATATAGTCTCAGTGCTGCCCAGAGAATTCAACCGACAGGTGGAGGTCGAAGCAAGTGACTGGGAAGTAGAGCAAGAAATGGCCAAACATAGGCCAGTGTGCTATTTCGTCATGGACAATGGCACTACTGAGGAACAAAATGGATTCTTCGAACCACCTACAGAGGCGATGAAAAATCACCTCAAGCCTTTATTTATAAGGGCTAAACTCGAAGAAACTACAGTGAATAAAATCTTGGTGGATTGTGGGGCAACCATCAACATTATTCCTCACTCTATGCTAAGGAAAATTGGCAAAAGGGATGAGGACATTAAGCCTCACAACATGGTCCTGTCGAACTATGAGGGCGGCATAGGGACCACTATGGGAGTGATCCAACTAGATATTAAGGTAGGATCTATCCTTCGACCAACAATGTTTATGGTCATATCGGCCAAACCTAACTACAATCTTTTGTTGGGCCATGAATGGATTCATGGTGTTGGAGTTGTGCCATCATCAATGCACCAGAGGCTGCTGCTATGGCGTCCAGATGGGATGGTCGAAAACATAGAGGCAGATCAAAGCTCTTACCTGGGCGAAGTGAATCACCTAGGGCTGGCAGATTTCGACAAGAACTTGGCTCACATAGGGCCATGTCCAACACCTGACTTCGACTTGGCGCCAGCGCCAAACACTTTTTGTTCCCTATACCTGCATCCTGAGCATGGTTTCCAATGGGACAGAGAAGACTTGTCCCACATAGACTTCAGTGGGTTAACTGATATCCAACCAACTGGTTGGGGAAGTGAATTCAGTGATAATGACTGAGTTACAATCATTGAAGCGAATTTCGGCTTATGTAGCCGAAACAAAGATGATAACGGCTCTCGAAGCCGAAGTAAAGTACATGGCCACACAGGCCAATGATCAACAGTTATCTGCTGCAGGTCTAGGAAAGGATTTCGATCCAGAACCCCCTGATATCATGCCTGAAGGAACGCAGGAACAGAGGCTCGACGCCATCTATGACGATGAGCCTTTGGGCTTCGAAAAGGACCCCTTGGCGAACAACATTAAAATGTTAACGCAAGATCCTTTAGAAGAAATCAACTTAGGCGAAGGGTCAGAGAAAAAGCCAACTTACATCAGCGCCAAAATTGACCCAGAACTCAGGTTGGAAGTAATCCAATTGTTGAAAGAGTTCAAGGACTGTTTCGCATGGGATTACGACGAAATGCCTGGTCTCGACAGAGGATTGGTAGAACTTTAGTTGCCAATCAAACCTGGGAAGAAGCCAATCAAGCAAAGTCCAAGACGCTTCGCCCCAGAAATACTGTCGAAGATAAAAACGGAAGTCGAAAGACTGCTGAAGTGCAAATTCATACGCGTTACAAGGTATGTCGAATGGATTGCAAACATTGTGCCAGTAATTAAGAAAAATGGTACATTAAGGGTGTGCATAGATTTTAGAGATTTGAATGCTGCTACACCCAAAGATGAATATCCTATGCCTGTGGCGGAAATGCTAGTCGATTATGCCGCTGGCTATGAATACCTGAGTATGCTCGATGGTTATTCAGGATATAATCAAATATTCATTGCTGAAGAGGATGTGTCGAAAACAGCTTTTCGATGCCCTGGGGCTCTAGGCACTTACGAATGGGTAGTGATGCCTTTTGGCCTAAAGAACGCTGGGGCAACATACCAGCGAGCAATGAATTCTATCTTCCATGATTTTATTAACACTTTTATGCAAGTATATATTGATGACATTGTTATAAAATCTGTTTCCAGGAAGAATCATATTGACCACCTTCGACAATCATTCGAAAGAATGAGAGAACATGGTCTGAAGATGAACCCTTTGAAGTGTGCATTCTGTGTGAAAGCTGGAGATTTCTTGGGCTTCGTTGTCCACAAGAAAGGAATCGAAATCAACCAGAACAAGACGAAGGCTATTCTGGAAGCGAAAGCGCCATCGAATAAGAAGGAACTGCAATCTCTGTTAGGCAAGATAAATTTCTTAAGGAGATTTATATCTAACCTAAGTGGGAAAGCTCAGGCCTTTTCACCCTTACTCCGACTGAATAAAGAGGGGTTCGAATGGGGGCAAGAGCAACAAGAAGCCTTCGACAAAATCAAAGGGTACCTCACTAAGCCACCTATTTTGGTTCCTCCTTGTAGCAATAAGAGTATGAGATTGTACATAGCTGCATCCGACAAAACTTTGGGAAGCATGTTAGCCCAAGAAGATGAGAATGGAGTCGAAAGACCCATTTACTATCTTAGTAGAGTTTTGAACGATGCAGAAACTAGATATAGCGAAGTTGAAAAGTTGTGTCTATGTCTGTATTTCTCTTGTACAAAACTCAAGCAATATATAAAACCAGTTGATGTGTATGTTTCGTCTCATTTTGATGTTTTCAAGTACATGTTGTCGAAACCTATCTTGCACAGTCGAATTGGCAAGTGGGCACTAGCATTAACTGAATACTCCTTGACCTTTATGCCTCTTAAGGCGGTGAAAGGACAAGTGGTTGCAGACTTTATAGTCGATCACTCAATTCAAGTTGAGGATATTAATTATGTGGAGATAGAACCTTGGAAATTCTACTTCGATGGTTCCAGCCATAAAGATGGAACGGGAGTAGGAGTCTTGATCATTTCTCCAGAAAAAATTCCAACAACATTCAAGTACAAGATATCAGGTTCTTGTTCGAACAATGAGGCTGAGTATGAAGCTCTAATTACTGGCCTTGAAATATTGTTGGAATTGGGGGCAACTCGAGTCGAAATAATGGGAGACTCAGAGTTAGTCATTAAGCAAGTCACAAAAGAATATAAATGCATAAGAGAAAATCTCATTATGTACTTTGTGATAGCAAATCGTTTATTGAAAAAATTTGAAATGGTCAATATTCGACACATACCCAGATTGGAAAATCAAATAGCCAACGACTTGGCACAAATTGCATCTGGGTACAAGATTTCAAAAACGAGATTACAAAGAGCAATCGAAGTTCGAGAAAAGATAAAAGCGACTTGTCTATCACCAACAGACTTGGAATCGACAAGACTAGGATATGCTGATCAAAGTAACTTCGAAATTTCGTTCATAGATAATTTGTCAGAACAAGATTGAAGGAAGCCCATTGTGGATTATCTTCAAAATCCAGGAGTTTCGACAGAACGAAAAACAAAGTACAGGGTGTTGAGTTATGTACTCATGGGTAATGAGTTATTCAAGAAGACGCCTGAAGGGGTATTGCTAAAATGTTTAAGTGAAACTGAGGCATACATAGCCCTTTCGACTACGCACGCTGGAACATGTGGGGCTCACCAAGTAGGCCATAAGATGAAATGGTTGTTGTTTCGACAAGGACTATACTGGCCCACTATGCTGAAAGATTGTGTCGAGTTCGCTAAAGGTTGCCAAGAATGTCAAGTCCATACAGGCATCCAACATGTACCAGCAAGCGAACTTCACTCGATAGTGAAACCTTGGCCCTTTAGAGGATGGGCGTTGGACCTCATTGGAGAGATTCGACCAGCATCATCAAAGAGTCAGAAGTATATATTGGTAGGCATTGATTATTTTACTAAGTGGATCGAAGCTATCCCTTTAGTCAATGTAGACCAAGAAAATGTCATTGAATTTATTCAAAAGAACATTATCTTTAGGTATGGAATCCCTGAGACTATAACTACTGATCAAGGATCAGTTTTCACTGGTCGAAAGATGCAGGAATTCGCTCAGGAAACAGGTTTTAAACTCCTAACATCAATGCCTTATTATGCACAGGCAAATGGTCAAGTCGAAGCAGCGAACAAAGTAGTGATTGGCTTGATAAAAAAGCATGTTGGGAAGAAGCCAAAAAACTGGCATAAGACGTTAGACCATATTTTGTGGGCTTGTCGAACGTCCCCAAAAGAAGCCATAGGTACAACACCATATAGGCTAACCTTTGGCCATGACGCAGTGTTGCCAGCAGAAATTTGTCTTCAATCTGCAAGGGTTCAGAGACATTATGATATTCCCTCTGAAATTTATTGGGATATGATGTTAGACGAACTAGTGGATTTAGACGAAGAAAGATTGCGCGCTCTTGACCTACTCAGGCTTCAGAAGAAAAGAGTGGAAGACTCTTATAATAGAAAGGTGAAACCTAAGGTATTTTTGCCTGAAGAACTAGTTTGGAAGGTGATTCTTCCCATGGATCGAAGGGATCGAAGCATGGGAAAATGGTCACCCAAATGGGAAGGACCATTCAGAGTTATCCAGACTTTTTCTGGTGGAGCCTATGAAGTCGAAGAGCTAGGTGAAGATAAAAGGCTCTTGAGAGTAAATGGTAAATATTTGAAAAAGTACAAACCTATACTCCAAGAGATAAAGATAAAATAACAAGTAACGACTAAATTAACCATAAAAAAGCCAAAATGGAAAATTTTTATAAATTAGCCAAAATGGCAATGTTGTCGAGTACATATTACAAAATATGGTTAAAAGGCTGAATCAATCAGAAGGGGATGGAGTCCTTGAGTCGAAGGTATTTGGTTTGCTGCAGCTCCAATCTTTTGTTGCACAAGGCATTCGCCTGCGCAAGCTTGGCAATTTGATCGTCGAAGCCTTGGGCTTTCTCAGCAAATTCTAGGCCTTGTGTGATTTCAGCTTGGCTTTCGGTGTCTGGAACAGTCGAGAGAAGTTCCTCCCTGCGCTTAGTATTGGCATTTATCTTAGCCTCTATTTCTTCGATCTGCGCCTTGAGGGAAGCGTTCTCTCGATCGATGGCATCAACTTCTTCTTGTTTAGATGCTTTTTGCTTCGACAACTCTGCAATTCGAGAAGTTGTCTCTGCTACAGCAGTCCATGCAGAAGAGCTTTTGCCATATAACACTTCAAGCTGGCTATTAAAGCCCCTTTGTCGCCGATAATCTGCTGAGACTTGATCAATAATGGAGTGTAACTCCATGATAAAGCCTGAAACTTCTGGAGGCACAGCTAACAAGTCTACGGCATTCAAAACATCCCTCAAGTATGATGGAGCAGTAGGGTCCCCCTCCAAAGCTTTCATCAAGTCCTTCTTGAAAAACTGAGCCTTAACCTTCGTCAAAGCCTCATCGAGAGGAGAAGTTTCAGTAGACTTCCCTGACAGAGTAGGAACCTCCTGACTGGCATCAGACGAACTTTTGCTCTCGATGATGGCGTTCAGATAGCTAACAGGATCAGTTTGTTTCAAGAGTTCTAAGTCCTCTTTCGACCTGTGCTTTGTTGAGGTAACAGCCTTTGCAACAACATTGTCTTGGGTTTGAGGCTGTTGAGTAGCATTTGCCTCGACTTGACTTTCTTCGACTCGGACTGCGGCAGTACCAGCGTCATCATGGTTCCCTTCGCCAGCGTCATCTTGGTTCCCTTCGCCAGCGGCACCTTGATCCTCTTCGCCAGCGTTGCCATGGTCCCCTTCGTCACGATTCTCTTCCGACAGATCCACCACCTGAACCTCTTTTGGCTGTTGCTCTTCTGTTTGTGGATCTTCTGCTGGTTTTTCTGCTGTCTCAGCATTGGCCTCATTTATTTCAGTATGGGCTTCATCGTTCGCCAAGTCTTTTTCTTGTGGCCTGCTGAGTTCAGCAGACTCCAATGTTTCAGAAGTCCTTGGCGCTGAGCTTTCGGTGGTGTCCTGAAAAGGGAAGAAGAAGAATCTTCTAAATTCGAAAGAGACATAGTCGAACGTAGGTATCGACACCTGAGTTACAAAGGGATCAAAGAAATTACCTGTAAAGCAGCTTCAGCCCCAAGGCTGGAATTGTCGCTTTCGACAGGTTTATTGAGAAGAACGTTTAATTCCTCCTCCGTTGGCTCCTCAATGATTACTGGAGGTGGCCTGGGCTTTCTCCCAGCAACCTTTATTCTAATTGTTCGACCAGCAGCCTCAGGAAGAGGAACGTCCTTCTTCAGCTTTCGCCTTTTTAGAGGAGCAGGGGGAGAATCATCTTCTTCGTCGCTCCCGGATTCGACCGTCAGTGCTAGCCGTTTCTTGGGCGAAGGTGCCTAAAAAACCAATTGGAGTTCGATTTAGTAGTTGCATCGAAAGTCAAAAAAAAAAATTTAAAGCCAGAAGAAAATAATGAAAGTCTGGTTACCGATGCAGAAGGCTTTTTCGAAGGGCCTTCCCCCTGTTGGTTTGTTGTGGTCTTCGCCGGCGCTATAGTCTTCGCCGGTGGTGGAGGTTTTGTTAAGGGGCCTCCTCCCTGTTGGCCTTCTGCAGCCTTCTTGGCTGCATACTTTCGAACAACTGAAAGTAAACAAAATAATTAACAGGCTGGCAGTCGAAAGAGAAAGACAAAGTAATTTGAAAGGATGAACTTACATTTCTTTATTTTGTCCAAGACAAGGACAAAAGATTTCTGAAGCTCATCCACGAAGTCCTTCTCGTCGAAAAACTCCTCAGCATAGTAACTTTTCCACCACTCCTCGAAGGATGGTGAACAAAGAAAGTTAAGCTGGTAGTCAAACAACGAAAGAACTGTTCGACCAGCATATCTGCTGATATGCTTAGTGGCAGCTTCTTCAGTGTAGTCGTTGCAGAAGTATAACATAGACTTCTCCCTTGGAAAAATTGGAGAAGGTAGTGTTTGAATAATACCAAACTGGCGAGACACCAGGTTTGGTTGATATGCAATCAGACTCAAGTGAGTCTTAGAGCTCCTGAATCGAAGGGGCATTATCCTTGGTGTGAGGAATGCCTCCCACATTGTTGTATGTTCTTCAACCTGAGGACCACTCGACGTCCTAGGATGTGGCCTTGTGAACCACTCTGGGCCAACCTTCCGTCGAGCAAACGGAGCCATAGTCGAAGCAAACTCTTTCCTTCTAGCAAACATCAGAACGAAGTTTGTGAAAGTTTGCTGAAGCTCCAGCCCATCTTCCGTTGGAGTCAACAAGGCCAATCTGGTGCCTTCGACGCGTCTGTTTGCTATTTCTGGAGCCTGCTCATTTATTTGAATCTTCTTAGGCAAGAAAGACTCGAAGGTGGCATTGAGCCACAGTTGAAGCAG
This sequence comes from Vicia faba, assembly GCA_948472305.1. Classification (NCBI taxonomy): domain Eukaryota; kingdom Viridiplantae; phylum Streptophyta; class Magnoliopsida; order Fabales; family Fabaceae; genus Vicia; species Vicia faba. The sequence continues at coordinate 1,449,527,983 of OX451736.1, forward strand.
CCAAAAAGGTCCAGCAAGCAGCAGACTGGCCCTGTTCTCGATAATCTTCAGAAGAGTCGCTCCGTTGCTAATCGACTCATACAGGCTAGCCAAAATCAATTCTGCCAAACAGATATTTTGGCCATGATGGAGTTGAGTGGCGAGAGTGACCATCTTCTTGGTCACCTGTAAGGACTTGGAGCAAAACACAAAGCGTGTCAGCCATAAGGCTAGAAACGCAATGTGTTCGACATCCGACACAGCATCTGTCGACTTATCGTGGTAGTGATTGATGAAGGTGGTGTAGGTTGGTTTTGTGGCAGAGAATCCAATCTGATCCTCCGACATTTCTTCCGGGTCGAAGTAGTCCCCGGTGGGTCGAAGGCCAGTGATGGCGGCCACGTCGAAGAGCGTGGGAGTCAACATTCCACAGGGAAGATGGAAGGTGAAATGGGTGTAGTCCCAGAAGAGTAGAGAAGCTATCAACATCTCTGGGGAATAGTTAAGACCTGTCTTCGACAGCATAACCAGGTCGAAAATCCCCATGTCTTTCCAGATCGAAGCCTGGCGTTTCTCCATTTTTTCCAGCCAAGCACTATAATCAGGGGTAAGGCTAGAGCCAGACCTGAAAGCCCTAACGCCTTTGTTGAAGAAACGGAGGTCGATTTTCTCTTTAGCAGGATCTTCATTATCCTCTGCATCTTTCTTGGAGCATCCAACTGGTTTGAGTCTCTCAAGTACCGGAAAGAAACTTTTGATCTTCATGGCCTCAGCAATGCTTGGGTACAATGGGCCAGACATAGCAAAAATCTGGTTGGAATATCCAACCGGAATTATAAGGTGGCGTGAGTAAGCATCACGTACAGCAATGTCCAAAGGTTCAGGGACCCTTCGTTGGCCCGTGGGAGTCACTACTGGAGCGGTCGAGAAAACCCTAGGTTTGACATTTCCAGAGGGAGTGTTGGCGCTAGGAGCGTTGGAAGAACCAGATGCCATTGTTGGTGATGAGGTTGAAGACGAAGTGGAAAACAAAAGGTTTGCAAAGTTGACAAGAGTTTGTATGCAAATGAAGAATTCTGAAAGCAAGGTAGCGTAAAAAGTCCCACAATGGGTACTTACTGCTATTTATAGTAGTGGGGGGAAATCCCCAAAATCGAGGACATTGAATGCCATTTAATGTTGCAGAAGGTAGTGGGACACGTGGCGTCTCCCTGTTGTTTTGGCCGTTCTGCAGAAATGGAAGGGTGCAGCGTGCGCCCTTGTTTTTGGGAATTGTCATGATGACAATTTGTGAAATGACGTTTGGCACACTGCACGCCGTACTGAGGTGACGTCTTAGGTACGGATAAATGATGGTTTTTCTTGGGATTGTCAGTGGTTGGTAGAAGACAACAAAAAGTGCACAATTTAATTTGTGACTAAGAATGAAAAGACAGGTGTCGAATGGCATTTCAAAGAATGTCTTTTTCTTTCAGAGTCGAAATAAGGCATTCTTGGGGGGTAATTTGTTGGCTCCTAAATTCGACACCCTTGTTTCATTAATGTCAGCCATTAAAGCTGAAGGATGTTTTCGACCAGCTAGGTCCGTCGAAATGCCCATCGAAAGATGGCAATGTACTTAGAAGATTTCTTCCAAAGGAGAAGTTGGTTGCCTTCGACGTCGAAGGTGTCTCTCGTCGAAGATGCTTCTCGACGAAGGTGTTCGATGGTTCAGAGTGGAACGGTTTGAAATTCAAGCATTTGGAGGGAAAACGGTTTCCAGCGGTTACCAAGTGCAACGTGCAGAGATCTGGAGCGTCGAACGTTGAGAACGTGCCAAGTGGGATCATCTCGAAGCAGTGTAACTGCCCGACGGTTACTTGGGATGTTTTAGTATAAATAGTAGTAGTTCACGCAGTTTCTCGTGTGTGTTCACAATTATATACAAAGTCACTCATATAGATTCGAGTACCCAGCGTGTGAGAAAGAATTGTTGAGAAATGTATGTGTGAAACACCAACTTTATTAATCAAAGTCATTTACTTTTTCCAGAAACTTTACTTGCTTTCTTCTTTACTTTTCTGTCGAAGCCCCTTTATTTAAAGCCTTCATTTATTTTACCAAGCCTATTTCTTCATGCAATTTACTTGAAGCTTCTTTATTTTATTGTCATTTAATCATTATCCAATTCAACCAAAACCTCAAAATCAACCTATGTCCTAGGATCAATCTGATCGATCCTGCGAGTAACCAAATAAGTAACCATTTGGAGGATCAGCGGTTGTTTACCAATAACCACGGTAAACAGTTGTCCAAATTGAAACTCCTGATCCAGCCAGATTCAGCTCTTTCCAAGCACTCTATGAACATCCTAGGGTTCCCAGGAGGATATACCACCCTCCATTCAAGCTTTCTCATGCCCAGAAGTGCTCAACCGAACCTCAACTTTTGGTAAAAAATTCTTGATCTCAAACTTTCAAATCATGCCATATAAATCTTTCTTAAGCTTATATTCATGTTATTAATGATGTTTGCATCCGTTCTAACGTGTTACATGAAGAGCTATGGCCTTAGATCACGTGTTGCCATGGTTGACCGTTGTTAGGGTTTTGTGTTTAAACCCAGAGATACACGAAATTTTGTAAAATTTAGAGGCCATATCCATGATCAAGAGACATTTTTACGTAAACCTGCATATTTTGTTTTTGTGTTTGGTCATATTCACAGGGGTCTCACCGGAGAAGACGATGGAAACCACCAGCTCCGATAGTATGACTAATTGCAGGTGGTGGTCCAAGCTGGCGTGGCTTCATCCCTACACCCCTTTGGTTGATTCAAGATACGAGCTCCATCTCTCCACTCTTTATTGACACATTCAAATACAAAGGGGCCCACTGGAGGGCGCGCTTTTGAAAACTCAGCAATATGACTCATTTTATATTATATATGTTTCTTTGTGATTATACTAACTAATGTAAAGTCGTTCCAATGGTTGGGTGTGTAGTGTTAAGGCGTTATGTGTCTTGGAGGTCAGGGGTTCGACCCTGCCTCTTGCATTTTCATTTTTCAAAATCTTGTATGCTGATCTCATACGTCCAATTACCATGCACACACCCTGTGTCCTCAGATCATTATCATCAAAGCATCACATCATCAGATCCAATGTTCCAGAACCAGGCGCTCATGATAGACCTTTAAAAGGGAAACACAATTGAATCATATGCAGCCTCTGGGCTCCCTAATTTGGGCCTAACATTTTTAATTGTTTCTCACCCCCTGATATTTCTTTTTTGCAGCGCCTGGGCTTATCATTCTTGTGGGCCTAACAAAAATTGCAGCGCACCCCTCCATTGTGTTTTTGACACCAGCCCCCATTGCATTTTGTTTCTTTTTTGTTTTATCATATTTATTTCATTTAATCATTTTTTTAACAAATCAAAAGTCATAATAATAATTAGACTTAGGTTTTTTTTTCTAAAATTAATTTAATTTTCATAATTTAATTTACTTAATTATTTTGACTTGTTTTAATTAATTTAAAATCAATTAGACATAGGTTTTAATTCAAATATTTTCTTTACAAAAATACAAAAAAAAGATTTAGTTTTCTTTTATTTATTAATTAATTAATATTAAATTTAGTCTTTCTCATTTAACTTAATTTTAATTATCTTCTTAAGATAAACAAAACAAAAAGATTTTTTTTTCTTTACTTAGACTTATTTAGGTTGTTAGACGTTTCTTTCCGTGTTTCGCGCACGTTTGTTTTAAATTCGCATTTTTTATATATTATGTATCTGCTGATGGAATGTAATAGCTTAATTTAGGATTTACCTTTATCGCTTTCTTTAGTTTCTTCCCCCCATTTGGATATGTAAATACCTCCTCCCGTAAGCCATGTAATAGCGTAGGATTATATTTTCGCACTTTACATTTTTTTGTACATATTAACTGCTAGTAACTAGGTTTGTATGGAAAGACTAATAATAAAGTGATAGCAAGCCTAATAAAAAAGATAAATAAACTGAATTGAATCACTTGCACATGCGCACCTCTAGGGTACTCCACTTCGGTTGCCTTCGGAACATGGTCACAATTCTCGAAATGTAAGAAGTTTTAGTGGTTGTCCTCTAGTTTAGAAGATCACAAGTCCCTCGATGACCCTCTCGATGTTGCCTCGATTAAAAGTGATCTTAGAACTTTAGGACAATTACTAAAATTCCTTACCAAGTTGCCTTCGTGACCGTAACGTCCCTTCGATTGTCCCTCAAACATCCAAAGACTAGGGCTACCTACTCACTAATAGTAGGATAGCACTGTCTAAAGGATAGAAGGAAAAGAACAAACCTTTTTTCGAGTACAAGTAGTTGGCTGTTAGATGCTTGCTCAAAATAAAACAAACTTTTTACACTTACACATTTCAAAAAAAAACTTTCAAAAACATTCACTTTGTCAACACTCTTGAGGACTGATACAAGAGTTATCATAAAGCGAATCGCCGCACTAAGGCAGTTTTAAATACATTTCAAAATCACAAAGCACAAGCTATTTCAAAAATAAGCTAAGCATCTAAGAGCCTGTAGAAAACTACAGATGGAAAGGGTGTTAACACCTTCCCTTTCCATAATCTACCCCCTTACTCAGAAAATTCACGAAAATGTCTTTTTCTGTTCTTTTCACCCTTTCCTTGATTTGGATAAAAGAAAAGTCGGTGGTGACTCTTGCTTACGGCAATATTTGCAAACATAAATGCAAAACTAGTATTAATAGTCGGTTCTACCACTGTATGACAGTAGGAACTAAAGGTTCGCAACTGTGGCGGGTGAAAAATCGTAAAAAATACTTCTTTTCTCATCTCCAGTATCTTATTTTTGTATACACCTTTTATAGGTAAAATAGACAGATTTTCAAAGAGGTTCCTGCAGAGTACCATAGATGTTTAGGGTGCTAATACCTTCTGTGATACGGTGGCAGAACCAACTCTTTAATATTGGTTTTGCATTTGTGTTCACAAATATTGCAGTAAGCAAGAGTCGCCACCGACTTTTCTTTTATCCAACAAATGAAAGGGTGAAAAGAACAAAAAAAGACCTTTTGAGAGTTTTCTGAGTAAGGGGGGTAGATTATGGAAAGGGAAGGTGTTAGCACCCTTTCCATCCGTAGTTATCTACGGGCTCTTAGAGGTTTGCTCATTTTGAGATACCTTTTGTGCTTTGTGTATTTGAAAGTTTGTTTTGAAAATGCCTTGGTATGGCAGAATTTGTAATGTTTCTCGGGAATGTGGAGAAAGTATACAAAGTGTCTTGAAAATGTTTTTGAAAAGTATTTTTTTGTATAAGTGCAAAGATGTTTTGAGCAAACTTCTAACAGCTATCTACTTTGTACTCGAAAAGGAGTTCTTTTCCTCCTATCCTTTAGACAATGCAATCCTACTATTAATGAGTAGGTAGCCTTGTCGTTGGATATTTGAGGGACAACCAAAGGGACGTTACGGTCACGAAGGCAACTTGGCAAGAAATTTTAGTAATTGTTCTAAAGTTCTACGATCACTTTTAACCAAGGAAACATCGAGAGGGTCATCGAGGGACTTGTGATCTTTCAAACTAGAGAACAACCACTAAAACTTCTCATGTTTCGAGAATTGTGACCGTTTTCTGAAGGCTACCGAAGTGGGGTAACCTAGAGGCGCGCATGTGCAATTGTGTTCAATTCCGTTATTTATCTTGCATTATTAGGTTTTTCTAACGTTTTAATTTCAATCTTGCCATACATGCCTAGTTACTAGCAATAATATTTTGCAGGAAATAAAGTGGGGAAGTATAAACCTATACTATTGCATGGCTTCGGGGAAGGGATGTACAATGTACAAAAAATTGGGGGAATAAAATAAAGAAAGCGATAAAAAAAGTCCTACTTAGTCTATTACTTACCAGTATACAATTACATTATTATAAAAAATATGAGAACAATAATAATGCGCGCGAAATAAATGTTACGTCTAAAAGAAACCTAGGAAAATACTAAGTAAAAAATCTTTTTGGTTGTTTTTATTTATTTAGGAAAATACTAAATTAAATTAACCCTAAATTTAATTAATTAAAATAAAATAAAAGAAAGATATTGATCAAAAATTAAATTCTAAACAAAAACCCTAACATTTTTTAGTATTTTGTTTTATTTAAGAAAATAATTAAACTATCCTAAAATATATTTAGAAAAATAAATTTAATTAAGAAAATATCTAAGTTTTTTTTATTGTTTTTTATTATGTCATGCAAACTACCTAAAAATATAAAATTAAACCTAAGTCTGATTTATTTTAAATTTGAAAAAAAAAGGAAATGTTAAAGTTAATTAATTAGTTAATTTCAGAAATTAATTTAATTAATTAAAAGAAAAAGCTAATCCTAATTTTTATTTTATTTTTGATTATTTATTTCTAATTAAATAAATAAAAAAAACTAAACTAAAATAAATAATAACAAACAAAAAAATAATTGGGTCTCGATGGTTAAAGAAAAATGGGGGTGTAGATTAAAAAACGTGAGGCCCAAGATGGGAGAAGCCCAGATTTGTGTTATTGGATCCAGTGTAGACTGTTTCTTGATGGCACATGGTGCTCTGCATATTTGAAACCCTTTGATCTAGATTAACCAAGATCTAGTGGTTGTGATCTGGATGTGTATACTGGACTTATGTAGTTGATGTATACTAGATCTGTAATCAACAAATGTTAGAAAACAAAATGCTGGACCTGGGACTCGAACCCAGGTCCTCTCCCTCACATACGCGCTTCCCTTCCATCTGAGCTATCCATTCATTCGTTATATACAATCAAACAATAATATAATATATAAAAAAAGTCAATGTTATTAAAATAAATAAAAAACGCGCGCTGGGACAGGTCATCATCTTCTTTGTTTAAAATATACAGACCCTTTAGTGACAGTCATTGTCGTCACTAAAGGCTTTAGTGACGCTCCTCTCCATAGCTATAGCACCTACAAACATCAAACTTGTGAGACATCAACCAAAAATTCCAACCATGCCCATAGTTTGACTCGTCTTGTTCTTCTGATCACGTTGGTGGCCCTAATTTGGCCTGATTCAACCTGGAACCAGAAAATCCCAAATTTGAGGTTTCGAACCCTAACAATGGTGAAACGCTATACCGGTACCTAAGCTTTAATTGGAAAATCCAGAAACCTTCTATGCATCCATACAAATACAAATATACAATCGAAATTGATTAATAATGCAAGAATGTAAGAATATGAATTTGAAGAAAAGTGTGACAAACCGTGACATAGGTAGGGAGTTTCATGAAGCTACAAACCCTGGAATTGGTTGGAATAACTTCAGGGAATCTCTAGGAGTGTATTGGGATCCTTTGTTTGAGATGACGGAGGCTGTAATTGCATTTTTGAATTTTAACAACTTTGACAAATTTGCAATTTCGTGTGACTTTTTAGGGCTGTGTAGTCGTCCTTGAAGCTTGCCAATGGTGTGTTTATATAGAGATGATGGGAGGAAACAAGAAAACAAAGTTTAAACAGCCTTAAACATGGTGTTTCAAGGCCATGAATGATGATTTGTAACCTTGGCCAATATCAAGGAATCTTGTTCATTTTCAAATTTGAATGCACCTAGACAATGTTGGCCTTGTTGCACACAAAATATGGGGCCTCTCCATGCATCAAACCAAGCCCAAACAATAATGGCCCATATAATTTGCAATAATTTTGATTTATTTGATTTTTAATTAAATAAAATTAATAAAAAATGCAAATAAGATCAAGACCATGCAAAAAATGGTTGTAGGGGTCCTCTATAATCTTAGGAAGATGTTTGAAATCCGATAAATTAAACCCTTGCCTTAAAACTTCAAATTTGCTCAATGCATCATTCTTGAAAATTCCCAAATTTTCCCAACTTGGGAAAGCCATAACTTGCTCAATTTTTATCTCATGGCGATGATCATGGACTTTTTGGAAATACCAAGATGTATAATTCAATCCCTCTTTTAATAAGTTTTACATTTGAAGAATTTATCTTGATGTAAATGGTCTTGACAAAAAGTGCCTTTTGTTGACTTTCTAAAAATGACATGTAATGTATGAGCTTGTATACTTCAAATGGTACATGTCTTGGACTTGATGGATGAAGAGAAGTTGTAGGGGATGCAATTCTCTTAAATATTAGCCTTGTTTGGGTAAAAATGGATGAAGTATGTGAAAGTTATGCCTGGTCAAAGTTCAATTGACTTTTCCTATATAAACCCTAATTTAGCAATTTTTTACTTTTGATGAATTAGGAGTATTTCTTGAGGAATCATGATCAAACTTTAATCAAATGATGGATATCACTTCAAAATGTTGATGTTGACCAAATATCATGAAGTTTGACTGTACTTGGGCCACAATTGACTTTTGACCTAGTATAGTTGATTCTCAAGCATTTGAGCAATTGTCTAAGCAAGCTTGTTGTGCAAGACATGAAATTTGGCATGGACAAACTTGAAGGCATATTAGGACCATGGAAAACATTTGAGATGTTTGGAGTTCAAACATCTTGATGAAAATTGAAACCCTAATTAGAGGTTTATTGCCTTAGGAGGAGAAGTCTGGTCAATTCTTGGTCAACCTTGAGCATGCTTTGAGTAAAAATGGGAGGGAAAATTTTGGGGTACAACACCTTCCCTTTGCATAGCCAACCTCCGTACCTAGATTCTCTCCCCCTTTTTTGGTTTTATTCACTCTTTTCCAATTTCCTTTGGAAACAATAACGCGTGGTGGCGATTTTTATTTAATCTGTGCGGGTTAAGTCAATCCAAGGGCTTTGTCTCAACATTTCTACCGCTATAATACCAAAAACCGAAAATTATACGAACATAAATTGTTCATAAATACTAGAAATTAGTATATAAATTGTTTAGAAAGTACAAAATGTAAAATAAATACATTGGTAAATTAAAAAAGGCATAGTCTATTGTGTATGCCTAATCAAAACCCCAGGGCCCCTCCCATGTCTCATGTAACCTACTTTGCAATAGATGCCTCCCTAACCATGTTCTTTATGATGGCCACCGCCTCAGGACCATGCCTCTCAATGATCCCTAAGTTCAAAGCCTCATGCCCAATCAACTGTATCTGTTGATAGATCGACAAGACTTCAGTGGCATGGTCATCTTGGGCCTACTGATTTTATAAGATCTCCTAATAAGCTGACCTAGATGGACGTCTAAGAGCATCTGGTGTCATAATAAAGTGTGACATTATATAGAACCATGTGACGTATCCCTCTACACAATTTCCACATCACCTGACCTTCCTATGAAACATATGATTCTCCTAATCCTGGAAGATGCCATCGAGCTCCTGGCGGACAATGGTGTCGGGAGCATACTAAAAGGGAGATCTGGGTATGGTCTACACGTAGCTAAACAATCGGATGCATCACTTTGGAAGATACTTGGCCATAGTGGTTGTCCCACATGCAAGCCAGCATGAGTATAATGAGATGGAGTCTGTGATACGGTGGCAGAACCAGACTATTTTAGGAAAATGCTGGTTTGTGTTTTGCGTTTGTGTTTGCAAAATGTCGCGGTAAGCAAGAGTCGCCACCGACTTTTATTTTATCCAACTGGAAAGGAAAAAAGCACAGAAAAATTCCTTTTTCGAGATTTTGAGTACGGGGGGTAGATTATAGAAAGGGAAGGTATTAGCACTCTTTCTATCTGTAGTTTTCTACGGGCTCTTAGGTACTTGCTCATCATTTAAAAATTGCTTCCGTGTTTGTGTGTTTTGAAAACTTTTTGTTTTACTTCGTTTTAACCCTTGTATCAGTCCTCAAGAGTCTTACGAAGTGTTTTTGAAAACTTTGTTTAAAAAGAGTGCAAGTGTGGAAAAGTTTGATTTGGAGCAAGTACCTACTAGCATCTACCTACTCGAAAAAAAGAATGTTCCTGTTCTTGTTTCCTTTAAACAGCGCTATCCCACTATTATTGAGTAGGTAGCACCATCGTTGGAGTTGTAAGGGTCAATTCGAAAGGGAAGTACGATTACCAAAGCAATGTTAGGACGTCTTAGTAATAACCCTAATATCTTAAGATCATATTTGAGGCAATATTTCCGAGGCAATATTTCCGAGGCAACATTTCCGAGGAAACATTTCCAAACGGGACATTTGATCTTTGTTTAGACAAGAGAGCGACCACTAAAGCACCCTATACTTAATGATCATTTACCGAAGGCAACCGAAGTGAGAGTATACCCTAGGAGTGCGCATGTGTGAGTGATTTTATTTCAGTTATTATCTTTGCACATTTAGGGTTTGCTAACCATTTTAAAATTTACACACATTCTTGTCATGCAATCCTATTATCATACATCTAACAGTTAATATTTGCGAAAATTAAAATGCGAGAGATAAAACTACGCTATTACAAGGCTTCGGGAAAGGGGATTAATTACATAGCCAAAAACCCGTAAAACGATAAATAAAAGAAAATTCCTAATTAAACTATTACATACCATGAGCAGTTACATTAATATCGTAAAAATAAATAAATGCGCGCGATGAATCGAGAACGAGAAAACATTAGGGTTTTGACTCCGTCTAAACCTAATTGAAAGAAAAATTATTTTGTTGTTTTTTGATTATTTTGAGAAAATAAGGTTTTAATTAAATAAATACAAACCTAATTACTAATTAATTTAAATTGAGAAAAATAATTAATTTGACCTATTTTTGCATTTTTGTTATTTTAAGAAAAGAAAAATAAAAATAAAATCAAACAAACCCTAATTTCTAATTTGTTTTAAATTATTTACAAAAAGCTTAAAATTACCCTAAAATTAAATTAAACTAATATTAAATTAATTTTGACAAAATATATAAAAAACCTAAATTTGATGAAATTGATTTTATGAGTTTTTTTTTGTAAAAAAGAATTAATTTTTGTGTGAGAAAATAATTAATCAAAATAAATAACCAAAAGAAAAATGTAAAATAAATAAGAAATGGGCCTGGTATTAAAGCAAAAGGGGGGTGTCAACAACAGTTCTGAGCCTAATAAGCCTTAGTCCACGTTTGACTTCTCAGATCCCATGCATTGGCTTGACTAGGGTGCATTGTGGACCTCCAAAGGATGGTCCTTGGATCCAGCTTGTTGGAGATCTGGTGGCTGAACATTGAGGGCGCATGGTGGATATCCTGGAAGCTGGTACACCTGATCATGTAAAATAAAATAACATTGAACAATATGGGGACCTGGGGATCGAACTCAGGCCCTTTGGCTTTTCCAAGCGCCTCCTGACCAACTGAGCTAGCGCGTTGTGTTGTACATGGAATAACAAATAAAGATTATATTGAAAAAAATAAATTAACATATGCCAAACGCGCGAATTTTTGAATGGGCCAGTCAGGGGGTGCCACGCCACCCTTCTTCTTCCTCCATCCATTGGCAAAAGTCCGGGACTTTTACCTACGGTTTTCTGGGCGTAGGTATAAGCCCGCGTTTCTCCAAAATCTCATACGAACCAGCGAAATGCCCAACAATGGTACCAATCAACTCGTGGCAACCTCACGAGCATCATAGTACCACTTTCCATGGCCAAATTTTCCTGCAATAAAAAACCCCCAAAACGAGCCAAGAACCCTAACTATGGCATCTTGCTCTATAGTTAATAAAAATGCAATTGAATGGTACCATTAGCTTGCAAATGTTCCTAGGATTCAGAATATATAAGCAAATCATGCTAACCATGCCAGATTTATGAGATTCGATTTCAAGAAAACATAGAGTTCGTAGGAGACTTACAGTGCGTATTTGGGCACGAAAATGCTTGCTGATGATTGGGATAGAATCCTTAGATGTCCAGCAAGCGAATGGTATGCTTGGAATGGCTTGAAGAAGCCTGGAAATTGGAATTTGATTCACCACTTTTGTTGAGTTTTTGGAAGTTTTCTTTCAGCTTCTCACACCTCCAATCCTTGTTCTTTTGCTTTGGATTTATTCAATATATATCATAGAGTGCATTAGGGTTACAAGTTTGCATCAAATCCTTGTAATTATGAAGATTTGATCATTGATTCACTCTTGCATAAAATCTTTCCAAAACAAGATAAATTCAATCTTTTTCTGTCCAAACAAGCCTTGGACGATTTGATTCTCTTCCCAGCTGTATAAGAGACCTAAACATGCACAAAATCTCAAGCTTTGATTAGTTTTGATATTTTCATGATTTTATTTTGATTTAATTTGATTTAATTGAAATAAAAATCAAAATAAATGAAAAAAATAAAATAAAGGAAAGTGGGAAGGATCATGGGTCGTGGACCATGTTACAAACTCAATACAAGCACAAAAAGTTGGGCCCATTTGACAAAAATTGCAACTTTGGCAACTTTTGACTTTTGGCAATTTTGCAAAAAAGGTCAACTTTGCCAATGCATAACTCCTTCAATTTTAACCCTGGATATGTGTTATTAGGCTTTTTAGAAAGCTTATGATGTCCTCTAACCAAACCTTTTGGTATCATCTTAATTGAGTCTTCCATGTTCATGTGTGAAGCTTTGACAAAATAGGTGTTTTTGTTAACTTTTCAAAATGACCTATAATGTCCAAATTTGTATCTTCTTGTGAGTGCATATTTTGAACTTGGGAGCTGAAGATGAATTGTAGGGAATTGCATCCTCTTCAAAATGAGATTTGGATGGGTCATTCTTGATAAAGTATGAGAAAGTTATGCTTGGTCAAAGTTGAGTTGACTTTTCCTATAAAACCCTAATTTAGCAACTTTTGGGTTTTGATGAATTGTGAGCAATCCTCGAGGAATCATGATCAACCCTTGATCAAATGATGAATAATACTTCAAAATGAGAATGTTGACCAAAAATCTTGAAGTTTGACTGTATGTGGGACACAATTGAATTTTGCCCTAGCACAGTCGATTTTCAGGCCTTTGAGCAACTAATTGAGCAAACTTTCTTTGTAGGGCTTGAAACTTGACATGGATGATCTTGAGAACATATTAAGACAATGGTGAGCATTTGGGACCCTTTGGACTCAATTGTCTTGATGCAACATGAAACCCTAATTTGAGGTAGACTGCCTTAGGAGAGAGTTTGTCTGGTCAACCCTTGGACTTCCTTGAGTAATTTGAGGACCTCACTTGAAATGTATTGAGAAATATGGGAGGGAAGATTTTTAGGTACAACATAGTCTAATGAGACACTCTCCCTGTGACCCTCAAACGACTCCCATATGATGTCATCATGAACAATCCGATCAAGATACACCCGAAACAATTCGGATATGCATATCTGAAAACCCCTTGTACTTAAATTAAAGGATTTATTCGAATATGCATATTTGAAAACACTCTAAAAATGAAATATTGAGTTATTTCAGATATGCATAATAGAAAAACTCATGAAAATAAAATATTCGGTTGGTTCGAATACGCATGTTCAAATTCAGGAGGTATTGCGGTAATTTCATCAAGAGCCTCTAAGAAAACATAAGAGTGCATAAAGAAACTCCCCAATGCTAATCATGTCTATTGGACTCCATACAAACAGGTCTAAAAAACTTCTTAATGTTTTAACCAAGATTTAACTAGGTGCCAATCTTTGTTACCTATTGTATTGCTCACAGTAGCAATAAAATAAAATTGTTCTCTAAATGATGAGAACAATACATACATTATTCTTATTTAAAAACCTAGTTTTTACCATTACTAACTTGTTCAATATCATTAAAATTTATAATATGTAACTAAATAAACACAATGCTAATCAAATCATCACCATATTTTATTTAAACAATTTTTTTATTAATTAAAGTGATACAAATGTACATTTTACAATGGTTCCAATAAAATCTGAACAAGACTAAAATATTACTACATAGATAAAATCATAAGTGTAAGAATCCTAAAAAAATATTCACAGATTCTTTCATTTATCTCTATAATTTTACTTTTCTGCTATAGTTTTGGTTCATTTCATAACAATATCTAAATTAATGGATTGACTCATTAATCTAGCTCTCGGACTCCTCAAAAGATTGAGACTCCTCAGAAGACGAAGAAGACTTAGAAGGCTAAGAAGACTTAGACTCCTCAGAAGACGGAGAAGACTTAGACTCCTTGGAAGGAGGAGAAGTCTGAGAAGGCACAACCGCAGTAACGGGAGAAGACAAAGGAGGCGGAGAAGATTTAGAAGGTGCATATGCATTAACTGGAGAATTCGAAGGAGACGAAGAAGACTGAGAAGGTGTAGACGCAGTAACTAGAGAAGACGAAGAAACACAACCAGCAAAACCACCACTCATAGGACCAAGGGAAGAAGGTACCCAAGAACTCGTGATCCAAGGTGAACTAAAAACCTGAAGAAACACATGGAAGCAAAAGGTTCAAAGGAGCATGCAGATGTCAAACGTGGCAACATTTTGTGAAGAGACCATTTTGTTCGAATTTGTATAAATAGGGGTCTTAGAGTTAGGATTCAGTGTGTTCACATATTTGTACAAAATTCTCTAAATTACTCAATGTACCAGCGTTTGAAAAACGAGTTGTGAGAATGTATGTATGATGCACCAATTTTATGTTTATTATTATTCAACTTTAACTGAAATTTTATACATTCCCTTTAAATTTCAGTCAAAAGCCTTTTGCATTCCAATCTTTTATTTAAAGCATTATATTACTACATTCGAATTAACAATTGAAATCAATTTTTTTTAAAAGAATAAGAATGTTGTCGAAAGTATTCTTCGTTTTCAAGAATAGAAGTTTGATTAAGAACACATGTACTTAGGATCAATTTGTTTGATCCTGAACGTTACCAATTTTTATTTGATTTGGAAGACCAACAGTTGTTTACCAAATTTCACGGTAAACAAATTGGCACACTTGGTGGGACTTATGTTAAATAAGAAAAAAAAATTGTTCTAGTAAAAGTTTTGAAAACCTTCATCATTCTTTTGTATTTTTGTTGTGTTCTATGAGACTTGGGAGTGGTAAATTATCGACAAACAATAAGGAAATACCTAAAAGAAAGTAAGTTAGGAAAATGGTGAGTCAAGGCCAGGCAGGTAATCAAAATCTTCCTAACAATGATGAATTACCACCCCCATTCACTTCGACAGGGGGAACTACGATTTTTGTGCCTTCTTCTGAGGCTATACCGTCGTCAACAAGTTCGATGCCAACGTAGTCCAACGCTTATACCATCCCTATTTCGACTTATATAGACCCACATGGTTCACAAGGGACCCCCTAGAGGGGGGAAATATTTTTCATAGACCTCAAGGGAAACCTGGTTTTTCCATGCCTCAAAATTGTCGTGAGCAGCCTTATGGCATGCCATCTTCGTTTATGATGGGTTTACATAATTCCACTTCAACATATTCAGATCCTGTGATAAACATTACTTCACCATTACAAGGTTCTGGATTTGCTGCTAATAACAGGGGTAGAAATGTCCAACCACAAATCGAAGGAGTTTCTTCCCAAATGCCAAATCTAATGAATCGATTTACAGTGGTGATTAGGTAGCAAATGGACGAAAGTAACCATGAAATGGTCCATATGCTTGCACAAACAATGCGTACAATCTTTAACCCTTTGAATCAAAACACCACTAAGGGAACCAACAAATGGCTGCACAAATGACGCGCATCACTGTTCTCTTTGGTGTGCCTTAACCCCAAACACATCCTCAAAGGGAGTGGGTTAGGGAATATCAGGGGGTAATCTTAGAAGAGACCCAAAAATTAACCAAGTTCAACAGAATCAAAGAAATACACCCCATGCAAATGTGGTAAATCAGGGAGGAATAGTCGAAGTGCCCAGAGTTGCGAATGTCGAAATACCTAGAGTTGAACCTTTTAGGCAAGAACCACAAATTTTAAGGCAACCAGAACATAGGGTTATAATGGTAAACATAAACCAAAATGTTGATGAAGTCTTATATTAAGTTCAACAAGACGGCATGGTAGTAGACAACAATCCTACAACCATGGTCGAAAGAATTAGGACACAAAATGGTGTAAATGTGGGCCTCACTAGGCCAAATTATACTTCTCCTTTATCTGAATATATTTTACAAACTGATTTTCCCAGGGGTTGTAAAGTCCCAAAGTTCACAAAATTATCTGATGACACCATCGAATCAACTGTCAAACATATAGTCAGTTACCTTACAAAGGTTGGGGACATAGCGAATAATAAAAACTTAAGGATAAAGTATTTTACTAGTTCACCAACCAAAAATGCTTTCACATGGTTCACTACCCTTGCAGCAAATTTGATACAAGATTGAACGCGTTTAGAAAGATTGTTTCATGAACAATTTTATGTAGGTCAATCAAAGATACGTCTAAGAAAATTGGCCAGCATTAAGCGCAAGTTTAGTGAGCCAATTGATGATTACCTCAACAGATTCTGCATGTTAAAGGAAAGAAGTTTCACCCAAGTGCATGAAAATGAATTAGTTAAGATGGCTGCGAGAGGATTAGAATTCTCCATCAAAAAGAAGTTGGACCCTCGCTATTTAAGGGATATGGCCCAATTGGCATATAGGGTTCGACAAGTGGAGCGTTTAAAGGTTGAAAAAGCCAAGGCAAACAAAAGCCATACAAAGTAAAGAGTTACTTATGTCGAAACAACCATAGATGAACAAGAAGCCTGCAGTGATTTTTCAGACTTCGAGGAATGTGAAGTAGATTTGCCTGAATTAAAGAAAGGGCCACCATATCCTTGCAAATTTTTGGCCCCTTCGAATGGAAAGAATCATGCAGAACCAAAAAAGATTGATAAGTTCCTTAAGAGAACATATACCTTCGATGTAACAAAATGTGACGAAAAATTTGACTTTTTGGTAAAGGATGGCTAGATGATAGTGCCACTTGGTGCCAAAATTCCTCTGTTAGGCCAACGGAAGAAAAGAGGTTTTTGTAAATATCATAACTTATTGGAACATAAAACCTCACATTGTTATCTTTTCAAGGATTTGATTCAGAATGCTATATGTAACACGGTGGGAGAACTGACTTGGGTGTTTTGCATTTGATCACAATTATTGTGGATAGAAAGAGTCGCCACCAACTTTTCTTTTATCCAATAAGGAAAGGTTGAAAAGAATAGGAAATACCTTTGAGATTATTTCTTGAGTTTGAGTGGGGGGTGGGTAGGTTATGAAAAGGGAAGGTATTAGAACCATTTTTATCCGTAGTTATCTACGGGCTCTTAGTTTATTGCTAGATCACTTGCTTTTGTTTGAAAATGTGCTTGTGGTGTGGGTTTTGAAAGTATTTTGAAAACATCTTTGTAATGGTTCTCTTTTCTATAAGAACATGTACAAAGTGTTGGTTTTGAAAATAGTTCAAAGAGGTGTTTGTGGAATGTGTTTTTGAAAGTGATTTTGAAAACTGTCTTTGTAATGATTCTCGTTTCTATAAGAATGCGTACAAAGAGCTTTGTCTTTTGAAAATGTTTCAAATGAAAGTGTTGGTGTATAAAATGTTTTTGTTGTGAGCAAGCGAGCAACTTAGAGCATATTACCTACTCAAAAGGTCTAATGTTCTTTTCCTCCTCCTTTAGATGTTGTTGTCTTATCATTGATTTGGTAAGAATCCCTATCGTTGGATGTGAAGGGACAGGTGTGGGACATTTGTATAGTCATAGAAGGCAACCTATGGGATGTTTTAGAAATGTAGTTTAAGGACTAGATCTTTTACCGAAGGCAACATTGAGGGTCATCGAGGGACTATGATCTTTTATCGAGGGTCTTTACTAAAACGCCCATATTCGAGGGACATGACTATTTTCCGAGGCAACAAGTGATATTACCATAGAGGTGCATGTGTGCATAATCTATTTGATTTGCATGCATTTAGTCTTTGATTTTTAGGTTGTCTACTTGTTGGTTTTATCTTTCCATACATCCTAATTACTAAAATTTGTACAAAAGCAATAAAAATGCAAAAAATAAATCCTACGCTATTACAACCATATTGAATAGCAAGAAAATGTAAAGACAAAAAAATAAAAGGAGGAAAAAATGAGCTTTTGATCTAGGCAGAAAAACCCTTTGATTCTGCCCTTCCTGGTTTCCATCGATTTAGCCTGGAAGTAGTGAGGACGCGCCTTTCGATTTGGGCTTAGCCTGAAACATGAGATGCGACCTTCAATTCTACCTTTCTGCTTCCTTCGACTGGGGCCTGGAATCAGCATGAGGTGAACTTTTCACCCCAAGCTCCTTGTTGCCTTCTTCGATTGGGCTTGGCAGTCAATGTAGACAACTTTCATTTCTCCCTTTTTGCTCCTTCGAATGGCCTGGAAGTCTGTGTGTGGCGAATCCTAAGGCCACACTCTTTGTTCTTCTTGCAAATGTGACGCAGCCAAGAGGAAGCCTAAAGCTTCAAATCACACCTCCTTCATCTTGTTTACCTTTTTTTGGGATTTAAATAGCAACATGGCATGAGGCCATGCTAGCATTGGCTTATGGCCAGGTTAGTTCTTAAAAACATGTTTGATAAACAAAGGAAATAGACCACAAGATTAGCAATGAAAACAAACTAAAATGAAAAAGGAAACAAATGTTATGTACATGTTTTAAACAAAGAGTTTAAGGTCATAGTGACTTACCTTGCTTGAAGTTGGAACGTGTGTTGGACCTTGAGTGGCTGCCTTGAGTGCTTCTGGATTCGAAGGAAAGAAATAGGGGTTATGCTTTTGGTACTGCATTCGAAGGTCAAGAGATGTGAGGGATGGTTTCAGACTCGAAAGATAAAAAGAAATAAGTGTTGTGTTTCTTTAGATTCAAAGGGCCAAGGAAACAAGTGTGGTGTTTCTTCTGGATTCGGAGGGACAAGGAAACAAGTGTTGTGTTTCTTCTGGATTCTGGATTTAGTGTTTGAGAATCTTAAGAGTTTGAGAGTTTTTGAGAGTTTTAATGATTTTTTGAATATTTGTTCCACCATAAAAAAGTAGTGTTGTACCCCAATTTTTCCCCCCAAGACCCCTTCATCATACCATATTAATTCAATCACAACAAGATCATATTGGGGCTTTTGGTTCTCCTCCCTATCTTTAGCTCTTCTCTTTGAGGAATCACCAAGCACCTTGACTTGTTTTTCTTTTTTGATCATGCATGTTTTGTTTGTACTTTCCTTTTAATTAATAAAATTCAATGTTGGTTTGCCTTACTTGTTAATAATGTAGGTAAAGGCAATGTGGCTTAGCAAGTTGATCCATGGGTTCATGAGTTTATTTCCATGCCCTAGTCAATAAAGATTGAGAAATTCAAACCTCACCATTGAAGTTGTTTTGGAGGAAATGGCATGGCAAGGTTTATTTTGGTTCACCACATTTCAAAGTTATCAAGATTGATTCAAGAGTACACAAGGTTGATTGAAAAAGTTGTCATGGTTGGACAAGGCTTTGTTTCCATTGGTTACAAGTGCATATTTCTTTCAATTCTCAATATATGGAAGTGGTTTTGGTGGATATGAGTTCTCATTATAATCCTCAACAACTTCTATTTACAAAGCAAAAGTGTTGGTACAAGAAGGTTGTTCAAAATTGTCAAAGTTCCTCAAAGCATTTTCTTGATCTAGGAGCTAGGGTTTTGAACTTCAAAGAAGTATATATTTCTCATCTTTTGGTATTTTTGAGTGATTCCAAAAACATCCTTCTCTTCAAAGGGTTTTTAAAAAATCAATTTAAAAGTTTCAAGGAGTTTTCATGTGGAAGAAACTTGATGATGAAAAAAGATTACAAGTCCTCCAGATGAACCCCCAATTTCCCATGTGTGACTTCAAATGACCATAACTTGGTAAATTTTTATCACCTTGAGCCCACCATTTTTCCAAAATTAACTTGAGGATGTGATCTACATTCCTTATTTTATATGCAAAGTGAGAAAATGGATGGAAGATTCCCTAAGGATACAAAAGATTATAGGTGATTTCATGATTTTTTGCCAACTTCAACAATTCATAACTCTCTCAATTTTAGGATATTTTGAATGGTTCAATTTCAAAATGTTGTTCAAGAGGTCTATCTCATGCCATCTTTTTTGGTCAAGAGCAAATTCAAAGAGGAAGGCCATGTTTGGATGCAAAACATTATAGGTCATTTTTTGAGAAAATTTTAAAATATTTCTAAGTGTGGAAAGTCAACTTCTTTTTCCCAACTTTGACTCATTGTAACTTTCAGCTCAAAGATCCAAATGGTTCCATTATTTTCCCATTGCAAATCTTGTAATATAATCTTCCTAAAGCTTCAAGAATCATGCCCTAAGACCCCTTGAGCTGAGAATGCCATTGATGGTCCCAACTTTACTTGTTTGGTTTCAATCCAAGGAATGAGAATTCTATCTTGACTCATAATTTTAATTATCGTCTTCTTGTTGGGTTTGATGGTCCTTATCCCTAGCTTTTACCTTATTCTTTAGGATAGTATCTTCTTCTCCTCCCATCTTCTTTAATTTCAAAAATCTTCTCCCTCCTTTTGAAAACTCTTCTTGCTTTGAAACTTGAACCACTTTCATAATAAACTTGGACTTATGTCCATGCTTTCTTTCAAAACCTTTTCATAAATAAACTTCAATCAACTTAATAATACCTTGACATTTTTTTTGGGAGAATACTAAAAGTCAATCAATATAATTTCAAATCATTTTGCCACTTTGGCTTTTTATTTTAAAACCTTTCTCAAAAGATTAGACTCTTGTCAATCCTTGTAGTGATGCAAAGAACTATACTTCTACAATATGTAGTAAAGAGAGATATTTTCCACTTGGGTGTTGAGTGAGACATTGTTTATTTTAAAATCCAATCCATATCCTCCACTTTGAGATGATTCAAATTCTCCTTTCTCATGATTTTGGGTAGTAAGTGTGTTTTCCACACGGACAATGACGATGATGCCTTATCTCATAAAATTAACCAACACACTTGTGTTTTTAAAATTTTTAAAGGTGAACTACGTGTACCCTGATCCCTTATTGCATGAAAGATGGTACATAGGCACTAAAAGTTCGCAACCGCGGCGGGTGTAAAAATTATTTTTTTTTTTTAAATTTCTTTTCTCACCTCTACCATCTATTTTACATGCAATATTTTATAGCCAAAATATACAGATTTTACAAAGAGGTTCTTGCGGAATACCGTAGATGTTTAGGGTGTTAATACCTTCCCTTTGCATAACCAACCCCCTTACCTAGAATCTTTCCTCCTCTTTTTGGGTTATTGGCTCTTTTCCCATTCCCTTGGAAACAATAAAGCGCGGTGGAAATTTTTACTTTGATCTGTATAAGTCTAGCCAATCTAATGTCTTAGTCTTAAACATTTCTACCGCTACAGAAAAAATGGCAACTTCATTGGGGAAAGATTGACCTTTTGCTGGTCCATCCCTAAGTGGTTTGAGCCTATCTTTGTTTATATCTGTATATTTGCTATTGTTGTTTATGTGTTATATGTTGTATATATGTTTGTTTGGATTCTCCTGGTTTTCAAGGTGCTTGGTAATTACTTATAAGTCCTATACCCGGACTTGGGTAAACTTAAGATAGGACGGGCAGTATAGTCATGTTAACTTTGATGGAGTAATCCCAAAATAGGAGGCATGAGATCCCCCACTCAGTGGAGGTCCCTTTGATTGTAGTGTCGTTTACTGAGTAATTGGGAAGACGTACTGCTTTTGACCTGGGAGCCTACTGAAGCTGAGGACCGTAGAATACCTAACCCATCTTGGCCTTTTAGGTGTAGTGCAGAAGCTATGAAGGATTAATCCGGAAATAACTATCACGCGATACTATGCTCGGACGAGTTTTTCTTGAGAATATTACTAATTACCGAGTTAATCAGGAAGTTGGTAATATCAGAAGGAAGGATATAGACTCTGAGAACCTCTATAACCTTGTTCGGCAGGTGATAACTTTTAGACCATACCTTATGGGTAGTACCTTCGACCTCATGCTCGTGACGTTGAACCTATGAACCATATGTTTGTGATCTTGTGTGTGATTGTTGCATCATACATCCATGCACTCATAAGCATCTTTTGAAGAAATTTCTTTTCAAGGGACTTGAAAGTTGAACATTTGTGAATATCTCAAGTACCTTTTGACCATGGGGTCTAGAAAAAGAAAGACCGGAAAATACAGTTTCAAAGATCCCAAGATAAATGAGTTGATCAGTCTAATTTCCGAGATTGAGTGTTAAGCAGATTTTCGGAAGAAGTATGGATCCATCATTCCTCTCATGAAGCTTAGGATGAAGGAGGGCATTCTCTCAACCTTGGTCCAATTCTATGATCTGATGTATCATTGCTTTACTTTCCCATATTATCAGTTGATTCCTACACTAGAGGAGTATTCTTACCTATTGGACTTACCTGTTACCGATCGTGTTCCTTTTACTGGGTTGGAGGGTGAGCCAAAAGCACACGAGATTGTTGCTTTGATCCATCTGGGGAAGTCTGAGGTTGAAGCCCATATGACTGCTAAAGGAGGGATTAGAGGATTACCAGCTCAGTTCTTATTGGAGAAAGCTCGTTACTTTGCTAGGATGAAGAGTACAGTCTCTTTTGAGGCCATCTTTGCTCTACTTGATTACGGGTTGTTTTTATTTCCTAATGTGGATAAGTTTGTTGACGTGCTATCAGGATCTTCATGATTAGGAACCCAGTTCCTACATTGTTGGGTGATGCTTATTACTCTATTCATCTTCGAAATTCTTATCATGGGGGGATGATTGTTTGTTGCACGCCTCTGTTGTATCGGTGGTTTATTTCTCATACGCCTCAGTCTGATGCCTACTGGGATGTCATGAAGGAACCTCGTTTGGCTCCTAATATCATGGCACTTACTCACTCAGATATTGATTGGTATCATCGGACTTACCATGATATAGAGATTGTCGATAATTGTGGTAGTTTCCCCAATGTACCTCTTCTTGGTACAAAGGGAGGAATTAACTACAACCCTGTTCTTATACGATGACAACTTGGTTATCCGATAAGGGATAAACCAAATAGTATTCATTTGAGTAGTTTCATTATGAAGGATGGAGAAGACCATAAGGAAGCTATGGAGAAGATTGCAAAGGCCTGGCGTCACATTCATAAGAAGAGTAGGAAAGACTTGGGACCCAGGGGGGCTGTTTCTTTGGAGCCTTATCTTCAGTGGGTCCAAACGAGAGATATTCAGTTGAAGATGTCGTATTCCTGGGAAGCACCTATGCCTGACTTGTTTGTGAAGACCACTCCTCCCTTATTGGATGATATGGAAGAGCTACAACTTTCTTTAGTCAAGATGCATCAGGAAAAGGATGCTTGGAAGAATAAGTGCCAAACTTTAGAGATTTCCTATAGAGCATACTTAAAGGAGAAAGACGACTTGATTGAGATTCCTGAGAGTCGGGATGTAGAGACAATGGAGAGGCAAGGGGATTTATTTTCCTCTAAGCCTCCGTCAAATTCTAGTTGCTCACTTCTTGATTCAGGTGATTGGAAGGAGGTTGCCACCAGATACGCGGAAGAAAACTAGAGGTTGAAGGCTTAGATTGCCAGGCTTACAAGGAAGCGCCAACGTATAGAGTGATCTTCATCAGCTTTACTTCTTAGGGTTTCAGACTTTATTTTCATCTTGTACTTGGGATTATTGAAACTTATAATCCATTTTGAAGTTATTATAATAAAAAATTTCAGTATTTCAAATGTATTATTACATTGATATTTTCAATGTGTCTATAAATCTTGAAGTCCCTTGAAATATTAATAATAAAAATAAATCATGTGCATTGCATATCATGCATCATATTGAACATATTTCTTGCATTTCTTTTCATATCCAGGTGTCTTACCAAGCTTCTTTACTTTGTTCAGCAAGTTATCTCACCACTACAACACTCGAGCTAATTTCAGAAGGAAGATGGACAACTTAGAACAAGAGAATCGCGAGTTGCGCGAGGAAGTTTCTGCTCTAAAGGCCGGCATGGCTAATCTTACTGCTCTGATGGAATCTCTAGTGGCTACTCAGAATCAGCCACCGAGTGTTCAACCTCAACAGACAAGGGTTACTGCTGAAGCTCTGACTGTTCCTATGTCTGCTACTCCAGTTGTTGTTCAAAATTGCATGCCTCAAAGTTATCCATGGGGAATTCTAGAGAATTTTGCACCTGAAGGTTTCAATCTTGGTCCTCAAGATGCTCTAATTGTTCAGACTAGTATTACTCCTGCACCTCCTATGGTGCATGTTACTCCTGCTGCACCTCATTTGGTGAATATGGTCTCATTTTCTAATGATGATATATATCGTCCTTTTCCTCCACCAAGTGAAGACTTGGGTCTCTATGATAGAATGGATGATTTTCAAGAGTAGTTTGACAAGATGCAGAGGGAGATGAAGGCCCTCAAGGGTAAGGAATTGTTTGGGCACAATGTGAATGATTTATGCTTGGTCCCGAATGTCAAGATACATGCGATGTTTAAAGTCCCAGAATTCGAGAAGTATAAGGGAAACACTTATCCTCGTGCTCATCTTGTGATGTGTGTAAGAATAATGTCTACCCATACTGATGATCAACGTCTGTTGATTCACTTTTTTCAGGATAGTATGACTGGTGCTGCGTTGAAGTGGTATATGAGTTTGGACAACGTCAATATTCATACTTTTAATGACCTGGGAGAAGCATTTATCAGACAATACAAATACAATATGGACATGGCGCCTGAATGTGATCATCTCAGAGCCATGGTCCAAAACGATAGAGAATCATTTAAAGAATATGCACAGAGATGGCGTGAGGTAGCCACCCAAGTGATTCCTCCCATGGAAGAGAAGGAGATGACTAAAATTTTCCTGAAGACTCTGGATGCTTTCTACTGTGAGAGGATGGTAGCAAGTGTGCCAAGTGACTTTACTGAAATGGTGGGCATGGGTATCTGTCTAGAAGAGGCTGTAAGAGAGGGTCGTTTAACAAAAAGTGAAAGTTCTGAAAGTTCGAAGAAGCCATCCTATGGGTTTTCCAAAAATAAGGAAGTTGATACAAATGCTGTTATGCAAGAGAGGGGGGTTAATCTTCCTAGAAGAAATTATCAGCGTCATCAACAGGTTGCCTCAATGACTCTAGTTGTTGGTGTAGCTCCAACCACCGTTTCTTATCAAAGACCATCCCATCAGGGGAACCAAGGGTATAATCAGAGAAGGGAGAGTTATGACCCTATCCCTATGAGTTATACAGAATTACTACCGACATTAATTCAGAAGAAGTTGGTTCAGACCAGACCACCTCCCGCTATACCATCACCATTTCCTTGGTATTACAAGGAAGACCAAACAAGTGCTTTTCATCAGGGAGCACCAGGGCACAATGTTGAGAACTGCTATCCTTTGAAAACTGATGTACAAAAATTGGTGAAGTCTGGTATCTTATCCTTCAAGGATGTTGGCCCTAATGTGAAAGATAATCCTCTGCCAAAGCATGGAGGAGCAAATGCTATGAACATGGTGGCCGGTTGTCCGGGCGACTTCCGGATTTTTGATATTAAATTGGTTAGAGGAGATTTGGTTAAAATGCATGCAGACCTCTGTGAATTTAGCTACTATACGCATGACCATGCTGGTTGTGCTATTTGCAGTACGGATATACAGGGTTGTGAGAAGATAAAGGCTAATTTGCATGAGTTGATGGATGAGGGCCTCATCCACATAATCAGGCCTAGGGAAGAGTATGAAGAGGAATTAAACATGGTTTCTGGATGCCCTGGATAGTTCATAATCTTTGATGTGGAATATATGAATGAGGATCTTGTACAATTGCATGCTACTTTCTACCACAAGGCTGGTCAGGTAGAACATCAGTATGGATCTTACCGAATTGGCTTCCAGGACTCCCGAGGATGTTCAATTGTAAAGAAAGGTGTTCAGTTGTTGTTGGATAATGGAACTATCAAGGTTACAGGCCAATGGGATGATTATCATGAGGTCAATGAGATTGAGGTTTGTTTTGTTGAAGAAGAGTCAGATGATGAGTATGCCTCCGCAAATGAGTTCTTCTCCTCAGATGAAGATATGTTTTCCAGAGAGGACTCTGCGATGACTGAATATGTTGAAGATGGAGTAAATGTTATTGTGACTTGTTTTTGTGCACCCTCCCCCTTTGAATGTGAATATCATAGCAAGCCATCTATTACTCCATTGGTGATTAGTTTGCCGAGTCCTATCCCCTACAAGTCAGACAAGGTTGTACCCTATAAATATAATGCTACAATTTTAGAGGATGGTATGGAAGTTCCCATCCAGCCAATGCCTAATGTTGGAAATATTGTTGAGACTAGCAGAGTGACCCACATTGGTCGTGTATTTGCACCAGTTGTTCATGGAGATGTTAGTGCTAGAAAGAAATTGGTGGAAAATGTTGAACCCAAGAAGGCAGTGGGTGAATCTAGTGTATCTACACTAGAAAAAGAGGTGGATGATATTTTGAAGATAATCAAGATGAGCGACTAAAAAATTGTAGATCATCTACTGCAGACTCCTTCAAAAATATCTATCTTGGCTTTATTGATGAACTCCTCTGCTCACAGAGAATCTTTGATGAGGGTATTGGACCAAGCTTTCATGGAAAGTGATATGCCTGTAGACCAATTCAGCAGTGTAGTAGGGAATATTACATCATGTAATAACCTGAGTTTCTACAACGATGAACTTCCCAGTGAAAGAAGGAATCACAATCTGGCCCTCCACATCTCTATGAACTGCAACAATGATTCATTATCCAAATGTACTGATTGATAATGGATCCGCATTGAACATTATACCGAGGAGCACGCTTATGAAGTTGAAATATCAAGGAACGCCCATGCGCCCAAGTGGCATTATTGTGAAAGCGTTTGATGGATCAAGGAAATCTGTTATTAATGAAGTGGACTTACCTATTCATATAGGCCCACATTTGTTTCAGATTACTTTCCAGGTCATGGATATTGTACTCGCTTATAGCTGCTTGTTGGGACGGTCGGGATACATGAGGCAGGGGCTGTCACTTTGACTTTACACCAAAAGTTGAAGTTTGTACGTGAAGGAAAAGTGGTAATTATAAATGGAGAACAAGAATTATTGATATCTCATTTGTCCTCTTTCAGCATTGTGGAGGTGGATGAAACTGCTATTGGAACCCAGTTCCAAGCTTTATACATTGACAATATAAGAGGAAATGAGAATTCAATGGCTTCGTTCAAGGATGCTCAGCAGGTTGTGCGTAATGTCCATAGCGACGTATGGAGACAAATTGTTGATCCACCTGTAAACAAGAATAGAGATGGCTTGGGGTTCTCTGTGAAGAATGATAAGGGTAAGAGCTTGAAGCCAAAGTCTTCTGCATGAAGGTATCAAGACATCTTTCGTAGCGGGGGTTATCTTCATCCAACTGTTTCTGGGATTAATTCCATTGTGGAAGATGAAGTAGAGCTAGAAATGCCAAATTATGTGACGCACGAAGTTAGGGTTCAGAATTGGAACACCATTGATGTTCCCTCTTGCATACATGTTTCGAAGTAATTTGTTTTTTGTTAATCTTTTTGAAAAGCTTCCACTCTGCCCAAGGTGAAAGTATTGATATTGTATCCGCTTATCAGTTTGCTTTGATTTTTTAAAATCAATAATAAAAGTTGTCTTTGTTTTGCAAAATTTGTTTTTATTTTTTGCTTTTTTCTTGGAAAATGGTAATCGGAAAAGACCTTTCAAAATAAATAATAACTAAAATTCAATCTGCATGATCACTTGTTACATGTGTCAGTTTCTAAAAGAAATAAAAAATCATATGTGTAGATTAATTAAAAAACCCGTTGAATACAATGACCCTGCACCCTCTCCCAACTTTGAATGTCCTGTGTATGGGGCCGAAGAAGAATACTATGATGATATTCTAGAAGAGCTCTCACTGTTTCTTGAGCGCGAGGAGAATTCCATTCAGCCATATAAAGAGCCATTGGAAGTAATCAATTTGGGTTCAGAAGAAGATCCGAAGGAAGTCAAGATCAGAGAATTGATACATCCTGATGTGAAGAGCAGGTTGATTGAGATGTTGAAAGAATATGTGAATATTTTTTCTTGGTCTTACCAAGATATACCTGGTCTAGATACATATATTATAGAGCACCGTTTTCCGCTGAAGCCAGAGTGCCTGCCAATTAAACAGAAGTTGCGAAGAACTCACCCAGATATGGCAGTGAAGATCAAAGAAGAAGTTCTAAAGCATATTAATGTCAGTTTTCTTTTGACATAAGTCTACCCTTAGTGGACTGCTAATATTGTCCCAGTACCGAAGAAAGACAGAAAAATTTGCATGTGCGTATATTATAGAGATCTAAATGAAGTTAGTCCAAAAGATGATTTTCCATTGCCACACATTGATATGTTAGTGGATAGCACAACAAAATTCAAAGTTTTCTCGCTCATGGATGAATTTTCCGGGTATAATCAAATAAGGATGGCTCCCGAGGACATGGAAAAAACAACGTTTATCACACCCTGGGGAACATTCTGTTACAGAGTGATACCCTTCGTGTTGAAGAACGCTAGTGCAATGTACCAGAGGGCTATGAAAACCCTATTCCATGATCTGATGCACAAGGAAATTGAGGTATATGTTGATGATATGATTGCTAAATCCCAGACTGAAGAAGGGAATGTAGAAGATTTGTTGAAGTTGTTTCAGCGTTTGAGGAAGTATCGTCTGCGCTTGAATACAAATAAATGTACCTTCGGTGTTCGGTCAAGGAAATTGTTGGGTTTCATTGTTATCCAGAGAGGAATTGAAATTGACCCTAATAAAGTCAAAGAAATTCAAGAAATACCAGCGTCGAGAACTGAAAAGCAAGTTAGAGGGTTCCTCGGGCGTTTGAATTATATTTCAAGATTCTTTTCCCACATGACTGCAACGTGTGAACCGATCTTTAAGTTGTTAAAGAAAGATCAAGGTTGTGTGTGGACAGATGACTGCCAAAGGGAATTTGAAAGTATTAAAGAATATCTGCTTGAACCTCCTATCTTGCTCCCTCCTGTTGAAGGAAGACCATTGATTATGTATCTGACAGTGTTAGATAATTCCATGGGCTGTATTCTGGGACAATAAGATGAAACAGAGAAGAGTATGCCATTTGTTATCTCAGTAAATAGTTTACTGATTGTGAATCACGGTATTCTATGCTGAAAAAGACATGTTGTGCTCTGGCTTGGGCGGAAAAATGTTTGCGGCAGTATATGTTGAATCACACTACTTGGTTGATCTCCAAAATGGAACTGATAACGAGAAAATATATCGTATAATTAACATACTTTTTACCGATTTTATATTCCATTAAGTCGTCTAACCCTCGATTATTCTGAGATTATTTGTCTTTTTTGCAGGTATAACACTTGTCGACTCAAACCGATGAAAAAGGACAACATGAAGAAAGCTAGACGAAAAACAAAGAGAAAAAGAATAAAAAAATACAAAGTGTGGACTTCTGGATAGGTGACGGTCGTCACGCCCCTGTGACGGGCGTAACACCCCACAACATAACCAAACGCTCGTCACACACACCTGACGAGCGTAAGGCACCACTTCAGCGTGTGACGACCGTCACCCACCTGTGACGACCGTCACGCGCGTAAAGGAGGACGTTACGCATGGCTTGAAGACGTGGGCGTGAAGGGCAGACTACTTCTCCCTGTTTCTACTGAATCTCCTATTTTATTGCCACAACTATTACTGCTCCTAGAATTTCTCCACGAAGACTTCATCAAGAATTCAAAATTAAACTGCTGATTTTTCCTACTATATATATGAGTACCAAGGCACAGTCCAAGGGTCGAAGAATTTTACTCAGCAAATATTTATTTTATTTCTACAATTATTTCCAATTTGTTTGTTTTGCAATTCTGCTTTCAATTCCTTGTAATTTTCATTCAAGCCTTAGTTTCTATTTTTAAGTGTTAATTCTTCTTACAAGAGTTAACACGAATTTCTACTGCAAGTCAAGCTCGAAGATTTGGATTACTGTATTACCTCAAGATTACTATAGCATCTGTAATTCCAGGTTTTTTATATTGCAATTATTATTTATTTAGTTTCTATAATATGTCATTTATTGCCATTAATTATATTCTAAACTTTATTGCTGTTAAGTTAATTATGTCTGGCTAAATTATTAATACCGGTATGTGACCGTAAGAATTGAAAGAATTCAATGATACCTTGGCCAAAAATATTTATAAAACAATTTCTGGTTTCCAATTTCCAACATTAATTTAACTATCCTTGTCACGAGAGTGAGAGGTTAATTAACACGATTTTGCCACGAGAGTGGGAAATTAATTAAGGCAAGAACCTGCATGCGAGAGCTGGGGTTCAACCCAGATAGTGGTAACGAAGCATTGATTTTTAAATACACGAGAGTGTTTTAATAAATTAATTAAATTCAAATTGTTTTCAAAAAGTGTTATTAAATTTAAAGTGCATCCACTAGGTTTAGTAGCATGACTTATTTCATAAACACGAGAGTGTATGTCTCAGGTTTTTAAACAATTAGCTTTTACCGAAATACTTTATAGGCCAAGCGATTCATCGAATTCCCTAAGCCCGATTATCACATACCGGTATAATTAGTACTATTACTTTTAAAACTAAACGGTCTCCCCCAAATATCGAATATTCATCGCTTAGTTAGACAAAACTGTAGCATTAGATCGTATGCGATTGATACACAGTCTCTGTGGGTTCGATAATCTTTTAAAACTAGAACGACTGAACTGTATACTTGCAGTTAGTATCCCGACAGACTTATAAAGTCCCGATCAAGTTTTTGGCACTGTTGCCGGGGACTGGTAGTCAATTAATTACGATTCTTCTGTTGCGCGTTTAGACTAAGCAACAAACACCCTTTGTCGATTTGTATGCCAAGGACTCGCTCACAAGGCGAACCACTTGACAAACCGACGGACGAACCTGAACGCATTCTTTCCGTAAGACGTGCAGTCAGGGATTACTGTTTAAATCACGCTATTCCCTTACCTAAACCAGAAATCAATATTGATTCTGAAACTGATTCTAATTCTTCCTCTGAAACCGAAACCAATCCAGAATTAGACATGGCAGAAGAACAAAGGACCCGTCCACTGAAGGAGTACGCAGCTCCATCACAACAAGAGCCCCATAACAGCATTGCTGCTCCAGCAATAAACCAAAACGATTTCGAGTTAAAGCCGTCATTGATATCATCTATCCAACAACGCCAATTCTCTGGAGATCCTTCTGAGGATCCGAATGAACACCTTACAAAACTCGTTCAATTTGCCGACACAGTTATAACAAATGGTGTTAGTAAAGATGCTATTAGATTACGTCTTTTCCCTTTCTCACTAAGAGATAGAGCTTGGGCTTGGTTGCAATCCTTGCCATCAAATTCTATCACTACGTGGGAAGGACTGAAGATCGTATTCTTAGCACGATACTTTCCCCCAAGCAAAACCGCTGCACTAAGAGCCCAAATCAACGGATTTAGGCAGAAGGATACTGAATCACTATTCGATGCATGGGAGCGCTACAAAGATATGATGCGAATGTGCCCACATCACGGACTAGAAAAATGGCTGATAATCCACACGTTTTATAATGGACTCTTGTACAACACAAGATTATTTATAGATGCCGCCACAGGTGGTACACTGATGGACAAGCCTTATGACGAAGCTAACCAACTCATTGAAAACATGGCTCAAAACCACTATCAGTGGGGAGGAGAAAGAACATCTGTGGAGAAGACTCAAGCCAAAGGCGGGATGTACGAGGTTAGTAGCCTAGATAAAGTTAATGCTAAGGTAGATGCTCTTACCCAAAAGATAGAAAGCTTGACCTTACCTCCTGCAGCTACCGTAGCTGCAGTTACCCCAAGCTGCGAAGTTTGTGGAGTACCTGGTCATGTTGGAACCGAATGTCAAATCTTAGCAGGAATAACGGCTGATCAGGTAAATTACGCTCAAGGAAATCCTTATGCCAATACCTACAATCCTGGTTGGAAGAACCATCCTAACTTCTCGTACAAGAGCAATAACGCTTTATATGCACCTGGCCAAGCACCTGTTGTACCTCCAGGTTATCAAAAACCCGCTGGTAATGTTCCTAACATTCCTAAGAAATCTAACCTTGAAATCCTAATGGAAAATTTTATCGCTAATCAAGCCCAACAAAACAAAGAATTCCTCAATCAAAACGTTCACACCGGTGAACAATTGAAGCTATTAGCAAACAAGGTAGATGCCCTAGCTACTCACAACAAAATGTTAGAAACCCAAATCTCCCAAGTAGCACAACATCAAGCTAGTTCTGCCACACCTGCTGGTACATTTCCTGGACAGCCACAGCCCAATCCTAAAGGACATGCAAATGCTATTACATTACGAAGTGGGACAACCCTTGATGGACCGGTAGATCCTAGACTCCAAAACCCGACCATGTATCAAAAACCTGAGAAAGAAATAGAGAAGTCGAAAGATCAATCTGAAAATATAGAGGAAGACGCGAATGAGAACAGAGAGGCCTCAGAAAAACCTTATGTGCCTCCACCACCATACAAACCACCAATTCCATACCCTCAAAGACTTGCAAAATCCAAGAACGAGGGACAATTCAAGAAATTTGTAGAACTTCTGAAACAACTAAACGTCACTATTCCGTTTACAGAAGCTATAACCCAAATGCCGTCATATGCTAAATTCCTAAAAGAAATATTGGCTAATAAGAAAAAAATCGTTGAGAACGAAACCGTTATGCTAACTGCCGAATGTAGCGCCATAATTCAAAATAACATGCCTCTGAAGCTAAAAGATCCTGGTAGTTTCTCCATACCATGTGTAATTGGAAAATCTGTCATAGACAAAGCTCTATGCGATTTAGGAGCCAGTGTCAGTCTAATGCCCTTATCTATTTGCGAAAAGCTCAAATTAGGCGACATGAGACCTACCAAGATGTCCTTACAACTAGCCGATAGATCAGTCAAATTTCCTGTTGGTATGCTGGAGAACATTCCTGTCCGAATAAGACAATTTTACATACCGACTGACTTTATAATAATGGACATCAAGGAGGATTAAAACATTCCCATCATACTAGGAAGACCATTTTTAGCTACTGCAGGAGCCATCATTGACGTCAAGAAAGGAAAACTTACCTTCGAGGTAGGAGAAGAAAAAGTAGAATTCATTCTTTCCCAATTCTTTAAAGCCCCTGCTATAGATAACTCATGTTGTCTCCTAGATATCATTGATGAATGTGTAAAAGAACTTGAATGCCAAGAGGACACCTACTATGAGATGCTAAAAATTCAGACACCGACTATCCTCAAGAACGAAGACTGGAAACAAGAACACTTAGATGCCAACCTAAGCGAATGTTTAGCCTTAACACCCAATCCTGACTCAACTAATAAGAAACCCGGTATAGAACTTAAAACACTACCTGAAGATCTTAGGTATGAATTCTTAGATAAAGAACTCGAACGACCAGTTATAGTCAATGCCGAATTAGGAGAGATCGAAACCGAAAAACTTCTTAGTGTGTTAAGGAAATATCCAACCGCGTTAGGCTATAATATCTCAAATCTAAAAGGAATAAGCCCTTCTCTCTGTATGCACCGCATTATGCTGGAGGAGGACTGCAAGACCCTAGAGGACATCAGAGACGAATAAATCCTATCCTAAGTGAAGTCGTTGAGAAGGAAGTGCAAAAACTACTAGAGGCAAGCATCATATACCCAATATCAGATAGCAACTGGGTCAGTCCAGTTCATGTGGTGCCTAAGAAAGGAGGTGTTACAGTTATAACAAATACAAAAGGCGAATCGGTAGCACAGCGTACACAAACAGGATGGAGAATGTGTATCGACTATAGAAAACTAAACAAAGCTACGCGCAAAGACCATTTCCCATTACCATTCATTGATCAAATGCTCGAGCGTTTAGCAAAACATTCCCATTTCTGCTATCTTGATGGATATTCAGAATTCTTTCAAATTCCCATTCATCCTGACGATCAAGAGAAAACTACGTTCACATGTCCCTATGGTACCTTTGCATACCGGAGAATTCCATTTGGACTATGTAATGCACCTGCAACTTTCCAACGATGCATGATGGCGATCTTCGCAGATTTCTTAGACGGAATCATGGAAGTATTCATGGACGATTTCTCTGTCTGTGGAGAGAGTTTCGACGGATGTTTAACAAATCTTGAATTAGTACTGAAATGCTGTGTTAATGTCAACCTAGTGCTCAACTGGGAAAAATGTCACTTCATGGTGAGACAAGGAATTGTGTTGGTTCACATTGTATCAAACAGGGGGATTGAAGTTGACAAAGCAAAGATCGACATTATCAAAAACCTTCAACCACCCAAAACAGTTAGAGAAATACAAAGTTTTCTAGGACACGCGGGTTTTTACTGACGTTTCATAAAAGATTTCTCTAAAATCACCAAGCCACTAACTGAGTTATTAATGAAAGAGGCTGAGTTTATTTTCGACGATAAATGCTTGAACGCATTTGAGACACTAAAAGAGGCCTTAATATCAACACCTATTATGCAACCTCCTGATTGGAATTTACCATTTGAGATAATGTGTGTGATCGGTGGATCTGGAACTGACTGTTTAACGCTGGTTCGCGAAATGTCGCGGAAGCAAGAGTCGCCACCGTCTTTTATTTTCTCCAAATGGAAAGGACAAAAGCACAGAAAAATTCCTTTAAAGAGATTGCTCTCGGTTCGGGAGGTAGGTTATAGAAAGGGAAGGTGTTAGCACCCTTTCTATCCATGGTTATCCATGGGCTCTTAGATACTTGCTCAATGTGTTTTCAAAATTGTTTGCTTGCTTTTCAATGTGGTTTAAAAAGTTTCTTTGAAAAATTTCAGTTCGACTCGTACGTCAGAGTGTTTGAAAAATTTGCTTTGAAAGCTTTTGAAAATGTGTTGGTGTGAAAAGTCTTTTTTGAGTTTGTTTTGAGATTAGAGCAAGTATCCTTGAGAACCTACCTACCCTAAGGAATTCGTCTGTGTAAATGTCCTTAAAGCAGTGCCATCCCACCATTGAGAGGTAGGTAGCACCACCGTTGGAGGTATTCGGGTCAATTCGATTTTTAGGGACATGGTGATCACCAGAGCAATGGGAAGACACCTTAGAAGCTACCCTCATGCCAGGTTCCCGGATCATGAGGACTTACTAAGACATCCTCTACTCGACGATCACCTTTCGAAAGGCAACAGTGAGGCGTACCCTAGGGGTGGTGTGTGCGAATCGTGTGTCATGTTTCAATTATTTGTCTTGTCATGTTTGTCGTGTTCTACGCTTGATTTTAAGTCCATTCATTCTTGCATGCATATTTAACAGTTATAAGTTGCGAGGAAATAAAGCTAGACTATTACAAATGGCGCGGGTCCACATCGCCAAAATTAAACCGGACCCGATTTAGCGGAAAAAAATAAATAATGCGAAGAAATAAAGTGCGAAAAGTAAAGTTACATGGCTTAGGGACAATTACATAATTATAATTAAACAACATAAGATAAATGCGCAAAAGAAAATAATTAGAACAAAACTAGGGCGTTGGACCCTTTTGCAAATAATTAAAATTAAGGAGAATTAAAAATTAAATGATTAAATGTTTTTGTTATTTTTTGTGTTTTTTAGATTTGAAAGAAAAAAGGAAATATTAATTAAAATTAAAATGCTAAACCCTAATTCTAGTATTTTTTAAGTTTATTATGAAAGGAATTAAAATATAATCTAAATTAAACCTAATTCATTTATGTACAATTTAAATAGAAAAATAAATAAATAAATGATAATTATTATTCTAAAAAAAAGGGAAAAATATTAAAGAGAAATAAAAAGAATTAACAATTAAAACCTAAATTCTACATTTTTTGGATTTTTATTAAAAAAGGATTTAAAATTAAAACCTAATTACACTACATAATTTACATTCTAATTTATTTATGAAAATAATTAATATATAAATATTTATTATGTTTTTTTTGTATTTTTTTGATTTTTTATAATGTTTTTAGATTTTTGTTAAAAATAATTAATTAAAACAAATAATTAAAATAAACATAACAATTAAAATAAATGAAATAAAAAGGAAATCAAACCAGAGTGGGGTGTAGTCCCCAATTTAGGAGGTATGAATTTGGAAAGCCTGGCCCAATAAGCATGGAATTTCATTGACTTTCTGGATCATGTGCAACGCGTTGACTGGTGCTTATGGCATTCTTTGAATCCTGGCCCTTGATCTGGGGGAGATGGACGCGTGTGTGGCTTGAGAGGGTAAGCGCATGATGCACTGGGACACTAGCGTTGCATTGAATCAATTATTGAAAAATAATGTTAAGTATTTGCCAGACCTGGGACTTGAACCCAGGTCTTTGAAGTTACAAGCGTAGCGTGTCACCACTGAGCCATTTGTTTTTCATTTAATATATAATAACGAGTAATCAATATAAAATAAAATGGGTTAATGATCTGAAACCGCGCGCAAATTCGAATGTAACCAATCCCTGCGTGCCACGGAGTTGTCTTCTTCGCGTGCCTGAAAATCAAAACAATATGGCAACGGTTTTAACGCGTTGCAGAAAAGTGCCTATTGAAAAATAACGATTAGAACCCTAGGCATCATAAATTGTTCGCGAGCATATGGATCTTCTCGTCTCTGAGCCCTGAGTTCAACCATGGTGGTTTGGAGTTCTGATTTTGCCTCTACGTAAAAACCCTCTTTCAAGCTCCTGAAAACCCTAAAAAAGAAACATGGCAATGTCTTCTATACAACACAAAAACTCAATTAAATATAATGGTCAGTTGTAAAACCTTGTAAGGAACATGAATATATTATTAAAATGCCATGATCATGCCTTAAAACCAAAATACGATTGTGGATGTTCTTTGGTACAGTTTGAACCCGTTTTACCAATTCTTGTAGCTTTGCTTGTGGTTTATGATTGATACACGTTCAGAATCACACAAGGAAGCTATTGCCAAAGGAATGGAGGCTTGAATCTACTTAGAACCTTGAAATCAGTTTCCAATTTTTTTGACAGTTTTCAAGTTTTTGTCCTTGCTTTTGAGCGCAGCTTGCAGTCCAAGTGCATTAGGTTTTCCTTCCTGAATATGTAGTGATCACTTTAGGTTAACAAATTTCCACAAAATCTCTTGTATTCAATGATTTCAAGATTTGATTTTACAAGATATTTTTTTGAATCTTTTTTCATGGTTTTTGTTCAATCATGATCAATTAGCACCAAAGCTTGCCTATTTGAGATATGCACGAATTGTAGAGATTAGAATGTGCACAAAAAGATTTTTTTAGGTTAGTTTGATATTTTTCATATATTAAAATCATTTAAATGAATATAAATTAATATTAATTCAAATAAATAATTAAAAAATATGAAAATACTTCCCTTTGGGCCTAGTGGTCGTGCATAGGCTTGGCATGAAGAAACTTGGAAGAAAAATGGGCCCATTTGCATTTTTAGGCCTTTTGCATCAATGTTGACTTTTCAAAATTCCTAAAAACTTCCCAACTTCCACAAGGCATAACTTGGTCAATTTTTGAGCTTTTCACATGTTCTTGGACATTTTGGAAAGGTCTTTGAGTCCTTTAACCAATGCCTTTGGTCCCATGTCATTTTGATTTACCAATCTCAAGTTATGGCCTTTGACTTAAAGTCCCTTTTTGTTGACTTTTGAAAATGACCTATAATGTTGAAATTGATAACTTTTTGTGAGAGCATTTCTTGGACTTGGAACATGAAGATGAATTGTAGGAAATGTCTTTCTCTTCAAAATGAGCTTTGGATGGAATTTTTATGATAATCCATGTGAAAGTTATGCTCTGGTCAATTTCAGTTGACTTTTTCAACTATCCAAATATAGCAACTTTTGCATCTTTGATGATTTCTGAGCCAAATTTTGAGAATCATGATCAAGCATTGATCAAATGATGTTTGTGGCTTCAAAATGATATATTGACCAAAAATTTGAACTTTTGACTGTCAAATGACCATTTTGCCCCTACAGTTGACTGTAGTGCAATCTAGGGTTTTGACTGTGCAATTTTGAGCTGAATGCCTTGAAACTTGACATGAGGATACTTGACCATCTTTTTAAGCATATGAGACTTGATTGGGCCTTTGAAAAGTTCATTTGCTTGACCAGAACTCAAACCCTAGTTTTGACTGTGTAGGAGACAGTTGAACTGCATAACCCTTGGGGAATCTTGTGACCTTGATTTGGCAATTTCTTGATGAATATGGGAGGGCAAATTTTGGGGTACAACAGTTGCCCCTGTTCAATCTTCTTAGACCTGAGGACGCAGATTGGCTGACGTGCCTTTCGTAATCCGAGGGTAAAAGATGATTGAACACTAAAGTGCCCAGAAATTTGCGCTCACATAGTAGCAGTGATGATGAGGGAATGGGCTTATAGATGCCATTTGGATGTTGCTTGGATAGGATGATGGGCTTGTAGATGCCATCTGGGTGTTGATCGCGTAGGAGATTCCTTAGCGAGAACCTGTATACCTGCAAAACGGAAAATGAGTACCTGACACGTTGCAGGAGCTGATTTTGGACGCTTGGTATAGATGTGTCCTGACTGGTTACAGGAGCTGGGTCTGGAGCTTCAAACGCTGATGAATGAACCAGGGATGGTTACTGCCTTAGCATGGATGGTAAGAGAATCCTGAATGATTTCAACCTCAACAACGCTCGTTGAGAAAATCTTGGTGAGAATTACCATCTTTGTAGTGTCAGGAAGAGAACCAAAGGACATTATAATCTTAAAGGGAGTCACCTCACTCACCGCTGGAGAGGGAACTATAGGAAATTATGATCTGAAAGGAGATATCACCTCACGCTCATGCCGGAGAGGGAAACATCTGAAGAAGGAATTACCACCTCACACGCCGTTGGAGAGGGGACCATAAGAGAATATCACCTCACGCTCATGCCGGAGAGGGGAACATCTGAAGAAGGAATTACCACCTCACACGCCGCTGGAGAGGGGACCATAAGAGAATATCACCTCACGCTCATGCCGGAGAGGGGAACATCTGAAGAAGGAATTACCACCTCACACGCCGCTGGAGAGGGGACCATAAGAGAATATCACCTCACGCTCATGCCGGAGAGGAGAACATCTGAAGAAGGAATTACCACCTCACACGCCGCTGGAGAGGGGACCATAAGAGAATATCACCTCACGCTCATGCCGGAGAGGGGAACATCTGAAGAAGGAATTACCACCTCACACGCCGCTGGAGAGGGGACCATAAGAGAATATCACCTCACGCTCATGCCGGAGAGGAGAACATCTGAAGAAGGAATTACCACCTCACACGCCGCTGGAGAGGGGACCATAAGAGAATATCACCTCACGCTCATGCCGGAGAGGGGAACATCTGAAGAAGGAATTACCACCTCACACGCCGCTGGAGAGGGGACCATAAGAGAATATCACCTCACGCTCATGCCGGAGAGGAGAACATCTGAAGAAGGAATTACCACCTCACACGCCGCTGGAGAGGGGACCATAAGAGAATATCACCTCACGCTCATGCCGGAGAGGGGAACATCTGAAGAAGGAATTACCACCTCACACGCCGCTGGAGAGGGGACCATAAGAGAATATCACCTCACGCTCATGCCGGAGAGGAGAACATCTGAAGAAGGAATTACCACCTCACACGCCGCTGGAGAGGGGACCATAAGAGAATATCACCTCACGCTCATGCCGGAGAGGGGAACATCTGAAGAAGGAATTACCACCTCACACGCCGCTGGAGAGGGGACCATAAGAGAATATCACCTCACGCTCATGCCGGAGAGGAGAACATCTGAAGAAGGAATTACCACCTCACACGCCGCTGGAGAGGGGACCATAAGAGAATATCACCTCACGCTCATGCCGGAGAGGAGAACATCTGAAGAAGGAATTACCACCTCACACGCCGTTGGAGAGGGGACCAAGAGAACTTCTACTGAGTCTTTATCAGAAAAATCTGTTTGGAGTCGATTTAACTGGACTGGAGAAGTCCTTGAAATATGTTTGAGAATTTCAACTGCATCTTTCCTGAAAGGTAAAGGTCAGTTATATGCAATGCATGATATGGATCAAGCAATGATGTTCTCAACATAAATGAGATTCGTATGATATGATGCAGTGCGTTATGCATGCTATGATGATGTATGTAAAGTTTTATGTATGTTTTCGTCTAGGAAAATAAATCCTTGACGGGTGCCGGGAAGTCATATCCTGGGCTGATGTTGAGGAAGAGATTTTGCTTCCGCTGTGGATGATTGTTGCAAGCATACCGGTAGGAGAAGATAACTCCGTTGAGGAATGAACTTGGCAAATGAAATAATTCTGCGGGAGAAAAGATACTCTAGCGATCATGCTGGGGAGTGCTACTCTGTGGGGATAGCGATGCTTTGCTGAGTGGATGAAGACAACTCCGCTGGGGATACCGTTGATGAGTTATGCTGGGGACATCCTTGTTGTGCTGGAAGTGTTGATAGATTTTGCTGGGGTAGGAAGATACTTTGCCGAGGACGCTCTTTCCGTGGCTTTTGGCTGAGGATAACCCAGTTATATCCTGTTAAGGAAATAACTCTTTAAATTAAGCCGGGACGGTGCGTTCGTGCTCTGCGAGGGGATAAGCTTCCAGAAT
Source organism: Vicia faba (assembly GCA_948472305.1). Classification (NCBI taxonomy): domain Eukaryota; kingdom Viridiplantae; phylum Streptophyta; class Magnoliopsida; order Fabales; family Fabaceae; genus Vicia; species Vicia faba. Next base: position 1,449,568,720 of record OX451736.1, read on the forward strand.
CTATTGGGGATAAGCTTACTGCTTGGGGATACGGACTCCATCTTTCCTGGGGAAGCTGGATTGGACTCTCCTGGGGAAGTATTGAACTGTATTGGTTATGAGTTGAAGGAGGGAACCTATGTAGGGTTGCCTGCTGATGAGCTCGTGTAAAATCGCATCTGAAATGGAGAAGGAACCTGGGTAGGGTTATTTTGATGATGAGCTCGTGTAAAACTTCGTTTTTGGAAAGGGAGAACCTGTGTAGGGTTTCTGGGTGACGAGTCCATGTAAAACTGCATCTTGAATAGGGGGAACCGGTGTAGGGTTGCTTGGTGAGGTAAGTTCATGTAAAACTTTTTGATGAATCCATGTAAGACTTCTAGAGGAACCGGGGTTAGGTTACCTTGGGGTAAATCCATGTGAGATTTCTTGACGAACCGGGGTAAGGTTACTGGAAGCAAGTCCCTGTGAGACTTCTGGGGGAACCGGGGTTAGGTTACCTTGAGATAAGTTTGTGTAAAAACTTTGATGAACCGGGGTTAGGTCATCTTGAGATGGGTCCATGTGAGACTCTTGGGGGAACCGGGGTTAGGTTACTTGGATAAGTTTGTGTAAAAACTTTGATGAACCGGGGTTAGGTCATCTTGAGATGGGTCCATGTGAGACTCTTGGAGGAACCGGGGTTAGGTTACTTGGATAAGTTTGTGTAAAAACTTTGATGAACCGGGGTTAGGTCATCTTGAGATGGGTCCATGTGAGACTCTTGGAGGAACCGGGGTTAGGTTACTTGGATAAGTTTGTGTAAAAACTTTGATGAACCGGGGTTAGGTCATCTTGAGATGGGTCCATGTGAGACTCTTGGAGGAACCGGGGTTAGGTTACTTGGATAAGTTTGTGTAAAAACTTTGATGAACCGGGGTTAGGTCATCTTGAGATGGGTCCATGTGAGACTCTTGGAGGAACCGGGGTTAGGTTACTTGGATAAGTTTGTGTAAAAACTTCTGGAGGAACCGGGGTAAGGTTATTTGGATGAGTTTGTGTAAAAACTTTGTCTGAAGGTTGAGGAGAAACCGGTGTTGGGTTGCATGATTTTGATTAAGTGGATGATTGTCCTGTTTGGTCTTGGACTTTAACTCACGATCTGGAATTTGTAAAGGTAGATGGTAATCATTCTTATGTTGATCTGTCCTTTGTACTTTGGTTGACAAAGCAATTGGATCGCCTGGATAACTCAATATTGCCCCTGCTTAGGGGGTGAGGGAAGAGGATACCTGTGTGGGTGATTGACAAATCTTCGGGTAGGCAAGTGACGAGATACCGGAACATAGTCGTACGCTTTGATCCCTAACTTTTGCCTGAACCGCCCTTTCGGGTTTTCAGTCCACCGGGATACCCATTTTTGCCCAAGCCGCCTTTTCAGGTTTTCGACTTGCCGGGTGTACATGTTTTTTTTTCATTTCATCCCTTCATTTTGCCCGAACCCTTTTAGTTCGCCGGGAAGCCCTTATTTTTGCCTAGGTATGTCAACCTAGCGGGTCTTTGATTATGCGCAGTATTTTTTTTCGACTATGTCCACGCTCTCAGAATGTAGGGAGTTGCCCCTGTTGGAAGTATTTTGCCATGCCCCAGGTAATGGGCAATGCTCCTACTGTGCCCCTTGATTGGAGGTACTTCTGTTCACAAGGTGTTCATCGTGCGAATTTCCCTGCTGTTCAAACAAATAGTCATATGCAAACAAAGTTATTTTAAGAATGCAAAAGTCTATGTCTGTCTTGAATTTTGAAAGTGCATTTTTTGTAATACAGTGCGATGTCAACTCAATATTTTACAGCAAACCTTCAGGAGTCAGGATACCTTCGTAACAGTATGCTTTCGAACTGACCCATGCTTCAGCTAGGACTTTTAAGGGTTATATCGTGGCCGGGTTCACGGTTTAAGAAACAAAGGATAAAGGCTCGAATTACTTGTACCCACCCGCTCTTCGTGATGTTCTCCAAACCTAAACTCAGTCGATCGTGCGTTAGACCTTGTTTGAGTCTTTGTTCTGATGTTCCAATGATGGTTCAGATGTTGATGATTTATTCTGACTAAGCAGTCATTTTTGTTTTTGCTGAGGGTTTGTAAGACCTCTTTTGATTTCTGTTATCCCTTTCTTTTTTGCCTAAACTGTTTCCTTTTTGGGATTACAGTCAGCGGGATGCCCCAGTTTTGTAATTCTTGGTTTTGACTTTTTGGGCTTTTCATTTATGCATTTTTTTTTGATAGTGACTGCCTGTCCTTATGATTGTTCTGAACCATCACTGTTTTTTTTTTTTTTTGTAAAGATCTCTTCGGTGCCATTCGTCATGCACTTGGATCAACTGAGAGACTACCCTGCCCCAGGTTATGATTAAGGGTTTTGATTTTCGAAAATAAAAAAAACTCCTACTTCTTTGGCTCTGATGGGTTGACGAGGGATTATCATCCTTATAACTCCAGTGTTTTAGGGGTTGAAACAATGCATGTACCTCATCAGCGGGGTCTGTTCAAAAGCATACTGTAGATTGTAGTATCGTTTTCGTCATCCTCCCTCAAGAGGTTTAGAATTTTCAATTAAGAGTTGACCATTGCAAAAATATGAAAACAGTTTTAAGCGTAATAAACATAATTAAATCAAGACAGACATGTGTAATGCATTCATGAAATAAAAGAGTTTAACATAATAATTGTTTATCTGAACAAGAAAGGAAAAATACAACTTGAATTCAAATGAACAAAAAATTCTCAATCCTAGCCATGTTTTGGCAATGGAGCATTGATCACATTGGGAGTCTCAGCAGGCTCGAACTCGATCTCTTTGGCATCGATCATGTTCTGAATTTTGTATTTCAGTGCCCAACAGTCTTCAGTATCGTGCCCCGGGCTATCGGAATGATAAGCGCATCTGGCTTCTGGATTGTAGCTAGGAGAGGAGGTCTTAGGATTGGCGGGAGGGTTGACCACTGCAATCAGGTTCATCTTCAACATATGTTGCAGTGCTTGCGACCATGGCATGTTAATGTTGGTGAACTGCCTTTTAGGCCCGTCCGGCCTTTGCTGGTTTCCCCTCTGTGGTTGGCGGCGTGGTGCAGAACCAGAGATCATGACTGCCCCTGCATGTTGATCACGTCGGCTCTTATGGCTGTAAGCTGCATTAGACTCTTTCCTTCCCGCGTAAGGCTTTTTGTGAGTGTCGGGAGGTGTGGCCTCTTGAATTTTCCCGCTCTTGATACCAGCTTCAATTCTTTCGCCGGTCAGGATGAGGTCGGTGAATCCAGCAGATGAGTTACCAATGAGGTGGTTGAAGAATGGACCAGACAGGGTCCCCAAGAACATGTCCACAAGTTCACGGTCAGTCAGAGGTGGTTGTACCCTTCCAGCGAGATCCCTCCATTTCTGCGCATATTCTTTGAAACCTTCACTTGATCCTAACGACATACCCTGGAGTTGGGTACGCGTAGGAGCAAGGTCGGCATTATACTGATACTGCTTGTAGAAAGCAGTAGCCAACTCCTCCCAGTTACGAACCTTGGTCCCATCCAGCTGATAGAACCATTCGAGATGAGCCCCTGAAAGACTCTCCTGGAAGAAGTGGATCCATAGATTCTTATCCGCAGAGTACGGCTGAATCTTCCGAACATAGGACCTTAAGTGCAGCTTGGGACAAGACGCCCCGTCATACTTCGAGAAAGTTGGTGCTTTGAATTTATGTGGGATAATCACACCAGTCGACAAACCCAGATCTCCGAAATCCAGCCCGGGTACCTGTTGAACCTCCATAGCTTTCATTCTGTCCTCCAGTTGCTTATATCTGTCATCAGCAGGAGGGTACTGCTCTTCATCAAAATCTGTCTCGTTGTCGGAGACCACTGGACTGGGAACCTCTCTCTCGTGATGACTGCTTTTTCCCACAGATGGGGTTGTCCTCTCAGCTTCAACTTGTGGTGTATTCCCAAATCTGCGTCTAGGGCTGAACAAGACAGTTCTCTTCTTCTTCTTTTCCTTCTTCAAGAGCAGAGCCTTCAGATCTTGCTGCCCCTGGGTCAAGTTCATGATTAGCCCTTGGAATTGGGCATTCTGAGCCTGGAGGGTCTTGATAGACTGCTCAGCTGATGATTCAGGATTCATGACGATCGGCTGAAATAAACAGCGAAGAAGGTAAGTAACCTGCAGAGAAAGGGTACCTGTTATGCAATGATATGTATGACATGCATGCAATGATTTCAAGGACCTCGCGGGGTAAACAGAGAAACTTGTTAGAGTTGCAAGCCGGTAACTTGATTGAAGACACTTCATGTTGTTGAGAGTCCTTCTTCAAGGGTCAAAGGCTCACCATATCCAGTGGGTCATAGCCCCTGACAGCCTTGGCTAGAGAGAAAGCAATCCCTTTTTTGCCCCTTGCTGGGACAGTTGATTCACCATGACCTGCATCACAAGCCCTTGTGGTCCTTGAAATAGGTTAGGATGTATGCAATGGTATGATGTCATGATGCATGGGGTAATGTAGGTAACCCGGTCATGAGTCCTAATTAAGGACTGAAACAAAACCTGCAAGAAACAAGTGTTAGATCACAAGCATGCAGATAGTCAAGTACGAAGGCATACAAGTCACACAAGAGAAACCCTTAGAGTTTAGGCCAGCATGGGGTCTGGGTATTACCCTCTTGAAGTTGGTGGGCTCAACCTGTCCTATTAGAAGTAACCGGGTTCTAAGGGTCCCAATATCACGGGATTGCTTTCATTGTTCATCGTTTCGATTTAGCCACTGAACTGGCGACCGAAATATTCCAGGAAAGCAACCCTCAATTGAGTGTAGTATCGAGTATCAACCAACCTCGGACTGCACCAAAGTCAGTTATCTCACTACCCTAAAGAGGCCAAGATAGTTCAATTAAGGTTCCTAAGGTCTGTTGATGCTTCACGACACCACGCGGAGGCCCCGTACTCTCCTTGACTGAACTCAAGGGTTACCGGTACACACCAAAGTGCCACATCAACGTAGCAGACTGTTTCAACCATGTCGGTATACCCCGCACAGTTCCCTCACAGCCTTGTTGCTACTTTCTAAGAAGGTATCCCCCAGATCCGGGTTAGGATCTATAGAACTCCCAAGCAACCCACAATTTTAAAGCACACAAGGAAAGCAATTGAAAACACAGTTATGAACTAGCCCTAAGGTACACCTCACTTTATGAGTTTATCCCCAACAGAGTCGCCAGTTCTGTGATCGGTGGATCTGGAACTGACTGTTTAACGCTGGTTCGCGAAATGTCGCGGAAGCAAGAGTCGCCACCGTCTTTTATTTTCTCCAAATGGAAAGGACAAAAGCACAGAAAAATTCCTTTAAAGAGATTGCTCTCGGTTCGGGAGGTAGGTTATAGAAAGGGAAGGTGTTAGCACCCTTTCTATCCATGGTTATCCATGGGCTCTTAGATACTTGCTCAATGTGTTTTCAAAATTGTTTGCTTGCTTTTCAATGTGGTTTAAAAAGTTTCTTTGAAAAATTTCAGTTCGACTCGTACGTCAGAGTGTTTGAAAAATTTGCTTTGAAAGCTTTTGAAAATGTGTTGGTGTGAAAAGTCTTTTTTGAGTTTGTTTTGAGATTAGAGCAAGTATCCTTGAGAACCTACCTACCCTAAGGAATTCGTCTGTGTAAATGTCCTTAAAGCAGTGCCATCCCACCATTGAGAGGTAGGTAGCACCACCGTTGGAGGTATTCGGGTCAATTCGATTTTTAGGGACATGGTGATCACCAGAGCAATGGGAAGACACCTTAGAAGCTACCCTCATGCCAGGTTCCCGGATCATGAGGACTTACTAAGACATCCTCTACTCGACGATCACCTTTCGAAAGGCAACAGTGAGGCGTACCCTAGGGGTGGTGTGTGCGAATCGTGTGTCATGTTTCAATTATTTGTCTTGTCATGTTTGTCGTGTTCTACGCTTGATTTTAAGTCCATTCATTCTTGCATGCATATTTAACAGTTATAAGTTGCGAGGAAATAAAGCTAGACTATTACAAATGGCGCGGGTCCACATCGCCAAAATTAAACCGGACCCGATTTAGCGGAAAAAAATAAATAATGCGAAGAAATAAAGTGCGAAAAGTAAAGTTACATGGCTTAGGGACAATTACATAATTATAATTAAACAACATAAGATAAATGCGCAAAAGAAAATAATTAGAACAAAACTAGGGCGTTGGACCCTTTTGCAAATAATTAAAATTAAGGAGAATTAAAAATTAAATGATTAAATGTTTTTGTTATTTTTTGTGTTTTTTAGATTTGAAAGAAAAAAGGAAATATTAATTAAAATTAAAATGCTAAACCCTAATTCTAGTATTTTTTAAGTTTATTATGAAAGGAATTAAAATATAATCTAAATTAAACCTAATTCATTTATGTACAATTTAAATAGAAAAATAAATAAATAAATGATAATTATTATTCTAAAAAAAAAGGGAAAAATATTAAAGAGAAATAAAAAGAATTAACAATTAAAACCTAAATTCTACATTTTTTGGATTTTTATTAAAAAAGGATTTAAAATTAAAACCTAATTACACTACATAATTTACATTCTAATTTATTTATGAAAATAATTAATATATAAATATTTATTATGTTTTTTTTGTATTTTTTTGATTTTTTATAATGTTTTTAGATTTTTGTTAAAAATAATTAATTAAAACAAATAATTAAAATAAACATAACAATTAAAATAAATGAAATAAAAAGGAAATCAAACCAGAGTGGGGTGTAGTCCCCAATTTAGGAGGTATGAATTTGGAAAGCCTGGCCCAATAAGCATGGAATTTCATTGACTTTCTGGATCATGTGCAACGCGTTGACTGGTGCTTATGGCATTCTTTGAATCCTGGCCCTTGATCTGGGGGAGATGGACGCGTGTGTGGCTTGAGAGGGTAAGCGCATGATGCACTGGGACACTAGCGTTGCATTGAATCAATTATTGAAAAATAATGTTAAGTATTTGCCAGACCTGGGACTTGAACCCAGGTCTTTGAAGTTACAAGCGTAGCGTGTCACCACTGAGCCATTTGTTTTTCATTTAATATATAATAACGAGTAATCAATATAAAATAAAATGGGTTAATGATCTGAAACCGCGCGCAAATTTGAATGTAACCAATCCCTGCGTGCCACGGAGTTGTCTTCTTCGCGTGCCTGAAAATCAAAACAATATGGCAACGGTTTTAACGCGTTGCAGAAAAGTGCCTATTGAAAAATAACGATTAGAACCCTAGGCATCATAAATTGTTCGCGAGCATATGGATCTTCTCGTCTCTGAGCCCTGAGTTCAACCATGGTGGTTTGGAGTTCTGATTTTGCCTCTACGTAAAAACCCTATTTCAAGCTCCTGAAAACCCTAAAAAAGAAACATGGCAATGTCTTCTATACAACACAAAAACTCAATTAAATATAATGGTCAGTTGTAAAACCTTGTAAGGAACATGAATATATTATTAAAATGCCATGATCATGCCTTAAAACCAAAATACGATTGTGGATGTTCTTTGGTACAGTTTGAACCCGTTTTACCAATTCTTGTAGCTTTGCTTGTGGTTTATGATTGATACACGTTCAGAATCACACAAGGAAGCTATTGCCAAAGGAATGGAGGCTTGAATCTACTTAGAACCTTGAAATCAGTTTCCAATTTTTTTGACAGTTTTCAAGTTTTTGTCCTTGCTTTTGAGCGCAGCTTGCAGTCCAAGTGCATTAGGTTTTCCTTCCTGAATATGTAGTGATCACTTTAGGTTAACAAATTTCCACAAAATCTCTTGTATTCAATGATTTCAAGATTTGATTTTACAAGATATTTTTTTGAATCTTTTTTCATGGTTTTTGTTCAATCATGATCAATTAGCACCAAAGCTTGCCTATTTGAGATATGCACGAATTGTAGAGATTAGAATGTGCACAAAAAGATTTTTTTAGGTTAGTTTGATATTTTTCATATATTAAAATCATTTAAATGAATATAAATTAATATTAATTCAAATAAATAATTAAAAAATATGAAAATACTTCCCTTTGGGCCTAGTGGTCGTGCATAGGCTTGGCATGAAGAAACTTGGAAGAAAAATGGGCCCATTTGCATTTTTAGGCCTTTTGCATCAATGTTGACTTTTCAAAATTCCTAAAAACTTCCCAACTTCCACAAGGCATAACTTGGTCAATTTTTGAGCTTTTCACATGTTCTTGGACATTTTGGAAAGGTCTTTGAGTCCTTTAACCAATGCCTTTGGTCCCATGTCATTTTGATTTACCAATCTCAAGTTATGGCCTTTGACTTAAAGTCCCTTTTTGTTGACTTTTGAAAATGACCTATAATGTTGAAATTGATAACTTTTTGTGAGAGCATTTCTTGGACTTGGAACATGAAGATGAATTGTAGGAAATGTCTTTCTCTTCAAAATGAGCTTTGGATGGAATTTTTATGATAATCCATGTGAAAGTTATGCTCTGGTCAATTTCAGTTGACTTTTTCAACTATCCAAATATAGCAACTTTTGCATCTTTGATGATTTCTGAGCCAAATTTTGAGAATCATGATCAAGCATTGATCAAATGATGTTTGTGGCTTCAAAATGATATATTGACCAAAAATTTGAACTTTTGACTGTCAAATGACCATTTTGCCCCTACAGTTGACTGTAGTGCAATCTAGGGTTTTGACTGTGCAATTTTGAGCTGAATGCCTTGAAACTTGACATGAGGATACTTGACCATATTTTTAAGCATATGAGACTTGATTGGGCCTTTGAAAAGTTCATTTGCTTGACCAGAACTCAAACCCTAGTTTTGACTGTGTAGGAGACAGTTGAACTGCATAACCCTTGGGGAATCTTGTGACCTTGATTTGGCAATTTCTTGATGAATATGGGAGGGCAAATTTTGGGGTACAACAATGTGCGATGCGAGCGATTATGCTGTAGGCGCAGTCCTAGGATAACGCAAAGAAAAGAAGCTTCACGCTATCTACTACGCAAGCAGAACGCTTGATCCCGCACAAATGAATTACGCCACTACGGAAAAGGAACTCTTAGCTGTGGTATTCGCATTGGACAAATTTTGTTCCTACTTAGTAGGCGCTAAAATCATTATTTATATGGATTATGTTGCGATCCGATACCTACTAAGCAAGAAGGACGCCAAAACGCGATTACTCAGATGGATCTTACTCCTACAAGAGTTTGACTTAGAAATAAAAGACAAAAGAGGAACCGAAAACGTGGTAGCTAACCATTTATCAAGATTAGATGGAATCCAAACCGAGAGTGTTCCCATAAACAAAGATTTCCCTTATGAACGCCTCATTGCCAAGCTAGAGACAAACCCTACCGACAGTTTAGACCCACACAATGAAACTTTCACAACTGCGGTAGTAAAATCCATTTGTACTAATACCGCATTACCATGGTACGCTGACTTCGTCAACTATTTAGCTGCCGGTGTTTTACCACCTGATTTGACGTACCAATAGCGGAAGAAATTTTTCCATGACCTTAAACACTACTTTTGGGATGAACCACTACTCTTTAAAAGAGGCTCCGACGGTATCTACCGTCGCTGTGTTCCTAATGATGAAATAAACAACGTCATTTCCCATTGTCATTCCGCCCCTTATGGTGGACACGCTAGTACATCGAAAACCTGTGCAAAAATACTTCAAGCTGGCTTCTTTTGGCCTACCTTATGGAAAGACGTCCACGTTGCAATTATGAACTGCGATGTCAACGCACATGAAATATATCTAGACGTGATGAAATGCCGCAAAAAGGAATCCTCGAAGTAGAAGTTTTCGATGTGTGGGGAATTGATTTCATGGGACCTTTCCCCGCATCCTTTGGAAATAAATATATTTTGGTAGCCATCGACTATGTATCAAAATGGATTGAAGCCATCGCCACACTCACAAATGATACACGCGTGGTACTAAAACTATTCAAGAATATTATCTTCCCACGATTCGGTGTACCAAGACTAGTGATCAGCGATGGTGGCTCACATTTTATCTCCAGAATTTTCGAAAGGTTACTTTCCAAATATGGCGTTAAACATCGCATAGCCACACCATACCATCCTCAAACAAGTGGACAAGTGGAAGTATCAAATAGGGAGATCAAACAGATACTTGAGAAAACCGTAGCCCTATCCAGAAAAGACTAGTCCTCCAAGCTCAACGATGCTCTTTGGGCATATCGGACATCTTTCAAAACTCCTATCGGAACAATGCCGTTCAAGTTAGTTTATGGAAAATCTTGTCATTTGCCAGTAGAATTAGAACATAAAGCTTATTGGGCGATAAAAACCCTTAACTTAAACTATAAGAGTGCTGGCGAGAAACGAGTGTTAGATATCCATGAACTGGAAGAATTGCGTTTAGACGCTTATGAAAATGCTAAAATCTATAAAGAACGAACAAAAAAATGGCACGATAAGCGTATCTCGCGGAAAGACTTTAAGGAAGGAGACATCGTACTCCTATTCAACTCTAGACTAAAACTTTTCCCGGGAAAATTACGTTCCAGATGGTCCGGACCGTTCGAAATTAGCAAAGTTTTCCCAAGTGGGGCGATAGAAATTAAAGGTAGTTCTATCGAACCATTCATTGTTAATGGCCAGCGCTTAAAGCACTATTTTAACGTCAAAAATATCGACTTCTCAGCTTATCTTCAGTTAAGTGAGCCGCCTACCCCTTTACCTAACTGAATAGGTATTTAATGTTGAGCCGTCGACATAAAATAAAGGCGCTTCGTGGGAGGCAACCCATGTTTTTACTTTAATTATTTTTTCTACTTTAATATGTTTTTCTTTTTCTTTTCTTTTTCTTAATCTTTAAAATATTTTCATTATTGCATTTCTAACTCCTTTATATTTTTCTTCTGTTTTTATTTATCCCTTTCATCTTTCTTTTTCTTTTTAATTTAACTTTGGTAATTTCCTAACCCGAAAATACTTACTTAATTTCCTTTTCTTTCAAACATTTTTCAAATATTTTCAGGGGGGTAATTCTTTTTCTTTCACATCTCGCGCTATGGATTATGCTAACTTCATGAATGTCAAATTGCGAAGCCGACACCAGAGAAGAAGGTTTGCAGACCTGGGTGAACGGGAGATGTGTCCCACTATATATGCAGATGATCATGCTATGGCTTCCCTTGGCATTCGCGAGAGTGTCATGTACCTGCGGCACCAGATTGGTTGGGACACCGCTCCTATCCGTCGAAGGTTCTGTACCTACAAAAGGCTGACTCTGGAGTTTCTCAGCACCTTGAGTTTCATTCCAAATCATGGAATGGGATTCAACCGTGGGTTGATTACATTTAGAATGTTTAACATGGATTACACTTACAACCTGCGGGAGTTTAGCCAGCTTCTTGGGTTCCCTTTTGGACCCGATGTTATCAGTATGACACAAGAGAACCTTTTGCCCGTATCTGAGCTTGACTTTTTCTGGGGAAGCATAGCTGGTGTTAACCATCCTGAGCCATCAGATCTGTACTCTGAATGCATTCATAACCCGGCTATCAGGTATTTCCACAAGATCATAGCCCACACTATCTTCGGCAAACAGCAAAATGTCACCTCTGTATCCCGCGATGAGATGTTTATCATGTATTGTGCATCTCAAAACCGTCCGGTGAACAGCGCAGCTTATATGCTCGCCAATATGGAGCGGATCATCGAAACTCCAAATGCACCTATCTTGTTGGGTGGGTTAGTTACCATGCTGTCTAATGCCATTGGACTCCGCTGGCCTATGCTCGGTTCTGCTCCACTTTATGGCATAAAGCCGATGGACATTGCTTTTTGTTTCAACACTAGCATGATTGGAAACCTTGGACCAGATTCATTTGACTTGCTAGTTAATCATCAGATCGTCCATCATTTTAAGCTTCCTGACCCAAGAACCAGTGTGCACAACCGGGATAACTGGCTGTTTGATCTTCACTACCCTGCTTCACCACCCTCTTCACCATCTACAGTTGACATTTATGAGGTTCCAAACAATGCTAATGTTGAAGAAGATCCTGCTACACCTCCAGGCTACCATGATCTCCCTGATCCTTGGGAACAGGAGGCTACTTCCGCCGAGACCGCGCCTCAGGCTCCTGAGACTACTCCACCTCCACCTGCTGTTACCCTAGACTCCCTACATGCGGCCATTACGGACATGCGGGGCGAGCTGACTTCCCTTAGGGTGGATTTCATTACCTTCATGGACTTGGTGACTGATCAGTTGGATTATATGCATCAGCATTTGTTTCCACCTCCCCGTGGCTAGATTGCCATCGTTATTTCATCTCCTTCTCTCTTGAATTTTTACGTACAGTGAGGACACTGTACATTTCTGTGTGGGAGGGATTTTTAGTTTAGTTACTATTTCAACATTATCATTATTTTTATTTTTTACTTTGAAACAATTTGTTATGCATTTATTAAATTGAAGTTTATTTTAATTTCTTTTTATTGTCTATGTTTTATTCCCTGTTGTTATTTACTGCTATTTACTGTCTATTTCGTTAGATTTAAAACTTTAATTACTTAAAATAATTAATTAAAACAAACATTTCAAATAAACCAAAAAATATATATATATTCTTCAAAACAAAATTCCAATTACCAAGAAAAAAATAAACTCATCACTCTCCAACGGTCCTGTAACGGATCTCTCATTTAAGACTTTGTCTGCGTTACGACCGTCACACCCTTGTGACGAGCGTAACGCGCCTCTTTGCTTCGTGACGAGCGTCACACCCCTGTGACGAACGTCACACAGACAGAAACCAACGACTGTTACAGAGAACCATTCCAACCTTCTTCCTTATAAACCCATTTTTTCCCTTCTCCATTATCACCATACCACACGAAAAACCACCTATTCACTCCATTTTTCTTCCAATTTCTAAACTCCCAACACCAAATTAACATCCTTACAATCTCCCATTCTCACATTCCCAAATCAAATCCTTTATCACCATGGCAAACAACCCAAACGCTCAAGTTATCAATTTCAGAATCGGCGAACCTGGGGAGAATCAACAAGCAAAGTATCAAAAATTCCAACGTCGAGGTCTCCAACCCACAAGGTACGTTGACATCGACTGCCTACGGAGTTTGGGACTACTCGACAGTGTCCGCCGATTACTACAAAGCGTGGATTTGTGGAACCTCTGCCGCGAACCAAGACCAATCTACGAAACTCTTACTCTTGAGTTGTTGAGTTCGTTCGCTTACCTCACTCTGCCGGGTGTCACAAACCAACTATCAAGCATGGAAAAATTTCGCATGTTCGGCGTTGAGCACCAATTGCCTCAATCCGACATCGCGAGGCTTATGCAATTTTGTTCGAACGAAGGTGCTCATTTTCGGGTAACGGATAGTTTTAATGAGGAGGCTTTCAACTTGTGGCACAGTTTAACGAACATCCGTGTCGGATCCTACGACCACCTCAACGCCACCCACATCCACAATCCGGCCATCCGCTACTTTCATCGCATTCTCAGTAACACCATCTTCGCCCGAGACATCAACCATAAGCTCAACTCCAAGGAGCTCTTCTTTCTACATTGTGCGTTCACTGGGAAAAAGATAAATGCCGCCCCATTCCTACTTTCTCACATCCACTCTATTTGTGCTAGAGGTGGAAAACCTTTCTATTTCGGAGGGCTGGTTACTTCAATTGCCATTGGTCTGAATTATGGTGCTGCTCTTGCAACCTTGCCTTCTATGGCACCGGCTTTGCTAACCTTGGAACACTGCAAGGCCGCGCACCTCATCTACGAGCGGGAAGACGGCAGATTCCACCCCGTAATTAGGAATACCGTCTATCAGAATATCATTTTGCCGAACAGGGACCGAATCGATCCAAGTAACCGAGCAAACTGGTTGTTCGACCCTGAAGTTCCCGCAGAGCCTGCACCTGCCCACGAAGACCAAGCTGCGGCCGCCGCAGACGATATACAAGAAGAGTTGGATAGTGCTCCGCCTGTCCATGATATCCCTAGATCCTCATCCGCACCTCCTCCTATCAATCTCGAAGACATCCTGCGTGCCCTCCACATGCAAAATCAAATGAATGTGGCGCTTGAAAGGAGGCAAGCTGAGCAGTTTGAGTCTTTGTGCGCCCAAAACGCTCAGATCTTGACTGGGCAGCGAAACATGAATGAGAGGTTGGATGAGGCGCTGTCAGAGCTTAACGCCTTGAGGATAGATATGAACACATATGGCTTCCAAGACACCGACGTTGAAGCCACTCCTACCAGACGCTCTCGCACCAGGAGCAGAGGACGAGGTCACCAGTAGTTTGTCTTTCTTTAATTTCTTTATAATTTGTTATTTTTCTGTTTCATTTCTTTTCCTTTTTGTTTTTGTAATTGTACTTCCCCGCATATATATCGCAACATTGAGGACAATGTCGGATTTTGTGTGGGAGAGGTACCTTTCAATCGTTAATAAAACTAGTAAATTCTTGCGATATGTCTCGATTCAAATTCTTCGCTTTACTTTGCCATACCGAAAAATTTTTATTTTCGCATTAGCCCGACATACCTACTTTAATGAAATCCCAGTTGAGGAAGTCGAAAACAACATAACAAGATCGATACGGTTCTGTCACCGTAGACTTCCTGCTTACGCGATCCGTTTCAATAACCATTATACCGATATCTGGAGTTTCAAGTTCTAGAAGTAACCCCTAGTAGTTTATACTAGCAGTCAGCACCGTCTTGACACAAACCACGTGGAGAATCGATGAATATAAGTGTTTGATGCCTGATTCTAAAAATATCCTTTCTATCTCGCTGCTAAAAGAAAAGAAAACTTGTGTACCAAAATATACGGGCACATACAAGAGCTGAGCAAATAATGAAGGAATCCAGTGTTGGTTGGTTCAGATGTATCTGGTTCTGAACTCGGTAGGGCGTGCTACGGCCCGATCCCCCACAACCTCCAATTTGGATAAAATATGTAGGGTTGCCACATTCATGTACCAGACCCCGTGCTAAAGGATCAAAGTCACTAACCGGTTACTCCACTACGTGCGTGCTAAGGCAAAGGGCTTAATGTGATTGCGCCAGAACGAAACCAGGTGAAATAGATACGAGGAACTCCGGGCAGAGTTATAACAGAACTGTTGGATAGCTCGTTTAAAATGGAAGTCTACGAGTAAGCTTATTGCTTGCGTCATTAGCGTATCTTTAGTGTTTTACTCAAGTATTGGCCGAACCAACGAGGATTTCCCGAAACCACTTTAAAAATCCAAGGGTATGTCATGCTTATGCGCTTACCAGAAAACTTGTCCAACCTTTCGAATGACTATTTGCTTGAGGACAAGCAAAGGTTTAAGTATGGGGGAATTTGATAACGAGAAAATATATCGCATAATTAACATACTTTTTACCGATTTTATATTCCATTAAGTCGTCTAACCCTCGATTATTCCGAGATTATTTGTCTTTTTTGCAGGTATAACACTTGTCGACTCAAACCGATGAAAAAGGACAACATGAAGAAAGCTAGACGAAAAACAAAGAGAAAAAGAATAAAAAAAATACAAAGTGTGGACTTCTGGATAGGTGACGGTCGTCACGCCCCTGTGACAAGCGTAACACCCCACAACCTAACCAAACGCTCGTCACACACACCTGACGAGCGTAAGGCACCACTTCAGCGTGTGACGTCCATCACCCACCTGTGACGACCGTCACGCGCGTAAAGGAGGACTTTACGCATGGCTTGAAGACGTGGGCATGAAGGGCAGACTACTTCTCCCTGTTTCTACTGAATCTCCTATTTTATTGCCACAACTATTACTGCTCCTAGAATTTCTCCACGAAGACTTCATCAAGAATTCAAAATTAAACTACTGATTTTTCCTGCTATATATATGAGTACCAAGGCACAGTCCAAGGGTCAAAGAATTTTACTCAGCAAATATTTATTTTATTTCTACAGTTATTTCCAATTTGTTTGTTTTGCAATTCTGCTTTCAATTCCTTGTAATTTTCATTCAAGCCTTAGTTTCTATTTTTAAGTGTTAATTCTTCTTACAAGTGTTAACACGAATTTCTACTGCAAGTCAAGCTCGAAGATTTGGATTACTGTATTACCTCAAGATTACTATAGCATCTGTAATTCCAGGTTTTTTATATTGCAATTATTATTTATTTAGTTTCTATAATATGCCATTTATTGCCATGAATTATATTCTAAACTTTATTGTTGTTAAGTTAATTATGTCTGTCTAAATTATTAATACCGGTATGTGACCGTAAGAACTGAAAGAATTCAATGATACCTTGGCCAAAAATATTTATAAAACAATTTCTGGTTTCCAATTTCCAACATTAATTTAACTATCCTTGTCACGAGAGTGAGAGGTTAATTAACACGATTTTGCCACGAGAGTGGGAAATTAATTAAGGCAAGAACCTGCATGCGAGAGCTGGGGTTCAACCCAGATAGTGGTAACGAAGCATTGATTTTTAAATACACGAGAGTGTTTTAATAAATTAATTAAATTCAAATTGTTTTCAAAAAGTGTTATTAAATTTAAAGTGCATCCACTAGGTTTAGTAGCATGACTTATTTCATAAACACGAGAGTGTATGTCTCAGGTTTTTAAATAATTAGCTTTTACCGAAATACTTTATAGGCCAAGCGATTCATCGAATTCCCTAAGCCCGATTATCACATACCGGTATAATTAGTACTATTACTTTTAAAACTAAACTGTCTCCCCCAAATATCGAATATTCATCGCTTAGTTAGACAAAACTGTAGCATTAGATCGTATGCGATTGATACACAGTCTCTGTGGGTTCGATAATCTTTTAAAACTAGAACGATTGAACTGTATACTTGCAGTTAGTATCCCGAGAAACTTATAAAGTCCCGATCAGGAACCAATCAAGTACATTTTTGAAAAGCCTGCTCTTACTGGAAGAATTGCCCGCTGGCAGATGCTGTTATCTGAATATGATATTGAATACTACACTCATAAAGCTATTAAAAGCAGGGTGTTGGCATATTATCTTGCTCACCAACCAATTGATGATCATTAGTATGTGATGTTTGATTTCCCCGATGAGGATGTGATGTTTCTGAAAGTGAAAGATTGTGATGAACTATTGCTTGAGGAAGGTCCTGATCCTGAATCTTGCTGGATCATGATATTTGATGGAGCTGTGAATGCTTATGGTAAAGGAATTGATGTTGTGATTGTCACTCCACATGGATCACACATTCCTTTTACTTCAAGAATGACATTTGATTGTAATAATAATATGGCAGAATACAAGGCTTGTATCATGGGTCTTGAGGAAGATATTGATCTCAGAATTAAAATTCTAGATGTGTATGGCAATTCAGCTTTGGTAATAAGTCATATTAAAGGAGAGTGGGATACTTGTCACACCGGCTTGATCCCTTACAAAGATTATGCTAGAAGATTGTTACCATTCTTTAATAAAGTTGAATTCCATCACATCCCTAAAGATGAGAATCAAATGGCGGATGCTCTAGCAACTCTGGCTTCTATGTATCAAGTGAATACTTGGAATGATATACCTTGAATTATAGTTCCAGCGACTGGATAGGCCGGCTCATGTGTTTACAACAGAAGAGGTAGCAGATGAGAAACCTTGGTATTATGATATCAAGCATTTCCTTTAGACTCAGGAATACCCGATTGGCACATCGAATAAAGATAGAAAGACATTGAGAAGATTGGCTGACAGCTTCTTCCTCAGTGAAAATGTGTTGCACAAGATAAATTATGACATGGTCTTGCTCAGATGCGTGGATAGACACGAAGCAGACATGTTGATGCATGAGATTCATGAAGGTTCATTTGGAACTCATGCCAATGGACATTCAATGGCTAAAAAGATGCTAAGGGCAGGTTACTATTGGCTGCCAATGGAATCTGGCTGTTACATATTTTCAAAGAAGTGCCATAAGTGTCAGATTCATGCGGATAAAATTCATGTGCCTCAGACACTTCTCAATGTTATTTCTTCCCCGTGGCCTTTCTCTATGTGGGGTATTGACATGATTGGAATGATAGAACCCAAAGCTTAGAATGGACAAGATTTTATCTTGGTAGCAATTGATTACTTCACCAATTGGGTGGAAGTTGCTTCATATGCTAATGTTACTAAGCAGATGGTTCTGCGCTTCATTAAGAATAATCTCATATGTCAGTATGGTGTGCCGAGCAGAATTATCACCGACAATGGCTCAAATCTGAACAACAAGATGATGACAGAACTTTGTGAAGAATTCAAGATTGTCCATCACAATTCATCTTCGTACAAGCTGAAGATAAATGGGGCTGTTGAAGCTGATAATAATAATATTAAGAAGATCATCCAGAAGATGGTTGCTACTTATAAAGATTGGTATGAAATGCTCCCTTTTGCTTTACATGGATATCAGACATATGTCCGCACTTCAACAGGAGCAACATCGTTCTCCCTTGTGTATGGAATGGAAGTGGTGATCCTAATCGAGGTTGAGATTCCCTCCTTGCGTGTGATAATGGAAGCTAAGTTGTCAGAGGCTGAATGGGTCCAGAACAGGTTTGACCAATTGAATTTGATCGAAGAGAAGAGAATGATGACTTTGTGTCATTGGCAGTTATACCATAAGAGAATGAAGAAAGCTTTTGATAAGAAGGTTAAACCTCGTGAATTCAAAGAAGGCGACCTCGTACTCAGAAAGATCATGTCTTCTAACGCTGATTCTAGGGGAAAGTGGACTCCCAATTTTGAAGGCCCATATGTTGTCAAGAAAGTCTTCTCTGGTCGCGCATTAATTCTTGAAACTGTTGATGGCGAGGAGTTCCCACGTTCCATGAATGCTGATGCAGTCAAGAAATACTTTGCATAAAGAAATAAAAGAACAACTTGCTAAGTTGAAAACCCAAAAGGGAGGCTTAGGCAAAAAAGAGCGTCTCGGTAGGCTGAAAACCCAAAAGGGCGGTCTAGGCAAAAATTAGAGACATAAACAGAATAAAATTTCCCGCTAAGTTGAAAACCCGCAAGGGCAGCTTAGGCAAAAGTTAGGGACTTTCTTGGCAAGTAACTACATCAGACAAGACTTGATCGTTGAAGAAACAATCTTCTTGGATCCTCACCATACTTCAACGGAAGTTGCTGCTCAGGATTTCAAAGTTGTTAGAGGGAATAGTGGTCACTGTATCTCAATGTATATTTTCCATTATATATTACCATTTTCCAAACTTTGTAATCATTCGTGGAGTCTCGCCATTCGCAGACTACTACTCTATCAATAAAATTTGAGCTTTTACCCAATTCTTTGTATTTCTTATGTTTATTCAGCTTACAAAGACTCCATTTATTATTGATAATAATTTTCAAAGAAAAAAGATTAAATAACAAAATTGTTTTTCGAAAAGAATTTACAGATTACTTTTACTTTAGATTTTGTGATTCAAGAGGAAAAAAAGTGGTGATCCCAGGAATGGACGAACTTCAGTAATTTTGGGAAGTTTTGTTTCCCCCCGGGAAAGTTTTCTCAGATCATTTTTGTTGTTATGCGTGTGATTTTTGTATATTGAAGACGATACCTATTGGTGTAAGGTGCATTATTGGGTTTGTGATCCCAGTGTCCCCAGTCAAGTGTTGGTTTATTTTCTGATTTTTGGGTTTGTATGGTCTGAGGCCTCTATCCCAGATTCCCTAGCAAAGTTTTCCTTCATATGACGAAAGTTCTTATTCCCCTGGTATGCTAAGATCAGAACTATTTGCAAAATGTCGCTCTTTCTGTAGTTTTGGCATTATTGTTGGTATTTATTTCTCGGGCAACTAGACCAGGGCAGTATATTTTCTAAGAAGTGTTGAGACAGTGGTCAACTTTTGGGTTTTCACCTTCCCATGTTGGGTTTGAATTAAAATCCCCATGAGTTTGACCTCTTTCTATAATGTTGACTTCTCGATTCCCTAGGAAGGCTATCCCAGGGCATCTTTTGTTTGAATAAGTTTGCATGATATGAAGACTCAATCCGAGATTTCCCAGTGAAGGCCTTGCTTATTTAAAAGAAGTCTTTTCTCCCCGTGCATGCTAAGATTTGACTCATTTACGAAGCATATCCCTCTCGGCAGTACTTGCATTTTGTTTGATTGCCCAATAATCAGGCAAGGGAAATGTTTTATTTAAGAAGTGTTGAAATGGTTATCAACTTTTTGGGTTTTCACTTGCCAAGTGTTGGGTTTGATTTAAAATCCCCATAAGATTGATTTCTTGCTATAATGTTTGACTTCTTAACTCTCCAAGTTGTTGTCCCCATGAGGTTTCATACTTTTTCCCCAGAGAAGTTGGTGCAATACTTATTCTCAATATTGAAGAACGTATCTGGTTTCCCCATTGAAGAACATATCTTGGTTTCCTCTCTTTGATGTGGTTTTAACCTCCCCAATGGAATCAACACGAGGTCCCCCATTGATATCTCGATGATGAGGCATTATCTCCCCTAGTGAAGTCTGTATGATATTTCTCCATTGAAGTCAGCTCGAAATCCTCAGTTGATATTTTTCCAATATGGTTTCCATTCGCCTTATTTGAAATCAGTATTGCAATCCCCAGTAGAAGTGCGGACCGTGAAAGCATTCGTTTTCCCATTGATGTCTGAGTGCTATTCCCCGGTGAAGCCTGGAGAAGGATGTTATATCCTTGTATATGTACCGTTTTATCGCTATGATTTGTTTACCTCCGTATTATGTTCCTCCCTAGTAAAATTAAACCTCAAAATAGGATTTTGTTTCCTCAGTTGGTGCTTATTTTCTTGTGGAATGTTCATCTTGGATGTGATTTAGCTGGGTGTTGTTTGTGCCTGAGTTGGTTTTTCCTAGTTTTTCTTTTGTGATCATGCATGTTTTTCTTTTGTGATCATGCATGTTTTGTTTTGACTTTACTTTTAATTAATAAAATGCAATGTTGGTTTGTCTTACTTGTTAATAATGTAGGTAAAGGCAATGTGGCTTAGCAAGTTGATCCATGGGTTCATGAGTTTATTTCCATGCCCTAGTCAATAAAGCTTGAGAAGTTCAAACCTCGACATTGAAGTTGTTTTTGAGGAAATGGCATGGCAAGGATAATTTTGGTTCACCACATTTCAAAGTTATCAAGATTGATTCAAGAGTACAAGGGGTTGATTGAAGAAGTTTTCATGGTCGGACAAAGATTTGTTCCCATTGGTCACAAGTGCATATTTCTTTCAATTATCAAGATATGGAAGTGGTTTTGGTGGCTATGAGTTCTCATTATCATACTCAACAACTTCTATTTACAAATAAAAAGTGTTGGTACAAGAAGGTTGTTCAAAATTGTCAAAGTTCCTCAAAGAATTTTCTTGATCTAGGAGCTAGGGTTTTGAACTTCAAAGAAGTATATCTTGCTCATATTTTGGTATTTTTGAATGATTCCAAAAACATCCTTCTCTTAAAATGTTTATTAACAAATCACTTTAAAAGTTTCAAGGAGTTTTCACGTGGAAGAAACTTGATGATGAAGAAAGATTATAAGTCCTCTAGATGAACCCCCAATTTCCCATGTGTGACTTCAAATGACCATAACTTGGTCAATTTTTATTACCTTGAGCCCGCTCTTTTTCCATAATTATCTTGAGGATGTGAAATTCATTCCTTCTTTTATATGAAAAGTGTGAAAATGGATGGAAGATTCCCTAAGGATACAAAATATTATAGGTCATTTTATGATTTATTGCCAACTTCAACAATTCATAACTCTCTCAATTTTTAGAGATTTAGAATGGTTCACGTTTCAAAATGTCATTCAAGAGGTCTATTTCATGCTATCTTTTTTGGTCAAGAGAAAATTATAAGAGTAAGGCCATGTTTGAATGCAAAACATTATAGGTCATTTTTTGAGAAAATTTTGAAATATTTCTAAGTGTGGAAAGTCAACTTCTTTTTCCCAACTTTGACTCATTGTAACTTTCAGCTCAAACATCCATTTGATTACATTCTTTTCCCATTGCAAAGCTTGTAATCTCATCTTCCTAAAGCTTCAAGAATCATGTCTTTAAGACCCATTGAGTTGAGAATGCCATGGATTTGAACTTGGTAACTTGAAACTAAAGTTTCTTTAAAAGTCAGAATCTGAAATCCTTGGTTTAGCTTCTAAACACATTTTTTCTGCGTGGTTTTGCTTCTAAACATGTTTAGTGAACTTCCTGAAGTGATTAGTATAGCAAAACGCACGTGTTGGATAAGTTTTGATAAAAATAGAAGTCACACTTTTCTTGTTTGCAAACTTCATCATTTCACACGCTTGAACATTCCATATGATTCCCTAAAAATAGAGGGTCATCCCTCATTCATTTACTCAAGCTTGTACAACCAAAATCACCCTGCCAAACTCATTCCATAACTCACTTTTCTGCAACTTCGAAATCAGTGTTCAAGCCTTTTTCAATCCATTTTTTCTATCAATTCACCTTCCTTGATCTTCCCTGAAGCTAACCATACAATTACCTTCAAGAATCATGACCTATATTGATCCATAGAAGTCGAGTTTCAGAGCTCTGCAACTTAACTTCAATAGGTAGATTTCTCCACCAATTCTTCCAAACTTTGATATTATTGTGAAGCTATCATTGCCCTGATTCTAGTCGCAACACTTACTTTTATCTGGAAACACGTTTTGACCATGAAATTTCAAATTTATTTTCAAAACTTTTCTTCCAAATTGCTTGAGCTACAGTTTATATAAATTTGTCACGAAGGTGTGGTTGTCTTTGTCTTGAAGAGACGAAGCAAATGACATAGGTCTCGTGCTCTAATTTTACAGTTTGAGTGACCTGGTTTTGGAACTGGCTGGAGGTTGAAGATGACCAACGTGTCATCTTCCAACCAATGGTGGCGTGCCATTTGTTTTTTGGAAAATCTGATTTTACATTTGATTCAGTGCTTTATTCACTAAAGTTCATAACATGCACAGCGCACCAGGTCCACTTGATCTGTTTACTAATGCGTTTAGACAATGATCAGATGGCCCATAATTTTTTGGTTTGATATTTTATTTTCTGATTTTTATTTTAATTGTTTTAAACTTCAAAAAATCATAGAGAATACATTTTAAGTCAAAAAAATCTAAACATATTATGAAAAATATTTATGATTTTTCTCTTTCTGATTTTTATTTTTTCACAATTTTATTTTGTATTTTGATATTTTTTATAAATTTTCAGTTTATCTGAATTGTTTTAAATGTTTAAAAATACTTTTATGCATTTTTAAATTCTATAAAAAATATGGAATTATCCAATGATATTGTGACAAATATTGGTGACCTTATTTATTTTTTACTTCTGACTTTGTTATTTTTTATCATTTTTGGTTTATTTTACTTATTTCTTTTAATTTTAAAAATAGTTTCTGACTTTAAAAAAAATACCAAAAATTTTATAAAAATATTTGAGTTCATTTCTGATTTTTCTATGGTCTTACTTCATATTTCTTGATTAATTTGAACATAGTTGATATTTTTCTTTTTTTATTTCTATTTTAAAACCCTTTTTTAATATATATATATATATATATATATATATATATATATATATATATATATATATATATATATATATATATATATATATATATATATATATATATATATATATATATATATATATATATATATATATATATATATATATATATATATATATATATATATATATATATATATATATATATATATATATATATATATATATATATTAAATACAATATTATTTTGTGATTATTTTCTGGCTGATCTTGGGTTGAATTTTTTATCATGAACTTTATTAACATCATTGGATCCATGGTGTTGAGTTTAACTCCATAAAAATGAATGAATGTTTTTAATAATAGTTTGATTAAAATTTAATTCAAATATGGTTTGTATATTCTTTCCCACCCCTCTTCATCTTATCCCTTTCTTATTGCACTAAGTGTTATTAGAGCATGATCTCTATATCATGTCTCAAAACAAATGGTGCATAGATTGCTAT
Organism: Vicia faba; assembly: GCA_948472305.1. Lineage (NCBI taxonomy): Eukaryota > Viridiplantae > Streptophyta > Magnoliopsida > Fabales > Fabaceae > Vicia > Vicia faba. Next base: position 1,449,592,789 of record OX451736.1, read on the forward strand.
TGACCGGCCTCAAAATATGTACGACTTCTATATAAGTCCACTTACGATTGCTTAACATAGTGCTAAATTTTGTCCTGATTATAATAAATGATCATTTGTGGCCCAAACCTATGTTTGCAAGCCCAAGTATGTTAATTTGATCTCTTTGATCCAATAACCTTGAGATTCATTGTGTGGAGGCTTTGGTTCTACCAATCCTCTAATGGATCTACATTACTTTTGGTCAACGCGGATCACTTAAACATCGTTGATCATTAAATGGTACTTGTGAGGATTCTAAATGGATGATATACTTGACAAAAAGCAAATGCAACTTGTTGTGTGGAGGCTTTGGTTCTACCAATCCTCTAATGAGTTCCAAATGCAAGTTTTAATATGGTCATCCAACTAACCACTAATTACTAATAATGGACTTTATCTTGTGTTTTTATTATATTCCCTTTTATTTTATGCACCATTTACTTTTAGCATTTACATTTCATGCTATTTTCATCGTTGCTCATTTGAGCATTTACTTTCTTGTCATTTTTATTTTGATCACTTGAGCTTTTCTTTTCTTTTTGAAGATACCTAATAATTAACATGAATGATAAAAACTTTAATGATACTTGAACTGTTTCGTTACTATCCTTAGCATTATGGAGTATTGGACTTCTTGGACTTAGGATTAGAAACCTTGGCCTATGTTGGAGACCTTGTGACCTTAATTGATATTTTGCATGGAGTTCTTGACGTTTACCTCAAGATATTGGGTTGTTTGTTTGTTTTGTGTGCAGGTTATTATGATTACATTCTTTGTTTGTAATCTGGAATTCACCCGTATACAACTGTTACTCTGCCCAATTTTTGTGAAGACTTAATACACTTGAAGTGTGGTTCTCTCAAGAGGTCTAGTATCTTTGCTTGTTTGGTTTCAATCCAAGGAACTGGAATTCTATCTAGACTCATAATGTCAAGTATTGGCTTCTTGTTGGGTTAGATGGTCCTTATCCCTAGCTTTTACCTTATGCTTTAGGATAGTCGCTTCTTCTCCTCCCATTTTCTTTAATTTCAAAAATCTTCTCCCTCCTTTTGAAAACTCTTCTTGTTTTGAAACTTGAACCACTTTCATAATAAACTTGGACTTATGTCCATGCTTTTTTTCAAAACCTTTTCATAAATAAACTTCAATCAACTTAATAATACCTTGACATTTTTTTTGTGAGAAGACTAAAAGTCAATCAATCTTATTTCAAACCATTTTTCCACTTTGGCTTTTTATTTTAAAACCTTTTTCAAAATATTAGACTCTTGTCAATCCTTATAGTGATGCAAACAACTATACTTCTACAATATAAAGACGAGAGATATTTTCCACTTGGGTGTTAAGTGAGGCATTGTTGATTTTAAAATCCAAGCTATATCCTCCACTTTAAGATGATGCAAATTCTCCTTTTCATGATTGTGGGTAGTAAGTATGTTTTCCACACGGATAATGACGATGATGCCTTATCTCATAAAATTAACTAACACACTTGTGTTTTTAAAATTTTTAAAGGTGAACTATGTGTACCCTGATCCCCTATTGCATGATAGGTGGTACGTAGGCACTAAAGGTTCGCAACCGCGCCGGGTGCAAAAATTATAAAAAAAAAATATTTCTTTTCTCACCTCCACCATCTATTTTACATGCAACATTTATAGCCAAAATATACATATTTTACAAAGAGGTTCCTGTGGAGTACCGTAGATGTTTAGGGTGCTAATACCTTCCCTTTGCATAACCAAACCCCTTACCTAGAATCTTTCTCACTCTTTTTAGGTTATTCGCTCTTTTCCTATTCCTTTGGAAACAATAAAGTGCGGTGGCAATTTTTACTTTGATCTGTATAAGTCTAGTCAATCCAATGGCTTAGTCTTAAACATTTCTACCGCTACAAGTAGGTCTTCTTCAGCTTGCAAATTTTTCTCTATTTATAGAGAAAGAGTTATAAGTGCTAAAGTAAACTGGTTTGTAGGATAACAAACCATGGTTTGGTTGAAACAAAAACAAACTTGATCCCTTTAGTTAATCCCAAGTTTCCATTACAAGTGAGGGCCTGCTGGTAGGAGATTGGACGTATGCTTCTTTCACTATTTTCGTTCAGACACAAATCAGATTGGGAGCTGATTTTTTGATTAAAGTAATCTTTATGAAAAAAGGGTACGTAGCCTTTTTCTATTTTATCCAAGAATGGTATTATCCAATAGACAAAGCTTAAAACCTTTGTGTAAGTCTCTGATTATGTAAAGATTTGGAAGCAACATAGCCTGACAAGTAGGATTTGGAGGATAAGGCTGTGAGATTTGCTCAAAGTTATTCAAATAAACTTGCTTCAAAGGGTCCAAAGTTAGGTTTAAAATATGTTGATTCGAAGGGAATCAAAACTCCAATCGAAGCTTTGTGTGAAGGTGGATCTTGTCCAATTGAAGGCTTTCATGCTTGAGGTCACATGGCCAAATGAAAGGGTCTATACAGGAGGTCCCTGCCTTGTGCCTGCTGGCATGAAGGAAATCATGGCATTTTGGTGTCAAAGGCGAACATGGAAAACCAATGGCTTCTGAGTCAAATGAGAGCTGCAGGAGGCCATTGCTTTGTGACTTCAAGCAAACACGCAAGAGGTCTTTGCTCAAACAAAAGCTTGCATGAAGGGAGCCACGTGTTTAAACGAAAGAGGCATGTGAGGCTTGCATCAAAGGAGGGCCATATGACCAAACGAAAGAGGCATGCAGGAAGAAATAATGCCCAGACGAAAGAGGCGTGCAGGAGGAAAATTATGCAATTGAAGGATATCAGCAGGAGGCTTTTTGCCTTGGAATTGAAGGAGGCTACATGAGGCTTTTTTCCTTGTGCCTGTTGGCCTGGTGACCGCCTCTTGCGTGCAAGAAGGAAGCTATGTCTCAATCAAAAGTTGTATGCAGTTAGCCATTACTTTGTGAATCAAAGTAAGCATGGAGTGAATTATTTGTCCAATCAACACAGGCATGCAGGCATCAAATGTCCAATTGAAGCAGGCATATATGCATCCATTTCATTGTGAATCATGTGAGGCCAAAGATGCAATGGAAGGTTGCATGCAGGAAGCTCCTGTCCTGTTAATCAAAGCTGATGTGTCATAGGTAAACGCCCAATCAATGGATGCAAGCCAAGGTTGCATCGAAGAAGGCCAAAAGTCCAATCAAAGGATGTGAATCGAAGAAGACTTGCTTTTCTCCAATTTTGTCAAAAAGATTATTTTTATCTTTTTTTCCCCTTTTTTAATAGTTTCCTTTTTAACTTGATGCTGGAAAATCCAATTGTACTTGTGCAAGCTTGAATTTTGAGAATCCTTGTGAGAAATGCCTTGAGAAATGAGAGGGTAAATTTTGGGGTACAATAGTTGCCCCTATTTAATATTCTTAAACCTGAAGAGTTAGATTGGTGAGTCGGCCATTCGTGACTTGAAGGTGGAAGATGATTGAACACTAGAGTACCTAGAAATCTGCACTTGATGATGTGGTGGTTGATTGTGTAGTGAATGGGCTTAAAGATGCCATTTGGAAAGGTGATGGAGAGTTGTTGGATATGGGCTTATAGATGCCACCCAAAAGTGATTGTTGACAGAATTTAGACTAAGTCTAAGCTTAACTTTAATTGGAAAAGGATCAGAATAAATCTTTGGAGTGATTTATCTGAACCAAAGAAAGTGTCTATCGGAAAATAATAAGGTTAAACCATTGATCGATTTAAACTGAACCAGCAGAGGCCTTGGATACTTTAACTAGAAAAGAATCAGAATAAATCTTTGGAGTGATTTATCTGAACCAGAGAAAGTGTCTACCAGAAAGGAATCAGGATAAACCATTGATCGATTTAAACTGAAACAACAGAGGCCTTGGATAATCTTTAACTAGAAAAGAATCAGAATAAATCTTTGGAGCGATTTATCTAAACCAGAGAAAGTGTCTAGCAGAAAGTAATCAGGATAAACCATTGATCAATTTAAACTGAACCAACAGAGGTCTTGAATATTCTTTAACTGGAAAGAATCAGAATAAGTCTTTGGAGTGATTTATCTGAACCATAGAAAATGTCTACTGGAAAGGAATCAGGATAAACCATTGATCGATTTAAATTGAACCAACAGAGGTCATGAATGTTATTTAACTAGAAAAGAATCAGAATAAATCTTTGGAGCGATTTATCTGAACCATAGAAAGTGTCTACTAGAAAGGAATCAGAATAAACCATTGATCGATTTAAACTGAACCAACAGAGGTCTTGAATATTCTTTAACTGGAAAGAATCGGAATAAATCTTTGGAGCGATTTATCTGAACCATAAAAAGTGTCTACAGGAAAGGAATCAGGATAAACCATTGATTTACTTAAACTGAACCAGCAGAGATCTTGAATATTCTTTAACTGGAAAAGAAATTATAATAAATCTTTGGAGCGATTTATCTGAACCAAAGAAAGTGTCTACCGGAACAGAATCAGGATAAACTATTTATCGATTTAAACTGAACCAGTAGAGGTATGATGGAAGTATTCTTTATGTAGATAGTCACCGCGTCCTGTTTTGGGAATTGATCTATAATCAATTTTTACACAGATAGTTGTCCTATCATGTTTCAGGTATTAATCTGTAAGTATGAAGCTTGATTGTGATAGATGATGAAGGAATCTTGGACAATTACTACCTCAACCGATAACAAAGGAATCTTGGACGATTACTACCTCAACCGATGATGAAGGAATCTTGGACAATTACTACCTCAGAAGATGATGAAGGAATCTTGGATGATTACTACCTCAACAGATAATGAAGGAATCTTGGACGATTACTACCTCAACAGATGATGGAGGATCTTAGACGATTACTACCTCAACAGATAATGAAGGAATCTTGGACGATTACTAGCTCAACAGATAATGAAGGAATCTGGGACAATAACTACCTCAATAGATAATGAAGGAATCTTGGACGATTACTACCTCAACAGATAATGAAGGAATCTGGGACGATTACTACCTCAACAAATAATGAAGGAATCGGGGACGATTACTACCTCAACAGATAATGGAGGAATCTGGAATGATTACTACCTCAACAGATAATGAAGGAATCTGGGACGATTACTACCTCAACAGATAATCAAGGAATTTGGGACGATTACTACCTCAATAGATAATGAAGGAATCTTTGACGATTACTACCTCAACAGATAATGAAGGAATCTGGGATGATTACTACCTCAACGATAATGAAGGAATCTTGGACAATTACTACCTCAACATATAATGAAGGAATCTGGGACGACTAATACCTCAACAGATAATGAAGGAATCTGGAACGATTACTACCTCAGCACATGATGAAGGGATCTAAGCTTTCTTTTGTCTTGGAGAAGTTTACAAACACTTATCTGTTGATGGATTTTTTTCTTAGAAGGTAAAGAGTTATTTGTATGCAATGTCATGATGTATGCATTGTGTAATGATGTTCTTGAAATAAATTAGATTTGTCCTCTATGTATTTTTTATGCATATGCTATGACGTATGAAATGTGAAATGTTGTTGAAATGTAATTTTTGTCTTGGACAATAAATCCTTGACAAGTGTTGGGGAGTTTTAGGAATTTAAATCCCAGACTGTTGTTGGAGATGAAAAGCATGTGCCTCTTCGAGCTTTGTTCAGAATGTTTCCTCTGGGGATTCCTGTTTTGTTGTTTGAGGAGAAATCCGCTGGGGGATGTTGACTTTGCTTGAGGAAAACTCTGTGGAGAGTGTTGATTCCTACTTGGGGAAAAGAGTTTAGGAGTCTTAGTTGTCCGTTGCTCTACTGGGGAGCTATCTCTTGATGGAAGAGAAAGGGAGTTAAAAACTTGTTGGGGATAAAGAAATTAACTATTATCTGGTTGTGTCCCAGGTTTTGCAGCAACTCATTGGGGATTGTAGAGAAGTCTACTGAGGAAGAGGAATTGTGGTCCCTTGATTTGTGATAGTATGAGAGGCAAATTCATGCTGGGGAATCTTTCCGTTTGTTGGGTAAATAAACCCTAATGCCAATCTGCTGGAGAGGTGTTTTCTTTTGGCATAAATCCTCGAGGATTCTTGAGATCAACTCAGTTGGGGAGAAGTTTTTAGAGATTGAAATTTTGGCTGGGGATCACCCTATGAAAAGGACTTTATAGGAGATTTGTCACTTCCCCTATTAGTAGGTGTTGCAGTACTACTAGAAAATGTTTGCTTGGTCGTACGTAACCCTTCTCTGGAATTCACGTTCAATTCCCCAAGTGATTCAGATACAAACCTGCCTCTGGTTATTCAGCACTTTTGAGAGATTTCTCAGAATCTTGACTTAAATGCCCCGGACAAGTTTGATAGTGACAAGTCATGTCCCCTTGCTTATAGAGGATTTGTCATTGGAAGTGTCTTCCAATTTGAAGTGATTTTGTTTCTTTGTGAGAACTTCCATTCACGGTGCGAATTTCCATGTTGTCAAACAATTAGCCATATGCAAATAGCGATATCCAAATAATGCAAAGTTTGTGCTTATCTTGAAGTTTTGAAAATGCATTTTAGCAAGTAAAGAGAAATTTGTAAGAATGTGAATTCAACTCAATATTTGCAGTAAGCCTTACAGGATTCAGGATACCTTTTGTAACAGTATGCTCTCGAACTAACCCATGCTTCAATTAGGACTTTGAAAGGTTGTATCATGGTCTGGTTTACGGTTTAAGACACAAAGGATAAGGCTCAAAGTGTATTTGTACCCGCCCGTTCTTCGTGATGTTCTTCAGTCCTAAGCTCAGTTAATTATGCGTTTGAACTCCTATCGAGTCTGAATGACGTTTTGGTGATGGTTCAGATAAGTTAAGTTTATCGGAAGGCAGTCACTTTTGCAACATTTTTCATGTTGTCGAGGATTTGTAGTGACTTCTTTTGATTTATTATCCCTGATTTTTTTGCCTGACTGTTCTTGTCATGAGATTATCGTCAGCGGGATGCCCCAATTATTCTTAAGTCTCCTTCACAGGTTTTAACTTAGTGGGCTTTTCTTTTTGAGAGATAATGACTGCCTATGTGATAAGGAACCATCATAGTCTTTTGATTCCAAAGGAAAGTTTTTGATGCCATTCGTTGTATACGAAGTGAAAGTTTGCGACTGAATGCGCTTTTGAATTAACTGAGAGACTATCCTGCCCCAGGTTTTGATTAAAGGTTTCAATTTGTGTAAAAAAAGGAAACTTCTACTTCTTTGGCTTGAAGGGGTTGACTAGGGATTATCCTCATTATAACTCCAGTGTTTAGGAATTGAAAGAATGCTTGTACATCATCAGCAAGGTCTGTCCAAAAGCATACTGTATGAGATTATGGCATTGTTTTCGTCATCCTCCCTATAAAGGCTTGTAACTTTTAAAACAATAGTTGAATATCATAAAGGGAGTAAAAAGCATAGTTTAAATAGAGTGAAAATGAATGGATTAATTCAAGACAAACATATTTAATGTATTAATGAGAGTAACCAAAGTCTGACATAAAGATAAGTGTTTAAGCATACAAAGGAAATTACAACTGAAAACTCGAATAAATAGAAAATTCCTCCGCCTAGATCTTCACTTCATATGGATGCCCTTGAGGGGTGGTAGAAGATCTCCAGTTGATCATCTTGTGTAGATTCTAACACTCCTTCATCGATTAGGTCTTGAATTTTGTTCTTCAGAGCCCAACAACCTTTTGTATCATGCCCAGGACTATCAAAATGGTAAGCAAACCTCTCATTGGGATGGTAACTAGGAGCAGTAGTGTTAGGATTCCGGGGAGGAGCCTTTAATGTAATTAGCTCTGCCTTCAACATATGTTGTATCCCTTGAGCCAACGACATGTCGATCCTGGTAAATTGTCTCTTAGGTGTGAACTCCTTGCGTTCATTCCCCTGTTGTTGGGCTCGTGACGTGGTAGCAATTTGCAAAGGTCCGCTCTCCCTCAAATAGGCTTCTTGTCTCATGAGAGGCTGAATAATGACTTGATCCCCAATCTCGATTGTTTGTTTCATACGGTTGCGACCGTCTTAATGAAGTTTGTTGACGAGGGTCTTTAGCTCCTCTTGTCCTCGAGCTAAGTTTTGGATAAGAGCCATCTGGCCTACCAGTTGTCCCATCATCTGGACTTTCATTGTTTCCATTTCAGTTTGTAGCCGTTCTAACTGGTCATTCTTGTTGTCCTCAGGATTCCCCATGGTCATTCCCCTAGTGAGGAGTGCTTTCACTTCTTCTTGTCCCTTAGATAGGTTTAAGAACATTTCCTGAAGCTGAGCATTTTGAGTCTAAATGTCCTTGATAGTATGCTCTAGTGCCATCTCTACTAAAATAAACAGTAAGCAGATGAGAGACCTGTGTGGGAAAAGCCTGACGTGATATGATTCATGGTATGTGGATGAAATGGTTCCAAGGACTTAGAAGATTTAAATTTGCTTTAGACAAAAAAGGAGCAAACATAAATTGTATTAATAAGTTTAAATTGATTACAACCATGCACCTTGGGCTTACAATGGTAAAGAAAAATAAACTCCTAAGACAAAAAAGTCGAATGCATCCTCTTTGGCGCAATGTAAGCGTTCAAATTTTGCTCCTCATGAAGCTGTCTTGTAAGCTCTAGAACCTTCTTTTCACTCGCGTAGAACTGGGCTTCGAAGGTGTCTCATTCTTCCTTCAGATGGATCCAAGCTCTTTGTAAGTCTTCAATAGAAGTAGGCATAGTAGGATAAAGGATATCATACGGAACATCTCCTTTAACTAATGGCTCCATGATGATAGGCAAAGTGGCAGGGTATGGCATACCGAGTATTTGAGCATGAATTCATACCCACTTAAGATAAGGCTCCAATGGAATGGAGTTCTTACGCCCCAATGTCTTGATATCCACTTTGTTTACCATTCTCCAAGCTCGTATAAACCTTTGACGGTAGCCTTGGTTGTCGCCCTCATAGTCGAATACCCAACCTTGGATGAGTGCCTCGTGAGGACCGTCTCTTCGCGTATACCCAAATTGTCGTAATGCGAGCAAAGGGTTATAGATGATACCTCTCCTAATTCCTAAGAGTGGGACATTATGGAATTTCCCACAATGGTAAATGATAATAGTATCTTCCAAGGATCGAGAACACCAATAAATGTTAAAGTGTGTGAGGGACATCACCCTTTGAGACCATGTCAATCCTTTCTCGTTCTTCAATGTTGATCGAGGTAGGTGCGAAGTAAACCACTGGGCGAGTAAAGGAATGCAATACAAGAGAGTACCTCTTTTCTTCATGGTGCGATTGCAGAAACAATGTAAAATGTCTCCAAGCAAAGTAGGTATAGGATTACGAGAGAGGAAGACCCTGATGGCATTCACATCTATGAATTATCTTGAAAATCCATATCTTCCTAGAATGAACGAGCCTTCTCCAACAGAAACTTGGCTAGGAAACCCTTAACTCCGCTTCTTGTCTCTCAATTTGCTACAATATCAGCTCTCTTCAGATGCAAGGCTTTGGCAATGACTTCAGGCTTTGGAGTCTCCTTTAAACCAGTGAACGGTATTTGATTAAGCACGGGCACTCCTAACAGTTGAGAGAATTCTTCTAATGTAGGCACCAACTGATATTTAGGAAAAGTGAAGCAATGATGCATGGGATTAAAGAATTTGAAGACCACACACATCATTTCTTCTTGGAAATTGGAAGTAGCCAAGCTGAGAAGTCTACCATATTTCCTGGTGAAGGGAGAATCTCCAGGAACCCTTGATGCTAATTCTTGGAGTTGAGGGTGTGCTTTCACGAAGCTGATTTTGATGGTATTCCTTCGGATGGGATTCATGGCCTACTAAACAAAGCAAAGATAAATTCCCAAATCCTTTAAATGGTTAGTGAGAATGCGTATGATGTTATGATGTTTATGATGTTTATGATGTTATGTACAAGTATACAAGGCCATCAAGTTGTTATGTACAAATAATCATATACACATAAAGTAGACAAGTCCTTAGGTATACGCTTGTATGGAGTTTATAGGTAAGTACCCTCTTGAAGTTTAGTTGGCTCAACCTGTCCTAGAAAGTAACCGGGTTCTATGGGATCTCAATATCATTGGCCTTTCTTTTAGGCATTGTCTCAGCACAATCAATCTGTTCTTGCGGATGAGATATCCCAAAAGTCTAATCTCAATGAGTGTAGCATCGAGTATCAACCAATTTTTAGCTTTCCTCCAAAACTGGCTATCTCACTACTTCCTAATGGCCAAGTTGTTCAATTAAGGTTTTAAGGTCAGTTAGTGCTTCATGACGCTGCTCAGCGGCCCTGTATTCTCCTCGATTCAACACAAGGGATACTGGTGCCAACAAATGTGTCACACTAACGTAGCCATTTCGTAACCCGTATCGGTCTACGTCATACAATTTCCACAATCCATTGCTACTTACCTAAAAGGTGCCCCAGATCCGGGTGGAGGATCAAAACAAGCCCAAACAAGGAACCATAATGTAAAGAAAGCAAGTCAAACAATGAAAAGCAAGTAAAGGTTATCCACCCCTAAGGTAACCCCACTTTTAAGTTAACCCCAACAGAGTTTCCAGTTCTGTAACACGGTGGGAGAACTGACTTGGGTGTGTTACGTTTGATCATAATTGTTGCGCATAGAAAGAGTTTCCACCAACTTTTCTTTTATCCAATAAGGAAAGGTTGAAAATAATAGGAAAGACCTTTGAGATTATTTCTTGAGTTCGGGGGGGGGGGGGGGGGGGGGGTAGGTTATGAAAAGGGAAGGTATTAGCACCGTTTTCACCCGTAGTTATCTACGGGCTCTTAGTTTCTTGCTAGATCACTTGCTTTTGTTTGAAAATGTGCTTGTGGTGTGGGTTTTCAAAGTATTTTGAAAATGTCTTTGTAATGGTTCTCGTTTCTATAAGAACGCATACAAAGTGTTGGTTTTGAAAATAGTTTAAAGAGGTGTTTGTGGAATGTGTTTTTGAAAGTGATTTTGGAAAGTGTCTTTGTAATGATTCTCGTTTTGATAAGAATGCATACAAAGAGCTTTGTCTTTTGAAAATGTTTCAAATTAAAGTGTTGGTGTATAAATTTTTGTTGTTGTGACCAAGCGAGCAACTAGGAGCATCCTACCTACTCAAAAGGTCTAATGTTCTTTTCCTCCTCCTTTAGATGTTGATGTCTTATCATTGATTATGTAAGAAGCCCCATCATTGGATGTGAAGGGACGGGCGTGGGACGTTTTTATAGTCATAGAAGGCAACCTGTGGGATGTTTTAGCAATGTTGTTTAGGGACTAGATCGTTTACCAGAGGCAACATTAAGGGTCATCAAGGGACTACGATCTTTTATCGAGGGTCTTTACTAAAACGCACATATTTGAGGGACATGACTATTTTCCGAGGCAACAAGTGACATTACCATAGAGGTGCATGTGTGCATAGTGTGTTTGATTTTCATGCATTTAGTCTTTGATTTTTAGGTTGTCTACTTGTTGGTTTTATCTTGCCATACATCATAATTACTAATATTTGTACAAAAGCAATAAAAATGCAGAAAATAAATCCTACACTGTTACAACCATATTGAATAGCAAGAAAATGTAAAGACAAAATAAAATAAAAGGAGGAAAAAATGAGCTTTCGATCTAGGCAGAAACACCCTTCAATTCTGCCCTTCTTGGCTTCCTTCGATTTGGCCTGGAAGTAGTGAGAACGCACCTTTTGATTTGGGATTAGCCTGAAACATGAGATGCAGCCTTCAATTCCTCTTTTATGCTTCCTTCGACTGGGGCCTGGAATCAGCATGAGGTGCACTCTTCACCCCAAGCTCCTTGATGCCTTCTTCGATTGGGCTTGGCAGTCAGTGTAAACAACTTTCATTTCTCCCTTTTTGCTCCTTCAAATGGCCTGGAAGTCTGTGTGTGGCGAATCCTAAGGCCACAATCTTTGTTCTGCTTGCAACTGTGAAGCTGCCAAGGGGAAGCCTGAAGCTTAGAATCACACCTCCTTCATCCTATTTACCTTCGTTTGGGATTTAAATAGCAACATGGCCATAGGCCATGCTAGCATTGTCTTATGGCCAGGTTAGTTCTTAAAAACATGTTTGATAAACAAAGGAAATAGACCACAAGATTAGAAATGAAAACAAACTGAAATGAAAAAGGAAACAAATGTTACGTACATGTTTTGAATGAAGAGTTTAAGGTCAGAGTGACTTAACTTGCTTGAAGCTGGAACGTGAGCTAAACCTTGAGTGCCTTCCCTGAGTGCTTCTGGATTCAAAGGAAATAAACAGGGGTTATGCTTTTAGTACTGGATTCGAAGGTCAGGAGTTGTGAGGGATGGTTTCAGATTTGAAAGAGAAAAAGAAACAAGTGTTGTGTTTCTTTAGATTCGAAGGGCCAAGGAAACAGATATGGCGTTTCTTCTAGATTTGAAGGGCCAAGGAAACAAGTGTTGTGTTTCTTCTGGATTCTAGATTTAGCATTTGAGAATCTTAAGAGTTTTATAGTTTTTGAGAGTTTTGATGATTTTTTGAAGATTCGTTCCACCACCAAAAAGTAGGTCCTCTTCAGCTTACAAATGTTTCTCTATTTATAGAGAAAGAGTTAGAAGTGTTGAAGTAACCAAGTTTGTAGGATAACAAACCATGGTTTGGTTGAAATGAAAACAAACTTGATCCTTTTCATTAATCCCAAGTTTCCAGTACAAGTGGGGGCCTGCTGGAAGAAGATTGGACTTATGCTTCTGGCACTGGTTTCGTTCAGACACAAATCAGATTGGGAGCTGATTTTGTGATTAAAGTACTCTTTATGAAAAAAGGGTACGTAGCATTTTGCTATTTTATCCAAGAATGGTATTATCCAGTAGACAAAGCTTCAAACTTTATGTAAGCCTCTGATTATGTAATGATTTGGAAGCAACATAGCCTGACAAGTAAGATTTGGAGGATAAGGCTATGAGATTTGCTCAAAGTTATTAAAACAAACTTGCTTCGAAGGGTCCAGAGTGGGGTTCGAAATATGTTGATTCGAAGGGAATCAAAACTCCAATCGAAGCTTTGTGTGAAGGTGGTTCTTGTCCAATTGAAGGCTTGCCTTCCAGAGGTCACATGGCCAAACGAAAGGGTGTATATAGGAGGTCCCTGCCTTGTGCCTGCTGGCATGAAGGAAATCCTGGCTTTGTGGTGTCAAAGGCAAACATGGAGAACCAATGGCTTATGAGTCGAAGGAGAGTTGCAGGAGGCCATTGCTTTGTGACTTTAAGCAAATACGCAAGAGGTATTTGCTCAAACGAAAGCTTGCATGAAGGGAGCCTCATGTCTAAACGAAAGAGGCATGCGAGGCTTGCATCAATGGAGGGCCACATGCCCAAACAAAAGAGGCATGCAGGAAGCAAAAATGCCCAGACGAAAGAGGCATGCAAGAGGAAAATTATGCAATCAAAGGATATCAATAGGAGCCTTTTTGCCTTGAAATCGTAGGAGGCTACAAGAGGCTTTTTGCCTTGTGCTTGCTGGCCTGGTGGGCGCCTCTTGCATTGAAGAAGGAAGTTATGGCTCAATCGAAAGTTGTATGCATCTAGCTATCACTTTGTGAGTCAAAGCAAGCATGGAGGGAATTATTTATCCAATCAACACAGGTATCCAGGCATCAAACATCCAATCGAAGCAGGCATATAGGAAGCCATTACATTGTGAATCATATAAGGCCAAAGATGCAATTGAAGGTTGCATGCAGGAAGCTCATGGCTTGTGAATCAAAGCCAGCGTGTCAGAGGCCAACGCCTAATCGAAGGATGCAAGCTAAGCTTGCATAGAAGAAGGCCAAAAGTCCAATCGAAGGATGTGAATCGAAGAAGACTTGCTTTTTCTCCAATTTTGTCAAAAAGATTATTTTTATCTTTTCCCCTTTTTTAATAGTTTCCTCTTTAACTTGATGATGGAAAATCCAATTGTACTTGTGCAAGCTTGAATTTTGAGAATCCTTGTGAGAAATGCCTTAAGAAATGAGAGGACAAATTTTGGGGTACAACACTATCAAGGAAGGGAGATTGAAGTTTGGTGAAAAGAACAAAATCCAAATGAAGGTTGATTATGACCCTCTCCATGTAGCAGAAACCAATTATGTCAAACCTACAGAAGTTCACATGCTGGAAGTTGCTGGTTTCGACATTCACTAACACCCTGAAGACAATATCACTGAAGATTTTGTTGTAAACATTGAAACAAAGGAGGCTTCTAAAAGCCTTGCCAACAACTTGAACAAAATTTTTGAGGATTTTGTTGCAGGTATCAAAGTGCAAAAGACCACTGAAGGTATAACTAACCAGGATATCGAAGGCATTATTTCTGATGATGTTACCACCAATGCTGGAATGACAAAGGTCATTGAGGGACTTAGGGTCAAGTTTGAAAAGGTTAAGATTACTGGACGTCCTAACCTTGAAGTTAACATGGTGGACATGAATCAATCTGCTTCTGAGATGGAGGAAGTCCAAAGGTGCATCAGGATGGAAGATGATCAAATGAAAAAAGGTTACCCAAAGCTTGGAGAAAGTTTTCTAGATTATCTAGTCCGCGGCCACAAGAAGAATTCTGAGGGGCTAATGTGTCCCAGATTCAGTCTAATCTATGATCGAAAGGCATTAGATACATATGAAAGAATCCAACATGCTCGATTTGGGGGAAATTGGAGGAAAGATGATCAAATGGAAATTGTCTATTCAAAAGCTGGAGAACATTTGCTAGGTTTCCTTGTCCACTTCCACAAAGAAAAATCAGAGTTCCTAATGTGCCCAAGGTGCAATACGACCTATGATTGAAAAGCATCATAAACTTTTGAAAGAATCCCATATGCTCGTTGTTGGGATAACTAGAGGGGCCCTATGAGAAACTTCACATTTGACAAAAGGGGAATACCTAGGAGGCTTGATAGTCCTTACCCAAAAGGAAATTGAAGAGTTACCATCAAGCCACCTGCAAACATCCCAACTGAAAAATGGATAAACCTAAAAGAAGGTAAAGGGGCCGAAAAAGGAAAGTGGAGGAGTTTCAAAGCAGGAGGAAGGACGTCAATGGTATATCGAAAGTAATTCCATGTTTCAAAGCAACAAGCATACAGGTCAAAGAATTACAACGGGAAAAACCCCACGTCCATATCCCAACGGCGAAGGCACCAAAGGGTAAGGAAGGCACAACGAGAATTACCAGAAAAAGAAGTGGGAGATTCCAGTCGTAACCAACTTCCCGTAATCATCATGGTCGAAGAGAAGGAACCTATATGGAGAAGAATGTTTTCCCTAGAGAAAGAAGAAGTGGTGAAAAGGATCAAAAAGACCCAGAAAATGACGAAGACATGTTCACTGATCACTTTGCATCAGACGAAGAATCTTCCATCAAGATCAACTGTAATATGGTCTCAATGCTTCCCCATAAGTATTGATCAAATAACTGAATTCGAAGAATCAGATGAAGCATACGAGATTAAGATGGCAAACACAAGCCAGTGTGTTACTATATCTTGAATAATGGAGCTGTTGAAGAACAAAATGCATTCTTCGAACGGCCTTATCAAGGAATGAAGAATCACCTTAAACCCTTGTTCATAAGGGGAAAGGTGGAAAGCGTGGGAATTAATAAAATTGTGGTAGACGGTGGAGCTGCGGTGAATCTAATGCCCTAATTCATGTTGAAAACGATTGGCATGTTCAACACTAATATCAAGCCCCACAGCATGGTACTTTCAAACTATGAAGGTAAAATAGGCCATACTTTAGGAGTAGTGCTGGTGGATCTAACTGTGGGTTCAATTACAAGACCCCTCATGTTTATGGTCATTGCAGCAAAGACAAATTATAACTTTCTTGTTAGGACGTGAATGTATCTATGGTATAGGGGCAGTGCATTCCTCAATGCATCAATGCATATCAATATGGAGAGAGGATAGAATTCTCGAAAACTTTGAAGCAGATCAGAGTTACTACATGAAAGAAGTTAACCATGTGGATAAAAGGAAATTCGATAGGAATTTGGCCAACATTAGCCCATGAAATCCTGCTGATGATGCATATTCCCCTAACAAGAATGCTTTTTTACTTCCTTACTCTACATCCCACTCATGGATTCCAATGGGGTAGAGAAGTTATGGGAGAATGAGATGATATAGAAGGAGTTCCATGAATACGGCCAACTTTTTGGGATGACGAAGACATTTATAATGTTTGTGTCCCAGTTCTTAGAAAATATTTTAGCTTATTTGGTCGAAAATAAATTGAAAACAACTTTAGAGGCCAAAGTAAAGCACATGGCAGTAGAATCCAAAGATGAAGCATTGCATGCAAAGGGAACTGGGGTGGATTTCAAACAAAAAGCCCCTAACAAAGAAACACCCTTCGAAGGAAAATACCATAAGCTAGATTCAATATATGACGAAGATCCTATGAGATTCGAGAAGGATCCAAAGGCGTCAAGTGAAAAGATGATGGTGTAGGACACTGGCGAAGAAGTGGACCTTGGTGAGGGATCCATCAAAAGACCAACCTATGTTAGTGAGAAACTCAATCCATAGACGAAATCCGAAGTGATCCAATTGCTAAAAGAGTACAAGGATTGTTTCACTAGGGATTACGATGAGATGCATGGTTTGAGCAGAGATTTGGTCAAACTGAAGTTGTCTATCAAGGATGGAAAGAAGCCCATTAAACAAACTCCAAGAAGGTTCGCACCAGAAATTCTCTCGAAGATAAAGGAAGAGATCAAAAGACTCCTCTGTTGCAAGTTCATCCGGACTATAAGGTATATCGAATGGATTGTGAATATTGTTCCTATTATTAAGAAAAATGGATCGCTTAGGGTTTGCATGGTTTTTCGAGATTTGAATGCTGCAACCCCAAATGATGAATATCCAATGCTTGTGGCAGAAATGCTAATTGATTCATCCGCAAGCTTTGAGTATCTTAGTATGCTTGATGGATACAATCAAATTTTCATTGCTGAAGAAGATGTACCCAAAACATCTTTTCGATGTCTTGGTGCATTAGGCACCTATGAATGGGTTGTTATGCCTTTTGGTTTAAAAAATGTTGGGAAAACTTATCATAGAGAAGTGAATTATAGATTTCATAACATTATTGAGACTTTCATGCAGGTTTATATTAATGTTGTAGTAGTAAAATTTGTATCAAATGAAAGTGATATGGATCACCTTCGCCAGTCATTCAAAAGGATGAGAAAGCATGGTTTGAAGATGAATCCTCTTAAGTGTGCCTTTTTTGTGTAGGATGGTGATTTTTTGGGCTTTTTGGTCCATAAGAAGGAAATAAAAATTAATCAAAACAAGACAAAGGCTATCATGGAAGCGAAAATGCCATCTACGAAAAAAGAGTTACAATTACTTCTGGGAAAATAAACTTTTAAAGAAGGTTTATTTCAAACCTAAGTGGGCGCACTCAAGCCTTCTCTTCCCTTCTGCGTCTAAACAAGGTGGTTTCGACTGGAACTCATAGCATCAAGAGGCGTTCGACAAGATTAAGAAATACCTTGTCCACCCCCTATCTTGTCACCTCCTTGTAGAAATAAGTGTATGAGATTGCACATATCTGCATGAGATGAAACTATAGGAAGTATGCTTGCATAAGAGGATGAGAATGGCATCGAAAGAGCTATCTATTACCTCAGTCAAGTATTAAATGATGCATAAACTAGATATAGTACTGTAGAAAAGTTGTGTCTTTGTTTGTACTTTTTATGCACCAAGTTAAAATATTATATAAAGCTTGTTGATGTCTATGTTTCTTCATATTTTGATGTTATTAAACATATGCTTTCTAAACCAATCATGTACAGTCGAATTGGTAAGTGGGAACTTGCTTTAACTGAATATTCCTTGACTTGCATGCCTTTAAAAGCTATAAAAGGGCAAGTAGTATCTGACTTTATAGTGGACCACACAATGGTCGAAAGTCCTTAAAATCGTGTGGAGTTAGACCTTGAAAATTATTCTTCGATGGTTCTACTCATAAAAATGGAACTGGAGTTGGAATACTAATAATTTCTCCTAATAGAATTCCAACCAAGTTCAAGTACAAAATGGAAGACCCTCCTTGTTTGAATAAAGAAGCTAAATATGAAGCTTTAATAACAGGACTTGAAGCTTTATTGGAATTTGGGACAACTAGAGTCAAAATAAGAGGTGATTCTGAAATGGTGATCAAAAAAATAACCAAGGATATAAATACATAAAAGAAAATCTGATAATGTACTTTGTGGTAGAAAATAGATTGCTTTGAAGATTTGAGTATGTCAATATCAAGCATATTCCTAGAATGAAGAACCAAGAAGCAAATGACTTATCACAAATTGCTTCAAGATACAAAGTATCAAAAGATAAGTTAGAAGAGTTAGTCGAAATTCGTGGAAAGGTGTTAGCAACTAAATTGACTCCAACAGATTTAAAAAATACAAGTTTGGGATATGCAATTGAAGTACATTTCGAAATTATGGCCATAGATAGCTTAACAGAAACATATTGGAGAAGCCCAATAATAGCCTATTTAAAGGATCCAATAGAAAATGCAGAAAGGAAGGTTAAGTATCAAGCGTTAAGCTATATTTTAATAGATAACGAATTGTTCAAGAAAACACCAGAAGGAGACTTACTCAAATGTTTAGGAGAAAGTGAAGCATACTTAGCAATGTCGAATGTACATGGTGGGGCATATGCAGCACATAAAGCAGGTTACAAGATGAAATGGTTGTTGTTCCATTATGGCATGTATTGGCCCTCTTTGTTGAAATATTACATATAATTCTCCAAGGGATGCCAAGAATGTCAAGTTCATGCAGGTAGTTAACATGCTTATGCAAGTGAATTAAATTTGGTCATTAAACCATGGCCCTTCAGAGGTTGGGCATTAGATTTGGATGGAGAGATTCGACCAACTTTATCCAAAGAACAGAGATACATCCTAGTAGGGATTGATTATTTTACAAAATGGATTGAAGAAATACCTTTGGTAAATATGGATCAAGAGAGTATTATCACATTTATTCAAAGGCACATAATATATAGATTTAGAATCCCAGAAAAAATTATAACTGATCAAGATCAGCCTTCACTAGTCAAAAGATGTAGGAATTCACGAAGGAAATGAGATTTAAATTATTAACTTCTACACCCTATTACGCTCAGGCAAATTGACATGTCAAAGCCGCAAAAAAGGTAATTATTGGTTTAATAAAAAGACATGTAGAGAGAAAACTAAATAATTGGCATAAGACTTTAGATCAAGCTTTGTGGGCTTGTCGAACATCTCCAAACGAAGCAACAAACACAACTCAATTTCGTTTGAATTTTGGGCATGATGAAATTCTTCCAGTGGAGATATATTTACAGTCAGTAAGAATCCAGAGGTAGAACAAAATTCCTTCTGACTATTATTGGTAAATGATGATGAATGAACTGGTTGATCTAGATGAAGAAAAGCTACATGCTTTAGAGGTTTTGAGAAGACAAAAAGAAATAATAGTTAGAACATACAATTAAGAGTCAAAGGAAAAGTTTTTTTGAACGATGTTTTGGTGTGGAAATTGCCCATGGATAAAAAAAATAAGTTGTTAGGAAAATGATCTCCACATTGGGAAGGACCTTTTCGAATTATTCAAACATTTAAAAATAACGCTTATGAGCTAGATGAATTTGAAGAGGATCGAAGAATCTTGAAGATAAATGGAAAATACTTAAAAAGATATAAACATATCCTTCAAGAACTTAAGATTTCAACAGAATAACGAATAATAGACAACATGGTATTATAAAGTTCCAAAATGGCTTTGTCTTGAAGTTACATAAGAAAAATGTGCATAAAACAATAAATAACAATACATCAAAGTTTCTGCAGATTTTGAAAGGCCAGTTAGCTTTCATCCTGTCATACTTGGTCTTCGCCAGTTTCAACCTGCAGTCAATGGGTGATTTAGTTGCATAAATGGCAACTATTCCCTCCTCAAGTTTTTTGGCTACATCCACATGTTGCACACTTTTATCAATTTCACGCTCCATTTCAGTGTGATCCATCTTCTCAATAACTTTTTTTTGTGCTTTTGTCTGAGAGATATTTTCTTTCAACTCTTTGATTTTATTTTTCCCGAAAGAGATAGAGCGAACATTGGTCTCGAACTCCTTTTTGGCATTGTTAAACTCTTCGCCAAGTTTCTCAACTTTGTTGGTTAAGTCAAGGGCTTTCGACCACTCAGTCTCTTTAAGAGTTTGTTTTTCTTAAAGCTTTGAAGCTACATCCTAATCCCTAAGGAAATTTGCACTGATTGTGTTGACCAAAGTAGTCACAACCATCAGGACTTCAGCAGTCTAAGAAGGACAAGTGACTATATCAATTTTATTTTTCAGCTTCTTGAGTACAACGCTTGAAGTGGTATTATTCTTCAAGACTTCAAACAAGTCAGCTTCAAAGATTTTCTCTTTGATTTTCTAGAGAAGTTGTTCATTGGTTTCAGCTTGGGAACTCCCACTCGAAGTTGCAGATGGACTAGGGCAAGTTTTTTGGGAAAATGGTACCCTTTTCTCCATCATTAGCCTTACATACTCATAAGGTTTAGTCTTCTTCAAAGCATCTAGTGTTTCTTGAGAAAGCTCTATGGAGGTATTGCTTTGATTTTGTTGGCTTGGACATGAGGTTCCTTATCTTCTTCTCCTTGATTTTCTTCTTCTTCTTCTGCTACTTCACCATCATCGAGAAGATCGTCAGCGAATTTAACCTTTTTTTGGTGAAGAGTCACTAGGGATACCATCCTTCTTCCCTTCGTCACCACTAGCCCTGTTGTTTCCTTGATGTACCTCTGGGTCATTCTCAGTTTGGAGATTGTTTTACTTTTCTGATAATACGGTTGCATCAAGTTTGTTAATTGAATATGAAGACCCTTTGCTGAATTGTTTTTCACTAGACAAGGGATGGTATGAAGCAGTACCACTATCAGGAATAATGCTTTGCTTGGTTGGAGACTCAGTTAGAGTCGTTTGATTTTCCTGCAATATCAAATAAAAACATTAGCTCTAATAAAATAACAATGGTGATCAAAGAAATGTAACGAATAAAAGTTATACCTTTTGTCCATAAGGACTTGAGTTGTCACTTTCGACCCGCTCTAGAACAACACCACTAGATGGTTGAGACATGTTTTTCTCTTTGGGCTTTGGGGGTAGTATAGTGAGTTCAGGCTTCTGCTTAGTTGGATGCGAAGATGCTGTGTCAAAAGTTTTTGCCTTCTTCTTTGACTACATGGTTTGTAGAGCAGTGAGAGGAATGTCTTCATCATCTTCGACCTCCAGTGGAGTGTCATGAGTGGAATTTCTTTTGTGCCGAGATTTTGGATGTAATTGACTAGCCTGAAAAAGTAATATTGTTATAAAAGTAATATAGTATAAAAAGCAGACAAAATTTTTTGAATGATACCTTTGATGCTTTTTTTTCTTGTTGTCTGGGGTAGTGCTTTTTGTTGAGGTGTTGGCTAGTTTGGAAGCTACAGTTGTACCTGTCTTTGAATTAGGTTGTTCCTTAGTGTTTTTCTATTCTACAGCTAGAACAATGTACATGATAACATTGGTTAGTACCAGATATAAAAGAAACAACAAAGGAAATCAAAAGGACCAAGGAAATTCGTTGGTTCCACACCTTCACCTGTCGAAAAAATAATGGAGATAGCTGACAAGTCATAGTGAAGGAAGCCTTTGAAACTCTCTAAGGTATGCCTAGTTGAAACCACTTAGATAGCGGGTTTTTGAGACTCTTGTTTTAAAATTTAAGATAATCACCACAAGGTTAGTTTGATCATAGACATTTTCAAAGTATTTTTGGAATTCCAGGATTTCCTTGATATGCATGTGCTTACCTTTGTGGCTCAGATTCTGCATAGATGCAAAAGCTTTCGTCAGGTGTTGGCTGAGAAAAATGGTTTCAAACATATTCTTCAAATAAAATTCTTTCCACCAAGTATCAAAACCCTTCAAGAAGTATAAAGATGTGTGAAAAGGAACATGATTAAATTCTACGAAGTTGACATGATAAGCCATTTGGTCTTCCCAGTCTGAGAGAAAGAACTTCATCCCTATTGTGCAAAGTTCATGCTTTCTTACAAAGATAGGCTCATGGAGTAATTGTCAAAGCCCAAATTATTGAGACACAAAATTGGGTTGGTAGGAAAGCATGCACATGTTTCTTTTCACAGGCATGATCCTCGAAACAATCAGTCTAGGGAGTAAAAAGGTTCTCCAGATGTCAATGATATCTGCATCCTCAGGCGAAAGATCAAAGAGAGATTTCGTGAAACATTCAGGACCATGAGTCCTATTGGAAAAAGGAGCCATCGAAGGACTAAAGATATGATGTTTGGAAAACATCATGATGTACTTAGTAAAGCACTACCCAAATATTTCTTCATCATCATCACGAGTCAGTCGAAGCAGTCTTGTTCCTTCGATACTTCAATTTTGGATTTCAGGATCTTTGTTGTTCACTGTGCCAGAAGTACTTAGAGATGGTTCAAATTTTGCATTAAGCCACAATTGGAGAAGCCAATATGGGCCAGCTAGGAGTAAGTTTGTGCCTGCCTTGTATTCTTTCAGTTTGGAAGTAGAAGATCCAAGACTTTCATATAACCCAGTGAGAATTAATTCATTGAGGCACACTTTTTGACCAGAGTGGATTTGGTTTGCTAAAGTAAGGAATCTTTTGGAAATTTGCAAGGATTTACAACAAAAGATACACCTTGATAGCTAGAGAGCAAGGAAATCTATATGCTCAACATCAGATACTTCATCTCCTTCGACATGGTAAAGATTCATGTATTTGGTAAAGGCGGAATTTTGGATGACAAAGTTGATGGTGTTCTCTTCCTTTTGATAAGGATCAAAAGTTTCTCCAGTGGGTAGGAGTCCAGTAAAAGAAGCCACATCAAAGAGAGTTAGATTTATCATTCCGCAGGGGAGATGGAAAGTATTGTAAGTATTATCCCAGAATTACAATGAGGACATCAACATGGGTTGGAAATAACTAAAACCTATCTTCAACATTTGAATCAAGTCAAAGATGCCTAAGTCTTTCCAGCCTCGGGATTTTGCCTTTTCGACTTTAGCTAGCCAAGTAAGATATTATTTATCTGCTACAGAATAATATCTTGTTATAGGAACTGGGAGAGGTTCTAAAGTTATAGGGTCTAAAGTTCACAATTACATAGTCGAATTGAAAGGGTTTGTCCTCAGTTATAGGAACTGGGAGAGGTTCTTTTTGGATTTTCTCTACAGATGATTATGCTAATTGTTTATCAGGACTGTCATTCTTTTTCTTCTTAGGAGGTTCAACTTTGTTAACAATGGGTTTTGTATCATAGTAAACTGGAAAAATGTCCTTAATATGCTCTAAACATAAAGAGGATAACATGGGACCCATATACTTTAGGGTTTTATCAGCAAGGGTAAAAGGGATTATTACCTGAGAAGCGTAAATCGCTTGTTGTTCCATAGAAACATGTGGTGTTGGAACCAATTCTTGATTTCCTATGAGAAGTGGTTTTGGGATATGATGAATCGGCTAAAATGAAACATTTTTGGTGTTATTCACTTCCTTATTCTTCACATATTTGTAGGATTTGTTATCTTTTTTGGATGGTGCCATGGTTGAAACTTCAAATTTTGGATGATCGGAGGTTTTTTGAGAAAGAGAGAGCGTAAGTTTTTGAAAACCAGAGGTTAAGAAGATGAAAAAATGTGTTTGAGGAAGAAGAAAAGTATTTATAGATGGAAATAATTTAGTTTATATTTTAAATATTTGAGTTAGTGGGACACGTATTGGTTTTTAATAAGTTAATGAAGAATGTTACTTATTTAAAAGCCACATTGAAAACCTACTTTGATAGCTATGATGAAAATGTTGCACGCACTTCTTGATTAGACGTTTTGAAAAAGTAAATCATGATTATTCTAACTTCATAGCAGTTAATAATCATCATGAAGATTGTTTGTCCGTCAAAATATAGTTGTTTCACAAAAAAATGTATGCTTCTCCAAGTATGCCGAAATACACATTTATTGGGGGCAATTTGTTGACTGGGAATTTCGAATACACGAGCTTTGAATCTAAAATGATATATTTTGGGAAGAATGTAGTTCGAAAGGAAATATGAAGGAGTCCCTATGAAGATTTCGATGGATGAAGAGCTGGTAAGAGTTTTATTTTGCTAAGTGTTGGCGAAAGGTTTGTATGTGAACCATCGGGATTTAAATTATTCGAAGTATCAAATTAGATGCTTTGACCGTCACGTTTGGAACTTCGAATGAAAAATATCTTTCAAATTTGAAAGTTTGATCTTATCCAAAGAAACGTGTGAAAGCAAAAGGTTCGAAGGCGCGTGCAGATGTCGAACATGGGACCATTTTATGAAGAGATCGTTTTGGTAGAATTACTATAAATATGGGTTTTAGCATTAGGATTCAGTGTATTCACATATTTGTACAAAATACTCTAAATTACTCAAAGTACCAATGTTCGAGAAATGAGTTGTGAGAATGTACGTATGATGCACCAATTTTATGTTTATTGTTATTCAACTTTAATTGAAGTTTTATACATTCCCTTTAAATCTCACTCGAAATCCTTTTACATTCTAGTATTTTATTTAAAGCATTATATTACTACCTTCAAAGTAACAATTTAAACCAATTTTCATTTTCAAGAACAGAAGAATTATTAAGAACACATGTACTTAGGATCAATCTGCATGATTATGCAAAGTACCAATTTTTATTTGATTTGGAAGACCAGCGGTTGTTTACCAAATTTCACGGTAAACAACATGATACTAAAAACTTGTTCTATTCTTCATGAAAGTTGTCTAATGGTTTTAAACTGCGGCCCGTAAGAGAAATATTGCGGATGAAATTGTCTCCACAACCACAATGAACCACACTTGTAGTGTGATTTTAAAATCACACTTCCGACTGTATTACGAACCATATCATGCAATTTAAATCATGTTTCTTTATTTATTTGAATATATAATCTCTTTGATGAAGTCTTTATTTTCTAGGTTTGGAGTATGTTCTTGAACTATAACCTGCTTCAATCTTATCAGTTTTCTTTTCTTTTGTACTATGTGAAATTTTGGCACTTGCAATAACAGAAGCCAAGAAAGAGGGTCTCAACAACATACAATGTCAACATAGATGTTATAACATCTGCTGATAGAAAACAAACTTGCTAAAAATAGAAATATTAAGCAAAAATATAAATCTCAGAAACATAAAGAACACAATCAATTGTTAACTCAGTTCAATGCAACTCACCTACTCTGGAGACTACCAAGCTAGGAATGAAATTCACTATCAGTAGTATCATTTTAAAGTCTAAACAATCTAAATATACAACTTATCACTTAATCCCTACCCAGTGCAACTTCTACCTAGGAACCTCCTAGATATAAGAACCCTTTTTAGTCCCTATCACCATAGCGATACTAAACAATCCCAATCCCAGGGAATGTCTCAAAAAACCAAAAGGAAGATTACTTTTCCAATACAAAAATACTTAGTTTTACTTAAAAGCTTAACTAAGAACAATACTCAACTCTTTACTTAAAAGGACGAGAGAATAATAACTTGATAAATAAGTAACAATCAGTCAACTCAATGCATCAAGAGATACACGAGGACATACAAGGAATACATAAAAACCTAAGTAACTCTCAAACCCTAAACCCTTATTTCTCACAAGGTTTTACAATAAAAACAATACTTAAAAAACTAGGTCTTAGGCATCCCCTTAAATAGACTCATGTAGTGAGCTTAGACTCTTCAATCAAATCCAATCTTCAGTTGTATATCCCTACAAAATCTTCTCTGTAAAAAAAGAAACAAAAAACAAATCTTTCAAATATATCCTAAAAATTCTTAAAGGTTATTTTTATGAAACAAATCAAATATGCAATTGTTCCTAAAAATCCTTGATTTCCTGCGCCTGTTACGAGGACTAGAAGCCTCAAGAAACTTATATTTTCAATAAAATCTTCAAGGATATCAGCCAGATATACTGTCATGATATTCTATCGTAACATGTTACAACATATGATAGAACATATGTCAAATAAAGTACTAGCTGACTCTGATGTACCAACTGGTCAAGATGTTATGACATGTTGTTCAATATTATGCTGCAATACATGTATTCCAAATGAAACATGTTTTGATAAAATTGTTTCCAACTCTTTGTTTTACCAAAATTTGTGCCAATCATAAAACCATAGACCTAACAATTTCCCTCATTGCCAAATTTTACCTAAAACAAACTTTGCACAAAAACCGTAAGATAGAAATAAAACCACAAACACAAGTTACATGAATACATGTACACTTTGTAAAAACACAACACAACTAAAAAACTTGTACAATCAGTCAGGTCTATTACTCTTCCTGTCATACACAAAAATTTATCCCTCTCATAGGAAAAACCCCAAATCACAACACATGCACCAGAAGACACAGCAGAAGCAGCTTCAGCGCATGACAAACTATCATGATCCCCCTTAATAGTTGCATACAACAAGCAACCACAAACAGCTACACTCCTAAAAGCAGTAGCACACTGTCCTATCACAATACTAAATCAACATGTCAAGACATGTGATGTAACATCAAGACACACAAAACATTAAAACTTTACTCCCCTTTTTTATCCAAAATATTGACAAAAAATAGAGTAAATGTACACTGTAGCGATAGAAATGTAGAGACTAAGCCTTCGGATTGACTTAATTCGTACAGATCAAATAAAAATCTCCATTGTGCTTTAATGTTTCCAAAGGAAATTGGAAAAAAGTGAATAAACCCAAAAGAAAGGGGGAGAGAATCTAGGTACGGTGGTTGGTTATGCAAAGGGAATGTATTAGAACCCTAAACATCTACGGTACTCCACACGAAACACTTTGAAAATCTGTATATTTTGTCTATAAAAGGTGTATACAAAAATAAAATGGTGGAGATGAGAAAAAAAATTATTTTTTACAATTTTGAACCCGCCGCAGTTGTGAACCTGTAGTGCCTACGTACCACCTTTCACACAATAGGAGAGCAGGGTACTCGTAGTTCACCTCAAAAAATTTAAAACACATGTTTGTTGGTTAATTTTAAGAGAAGAGACATAATCGTCATATCCGAGTGGAAAACATACTTACTACCCATGATTATGAGAAATGAGAATTTGCATCATCTCAAAGTGAAGGATATAGCTTGGATTTTTAAATCGACAAAGCCTTACTCAACACCTAAGTGGAAAATATCTCACTTCACTACACATCGTAGAAGTATAGTAGCTCACATCATGTTAAGAACCTACAAGAGTTTAATCTTTTGAGAAAAAAGGTTTTAAAGTAAAAAGCCAAAGCAGAAAAATGATTTGAATGAGGTTAATGACTTTTATTCTTGAGAAAAATGTCAAAGTATGGTTAAATTGATTAAATTTTAATCGAGATATTTTTTTTTGAAAATACATGGACCTAAGTCCAAGTTTATTATGAAAGTGGTTCAAGTTAGAAACACAAGAAGAGTTTTGAAAAGGGGGGAGAAGATTTTTGAAATTAAATAAGATAAGAGGAGATGAATGGACTATCCTAAAGCATAAGGTAAAAGCTAAGGAAAATAATGATCTAACCAACAAGAAGCCAACACTTGACATATGAAGTCAATGTAGAACTCCTATCCTTTGGATTGAAACTAAGCAAGCAAAAATGCTAAACCTCTGAGAAATATCAAGCTTCAGATGAATTAAGTCTTCACAAAAATTGGGTAGAGTAACGACTGCATTAAGAGGAATTCTCACTCACAGACAAAGCATATAATCAGAATAACCTGCACATAAAGAAAATCAACCTAATGTCTTAGAGTAGTCCCCAAGAACTTCAGACAAAATAACAATAGAGCCACAAGGTCCCAAGTATCAAGGATTCTAATCCTAAGTCCCAGATATCCATAACTCCACAATGCCAAGGATAGTAACCAAACAGTCCAAGTAACCTTAAAGTTTTTTATTGTTCAAATTTATTATTAAGTGTTTTTAAAAGGAAAGAAAAGCTCAAATGAGCAAAGATAAAATGGCATAAATATAAATGCTCAAGTGGGAAAAAGAAAATGGTATCGAATGTAAATGCTAAAATAAATGGTATATAAAAATAATGGCACAAAAAATAAAAGCTTAAAGTAAAGTTAATTGTTACTGAATTAGAAGTTAGAAAGTTAGTTGAATGACCATCTTGAAGCTTGAATTTGAAAACTTATTAGAAGATTGATAAAATCTAAGCTTCTCAATAACAAGCCTCATTTGCTTTTTGTCAAGTATATCATTCATTTCAAATGCTCGAAACGACCACTTATGATTAAATATGTTCAAATTATTCACTTAGACCAAAGTTTATGAAGTTCATTAGTGGGTTGATAGAATCAACGCCTCCTAATAATAAAATTCAAAGTTATTGGATCAAAGGTTTCAAGTTAAACATACTTGGGTTTACAAACATAGGTTTGGGTCACGAATGATCATTTTTCAAATCGGGACAAATTTAGCGCTATGTTAAGCAATCCTAAGTGGACTTATGTAGAAGTCACACCTATTTTGAGGTCGATCAATAGCAATCTATGTACCAACATGTTAGAGAAATGATATGTAGATCATCCTCCAAAAACATGTTGCACAAGTAAAAACAAGAAGGGATTAGATGAAGATGGAGGGGATGTTTCAGATGAAATTATGGTTTCAAATATCATCAACATCATTCATGCATTTTGGTGGATTTGGTTTTTTAACCTATCAACAACCAAGATCCAATGAGCTTGAGGAACTTGCCCCAAAATAAAACTCAAGTATCCAAAACAGAACCAATCAAAAAATGATAAAATATATTTAATATAAAAACAAAATTAAAATGATTTAAAAAGGAAATAATTGGTAAAATACACAACGTGTATTAAAAGACCAAATAAAAATCCTAAAAAAATATCAGCAGTCACCAAACCTTCCATAATTTTTCAGAATTTAAAAATTAAGAAAAGTATTTTTTAAACAATTTAAACAAATCAAATAAAAAGAAAAATCATAAAAAATACCAAATCACAAAATAACATTGTGAACAAATAAAAATCAGAAAGATAAAAAAATCACATGTATTTTTTATAATTTTTTCACAATTTTAGAAGTTGAAATGAATTTTTGAAGTTTAAAACAACTAAAACAAAACTCAGAAATTAAAATAATAAACCAAAAAATGTGGACCATCTGATCATTGTCAAAACGCATTAGTAATCAAATCTAATGGATCTGGCGCATTATGTATGTCATGGCCTCTCTTGAATAACACACCAGATCAATTATAAAATTAAAATATAAAAATAAACAAAAATATATATATAGACCATTGGATCATAGTCAAAACGCGTTAGTAAGCATATCCAAGGGACCTGGCGCATTGTGCTAGATATAGACCTTAGCAAGAAAACATAAAATCAAATAAATTCAGGCCAATCAAAATAAAACAATTGGCACGCTCAGAGCTGAGACGAAACATGTTATCGTCTTCAACCTCCAACCTTAAAAAAAAACATAGAAATCATGATTCTTCAAATGGAAAAATTAGAGATTCAGACTAATGTCATTCGCTTCGCCTTATCAAGACAAAGACAATTGAACCCTCGAAAAAAATTATTAAACTTGTAGCTCAGTCGATTTGAGAAAAACCAGAGAGTTTTGAAATTTTTGAAATCGGAAACAAATGCATCAATTAATCAAAATTAAACCATCAGCAAACATCAATGAACATCATAGATCATTCCAGTAATTTGAGTTAGAAAAATTGATTCCTTAAACTACCTGAACGAAGTATGAAGAAATTTCTATGAAACTTGACTTGGCTTGCGTGATTTAGAGTACCTCAAGACTTAATTCTTCTTCTGTTAGCTTCATTGAAGTTAAAGGAAGAAGAATCAATGAAGAAATTGGAGTTGGGAGTGCTCTAAGTAGGAATTCAAAGTTGCAGAAATGGAGCTTTGCATGTGAGTTTGGCAGGGATTCTTTGACTCTTCAAGCTTGTAAAAATGAAGTAGAGGAGGTCTCTATTTATAGGAGAATATGATGCAATATTGAGAGAGGGTGAATGATAATTAATCATGTGAAATTGTGTGCACCCTGAACATGACAAAAGCGTGACTTCTAATTCATCAAAACTCGGCTAATTCTTGTGTTTTAACCCTTAATCCAGCCTTAACAACTTTGTTAAACATGTTTAAGTGGAAAACATGCACAAATTTAATCATTAGAAGCCACATTTTGAAAATTGTTATCTGACTGTAAGTGAAACTTCAGCTCTAAGGTACCAACTTTGAATCCATGGTGCACACAGCTCAGAAGACTTTAGGGCATGATTCTTGAGGCATTTGAAATACAGGGTCAAAAAATTTACAATGTTCCAAGAAAGACTCCATTTGGATAATTGAGTTGGAAGTTATGTCCTCTCGAAATCGTGAAAAACAAACTAGTTTTTGTACTTTGAAAATTTTCTAAGTATAGAACTTCAAAATGACCTATAATGTTCTTCAAAATTACATGACCTTCCACTCAAAATTTGATCTTGATATCTGAAGATGACATGAAAAAGACATCTTGAATTGAATTGTGGAATTGAGATCACTCAAAAATCATAAAAATTGAGAGAGTTATGGTCTTTGGAAGATGATGAACAAATTTGGGAAAATTCACAAAAGACCTATAATATTTACAATTCTTCAACAACTTTACAAGTAGTTTCAAGTCTTGCACATTGAAACAAAATTGTAGAGATATCTAAAAGATTGTTATGGAAAATAATGGGCTCAAGGAAATAAAAATTGACCAAGTTATGATCATTTGAAGTCAAACCCTAATATTCAAAGGCTTTTCAAGGAGACTTGGAATATTTCTCAACCATTAGTGATTTTCCATTCAAAATTAACCTTAGATTCCTGAAGAGAGCTTGTTAAGGACCCTTTAAAGAGAATAGTGGCTTTGGAGTCAATCAAAAATCTCAAAAAAGAGCAAGATATGGTCCTTGGAAGTCAACAAACCCTTGCTCAGAGAGTGTCAAAAGGACTTGAAACCCTTTTCAACTTTTGATGATTTTTATTGCATAATTGGGTCTTGTCATGTGAATAGAGGTTGTTGCAGATGATTATAAGAATCCATAGAAAAAAGAACCAACTCAAAATTTTGAAAAGTGAGAGAGTTATGCACATGTGATCACTGAATCAAACATTAGCTCAATTAGGTCAAACTTGTTGAATCAACCTTCAATATTTTGAACTTTATTGACAAAATAAAGCATGATAAATCACCATAGGAATTGAAATGATGTCATCTTGAAGCAAACTCAAAGATGGAGCTTAAGTCTCAAATAAACTTGTTGAAGAAGGCATGGAAATAAACACCTGAACCTATGAATCTTCTTGATGAATGTCGCCACCAACTTTGAGGAACATTTGACCTAAGTAAAGTGAGGGAGCTCTTTGAACCACAAATATTTGATGTAATGGACATAGCCTTGAAGCTTAAGCTCTTGCAATCCATTGAAGAAACATTTAACTGAGGACCACCCCTCAAACCCTAGGTTAGATGGTGATATGAATGCAATTGCGTCATCACCTACAATATGAACATTCAAAGAGACACATATACATGTTAGTATAAGAAAAAATGTACAAGATACACAATTCAAAGTGCTTGGTGATCCATCAAGAGCAAACTTAAAGATAGGATGAAATAGAAAGGGAGGACCAACCCTAATGTGTGATCTTGATGTACTGATAATATGAGATGATGAGGGATCTTAGGGGGGAAAATTGGGGTATAACAGCTGCTCTTATTTAAGTGTCTTCTATCTGGAGATGCAAAGGTTAAAATCTTCGTATCAACGCGATTGGAGATACTTAAATATAAGACAAAACCTATTTTTTTTCCCTAAGATGCCATGCAATGCTTATAATTATGAATGAAAATGACCAACTCCATAGGTGACACAGAACACCCCTGGGGAAGCAGAAAATAAAACCAACAGACCAAAAAGAGAGTTCGACCAGGAAAATATTTTTTTGGGGAACAACATGACTATGGGGATGGCTATAAACAGGTAAAGCCAAAACCACGAAAAAACGATCCAAATGCATAGTAATATTTCAACAATGGAAACTCTTAACAATGCAAGCAACAAACTATCGAGGAGGTAACCATTAAGAAAGGACTACTGGCTTGACTAGAGGAAAGAAGCTCAACTCCACTGGGGAAAAGAAAACCCAACTCTACTGGGGTAAGGCCCAAATAGGAGACAAATTATCATTAAATCAATAAATGAGGAAAAAGAAATGGATAACCACGATCGATAGATAACTGTGAATTGTCCACTCAGAGAGGAGATATAAAAAAGAGAGTAATATAAACTCACAAGGGATCGTGAATTAACCACCTGCAGAATGCGAATAGAAACAGTAAGTTAATACCGACTCAGAGATGAAGGTAAACATCAACATCGAGACTAATAAACGAATGATTGACATCGGTATTTATAACTGGAAACACATGATTGACATCAGCACTTATGGTTGGGAACAAAGATTGACATCAACACTTATGGCTGGGAACAAAAGGTCGACATCAACACTTATGGTTCGGAACAAAGGTTTGACATCATCACTTATGGATGTGAACAAAGGGTTGACATCAACACTTATGGCTGAGAACAAAGGTTTGACATAAACACTTATGGTTGGGAACAAAGGTTTATATCAGCACTTAAGGTTGGGAACAACTCTATTGGGGTAATGTTTAATAAGGAGAAAAAGGTAAATACCGGCTAACAAATGACGGTGAACTACCACCTTAAGGATGAAGGTGGAAAAACAGAACAATAACGACTTTTATTGAAGGTAACGAAACATAAAATACATCTACGTGTACTGAAGGTGAACTACCAACTTTCACTGAAGGTAGAGATAAAAGATGACACCAACGTTTACTTAAGGTGAGCTACCAACTTCCACTGAAGGTAGGAATATGTATTAATAATAACAAGTTTCCAAAAATTAAGGCTTTTCACCTAGAATTGGTCTCAACTTCTTCTTTAACCAAGGCATTATTCCTGGAAAGGGTAACAAACTCTACTAACTTCTTGATTTCGAAAAGCAAAATAACAATTTCTTCTTTGATCAAGATATCACTTGGAAAGGGTGATAAACTGATGTAAGAATCTTTCAACTAACTGTCTTTATCATTGAAGTATAGCCAACTTCAACAACAAACTATATCCTATAATGTAGAGACTACCATCCATTGGAGTACATTAAAATAATCTTCTATGGCAACTAACAGACTTACTGGGGAAGTACAGGTTACTCAAATGAAGAGACTGTCACTTGTTGTTACAGAAAGGATTACAATAATACTGCTAGGAAATGAATCTCTGACTTCGTGGGGAAATACCAACATATTCCTAATAAGGGGATAAAAATTATTAATGTGAAAAATAAATGAACAATCTCAATCGAGGGCTCACATCCTAGAGAGGTCAGAGTAACATTGTTGTCGGGGACCACAAATTCAAATCAGAAACAAACTGGAGTGAAACAGTTAACCAAGACACCATCCAATTAGGAATAAACTCAAATGGGGATCAATTACATCCAGATAAAGAGCTGGGTAAGAAGGCTAAAGAAAAATTCCTCCATGAGGGATAACTCAGTGGGGAATTCAAAATGATATACTCTTTTTGCTTAAAGGTTGACATTCTAATGGAGAGAGGATAACACAACTCTGCAAAGAGGATAAGATATCAAAGGAAACTTCAATGAATACAAATGAGCAATTAATTTTAATTCAGATATGCATGATATATGTATGAATGTATGAATGTTATCATGTATATGCTGACAAAACAAACATATTGCACTGGGAATAACCAGACAAAACCAACTTAGGTAAAGACAACACTTGGCTAAATCACATCCAAGATAAAGATTCCATAAGAGAGTAAGCACCAACTGAGGAAAAAAAGTCCTACTTTATGGCTTAACTTCACTGGGAAGAAACACAGTTTAAAAAATAATCAAAGCAAAATCTGATAGCAATAAACCAAAATAGTTGCAGGGATATAACACCCTCCTCCAGGCTTCAACGGGGAATATCATACAGTCTTTGTTAGGGAAGATAATGCCACATCGTCTAGTATTTAGCTCGGGATTTCTTACTGGCTTCACTATGGAAAATGAAACCATGCACGCTGAGGGGAGCCTAAAAAAATCTTCAATATTAAGGGTAGTTATTGCGCAAACTTCTCTAGGGAGAATTTGTGAAACTTCCCGGGGATAAGAAGTTTAGAGGGAAGCATCATCTTTGCTTCATATGGGGAGTTAAGAAGTTAAAATCACAACAAGAAGTCAAAATTATGGGGATTTTAGATTAAACTCAATACTTGCTGAGAGAAAACCCAAAAAGTCGACAGCTTAGAAAAGATACTGCCCTTGTCTGACTATTCGGGGAGCACACAATAGCAACAATATCATAATTGGAAAGAACAATGCTCTGAAAAATATTTTACATCCATTTTCAACACACAAAGGGAGAAATAACTCTATCAAGTGGGAAAATACTATATAATTTTGCAATCTCTTCCTGATCACCACCTGGCTGGGGAAAGAATCACACTCAGCTAGAGAAACCTGAACCAAGACTTAGCTGGGGAATATGAGAGAGAGGTATCAAACCACACAAACCCAACACCATATAACAACTTAGAGAAAATTTAAACCAAGACTTAACGGGGGAAATGGGATTATAAAACCAACACCAAACCATATATCAACTGGTATGAAATCTATCAAACCAAGGGAAAAAACAAGTGGACTATGTGCATATCAGCAAGAGTAACCCGGGATACTTCTTGGGGAGAAATTATGAAACTTCAGAGTTCGTCCATCCTTGGAACTACTACTTTTGTCCCACTTGAATCACAGAATTAAGGTAAAAAGTAATTTGAAAATTCTTTTCAAAAACATCTTTTTATTATTAAGTCTTTTTGTTTTGAAAATTACTATCAATAGTAAATGAAAAAATAGAATAAAATAAGAACTATAAAGAATTGGATAAAGGCTCAAACTTTATTAATAGAATGGTAGTCAGCGAATGGCAAGAATCCATAGATGATTACAAAGTCTTGGCAAATGGTAAATACATGGAAAAGATACATTGAAATACAATGACCAATATTCCCCCTAACAACTTTGAACTCCTGAGTAGAGGCTTCCGTTGAAGTGTGATGAGAATCCGATAAGATTGTTGTTTCAATTTTCAAGTCTTGTCTGAAACCATTACTTGCCATGAAATCCCTACCTTTTTCCTAGGTTTCCCTTGCGGGTTTTCAACCTACCGGGAAAATTTATTCAATTTGTGTCTCTAACTTTTTCCTAGACCGCCCTTCCGGGTTTTCAGCCTATCGAGACGCTCTTTTTTGCCTATGCCGCCCTTTCAGGTTTTCAACTTAGCGAGTTGGTCTTTTATTTATTTAGGCGAAGTATTTCTTGACTGTGTCAACATTCTAGAGACGTGGGAACTCCTCACAATCCATAGTTTCAAGAATCAATGCACCGCCAAAGAAGGCTTTCTTGATAACATATGGGCCTTCATAATTGGGATTCCACTTGCCCCTAGAATCAACATTAAAATACTTGATCTTTCTGAGCACGAGGCCGCCTTCTCTGAATTCACGAGGCTTGAACTTCTTATCAAAAGCTTTCTTCATTATTTTCGGATATAACTGACTATGATACAAGGCCGTCATTCTTTTATATTCGATTAAATTCAACTGGTCAAACCTGTTCTGGACCCATTCAACCTTTGACAACTTGGTTTCCATTATTACACGCAAAGAGGGGATCTCAACCTCAACAGGAAGCACTGCTTCCATACCATTTACAAGAGAGAACGGGGTTGCCCATGTTGAAGTGCAGACAGATGTACGATACCCATGCAAAGCAAAAGGGAGCATCTCATGCCAATCCTTATAGGTAACAACCATCTTCTGGATGATCTTCTTAATGTTTTTATTAGCAGCTTCAACAACCCCATTCATCTTAGGCCTGTAAGGAGACGAATTATGATGGACAATATTGAATTCTTCACAAAGTTCTGTCATAATCTTATTATTCAAATTTGAGCCATTATCAGCGATAATCCTACTTGGCACACCATACCGACATATAAGATTGTTCTTGATAAAGCTTACTAACACCTGGTTTGTGACATTAGCATAAGAAGCTGCTTTCACCCACTTGGTGAAGTAGTCAATTGCCACTAAGATGAAACGATGGTCATTCGACGCCTTGGGCTCAATCATTCCAATCATATCAATACCCCACATAGAAAAAGGCCATGGGGGAGAAATAACATTGAGAAGCATTGGAGGTATACGAATCTTGTCAGCATAAATCTGACATTAATGGCACTTCTTCGCAAATTCGTAACAGTCAGATTCTATTATCATCCAATAGTAATCTTCCCTAAGCATCTTCTTTTCCATCGAATGTCCATTGGAATGGGTACCAAAGGAACCTTCATGAATCTCATGCATCAACTTGTCTACTTCGTGTCTATCCACACATATGAGCAAGATAATGTCATAATTTCTCTTGTATAACACATCTTCATTGAGTGAAAAAAGCTACATGTCAACCTTCTCAATGTCTTTATATCTTTGTTCGACGCACCAACCGGGTACTCTTGAGTCTGGAGAAAGTTCTTGATATCATAATACCAAGATTTTTCATTTGACTTTCCCTCTGTAGCAAACACATGAGTTGGTCTATCAAGACTCTAAACTGTAATTTGAGGTACATCATTCCAAGCATTTACTTGGTACATGGAAGCCAAAGTGGCTAAAGCATCTGCCATCTGATTCTCATCTCTGGGAATGTGATGGAATTCAACTTTATTGAAGAAAGGTAATAATATTCTTGCATAATCTTTGTAGGGAATCAAGCCAATGTGACGAGTCTCCTATTCTCCTTTGATCTGATTTATTACAAAAGATGAATCACCATATACATCAAGAATTTGATTCTGAGATCTATAGCCTCTTCAAGACCCATGATACAGGCTTCATACTCTGCCATGATATTGGTACAATCAAATGTCTGCCTTGCAGTGAAAGGGATATGTGAACCATATGGAGTTATAATCACGACACTAATTCCTTTTCCATAAGCATTTACAGCTCTATCAAATACCATACCCTATCGGGATTCAGGGTCAGGACCTTCCTCAGGCAAAGGTTCATCATAATCTTTTACTTTCAAAAACATCACATCCTCATCAGGGAAATCATACTTAACAGTCTGATAATCATCAACCGGTTGGTGAGCAAAGTATTTTTCCAACACACTGCCTTTAATAGCCTTCTGAGTACGATATTCAATATCATATTCAGACAACAACATCTTCCAGCAGGCAATTCTTCCAATAAGAGAAGGATTTTCAAAAATATACTTAATTGGATCCTTTTTGGAAATCAACCAAGTAGTATAATTCAACATATATTACCGTAATCGCTTTTCTGCCCAAGCCAAAGCCAACATGTTTTTTCTAGCTTAGAATAGTGTGACTTGCAGTCAGTGAAATTCTTGCTAAGATAATAAATGGCATATTCTTTTCTTCCTGTTTCATCTTGTTGTCCCAAAATACAGCCCATGGAGTTATATAACATAGTCAGATACATAATCAATGGTCTTTCTTCAACAGGAGGAGCAAGATATGAGGCTCAAGCAGATACTTTTTAATGCTTTCAAATGCCCTTTGGCAATCATCCGTCCATACACAACCTTGATCTTTCTTTAATAACTTGAAGATTGGTTCAAATGTTGCAGTCATATGGGAAATAAATCTTGAAATGTAATTCAAACGTCATAGGAAGCCTCTAACTTGCTTTTCAATTCTTGGTGCATGAATTTCTTGAATTGCCTTAACGTTATCAGGATCAACTTCAACTCCTTTTTGGATGACAATGAAACCTATCAACTTTCCTAAAAGAACTCCAAAATTACACTTATTTGGATTCAAGTGGAGACGATACTTCCTCAAACGTTGAAACAATTTCAACAAGTCTTCTATGTGCCCTTCCTATGTCTCAGATTTTCCGATCATATCATCAACATATACTTCAATGTCCTTATGCATCATATCATGGAATAGGGTTGTCATATCCCTCTGGTACTTTGCATCGGTGTTCTTTAACCCGAAGTGCATCACTCTGTAATAGAATGTTCCCCAGGGTGTGATAAACGTTGTTTTTTCCATTTCCTCAGGAGCCATCCTAATTTGATTGTATTCGGAAAATATGTCCATGAATGAGAACACTTTGAATTTTTATGTGCTATCAACCAACATATCAATATATGTCAATGTAAAATCATATTTCAGACATCTTTATTTAAATCTCTATAATCGATGCATAAGCGGACTTTTCCGTCTTTCTTTGGTACTGGAACAATATTGGCAATTCATTGAGGATACACTGATATTACAAGAAAACTAGTATCAATCTACTTTAGAACCTCTTATTTAATCTTCATTGCCATGTCAGGATGAGTTCTTCGCAGCTTCTGCTTGATTGATGAACATTCTGGCTTTAGCGGAAAATAATGTTCCATAATATCAGTATCCAACCCAGCATGTCTTGGTAAGACCAAGCAAAGATATCCACATACTCTTTGAGTAACTCAATCAACATGCTCTTCACATCGGGATGAATCAGTGCCCCAATCTTGACTTCTTTTGGATCTTCTTTTGAACCCAAGTTAATCATCTATAACTGCTCTTTATACGGCTGAATGACATTTTCCTCGCGCTCAAGCAATAGTGAAACCTCTTCTGGGACTTCTTCATATTCTTCTTCTTGAGCCACACACACATGATATTCAAAGTTAGGAGAGGGTGCAGGGTCATTTCACTCAACAATTTTTTTAATTAATCTGCACATATGATTTATGATTGATTTTAGAAGTTGAGACATGTAACAAGTGATTATGCATATTTATTTACAATTATTATTTTTTTTGAAAGGTTTTTTATGATTACCATTTTCCTAGAAAAAGAAGAAAATAAAGACACAATTTTAGAAATCAAAAACAACTTTTATTAATGATTTTAAAATTCAAAACAATAGACACGCCCATACAACATCAGTACTTTCACTTTGGGAAGAGTGAAATATTTTTGAAAAGACAAACAAAAAACAAAACACTTTGAAATGTGAATGCAAGAAGGAACATCAACAATGATCCAATTATGGATTCTGATTCCATGTGTCACAAAGTTTGGCATCTTTTGCTCTGACTCGTCTTCGGGAATAGCATTGATCCTTAGAGTAGTTGGATGGATATATCCTACACTATGAAAGATATCTTGATATTTACTCAAAGTGGACTCTGGCTTCATAACTTCCTTCTTCACGGAGAAACCCAAACCAGTCTCATTCTTGTTCATCAATGGATTAATAACATGCACCCACACCTTGCTAGGGCCTTTCTGCACTACCTGTTGTGCATCCTTAAATGAGGTGATAAAATTTTCTTTCTTCCTTATATTATCAATAGACAAAGCTTGGAACTAAGTTCCAACAACGGCTTCATTGGCTTCTACAATGCTAAAGGAAGACACATGAGATATCAACAGTGTTTGCTTACCATTCACAATGACTACCCTACCTTCACGAACAAATTTCAGCTTTTGTTGCAAGGTTGAAGTAATAGCTCCCGCTTCATGGATCCAGGGTAGTCCCAATAAAGAGCTATAGGCTGGGACGATATCCATAACCTGGAAGGTGATTTGGAATAAGTGAGGACCTATGTGAATATGTAAATCCACCTCTCCAATGAAATATTTTCTCGAACCATCAAAAGGTTTTACTATAATGCCATTAGGGCGCATAGAAGTTCCCTGGTACTTAAGTTTCACGAGAGTGCTTCTCAGTATGACATTCAAAGTAGATCCAGTGTCTATCAACACATTGAACAAAGAGTCATTCTTACAATTCATAGATATATGTAGAGCCAGGTTATGGTTCCTCCCTTCATCAGGAAATTTGTCATCAGAAAAGCTCAGATTGTTACAAGATGTAATATTCCCCACAACACCGTTGAACTGATCTAGAGACATATCACTCTCAACAAAATCCTAATCCAATACCCTCATAAGATATTCTAGTTGAGAAGAAGAGTTCATCAACAAGGTTAGAATGGAAATCTTATATGGAGTTTGCAACAACTGATCCACAATCTTGTAATCAC
The DNA here is from genome assembly GCA_948472305.1 of Vicia faba. Classification (NCBI taxonomy): domain Eukaryota; kingdom Viridiplantae; phylum Streptophyta; class Magnoliopsida; order Fabales; family Fabaceae; genus Vicia; species Vicia faba. The sequence goes on from OX451736.1 coordinate 1,449,633,225, forward strand.
TCATCTTGATGATTTTTAGCAGATCATCAACATCTTTTTCGAGGCAGCGCCACTAGATTCTCCTACCACTTTCTTAGGTTCAACATTCTCAACAACCTTCATACAAAAATTAACATTTCCTCGAAAGGTAGGGGCGAAGACACGACCATTGCGAGTTACCCGACTAGCTTCAACAATATTCTCAACATGGGACAAAGGTTGGATAGGAATTTCCACATCATCTTCCAGGATAGTTGCATTGTATTTATAAGGCACAGCTTTATCTGATTCATATGGGATAAGACCAGGCAGGCAGATAACTATGGGAGCAATGGTAGGCTTACTATGGTACACAATCTATACAGAAGCAGGAACACCAAAATATGGCACAATAACATTCACCCCTGCATCTTCAGCATACTCAGGAATCGCAGAATCATTATCAGAAAATATACCTTCATCAGAAGAAAAGAACTCATCAGCAGAAACATACTCATCATCATACATGGCCTCAATAGAGTAGTCTTCAATCATATTAACTCCATTATAATCATCTATGTTTCCTGTGACTCTGATAGTACCATTATCTAACAAAAATTTAACACCGCTTCTTACAATAGAACAACCACGAGAATCCCTACAGCAAATCTGACAGGACCCATAATGATGTACCTTCTGACCATCCATGTGACAAAATATGGTGTGCAGCTGTATCAGATCATCATCCATATAGTTTACATCATAAGTTCAGAATTCTCCGGGATAACCATAAACCATATTCACCTCTTCTTCATATTCAGCCCTTGGTCTGATTATATGGATAAGTCCTTCATCCATCATTTCATGAAGATCATCTCTCACTTTATCATATCCATGGACATTCGTACTGCAAACACTATAAGTGACATGATCGTGTGTGTAATAGCTAAATTTACAGAGATCAGCATGCATCTTCACTAAATCTCATCTGACCAGATTAATATCAAATATCCGGAAGTCCCCAAGATAACCAACAACCACATTTATAGCACTTCCACCTCCATGATTTGGTAGTGGATTATCTTTCACATTGGGTCTGACATCTTTAAAAGACAAGAGACCAGATCTTACCATCTTCTGTACTTCAGACTTCAACGGATAACAGTTTTCAATGTTGTGCTCGGGGAGTCCTTTATGAAAAGAACAATTCTGATCAGCTTTATAGTACCATGGTAAAGTTAAATGTATAACAGGGGAGGCCTAGTCTACACCAATTTCTTTTGAATTAAATCCGGAAACAATTCTACATAACTCATTAGAATAGGATCAAAAGCTTCTCCCTTATGCCCTTGCCCTTGATTACCTCATTGCGGTGCTCTTTGGTAGGAAACGGCAGTCAGAGCTACATTGACAACTAGAGTTACAAAGGCTACATGTTTTTGATGCTGATGACGTATTCTTAGAGGTCTAACCTTTCTTTCTTCAGATACAACATTTGTTTTATTTTCTTTCTTTTTAAAAAACCCATATGATGATTTCTTTGTTCCACTAGAACCTTCATCTTTCGTCAATCCTCCTCCCCTGACGGCTTCTTCTAAACAGACCCTCATACTCACCATCTCAGTAAAATCACTTGGCGCACTCGCCACCATTATTTTATAGTAAAATGAACCAAGGGATTTTAGGAAGACCTTAGTCATTTCTTGCACTCCCATTGGGGGTACCACTTAGGTAGCAACCTCGCGCCAATGTTGTGCATACTCCTTGAATGACTCCTTATCTTTTTGAACCATTGCTCTGGGCTGGTCACAGTCACGTGCCCTAAACATGTTGTACTTATACTGTTTCAGAAAAGCTTCACCCAAATCATTAAATGTGCGAATGTTACTACTGTCCAATCCTATATACCATTTCAAGGTAGCACCAGTTAAACTATCCTGGAAGGAATGAATAAGAAAGCGTTGGCCATCAGTATGAGTGGACATACTTATGATATACATCACCAGGTGGTCACCGGGATAAGAGTTTCCCTTGTTCTTCTCAAACTCTGGCACCTTAAACTTTGCTGGCACTTTCACATTAGAAACCAAGCAGAGGTCACTAACATTCTATCTAAATAACTCTTTCTCTCTGAGAGCCTTCACTTCTTTCTACATTTCATTGAATTGATCCTGAAAGTCATCCATTAGGTCATAAAAGCCAAAACTTTCACTTGGTGGAGGAGAAGGATGATAAACTTCATCATTAATAACATGCATAGAAATCACCGTAGGAGACGCGACATGATGAATCTCATTATTAACAACAGAAGTAATGTGCACCATAGGAGGTGGAGCAACTTGAGCAGCATGATTGTAACATTCTGGCATGAAATTCTCAGGCATTCCCCATAAGTAACCGTGAGGCATACGGTATTGAGTAGAAGTGACTAGAATAAAAGAGATGGGTACTGATAAGACTTCTGAAATAACGGTCGTTTGATATGGTTGAGTAGCAAGAGGAGATGGAGGAGGTGGAAGTGGTGGATGATTTTGAGCAGCCACCAACGACTCTACCAAATAAGTTAGATTAGCCATACTAGCTCTCAAAGTAGTAACTTCTTTGCACAACTCACGATTATCTTGTTCAATATTTTCCATCTTCTTTCTAGAATTAGCCTGAGTATTATAGAGATGAGACATCTTGCTGACTGAACGAAGCAGAGAAACAAGTTAGACACCTTGGAATGAACAAGAATGCAAAAATATGTGCAAAATGATGCATGATATACAATGCATATAATTTATTTTGTTTATTCAAGAAACTCAAAGAATCATAAACAATTTCTAATATTGAAGTACTAACACATTCGGAAATACTGAAAACTCTCATTTTAATAATAATTTTAGAATGGATTACAACTTTTAATACTAGTTTTAATAATACTAAGTACAAGAGAATAAAGATAGAATTTAAAATCCTAAGGAGCCAAAGCTGGTGAAGATCTCTCCACACGCTGACGCTTTCCTATGAGTCTTGTAATCTAAGCCTTCAACTGCTTATTCTCTTCTGCATACTTTACGGCAACTTCTTTCCATCCACCAGAATCAAAAAATGGGTGACCGGGACTAGGCTGAACTCTAGAGGAAAATAAATCCTCTTGCTTCTCCATCATCTCCATAGCATAACTCTCAAGAATCTCAATCAAGTCATCCTTCTCTTTCAATTTTGTTGAAAAGGTGATCAGTGGTTTTTACACAGGTATTTAGCATTTATTTTAGTTATCGTTTCTTTTAATTTATGAGATTTTATTTCATTTTATCGCATTTTATGGTTTGGTTGCATGTTCTAGTGTTTTCAGAGTCAGAGGAATAAAACAGGATAATTCAGGGAGAAAAAGTGCAAAAATTCGGAGTTTTAGAGAAAGTAAAAAATCCACCTACATGAGGCCTGACACGGCCACCTGTGTTTCCCAACATGGGCCATGTCAAGATGTGCGATTGAAGAAAGAGGGAAGTCAGGGGTGCAACACGGGCGGCTATGTTGCCCAACATGGGTCGTGTTGTAACCCCTAGAAGTTGAAGTTGATACTTAAAATCCAAAAGGCCAACACGGGCGGCCGTGTTGCCCAACAAGGGTCGTGTTGCCCAACACGGGCAATGTTGGTCTGTGACGCTGATTTTTAAATTTTTTTCTCTATCTTGCCCATCTGTTAAGTTGTGGGGGTGTTTTGGGTACTTTCAACTGACCTAAAAGAGTTTTTGCTATTTAGAGGACTTTCCACGATGAATTAAGTGACTTTTGACTGAAGAAGATTAGGAACGATAAAGATTGGTGCTTTCAAGAGATTTGGAGACGGATATTTCTTCATGAGAAATAGCAATTGAAGATCGAAGAATCCTCACCTTTTGTAATGTCAAATTTTATTATTACTTTTCTTTTGTAAATCAACCGGTCAATGTTGCAAATTTTCAACTGCATCCTTCAACCATCCGCCAGCTCGAGAGCAGATATTTCACCAGAAAGATCAATGAAGATGCCAATAAGAATTTGCTGAGATCCCTCACCATGAGTACTACTTTGAAAATTGATGGGCACTCTAAAGAAGCGAAGAAATTAAGGATGTTCCCGTTCACGTTGTCTGAAGATGCTGAAGAGTGGTTTTACTTATTGCCTGCTGGAAGTATCACCACTAGAGAATAGATGGAGAAGACTTTTCTTGATGAGTACTTTCCTACTTCTATTTATATTTGCAAAAGATTTGGTATTTTGAATTTTAAGAAGAAGGAAAGAGAGTCATTAGGTGATGCCTATAAGAGGTTCAAGAGGTTACTGGTAACCTATCCCACGCACAATATGAGTCAAACTGAGCAAATGCATATGTTTGTGAATAGCCTCCGAATGAAGACAAAGCATCTTATTCATACAACTGCTAGTGCCTCATCCAAATTCACAACAACCACTTGTGTGAAGAAGAGTATTGAAGTCATTGCTGCAAATGAGCATCTTGAGCTATATGATATAGTTGTAAGCAAACTAGAGGGAGTGATTAATTTGAAGTTAGAAGTGAATAAGCAACTAAAATTGAAGAAGTTATTGCTGCAGAAGTGGAGAAAAAGCTGAAAGCAATGAACATGGGTACTCAACAGGTAGCTCAGGTTCAACAGGTGTAACACCCCAATTCTACCCGACAATTATAAATGCAAATCAGAGTTATAATTATTCATGCAAACGAATCAGGATGCCACAAATTCATCTTTTAAAACACATTGCATTCAACATGGATACATAACACTTTAAACTTCGGATGAACCATCATCTTAATACTTTAATCACTTAATTCAACATTTTAAACATCTACGCAGCGAAATTCTTAATAACATCTTTATCCATCGTTACAACAACTTCAAAACAACACATACTTAATAATAATTAAATTAAAGTTCAACAACTGAAATCATCATTAATTAAAAGCAAGAAGAGTTCATCCCCCCGAGTGTTACATATTAGAGCAATGACACCGACTCGAACTATTGAAGGTATACATCTTTCACTCTCGATTACCTGCATGTTACCAACATAAGGGCAACATTCAAACATAAGGGGTGAGATATCTAACAATATAATAAAGCATATGGTAATTAATATATTGAATTAGATCACATAACATCACCACTTCTCATCTCATAATCAACAATAATCGCAATGGGAATACCAACAATAATACACATTCATCACATCCATTGACAACTTCTTTATGCAATCGTATAATGTGACTCAATACTATGCGAATGCATGTGGTACCATTGGAGAAGAACTCCCATCTTAAAAATATGCCAATAAATAGAGGCATCAACAAGGCATAAGCCTTCATATTAATATTCTCCAATACAGGCCATCTTAACGAGCATAAGCTCCATCTTGAAATGCAATGTATGCGGCACAATCATGAATGTAATGACAACACCATAATTAACAACATCTCAACACAAACATCATCGTTGGCCGTAAGCCTACATCTTAATAGCTTCAAACTATTAGAGGCATCTCAACATCTTTCATAAACATCATTCATCAACATCATTTATTATCATCATGCATCAAACATTGTTTATCATTATAATTTAACAAACATCATTTCATCAACAACTCAGCCATACAACAATACGACAATAACTCGTCAATTTCGCAACGTTGGCCATAGGCCTACAACATGATATTGCCTATAATTAATTAATCATCTAAGGCTTACTTCTAAATTACAAACCTCTACATATTACTATTCTGTAATGCTCCATAATTATCATTGTTAATCCTACTGTTACAAACCAGACAGTAATCTATAACCGTCTCATCATCATCATTCTTCACAAAAACCAACATAGCGATTAACTCGGAAACTAACTCTAGTACTAATTTGGAAACTAGGATTATCCTTCCTATTCCTTCTTTTAGTCCTTAAGAATGAAGTTCATCGCATTACCCATTAAACGCTTCGAACGAAACCTCTAACGGAGTCTGAAAACTAAAGTTACAGCCTTCTCAAATGATTCTGCTAAAAACCAGACAAAATGGATCGACGCATAATGCCTTGGGTTGACGCGTAATGAACTGAACACGCTACATGAGTCGATGCATACCCTCTTGTAATGACTCATATTAAGTCTGCAACACTGCATGTATCGACACATGCTCCTACATATCGACTCATCCTGAGTCTAAAAGCCCTCATGTATTGACGCATGACTCCTTCGGGTCGACTCATCCTGAGTCTAAAGGCCTTCTTGTATCGACACATAACGTTTGGGGTCGACACATACTGCTCTGTCATGGATATTTTCTACGATTTCACAGCTCTTTCACTATGGTTTCTATACTTTAGGCCCTAAAAACGTCTCCTAATCATAGATAATAACCCATTATAATTATCTTATAATTATACATCATATATATAGCATTGGGACATTGTTATTCATCCACAATTCATCGATTCTCATCACACAACATCATATATAATTCAATCATAAGCCAAACAATCATTCACCTCTAACCCCACATACCAATTATCACAAACCCTATTATAGAGTCAGAACCCCACCCTTACCTTGGATTGAAGGTTGCTCTATATTTTTCTGGTTGAATTTCTGTTCTACCTCTTTCCTCTTTTCCAATAGCTTTCACGTTCTTTCTCTAACCCTTATTCCTCTTACTGCTTCCTCTTTCTTATTATTTCTACAATAATAAAATAACCCTATTATTCTCTTTATTCCTTAATAGGCTTAAGACTACTACACCCCCTTATTACTACTTATATTCTTTAAAACAAGCCCACATCAAATAATATTATCCTTCTAATATTATTCCACCACTTAATAAAATAAATAAGTCCAACTAATCACAACACATCTTTGCAAATATTCCAAAAATAATTTAATTAAATAATTAATTAAATTACGGGTGTTACAACTCTCCCCCACTTAGAATATTTTCGTCCTCGAAAAATTTACCTTAATCAAACAACTCAGGATTAGAGTCCCGCATCTTGCTCTCCAACTCCCAAGTCATGCTTTCTCCAGCAACTCCCAGCCAAACAACTTTAACCAAAGCAATCTCTTTTCCCCTCAGAGACTTTATTTCACGATCCGCGATCCATACAGGCATCGTCTCCACCGTAAGATTATCCCGTACTTGCACATCGTCCATATGAATCACATGAGATGGATCTGAAATATACTTTTGGAGTTGCGACACATGAAACACATCATTCAAATTTGAATTATTAGGCGGTAAAGCCACTCTATAAGCAACATTCCACACTCTCTCTGAAATCTGATATGGTCCAATAAAACAAGAAGTGAGCTTCTTAGACTGAAATGCTCGCCCAACACCAGTCACAGGTGTAACTCTTAAAAACGCATGGTCACCCGCTTGAAATTCTAAATCTTTTCTTCGCTTGTCATGATAACTCTTATGTCTAATTTGGGAAGCTTTCATATTTTCTCGAATCAACTTCACCTTTTCAGTAGTCTCACGAACAAGTTCAGGCTCAAGTACTACACTTTCACCAGATTCATACCAACATAAAGGAGTTTTACATCTTCGAACATACAACGCTTCAAAAGGTGCCATCCCAATACTAGAATGGTAACTGTTATTATAAGTGAACTCTATCGACGGAAGATAAGTATCCCATGTACCTCCCTGTTATATGGTGGCAGAACTGACTGTTATACTGGTTTGCATTTTGTATTTGCAAATGTTGCGGTAAGCAAGAGTCGCCACTGACTTTTATTTCATCCAACAAAGGAAAAGGAAAAAGAACAGAAAAAACCTTTTTTCGAGATGTTTTTGAATACGGGGGTAGATTATAGAAAGGAAAGGTGTTAGCACCCTCTCTATCTGTGGTTTTCCACGGGCTCTTAGGTACTTGCTCATTTTTAAATTGCTTGTGTGTGCTTGTTTTGAAAAGTTTTTGTTTACTTCGTGATAACCCTTGTATCGATCCTCAAGAGTGTGATAAATTTGTTTTGAAAACTGTTTTGAAAAGTGTTTGTATGGAAAGTTTTTGTTTTGAGCAAGTACTTAAGAGTTTCCTACCTACTCGGAAAAAAAGTCTGTTCATTTTCGTTTCCTTTAGACAGCACTATCCTACTATTAAGGAGTAGGTAGCTCCATCGTTGGAATTTTAAAGGGATGTTCGAAGGGACAAAATGGTCTCTGAAGGCAACAAGTAAGGATACCTTAGCGTTTCGAAGGGACTATCGTCATAATATCAATTCATAGGCAACTCGAGGGACAAGTAGGGACTATAATCTTTATGACGACTTTTGAAATCGCGGGTCATTTCTAAGGTATCCCTACGTTCGAGGGACACGACCATTATTTCCGAGGCAACCAAGTGGAGCAAACCCTAGGAGTGAGCATGTGCAAGTGTCTTTTTTTTCCAGTTAATTATCTTTGTACAATTAGGGTTATATACCGTTTTAAAGTTATTTGTCTTACCATTCAATCTTATTATCCATACATCTAGCATTTTAATAGTTGCGGAAATTAAAAGCGGAAAAGAAAAATCTACGCTATTACAGGGCTTTTGGACAGATACACCAATATTTGACTGAAAAAATAAAGATGCAGAATTTTAAAATCCTAATTAATCTATTACAAACTCGGAACAGTTACAATAATTCGAAAATAAATTTAAAAAAAACGAGCGCGAAGAATTAAGACGGGAATGAGGAAAATATATTTTTTTTGGATTTCTGAGGAAAGAAACTAATCTTGCAAATTAACCTAATTTGTATTTGTTTTTAATTATGTAAAAATAAGCTTTTAAATTAACCTAATTTTCTATTGAATTTTAATTAACAAAAAAAAAGGAATTTGAAGTAATCTAATTACTAATTAATTAATTAATTGCAATTAAATATTTTATGAAAAAACTAAATCTAATTTTTTAGTGATTTTCTGATTTTATGATTTAATTGAAAAAAATAATGATTTTTTTCTATGTTGTAAAGTGATTAAATAAATAAAGCAAATAAAACAAAAAAAAAATTAAAAAGAGAAAGATTTGGGCCTGGAGTGATGAAGCAAACTGGGGGTATGAATTGGAATTTTCAAGCCCAAATTTTTGCAAGCCCATCACACGTATGATCTAGTGGCACTTCTCCCTTGAAGATCCACTATGCACTCCTGGATCTGGAACGTTTGATCTAGCATTGAAGAGATCCAGTGGTGATGATTGGCCAATGCATGGTGTACACGCTTAGCACTGGGGCAAAAAATCTGGAAGAGATTATCAATAAAAATACACACCTGGGATCAAACCCAGGATGTTTGCCTCATATACACACTCCTTGACCAACTGCGCTGGATTACTCATTCGTACATATAATGAAACAAATGGAATATAAGGGGAATTAAATGTTATGCCTAGGAAAATGCGCGTGAATTCAAACCGGCCAGTGAGAGTCAGCCACCTCATCGTCTCTTTCATTGATCCGTCATTTTAGACAATGTACTTTTACCTACAACAGCTTTTCGTCACTATAAGTTGTAGTGACGGATTTGGTTTGTAACTAAAACCCTGCGTTATTCAGAAACATGATACAGGAAATATAGATCAAAACCAATATTAGGGATGAATCAGGAATTTTGTTCCGAGTCCAGTAATCCCCAGAATTCCTCTCAATTTGTCCTGAAAAAGAAAACCCCGATTTTGAGCTTTCCAACCCTAGTAGTGGCATAAGCCCATTCCTGCACTAAAACTCAAATTAAACTATTCATACATCTTCATATGATGATCATGAACACAAAAATATAATCAAATAGCATGTATAACGTATGAATGAGCAAAATCAATATTGAAGGAAACATGATCAAACCGTGAGTATCAAGAGGCAATTGTGGATGCCTTGATGCGTGCAATTGATGTTGTTGGCTTTAGAAGGCATCCAGGAATGTGTTGTCGGCTTTGAAATTGCTTGAACGGGATTGTAACTTAAAATATGATTCTAACTTTTTTGCAAAAAAAACTCAATGTTGTTCTGATGTTTTTCACCCAGCTGCGCCTCTCTCCTTTTTTCCCTAGGGTTCCACATGCTCAGTTATATGTATATGAATCAAATAGGTTAATAATTTTGGATTCAATCTTGGAAATTGATGGGTAAAATATTTGATTTTCAAGTCATATTCTTTGTTTCCAAAATTGGCCAAATCATTCTTTTTTCAATTCAATCAAACCTTGCACGCTTTGCTAACATACAGCATGTATCTTCATTCTTTAATGCAAAATCATCCCAAAATATTTTTTATATCATTTATTTGATTTAATTTGGATTTTAAATGATTAAAAAATCAAAATAAATCAAATAAATAAGAAAATGATGTATGGAAGGGTTTATGGGTCGTGGACCATGTTAAAAGTAAGATGCAAGCATAAAAAGTTAGGCCTATTTGCCAAAAAATGCAATTTTGGGCATTGTTGACTTTTGACAATTCTCCAAAAATGGCCAACTTTGACAATGCATATATCTTTCAATTTTGACCTTAAGAGGGTGTTCTTGGACTTTTTAGAAATCTTAGGATGTTCCCTAAACAACCTTTTTGGTTTCATTTCAATTGGATCTTCCATGCTCATGTAAGAAGTTTTGACCCAAAAGGTGTTTTTGTTGACTTTTTGGAATGACCTATAATGTATGAATTTATATCTTTTCATGAGTGAAATTCTTGAACTTTAGGACTGAATATGAGTTGTAGGTAATTTAATTCTCTTTAAAATGAGCCTTGGATGAGAAATTTCTGATAAAGTATGAGAAAGTTATGCATGGTAAAAGTTTGGTTGACTTTTTCCTAAGAAACCCTAATTTAGCAACTTTTTGAGTTTTGATGAATTAGAAGCATTCCTTGGGGAATCATGATCAACCCTTGATCAAATGATGGATATCACTTCAAAATTATGATGTTGACCAAAAGTATTGGAGTTTGATTGTATGTGGACCCCAGTTGCCTTTTGACCTGATATAGTTGATTTTCAAGCATCTGAGCAGTTGATTGGGCAAACTTCTTGTGCAAGGCATGACACTTGGCATGGATGGTCTTGAGAACATATTAGGACTATGGAGAGAATATAAGGCCTTTGGAGCTCAACCATCTTGATGAAAATGGAAACCCTAATTGGAGGTTCATTGCTTTATGAGAGAGTTTGTCTGGTCAACTCTTGGGCATCCTAGAGAAAATTGAGGATCTCAATGAACATATGTTGAGTAAAATGGGAGGGAAAATTTTGGGGTACAACACTCCCTGCTCAAGATCACATGCCCTCAACAAGTCTTCCAATGATTGAATAGTCCATTCAGTCTGACCATTTGTCTGAGGATGATACGCTGAACTTAACCTCAACTTAAAACCCAACGCTTCTTGCAAACTCTTCCAAAAATAAGAAGTAAAGTTTGGATCCCTATCCGACACAATGCATAAAGGAACACCATGCAGCTTCACAATCACACTATTGTAAATCTCAGCCAACTTTGACACTGGAAAATTGATGTTAATAGGAATAAAATGAGATGACTTTGTAAGCCTATCAACAATCACCCAAATCAAATCATTTCCTCTTAAAGTGTTAGGTAACCCTGTCACAAAGTCCATCGAATTCTATCCCATTTCCATTCTGGAACTTCTAACGGTTGCATCAACCCTACAGGTTTCTGATGTTCAACTTTCGACTTCTGACAAGTCAAACATGCATACACAAACCGAGTCACATCACTCTTCATCCCAGGAAACCAAAATAAACCTTTCAAATCTTGATAAATCTTTGTAGCTCCTGGATGAATACTCAACTTACTCCTATGACTCTCTTCAAGTATCACTTTCTTCATCTCTACATCATCGAGAATATAAATCCGGTTATGAAACCTTAACACACCCTGCACATCTAACTTAAAATCATTATTCTCAGACTGATCAATCCCAACCATCGAATCTACCAGTTTCACATCCAACTTCTGAGCTTCTCTAATATTGTCTAGAAATTCATTATTAATCTTCAACATACCAACATAACACTTTGCGGCGTAACCTCGCAAACTAAGCTCATATCTCTGAACTACTCAATTAATTCCAACTCTTTAACCATCATTTCAGACATATGTAAAGTCTTTCGACTTAACGCATCAGCTACCACATTCACTTTTCCTGGATGATAATTCAACCCGAAATCATAATCCTTTAAAAATTCCAACCATATTCATTGCCTCATATTCAACTCCTTCTCATTGAATAAATAATTTAAGCTCTTATGGTCACTAAACACTTCAAATCTAGAACCATAAAGATAATGCCTCCAAATCTTCAACACAAAGATAAATGCAGCAAGCTCTAAATCATGCGTAGGGTAGTTCTTCTCATGAGTCCTTAACTGACTTGACGCATAAGCAACTACCTTATCATTCTGTATAAGCACACCTCTTAAACCCATCTTGGAAGCATCACAATACACCACAAAAGGCTCTCCTAGATTAGGCAACGTCAAAATCGGAGCCGACGTCAACCTCTTCTTCAATTCTGTAAAACTTTATTCGCCTTGAACATCCCATACAAAAGCTCTACCTTTACAAGTCAATTTAGTCAACGGAAGTGCCAACTTATAAAAACCTTCGTTAAACCTTCTATAATAACCAGCTAGTCCCAAGAAGCTTCTAATTTCAGTAGCTGACTTCGGAGTTTCCCATTGCAACACAGTATCAACCTTCGATGGATCTATAGCAATGCCACTACCTGATATCACATGAACAAGAAAACTAACCTCTTCCAGCCAGAATTCACACTTGGACAACTTTTCATACAACTTCTTCTCTTTCAAAACTTGCAATACTACTCTTAAATGTTCTGCATGCTCTTCTTCTAACTTAGAGTAAATCAAAATATCATTAATGAACACCAATACAAATCGATCCAAATAAGTATGAAAGATACGATTCATGTATTCCATGAATACTCTCGATGCATTAGTGACACCGAAAGGCATCACTGAATACTCATAACGTCCATAACGCATTCTGAAAGCCATCTTCTGGATATCTTCATCCTTCACCTTAATCTGATGGTAACCTGACCTCAAATCAATCTTTCTAAACACACGAGCATCCACCAATTGGTCCATCAAGTCATCTATTCTTGGAAGTGGATACTTGTTCTTAATCATCACTTTACTCAACGGTCTATAATCAACACAAAGCCTCATACTTCCATCTTTCTTCTTTACTAACAACACTGGAGCTCCCCACGGTGATACACTTGGTCTTACAAACTTCTTTTCAAGTAACTCCTCCAATTGCTTCTTTAACTTTGACAATTCAGATGCAGACATCATGTATGGTGCCATAGACACAGGTCTGATACCAGGTACAAGATCAATAGTAAATTCAACTTCCCTCTCTGGCGGTACATCAGGAATTTCATCGGGGGAAACTTCAGGAAATTCACACATCACCTGCAATTCCTCAATTATAGCTTGAGTCTCTACAAATAGCAACACCATCAACGAGAACATATGTACTTCTTCTTGCATCAACTTCCTCAACTGTCTAGCAGACAATAGACTATCTTCCTCTTCTTCAGGAGTAGAAAACCTCAAAGACTTGTCATAACAGTTAATATGAACATAGTTATGCTCTAACCAGTTCATACCCAAAATCAAATCCAAACCTCTTAACGGTAAACAAACCAAATCAATAGTGAAGTCTCTGTCGAAGATCGACAAGGGACACTTCAAACACATAAAAGAAGTAGTCACCGACCCCTTGGCTGGAGTATCGACGACCATTTCTCCATTCATAGAAGACAACATAAGACCTAATCTTTCAACACAATCAGTATTAATATTAGTAGCACCGGTATCAATAATAGTAATTAAAGGAGTACTATTAATGAAACATGTACCTCTGATAAGTTTGTCCTCAACAGCCGTCTGATCCTCAACCAAAGCGAACACTTTACCACTTGTATGAGCCCTCTTCGGTTGCTGACACTGACTACCAATGCGCCCTTCTTCACTATAATTGAAACAAATCACATCCTTATGCTTGCACTCAGATACAACATGTCTGTTCTTACCATAACGGAAACACCTCTTTACTTCAGTAGTACACACATTACTCTTATGCCCAGGTTTCCCATATTTAAAAAAAACCACACCAGCAGGAGCATCTCTCCCACTAGTCCTCTGACCATGAGTAACTTTTTGTTTACCTTTACCAGCTGGGGTATCATAAGGCTTACCATGATTCTGTTGGTGCTTACCTCTCTTCTCACTGATAATCTTGTAATGAGCATTATTATCCTCCTCATAAATTCTGCAAGTATCAATCAAATCAGCAAACACACGGATCTTCTAGTATCCAATTGCCTTCTTGATCTCCGTGCTCAACCCATTCTCAAACTTGATACACTTTGAAAATTTAGCATCCGCCTGGGCGTAGTGCGGATAAAACTTAGCCAACTCAGAAAAATTGGCGGCATACTCAACAACCGACATGCTCCCTTCCTTCAGCTCAAGGAACTCAATCTCCTTCTTACCAAGAACATCTTCAAGAAAGTACTTCCTCAGAAACTCCCTACGGAACACAGCCCAAGTGACATTCTCACCTGCAGCTTCCAACCTCTGACAAGTCTCTAGCCACCAGTCATCAGCCTCAACTGCTAGCATATGAGTACCATACCGAACCTTCTACGCTTCAGTGCAATCCATCATATGGAAGATCCTCTCAATCTCTTTCAACCAATCCAATGCTCCGTCAGGATCATAATTTCCCTTGAATGTAGGCGGATTCTCTCTCTGGAAAGTCGCCAAACTACGAGATCCAGCATTCCCGTCCGTATTCGGCTGATTCTCCATCGCATGAGCCATTGCTTCTAAAGCAGCAGCAAGTGCAACAACATTCCTTCCATCCATCTCAACTTATCACTACAACATAAAAAACGGTTAGAACTCAAATTAACAATACTCGATTGTTAGACAACTACGACTCGACACCTAGGTCGGACGGACCAACCTTTGCTCTGATACAAACTTTGTAACACCCCAATTCTACCCGGCAATTATAAATGCAAATCAGAGTTATAATCATTCATGTAAACGAATCATGATGTCACAAATTCATCTTTTAAAACACATTGCATTCAACATGGATACATAACACTTTAAACTTCGGATGAACCATCATCTTAATACTTTAATCACTTAATTCAACATTTTAAACATCTATGCAGCGGAATTATTAATAACATCTTTATCCATCATTACAGCAACTTCAAAATAACACATACTTAATAACAATTAAATTAAAGTTCAACAACTGAAATCATCATTAATTAAAAGCAAGAAGCGTTCATCCCCCTGAGTGTTACATATCAGAGCAATGACACCGACTCAAACTATTGAAGGTATACAGCCTTCACTCTCAATTACCTGCACGTTACCAACATAAGGGCAACATTCAAACAAAAGGGGTAAGATATCTAACATTATAAGAAAGCGTATGATAATTAATATATTAAATTAGATCACATAACATCACCACTTCTCATCTCATAATCAACAATAATCGCAACGGGAATACCAACAATAATACACATTCATCACATCCATTCACAACTTCTTTATGCAATCGTATAATGTGACTCAATATTATGCGAATGCATGTGGTGCCATTGGAGCAAAACTCTCATCTTAAAAATCTGCCAATAAATAGAGGCATCAACAAGGCATAAGCCTTCATCTTAATATTCGCCAATACAGACCATCTTAACGAGCATAAGCTCCATCTTGAAATGCAATATATGTGACACAATCGTGAATGTAATGACAACACCATAATTAACAACATCTCAACACAAACATCATAGTTGGCTGTAATCCTACATCTTAATAGCTGCCAATTATTAGAGGCATCTCAACATCTTTCATAAACATAATTCATCAACATCATTTATTATCATCATGCATCAAACATCGTTTATCATCATAATTCAACAAACATCATTTCATCAAAAAGGCAGCCATACAATAATACGACAGTAACTCGTCAATTTCGCAAAGTTGGCCATAGGCCTACAACATGATATTGGCAATAATTAATTAACCATCTAAGGCTTATTTATAAATTACCAAACCTCTACATATTATTATTCTGTAATATTCCATCATTATCATCGTTAATCCTACTATTACAAACCAGACAGTAATCTATAACCGTCTCATCCTCATCATTCTTTACAAAAACCAACATAGCGATTAACGCAGAAACTAACTCTAGTCCTAATTTGGAAACTAGGATTATCCTTCATATTCCTTCTTTTAATCCTTAAGAATGAATTTCATCGCGTTATCTATTCAACGCTTCAAACGGAACCTCAAATAGAGTCCGAAAACTCAAGTTACAGCCTTCTCAAACGATTCTGCTAAAAACCAAACAACATGGATCGACGCGTAATGCCTTGGGTCGACGCGTACTGAACTGAACACGCTACATGATTCGACGCATACCCTCTTGTATCGACTCATACTGAGTCTGCAACACTGCATGTATCGACACATGCTCCTATGTAACGACTCATCCTGAGTCTAAAAGCCCTCATGTATCAACACAGGACTCCTTCGGGTCGACTCATCCTGAGTCTAAAGGCCTTCTTGTATCGACACATAACGTTTGGGGTCGACACATACTGCTCTGTCATGGATATTTTCTGCGATTTCACTGCGCTTTCACTACGGTTTCCATACTTTAGGCCCTAAAAACGTCTCCTAATCATAGATAATCACCCATTATAATTATCCTATAATTCTACATCATATATATATCATTGGGACATCGTTATTATCCATAATTCATCGATTATCATCACACAACATCATATATAATTCAATGATAAGCCAAACAATCATTCACCTCTAACCCCACATACCAATTATCACAAACCCTATTATAGAGTCAGAACCCCACCCTTACCTTGGATTGAAGATTGCTCTATATTTTTTCGGTTGAATTTCTGTTATGCCTCTTTCCTCTTTTCCAACAGCTTTCACGTTCTTTCTCTAACCCTTATTCCTCTTACTGCTTCCTCTTTCTTATTATTTCTACAATAATAAAATAACCCTATTATTCTCTTTATTCCTTAATGGGGTTAAGACTACTACACCCCCTTATTACTACTTCTATTCTTTAAAACAAGCCCACATTAAATAATAGTATCCCTCTAATATTATTCCACCACTTAATAAAATAAATAAATCTAACTAATCACAACACATCTTCGCAAATGTTCCAAAAATAATTTAATTAAATAATTAATTAAATTACGGGCATTAGAACAGGCACACAAGGTAATTTGTAGCGGACCACACCTTACTGTGCAATGTTTTGCAAATCCACAAAAAATTGAGGGGATAAAATTTTTGAGGCAAAATAACCCATATTCTAACACCTATAGTTCTGGGTGGAAGAATCATCATAACTTCTCCTAGAAAGATCAGCAGCAACAAGCTCCTTAGAAGGCGTAGTGGGAGGTAGCAATTGAAAAAATGGCTGCACACGCCTCTCAATTTCAAGAAGAGACAAGGATTAATAACATGAATACCACAGCTACAATAAAAAATTTGGAAGTTCAAATGGCACAAATTGCACAACAGGTAGCACTACGAGCACAAGAAAATCAAAAAAATAATGAGAATGTTAATGTTGTCACAATAAGGAATGAGAAAGTTGCCGAAAAGAAGAAAGATGAGGTAAAATTTGATGATAGTATCATAGAAGTAGAGTTGGATGTGAGAGAGAACAGGAAAAAACGAGAAGAAATGGTATCACCTATGAATCCAGTTGAAGAGAAGACTAAACCAGTGATCAAGTTACAGTATCCATCTCGAGTGGCAAAGAAGGAAACAAAAGAGAAAGAGTTTGATAAATTTTTCCAGTTGTTCAAAAAGCTAGTGATCAATATACCATTCCTTGAAGCACTCGAGAAAGTGCCTTTGTATCAGAAATTCATGAAGGAGACATTATCGAAGAAGAGATCAACATGAGAGGGATCGGTGCCTTGTGATGAGAAAGCGTGTGTTATTGCACCTTAGAGGAAAATACCTGTCAAGCAGAAGGATTTGAGGTCAGTTGCAATACCATGCACCATAAAAGACAAAACTTTCAAGAGGGTTCTGGTTGGTTCTGGCTCTAGTGTGAGTTTAATGCTATTATCAATTTTCAAGAAGCTCGGTATAGAGAAGATAAGCGGGAGCGAGACAAAATTGAAATTTTTTGATCACACCATCAAGCAGTCATATGTGATAGCTGAAGATGTACTAGTCAAAATTGACAATTTTGTTTTCCCAGTTGATTTTCAGATCATGGACATACTTGAAGATGAAGAGACTCCTATCATTCTTAGTCGACCATTTATGCTGACTAGTCGATGCAATTTTGTTATCGAGACAGGTAATCTGACACGGAAATCATTTGATGAGGAGATAACCTTGAAGGTGTTAGAAATCAAGAAGCAAGGTGCAGGCAGAAAGAATAAATCTTCAGTTGGAATGATCAAAGTAGAAGGAGAAAGCAATAGTTCAAAATCACTCCCAGAAGAAGTCTCAGGAAAAATCTATTAGGTGGCATCAATAAAAATTCCTAAGCTCAGCCAAGAAGAAAAGAAGAGAAAGAATAAGGAACATGGAGCTGAGAAGATGGAAGTTTGAACTGGTTGGAAGAATAAATGGATTGATACTTTTGATCTGAATGAGTTCTGGATTACGGAAGAGACAAGAGATAAGGCGTGGAAGATGAAGCACCCCCATAAGGGTATGAACCATCGAGCCATGCATAATAAAGATTCACATGCATGTATGACTGGTTGAGAAATAAACAAAGTTGACACCAAATCATGAAAAGGCGGTAAAATGCAATTGGTCCTCTAAGTTGGGTAGTCCTCACCAGGTTATTCAGCCCAAAAGGGTTGATCCCCAAATTTCGTCCATAAAGGACAATATATAAAATTTAAAGTTTTGAAAGTTTCATATGAAATAGAAAGGAGCAAAAGCTTTTATTTGGTGCCTAAGAAAAAACTTTCTTGATCAGTCTTGTGTGTGTGATGATCATCAGAAATTTCCATCGCCTTAATTTGATTGTCTGAATGAAAAAGGAGGAAAATCAGAAAAAGACTTAAGTACAAAGCATAGTTAGAGAGGTATCTGAAGAGGAAGCTCGAGATTTAAAGGTTCTTACACAAACTCTTCGCATCATGTGAACATCAGACAAACTATTTTTTGATCAATTGGAACAGATGTCTCACGTATGAGTATCGGTCTATTGTGATTTTAATGAGTTCTTGTATGGTCGCTTGAGGTCAAGCAACAATTTAAGTTTGGGGGAGTTTGATCAGTGGTTTTTACAAAGGTAATTAGAATTTATTTTAGTTATCGTTTCTTTTAATTGACGCGTTTTATTTCATTTTACCGCATTTTATGCTTTGGTTGCATGTTTTAGTGTTTTTAGAGTCAGAGGAATAAAACAGGAATATTCAGGGTAAAAAAGTGCAAAAATTCGGAGTTTCGGAGAAAGTAAAAAATCCACTTACAGGAGGCTTGACACAGCCACCCATGTTGCCCAACACGGGTCGTGTCAAGATGTGTGAGTGAAGAAAGAGGGAAGTCATGGGTGAAACACGGGAGGTCGTGTTTCCTAACACGGGTCGTGTTGCAACCCCTGGAAGTTGAAGTTTATACTTAAAATCCAGAAGGCCAATACAGGTGGTCGTGTTGCCCAACACGGGCCGTGTTGGCCTGTGACGCTGATTTATGATTTTTTTTCTCTCTATTTTGGCCATCAGTTAAGTTTTGGGTGCCTTTAGGGTACTTCCAACCGACCTAAAAGATTTTTTTCTATTTAGAGGAATTTCCACGATGAATTTAGGGACTTTTGACTAAAGATTGGGAACGATAAAGATTGGTGCTTTCAAGAGATTTGAAAATGGAGATTCCTTCATGAGCAACAACAATTGAAGATCAAAGAATCCTCACCTTTTGTAATGTCAAATTTTATTATTGCTTTTCTTTTTAATACTATGAGAGGCTAACCCCCCCCCCCCCCCCAATGCTCGGAGGGTGTCCCTGATTCACAAATGTATTCATTGTGAATTCTTGATTTTGATAAAATAAGTTTCCTTTCAATTTAATTATTCAATGTTCTTATGCCTTTCCTATATGACAAATAGGGATTGATCCACGATTAACAATTAGGGCTAGGCCATCATTGTTAAGGTTTTTGAAAAATTATACTATAGTAGATATCACCTAGGACTAGGGATATCCTATAGGTCACCGATAAAATATTGATAACATGAAGGCTTGACTCCATCAGATATCTCTAAGGACTTATGATTTAGGATGGATGGTTAAAGTTTTTCTCACTAAGGACTTAGGGGAAAACAAACTAAAGATTTGGTAGTTGAAGGTAATGAACTTGTTGAAGAGATCAAGAGTAAAGATTATTACAGGGTAAAATCACACACCTACCCCTATCATTCTCCTCATATCAGTGAAAATCCATTTTATATTTCTGCTACTTGTTAAGTGACAATTTCAAAACCAAAACCCATATCAAGTTTTGTTTAATTTAACTAAGAATTTAACTCGATAGTTTCATGCAGTCCTTGAGATCGATATCCTGGGAATTTCCCATTATTACTGCAAGGCAAAAAAAGTACACTTGCTATTTTTCCTATCAGTAGGACACCTCTAAAGTCTGGTACTTGTTCTTTCATGCTTTCTTTTCTTGCTCCATTCTAACCCAGGCAAGCTGAAGTTCTTCCATATCATCTAACATAGGAGGAGTACTCTTCATAAACATATTAGATATAGGTTCTTCACGAGAATAAGGCATCTTTAAATGAATTGCCCTTGCTTGTACCCAATGGAGATGAGGCTCTAGGGAAATAACTCATCTTGGTCCCAAGTCTTTTTCTACCCTTTCTATGAATATGGCACCAAGCCTTTTCAATTACTTCCTTAGTTGCCTTATGATCTTCTCCTTCTTTGAGAAAGAAACCACTCAGATGAATGTTGTTTGGCTTATCTCTCATCGAATATCCAAGCTTACAACGTGCAAGAACGAGATTATAGTTAATTCCTACCTTTGTACCAAGAAGAGGCACATTGGGGAAACTACCATAACTATCAATAATATCCACATCATAATAAGCTTTATGATACCAATCAATGTTAGAATGAGTGAGATCGATAATCTTTGGGGCCCAACATGGTTCCTTCTTGATATCCCAAAAAGCAACAAACTGAGGTAAGTGAGAAATAAACCACTGATATAACAACTGTGTGCAATAGATGAACATCCCTTCCTAATAGAAATTCTGAAGATGGATGAAATAATAAGTATCTCCTAGCAGTAGAGGGACTAGATTCCCGATAAGAAAAATCCTAATGGAGTTAACATCCATGAATTTGTCGACGTTAGAAAACAAGAACAATCCATAAGCAATCAAAGCAAAGATAGCCTCAAAAGCAATTGTACTCTTCATTTTGGAAAAGTAACGAGCTTTCTCTAATAGAAACTGAGCAGGTAAACCTTTGATTTCTCCTTTGGTAGTAATGTTAGCCTCAATCTCAGACTTCTTCAAGTGAGTCATGGTAGAAATCTCATGAGACTTAGGCTCTCTTTCTAAGTTGGTGAAAGGAACACAATCAATAGCAGGTAAACCTAGTAAGTAAGAATACTCGTCCAATGTGGGCATCAGATGATAATCATGAAAAGTAAAACAACGATGTAAAAAATCATAGAACTAGACCAATGTAGAAAGAATACCCTCCTTCATCTTGAGATTCATAAGAGGCACAGTGGCTCCATACTTATTTCGGAAATCTATATAACTCTCAATCTCATGAATCAAACTAACTAGTTCCTCTATCTTAGGATCCTTAAAACTGTACTTCTGAGTATTTCTCTTTCCAAAATCCATGGTCAAGAATTACCTGAGATATTTACAAAAGTCAGCCTTAAGTTCCTTGAAAAACCATTTAGAGAATGCTCATGGGTGCATGAATGGATGATGATGCAACAATGACACACAAGATCACAAACATTGGGGTTCATAGGTTCAATGTCATGAGCATGAAGTCAAAGGTACTGCCCGTAAGGTAAGTACTAATGGTTTATCACCTACCGAACAAGGTTCTAAAGAGTTCCCAGAGTCTACATTCTTCCTTCGGATATTAACAGCGTCCCGATTAGCTCAATAATTAGTAATATTCTCAGAAAAAACTCGTCTGAGTGTAGCATCACATTACAACCACTCTCGTATTTCTCCATCATAGTCTCCACACTACAACTAAAAGTCCAAGATGGGTTAAGGGTTCTACGATCCTCAGCTTCAGCAGGCTCCCAGGTCGAAAGCAGCACATCTTCCCGATTACTCGGTAAACAAATACTACAGTCAAAGAAGGCTCTACTGAGTAGGGGATCTCATGTCTCATTTTTTGGATTCCTCCATAAAAGTTAACATGACTATACCACCCGTCCTATCTTAAGTTTGCCTAAGTCAGGGTAGAGGACTTAACTAAGATCACCAAGCACCCTAAAAACCAGGAAAAAAATCCAGACATACATATATTCAAATATACAACAGATATAGCACATACACAAGTAAACAAAGATAGGCTGAACCCACTTAGATATGAATTCCCCAATGAAGTTTCCAGTTTTCTGTAGCGGTACAAATGTTGAGACTAAGCCATTGGATTGACTTAACTCGTGTAGATCAAATAAAAATCGCCACCACGCTTTATTGTTTCCAAAGGAAATATGAAAAGAGCGAATAAACCTAAAAAGAGGGAGAAAGAATCTAGGTACGGGGTTTGGTTATGCAAAGGGAAGGTGTTTCACCCTAAAATTTACCCTCTTGATTTAGGCTTATATTTCATCAAGAATATCATATTGCACTGCATTCATACATTGTAATGGGAACAAAGTACTTTGGTTATCAAGTCTTCCTCAAGCTTTGAAGGTTGATTGCATTGACAAGTTTCTCAAGTAGAACCTTATCATCTAAACCTTTGGATCTTTCAAGCTCAAAAGTTATTGCATATCTCAAGATATTTTATCCATCTCTTTGAATCATCAGAGGATTGAAGTTTGAAATTGATTATAAGAAGAATCACTCTTTTGATTCACCAGTCAAAATTAGGGTTTTGTTTGATCAAGGCTATTGATCAATTTACAAATCTTGATCTGGAAGCTACAACATCTCATTGGTATTTGAAAAGTCTTTGTACAAGAAATTGGCCAAGATATCCAGAGGATTTGAAGTTTTGAAGATGATTCATCAATCTCCTAAGGTGTTAACCAAAACTAGGGTTTGAGATTTTATCAAGATTTATTGAGAATTTTGAAGTGAAACTTTGTACATGGCCTCTATATATTTGGAAGATCATATGTTTGAAGTCTTGATCATCAATTTTGAAGGGAAGTGGATCAATTGATTCAAAGGGGCAAAATGGTCATTTTGGTCAAAATAAGTCAAAGTCAAGGTTGACCAAGTGAACTTTTGGTAAACCATCAATTCAAGGGTGTAATTTTCATATTTCAAGTCCATTTTGATCATTGGATAAAAAAGATTGAGGTTTGGGTTGAAACTTGTTCATGAAGAAACCCTAAAAGTTTCTAATTTTTGAAAATGAGGACTTAACTTCAAAAATTCATGTTTTATTCACCTTTGATCAAAAAAATGCAAATGAAATATGCTTGGAAATATAAGAGGGTGATATTTCATCTCCTTTTGGTCTCATGTCCAAATTGGCAAAAAGTCAAGACTTATTATCTTTGGAAGTTCATGCCTCAAGTTAAAATTATAGGTCATTTTCCAAAATTAGTGAATTTCATGTCAAATTTTGAGGACCTTAATGATTCAATTACAAAAACTCAAAACCAAGGGATTGTATATCTTTTCAATACCTTTCCAAATTGTACTCATTTGTGTCAAAATTCAAAAATATGAGCAACTTATAAGCTTTGGAATTTTGAGGCATTTTATTGAATTTTGACCAAGCAAGCAAAATGCAATTTCTTGAGAACTCGAGTTTCAGCCATTCCTTTTGTTTCTAATTAAGCCCATAACCAATTTGTAACATGCTGAGGCCCATTACACTCACCATTTCGTGTCTCATATGGTATTGTACTTGTTTGATTGAAAAAATCACAAACTTGCCCGATTTTGCAAATTCATCAACACTCTCTCATTTCAATTAGTCATGACCTGGAACTTTGAGCATTTATTTCTGACCTCATTTGGCTCATAAAACAAAAAGAAAATGAGAGCTTGCACGAGTGAAATACAGGCTCTATGTGCAATCTCACTTTTTGCATAAACTACCAAACTTGCCCTCCAACGGCTTTGAGGACCAAATACCACGTCTATCCTCTTCCTCTTGTGCTATATAATAAGAATCAAGGCTCAGTTGTGAAGGAGAAGGCTCATAATCGCTACATTCCAAATCTGAAAATTTTCAATTATCTCTGCAAATTGCTTCGAATCTCTCTTCTCCTTGGATCATTCTTCAAAATTCTTGGTGGTTCAGCTTCAGTGAAGTAAGGAGATCAAGCTTGCACCATTGGATTGCTTCTGGAGTGAAGGAATTGAGTTTCCAGTTTTCACATCCATGTGAGTTTTCTTGAACTTTGATTTATGTGTTTCAGTTTGAATTGATGATGTAGATCATGTCCATTGAGTTGCTAGCTGGCCAATCACTAGGATTGATGTATATTTGAGCTTGATTCAAGCAGAATGGATGAAATCGTGTTCTTGGTTTTGATGTTTGCAGTGAGTTTTTTCAGGTTTGTAGACTTGATTTCTTGATCCATGTTTGATCTCTGAGATTGATTCAAATTGCATAGTGTAGTATGATATGTTAGCTTTGATTTGCACTTAATTTGATGAATTTTGGTTGAGAGTTGAGATAGAACAAAGTATCAGAACATGAGGTGTTGAGTTCATTTCTGCACGCGTTTTACCCTATGCTGGAGGTTGAAGACGAAGTAAGGTGGCGCGCTCTGATTGGTTTATTTGAAGTTTTAATGCATTTCATATTATTTGATTTTAATTGATTTTCTTATGATTTTATTTTGTGATCAAAACATCTTCAAAAATCATAAAAAAATTACCATAGGCCATTAATAATTTCTAGTATTTGTCGTATTTTTTTTGGAATTTTTTAAGAATGTTTTGATTTGTTCAAAATTTAATAAGTTTAATTAATTGTTTGTTCAATGATTATTTTTATTTTAATAGCTCTTTTGATCTAAAATTCCATAAAAATCATCTTTGACTCATAAAATAATTTAGAAATTGATTCTGATTTTGGTTTAGCATTTTTTCTTTTTTTGATTAGAAATTTAATTTGAGAAGTTTATTTGAAATGTTTGCTTCATAATTTTTGTTTTAATATTTCCTTTAATTCAAAAATCCTCAAAAATATCATATAAGTTTGTTTTTAATCATAGTGTCTGAGTATAATTTTGTTTTGGCCTTTTTGTGACTTTTGGCTAGGGTTTGCATTTTTCCATTA
This sequence comes from Vicia faba, assembly GCA_948472305.1. Classification (NCBI taxonomy): domain Eukaryota; kingdom Viridiplantae; phylum Streptophyta; class Magnoliopsida; order Fabales; family Fabaceae; genus Vicia; species Vicia faba. Next base: position 1,449,658,780 of record OX451736.1, read on the forward strand.
AATAATAGTCTAAATTGTTTAATTGTTTGCTTGATTTTATTTTAATATTTCCTTTAATTCAAAAATTCCACAACAAATCATGGATTCTGGTTTTTAATTCTAATATTTGAATATAATTTTGGTTGGATATTTTTCTGACTTTTGATTGGAATTTTATTTTGAGATGTGAATTTTTGTTTAATTGTTTAAAGGTTTGAATTTTGATTTTATTTTTTGACTTTTCTTTAATTCTAAAAATTTAAAAAAATAAGTTCTCTGATCTTTAGAGTTTTCTTTATTTTTGTATGATTTTAGTTTGATTTTTTTAGAATTGGAATTTGATTAATCAATAATTGAGTTCATTTTCTAAATAATTAGGGTTTTGCTAATTCCCTTGATTGTTTTGATTCTAAAAAGCAACTAGCCTTGAGTTTCAATTGAATTTGGTTCTTGTTTAAGGTTCATAGATGGATTGAGGTCCTTAAAAGATTTTTCTTGAATTAATTGAAAAGGTTTGGTATTTTCCACAAAATATTTGGAAAACTTGTCTAGTTTGGTGGTTTTTGCCAACTAGTCTTTGATGTTTGAAGTTTGATTGATCCTTTCCTCATCCATCCATGAACTTAAAACATGTTTTCTGACTCTTATACATCTCAAGGATGCTAAGAAAATTTTTGTTTGAATTATGGAAGCCCTTTTCTTTTTTTGATGTATTTTTGAAGTGAAGGTACCCAATTAATGTTGCATATCTTGTTGCAATTTGCTTGATGGACAATGAACTTGAGTGAGGCCTATAATTGGGCACCTAATGATCATGTTGGTTCTGCTTATACACATAAACTCAAGTCATTTCACTTAATGCCCCATGTTTGAATGATTGAACCTTTTGATGCATGTTTTATGACTTTTTGCTTTCTTGTTGATCTTCACTTTGAACCTTGAATTTTCAATTTGAGTTTGAGGTCATTAGATGGCCAATGATAACATGAAGGGAAAGGATACTTCAATGATAGTATCATGAGGACTTGAGAGTAATTGATCCCTATTACTTAAATTAGTTCTAATCATGAATAGAGTTTGGTTTCTTTCTTTTATCCTTGTTTAATTTTTGAGGCATTTTGAATGCACTTGTGTAGCATGTTATAGAATCAACACTTTAACCTTTTGGTCACATCCTAGTCATGTTTTGGAAGCTTTACTTAAAATCTTTGATTGTTACAAACTCTCTAATTTTGTCATTGTTTTACTTTCTTCCATGGTTAGCTTGAAATCTAAGTCTTTGATGCATTGTGTGGGATTCCTCTCCTATTATGCTTGTGAGCTGTGATGAAGTACTTGAGTATGATTGAATTGTGGTTGCTACTGACCTTCATGGGCTTTGATTGTATTCTTCTCAAGCTCCCATGATCCTTGATTGATATTTAATTGTCAATTCAATATGGTGATAGAAAGGAGCAACATTCCTCTAACTTTTGACCAAATTGTGCATATGTCTGTTTCTTTTTGTTTATCATATCTAATGTTTTGGTAGTTTCTATCATGTTTTCTCACTTCATTATGGTGTCATCATCCATCCCTTATGTGAGTCATCATTCTATTTATGAGAATACTAACTTGGCTGTTGAATGTGCAAGGTACTCTGAGAAAAGTTTTCCATTTTTGACTTGAGGCTATTGTATTTCACTTTATTTGTGGAACACAATTTATTATATTCGTACTACTCTTGTACTGGGCATATTTGATAGTTAATGTAGGATATATGTATGTGATTATGAATGCTATACATTGCCCATAGGATCTGTTCATATCTGAAAATCTCGATACTTACATCCTGATGGCGTAATTTCTGACTTGATTTGTCTGCTGATGCCAGCTTGCTTGAAGTTCTATGGATTTCTTTTATTCTTGTTCAGTTGCTATAGATAGTTATCCGTTTGGTATTGCACTATTTCCTTTCTTCTATTTTCATTTTTCATAGTTCTATGTTGCATGATGGGACCTCTGTTGCTGATATATGTCAGGAGGCCCTCTATTTTGTTTGATACATATGTTATGTTTGTGTTTGTTTCTTTAACTATTGATCGATGAGTCACTCAATTTAGAAATTGAGATCACGACTTCGCTCTCAGTCCATGTTCCCCATAGTATATTTTTCTTTAATTGTTGATCGATGAGTCACTCAATTTAGAAATTGAGATCACGACTTCGCTCTCAGTACATGTTCCCCATAGGATATGTTTTTTTTTAATTATTGATCGATGAGTCACTCGATTTAGAAATTGAGATCACGACTTCACTCTCATTTCCTGTTCCCTATAGGATAGTTTTGTTAATCTTCCTTTGACATGTTGATTAAGGTAGGAATCCATGTATGCCAGCACAGGGTAGGAATTTCCTTTATCCTCAACCTTAGGGTCAACCATTGTATGATAACACTAGGGATAGTGCTAGGCTAGTTTCCCTTAGTTGTTTTTCCTTTCTTTGCATTTTGCATCTTAAAACAAAAATTGTTTTCTTGGTAAATCCTAAAACACCTCTAATAAACTCAAACCCTTCATCAAGGTAAAAGATATAAATAAATCTTATTTGTTTGTGCGCCTCTTGGCTTTGTTTTTAAACCTGGTTTATTGATGTTTCGCCATCTTTGCCATGATACCTTGTTATCTTTTAGCCGATGTTTCGCCATCGCACATTTGTCTGAGGCCGATGTTTCGCCATCACACATGTTTGTTATCCTACTTTGATCCTCAATATCATTGTTAGGTGTGATGTTTTGTCATCCGGTTTATTGATGTTTCGCCATCTTTGCCATTATATCGTGTTATCTTTTAGCCGATGTTTCTCCGTCGCACATTTGTCTGAGGTCGATGTTTCGCCATCGCACATGTTTGTTATCCTACTTTGATCCTCAATATCATTGTTAGGTGTGATATTTTTTCATCCGGTTTATTGATGTTTCGCCATCTTTGCCATGATATCTTGTTATCTTATAACCGATGTTTCGCCATCGCACATTTGTTTGAAGCCGATGTTTCGCCATCGCACATGTTTGTTATCCTACTTTGATTCTTAATATCATTGTTAGGTGTGATGTTTTGTCATCCGTTTTATTGATATTTCTCCATCTTTTCCATGATACCTTGTGATCTTTTAGTCGATGTTTCGCCATCGCACATTTGTTTGAAGCTGATGTTTCGCCTTCGCACATATTTGTTATCCTATATTGATTCTCATTATCATTGTTAGGTGTGATGTTTTGTCATCCATTTTATTGATGTTTCGCCATCTTAGCCATGATACCTTGTGATCTTTTAGCCGATGTTTCGCCATCGCATACTTCTCTGAAGCCGACGTTTCGCCATTGCACATGTTGGTTATCCCACTTTGACTCTCAATGTCATTGTTAGGTGTGATGTTTTATCATTTGGTGTTTCGCCATCTTTGACATGTTACTTTGTTATTATTTAGCTGATGTTTTACCATCTCATTTATTTGTTGTTTTATTTGATGTTTTGCCATCTTTACTATTTTTTTTGTCTTAACTAAAAAACACAAACCAACCGGAATATATGAGCCGAACTACGGCTGCTCTGATTCTTTAAAAGGGATACATAGGCATTGGGGTAGGGCCCAACTGAGCATAACTTTTTATTTTCCCTACATTGTTTTCGTCTTTTCTTTCGCATGCATTCCCTTTTTAGCTTTAAGCCATAGACATAGGTTTTGTCCACACCCATTAGATTAGACAACAAGAGTGGATACCGTAGAGTACTACGGGCGTGTGGGGTGCTAATACCTTCCCCTCGCGTAACAGACTCCCTTACCTGATCTCTCGGTCGAAAGACTGTGATTTCTCCCTTTTCAGGTTTTCTCGATGTTTACCTTTCCCTTTCGGCGGGATAAAAGACGTTCGGTGGCGACTTCATTGATGTTTCATTACAAGATGAAGGTTCGGCCAGGTCGTTTCAGCTGGCGACTTCACTGGGGACAGATTGACCTCTTGCTGGTCCATCCCGGAGTCGATCCTAACTCCTATTTGTTTTCTTTTTGGGTGTTTATTTTACCGCTTTTCATATTTATCTGTTTGCATTGCATCCTATGTGCGCATTACTTTCTGCATACTGGATTTGGCTGGACTGTTTGGATTCTGGATTTCTTGGTGGGTGGGATGTTCCATGAGGTAAAAGGCCTCATACCCAGGCTATGAGTGAATTCCATAGGAACTAGGAATAGAGTGGCCATGGCAGCTATGAGGCGGATGCTTTGTAGACTTTACCGTGAGACCCATGACTTCAGAGGTAGTTCAGATAGGTGTTATCGTATGATGATACCGACTGTCAGACTCTTGTACTCTAATTTGGCTTTTAACCTTACCTCAACCTAGACTACACCCGTGAGAGGGGCGGGAAAACTTTTCTTACAGGTACAGGTACTGTTGGTGACTTTGTGTTGCGAAGGTGACTCAGGTTCCAATGATAGTTTTGAAGCTTTGGGATTTTTTTCTTTTGATCTTGAGTGGTGTTGTTCTGTAATGGTCCAGCCATTATCTAGTGTGAAACTTTGATCCTATCATGTTGCATCATAGCATATATATTTATAAAAAATGATGTATAAAAAATAACTAGCATGTGCATGTCATCTTCCAGGGACATTCAAGAGTCTTCTTTCCATCAGAAATGGCTGGCCTCTCATCAGATGAGTTTGATTCAGTTCGTGTTAAAGAGCCCAACAGGCATACATTCGCTTATCAGATTCCTACTATTGATGTGTCTGAATTGAAGAGGTTGAGTTCTTATCTGAAGAGTGATGTTCTGAATAATTTCAACAAAAATTATGGCAATTTGTTACTAATCCTTAACACTCCAGTTGAGCCAATGGCTTTGATCACCCTCTTCCAGTTCTATGACAAGGAACTACGGTGTTTTACTTTTCAAGATTATCAACTGGTTCCGACACTAGAAGAATACGCGTACCTACTTAATATCAAGTTGTCCGATGAAGTTCCTTTTGTCCAAGTGCCGGAGAAGCTGAAGTTCGAAGTTATTGCTGAAATTCTTCATTTGAGTTGGAAATAGGTGAAAGACAATTGGAAATCAAGTGAGGGTACTACATGGTTTTATTTGGATTTCTTAGTGAAGAAATCTGAAGACTGGGAAAAGAAAGGGAATTGGAGTAACTTCAGCTCTCTGTTTGCTCTCATGATATACGTGATCGTCCTTTTCCCTCACAAGAGAAATTTTGTGGATTTGACGGCTATTTGTGTTTTTAGAAATAAGAACCCGGTCCCGAAACTCTTGGCAGATACTCTTTAAACCATTCATTTCAGGCATGGAAAAGGAGGTAATGTAAGTTTATGTCATTCAATGTTGTATCAATGGTTTAAGTTTCACCTACCGGTAAGTGGCCCTTTCATGGATACCAGACATTCTCTCTGATGGTCATCAAGACTTGTCAACCTTACTTCATTTGATATCCGGTGGAAATATGACATGGGGGAAGTACGGAGTATTATCACTAGCTGCGGAGATTTCCCTAATGTTCCCCTCATAGGAACTAAGGGGTGTATCAACTATAATCCTGTGCTTTCTTATCATCAATTAGGATATGCAATGGATGGACCGCCAAATGTTGAGGAGGTGTCTGAATCAGTGTATTTTGTTAGAGGAAGTGATCCTGTGATGTTGAAAAGAGTGACAAGTGCTTGGAAGGGAATTCACAAGAAGGATAGAACTAATTTGGGCAAGAAGGTTCTTATTGCTAGAGTCCCTTACTTGGAATGGATTAGAGCCAGGGTTAAAATTTTACGGTTACCATTTGCAAGGTCGGCTCCTATATATGAGCAACCTCCTACTGTTCTGAGTAACACGGTACCTACCGAGGTGTTCACCCAGGTTCATATGGAGAACATTCAACTTCGTGCAAAAGATCATGAGGCATGAATGAAACTTTATTGGGTAGATCAACAATGGGCCGACTTAGCTCGCAAACTCAAAGAAGATCAAGGGGAAACTTCTGATACAACCAGTTTTAGGAAGAGGTCTCATGCTGAAATGGAAGAAGAGTTGAGTAAGACCCAGCAAGAGTGCCAGAAGCTTCGGGCATCTGAGAATAGCTGCAGGAAGAAGATTCAAAACTTGGAGAAACAGCTCAAAGACAAGGATGCTCAGCTTGAGAAGGAGGTAGCCCAAGGGCGTTTCGCAGAGGATCAGTTTCAAGAAAGTAAAGTAGTCACATCACAACTTTTGAAGGAGAAAGCCAGGCTTGAAGAGTATTGTCAACACCTTGAAGCGTGTCTTGTTCCGGAAATTTAGTTTTTGTTACTTACCTTTGGTGTATTTGGTAACCCCCAGGATTGTTGGAAGGGACCATTTGTTTGTTTTTATTATTCAGTTTTTTGTAAAGTTTACTTTGAAACACGTATTTTGTTGTTTATCGTTACACTCTTAAATTCCTGAAGTCACTCGAACATCGTTTCTCTTGTTTGTAAATAATTGAAGTGTTTGTCTTGTTGTCTTTTTTTATTTTCTTTGATTGTATGCTTGGTTATTGGTTGTGCGCCGTGATTGATGAATAAAAGGACTCTTGAATACGAGGAAATGACAAACATATCATGCACATCATGCATTTCATAACATTGCAGGTTATCTCAAGACGGTATTCTTATTTTTCTACTTTTCTTATTCAGAATTCAAGATGACTACTCATCGGTATTCCACCAGAAACAATTTTCCAAGACAGATGGAACAAGTTCAAGCTGAACTCGCTGAAATAAGGGCCCAGATGGCTACTCAAATGACCCAGTTCATGGAGGTCATCACCAATGTGAATCGCCGACAGGAGGAACTGGATGCCATTGTCAACAACCAGCGCCGCTATCCAGAGGATGGTGGAAATCAAGGACTCTATCAGGACATTTCTGTAGGATTGGGGGATGTGTAAGATCATCCAGTTGGAAATTTTTACGGGATGCCCGGAAACCCCTTTGTGCGCAACGTAGGGCAGTTTCCCCCGTCTCCGGGACCTCGTCTTGTGGGGAACATAAGAGATAATCAGGGTGGTGTAAGGAACTATCAGGAGCAGGATTATGAATTTGATCAGGATGAAGATCAGTTTTCTGTTCGGCATTCAGAGCTGGAAGTTCAGGTTGAGGATAGGAAGTATCGATTGTTGGAAGAACATTTTGAGGCTGTGGAAGGGCAAGGAACCCTTTTTATGGATGCTAATGATCTCGGGTTTATGTCTGGGGTGAAAGTTCCTCCAAAGTTCAAGCCTCCTGTATTTGAAAAGTACAATGGAACTTCATGTCCTGTTACTCATGCAACTGCTTATTTCCTAAAGATATCGGTGCATACTGAGGATCAGGGGCTTTTGATTCACTTTTTCCAAGATAGCCTATCTGGGGCATCCCTGGCAACGCAAGTGCGGTTTACTCTCATAGAGGAAGAGGAGAGGATCGTCAGCACCAACAAATCAATGTTGTTTCTATTCCTGTTAATGCTCTTCCGCAACAGACACCGAATATAGTGCCTCAACAACAAAGACAGCAAGATGCTCCCCGTCAGTATAATAATCAACAACAGAGACAGTTGAGAAAATTCGATCCCTTGCCGGTATCTCTTACTGAAGCACTCCACCATTTGCTCGATTTGAAGTTGATCGGTTTGAGAAATATGCCACCACCACCCGCAAGACTTCCTCCTAACTATGATGCTAATGTAAGATGTGAATTCCATTCAGGAGGAGTTGGTCATTCTACTGACAATTGCTTTGCGTTGAAGTGCAAAATACAAGACTTGTTGGATGCTAAGGCAATTGAGTTTACTCCAGTGACTAGTCCGAATGTTACTCAGAACCCAATGCCTAGGCATGAAGGGGGTGTTGTTAATATGATTGATGATAATGGTGAAGTGTTTAATTTAATCATGAATGTGGAACAGGTAACTACTCCGTTGTGGTATGTTAAGAGGTATATGCTTGACAATTCTATTTTCTCGGGTTATACTTCAGAGTGTGCCAAGTGTAGAGAGCAACCGAAGGGTTGTGATGATTTAAAATCCGGTATCCAGTTGATTATAAAGGAGGGTTCCCTGCAGTTCGATAGAAAACGAGATACCGTAAGGTTACCGAAGAAGATGTTGATGTAGTATCTACTCCTTACACCCCTGTGCGTATTCCTACCCCATCTAGAGCACCTCCTTTGATGATTACGGTACTTGGTCCCATGCTGTATACCAGTGAGAAGGCCATCCCATGGCATTACGGTGCTGATGTTTATTACCATGGGGTGAAGCAGGAAGTAAGTACTCTTTTTTCTGAGGAAGAACGTGCTGAAGGTAATGAAGGGGAAGTTCATAATTTTTCTGGTGTGGGTCGAATGACTAGAAGTGGGAGAGTATTTGGTCCTTCCAATGTGCAAGAGGTGGAAGATGCTTCTGCAAGAGAAAAAGGAAAACAGCAGGCGATGATTGGTAATCCAAGGGTTACGCCAGCCAATGTGACTCAATCAATTCCGATACCAGAAGCTTCTTCAGTTCCCGATGAGGTTAAAGAGTTAATGCGAATTATCAGAAAGAGTAATTATATCATCATTGATCATCTGAGCCATACTCCTTCTAAGATGTCTATCTTGTCTCTGTTGATTTATTCAGAACCTCACAGAAATGATTTGATGAAGTTGTTAAAGAATGCGTCTGTTCCACATGAGATAACAGTCAATCAATTTGAGAATGTTTGTGCTAACATATCTGTCGGGAACGGTCTGGGCTTCACAGATTTTGATCTTCCTCCGGAGGGGCGAGACCATAACAAAGCATTGCATATTTCAATGGAGTCCAGGGGCACTACTTTATCCCGGGTTTTAGTGTACACGGGGTCGTCTTTGAATGTATTGCCTAAGTCAGCATTGATGAAAATTGATTATTCTGGACTGGAGTTGCGCCCTAGTGATTTGATGGTGAAGGAGTTTGATGGGTCTCAAAGGTTAGTGTTTGGGGAGGTAGAGTTACCAATCAAGGTTGGTCCCTGCACCTTCACGGCTACATTTTTTGTGATGGATATACAGCCAGCTTATTGTTGTTTGTTGGGGCAGCCGTGGATTCATAAAGCAGGGGCAGTCACTTCTACTCTTCATTAGAAACTCAAGTATCCTGCAGAGGTAAAGGTGATAACTGTGTGCGGCGAGGAAGAGTACATCGTGATTCATTTGACATCATTCCACTATGTTGAAGTTGAAGGCGAGATACATGAGACTCCGTTTCAGGCGTTTAAGACAATTCATGCTGTCAATTTTCCTCCTCCAGAGCAGAAAAGGAAACCTGAAACTGTTACGTCTTCTCTCAAGGATGCGAGAGCTGTGGTGGAAAATGGTAACCCTGAAGGTTGGGGTCAGGTGCTGGGCGTTACCCCAAAATTTAATAAATTTGGTCTTGGTTTTAGCCCAGGTCAGCAGAGTACAACTCCCAGAGCATCTAGTTTATCTACTCCTGTGAAGTTTTCCCGTCCTTGTGCTACTCAAGAAGGACACGTCAATGCAGTTAGCGACGATAGGGTTGATGGCTACAATATAGAAGATTGGATTCGTCCGAGTATTCCAGGCCAGACACTCAACAATTGGACTTATGTGGATGTTATCCAAGTTTCAAGCGCTGAGGAGTAATTTTCTTGTTTTCTTTTTTATCATATCATAATTCCTACGCTCTGCCCAAGGCGTGGTGGATCATTTGTGTAGGGCCACCATGTTTATTTTCAAAAGTTTATCATGAAATAAAGGACGTTGTTGCATTCAAAATTTTGCTCCATTTCTTTTTTTTTATTTTGGAAATGTTTCTCTTTTCACACATTGTCACTAAAAAACGCCAAAATGTCATTCATGCAGATGCACTCCCACCATTGATTATATTGCTAACAACTCTGCTATGGCTCATTATGACTTTGATATTCCTATTTATCAAGCTGAAGAAGAAGCATATGAGGATTGTGATCTTCCTGAGGAATTAGCAAGATTGTTAAAACAAGAGGATAAGGTTATCCAGCCGAATCAGGATTCGATTGAGGTGGTGAATATTGGCACAAAAGAAGTAAGAAGAGAAGTCAAGATAGGGGCAGATCTCGAAGAAAATATAAAGGTTGGATTGATTGAGCTACTCCGTGAGTATTCTGATATCTTCGCTTGGTCTTATGAGGATATGCCTGGGTTGGATACAGACATAGTGGTGAATCGACTACCGCTCAAAGAAGGTTGTTCCCCTATCAAGCAAAAGCTCCGAAGAACTCATCTTGAGATGTCCAAAAAGATCAAAGAGGAGGTCCAGAAGCAGTTGGACGCGAATTTCTTAAAGGTCATTAATTATCCGCCATGGATTGCAAATATTGTACCTGTGCCCAAGAAGGATGGTAAGGTCAGGATGTGCGTGGATTATAGGGATTTGAACAGGCCCAACCCTAAAGATGGCTTCCCTCTTCCACATATTGATGTGTTGGTCAATAATACCGCTCATTCCAAAGTGTTTTTGTTCATGGATGGTTTTTCGGGTTACAATCAAATTAAGATGGCTCCGGAGGATATGGAGAAGACAACATTTATCACGCCTTGGGGAACTTTCTTCTATAAAGTGATGTCGTTTGGTATGAAAAGTGTCGGGGAAACATATCAGCGCGCCATGGTCACTCTCTTTCATGATTTGATTCACAAAGAGATTGAGGTTTATGTGGATGATATGATTGCTAAGTCTGACACAGAAGAGGAACATCTTGTTCATCTGGAAAAATTGTTCGAGAGACTGAGGCAGCTCTTGCTGAGGTTGAATCAGAATAAGTGCACCTTCAGGGTGAGATCCGGCAAGCTGTTGGGTTTTATTGTAAGTGAAAAAGGTATCGAGGTGGACTCAGCCAAGGTAAAAGCGATACAGGAAATGCCTGAGCCAAGGACAGAGAAGGAAGTACATGGTTTCTTGGGAAGGTTAAACTACATTTCTAGATTTATTTCTCATCTCACAGCCACCTTGAACCTTTGTTCAAATTATTGAAGAAAAGTCAGACAGTGAAATGGAATGAGGATTGTCAGAAGGCCTTTGACAAAATAAAGGAGTATTTGCAGGAACCTCCAATACCCATGCCTCCAGTAGAAGGAAGGTCACTAATCATGTATCTAACTGTGTTGGAGAGCTCAATGGGTTGTGTCCTCGGTCAGCACGACGAGACAGGGAAGAAAGAGCAGGCTATTTACTACTTGAGTAAGAAGTTTACGGAATGTGAGTCGAGGTACTCATTGCTGGAAAACACTTGTTGTGCGCTTGCCTGGGCCGCCAACCGTTTGAGGCAGTACATGTTAACTCACACCACCTACTTGATATATAAAAGGATCCAATCAAGTACATTTTTGAGAAGCCAGCTCTTACAGGCAGGGTAGCCCGTTGGCAGATGATACTCACCGAATATGATATCCAATACACTACTCAAAAAGAAATTAAGGGTAGTGTAATGGCCGACCATCTTGCTCATCAGCCCATGAACGATTATGAACCAATGAAGTTTGATTTTCCAGATGAGGAAATTGTGTATATTCGGGATTGTAACATGCCAGACCCAAACGAAGGACCCGAGTCGGGATCATGTTGGACGCTTGTTTTTGATGGTGCCTCCAGTGCCATGGGCAACGGTGTCGGAGCTATTATCACTTCCCCTGAGGGATACCACATTCCTTTCACGGCTCGTATTTGTTTCGATTGCACTAACAACATGGCCGAATATGAGTCTTGCATTTATGGCATTGAAGCGGCGATCGACCTGCGCATCAAATTTTTGAAAGTTTACGGGGATTCCAATCTTGTTATCATCCAGATTAATGGAGATTGGGAGACTCTCCATCAGAACCTAATTCCCTATTGTGAGCATGTTATGAAGCTGATTCCGTACTTCGAAGAGATCACGTTTGAGCACATTCCTAGAGAAGAAAACAATCTAGCTGATGCACTGGAAACTTTGTCCTCCATGTTCAAGGTTAAGTGGGATAATGAGGCACCTTCCATTACTATCAGAAGTTTGAGTGAGCCAGCTTTCTATTTTGAGGCTAGTTTGGAATCAGATGGTAATCCTTGGTTTTATGATATTAAACGATATCTGGAAACACGAGAGTACCCTGAAGAAGCATCTGTCACAGATAAGAAGTTCTTGAGAAGATTTTTGGCCAAGTTCTTTCTCAGTGGCGGTGTGTTGTATAGAAGGCATCATGACGGTTTACTGCTCAGATGTGTTGACAAGAAAGAAGCAGCTAGAATCATTGAGGAGATACATGAAGGTGATTTCAGAACCCATTCCAGTGGGCATACCATGGCTAAAAAGATTTTGCGAGCAGGTTATTATTGGTCCACCATGGAGACTGACTGTTACAATCATGCACGGGTTTTCCAAAAATGTCAAGTCTATGCTGATAAGGTGCATGTGCCGCCAGTACCTTTGAATGTTTTGACTTCCCCTTGGCCGTTTGCGATGTGGGGAATTGATATGATCGGAAAAATTGAACTGACTGCGTCCAACGGGCATCGTTTCATTCTGGTTTCCATCGATTATTTTACAAAATGGGTCGAAGTTACATCCTATGCCAATGTCACCAAGCAGGTGGTAACTCGGTTCATTAAGCACAATATTATATGTCGCTACGGAGTGCCTGAAAAGATCATTACTGATAATGGGTCTAATTTGTACAATAAAATGATGAAGGAGATTTGTGAGTCCTTCAAAATCAAGCATCATAACTCTTCCCCATACCGACCAAAGATTAATGGTGTTGTCGAGGCGGCCAATAAGAATATTAAGAAGATCATACAAAAGATGGTGGTAACCTATAAAGATTGGCATGAGATGCTGCCTTTCGCTTTGCATGGTTATCGCACCATTGTGCGTACTTCGACTGGGGAAACCCCATTTTCATTGGTTTACGGCATGGAAGCAGTATTGCCGGTAGAAGTCAAGATTCCTTCTCTTAGGATCATGAGGGATGTTGAGCTGGATAAAAGTGAATGGGTACAGAATCAGATGGATCAGTTGGAACTTATTGAAGAGAAGAGGTTGACGGCTGTATGTCATGGTCAGGTATATCAACAAAGGATGAGGAAAGCTTTTGATAAGAGGGTATGGCCTCATTGTTACAAGCCATGTGACCTTGTGCTAAAAAGGATAATTCTCCCACAGGGAGATCCCAGGGGAAAGTGGGTTCCGACATATGAAGGTCCTTTCGTGGTCAGAAAAGTTTTCTCTGGATGAGTGATGATGCTTGCGACTATGGATGGAGAGTACTTCCCTCTCCCTGTGAATGCTGATGTAGTTAAAAAATACTTTGCATAAAAAATAATTAAAAAAAACCCGCTAAACTGAAAACCCGAAAGGGCGGTTTAGGCAAAAAAAAGGGTGTCCTGGTGAATCGAAAACCCGAAAGGGCGATTCAGGCAAAAGTTAGGGACTTAAAGAAAATGACTACGCTCGGTAGGAGATCCTTAGTTTCTTTCCTCCGTTCCATCACCTGGCATAAGCTCGAAGCTAATTCTAGAATGATCTGTCTGAAAGCAGGAAGATGAAAGTGTAAGAGTCATAAGAGTCATAGCAGAGTCGGGGCTTGATGGATATTCACATTCACATTGCCATTTGTAAACACTTGTTTGCTTTGATTTTGTAATTACTTGCTTCCAAATGTAAATGCCTTTTTCACAGGCTGATTTCTCAAAATCAATAGAATATCTTCTTTCAAGTATACGTATACGTTTCTTTTCTCCCTTTTTACTATTTTGTTTGCAAAAACGTCTAATATTTTGATAAGCATGTGCATATATACTTCGTGGGCCTTACACGAAAATGGTAATCTAAGTCATGGTTAGTTGATCGCTTGAAATACGGATAACAAACACAACTACTACTGTGCAAGGGGCGTGTTTAGTTCTATGATTGATAGGATTCTCATTCACTTTAATGGTGGATGCCTTGCCATTTTGTTTCACAGTTCCGTGCTATTGGTAAAGGTCATGGGTCAGGGTAATATCAAGATTACGACAGGTCGGCGAGATCGGCGAACCTAGTTGGAGTTTTTTCTTCCCCATGATGGCTTTTATTACGTTTCTTTGCCGCACTTTCATGTGTTATCTTGATTGATTGTTTTAGCATTGTCTGCATATAGGATTTTGTTTATGATCGAATGTCAGTCTTGATGCGTTGAATATTTTTGCCTTGAAGAAATTGTTTCATTTTACTTAATCCATCCGGCATCACTCTTTAATCATTTTTTTTCCGGGCATTTTGATACCAACTGTGCCAATTCTTTTGCTTAGCCAAGAGTTTAGAGGAAGGAGTTTAGCTAAAAACGATGGTTGTAGTGGTATGCTTTTGAGTAGAACCCCGTTGACGATGTACATGCATTGTTTCAATCCCCAAACACCGGAGATATAAGGGAGTTAGACCCTCGTTAACCCCTCTGAGCCTTCGAAGTAAGAGTTTCTTTTCCGTTAAAAAAAACTTATTTTTTTAACCAGGGGCAGGGTAGATGTTCAGTTAATCTGACCAAGCATTCAAATTTTAGAAGGAATGTCCCGGCTGAGGATCACCACATTTTATCTTTCGCATCATGAGATTAGGAAAAATGTCTAAACCACGATGTTCATTTCCTCACAAAGTCCTAAGGTCGAGATCGAATCGATACAATAATGGCTATCCCTCGCCGACCAAGGGGTGAGGCATTTGTTTTCTTCAAAAAAGAGAGAAAGAAATAAAAAGTTCAAAGACCTAAAGTCATATTTACTTGTTCTAAGTGGAAAGTATGAATAAGAAAGAAACAAAAAGCTTCGCTAAGTCGAAACTTGAAAACAAGTCGCTTAGGCAAAAGTTAGGGCGTCCCGCTGGACTCCCAAAATTGAAATTCAAAAGATTTTGTCCAGGCAAAAGTTAGGGAAAAGAGAGCCTAAAAGGCCAACAAAAAAAGATTATTCAATAAAATTTTCATCAAAAGAAGAGGAATAATAATATCAAAAAACAAAAGCAGCAAAAGTTAAGTGACAATCATGTTGGAGAATTTGTCGTGATCACTCAACCATTATAAATCCTTTTGAAAGATGAATGCTTGTGATAAGTCAGCTGAACTTAGGACAGGAGAATATCACGAAGGGGGTGGATACCAAATAATTTGAGCCTTGAAAACTTCTTTTTCTAAAAAACCTCGAAGTAGGCCACGTTACAACCTCTAAAATTCCTAACTGAAACTAGGGTTTAACTCGAAAGCATACTACAACAGGATAACGTTTCCTAAACTCCCAAATATGTGTTACATATTCATGTTGGTATCTTATCACCCGCATCTTGACTCGTTTTTTTAAAAGGGGGAAGAAAAGTTTTGAAATTTTTTGCACTCTAGCCAGTGATTCATTCACGACAGAGATGTGACACTTTGTTAAGGTTTTCAACTTCAAGGCTTAAATAATCGTCGCATCAGATCTATCATTCCCAAAATAAGCATCTTTCTACATGCAAAACATTTGTTTGACATCAAAAAAAAGTTTACACGTTGAACACCTGTAAAGAGCTTAATGATTGCCAGGAAGGGAATATTTGATTTTTTTCTGTTACACAGGGCACATGTATGAATAGGACTTTACCTATCCCCAGTGAAGTTTTGTTTCCGCGGCGAAGTTTTGTTGCCCCGGGAATCTTCTTTTAAAGGCTTCATTCTGAGACTCCGGATTTGAGGATATCCCTAACGGAGTTGTGTTCGCAGTGATTTATGGCGAAACAACCGCTAGTCTTCAAAACAAATTTGATATGTATGGTTACTCGCTGGATCGACTAGATTGATCCTAGGACATGTGTCCTAACATTAATTGTAGCACTTACTTGAAGGTTTATGTTAAACACGACGTAGTGCTTGTGCATGTGTTTGTGTAAAGGCTTAAAATACAAAGACTTCTGGAATTAAATTCAAATGTAAAGGTTTGGACGAAACATCTTAATCAAAAAAGGTTTGAATGTAAATACTTGACAACGAAAAGACTTAAAACTGGAATTAAAGGACTTGATTGTAAAGGAAAGATCCTTTTAAAATAAACTTGATACATAAAGTTTTACAGGAAAATGAAGTAATTCGACAGAACATAAAGAAATTAAGAACAATTGCAGGAGTACGTAAAAGAAAGGTTCAAAAGAAATTATATTGATAAATGAATTTCAAAGATAAAATGTGTGATGTCATACGTACATTCTCAATGAACTCTTTCTCTGTAACTTGGTACTTAAGTATTTTATGAGTAATTTTGTACGAATTATGATCCCCTCTTTCTCCCTAACACTAAGGAACTATTTATAATGTTCTAACCATAACAGTATTATTCTAATGAAAAGCCACGTCGCTTCTTGCATGTCTTTAGACACTCTAAGGCTTCCACGCGTCTTTCTTATCCAAATAAACTATTTCGAATTTCAAACATTCCCGCTCAAGCCTTCAGCAATAACTTTCTCACGTGGCCGTTGAAACGCGCGTTTTTGACAAAACAAAAACACTTGTCCTTTCAAACTGTCTTCTTCGACTCAGATCCAGTAACAACATACTTCGTCTATAGCTTTTTCAAGCCATCTTGTGGAAATTTAAATGAATGATTCCTTTATTATCCTGGTCGAAATTCCCAGCAAACAAATTGCCCCCAATAAATGTCTGTTTCGAATATGTGCAGAAATAGGCATTTCTTGTGATTTACGTTATTTCGACCAGCAAAGAGAATCTTTTCATGACATCTCTTTTAGAGTTACAGGCGAGGATTGCTAAGGCGAAAGAGAGACAGGCTGCCATTCAAGGCTTGAATGACCCTCAGGCTGATCTCCTGGCGAAGGAAAGTGTTTCTCACGTAGAAGCGGCTACCAACATGGACAAAGAAATAGCTAAGATCCAAGAGTCCAAAGCGGCTATCTAGTAAACTCAGTTTGTCGAAGATTAAATATGAAAGGATAAAGAACAATCTTCCTTTCTAGCTTTTAGCTATGCGCCTTAACTTTCTTGTTGTATTGCCCTTTAATTGTAATATTCGGACAAATTCCATTCTCTGGCACTTTTAATTAACTTTTGGAAATCTATGATATGCTACAATAGCCATTTTAGTATTTCCATCTTGGCTTCGTTTTACTTATTTGTTACTACTCTTTTCTTATTCTAATTTCTTGTAGAAATGGTTTATACTTCTTTAAATATTTCCCATTTACCCTTAGGATCCTTTGATCCTCTGTTAGTTCTTCCACCTCATACGCATTATTCGAAAATACTTTTAAGATTCGAAAAGGACCTTCCCAATGGGGAGACCACTTGCCTAAAGCTTGGTTCTTTTTATCCATAGGTAGAATAACTTTCCAAACTAAATCATTGGCAGCGAAAGTTTTACCTTTCACCCTTTTGTTGTAGGCTCTAGCTACTTTTTCCTTCTGCCTTATTAACACTTCTAAGGCGTGCAACCTTTCTTCGTCTAAATCTATCAATTCATTTAACATCATTTCCCAATAAATGTTTGGAGTTATCTCTTCCTATTTTTGAATGCGAACTGACTGCAAAAAGATTTCGACTGGTAATACTGCATCGTGTCCAAAGGTAAGTTGGAATGGTGTAGTATCGGTTGCTTCTTTAGGTGACGTTCGACAAGCCCAAAGTGCTTGATCTAACGTTTTATGCCAATTTTTAGGCTTCTTTCCGACATGCTTCTTGATTAAGCCTATTATGACTTTGTTGGCTGCTTCGACTTGACCATTTTCTTGAGCATAATATGGTGTAGATGTTAACAATTTGAACCCCGTTTCTTTCGCGAATTCTTGCATCTTTCGACCAGTAAAAACTGACCCTTGGTCCGTAGTTATACTTTCTGGGATTCCAAACCTATATAGTATCTGTTTTTGGACAAATTCAATGATTGTTTCTTGGTCTACATTCGCCAAAGGAATTGATTCTACCCATTTGGTGAAATAATCTATTCCTACCAATATATATCTTTATCCTTTGGACGAAGTGGGTCGAATCTCTCCTATCAAATCCAATGCCCATCCTCTAAAAGGCCATGGCTTAATGATTGAATGTAATTCACTTGCAGGGGCATGTTGAATGCTTGCATGCATCTGATATTCTTGACAACCCTTGGCGAAGTCTATACAGTCTTTCAACATAGTTGGCCAGTACATTCCATATTGAAACAACAACCATTTCATCTTATGTCCTGCTTGATGGGTCCCACAGGCTCCACTGTGAACGCTTGATAATGCAAAATATGCTTCATTTTCTCCCAAGCATTTTAACAAAATTCCCTCAGGGGATTTTTTAAATAATTAGTTTCCCATCAAGAAATAAGATAAAGCTCTGTATCTAACCTTTCTATCCGTGTTGATCGAAGGGTCTTTTAGGTAGTTAATAATTGGGCTTCTCCAATCTATATCTGCTAGAGTACCTATATTTAGTACCTCAAACTCTTCTGGGTTGGCAAACCCTATCCTAGTAGTTTCTAAGTCAATTGGGGATAACCTAGATGCCAATTCTTTCCCTCTTATCTCAATCAATCCTTCTAATCTTTCCTTTGACACTTTGTACCCTGAGGCTATTTGTGCCAAGTCATTTGCTTCTTGTTTTTTTATTCTAGGGACATGTTTTATATCCACATATTCAAATTTCTTGAGCAATCTATTAACCAAGACGAAATACATAATCAAGTTCTCTTTTATGCATTTGTATTCTTTTATTAGTTTCTTTATTACCAATTCAGAGTCACCTTTGATTTCGACTCTGGTTGCCCTCAATTCCAATAAAGCTTCGAGTCCAGCAAGCAACACTTCATACTCAGCTTCATTGTTTGAACAAAGAGGGCCTTCAATCTTATACTTAAGCTTTGTTGGGATTCTTTCAGGAGAAATCAAAAGTATTCCAACTACGCTACCATTCCGGTGTGTTGAACCGTTGAAGAATAATCTCCAAGGTTTCAGCTCAACATAGAGTTGGCCTTTGACCACTGCATGGTCTACTATAAAGTCTGATACTATTTGACCTTTCATTACCTTTAAAGGCATTAAAGTTAAAGAATATTTTGTGAGGGCCAAAGCCCATTTTCCAATTCTTCCATGCAAGATTGGCTTTGACAACATATGTTTTATAACATCACAATGAGACGAAACGAAAACATCTACTGGTTTTATATAATGCTTGAGTTTTGTACAGGAGAAATATAAACACAGACATAACTTTTCTATTGCAGTATATCTCGTTTCTGCATCATTTAAAACTCTAATAAGATGATAGATGGCTCTTTCGACGCCATTTTTGTCCTCTTGGGCTAACATACTACCTAAAGTAGTGTCAGAGGCTGATATGTAGAGTCTCATAGACTTCTTCCCATTTGGGGGTGACAGAATGGGTGGTTGCACCAAGTATTGCTTGATCTTGTCAAAAGCTTCTTGATGTTCCTTGTTCCATTCAAAATTTCCTTGCTTTAGGCGTAGGAGGGGGGAAAAAGCTTGTGTTCGACCACTGAGATTAGAGATAAATCTTCTTAGGAAATTTACCTTCCCCAATAGTGACTGAAATTCTTTTTTTGTTGAATGTGCCTTTGTTTCCATGATAGCCTTCGTTTTATTCTGATTGATTTCTATCCCCTTATTATGGACCACAAATCCCTGAAAGTCTCCTGCCTGCACAAAGAAAGCACACTTAAGAGGGTTCATCTTTAAACCATGTTTTCTCATTCTTTCGAATGATTGGCGAAGATGATTCAGACGGCTTTCGTCTGATCCAGACTTCACTACAATGTCATCTATATACACCTGCATAAATGTTTCAATATAATCATGAAACATAGAGTTCATTACTCTTTGGTACGTTGCCCCAGCATTCTTTAGGCCGAAAGGCATAACAATCCATTCATAAGTGCCAATTGCCCCAGGGCATCTAAAGGTTGTTTTAGGCACATCTTCCTTAGCAATAAAGATCTGATTATAACCTGAATACCCATCTAACATACTAAGGTATTCAAAGCCTGCGGCTGAATCAATCAGCATTTCTGCCACTGGCATCGGGTATTCATCCTTGGGGGTAGCAGCATTCAAATCACGAAAATCTATGCATACCCTCAAAGAACCGTTTTTCTTAATAACAGGTACTATGTTAGCAATCCATTCGACATACCTTGTGGTCCTGATGAAATTGCAACGCATGAGTCTTTCGACCTCTGTCTTGATTTTTGAAAGGATTTCTGGGGTGAATCTCCTTGGAGTCTGCTTGATGGGCTTCTTGCCATCCTTTATAGGCAGTCTTAGTTCGACCAGTTCCCTTTCCAAACCATGCATTTCGTCATAATCCCAAGCAAAACAGTCTTTATTTTCTTTAAGGAGCGAAGTGACTTTTGCCTTCAAACTGGGTTACAGTTTAGCACTGATGTAAGTGATTCTTTTGGAACTCCCATCTCTAAGATCAATCTCCTCAAGGGGGTCTTGAGCCAACATCTTAGGACTTGACGTTGTCGGATCTTTTTCGAACCCCAAGGGTTCTTCGTCATAGATGGAGTCTAATCTTTGACTTACCTGCTCACCTTGAACCTGTTCATCAGTCGGTTCTGAGTTGATGTTTGCTCCAGATTCTGCCACTTTAGTTGCTTTGGTAGTGGCTTCGCCAGCCACATTTGTTATTGCAGCTTCAACAGCCGCCTGTCTTTTATTCTCGGCTACATAAGCCGAAAGTCTTTCAAATAAAGAGGGTTCAGACATGGTCAATGTCTGCGTCCCAGCCAGTTGGCCGTATTGGAGAACTTCTTTCGACATTCTCCTGGTCGTCCAGTTCTCCCATAATTTCTCTGTCCTAACGAAATCCATTTGGGAGCAAAGTTAGATAATACAACGCATTCTTGTTTGGTAAGTAGCAATCTCCTACCAGTCCACATGGTCCAATGTTTGCTAGATTTTTGTCAAAGCTGGTTCTGTCTACCGTGTTTACCTCCGACATGTAGTAACCTTGATCCCCTTCGATATTTTCTATAATTCCATCCTCTCTTCATATGGTTAATCTTTGATGCATGGTCGATGGCACTGCCCCACCCCGTGTATCCACTCTCTCCCTAGTAGCAAATTATAATTCGCTTTTGCAGGAATCACCATGAACATAGTTGGTCTTGTCACAGACACAACTGTCAAGTTTACTTGAATTACCCCCAGGGTGTGACCTATTTTCCCTTCATAGTTAGACAACACCATATTGTGAGGTTTAATGTCCATGTCGAACATCCCTATTCTTTTCAACATATAATGAGGCATCAAGTTAACTACAACCCCTCCATCCACCAGTACTTTATTAATACCAATGTCTTCGATCTTGGCCCTTATATACAAAGGTTTCAGATGGTTTCTCATAGCTCCGCTAGGCCTTACGAAGAAGGCATTTTGCTCTTCGACTGCTCCATTATTGAGGACGTAGTAACACACTAGTCTGTGTTTCACCATCTCCTCTTCATCAGCTTCTTCTCAGTCTTCAACTTCAGTTTCCTGATAGTACTCATGGGGGATAACGAATACCATATTGCAATTCATGTTCAGAGACGACACGCCATCAGAGTCGAAATAGCCTGTCAACATATCTTCAGATTTTATGGGATTTTCTTGAGTCACTTCTTTCATTTTCTGTTGTTCCTCAGTGAACAACCTTTGTCCTATCAGCGGTTTGACGGATGTCCATGTTCCAGATACTGCTTTGGTATTTCTTGATTCACCTACTCTTTCTGCTTTGATTCCCTTTCTATTTTCCTTCCTCTCTGGTGTCTACGCCACTGGGATCTTGACATGGGATTTTTTCCTTTGTAATTGTCTAGCCTGTGAGCCTCCCTTTTTGATGCCTGGAATTGCCTTCTATAGGCGAAAGCTGTTCTGCCTCCCTTGTCGAAACTCATCCACTTTGATTTCTCATCATTAACATGCATCCATCAGTCAGTTGGTATCTCAACAGGTAATTTGAACGAGACTCTTCTTGCCTTGGGATATGAGCTATCTGGCCTTTTCGACGTTCCCCTTTTGTCAAACACGTACATCCTTGGGTTTGCTTCCCTTGGCTCCCAGCTACCATGGAAAGGGTTTCGTTCAAACATTTCAGCAATCTCCTTGTCATATACTGCGCCACATCTTGGGCACATCAGGATTTCTGATTCTGCTTTGTAACATCGAATTATGAAAACCAAAAGCGTTTCGCCTGGCCTTGGGTATACTCTTATGAGTTGACTTTCTTAGCGCCAATTTCCTTGGGTGTTGATGTGTTAGACCCTCTCATAATTTTCAGCCACTCTTCGACTCAACATAATGGAGCACCTTGGGCACAGCAACGTCTTGTGGGCATTCCTCTCATGGCATCTCCACAAGTATTTGCGCAGATTCTCATTTGCCTTTGGGTAGCCAAAAATCTTCTCCTTTTGTTCCATCAGTAGGTGTTGTACCCCAAAATTTGCACTCCCATATTCTTCAAAGTTTTGACAAGCATCATCTCAATTTGCTCAAGTCTGCTCAAGGACTACACAGTCAAACCATCCTCCTAAACCAGTCAAAATTAGGGTTTTGGTTCTTGCAAGGAAGTTGAGGTTTTCAAGGGCTCAATCAAGTCATATATTCCTATACACATTGCCAAGCATCCATATGCCAAGTTTCAAGACTCACAGCATCAAGTTGCACAGTCAAAAGCCCTAGTTGCTCCACAACCAACTACAGGGGTAAAATGGTCATTTGGCAGTCAAAAGTCAAAAATTTTGGTCAACGTCTTATTTTTAAGCCACAATCATCATTTGATCAAGTCTTTATCATGATTCCACATGCATGACTCAAAAATCATCAAGATGCAAAAGTTTCCATTTTTTGACAGTTGAAAAGTCAACTGTAACTTGACCAGGGCATAACATTTTCATGGTTCATCAGAAAAATCCCATCCAATGCTCATTTTGAAGGGGATGACATTTCCTACAACTCATCTTCACATTCCAAATCCAAGAAATGCTCTCACAAAAAGTTATCAATTTCTACATTATAGGTCATTTTCAAAAGTCAACAAAAAGGCATTTTAAGTCAAAGACCATAACTTGAGATTGGTAAATCCAAATGACATGGTACCAAAGGTATTGGTTAGAGGACTTCAAGACCTTTCCAAAATGTCCAAGAACATGTTCATATGATCAAAATTGAGCAAGATATGCATTGGAGAAGTTGGGAAATTTTTGTGAAATGGCAAAAGTCAACTATCCCTAAAACCCCAATTTTTGACAAGAGGGCCCACTTTCTTCCACTTGATTCAGTATTGTCATGCCACCCACGTGTCCCATGATCAATTTCAAGACCAAATAATTATTTTTCTATTTTATTTAATTTTTATTGATTTAATTCATTTTAAATCCATAAAAATTCAAATAAAATCTAAAAAATTAATTAAATGGCATCTTTGTGGTTTGAATGACTTTTATGTGTCATATGCTAGCTGCCAAAATCGTGTCAAGCTCATTTATGCATAAAATTCAAAATTTGCTTCAAACTTGGAAAGTCCTTTAATGGTGGTTAAGAAGAATCCCAAACATCAATGCAATGGATCCCAAGCCTAGCTGCTGACCTAATTCCCTTCATACATACATATGCAATCATTCCAAACCTGATTCACGAGCTAGAGACCATTGAAACGGCCAGAGCAAAAGTGCAAAATTTGTCAAAAAGTGAGAGATCAAAAATTGTGTTACATGCCTTTTCAGATCAAAGCAAGCACGTGGCCTTCTTCCTTGCCACCCCCTGAAGCCAAAGGAACCACAAACGCGTCCTAAGATCCACTGAATAGCACTGTAAGTACTCTTGAAGTCACCCCTGAACATGGAATCGTATTTCTCTATTCTTGCATTGTTTCTCAAAAATATTGGTATAATCATACTCCTTGCTTGATTCCTAACGTGACTACATTATTCAATTTCGTTTTTGGGCTTTGTATGATGATACCCGCGTCTAGGGTTTTGTTTGTGTGTTTTTAGGCGTTTTGTTTTCAGGAGAAATCAAGAGAAACCATAAGCATGGATGAATCCAGGAGACTTGGACGAGACCAACCATGGTCTTAGAATGGATTTTTGAGGCTTAGGGATGATTCTAAGCATAGCCTATGAAACTTCCTGCGGATAAAATCCGCATGTAAAAAACCTGCAATTTTTGATGAAGAAGATGACCAGTTGTTGCAGCGTGATTGGCCATTTCAAAAATAAGCGTGTTTTTATTTTTTTTTTAGGGCATCGTTTGATTTACTAATATAATATTTAGTTGTTATTATTATTTCAAATTGAACACATAGCTCAGCTGGCTAAGGCGTACAGGAATCATTCCTTGGGACCTGGGTTCGAACCCCAGGTCCCCCAAATAATTATTTCTCTTTGTCCATCATATGTTCACATGCAGGTTACTAAGCGTGTTCCATCATGCACCTTGTTCATCCAAGCGCCAGGTGGCCTCCAAGGCAAATCCCAATGGCTCATGCTGAAGGACCACAATAGTCCTCAGTCAACGCAGGCATAGTTGATCTCAAAAGTCCAAACGGGCTGGCCAACAAATGGGCCAGAATAGCTTCTTCAAAACCTCCTTTTGGTTCATTCCTTTTTTTCTTCTTATTTTATATTTTTTTATTTTGTTTGTTTATTAATTATTTTTCTAATTATTACTTTTTATCACTAAAATCAACATAATTAATTTTTCATAATAAAAATTCAAAAACTAAAAAATGTGAATATTTTTTTATTTATTAATTTCACTTTAGTTTAATTATTTTGTAAATAAATATGGTTAATTAATTTAGTCTTTTAAAATTAGGTCAACTTTAATTTTTTTTCATAATAAATAAAAACAATTTAGAATTAGGTTTTTGCTAACTTTTAATTTCTATTTATTTTCTCTTTATTTTCATTAAAATCACAAAAATATTTTTTTCTTTAATTAATTAACTAATTAGTAATTAGCCTTAATTTCATTAATTAAATAAAAAAGAACAAATTCAATTCTTTCTCAAAAAAAGGGTCAATACCCTAAGGACGTTCCCGATTAAATTTCTATTCGCGCGTATTTATTTATTTTGATTATATTTATGTAACTGCTTCCGGAAATGTAATAGTTAATTAGGTTTATCTCTTTATTTTACTATTTCTCGCATTCTTATTTTCAAAACGGGTTTTTGTTTTTGGTGATGTATAGACCCGCGCCTTGTAATAGCTAGATTTACCTTTCCGCAATTTATTTTCCGCACTCCTAACTGTTAAAAAAATGCATGAAAGACTTGTATGACAAATAAAATCAATCTGTAGCTCACAAATAACATGCAAAGACAAACATTAACTGAAAAACAACACACATGCACATACCACCCCTAGGGTACGCCTCACTGGTTGCCTCGAACGTGGTCATCAAGTATAGGGTGTCTTAGAGGTCGCCCTTTTGTCTAAGATCCAGTTGCCTCAAAACGGTTGCCTCGGATACAAAGGATCTAAGACATTAGGGTTACTTATAAGGTGTCCTACCATTGCTTCAGTGACCACACTGTCCCGATAATCAAATTGACCCGAACACCTCCAACGACGGTGCTACCTACCTCTCAATGGTGGGATAGTACTATCTAAAGGACTCTTACACAGCCTAATTCCTTCGAGTAGGTAGATTTCTCATAGGTACTTGCTCTCTCAAACAAACAAAAACATCTTTTCACACTGACACTTTCAAAAAGTTTTCAAACAAATCTTTCATACACTCTTGAGGACAGATACAAGAGTTACTTAGAAATTTTTCAAACGAAACTTTTTCAAAACCCACATACAAAGCAAACAATTTTTGAAAACATAGAGTGAGCAAGTACCTAAGAGCCCATGGATAACCATGGATAGAAAGGGTGCTAACACCTTCCCTTTCTATAAATCTACCTCCCGAACCGAGAAACATTCTCAAAGAAGGAATTTTGTTGTGCTTTTGTCCTTTCCATGTTGGAGAACATAAAAGACGGTGGCGACTCTTGCTTACCGCGACATTTCGCGAACCAGCTTAAAAAACAGTCAGTTCTATTTCCACCGATCACAGAACTGGCGACTCTGCTAGGGATCTTGATAAGTGGGGTGTACCTTAGGAATAGTTCATCATCATGTTTTCAATTGCTTGCTTTGATTGCTCTAAAATTATGGGCCTGTCTTGGGAGTTTCATAGATCCTAACCCGGATCTGGGGGATACCTTTTAGAAAGTAGCAATAAGCTATGAGGGAACTGTGCGGGGTATACCGACATGGTTGAAGCAGTTTGCTACGTTGATGTGGCACTTTAGTGAGTACCGGTAACCCTTGAGTTAAGTCAAGGAGAGTACGGGGCCGCCGCGTGGTGTCGTGAAGCATCAACTGACCTTAGGAACCTTACTTGACCATCCTGGCCTCTTTAGGGGTAGTGAGATGACCGACTTTGGTGCAGTCCGAAGTTGGTTGATACTCGATACTACACTCATTGAGGGTTATTTTCTTGGAATATTTTGATTGCCAGTTCAGTGGCTAAATCAAAACAATGAACATAGAAAACAACCCAATGATATTGAGATCCTTAGAACCCGGTTACTTCTGATAGGACAGGTTTTGAGCCCACCAACTTCAGGAGGGTAGTACCCTAAACTTCATGCTGGCCTAAACTCTAAGGGTTGTCTGGTGTGACTTGTGTGCCTTATCATGTTTTCTTTTTGTGAATACTTGTGGTGTGTCCTTATCATAACATCATAGCATCATACAACATCATATGCATTTACTAACCACTTCAAGAGTTCAAATCTTCATCTTTGTTCTTGTTTTGTAGGACATGGAATCTCTCCGTAGAAAGACAATTCAGATCAACCTTGTAAGGGTCCCTCCTCAGCTTAAAGAGCTTACCTCCAGGATTCCCGAGAACTCCTCCTTCAGTGAAAGGCATGGTAGACTCATCAGCTTGGTTAATACCAACATTGAAGAGGATATGGTGAAAGTGTTGTTCCAGTTCTTTGACCCTTTGCACCACTGTTTTACTTTCCCGGATTATCAATTGGTGCCTACTTTGGAAGAGTTTTCTCAGCTTCTAAAGGTTCCTATTCTTAATCAACTACCCTACAACGGTACGGAAAGGGAACCAAAACTTGAAGAGGTTGCTAAAGCATTGTGCCTACAACCATCTGACATCAAGGGGCACTGGGAAACCAGAAGTGGTATCAAAGGATTCTTGGCAAAATTCCTGTTTGAGAAAGCACAAGAATGTTGGAATTCCCTTGACCTACAAGACTTTGAAGAAGTTGTGGCACTCCTTGTCTATGGGTTGGTGTTGTTCCCGAATCCAGATCAGCTCATAGATATCAATGCTGTCAAGATCTTCATGTCCAGGAATCCTATACCTACATTGCTTGGGGACATCCTCCACTCATGTTACACTCGAACCATGAGAAAAAGAGGTGTTCTCATGTGCTGCACTCCTCTCCTGGCAAGGTGGTCTATTTCGCACCTTCCACAATCAGTTTTGAAGAACGAGCGGGGTTTGAGATGGTCACAACGATTAATGACTCTTACAGATGTTGATATACATTGGTGTTCTCGGTCCAGAGAGAATGTCACTATCATTGATCATTGCGGAGAGTTTCCTAATGTTCCTTTACTTGGAATTAGAGGGGGCATTACTTACAACCCATGCCTGGCTTTGAGACAGTTTGGATATGCTCGGAGGGATGGCCCTCATGACATGTTGATTCCTGACATAGTTTTTGACTTCGACAACGATGCACAAGGACTTCGCCAGAGATTTATCAGAGCTTGGAGGATGCCCAACAGGGTAGATAGCAAGACATTGGGGCACAAGAACTCCATCCCCTTGGAGCCTTATCTCAAGTGGGTACGAGCCCGCTCCCAGAAGCTGGTGATGCCATATCCTCATGTTCTCCCCGTGATCAAAGAGCCAATTTTGGAAGGAGAGGTGCCATACACCATTCAACATCCTGACATGCCAACATCCTGGGAAGAAATGCAAAAGAGCTGGATCCAACTCAAGGAAGAACGGAATTCTATTGAAACCAGTCTGCATGCCAGTGAGAAGAAGGTCTTGGAGCTCACCTGTCTACTTCATGAGGAAAAACCTCTCAACACCTACATCGCTCCAAAGAGGATGCGCAGCGTCTTTTGGGATTAATTATTTTGTAATGTTTTGCCCATGAGGCCCTGATGTACTGAACAGATTATTTCTTAATATGACGTGTGTTCCCTTTTTGTCTACAACGAATTTGAACTTTCGAACCCTTGAATGCATTGCATAAATAGCATATCATGCATCATGTGCATAACAGGTACTCTTTTTCTACAGGTTGTTTAATCTTCTTCGCTGTTTATTTCAGCAATCATCATGTCTTCTGAGCCTACTACTGAACAAGCTATCAAGGCCCTCCAGGCCCATAACGCCCAGTTCCAGGAGCTGGTCATGAACTTAGCCCAGGGACAACAGGAGTTGAAGGCTTTACTCCTGAAGAAGAAGAAGAAGAAGAAGAGGAATGTGTTGTTCAACACTGGACGCAGACTCGGGAATACACTGCAGAATGAAGCTGAGCTGACTACTCCATCTGTTGGGGAAGGCAGTCACCAGGAGGGAGGGGTCCCTAGTCCCGTGGTCTCTGACACCGAGACAGATTTCAATGATGAACAGTACCCTCCTGCTGAGGACAGGTACAAACAGCTGGAGGGCCGGTTAAATGCTATGGAGATTCAACGTGTGCCTGGGTTGGATTTTGGAGACTTAGGGTTATCTTCTGGGGTGGTGATCCCATGCAAGTTCAAGGCACCTGCCTTTGTGAAGTACGATGGGGCTTCCTGTCCCAAGCTGCACCTCCGTTCTTACGTAAGGAAGATCCAGCCTTACACTGCAGACAAGAACCTATGGATCCATTTCTTCCAGGAGAGTCTTTCAGGGACTCAACTCGAATGGTTCTATCAGCTGGATGGAACCAATATTCGTAACTGGGAGGACTTGGCTACTGCTTTTTATAAGCAGTATCAGTACAATTCCGACCTTGCTCTCACGCGTACCTAACTCCAGGGTATGTCACTTGGGACGGGTGAAGGTTTTAAGGAGTACGCGCAGAAGTGGAGAGACCTGGCTGGCAGGGTGCAGCCACCGTTGACTGATCGTGAACTCGTAGACATGTTCTTAGGGACCCTGTCTGGTCCATTCTTTAATCACCTGATTGGTAATTCCTCCGCTGGGTTTACATACCTGATCCTGACTGGTGAGAGGATCGAAGCCGGTATCAAATCAGGGAAAATACAGAAAGGTGCCTCCTCGAGTACTGAAAAGAAGCCCTTCAAGAAGGAAGCTAGTGTTGTGTATGGTCCCAGAAGCCAAAACAAACCGGAACGCCGCCAAGCTGTCAACGCGGTGGTAATTTCAAAGCCTGCTGCTGCTCCTCAGCAGTACAACCAGCCAAGGGGTGAGAGACCCAAAAGGCAGTACACTCGGCTCAGCATGACCCTCTCTCAGATATTGCCGCAACTGTTGTCAACCAATCTGGTAACTGTCAAGGAAGCTCCGAAGGTAGTGAACACAACCTCTCCAAAATACAATCCCAACGCCCGCTGCGCTTATCACTCTGACAGCCTGGGGCATAACACAGATGATTGTTGGGCTCTGAGGAATAAGGTTCAAGACCTTATTGATGCTAAAGAGGTTCAGTTCGAGGAGCCCGAGAGGCCTAATGTGGTGACAGCTCTCATGCCCAACCATGGAGTAAATGCTATTGGGGATGATGACGACGTGGAAGAATCTGAATTTGACAGCTGGATCTACCCAACAACCAACGGTGGACCAAGCAACTGGACTGCAAAATACTTTACACCTATTACTTTTGTCACTCAGTAATGAACTCCTTTGTTTTGAATTTGTAACGAACAATAATCACTAAACTTTATGGCCCGGTGTCTTACCCGGGGCACTGTGGTTTCATTTGTGAGGGCTTGTTATTTGTCACTTTCATATATCATGAATAAAAGCATTGGACGTTTTTTACATTTCAAATCTTGCGCTCCCTTTCTTTCTTTATATATTGCAAAACAGCTATATTTACACACACTCACCTATACAGGTTCCAATCCACTCTGGATCTCACTGGTAACGACTCTGCTACTGCCATTTATGACTTCGAAAATCCGATCAACTTAGCCGAAGACGAAGGTGAAGATGATTGCGAAGTGCCTGGTGAGCTTGCAAGACTGTTACTCCAGGAAGAGAGAGCCATTCAGCCACATGAAGAGCCAGTGGAAACGGTAAATCTGGGTACTGAGACAGACAGAAAGGAAGTCAAGATCGGTGCCAATCTAGAGCTCAGTGTGAAACAGCGGTTGATTCAGATGCTGCATGACTATGTGGAAATCTTTGTCTGGTCTTACGAAGACATTCCTGGGTTGGATACCAACATTGTGGTTCATCACCTTCCTACCAAGGAAGAATGCCCTCCGGTTAAACAGAAGGTCCGCCGTATGCGTCCAGAGATGTTCGAGAAAATCAAGGCTAAGGTTATGAAACAATTTGATGTCGGGTTTCTGGCAGTAACTTCTTACCCTCAGTGGGTTGCCAACATGGTTCCAGTACCAAAGAAGGATGGTAAGGTCCGAATGTGTGTTGATTACAGGGATTTGAATAGGGCCAGCCCTAAGGATGACTTCCCTTTGCCTCACATCGACGTTCTAGTTGACAATACTGCTCAGCACAAGGTGTTCTCCTTCATGGACGGTTTCTCCGGATATAACCAAATCAAGATGGCTCCTGAAGATATGGAAAAGACCACTTTTGTTACTCAGTGGGGCACCTTTTGCTACAAGGTCATGCCTTTTGGGTTGAAAAATGCTGGGGCAACCTACCAACGTGCCATGGTTGCTTTGTTTCATGACATGATCCATCATGACATAGCAGTGTATGTCGATGATATGATTGCAAGGTCCCAAACTGAGGAGGAACACCTTGACCATCTACAGAAGCTGTTTGACCGTATGAAGTTGTACAAGCTGAGGTTGAACCCGAATAAGTGTACCTTTGGGGTAAGATCTGGAAAATTGCTAGGCTTCGTCGTAAGTGATAAAGGTATTCAAGTGGACCCTGCCAAGGTGAAAGCCATACAAGAGATGCCAGTTCCCAAAACAGAGAAAGAAGTCAGAGGCTTTCTAGGATGGCTGAATTACATTGCCCGATTCATCTCACATCTAACTGCTACCTGTGAACCAATCTTCAAGCTACTGAAGAAAGATCAAGTAGTACGTTGGAATGATGAATGTCAGGCCGCTTTCGAAAGAATCAAAGAGTATCTCCAAGAACCACCCATTCTTATGCCGCCGGTTGAAGGGAGACCTCTAATCTTATACTTGACAGTACTGGACAACTCAATGGGGTGTGTGCTGGGGCAACATGACGAGTCTGGCCGAAAAGAGCACGCCATTTATTACCTTAGCAAAAAGTTTACCGACTGTGAGACCCGATACTCACTTCTCGAGAAAACTTGCTGCACTTTGGTATGGGTTGCTCGCCGGTTGAGACAGTATATGTTGACTCACACTACTCTGTTGATTTCAAAAATGGATCCAATCAAGTACATATTCGAAAAGTCCTGCCTTGTCCGGAAGAATAGCAAGATGGCAGATGATCTTGACGGAATATGACATCCAGTACACGACTCAGAAAGCAATCAAGGGAAGTGTATTGGCAGACCATTTGGCACACCAGGCAGTGGACGATTACCAGTCGATGAACTTTGAATTTCCAGACGAGGATATCATGGTAGTAACTGATTGTGAAGTACCTGGACCGGATGAAGGACCTGAGGAAGGATCCCGATGGTCTATGCACTTTGACGAAGCCTCAAACGCTTTGGGAAACGGTATTGGCGCTGTGATCATATCCCCTAAAGGCACTCATACTCCACTCACTGCCTGGCTATGTTTCAACTACACCAACAACGTGGCGGAGTATGAAGCGTGCATCATGGGTCTTCAAGCTGCAATTGACTTAAGGATCAAGTTTCTGAGTGTCTTCGGAGATTCCTCTCTCGTGATCAATCAGATCAAAGGCGAGTGGGATACGAAACACCCAAATCTTATTCCTTACAAAGAGTATGTGTTGACGTTGATCCCCTATTTCGAAGAGATAACTTTTGAACACTTCCCAAGAGAGGAGAATCAGTTGGCGGACGCGTTAGCTACGATGTCTTCTATGTTCAAAGTCAAATGGGACAACGAGGCTCCCCGGATCATTATTTAGAAGTTGGATGAACCTGCACATTGCTGTGATCTTGAGGCTGAAGAGGTAACTGAAAAACCTTGGTATCATGAAGTGAAGAGGTACTTGGAAGCTCAAGAATACCCCGAGGGTGCATCTGTTAACGACAAGAAGTTTCTGAGAAGGTTCGCGGCAAAGTTCTTCCTCAGCAACGGCATTTTGTACAAGCAAAACCATGATTCGACCTTACTGCGTTATGTGGATAAGACTGAAGCAGAAAGGATCATGGCAGAGCTACATGAAGGTACCTTCGGAACACATTCTAGTGGACATACCATGGCAAAGAAAATCCTTCGGGCAGGATATTTCTGGTCCACAATGGAAGCCGACTGTTATCAACATTCTCGGACGTGTCACAAATGCCAGATCTATGCAAATAAGGTGCACATTCCTCCAGTACCTCTGAATGTCTTGACAACACCTTGGCCTTTTGCAATGTGGGGCATTGATATGATCGGCGAGATCAGACCTACGGCATCCAACGGGCATCGCTTCATCCTGGTAGCGATTGATTACTTTACAAAGTGGGTTGAAGCAGCTTCCTATGCTACTGTAACCAAGAACGTCGTGGCACGGTTCATTCGGAATAACCTGATCTGTCGATACGGCGTCCCGGAGAGGATCATTACGGACAATGGTACCAATCTCAACAACAAGATGATCACTGAGCTCTGCGAGCAATTCAAGATACAGCACCACAACTCTTCTCCCTACCGGCCGAATATGAATGGGGCTGTAGAAGCGGCAAATAAGAACATCAAGAAGATTGTGCAGAAGATGACAGTGACCTACAAAGATTGACACGAGATGTTACCGTTTGCTCTTCATGGGTACCGTACCTCAGCACGGACGTCAACCGGGGCAACTCCCTTTTCCTTGGTCTATGGCATGGAGGCAGTCTTGCCTATTGAAGTCCAGATACCCTCTCTCTGGATAATGAAGGATGCAGGTTTGAACGAAGATGACTGGATCCAGACTCGGCTTGATCAATTAAACCTGATTGACGAAAAGAGACTCACTGCTATTTGTCATGGTCAGACGTACCAAAAACGGATGATCAAGACATTTAACAAGAAAGTCAGACGACAAGAGTATCAAGTCGGAGACCTGGTAATCAAGCACATCATCCTACCTCAAGGTGATCCCAGGGGAAAATGGACCCCTACGTACGAAGGGCCATTTGTGGTCAAACATATCTTCACAGGAGGAGCTATGATTCTAACCACCATGGATGGTGACGACCTTCCTCACCCCGCCAATGCAGACATAGTAAAAAGATACTACGCATGATAAAAGACCCACTAGGTTGACACACCTAGGCAAAAATAAGGGCTTCCCGGCGAACCAAAAGGGTTCGGGCAAAAATAAGGGATGAAACGAAAAAAATATGTACACCCGGCAAGTCGAAAACCTGAAAAGGCGGATTGGGCAAAAATGGGTATTCCGGTGGACTAAAAACCCGAAAGGGCGGTCCAGGCAAAAGTTAGGGATAAAGCGTAATACTATGTCTCATTGGATCACCTTGCATCCAGAATTCGGCATCAACTATCAGGTTCAGACGGCATCAATCAATCAGCTTCATCTTCAACTGAGCAGCAAAGTGATGAGACGCTTGAAGACATAAAGGCGATAGCAGAGTTGGAACCCAGTGGGATCTTTCCCATAGCTGTTTTGTTTTCCTTTTCAAAATTGTATAAACTCTATGTTGTTCGGCGGTGTTCTCTTACTAGGACGTCATCCTCTTGTACACAAACGCCTATTTACAGGCAAATTCAAAAATCAATACAAATCCACTTTTCCAGACAAATTGCTAACTCATAAATGTTTTCATGCGAAACAAAGGACTAATTACAGGTGATATCAGAAACAGGGGCAATAATGAGTTATCTAAGCGATCTAGTTGCTCCGTCCACCAAGGTACCAGGGTAAGTTCCGCTGAAGAATGTGACCAGGATACCTTCACTCCCCGTAGAGCAGGACAAGATGCAACAATGCTCTCCTCAAGCAGAGTTGGTTTCCCATCAGCCCCGAAAGGCACAGTATCTCCAGCAAGTCAGTGATACTCTTCCCAAGCAGAGTTAGTCTACTGTCAGCCTTAAGGAAGTTGGATATCCCCAGAAGATCTCAATATTCCCCAGTGGAGTATACAGATGTTCCTAAGCAAGCATCCCCGACAGTCTTAATATAAGATTGTTCCCTGACGGAATACAGACACCCTAGTGGAGCCACTCCCCAGTACAGTCCAAGAGTTTCCCCAGGAGAGTTGAATTATCCTCCCCAGTAGATTCTGGAAGCTTATCCCCAGTAGATTCTGGAAGCTTACCCCCAGTAGATTCTGGAAGCTTATCACCCGCAGAGTACGAACGCTCTCCCCAGCTTTATTCAAAGGTTATTCCCCACCAGAGCTTATAACTGGGTTATCCTCTGCTAATTACCACAGAAAGATCGTCCTCGGCGAAGTTCTTCCCATCCCCCAGCGGAGTTCATCAAATTCCTCAACAAAACTTAGCAATGGTATCCCCAGCGGAGTTATCATCAAAACCTCAACGAAGTATCTCTTCCCCGCAGAGTAATCTCTCCAGCAAGTTTATTCCCCAACGGAGTCTTCTTCTCCTACCGGTTTATTCTTACAACCATCATCCCCAGCGGAAACGAAGAACTCTACTCTTCAGACATCAACCCAGGATTCAACAAGCTCCCGGCATTCGTCAAGAATTTATTTTCCTAGACGAAAATACATTCATAAACATCACATTATCATACACCATGACGCATGCATATACGCATCATAAACACACAATCTCATTTATTCTTGAGAACATCATGACATCATGCATTTCATACATCATGACATTGCATACAACTGATGTTTTGCCTTTTCAGGAAAAAAAGGTCAATCCAAAGATGATTACTATCAACTGTCACCAATTCCAGATTCGATTCCTGTATCCAGCCAGGGCATATCTGTAGACGACCAATTCCAGATTCGATTCCTGTATCCAGCCAGGGCATATCTCTGATTATGGATTCGACACCTGTATCTAGCCAGGGCATGTCTGCATGAAGAGTTTAGAGATTCGATTCCTGTATCCAGCCAGGGCATATCTGTAAACGACCAATTCCAGATTCGATTCCTGTATCCAGCCAGGGCATATCTGTGAGTAACTGATTATGGATTTGACACCTGTATCTAGCTAGGGCATGTCTGCATGAAGAGTTTAGAGATTCAATTCCTGTATCCAGCCAGGGCATATCTGTAGACGATCAATTCCAGATTCGATTCCTGTATCTAGCCAGGGCATATCTGTGAGTAACTGATTATAGATTCGATTCCTATATCCAGCTAGGGCACGTCTGCATGAAGAGTTTAGAGATCCGATTCCTGTATCCAGCCAGGGTATATCTGTAGACGACTAATTCCGGATTTGATTCCTGTATCTAGCCAGGGCATATCTGTGAGTAACCTATTGTAGATTCGATACCTGTATCCAGCCAGGGCACGTCTGCATGAAGAGTTTAGAGATTTGATTCCTGTATCTAGCCAGGGCACGTCTGTAAGCAACCTTTTGAAGTTCAAGATTCGATACTTGTATCTAGCCAGGGCATATCTGTGAGCAATTGATTGTAGATTCGATACCTGTATCTAGCCAGGGCATATCTGCATGAAGAGATTTAAGATCAACACCTGTAACAGGCCAGGAAACCATCTTCCTTTCTCAAAGGACGCAAGTTCTCGCTAAGGAATCTCTTACGCGATCGACACCCCCGATGGCATCTATAAGCCCATCTCCACAACTATCCATTACCTTTCCAAATGGCATCTATAAGCTCATTCCCGACAAGGTTCTGTCACATCTCCAGATGGCATCTATAAGCCCATCCACCTACCAACAGTCTCCAAATGGCATCTATAAGCCCATTCCCGACAAGGTCCTGTCACATCTCCAGATGGCATCTATAAGCCCATCCTCCTATCCACCATCTCTCCAAATGGCATCTGTAAGCCCATTCCCGACATCACATTGCTGATACTCCACTATGTGAGTGCAAATTTCTGGGCACTCTAGTGTTCAATCATCTTCCACCTTCGGATCACGAAAGGCACGCGAGCCAATCTACATCCTCAGGTCTAAGAAGATTGAACAGGGGCAACTGTTGTACCCCAAAATTTGCACTCCCATATTCTTCAAAGTTTTGACAAGCATCATCTCAATTTGCTCAAGTCTGCTCAAGGACTACACAGTCAAACCATCCTCCTAAGCCAGTCAAAATTAGGGTTTTGGTTCTTGCAAGGAAGTTGAGGTTTTCAAGGGCTCAATCAAGTCACATATTCCTATACACATTTCCAAGCATCCATATGCCAAGTTTCAAGACTCACAGCATCAAGTTGCACAGTCAAAAGCCCTAGTTTCTCCACAACCAACTGCAGGGGTAAAATGGTCATTTGGCAGTCAAAAGTCAAAAATTTTGGTCAACATATTATTTTAAAGCCACAATCATCATTTGATCAAGTCTTGATCATGATTCCACAAGCATGACTCAAAAATCATCAAGATGCAAAAGTTTCCATTTTTGGACAGTTGAAAAGTCAATTGTAACTTGACCAGGGCATAACCTTTTCATGGTTCATCAGAAAAATCCCATACAATGCTCATTTTGAAGGGGATGACATTTCCTACAACTCATCTTCACATTCCAAATCCAAGAAATGCTCTCACAAAAAGTTATCAATTTCTACATTATAGGTCATTTTCAAAAGTCAACAAAAAGGCATTTTAAGTCAAAGACCATAACTTGATATTGGTAAATCCAAATGACATGAGACCAAAGGTATTGGTTAGAGGACTTCAAGACCTTTCCAAAATGTCCAAGAACATGTTCATATGATCAAAATTGAGCAAGATATGCATTGGAGAAGTTGAGAAATTTTTGTGAAATGGCAAAAGTCAACTATCCCTAAAACCCCAATTTTTGACAAGAGGGCCCACTTTCTTCCACTTGATTCAGTCTTGTCATGCCACCCACGTGTCCCATGATCAATTTCAAGACCAAATAATTAGTTTTCTATTTTATTTAATTTTTATTGATTTAATTCATTTTAAATCCATAAAAATTCAAATAAAATCTAAAAAATTAATTAAATGGCATCTTTGTGGTTTGAATGACTTTTATGTGTCATATGCTAGCTGCCAAAATCGTGCCAAGCTCATTTATGCATAAAATTCAAAATTTGCTTCAAACTTGGAAAGTCCTTTAATGGTGGTTAAGAAGAATCCCAAACATCAATGCAATGGATCCCAAGCCTAGCTGCTGACCTAATTCCCTTCATACATACATATGCAAGCATTCCAAACCTGATTCACGAGATAGAGACCATTGAAACGGCCAGAGCAAAAGTGAAAAATTTGTCAAAAAGTGAGAGATCAAAAATTGTGTTACATGCCTTTTCAGATCAAAGCAAGCACGTGGCCTTCTTCCTTGCCACCCCCTGAAGCCAAAGCAACCACAAACGCGTCCTAAGATCCACTGAATAGCACTGTAAGTACTCTTGAAGTCACCCCTGAACATGGAATCGTATTTCTCTATTCTTGCATTGTTTCTCAAAAATATTGGCATAATCATACTCCTTTCTTGATTCCTAACGTGACTACATTATTCAATTTCGTTTTTGGGCTTTGTATGATGATACCCGCGTCTAGGGTTTTGTTTGTGTGTTTTTAGGCGTTTCGTTTCCAGGAGAAATCAAGAGAAACCATAAGCATGGATGAATCCAGGAGACTTGGACGAGACCAACCATGGTCTTAGAATAGATTTTTGAGGCTTAGGGATGATTCTAAGCATAGCCTATGAAACTACCTGCGGATAAAATCCGCAGGTAAAAAACCTGCAATTTTTTATGAAGAAGATGACCAGTTGTTGCAGCGTGATTGGCCATTTCAAAAATAAGCGTGTTTTTATTTATTTTTCCAGGGCATCGTTTGATTTACTAATATAATATTTAGTTGTTATTATTATTTCAAATTGAACACATAGCTCAGCTGGCTAAGGCGTACATGAATCATTCCTTGGGACCTGGATTTGAACCCCAGGTCCCCCAAATAATTATTTCTCTTTTTCCATCATATGTTCACATGCAGGTTACTAAGCGTGTTCCATCATGCACCTTGTTCATCCAAGCGCCAGGTGGCCTCCAAGGCAAATCCCATGGCTCATGCTGAAGGACCACAATAGTCCTCAGTCAACGCAGGCATAGCTGATCTCAAAAGTCCAAACGAGCTGGCCAACAAATGGGCCAGAATAGCTTCTTCAAAACCTCCTTTGGGTCCAATACCCCCCCCTTTTGGTTCATTCCTTTTTTTCTTCTTTTTTTTTTTATTTTTTTATTTTGTTTGTTTATTAATTATTTTTCTAATTATTACTTTTTATCACTAAAATCAACATAATTAATTTTTCATAATAAAAATTCAAAAACTAAAAAATGTGAATATTTTTTTATTTATTAATTTCACTTTAGTTTAATTATTTTGTAAATAAATATGGTTAATTAATTTAGTCTTTTAAAATTAGGTCAACTTTAATTTTTTTTCATAATAAATAAAAACAATTTAGAATTAGGTTTTTGCTAACTTTTAATTTCTATTTATTTTCTCTTTATTTACATTAAAATCACAAAACCACAAAAATATTTTTTTCTTTAATTAATTAATTAATTAGTAATTAGCCTTAATTTCATTAATTAAATAAAAAAGAACAAATTCAATTCTTTCTCAAAAAAAGGGTCAATACCCTAAGGACGTTCCCGATTAAATTTCTATTCGCGCGTATTTATTTATTTTGATTATATTTATGTAACTGCTTCCGGAAATGTAATAGTTAATTAGGTTTATCTCTTTATTTTACTATTTCTCGCATTCTTATTTTCAAAACGGG
The DNA here is from genome assembly GCA_948472305.1 of Vicia faba. Classification (NCBI taxonomy): domain Eukaryota; kingdom Viridiplantae; phylum Streptophyta; class Magnoliopsida; order Fabales; family Fabaceae; genus Vicia; species Vicia faba. The sequence goes on from OX451736.1 coordinate 1,449,698,002, forward strand.
TTTTTGTTTTTGGCGATGTATAGACCCGCGCCTTGTAATAGCTAGATTTACCTTTCCGCAATTTATTTTCCGCACTCCTAACTGTTAAAAAAATGCATGAAAGACTTGTATGACAAAAATAATCAATCCGTAGCTCACAAATAACATGCAAAGACAAACATTAACTGAAAAACAACACACATGCACATACCACCCCTAGGGTACGCCTCACTGGTTGCCTCGAACGTGGTCATCAAGTATAGGGTGTCTTAGAGGTCGCCCTTTTGTCTAAGATCCAGTTGCCTCAAAACGGTTGCCTCGGATACAAAGGATCTAAGACATTAGGGTTACTTCTAAGGTGTCCTACCATTGCTTCGGTGACCACACTGTCCCGATAATCGAATTGACCCGAACACCTCCAACGACGGTGCTACCTACCTCTCAATGGTGGGATAGCACTATCTAAAGGACTCTTACACAGCCTAATTCCTTAGAGTAGGTAGATTTCTCATAGGTACTTGCTCTCTCAAACAAACAAAAACATATTTTCACACTGACACTTTCAAAAAGTTTTCAAACAAATCTTTCATACACTCTTGAGGACAGATACAAGAGTTACTTAGAAATTTTTCAAACGAAACTTTTTCAAAACCCACATACAAAGCAAACAATTTTTGAAAACATAGAGTGAGCAAGTACCTAAGAGCCCATGGATAACCATGGAGAGAAAGGGTGCTAACACCTTCCCTTTCTATAAATCTACCTCCCGAACCGAGAAACATTCTCAAAGAAGGAATTTTGCTGTGCTTTTGTCCTTTCCATGTTGGAGAACATAAAAGACGGTGGTGACTCTTGCTTACCGCGACATTTCGCGAACCAGCTTAAAAAACAATCAGTTCTATTTCCACCGATGACAGCAGGCAGTTTTCCAATTCTTCCATCTCTAAAGCGGGTTGGTCCAGATTGACCATGTTGACTCCCATGGGTATTTTAGAGATTTCCATTTCTTTGAACCTAACTCTGAGACCTTCAGTAGTCTCATTAGTAATTTTCAAAGAACCCTCAGTAGTCCTAAATTTGATTTGTCCAGCCTGGGGGTCTTCAACGTCAGTGTCGAAGGATCCTCTGGTGTTTAGGCTATCAGTAGCCTGCTTTCCATTTTCCATGATCTTTGCTTGGTCAGTGTTGACTATGTCCACCATATTGATATCCAAAGGTTCAGCATAGTTGGTGGCAGCCACATTCAAAGGATCAGCATCCACCTTCATAGGACCTTTTTCCTTTATCAGCGAATTTCAGACGTCCATCCTTGATAGCATTCTGAGTTAAATCCCTGAAAAGAAAACAAGCTGATGTTTTATGGCCAAGAAAACCGTGGTATTTGCAATAACCTCTTTTCTTCCGTTTTTCTAATAGGGGAACTTTAGTGTTAGGAGGCACTATCATTTGGCCATCCTTTACCAGTAAATCAAATATTTCATCACATTTAGTGACATCAAAAGTGTAAGTTCTTTTAGGATCTTTATCACTCTTTTCCTCTTCGACGGGGTTCTTCCCATTCGAAGGTGTTAACATTTTACAAGAGCAAGGGGGTGCCTCTTTTAATTCATCCAAATCTATTTCTACTTCTTCAACACCATAAGGGTTGTTATGCGGCTCATATTGTTCATTTACGGCTTCGACATAGGCTACCCTTTCTTTTTTATGATTTTTACTTGCCCTGGCCTTTTCAGCTTTCAGTCGTTCGACCTGTCGAACTCTATCTGCCAACTGGGCCATATCTCTCAAGTTTTGAGTATCTAACTTCTTTCTAATGGAATAATCTAATCCACTTGCAGCCATTTCGACTAACTCATGCTCGGGCACCACATTAAAGCATCTAGATTTCAGAAGACGGAACCTATTCAGGTAGTCATCTATGGGTTCTGTGAATTTCCTCTTTACGCTTGCCAATTCCTTTAAATTTATCTTCGTTTGTCCCACGTAAAACTGTTCATGGAATAGTTTCTCTAAGTAAGACCACATATCTATGGAACTAGGAGGTAATGTGGTGAACCATGTAAAAACATTTTTGGTTAGTGAACTAGGGAAATATTTTATTCTTAGGTCTTCATTGTTTACCAAGTTTCCTAACTCTGTCAAATATCTGGCTATGTGCTCAATAGTGGATTCATTTGTATCCCCTGAAAAATTGGTGAATTTCAGGATCTTATGACCCCTTGGGATTTCTGTTTGTAGTATAAATTCCGCTATAGGGGAAGTGTAGTTGGGGCGTCGAAACCCTGTGTTTAAGCCATTATTAGCCATGATTCTTTCGACTATATTTGTTATATTATTTTCGACCAACAGGTTGTCTTGTCTCATTCTATAAACAACTTCGTCTTGGCCTCTATTGACCATGGCTATTCTCCTGGGTGGTTCCTCAGGATTTGGTTGTCGAATACCTACTGGTTCAACTCTTGGTTCTTCGACAATATTTTGTCTAGGTTATTGAACCTGGTTTATGGTTGATTCTTCTTGAACTCCTATGATATTCTGCCTGCGTCGAACAGGTGGTTGGGGGTTCCCAAAGAAATTCTCTATTTGCGCCATATGCGCTGACAACTGTTGGTATGATTGGGTGTTTTATTGATTGGTTCTGTTTATATTCTGGATTAGGGGAGAAAAAATAGTATTCATTTCCCTCGCCAATATTCCAACCATATCATGGTTACTAGCGTCCATCTATTATCTAAGTGCTTCCTGGGTATTTGTTGTTAAAGCAGGCATCTGGGCTGACAGTCATTGGTTTTGGGCGCTTCGACCAATTGAACCAACATTTTGAATCAGCGAAAAAGTACTTACGTTAGGTTGCGTATATGCGGAAGTGCCATTGTATAAATCACACATGAATGATGATGAGGGCCCTCCATATGATTGTTCTGTCCAAGGCCTAAAATTTTCGAATCCTGGTGGCCTGGGGGGTGTCGAAGGTGGTACTTGGCCTCCTACATATGTCAAAATAGGGCCATTTTGAGTATTCGAAAGAGACTCTAATGTACCCCTAAAGGGGGGGAACATTGGTCAAACTAGCCATAGAAGCAGTTTCTGTGTAAGGTGGATTCGAATTAGTTGCGGCCATTGATCCTATTGATGTTGGAATGGCCTGGGAACTATTTGTCGAATTTGTACCGACCGTTCCTGATCCTTGTGGAGGATTTTGTCCTCCTTGATCATTAGTTGTGTTAACCATTCTTCTGGTATGTTTTTTCTTAAGTATTGGTTGAGATTCACTAATAATTCTACCACTCTTAAGGTACATACAACGCTTTTGCGTATTTTACCAGAAAATAGTCTTTTAAACCGTTTGTTATGATTACAACTGGTTTTTTCTTAAAACGTTATGACCCAGTCCCACTGGGCGTGCCAATTTGTTCGCAGTGATTTCTGGCGAAACAATCGCTAGTCTTCCAAACAAATTTGATATGTATGGTTACTCGCAAGATCGACTAGATTGATCCTAGGACATGTGTCTTAACATTAATTGTAACACTTACTTGACGGTTTATGTTAAACACGACGTAGTGCTTGTGCATGTGTTTGTGTAAAGGCTTAAAATACAAAGACTTCTGGAATTAAATTCAAATGTAAAGGTTTGGATGAAACGTCTTAATCAAAAAAGGTTTGAATGTAAATACTTGACAATGAAAAGACTTAAAACTGGAATTAAAGGACTTGATTGTAAAGGAAAGATCCTTTTAAAAGAAACTTGATACATAAAGTTTTACAGGAAAATGAAGCAATTCGACAGAACATAAAGAAATTAAGAACAATTGTAGGAGTACGTAAAATAATGGTTCAAAAGAAATTATATTGATAAATGCATTTAAAAGATAAAATGTGTGATGTCATACGTACATTCTCAATGAACTCTTTCTCTGTAACTTGGTACTTGAGTATTTTATGAGTAATTTTGTACGAATTATGATCCCCTCTTTCTCCCTAACACTAAGGAACTATTTATAATGTTCTAACCATAACAGTATTATTCTAATGAAAATCCACGTCGCTTCTTGCATGTCTTTCGACACTCTAAGGCTTCCACGCGTCTTTCTTATCCAAAGAAACTATTCCGAATTTCAAACATTCCCGCTCAAGCCTTCAGCAACAACTTTCTCACGTGGCCGTCGAAACGCGCGTTTTTGACAAAACAAAAACACTTGTCCTTTCAAACTGTCTTCTTCGACTCAGATCCAGTAACAACATACTTCGTCTATAGATTTTTCAAGCCATCTTGTGGAAATTTAAATGAATGATTCCTTTATTATCCTGGTCGAAATTCTCAGCAAACAATTTGCCAACAGAGATCCCTCGCCATGACCTCTCATTTCCCAGCCGGTCTGTTGATTAGGACATCCTTATTTTAAGATCTTTCCTTATCCCCAGTTAGGTCGATACTGTGTGACTATCTGCACGATCCATCCAATGGTTCCATCTCAGAAAAAAAATCTCTCCAACAAAAATCTTCAACAGAGTTCTGTCTCCCCGATGAAGTCCTGTTTCCTCAGCAGAGCTTTGTTCTCCCAGCAAAGGTTTTCACCCCTCATGCCGGGTTTGTTGTCTTGGTGTCATCCTCAACACGACCGTGCGCTGTCTTTTCCAGAGATTATAGTCTTGCCCTGATCTTCTCCCTCAATGTCTAATCTTCAGATGGCATCCCTCTCCAGAAGCTACAGTGTTGATCTGATCTTCCCTAGGAGTTTGCAATTTATTTTTGCAACTCCTCTCAATGTTTATGGACCGTTTCTACTGGTTTCTCGGTTGTTATTCCCCGTGAAGCTTCATCTCTTCGAGGTTCCCTTTCTAGCGGTTCCCCATATTTTCTTCTCTCCTTTGGATTTTTCAATTTATTTTTGCAAGTCATGTCAGATTTTGACTTCTTGATTATTGGCTTCTCAATTGGCCATTCCCCAGTGAAACTTTTAAACATGCATCATTACATTACATCTACCAAGACGCATAGCATTTCCATTATATAGAGCATTGCGCTATATAGAAAGAATTCAAACATGCATCGGAACCTAAGCCATTATTGTTTCTGTTGTCCCCAGTGAATTTGCTAATACTTCGGATTAAATCCCCAGCGAGGTCTTCGTCCTCATTGTCTCAGTTCCCCCTCCCCCCACACCAATATCATTTTGGCGTCAATCATTTGTTTGTTTGAGTGTTTACTCTTGACTGTAGTTCAGTTTCACCCTGGCGCGGTCTTATCGGGTTTAGTCTTCACTACCCTCTCTGGTTCATTCCAATGTCTATTGATGCACCTTTCGAATACCAGTTTTGTCCTGATATTCCCTTTCAGCAGGTTTTTAGGTGTACGCCCTAATCTTCTTGCTTTGGGTTAAGCTCAGAGTTTCGTCTCCTCACCTTGTGCATGAAATCCAGTTTCGCCCTGGTACTAATCTAGTTAGTTTCGCCTAACTAGTTATTGAGTTTCGTTTCGTCTCGTTTTTGCTTTCATACCTTGGACCCTTTGACAGTGTTCTTTTACCGAGTGCAGTGTTCGTACTGCGTCCCTGGATTTAAATCTGTCACTTTTGTTCCTTGGACTCTTTCTCAGTTTTCATCACTATTTATCTATTGATCTGAGACCAGCAGGTGCTCTGAGAAACATGCGCTCTCATCACTCTCACTTTGGGTCGAGTTTCGCCTCGTTACCCATGCGTGAAATCCAGTTTCACCCTGGTACTCATCTAGTTTAGTTTCGTCTAACTGGTTATTGAGTCGAGTTTTGTCTCGCTTTTTTTCCTCTTTTCTAGGATTCTTTCAGTTCCTTCATACTGTCTATCTTAGTTGAGATTAGCAAGTGCTCCTAGAATCACGCACTCTAGCCGCTTTGCTTTGGGTCGAGCTCAGAGTTTTGTCTCCTCACCCGCGTACGTTTTCTTTTCCAGAGCTTAGTTTCGCCTATACTCTGTGGTTTGAGTTTTATCTCACCTTTTTTGAAGCCCAGTTTTGCCCTGGCACATTTGTCCGGAAGTTTAGTTGAGTCTACTCTTCTTTGTTTTTGTTCTGTTTCAACCTGCGTTACAGCTTCATTCTGACACATGTCTTGGGGGTTTTCTACTTCTTTTTCTTTCTTCTTCAAGAGTGTAAATTTTTGGGTTCTTTTGTATTCAATCATCTTCAACTCTGAACGCTCGAAAGTTGTCACTTTTCTCACTTATCATGTTGAAGATATTTGAATAGGGGCAGCTGTTGCACCCTAAAATTTACCCTCTTGATTTAGGCTTATGTTTCATCATGAATATCATATTGCATTGCATTCATACATTGTGATGGGATCAAAGTACTTTGGTTATCAAGTATTCCTCAAGCTTTGAAGGTTGATTGCATTTACAAGTTGCTCAAGTAGAACCTTATTATCTAAACCTTTGGATCTTTCAAGCTCAAAAGTTATTGCATATCTCAAGATATTTTATCCATCTCTTTGAATCATCAGAGGATTGAAGTTTGAAATTGATTATAAGAAGAATCACTCTTTTGATTCACCAGTCAAAATTAGGGTTTTGTTTGATCAAGGTTATTGATCAATGTACAAATCTTGATCTGGAAGCTACAACATCTCATTGGTATTTGAAAAGTCTTTGTACAAGAAATTGGCCAAGATATCCAGAGGATTTAAAGTTTTGAAGATGATTCATCAGTCTCCTAAGGTGTTAACCAAAACTAGGGTTTGAGATTTTATCAAGATTTATTGAGAATTTTGAAGTGAAACTTTGTACATTGCCTCTATATATTTTTAAGATCATATGTTTGAAGTCTTGATCATCAATTTTGAAGGGAAGTGGATCAACTGATTCAAAGGGGCAAAATGGTCATTTTAGTCAAAATCAGTCAAAGTCAAGGTTGACCAAGTGAACTTTTGGTCAACCATCAATTCAAGGGTTTACTTTTCATATTTCAAGTCCATTTTGATCATTGGATCAAAAAGATTGAGGTTTGGGTTGAAACTTGTTCATGAAGAAACCCTAAAAGTTTCTAATTTTGGAAAATGAGGACTTAACTTCAAAAATTCATATTTTATTCACCTTTGATCAAAAAAATGAAAATGAAATATGCTTGGAAATATAAGAGGGTGATATTTCATCTCCTTTTAGTCTCATGTCCAAATTGGCAAAGAGTTAAGAGTTATGGTCTTTGGAAGTTCATGCCTCAAGTTAAAATTATAGGTCATTTTCCAAAATTAGTGAATTTCATGTCCAATTTTGAGGGCCTTAATTGATTCAATTGAAAAACTCAAAACCAATAGATTGTATATCTTTTCAATACCTTTCCAAATTGTACTCATTTGTGTCAAAATTCAAAAATATGAGCAAGTTATGAGCTTTGGAATTTTGAGGCATTTTATTGAATTTTGACCAAGCAAGCAAAATGCAATTTCTTGAGAACTCGAGTTTCAGCCATTCCTTTTGTTTCTAATCAAGCCCATAACCAATATGTAACATGCTGATGCCCATTACACTCACCATTTCGTGTCTCATATGGTATTGTACTTGTTTGATTGAAAAAATCACAAACTTGCCCGATTTTGCAAATTCATCAACAGTCTCTCATTTCAATTAGTCATGACCTGGAACTTTGAGCATTTGTTTCTGACCTCATTTGGCTCATAAAACGCAAAGAAAATGAGAGCTTGCATGAGTGAAACACAGGCTCTATGTGCAATCTCACTTTTTGCATAAACTACCAAACTTGCCCTCCAACAGCTTTGAGGACCAAATTCCACTTCTATCCTCTTCCTCTCGTGCTATATAACAAGAATCAAGGCTCGGTTGTGAAGGAGGAGGCTCATAATCACTACATTCCAAATCTGAAAATTTTCAAGTATCTCTGCAAATTGCTTCGAATCTCTCTTCTCCTTGGATCATTCTTCAAAATTCTTGGTGGTTCAACTTCAGTGAAGTAAGGAGATCAAGCTTGCACCATTGGATTGCTTCTGGAGTGAAGGAATCGATTTTCCAGTTTTCACATCCATGTGAGTTTTCTTGAAGTTTGATTTATGTGTTTCAGTTTGAATTGATGATGTAGATCATGTCCATTGAGTTGCTAGCTGGCCAATCACTAGGATTGATGTATATTTGAGTTTTGATTCAAGAAGAATGGATGAAATCGTGTTCCTGGTTTTGATGTTTGTAGTGAGTTTTTTCAGTTTTGTAGACTTGATTTCTTGATCCATGTTTGATCTCTGAGATTGATTCAAATTGCATAGTGTAGTATGATATGTTAGCTTTGATTTGTGCTTAATTTGATGAATTTTGGTTGAGAGTTGAGATAGAACGAAGGATCAAAACATGAGGTGTTGAATTTATTTCTGCACACGTTTTGCCCTATGAAGGAGGTTAAAGACGAAGTGAGGTGGCGCGCTCTGATTGGTTTATTTGATGTTTTAATGCATTTCATATTATTTGATTTTAATTGATTTTCTTCTGATTTTATTTTGTGATCAAAATATCTTCAAAAATCATAAAAAAATTACCATAGGCCAAAAATAATTTCTAGTATTTGTCATATTTTTTTTGGAATTTTTTAAGAATGTTTTGATTGGTTCAAAATTTAATAAGTTTAATTAATTGTTTGTTCAATGATTATTTTTATTTTAATAGCTCTTTTGGTCTAAAATTCCACAAAAATTATCTTTGACTCATAAAATAATTTAGAAATTGATTCTGATTTTCGTTTAGCATTTTTTCTTTTTTTGATTAGAAATTTAATTTGAGAAGTTTATTTGAAATGTTTGCTTCATAATTTTTGTTTTAATATTTCCTTTAATTCAAAAATCCTCAAAAAAATCATATAAGTTTGTTTTTAATCATAGTGTCTGAATATAATTTTGTTTTGACATTTTTGTGACTTTTGGCTAGGGTTTGCATTTTTCCATTAAATAATAGTCTAAATTGTTTAATTGTTTGCTTGATTTTATTTTAATATTTCCTTTAATTCAAAAATTCCACAAAAAATCATGAATGCTGGTTTTTAATTCTAATATTTGAATATAATTTTGGTTGGATATTTTTATGACTTTTGATTGGAATTTTATTTTTGAGATGTGAATTTTTGTTTAATTGTTTAAAGGTTTGAATTTTGATTTTATTTTTTGACTTTTCTTTAATTCTAAAAATTTAAAAAAAAAAATAAGTTCTATGATCTTTATAGTTTTCTTTATTTTTGTATGTTTTTAGTTTGATTTGTTTAGAATTGGAATTTGATTAATCAATAATTGAGTTCATTTTCTAAATAATTAGGGTTTTGCTAATTCCCTTGATTGTTTTGATTCCAAAAAGCAACTAGCCTTGAGTTTCAATTGAATTTGGTTCTTGTTTAAGGTTCATAGATGGATTTAGGTCCTTAAAAAGATTTTTCTTGAATTAATTGATAAGGTTTGGTATTTTCCATAAAATATTTAGAAAACTTGTCTAGTTTGGTGGTTTTTGCCAACTAGTCTTTGATGTTTGAAGTTTGATTGATCCTTTCCTCATCCATCCATGAACTTAAAACATGTTTGTTGACTCTTATACATCTCAAGGATGCTAATAAAATTTTTGTTTGAATTATGGAAGCCCTTTTCTTTTTTTGATGTATTTTTGAAGTGAAGGTACCCAATTAATGTTGCATATCTTGTTGCAATTTGCTTGATGGCCAATGAACTTGAGTGAGGCCTATAATTGGGCACCTAATGATCATCTTGGTTCTGTTTATCCACAGAAACTCAAGTCATTTCACTTAATGCCCCATGTTTGAATGATTGAGCCTTTTGATGCATGTTTTATGACTTTTTGCTTTCTTGTTGATCTTCACTTTGAAACTTGAGTTTTCAATTTGAGTTTGAGGTCATTAGATGGCCAATTATAACATGAAGGGAAAGGATACTTCAATTATAGTCTCATGAGTACTTGAGAGTAATTGATCCCTATTACTTAAATTAGTTCTAATCATGAATAGAGTTTGGTTTCTTTCTTTTATCCTTGTTGAATTTTTTAGGCATTTTGAATGCACTTGTGTAGCATGTTATAAAATCAAAACTTTAACCTTTTGGTCATGTCCTAGTCATGTTTTGGAAGCTTTACTTCAAATATTTTATTGTTACAAACTCTCTAATTTTGTCCTTGTTTGACTTTCTTCCATGGTTAGCTTGAAATCTAAGTCTTTGATGCATTGTGTGGGATTCCTCTCCTATTATGCTTGTGAGCTGTGATGAAGTACTTGAGTATGATCGAATTGTGGTTGCTACTGACCTTCATGGTCTTTGATTATATTCTTCTCAAGCTCCCATGATCCTTGATTGATATTCAATTGTCAATTCAATATGGTGATAGAAAGGAGCAACATTCCTCTAACTTTTACCCAAATTATGCATATGCTTATTTCTTTTTGTTTATCATATCTAATGTTTTGATAGTTTCTATCATGTTTTCTCACTTCATTATGGTGCCATCATCCATCCATTATGTGAATCATCATTCTATTTATGGGAATACTAACTTGGCTGTTGAATGTGTGAGGTACTCTGAGAAAAGTTTTCCATTTTTGACTTGAGGCTACTGTGTTTCACTTTATTTGTGGAACACAACTTATTATATTGGTACTACTCTTGTGTTGGGCATACTTGATAGTATATGCAGGATATATGTATGTGATTATGAATGATATACATTGCCCATGGGATCTGTTCATATCTGAAAATCTTGATACTTACATCCTGATGGCGTAATTTCTGACTTGATTTGTCTGCTGATGCCAGCTTGCTTGAAGTTCTCTGGGTTTCTTTTATTCTTGTTCAGTTGCTACGGATAGTTATCCGTTTGGTATTGCATTATTTCCTTTCTTCTATTTTCATTTTTCATAGTTCTATGCTGCATGATGGGACCTCTGTTGCTGATATATGTCAGGAGGCCCTCTGTTTTGTTTAATACATGTGTTGTGTTTGTGTTTGTTTCTTTAACTATTGATTGATGAGTCACTCAATTTAGAAATTGAGATCACGACTTCGCTCTCAGTGCATGTTCCCCATAGGATATTTTTCTTTAATTTTTGATCGATGAGTCACTCAATTTAGAAATTGAGATCACGACTTCGCTCTTAGTGCATGTTCCCCATAGGATATGTTTTTTTTTAATTGTTGATCGATGAGTCACTCAATTTAGAAATTGAGATCACGACTTTGCTCTCATTTCCTGTTCCCTATAGGATAGTTTTGTTAAGCTTCCTTTGACATGTTGATTAAGGTAGGAATCCATGTATGCTAGCATAGGGTAGGAATTTCCTTTATCCTCAACCTTAGGGTCAATCATTGTATGATAACACTAGGGATAGTGCTAGGCTAGTTTCCCTTAGTTGTTTTTCCTTTCTTTGCATTTTGCATCTTAAAACAAATATTATTTCCTTGGCAAATCCTAAAACACCTCTAATAAACTCAAACCCTTCTTCAAGGTAAAAGATATAAATCAATCTTATTTTTTTGTGCGCCTCTTGGCTTTGTTTTTAAACCTGGTTTATTGATGTTTCTCCATCTTTGCCATGATACCTTGTTATCTTTTAGCCGATGTTTCGCCATTGCACATTTGTCTGAGGCCGATGTTTCGCCATCGCACTTGTTTGTTATCCTACTTTGATCCTCAGTATCATTGTTAGGTGTGATGTTTTGTCATTGGTTTATTGATGTTTCGCCATCTTTGCCATGATATCTTTTTATCTTTTAGCCGATGTTTCGCTATCGCACATTTGTCTGAGGTCGATGTTTCGCCATCGCACATGTTTGTTATCCTACTTTGATCCTCAATATCATTGTTAGGTGTGAAGTTTTGTCATCCGGTTTATTGATGTTTCGCCATCTTTGCCATGATATCTTGTTATCTTATAGCCTATGTTTCGCCATCGCACATTTGTTTGAAGCCGATGTTTCGTCATCGCACATGTTTTTTATCCTACTTTGATTTTCAATATCATTGTTAGGTGTGATGTTTTGTCATCCGTTTTATTGATGTTTCGCCATCTTTGCCATGATACCTTGTGATCTTTCAGCCGATGTTTCGCCATCGCACATTTGTTTGAAGCCGATGTTTCGCCATCGCACACGTTTGTTATCCTACTTTGATTCTCAATATCATTGTTAGGTGTGATGTTTTGTCATCCGTTTTATTGATGTTTCGCCATCTTTTCCATGATACCTTGTGATATTTTAGCCGATGTTTTGCCATCGCATACTTAACTGAAGCCGATGTTTCACCATCGCACATGTTGGTTATCCCACTTTGACTCTCAATGTCATTGTTAGGTGTGATGTTTTATCATTTGGTGTTTCGTCATCTTTGACATGTTCCTTTGTTATTATTTAGCTGATGTTTTACCATCTCATTTATTTATTGTTTTATTTGATGTTTTGCCATCTTGACTGTTTTTGTTGTCTTAACTAAAAAACACAAACCAACCGGAATATATGAACCAAACTACGGTTGCTCTGATTCTTTAAAAGGGATACGTAGGCATTGGGGTAGGGCCCAACCGAGCACAACTTTTTATTTTCCCTACATTGTTTTCGTCTTTTCTTTCGCATGCATTCCCTTTTTAGCTTTAAGCCATAGACATAGGTTTTGACCACACCCATTAGATTAGACAACAAGAGTGGATACCGTAAAGTACTACGGGCATGTGGGGTGCTAATACCTCCCCCTTGCTTAACAGACTCCCTTACCCGATCTCTCGGTCGAAAGACTGGGATTTCTCCCTTTTCAGGTTTTCTCGATGTTTACCTTTCCCTTTCGTCGGGATAAAAGACGTTTGGTGGCGACTTCATTGATGTTTCATTACAAGATGACGGTTCGGCCAGGTCGTTTCAGAAGGTATTAGCATCCTAAACATCTACAGTACTCCATAGGAACCTCTTTGAAAATCTATGTATTTTGGCTATAAAAGGTGTATACAAAAATAGGATGATGGAGATGAGAAATGAATTATTTTTTACAATTTTTCACCCGCCGCGGTTGCAAATTTTTAGTGCCTACGTACCACCTTCCATGCAATAGGGGATCAGGGTACTCGTAGTTCACCTTAAAATTTTTAAAACACATGTGTTGGTTAATTTTAAGAGAAGAGACAACATCATAATATCCGAGTGGAAAACATACTTACTACCCACGATTATGAGAAATGAGAATTTTCATCATCTCAAAGTGGTGGATATAGCTTGGATTTTAAAATCGACAAAGCCTCACTCAACGCCCAAGTGAAAAATATCTCACTTCACTACATATCGTATAAGTATAGTAGCTCACATAACTATAAGAATCGACAAGAGTGTAATCTTTTGAGATAAAAAGTTTTAACGTAAAAAGCCAAAGTGGAAAATGATTTGAATGAAGTTAATAACTTTTAGTCTTGAGAAAGATGTTAAAGTATGGTTAAATTGATAAAAAAATTTATTGAGAAAAAAGATTTTTTTTGAAAATACATGGACCTAAGTCCAAGTTTATTATGAAAGTGGTTCAAGTTAGAAACACAAGAAGAGTTTTGTAAAGGAGGGAGAAGATTTTTGAAATTAAAGAAGATAGGAGGAGATGAAGGGACTATCCTAAAGCATAAGGTAAAAGCTAAGGAAAAGAACAATCTAACCAACAAGAAGCCAAAACTTAACAACGAAGTCAATGTATAATTACCATCCTTTGGATTGAAACCAAGCAAGCAAAAATACTAAACCTATGAGAAATATCAAGCTTCAGATTAATTAAGTCATATCACAATGCTAAATCAACATGTCAAGACATGTGATGTAACATCAAGACACACAAGACACACAAAACACTAAAACTTTACTCCCCTTTTTTATCCAAAATATTGACAAAAAATAGAGTAAATGTACACATGTTGGAAACACGCATATTGCACACCAGCAATACCACAGATAGAAGCACAAAAATCAGATGGAAGCACATAAAACTTATGATCACAATCAGGTGGTCTTCCACCTCTTACCCCTGTCAAAGAGCTTTATGTGTTCCTTAGTGATGTAGTCAGTCCCACTGTCTTGCAGAACACCTTCCTTCTATCCATTCTTAGTAGCAATTTGTCCAGGCATGTCATGCTTCAGAGTATAAAGGAAAGATGTAGTATTAGTTACATTCTTTCATATATGTAATTGTTATAACTCCTTAATAATAAAAGTTCCAATCCCACTGTTTTTTAGAATAGTAAGTTGTTCCTCGTTGTTCATATGCTTTAGAGTATCTTCCCCTCCTTCAATAAGATTCTTGATCAGTTGATTACAACTACCAAGGTCCTTGTTCCAGCCATGTTAAATGAGATATTTGAAAGAACTGAAATCTTCACTATGAAATGTCATGACATCCTTCTTGAAATCATGTTTCTTCAACACAAGTTCAGATAAAATTTCTCTTGTTTTCCTACCTTTAGCTCCAATAGTATACCAAGAAGCATATTCCTGATTCTTACTGATCCAGAAAAACAAACTATTGCTCAAGGCAAAACATCCATCAATATTTGATATCTTCATGTTTAATTTAGTTATGTTTCATTTATTAGAGTGAACAGTAATCAGTTCCTTGAATTGTTCTATTTGTCCTTCAGTAGACAGACATTTTCTGGATTGAGAAATCACTGATTCAATGCTTTTGAATCCACAAATTTCCTCCCTTAGTGCTCCATCAATTTGCACACAGGATGTTCCAACATCGTCTCTAACATCCACCTTCTCTTTAGCAATTGAATTATCAATTATCACATTGATAGATTCCATTGTCATTCCAGTTTTGGAGTTAAAAACTCTATAAGCTCTTCTGCTTGAAGAGTAGCCCAGAAATATTCCTTCATCCTATATGGAGTCCTTCTTGTCCACTTGATCTTTGTCAATAAATATCCGGAGTTTACATTCAAAGATATGAAAGTATTTAACTTTAGGTTTCCTTCCTTTCTATACCTCATAGAGAGTAGTACTAGTACCTCATCTCAAAGTGACCTTGTTATGAATATAGCAAGCAATATTCATAGCTTCAGCCTAAAATTCAAATGGAAATTACTTAGCACTAAGCATGACTCTAGCTGATTCTCATTTAGCTCTAGTCTTTTTCTAAACAATTCCAACTCCTTGAGTTATCCAGGAACAAGAGAACTCATGGCTTATTCCTTCAGATTAAAAAAATTCAGAGAATTTTGCATTCATAAACTCCTTGTCATGGTAACTTCTGACCTTTACAATCACACTCATCTTCTCCTCTTAAATGTTTTGAAACAGACCTTTGAAGACTTCAAAAGTATCTGATTTTTCTCTAAGAAAATTCATCCAAGTATACCTAGAAAAGTCATCTACAACCATAAAGACATACCTTTTTCCTGTTAGGATGTATATTTGTAATGGTACCATTACATCCATTTGAAGAGGTTCCAAAACTAGTCTGATGTTGCAACATTGGGTGTGACATCATGATTTACTTTTTACTTACACATTTATCACAAACATTTCCTTCTTCCATTTTGAGCTATGGCATATCTCTAATGACTCCTTCGGGTATGACTTCCTTCATTCTTTTTAAATGAAGATGTCTAAGTTTCTGGTGGCATAGCTTTACTTCATCCTCATTGGTTGTTGAACATGTGGAAGAGTAAGCAATTATTTGAGATTCTCACAAATAGAATTTGTCTTTGGACCTTGTGCCTTTCATTATAACAACTTCTTTCTCATATTTGACTAGACATTATAATTTTAAGAATTTGACTAATAGACCTTGGTCACACAATTGAATAATGCTAATAAGATTAACAGTTAATACTTTCACAAACAACACATCTTCTAAACTGGGATAACCATTACATATGAGCTTACCAACTCCTTTGATTTCTCCTTTAAACCCATCACCAAATCAAACAGATCTCGTGGGAGGTGGCTTGCCATTTACCAACATATTCTAGTCTACATTCATATGTCTAGAGCATCCACTATCAAAGTATCAGTCTCCACTAGTTGAGCCTCTCAAGGAAGTATGAGCTATAAGGTCAATATCTCTATTTTCAACACTTCTCTTTTTTCTCACTTAATTAGCCTTCGAACGAACTGAAGATTTTTTATCTCTATACAATTTGAAACATAAAGGCTTTATATGACCAAAATCACCACAGTAGTGACATCTCTAACTTTGTAGATGAGATACAGTATATAAGAATTGCTTCTTCTCATTCTCCAAATCAACAACGATCTTCCTTTGTTCTTCCTCTTTCTTGAGGTTTTCATCACACTTGTCATAATTATCCTTGTAGGACACATCCAGGTCTTTATAAATATCACTCTCATCACAAGCTTCAACTTCATTTTCCCATCTTCCAGATAGGGCCATCACAAGTTTGGCAGTCTCTGAATTATCTTCATCTTTTGACTTATCATTATCAGACCAAGATGCAGTGAAACCCTTATGTTGTTTCTTGAGGAAGTTGGGACATTCAGGTCTAAGGTGACCATATTCTTCACATTCATAACATTAAAGGCCTCTGCCTTGACTTAACTTATCTTATGTTCTTGTTTTCTTCTGAGAATCAAGATTGTTACTAATGTCATATGAGATTTTATTGACATTTGGTCTCCCTCTTTTGCCCAATATCTTCAAAACTCTATTGAATTGCTTCCCTAGTAGCACAATGCTATTATAAAAGCCCTCATCAGTGTCTAGATCACTTTGACCTTCATCATCTTTAGCACTGGATATAAAAGCTATGCCTTTGTTCTTTTTCTCAGTCTTTTTACTAATAGCTAATTCAAAATTTTGAAGTAACCCAATAAGCTCATCAACTCTCATGTTGTTGATGTCACGAGCTTCTTCAATAGCTGTAATCTTCATGTCAAATCTTCCATGTAAGGACCTAAGAATATTTCTAATCAACTTTGCTTTTGACATCTTTTCTTCCAAGGCACTTGATGCACTAGCAATTTCAAGAATCTTCATATGATATTCCTAAATTGCCTCACCATCATTCATCTTAAAATTCTCAAATTTCTTAGTGAGAAGCTGAAGTCTTAAAATATTTACTTTATTGGTACCTTCATAAGTTGTATTGAGAATTTCACAAGCATCCTTGGCTATAGTACATGTATTAATTAACCTGAAGACATTCATGTCTACTCCATTAAATAAAGCATTCAAAGCTTTGAAGTTTCCAATAGTCTATTTATCATCAGCTTCATCCCAATCTTCTTTTGGTTTTATAGATATTACTTTTTCATCTTTTTCCTTCAAAACAGGATGTTCCCATCCTTTTAAAACAGCCTTCAAGGCTTTGTTGTCCATAGACTTCAGAAAAGCTACCATTTTAACCTTCCACCAGTCATAATTTAAACCATCCAACATAGGTGGTCTATTGTTATACCCTCCTTCTTTTTCCATAGTACCAAAAAAATTTCACCCTGGATCTTACCCAATAAATAGAACAAGGTGCCTGCTCTTGATGCCAATTGAAATTCTAACACTTGCAATAACAGAAGTCAAGAAAAATGACTCAATAACACACAATGTCAAGACAAATATTATAACATTTGCTGACAGAAATCAGACTTGCTAAAAATAGAGAGATTGTGTAGAATGATAAATTGCAGAAATTTAAAGAACACAATCAATTATTAACCCATTTCAATGCAACTCACCTACTATGGGGTTTCCAAGCCAAGAAGGAAAACCACTATCAATATTATCAATTTGAAGCCTAAACAATCCAAGTTTACAACTTCTCACTTAATCCCTACCCAGTGCAACTTCTACCAAGGTACCTCCTATATATGAGAACCCCTCTCACTCCCTATCACCGCAATGATATCAAACAATCCCAATCCCAAGAAATGTCTCAAGAAACCAAAAGAAGATTACTCTTCCAATACAAAAATACTTAGTTTTGCTTAAAATCTTAACTAAGAACAATACCCAACTATTTGCTTAAAAGCTTAAAGGAGATTAATAACTTGATAAACAAGTAACAATCAATCAACTCAATGCATCAAAAGATACATGAGGACATACAAAGAACATACAAAATACCTAAGGAACTCTCAAACCCTAAACCCTTATTTTTCACAAGGTTTTACAATAAAAACAATGCTTAAAAACTCGTTCTTGGACGTCTCGTAAATAGACTCCTTTAGTGGGCTTGGACTCTTCAATTGAATCTAATCTTCAGTTATAAATCCTTGCAGAGTCTTCTCCACAAAAATAGAAACAAAAAACCAATCTTTCAAATATTTCCCAAAAAGTCTCAAAGATCTTTTTATGAAACAAATCAAATATGCAATTGTTCCTAAAAAATTCTTGGTTGCCTGCGCCTGTTATGAGTACTAGAAGCCTCCAGAAACTCATATTTTTCAATCAAATCTTCAAGGATATCAGTCAGCTGCATTGTCATGATGTTTTGTTATATTACAACATATGATAGAACATTTGTCAAATAAAATACAAGCAGACTCTGTTGTACGAGCTAATTAAGATGTTATGACATCTTGTTCAACATTAGGCTGTAATACATGTTTTCCAAATGAAACATGTTTTGATAAAATTATTGCCAACTCTTTTTTTTACCAAAATTGTTGCCAACCATAAAATTACAGACCTAACATTATGGATCAAATAGTTTGGTTAATATATAAACACGAGTAGGGGTGACAAACAAGCTTGTTTTCACAATTTAGGTTTGTCTCGCCAAAACTCGGGAAAAAAAGGTGGGAAGGGGTGAACGTAGCTGAGGGTGATGGTCTAACACCTTGTCTCGTCAAGCGAAAAAATGAAATGTCGAGCGAGACAAACATGTCAGCCTTGCATGTCTAAAGATTAGAAGTTACAAAACTTTTTTTTATATGCGTGCTCGCAAAAACAAAAAAAAAAGGACGGGACACAACAAATATTATAGAGAGTGCATGCCTAAAACTTTGACACTTCCTTAAAAAAGAACGAGTAAAACTGGCATGCCTAGCAGGCTGGGCCCAAAATATTAATGAATACCTTAAGGTCAATGTCACGGGGATTTCTTAGTACACCCTTATATGAATGAATAAAACCTTTAAAAACTCCAAAATATCCTTCGGGGATGCATATCCGAACAAACCCTTAAATCAAATTTCAAGGTGTTTCGAAGGGTCAGAATCCAAAAACTTTATGTTTACACGTTATTATAATTTTAACAACATTCGGTGATATTTTCGAATATGCAATCTGAAACTCTTTGAAATTTGATTTAAGAGTTCATTCAGATATGCATCTCTGAAATCCTAGGCAGAATCATATTTTTTTATATAAAACATCAATGTGGTACCTAATAAACACAACTATTTGATACGCAATCCGTTTAAATACTATTGAAATACCAAAATACCAAAAACCAAAAATGATACAAATATAAATTGTTTATAAATATTAGAAATTAGTACATAAATTGTTTAGAAAGTACGAAATGTAAAATTATTCTCTAAATGATTAAAACAGTACATACATTATTCTTATTTAAACAACTACTTGATGAAAACAGTACATACATTATTCTTATTTAAACAACTACTTTTTATCATTACTAACTTGTTCAATATCATTAAAATTTCTAATATGTAATTAAATGAAGATAATGCTAATCAAATCATCACAACATTTTATTTAAACAAAATATTTATTAATTAAAGTGATACAAATGTACATTTTACAATAGTTCCAATAAAATCTGAACGAGACTAAATTATTACTACATTAGATAAAATCCTAACAATATATTCACAGATTCTTTTCTTTATCTCTAAAAT
Organism: Vicia faba; assembly: GCA_948472305.1. Classification (NCBI taxonomy): domain Eukaryota; kingdom Viridiplantae; phylum Streptophyta; class Magnoliopsida; order Fabales; family Fabaceae; genus Vicia; species Vicia faba. Next base: position 1,449,717,788 of record OX451736.1, read on the forward strand.
TTTACTTTGCTGCTATAGTTTTGGTTTATTTCATAGCAATATCTAAATTAATGGATGGACTCATTAATCTAGCACTTGGTGTTGTTCATATCTTTAATTTTGTCGACCAAACTCAAGACTCCTCAGACTTCTTGGACTTCTCAGAAGACTTAGAAGGCGAAGAAGATTTAGACTCCTTAGACTCTTCAGAAGATTTAGAAGGCGAAGAAGACTTAGAAGGCCCAGACGCAGCAACTGGAGAAGATGAAGAAGGCGAAGAAGACTGAGAAGGTGCAGACGCAATAACAGGAGAAGACGAAGACGCAGAACCAGCAGAACCACCGCTCATAGGACCAAGGGAACAAGGTACCCCAGAACTCGTCATCCAAGGTGAACCAGAAACCTGAAGAAATTTACCAGGGTAAAAATCAGCAGCCTCATTGCCAGTAATAGTTTTAACATTATGCCATTTGACTCTTCCTTTCGTATCAGCGCCAGGACCTTTATTGTTATACTCATAAAAAGTACATGTGTCGGTAAACGCATTTCCACTCCATGCTTCGTAACCTTCGGGGAGAAAGATGTCATCTATAACTGAATCCATTATCACAACTCTGGAGTATGCTTTCCATGGTCTTCCTAGAAATGATATTTTGGGTGACATCGATACTAATTCAGGTTCACCTGAGAAGTGACAACTTTGGAAAACAAGTGCACCTGAGCTGCTCGATGTGAGTCTTCCACCAGCTGTTACTAAATTGGCTTGGCCTGTTATTGGTTTTCTAACTATAATTTTGCAGTTTTGGAAAACTCCAAAGGGGTCGCCGAATATAAAGTCGATTGTACCTGAGATGCTACAATCGCGAAAGTATTGGCGTAGGGATTGGGCGAAGAGTGTGTCTTGGTAACCATCTATTTGACAGTTGTAGAATACTGCCATGTCTCCTGAAACTCTTAGTGCTACTGCTTGCTTTTTACTCGGTCCTGCTGTGTTTTCAATGCCTATATCCTTCGCCACAAAGTTTGCACCATTCACACCTGCCATACATATACAACTTAATCAAATAACTATGAGATACTTTTTCTTTTAGCTTAAGTAAAAAAATAACTGCTTGAATGGACATCATCATCAGAGTTTGAACCCTGGTATTCATGGTTTTGTGTGAGCATTTAGTGGTTGTTATCACTCGTCTTACAGATAAAAAAGAAAAGATTTTACTTACCAACTGTTGCACTATCATAAGTTAGGACGCCATCAACAAAGTTGAGGCTACCTGTGAATTTGGTTTTTGTAGGACCATCACCTAGGATTGTCACATAATCCATCTTTAGAGGAATATTAACAACCTCTTTATAAACACCAGCCTTAACATAAATGACAAAAGGTTTTGCATTATTCGCCGGAACCTTCGTAAGAGCTTCCTTGACAGTTTTAAATTGTCCACTGCCATCTTGCGCCACAACAGCATCTGGCTTAACGCTCGAATCAGCAAGAAGACGTCTTTGTCCTTCGCTAACCCATGTAGGATAACTATCAACAAGTTTTTTAGATTCATCGGATAAAGTCCTCCTATTAAAACCACCTGGGACTTGGTCAACATACTTATGCTTTCCAGAAACTGCACTAAGCATCTCAATAGCAATATTGCTTAATTTCATAGAAGCGCTCAAAACCTGAGCCATTCTCTGACTAGCTTTTGAGTCTGCTTTCTCAAAACTATCCAAACATGTTTGTTGATTTGTAAGTGTAGCAGTCATCCAAACTTTAAGATCGAAAACAAAGTCTCTTAACCTACTGAAATCAAATCTGTCTAATTCCCCAACAGATTTATTAACTCCATCAACAGAATTTTCCATCACTTCGTTGCAAATTCGCATTGCTTGTCTGGTCATGTTGTCTTTTACCAATTCATTAGAAAGAGCTGGATTGTTTATGTTTTTCATTAACTCCCCGGCGTTATCAATGAATGCCTTTTTCATACGTTCTTTTAGGTTTCTTGCTCCGCTAAACATTTTTCCTACTCTCGTTTTACATTTATCCGGGTTTGATAGACAACTCATTTCAAAATCCCTTTGTGTTGTAAATATTTTTCCATTTTGTTCCCCTGGTTCTCTTAAGCCGCTGCGCGTTAAACTGACCGCGACAGATCCGATCACGGCGATAAGGAGAATGGAAGAGAAACCAACAACTGCAAACCTTTTCTTTTGGTTACGAACACGGTTCATATTATCACGCGCTCCTTCCATGTTTTTATGAAAATACTAATAATTTTTCTATGAAACTATATAGTATATAGACTATTTTTTTTCTTCTTTTTTTTTTCTGTACTGTGTTTTTCAAATTCCCTATAGGGATAGCTCTATCTTCTTCATCTCTGATTTTGATTCTATATATACACATGCATGAAAAAATCAGTAAAAAAAGTTGGGAATTGTTTACTATGAAAATAGTGGTATTGTACAAAACTCCTAAACATGGTTTATAACATTAGCTGAAATTTAGCTATTGACCAATTTTGGCATTTATTTAATGAGTGGTGATTATATACCAGGCATAGATTTGAGGATGTCATTGAAGTGTTAACTTTAGTACACTTTATAAATTAGATGTTGAACATGTTCGCAACCCGAGTTCTGTGACTTACTTATTCATATGCGTGGTAACTATGTGTCTTCATGAAGTATTTTTTAGAATGAAATTTGAGAAAAACATATGGGACATGGAAAAACATTTTTTTTTTATATTGTGAATCATAGGAGAAATCTAGATACATTTTTTCAAAATTAGGATTTCCTACTCGGGTTTTGATCATCTTATTGCTCCAATTAATTTAAAAGTTGTCTTTGATTTGTTTTACAAAAGTTTTGTCCATTAATATTTGGTAGGCGGGTGTTGCATTATGAAATCCAAAAGGCTGACATGATACTAAATATTTGTTCTATTCTTCATGAAGGTTGTCTAATGGTTTTAAATTGCGGTCCATAAGCATAATATTGTGGATGCAATTGTCTTCGCAACTGTATCGAACCGTAATTATAGTATAATTTTAAATCACACTTTCGACTATATTAGGAATCATATCATGCAATTTCAATCATGTTCCTTTATGTATTTGAATGTATAATCTCTTTGATGAAGACTTTATTTTCTAGGTTTTGAGTCTCTTCTTAAACTACAACCTGCTTTAATCTTGTCGGTTTTCTTTTCTTTTGTACTATGTGAAATTGTGGCATTTGTAATAACAGAAGTCAAGACAGAGGTCTCAACAACACACAATGTCAAGATAAATGTTATAACATCTGTTGATAGAAAACAAACTTGCTAAAAACAGAAAGATTGTGCAGAAAGATAAGTTGAAGAAACTTAAGGAACGCAATCAATTGTTAACCAAGTTTGAGGAAACTCATCTACTCAAGAGACTACCAATCCAATAATGAAATTTACTATCAACATTATCAATTCGAATCCTAAACAATCTAAATTTACAACTTCTCTCTTAATCCCTACCCAGTGCAACTTCTAACAAGGAACCTCCTAGATATGAGAATTTCTTTCACTCCTTATCACCGCAGTGATATCAAACAATTCCAATCCCAAAGAATGTCTCAAGAAACCAAAAAGAAGATTACTCTTCCAATACAAAAATACTTAGTTTTACTTAAAAGCTTAACTAAGAACAATACTCAATTGTTTGTTTAAAAGGTTAGGAGAATAATAACTTGATAAACAACTAACAATCAGTCAACTCAATCCATCAAGAGATACACGAGGACATACAAAGAATACACAGAAAACCTAAGGAACTCTCAAACCCTAAACCCTTATTTTTCACAAGGTTTTACAATAAAAACAATGCTAAAAAAACTAGGTATTAGACGTCCCATTAAATAGACTCTTGCAGTGGGCTTGGACTCTTCAATCAAATACAATCTTCAGCTGTAAATCCATGCAGAATCTTCTCCACAAAAATATAAATAAAAAAACAAATCTTTCAAATATATCCTAAAAAGTTTCAAAGATCCTTTTTATGAAACAAATCAAATATACAATTGTTCCTAAAAAAATACTTGATTGCATGTGCCTGTTACGAGGACTAGAAGCTTCAAGAAACTCTTTTTTCATTCAAATCTTCAAGGATATCAACCACTTATACTGTCGTGATGTTCTGTTGTAACATGTTATAACATCTGATATAACATATGCCAAATAAAGTATCAGCAGACTTGTACTGTCGTGATGTTCTGTTGTAACATGTTCCCTTTTGTATTAATCTCTTAAATATTGTTTTATTAAATATTATTTTATTATTTTTGTTTGGTCCAGACTTAGATGTTATTTTAGAACAAGTTCCTCAACCTCATTGGATCTTGGGTGTTGATAGGTTGAAAAACTAAATCCACCAAAATGGATGAATGATGTTGATGATATTTGAAACCCTATTTCATTTGATACATCCCTCCCCTCTTCATCTTATATCTTTCTTACTTGTGCTACATGTTGTTGGAGAATGATCTCTATATAATTTCTCTAACACTTGGTACATATATTGTTATTGACCGACCTCAAAATAGGTGTGACTTCTACATAAGTCCACTTACGATTGCTTAACATAGCGCTAAAATTTTCCCAATTCAAAAAATGATCATTCGTGGACCAAACTTATGTTTGCAAGCCCAAGCGTTTTTAATTTAAAACATTTGATCCAATAACCTTGAGGTTCATTGATAGGAGGTTTTGATCTTATCAATCCTCTAATGAACCTTCATAAATTTTGGTCTAATTGAATCATTTAAACATCACTGATCATATGAGGACGTCTTGAGCATTTGAAATAAATGATATACTTGATAAAAAGCAAGTGAGACTTGTTGATGAGAAGCTTTGATTTTATCAATCTTCTAATGGATTTTCAAATGCAAGTTTCAACATGGTCATTCAACTAACCTCTACTAATTTATTATTAATTGACTTTATTTTATGTTTTTACTTTGTACTTTTACTTTGTGTTTTTACTTTTTGCCTTTTATTTTTATGCCTTTACTTTTATGTATTTTCATATTTTTTTTTTAATCTTTGCTCATTTGAGCATTTATCTTTATGTATTTTTATTTTCGCTCACTTGAGCTTTCTTTTCTTTTTAAAGATACTTGATAACCAACTTGAACATTAAAAAAACTTTAAAGTTACTTGGACTATTTGGTTACTATCATTGGCCTAATGGAGTTGTTGACCTCTCGGACTTAGAATTAGAAACATTGATTACCCTTGGGACCTTGTGACTTTGTTGTTATTTTTTATGGAGTTCTTGGGGTTTACCCCAAGACATTCGATCGATTTTCTTTGTTTACAGGTTATTCTGATGATATGCTTTATATGTGATTGGGAATTCCTCTGTATACAGTTGTTACTCTACCCAATTTTTGTGAAGACTTAATGCATCTGAATCTTGGTATTTTTGAGAGGTTTAGTATCTTTGATTGCTTGGTTTCAATCTAAAGGATAGGAATTCTACATTGACTCTTTATGTCAAGTGTTGGATTCTTGTTGGTTAGATGGTTCTTTTTCATAGCTTTTATCTTATGCTTTAGGATAGTCGCTTCATCTCCTCCCCTCTTCTTTAATTTCAAAAACCTTCTTCCTCCTTTTCAAAACTCTTCTTATTTTTTTAACTTGAACCGCTTTCATGATAAACTTGGACTTAGGTCCATGCATTTTCAAAAATATTTTCTTAACCAAAGTTTAACCAACTTAATCATACTTTGACATTTTTGTAAGAATACTAAAAGTCAATCAACCTCATTCTAACCATTTTTGACACTTTGGATTTTTACTTTAAAACTCTTTTCTTAAAAAGATTAGACTCTTGTCGATTCTTGTAGCGATGCGAGCTACTATACTTCTATGATATATAGTGAAGTGAGATGTTTTCCACTTGGGTGTTGAGTGAGGCTTTGTTGATTTTAAAATCCAAGCTATATCCTCCACTTTGAGATGATTCAAATTATCTTTTCTCATAATCGTGGGTAGTAAGTATGTTTTCCACTTGGATATGACGATGATGTCTCGTCTCTTAAAATTAACCAACACACATGTGTTTTGAATTTTTTAAAAGGTGAACTACGAGTATCCTGATCCCCTATTGCACAAAAGGTGGTACGTAGGCACTAAAGGCTCCCAACCGCAGCGGGTGCAAAAATTGTAAAAAATACTTCTTTTCTCATCTCCACCATCTATTTTGTATACAACATAAAAAGCCAAAATATACAAATATTCAAAGAGGTTCGTGCGAAGTACCGTAAATGTTTAGTGTGATAATACCTTCCCTTTGTATAACCAACCCCTGTACCAAGATTCTCTCCCCTCTTTTTTGAGTTATTCTCTCTTTTCCCATTCCTCTGGAAACAATAAAGCGCGGTGGTGATTTTTATTTGATGTGTGAGAGTCAAGTCAATCTAATGGATTATTCTCAACGTTTCTACCGCTATAACTTCATGGAGAGATTTATAAGAAGATGTGGAAGATGCTACCTCAAAAGGTTGGGCCAAACTTATGGAGATACCTGAGAAGAAAAATCATTTTGGTTTGGGCTACGAATCATTAAAGGATACCCTGGAAGGCAAGGCGCTGTTTCCTCCTATTTAGGAGACCTTTATCAACAAAGGAACAAAGCATGGTGGATAATTGGCAATGATATACAACAAAAGCAGCACTAAGGGAGCATCTGGCTTCATCCATGAATGTTCTCTAGGCGAAGAACTCAAGAACTGGACAGTCGTGGAGATTCTAGAGATCTTTTTATTTTCAAAGTAATTTTTCTTGTTTTTGAAATAACTTATTTCATGCCCGAGGCATATGGGTAGCTTGTAAGAGTCCCCCAATTTGTTTCAAATAGTATTTTCAATTAATAAGAGTTATATTTTGCATTCAATTAAGATCCTTGTCTTTCTCTTACATTTATCTCTTATATTAAAAAATGGAAATACTTTTCTTCATATGCATTTACAAATTCACATACTAAAACTCCACCAAAACATGATAAATGTGTAGATCCATGCCTAAAATCACCGATAATGTTACTGCTGCTATCCGATATAATTTTGGTGCACCGATCAACCAAGCGGAAGAGGAAGATGATGAGGATCTTGAACTCTCTGAAGAATTATCAAGGGAATTAAAGCAAAAAGATAATAATATACAACCATAGCAAGAATCTATTGAGACCATCAACCTTGGAACAAAGGAAGATACGGAAGAAATCAAGCTAGGGGAAACATTGGAGGAAAGCATCAAAGAAAGACTGATCAAGATATTACATGAATATGTGGATATATTTTCCTGGTCTTACAAAGATATTCCAGGATTGGATATAGATATTGTGGTGTATAAACTACCTTTCAAGGAAGGTTGTTCTCCGACTAGGCAAAAGCTCAGAAGAACTCGTTCAGACATGTCTAACAAGATTCGAGAAGAGGTCCTTAAACAATTTGATGCAGGGTTCTTAGAGGTGGTAGATTATCCGCCTTGGATAGATAACGTCGTGCCAGTGCCCAAGAAGGACGACAAAGTACACATGTGTGTAAATTATCGGGATCTAAACAAAGCATGTCCCAAAGATGATTTCTCGTTACCTCACATAGATGTTTGGTGGATAATACAGCTCAAGCTTCGGTATTTTCATTCATGGATGGTTTCTCAGGTTATAGTCAGATCAAAATGGCACCCGAGGATATGGAAAAAACTACTTTCATGACCCCTTGGGGCACTTTCTGTTACAAGGCGATGCCTTTCGGTCTAAAGAACACAGGGGAAACTTATCAACGAGCTACGGTTACAGTATTTCATGATATGATCCACAAATAAGTTGAGGTATACGTGGATGATATGATTGTCGAATCTCATACATAGAAGGATCACAACATATATTTTCAAAAGTTATTCGAGTGTCTGCAAAAGTTTAAACTAAGGTTAAATCCGAACAAATGTACATTTGGTGTCAGGTCAGGAAAGTTACTGGATTTTATCGCAAGTCATCACGGTATTGATGTGGATCCTGACAAGATGAAGGCCATAAAGAAATTACAGCTCCAAGAACAGAAAAAGAGGTTCGCAGTTTCATAGGACGATTGAATTACATTTCAAGGTTCATATCGCACCTAACTGCTATGTGCGAGCCTATATTCAAATTACTTTGAAAAGATTAAACAACAGTGCGAAATGATGATTATCAGATAGCCTTTGAAACGATAAAGAAATATTTACAAGAGACACCAATCTTAATGCCACCAGTTCCAATAAGATCTCTCATCATTTACTTGACAGTGCTTGAAAGGTCTATGGGATGCGTATTGGGGAAACATGACGAAACAGGAAGAAAATAGCATGCAATCTACTACCTCAGCAAGAAATTCACTGACTGCATAACCAGGTACTCGCTTCTTGAGAAGACTTGTTGTGTTTTAACTTGGGATACTAAACAATTGAGGCAGTATATGTTATCTCACACCATGTGGTTAATAGCAAGAATGGATCCTTTGAAGTATGTGTTCGAAAAACCAGCTCTTACAGGAAGGATAGCCAGATGGAAAATGTTATTATATGAGTATGACATCCAATATATTACTCAAAAGTATATCAAGGGTAGTGTACTAGCTGATCACCTGGCTCATCAATGATTTCCAGAATATCAACCAATGAAATTCTACTTTCCAGATGAAGATGTCATGGTTATAGGTGACCACGAAATACCAAGACCCGATGAAGGACCTGAACCAGGGGCACGTTGGACACTCATGATTGACAGTACTTCAAACACGCTAGGGCATGGTATCACGACATTATTGACTTCTCTGAAGAATGTTTACAAACCTTATACTGCAAGGTTATGTTTTAACTGCACCAACAATATCGCTGAATATGAAGCTTGTATCTTGGATCTAGAAGCTTGTATCTTGGATCTAGAAGCTCCTATCGATCTAAGAATTAAGTACCTCAAATTATATGGAGACTCAACATTAGTCATATAACAAGTCAACGATGAATGGGACACTAAACATCCCAAACTAATTCCATATCGGGATCATGTTTTAAAGCTAGCTACAGAATTTACTAAGATTAACTTCAATGATATTCTGCGCGAGGAAAATCAGATGGAAGACGCCTTAGCAACTTTATCAGCCATGTTCAAAGCGACCCGGCCAAATCACGAACTACGCATTATAATTAGAAGTTTTGAAGAACCTTCACATTGCATTGCCATTGAAGAAGGACCACATGACAAACCTTGGTTCTATGACATCAAAAGGTATCTCGAGAAGCAAGAATACCCAGAAAGTGCCTCTACGAGTGACAAGCGAAATCTGCAAAAGCTAACTTCAAAGTTCTTTCTAAATGGTGACGCGTTGTACAAAAGAAACCATGATATGGTGTTGGTCAGGTGCATGGAGAAACATGAAGCAGATACACTTATGAGAGAAATCCATGAAGACACTTTTGGAACTCATACAGATGGACATGCAATGGCTAAAAAGATCTTGAGTGCAAGTTATTATTGGTTGATGATGGAAGATGATTGCTACCATTATACAAAGACATGTCACAAATGCCAAATCTATACTGACAAAATGCATGTGCCACCGACTCCTATGAATGTCCTTAGTTCTCCTTGGACATTTTAAATGAGGGGAATTGATATGATAGGAGTGATCGAACCGAAATCCTCTAACGAACATTGGTTCATAGTAGTTGCCATAGATTACTTCACTAAATGGGTGGAAGTTGCGTCCTACGCAAATGTGACAAGACAAGTGGTTACTTAGTCATCAAGCAGAATCTTATATGCAGATATGGGGTTCCTAGCAAGATTATTACAGGCAATGGGTCCAACTTGAACAACAACATGATGAAGGATTTATACGATGACTTAAAAATTTAGCATTATAATTCCTCACCATATCGACCTAAGATGAACGGGGCCATTGAAGCTTCCAATAAGAATATCAAGAAAATTATTCAGAAAATGGTGAAGACATACAAGGATTGGCACGAAATGCTCCCCTATGCTCTACATGGCTATCATACTTCTATACGTACATCAATAGGTGAAACTCCCTTCTCTCTAGTATATGGCATGGAAGCAGTACTCCCTGTTGAAGTAGAGATTCCATCGCTACGAGTTCTAACAGAAACAAAACTTGAAGAAGCATAATGGGTTTAGACGCGAATTGATCAACTTAACCTCATTTAATAAAAACGCTTGATAGCTTTGTGCCACGGTCAGTTCTACCAAAAGTGGATGAAGAAAACATTTGACAAGAAGGTTCATCCTCGAGTGTTCTAAGAATGAGATCTGGTGCTCAAGAATATTCTACTACCTCGCTTCGATTCACGTGGTAAATGGACACCTAGCTATGAAGGTCCGTATGTGGTAAAAATAGCATTTTCGGGTGGTGGTCTTATCCTTACAACAAAGGATGGGGGAAGAACTACCATATCCGACGAACTCCAACGCATTAAAAAAATACTATGTATAAAAAGATTGCTAAGTTCGAACCCTAAACGGGAAACTTAGGCAAAAAGGAGCATCCTGGTGAATTGAAAACCCTAAAGGGAGATCCAGGAAAAAAATAGGGACATAAAAAAAATTATCCCAGTGGATGGAAAACCCGAAAGGGCGGTCCAGACAAAAGTTAGGCATCTTATTCAAAATAAAGAACAAATAGACTGTGATCCAAGAACCACGACTAAGATCATGAAGGAGAGGGATTAATCCAAATCATTTGACTCAAAAGCAAAGGAGATTGGATCTATCAAAAGGACATTGGAGAAATAGCAGTAGCAATTATCATTTTCATTGCGGTTTTATAGTTTTTATTAAAACTTTATGTGATTACCTCTTTCTAGGAATTACATCTTGTACTCTTTCCTATTCAAAGGCATGTTTATCAATAAAACATTCACTTTTTTCAAATATTTTCAAGTTCTGTTTTCCTTTTTTTGGACTTTTTTGCAAAATACTAAGATTATTTCTTGTAAATACTGCATTGAAATCATTTTGGGGATTTGACAAATAAATAGAAGCATCTGATAAAACGTCAAAAAGCATTTTGGTTAGAAAAACATCGAAAGAAAATCCACGACTACGTCCACGCTTGTGACTATAGCCACATCCATGCTTATGTCAAAAACTACGCCTACGCCTACGACACAAATATTAGAATCCTGATAATACTTATTCATCTTGTTCAAATCAACCCAAAGATACCACTACAACGCAACACACAACGTTGGGGAGTCAGTGACACAAAATAAAAAAATCAATGGTTCAAAAGGAGAAAAATATTAAAACATATACGAAAAACATTTGGTGCAAATACAAACATTTAGCGCAAGTACAAACATTTGGGGAATATACAAAATACTCAGTGCATATACATTTTGGGGTCTATATCAACTTAGGGCATTATGCATCGTACATGGCATTTTTCAAATCCATTTTGGTTAAAACTATAACTTTTCTTGGGGCCCATTTTTGGATTATCTTATCCATAAAACAAATGAATACCTTGGTTGAGAACAGACATAACCGATAAACTCCGGTTTTATCTTTGGTTTAGTTATTTAAGATTTGATATAAAAAACTTTTCAATTATCTATCCTCTAAGTTGTGGTAGGTATGCGAATTATCAGAATTATGTTATTCATCCTCTACATCATGATGAATACATAAATTGGTCCTCATGTCGTTTGTCTTCTAGGTCATGATAAACACACAAAAATTTCAATTATCTATCCTCTAGGTTGTGGTAGGTATGCGAATTATCATAATTATGTTATTCATCCTCTAGGTCGTAATGAATACATAAATATGTCCTCGTGTTATTTATCCTCTAGGTCATGATAAATTCATAAGGTTTTCCTCGTATTATCTATCCTCTAGGTTATGGTAGGTATGCGAATCATCGGGATTATGTCATTCATCGTCTTGGTCATGATGAATACATAAGCCTATCCTCGTGTCGTTTATCCTCTAGGTCGTGATAAATACACAAACTTTTCAATTATCTATCCTCTAGGTTGTGGTAGGTATGTGAATCATCGGGATTATGTCATTCATCCTTTAGGTTGCGATGAATACATATGCATATCCTCATGTCGTTTATCCTCTAGGTCGCGATAAACGTACAAACTTTTAAATTATCTATCCTCTAGGTTGTGGTAGGCCCCATGTGATTGCATTTCGATCAAACTTGTTAAGCAAACTTTAAGTAACCACGGTTAATTTCTTAAACTCACTTCTCAACGGCTATAAAGAAAGAGTTCTCCTCATTCATTTCACACATAATTCATACACACTCAAAGAACGCAAGTTGAAGCTCTCTCTCTCTCTCTCTCATGTTCTTAATTTCTCTCAATTTGCAAGTCTCGGGTTCAGTATTTTCTTTAAGAGATCTTGTTTATTTGGTGATGATTCTTCATATTGGAGCTTGAACAAGTGTTTATGGGTTTGTGAAACTATTGGATTCCGGGATGATTTATCCTATTTCTGATAGTACTTGGGTGAGTCTGGTACATGTGGTTCCAAAAAAGGTAGAATGTAATAAGAAATGAAAAGAATGAATTGATTCTGACAAGAACCGTAACGGGATGGCGGATGTGTATCGATTACCGGAGGCTTAATCAAGCAACTAGGAAAGATAACTTTCCTCTTCCTTTTATGGATCAAATGCTAGAAAGGTTATCGACTCAAGATTTCTATTGTTTTTTGGATGGATATTCCGGGTATAACCAAATTTTGGTAAATCCGGAAGATCATGAGAAAACGGCTTTCACTCGTCCATTTAGAGTTTTTGCGTATAGGAGGATGCCCTTTGGTTTGTGAAATGCACTGACAATGTTTCAAAGGTGCATGCAAGCCATATTTCCGATCTTATTGAGAAGACTATGGAAGTTTTCATGGAGGAATCTTCCATTTTCGCGGTATCTTTTGATCTTTGTTTGAAAAATTTGGATACCGTTTTGAAGAGGTGTGTGGAATCCAACTGAGTGCTTAATTGGGAGAAACGTAACTTCATGGTTACTTCTTGGTCACAAAGTTTCAACACTTCTCTTTTTGCTCACTTAATTAGCCTTCGAACGAACTGAAGATTTTTTATCTCTATACAATTTGAAACATAAAGGCTTTATATGACCAAAATCACCACAGTAGTGACATCTCTAAGAAGATTGAGGTTGATTTGAAGATTTATCATATTTTCCAGGATGTTGTAATATGTGTTTGGACATGTTGATATTTTTCTTCTTCTCGGAAGGAAATAACTTTTCTTCTAACATTCTTCTTAGGTTATTATCAGATTGATAATGAACTCTGACATCCTCAACCTCTTTCACCATATTTATGGAACCTGTCAAGTTATTAAACTTGGAGTTTAAGAGAGTTACCTAACTTTGTAGATGAGATACAGTATATAAGAATTTCTTCTTCTCATTCTCCAAATCAACAACGATCTTCCTTTGTTCTTCCTCTTTCTTGAGGTTTTCATCACACCTGTCATAATTATCCTTGTAGGACACATCCAGGTCTTTATAAATATCACTCTCATCACAAGCTTCAACTTCATTTTCCCATCTTCCAGATAGGGCCATCACAAGTTTGGCAGTCTCTGAATTATCTTCATCTTTTGACTTATCATTATCAGACCAAGATGCAGTGAAACCCTTATGTTGTTTCTTGAGGAAGTTGGGACATTCAGGTCTAAGGTGACCATATTCTTCACATTCATAACATTAAAGGCCTCTGCCTTGACTTAACTTATCTTATGTTCTTGTTTTCTTCTGAGAATCAAGATTGTTACTAATGTCATATGAGATTTTATTGACATTTGGTCTCCCTCTTTTGCCCAATATCTTCAAAACTCTATTGAATTGCTTCCCTAGTAGCACAATGCTATTATAAAAGCCCTCATCAGTGTCTAGATCACTTTGACCTTCATCATCTTTAGCACTGGATATAAAAGCTATGCCTTTGTTCTTTTTCTCAGTCTTTTTACTAATAGCTAATTCAAAATTTTGAAGTAACCCAATAAGCTCATCAACTCTCATGTTGTTGATGTCACGAGCTTCTTCAATAGCTGTAACCTTCATGTCAAATCTTCCATGTAAGGATCTAAGAATATTTCTAATCAACTTTGCTTTTGACATCTTTTCTTCCAAGGCACTTGATGCACTAGCAATTTCAAGAATCTTCATATGATATTCCTAAATTGCCTCACCATCATTCATCTTAAAATTCTCAAATTTCTTAGTGAGAAGCTGAAGTCTTAAAATATTTACTTTATTGGTACCTTCATAAGTTGTATTGAGAATTTCACAAGCATCCTTGGCTATAGTACATGTATTAATTAACCTGAAGACATTCATGTCTACTCCATTAAATAAAGCATTCAAAGCTTTGAAGTTTCCAATAGTCTATTTATCATCAGCTTCATCCCAATCTTCTTTTGGTTTTATAGATATTACTTTTTCATCTTTTTCCTTCAAAACAGGATGTTTCCATCCTTTTAAAACAGCCTTCAAGGCTTTGTTGTCCATAGACTTCAGAAAAGCTACCATTTTAACCTTCCACCAGTCATAATTTAAACCATCCAACATAGGTGGTCTATTGTTATACCCTCCTTCTTTTTCCATAGTACCAAAAAAATTTCGCCCTGGATCTTACCCAATAAATAGAACAAGGTGCCTGCTCTTGATGCCAATTGAAATTCTAACACTTGCAATAACAGAAGTCAAGAAAAATGACTCAATAACACACAATGTCAAGACAAATATTATAACATTTGCTGACAGAAATTAGACTTGCTAAAAATAGAAAGATTGTGTAGAATGATAAATTGCAGAAATTTAAAGAACACAATCAATTATTAACCCATTTCAATGCAACTCACCTAATATGGGGTTTCCAAGCCAAGAAGGAAAACCACTATCAATATTATCAATCTGAAGCCTAAACAATCCAAGTTTACAACTTCTCACTTAATCCCTACCCAGTGCAACTTCTACCAAGGTACCTCCTATATATGAGAACCCCTCTCACTCCCTATCACCGCAATGATATCAAACAATCCCAATCCCAAGAAATGTCTCAAGAAACCAAAAGAAGATTACTCTTCCAATACAAAAATACTTAGTTTTGCTTAAAATCTTAACTAAGAACAATACCCAACTATTTGCTTAAAAGATTAAAGGAGATTAATAACTTGATAAACAAGTAACAATCAATCAACTCAATGCATCAAAAGATACATGAGGACATACAAAGAACATACAAAATACCTAAGGAACTCTCAAACCCTAAACCCTTATTTTTCACAAGGTTTTACAATAAAAACAATGCTTAAAAACTCGTTCTTGGACGTCTCGTAAATAGACTCCTTTAGTGGGCTTGGACTCTTCAATTGAATCTAATCTTCAGTTATAAATCCTTGCAGAGTCTTCTCCACAAAAATAGAAACAAAAAACCAATCTTTCAAATATTTCCCAAAAAGTCTCAAAGATCTTTTTATGAAACAAATCAAATATGCAATTGTTCCTAAAAAATTATTGGTTGCCTGCGCCTGTTATGAGTACTAGAAGCCTCCAGAAACTCATATTTTTCAATCAAATCTACAAGGATATCAGTCAGCTGCATTGTCATGATGTTTTGTTATATTACAACATATGATAGAACATTTGTCAAATAAAATACAAGCAGACTCTGTTGTACGAGCTAATTAAGATGTTATGACATCTTGTTCAACATTAGGCTGTAATACATGTTTTCCAAATGAAACATGTTTTGATAAATTATTGCCAACTCTTTTTTTTACCAAAATTGTTGCCAACCATAAAATTACAGACCTAACATTATGGATCAAATAGTTTGGTTAATATATAAACACGAGTAGGGGTGACAAACAAGCTTGTTTTCACAATTTAGGTTTGTCTCGCCAAAACTCGGGAAAAAAAGGTGGGAAGGGGTGAACGTAGCTGAGGGTGATGGTCTAACACCTTGTCTCGTCAAGCGAAAAAATGAAATGTCGAGCGAGACAAACATGTCAGCCTTGCATGTCTAAAGATTAGAAGTTACAAAACTTTTTTTTATATGCGTGCTCGCAAAAACAAAAAAAAAAGGACGGGACACAACAAATATTATAGAGAGTGCATGCCTAAAACTTTGACACTTCCTTAAAAAAGAACGAGTAAAACTGGCATGCCTAGCAGGCTGGGCCCAAAATATTAATGAATACCTTAAGGTCAATGTCATGGGGATTTCTTAGTACACCCTTATATGAATGAATAAAACCTTTAAAAACTCCAAAATATCCTTCGGGGATGCATATCCGAACAAACCCTTAAATCAAATTTCAAGGTGTTTCGAAGGGTCAGAATCCAAAAACTTTATGTTTACACGTTATTATAATTTTAACAACATTCAGTGATATTTTCGAATATGCAATCTGAAACTCTTTGAAATTTGATTTAAGAGTTCATTCAGATATGCATCTCTGAAATCCTAGGCAGAATCATATTTTTTTATATAAAACATCAATGTGGTACCTAATAAACACAACTATTTGATACGCAATCCGTTTAAATACTATTGAAATACCAAAATACCAAAAACCAAAAATGATACAAATATAAATTGTTTATAAATATTAGAAATTAGTACATAAATTGTTTAGAAAGTACGAAATGTAAAATTATTCTCTAAATGATTAAAACAGTACATACATTATTCTTATTTAAACAACTACTTGATGAAAACAGTACATACATTATTCTTATTTAAACAACTACTTTTTATCATTACTAACTTGTTCAATATCATTAAAATTTCTAATATGTAATTAAATGAAGATAATGCTAATCAAATCATCACAACATTTTATTTAAACAAAATATTTATTAATTAAAGTGATACAAATGTACATTTTACAATAGTTCCAATAAAATCTGAACGAGACTAAATTATTACTACATTAGATAAAATCCTAACAATATATTCACAGATTCTTTTCTTTATCTCTAAAATTTTACTTTGCTGCTATAGTTTTGGTTTATTTCATAGCAATATCTAAATTAATGGATGGACTCATTAATCTAGCACTTGGTGTTGTTCATATCTTTAATTTTGTCGACCAAACTCAAGACTCCTCAGACTTCTTGGACTTCTCAGAAGACTTAGAAGGCGAAGAAGATTTAGACTCCTTAGACTCTTCAGAAGATTTAGAAGGCGAAGAAGACTTAGAAGGCCCAGACGCAGCAACTGGAGAAGATGAAGAAGGCGAAGAAGACTGAGAAGGTGCAGACGCAATAACAGGAGAAGACGAAGACGCAGAACCAGCAGAACCACCGCTCATAGGACCAAGGGAACAAGGTACCCCAGAACTCGTCATCCAAGGTGAACCAGAAACCTGAAGAAATTTACCAGGGTAAAAATCAGCAGCCTCATTGCCAGTAATAGTTTTAACATTATGCCATTTGACTCTTCCTTTCGTATCAGCGCCAGGACCTTTATTGTTATACTCATAAAAAGTACATGTGTCGGTAAACGCATTTCCACTCCATGCTTCGTAACCTTCGGGGAGAAAGATGTCATCTATAACTGAATCCATTATCACAACTCTGGAGTATGCTTTCCATGGTCTTCCTAGAAATGATATTTTGGGTGACATCGATACTAATTCAGGTTCACCTGAGAAGTGACAACTTTGGAAAACAAGTGCACCTGAGCTGCTCGATGTGAGTCTTCCACCAGCTGTTACTAAATTGGCTTGGCCTGTTATTGGTTTTCTAACTATAATTTTGCAGTTTTGGAAAACTCCAAAGGGGTCGCCGAATATAAAGTCGATTGTACCTGAGATGCTACAATCGCGAAAGTATTGGCGTAGGGATTGGGCGAAGAGTGTGTCTTGGTAACCATCTATTTGACAGTTGTAGAATACTGCCATGTCTCCTGAAACTCTTAGTGCTACTGCTTGCTTTTTACTCGGTCCTGCTGTGTTTTCAATGCCTATATCCTTCGCCACAAAGTTTGCACCATTCACACCTGCCATACATATACAACTTAATCAAATAATTATACAACTTAATCAAATAACTATGAGATACTTTTTCTTTTAGCTTAAGTAAAAAAATAACTGCTTGAATGGACATCATCATCAGAGTTTGAACCCTGGTATTCATGGTTTTGTGTGAGCATTTAGTGGTTGTTATCACTCGTCTTACAGATAAAAAAGAAAAGATTTTACTTACCAACTGTTGCACTATCATAAGTTAGGACGCCATCAACAAAGTTGAGGCTACCTGTGAATTTGGTTTTTGTAGGACCATCACCTAGGATTGTCACATAATCCATCTTTAGAGGAATATTAACAACCTCTTTATAAACACCAGCCTTAACATAAATGACAAAAGGTTTTGCATTATTCGCCGGAACCTTCGTAAGAGCTTCCTTGACAGTTTTAAATTGTCCACTGCCATCTTGCGCCACAACAGCATCTGGCTTAACGCTCGAATCAGCAAGAAGACGTCTTTGTCCTTCGCTAACCCATGTAGGATAACTATCAACAAGTTTTTTAGATTCATCGGATAAAGTCCTCCTATTAAAACCACCTGGGACTTGGTCAACATACTTATGCTTTCCAGAAACTGCACTAAGCATCTCAATAGCAATATTGCTTAATTTCATAGAAGCGCTCAAAACCTGAGCCATTCTCTGACTAGCTTTTGAGTCTGCTTTCTCAAAACTATCCAAACATGTTTGTTGATTTGTAAGTGTAGCAGTCATCCAAACTTTAAGATCGAAAACAAAGTCTCTTAACCTACTGAAATCAAATCTGTCTAATTCCCCAACAGATTTATTAACTCCATCAACAGAATTTTCCATCACTTCGTTGCAAATTCGCATTGCTTGTCTGGTCATGTTGTCTTTTACCAATTCATTAGAAAGAGCTGGATTGTTTATGTTTTTCATTAACTCCCCGGCGTTATCAATGAATGCCTTTTTCATACGTTCTTTTAGGTTTCTTGCTCCGCTAAACATTTTTCCTACTCTCGTTTTACATTTATCCGGGTTTGATAGACAACTCATTTCAAAATCCCTTTGTGTTGTAAATATTTTTCCATTTTGTTCCCCTGGTTCTCTTAAGCCGCTGCGCGTTAAACTGACCGCGACAGATCCGATCACGGCGATAAGGAGAATGGAAGAGAAACCAACAACTGCAAACCTTTTCTTTTGGTTACGAACACGGTTCATATTATCACGCGCTCCTTCCATGTTTTTATGAAAATACTAATAATTTTTCTATGAAACTATATAGTATATAGACTATTTTTTTTCTTCTTTTTTTTTTCTGTACTGTGTTTTTCAAATTCCCTATAGGGATAGCTCTATCTTCTTCATCTCTGATTTTGATTCTATATATACACATGCATGAAAAAATCAGTAAAAAAAGTTGGGAATTGTTTACTATGAAAATAGTGGTATTGTACAAAACTCCTAAACATGGTTTATAACATTAGCTGAAATTTAGCTATTGACCAATTTTGGCATTTATTTAATGAGTGGTGATTATATACCAGGCATAGATTTGAGGATGTCATTGAAGTGTTAACTTTAGTACACTTTATAAATTAGATGTTGAACATGTTCGCAACCCGAGTTCTGTGACTTACTTATTCATATGCGTGGTAACTATGTGTCTTCATGAAGTATTTTTTAGAATGAAATTTGAGAAAAACATATGGGACATGGAAAAACATTTTTTTTTTATATTGTGAATCATAGGAGAAATCTAGATACATTTTTTCAAAATTAGGATTTCCTACTCGGGTTTTGATCATCTTATTGCTCCAATTAATTTAAAAGTTGTCTTTGATTTGTTTTACAAAAGTTTTGTCCATTAATATTTGGTAGGCGGGTGTTGCATTATGAAATCCAAAAGGCTGACATGATACTAAATATTTGTTCTATTCTTCATGAAGGTTGTCTAATGGTTTTAAATTGCGGTCCATAAGCATAATATTGTGGATGCAATTGTCTTCGCAACTGTATCGAACCGTAATTATAGTATAATTTTAAATCACACTTTCGACTATATTAGGAATCATATCATGCAATTTCAATCATGTTCCTTTATGTATTTGAATGTATAATCTCTTTGATGAAGACTTTATTTTCTAGGTTTTGAGTCTCTTCTTAAACTACAACCTGCTTTAATCTTGTCGGTTTTCTTTTCTTTTGTACTATGTGAAATTGTGGCATTTGCAATAACAGAAGTCAAGACAGAGGTCTCAACAACACACAATGTCAAGATAAATGTTATAACATCTGTCGATAGAAAACAAACTTGCTAAAAACAGAAAGATTGTGCAGAAAGATAAGTTGAAGAAACTTAAGGAACACAATCAATTGTTAACCAAGTTTGAGGAAACTCACCTACTCAGGAGACTACCAATCCAATAATGAAATTAACTATCAACATTATCAATTCGAAGCCTAAACAATCTCAATTTACAACTTCTCTCTTAATCCCTACCCAGTGCAACTTCTAACAAGGAACCTCCTAGATATGAGAATCTCTTTCACTCCCTATCACCGCAGTGATATCAAATAATTCCAATCCCAAGGAATGTCTCAAGAAACCAAAAAGAAGATTACTCTTCCAATACAAAAATACTTAGTTTTACTTAAAATCTTAACTAAGAACAATACTCAATTGTTTGCTTAAAAGGTTAGGAGAACAATAACTTGATAAACAACTAACAATCAGTCAACTCAATCCATCAAGAGATACACGAGGACATACAAAGAATACACAGAAAATCTAAGGAACTCTCAAACCCTAAACCCTTATTTTTCACAAGGTTTTACAATAAAAACAATGCTAAAAAAACTAGGTATTAGACGTCCCATTAAATAGACTCCTGCAGTGGGCTTGGACTCTTCAATCAAATCCAATCTTCAGTTGTAAATCCCTGCAGAATCTTCTCCACAAAAAAATAAATAAATAAAAAAATCTTTCAAATATATCCTAAAAAGTTTCAAAGATCCTTTTTATGAAACAAATCAAATATACAATTGTTCCTAAAAAAATACTTGATTGCATGTTCCTGTTACGAGGACTAGAAGCTTCAAGAAACTCTTTTTTCATTCAAATCTTCAAGGATATCAACCACTGATACTGTCGTGATGTTCTGTTGTAACATGTTATAACATCTGATATAACATATGCCAAATAAAGTATCAGCAGACTTGTACTGTCGTGATGTTCTGTTGTAACATGCTCCCTTTTGTATTAATCTCTTAAATATGCTTTATTAAATATTATTTTATTATTTTTGTTTGGTCCAGAATTAGATTTGATTTTATCAATCTTCTAATAAGTTTTCAAATGCAAGTTTCAACATGGTCATTCAACTAACCTCTAACTTCTAATTTATTATTAATTGACTTTATTTTATGTTTTTACTTTGTACTTTTACTTTGTGTTTTTACTTTTTGCCTTTTATTTTTATGCCTTTACTTTTATGCATTTTCATGTTTTTTTTAATCTTTGCTCATTTGAGCATTTATCTTTATGTATTTTTATTTTCGCTCACTTGAGCTTTCTTTTCTTTTTAAAGATACTTAATAACCAACTTGAACATTAAAAAAACTTTAAGGTTACTTGGACTATTTGGTTACTATCATTGGCCTAATGGAGTTGTTGACCTCTCGGACTTAGAATTAGAAACATTGATTTCCCTTGGGACCTTGTGACTTTGTTGTTATTTTTTATGGAGTTCTTGGGGTTTACCCCAAGACATTTGATCAATTTTCTTTGTTTACAGGTTATTATGATGATATGCTTTATATGTGATTGAGAATTCCTCTGTAAATAGTTGTTACTCTACCCAATTTTTGTGAAGACTTAATATATCTGAATCTTGGTATTCTTGAGAGGTTTAGTATATTTGGTTGATTGGTTTCAATCTAAAGGATAAGAATTCTACATTGACTCTTTATGTCAAGTGTTGGCTTCTTGTTGGTTAGATGGTTCTTTTTCATAGCTTTTATCTTATGCTTTAGGATAGTCGCTTCATATCCTCCCCTCTTCTTTAATTTCAAAAACCTTCTTCCTCCTTTTCAAAACTCTTCTTATTTTTTTAACTTGAACCGCTTTCATGATAAACTTGGACTTAAGTCCATGCATTTTCAAAAATATTTTCTTAACCAAAATTTAACTAACTTAATCATACTTTGAAATTTTTGTAAGAATACTAAAAGTCAATCAACCTCATTCTAACCATTTTTGACACTTTGGATTTTTACTTTAAAACTCTTTTCTTAAAAAGATTAGACTCTTGTCGATTCTTGTAGCGATGCAAGCTACTATACTTCTACGATATATAGTGAAGTGATATGTTTTCCACTTGGGTGTTGAGTGAGGCTTTGTTGATTTTAAAATCCAAGCTATATCCTCCACTTTGAGATGATGCAAATTATCTTTTCTCATAATCGTGGGTAGTAAATATGTTTTCCACTTGGATATGACGATGATGTCTCGTCTCTTAAAATTAACCAACACACATGTGTTTTAAATTTTTTAAAAGGTGAACTACGAGTACCCTGATCCCCTATTGCACGGAAGATGGTACGTAGGCACTTAAGGCTCCCAACCGCAGCGGGTGCAAAAATTGTAAAAAATACTTATTTTCTCATCTCCACCATCTATTTTGTATACAACATATATAGCCAAAATATACAAATATTCAAAGAGGTTCATGCGGAGTACCATAGATGTTTAGTGTGATAATACCTTCCCTTTGTATAACTAACCCCTGTACCTAGATTCTCTCCCCTCTTTTTTGAGTTATTCGCTCTTTTCCCATTCCTCTGGAAACAATAAAGCGCGGTGGTGATTTTTATTTGATGTGTGCGAGTCAAGTCAATCTAATGGCTTATTCTCAATGTTTCTACCGTTATAACTTCATGGAGAGATTTACAAGAAGATGTGGAAGATGCTACCTCAAAAGGTTGGGCCAAACTTATGGAGATACCTGAGAAGAAAAATCATTTTGGTTTGGGCTACGAATCATCAAAGGATACCCTGAAAGGCAAGGTGCAATTTCCTCCTATTTAGGAGACCTTTATCAACAAAGGAACAAAGCATGGTGGATAATTGGCAATGATATAAAACAAAAGCAACACTAAGGGAGCATCTGGCTTCATCCGTGAATGTTCTCTAGGCGAAGAACTCAAGAACTGGATAGCCGTGGAGATTCCAGAGATCTTTTTATTTTCAAAGTAATTTTTCTTGTTTTTGAAATAACCTATTTCAAGCCCGAGGCATATGGGTAGCTTGTAAGAGTCCCCCAATTTGTTTCAAATAGTATTTTCAATTAATAAGAGTTATATTTTGCATTCAATTAAGATCCTTGTCTTTCTCTTGCATTTATCTCTTATATTAAAAAATCGTAATACTTTTCTTCATATGCATTTACAAACTCACATACTAAAACTACACCAAAACAAGATAAATGTGTAGATCCATGCCTAAAATCACCGATAATGTTACTGCTGCTATCTGATATAATTTTGGTGCACCGATCAACCAAGCGGAAGAGGAAGATGATGAGGATCTTGAACTCTCCGAAGAATTATCAAGGGAATTAAAGCAAAAAGATAATAATATACAACCATAGCAAGAATCTATTGAGACCATCAACCTTGGAACAAAGGAAGATACAGAAGAAATCAAGCTAGGGGAAACATTAGAGGAAAGCATCAAAGAAAGACTGATCAAGATATTACATGAATATGTGGATAGTCTTACAAAGATATGCCTGGATTGGATACAGATATTGTGGTGTATAAACTACCTTTCAAGGAAGGTTGTTCTCCGACTAGGAAAAAGCTCAGAAGAACTCGTTCAGACATGTCTAACAAGATTCGAGAAGAGGTCCTTAAACAATTTGATGCAGGGTTCTTAGAGGTGGTAGATTATCCGCCTTGGATAGCTAACATCGTGCCAGTGCCCAAGAAGGAAGGCAAAGTACGCATGTGTGTAGATTATCAGGATATAAACAAAGCATGTCCCAAAGATGATTTCTCGTTACCTCACATAGATGTTTTGGTGGATAATACAGCTCAAGCTTCAGTATTTTCATTCATGGATGGTTTCTCAGGTTATAGTCAGATCAAAATGGCACCCGAGGATATGGAAAAGACTACTTTCATGACCCCTTGGGGCACTTTCTGTTACAAGGCGATGCCTTTCGGTCTAAAGAACACCGGGGAAACTTATCAACGAGCTACAGTTACAGTATTTCATGATATGATCCACAAATAAGTTGAGGTATACGTGGATGATATGATTGTCAAATCTCATACATAGAAGGATCACAACATATATTTTCAAAAGTTATTCGAGTGTCTTCAAAAGTTTAAACTAAGGTTAAATCCGAACAAATGTACATTTGGTGTCAGGTTAGGAAAGTTACTGGATTTTATCGCAAGTCATCACGGTATTGATGTGGATCCTGACAAGATGAAGGCCATAAAGAAATTCCATCTCCAAGAACAGAAAAAGAGGTTCGCAGTTTCATAGGACGATTGAATTACATTTCAAGGTTCATATCGCACCTAACTGCTATGTGCGAGCCTATATTCAAATTACTTTGAAAAGATTAAACAACGGTGCGAAATGATGATTATCAGATAGCCTTTGAAACGATAAAGAAATATTTACAAGAGCCACCAATCTTAATGCCACCAGTTCCAATAAGATCTCTCATCATTTACTTGACAGTTCTTGAAAGGTCTATGGGATGCGTATTGGGGAAATATGACGAAATAGGAAGAAAATAGCATGCAATCTACTACCTCAGCAAGAAATTCATTAACCGCATAACCAGGTACTCGCTTCTCGAGAAGACTTGTTGTGTTTTAACTTGGGATACTAAACAATTGAGGCAGTATATGTTACCTCACACCATGTGGTTAATAGCAAGAATGGATCCTTTGAAGTATGTGTTCGAAAAACCAGCTCTTACAGGAAGGATAGCCAGATGGAAAATGTTATTATCTGTGTATGAAATCCAATATATTACTCAAAAGTATATCAAATGTAGTGTACTAGCTGATCACCTGCCTCATCAGCGATTTCCAGAATATCAACCAATGAAGTTCTACTTTCCAGATGAAGATGTCATGGTTATAAGTGACCACGAAATACCAAGACCCGATGAAGGACCTGAACCAGGGGCACGTTGGACACTCATGTTTGACGGTACTTCAAACACGCTAGGGCATGGTATCACAACAGTATTGACTTCTCTGAAGAATGTTCACAAACCTTATACTGCAAGTTTATGTTTTGACTGCACCAATAATATCGCTAAATATGAAGCTTGTATCTTGGGTCTAGAAGCTCCTATCGATCTAAGAATTAAGTACCTCAAATTATATGGAGACTCAACATTAGTCATATACCAAGTCAACGACGAATGGGACACTAAACATCCCAAACTAATTCCATATCGGGATCATGTTTTAAAGATAGCTACAAAATTTACTAAGATTAACTTCAATCATATTTTGCGCGAGGAAAATCAGATGGAAGACGCCTTAACAACTTTATCAGCCATGTTCAAAGTGACCCGACCAAATCACGAACTACGCATTATAATTAGAAATTTTGAAGAACCTTCACATTGCATTGCCATTGAAGAAGGACCACATGACAAGCCTTGTTTATATGACATCAAAAGGTATCTCGAGAAGCAAGAATACCCAGAAAGTGCCTCTACGAGTGACAAGCGAAATCTACAAAAGCTAACTTCAAATTTCTTTCTAAATGGTGATGCGTTGTACAAAAGAAACTATGATATGGTGTTGGTCAGGTGCATGGAGAAACATGATGCAAATACACTTATGAGAGAAATCCATGAAGACACTTTTGGAACTCATACAGATGGACATGCAATGGCTAAAAAGATCTTGAGAGCAAGTTATTATTGGTTGATGATGGAAGCTGATTGCTACCTTTATACAAAGACATGTCACAAATGCCAAATCTACACTGACAAAATGCATGTGCCACCGACTCCTATGAATGTCCATAGTTCTCTTTAGCCATTCTAAATGTGGGGAATTGATATGATAGGAGTGATCGAAACGAAATCCTCTAACTAACACTGGTTCATACTAGTTGCCATATATTACTTCACCAAATGGGTGGAAGTTGCGTCCTACGCAAATGTGACAAGACAAGTGGTTACTCAGTCATAAAGCAGAATCTTATATGCAGATATAGGGTTCCTAGCAGGATTATTACAGACAATGGGTCCAACTTGAACAAAAAAATGATAAAGGATTTATGCGATGACTTAAAAATTTAGCATCATAATTCCTCACCATATCGACCTAAGATGAACGAGGCCATTGAAGCTTCCAATAAGAATATCAAGAAAATCATTCAGAAAATGGTGAAGACATACAATGATTGGCACGAAATGCTCCCCTACGCTCTACATGGCTATCATACTTCCGTACGTACATCAATAGGTGAAACTCCCTTCTCTCTAGTATATGGCATGGAAGCAGTACTCCTTGTTGAAGTAGAGATTCCATCGCTACGAGTTCTAACGGAAACAAAACTTGAATAAGCATAATAGGTTTAGACGCGAATTGATCAACTTAACCTCATTTAATAAAAACGCTTGACAACTTTGTGCCACGATCAGTTCTACCAAAAGTGGATGAAGATAACATTTGACAAGAAGGTTCGTCCTCGAGTGTTCTAAGAAGGAGATCTGGTGCTCAAGAATATTCTACTACCTCGCTTCGATTCATGTGGTAAATGTACACCCAACTATGAAGGTCTATATGTGGTAAAAATAACATTTTAGGGTGGTGGTCTTATCCTTACAACAATGGATGTGGAAGAACTACCATATCCGACGAACTCCGACACAGTAAAAAAATACTATGTATAAAAAGCTCACTAAGTTCGAACCCTAAACGGGAAACTTAGGCAAAAAGGAGCGTCTCGGTGAATTGAAAACCCTAAAGGGAGATCCAGGAAAAAATTAGGGACATAAAAAAAATATCCCAGTGGATGGAAAACCCGAAAGGGCGGTCTAGACAAAAGTTAGGCATCTTATTCAAAATAAAGAACAAATAGACCGCGATCCAAGAACCACGACTAAGATCATGAAGGATAGGGATTAATCCAAATCATTTGACTCAAAAGAAAAGGAGATTGGATCTACCAAAAGGACATTGGAGAAATAACAGTAGCAATTATCGTTTTCATTGCGGTTTTATAGTTTTTATTAAAACTTTCTGTGATTACCTCTTTCTAGGAATTACATGTTGTACTCTTGGCTATTCAAAGGCATGTTTACCAATAAAACATTCACTTTTTTCAAATATTTTCAAGTTGTGTTTTCCTTTTTTTGGATTTGTTTGCAAAATACTAAGATTATTTCTTATAAATACTGCGTTGAAATCATTTTAGGGATTTGACAAATAAATAGATGCATCTTATAAAATGTCAAAAAGCAATTTGGTTAGAAAAACATCGAAAGAAAATCCACGACTACGTCCACGCTTGTGACTATAGCCACATCCATGCTTATGTCCAAAACTATGCCCATGCCTACGTCTGCGACACAAATATTAGAATCCTGATGATACTTATTCATCTTGTTCAAATCAACCCAAAGATACCACTAAAACGCAACACACAACGTTGGGGAGTCAGTGACATAAAAGAAAAAACTCAATGGTTCAAAAGGATAAAAATATTAAAACATATACGAAAAACATTTGGTGCATACACAAACATTTGGTGCATATACAAACATTTAGCGCAAGTACAAACATTTGGGGCATATACAAAATACTCAGTGCATATATATTTTTGGGTCTATATCAACTTAGGGCATTATGCATCATACATGGCATTTTTCAAATCCATTTTGGTTAAAACTATAACTTTTCTTGGGGCCCATTTTTGGATTATCTTATCCATAAAACAAATGAATACCTTGGTTTAGAACAGACATAACCGGTAAACTCCGATCTTATCTTTGGTTTAGTTATTTAAGATTTGATATCAAAAAACTTTTCAATTATCTATCCTCTAAGTTGTGGTAGGTATGCGAATTATCAGAATTATGTTATTCATCCTCTACGTCATGATGAATACATAAATTGGTCTTCATGTAGTTTGTCTTCTAGGTCGTGATAAACGCACAAAAATTTCAATTATCTATCCTCTAGGTTGTGGTAGGTATGTGAATTATCATAATTATGTTATTCATCCTTTAGGTCATGATGAATACATAACTATGTCCTCGTGTTATTTGTCCTCTAGGTCATGATAAATGCACAAGTTTTTCCTTATATTATTTATCCTCTAGGTTGTGGTAGGTATGCGAATCATCGGGATTATGTCATCCATCCTCTTGGTCATGATGAATACATAAGCCTATCCTCGTGTCGTTTGTCCTCTAGGTCGTGATAAATACACAAACTTTTCAATTATCTATCCTCTAGGTTGTGGTAGGTATGCGAATCATCGGGATTATGTCATTCACCCTCTAGGTTGCAATGAATACATAAGCATATCCTCGTGTCGTTTGTCCTCTAGGTTACAATAAACGCACAAACTTTTCAATTATCTATCCTCTAGGTTATGGTAGGTATGTGAATTATCATAATTATGTTATTCATGCTCTAGGTCGTGATGAATACATAAATCTATCCTCGTGTTATTTATCCTTTAGGTCGTGATAAATGCACAATTTTTTCCTCGTATTATCTATCCTCTAGGTTGTGGTGGGTTTGCTAATCATCGAAATTATGTCATTCATCCTCTAGGTCGTCATGAACACATAAGCCTATCCTAGTGTTGTTCATACTCTTGGTCGAGATAAATGCACAGGTTCATCCTCGTACTGTTTACTCTCTAGGTTTTAGTGAATATATGAAATCTGCGATATAATTCATTGTGTTAGTCTCCATGCAGCAATGTATTATCAAGCACGATTTTTATTCATCCCCGAGGTTGAGATGAATGGAAAAAATTCGCGTTATAAGCTTGCTATGTTAGTCTCGAAGCATTAGTAAGTCAATTTTAAAACTTTTATTATTTACCTCATAGGTTACGGTAAATACGTGCAAAATCTACGATCTCTTTTAAAGTACTGACAAGTTATCTGCGTTGTCGTATCTAAGTCAAATCAAAACTTTTTGTTTAAACTCTGGTAAGATGATACATCATCATCTGTGCCTATTTTTCGTACTCTTTGGAACGTTATACGGTGTATCCTTATATCCTTGGGTCAAATTTTAGGGTTTTCCATTATTTAATAACTCTCTGATTCAAAGGTGTGAGACCTACGTATTCTTGCACCCTTTATCGAAGAGTAATTAAATAGGGTCAGCTGTCATACCCCAAATTTGCCCCGTCAATTTCAATGACCATTTTACTTATATTTCAATATTATTACTATATTTATAAAATTATGAAATTCCATTGTTTCAATTTGTGTATTTTTTGTCTTATACTAATGGGGGTTTTAAAATCATAAGATGGGGTGTTTGTCTCGAAATGGACCATCAAAAGTTGATGGCCCATTAAAGGTTTTTTATTTACTTCAAATAAATGTAGGTGCATTATTGTATAAAGGAGGTGTGATGTTTCAAGTGGGCCATCAAAATCTGATGGTCCATTAAGATCTTTACTCATGTTTTATAACAAAGTAAGGGTGTATTTTTTAGAATGGCCCATTTAGAGTTCTCTTGGCCTATTAGGGTATAAGGGAAGGGTGCATTTTAGATAACTGTTGGCCCATTCAGCCTTTGGAGGGCCCTTTATTATTAAAAGGGGTATATATACATAAGGGAGGTTCATGTTGGAGTATAATGGCCCAATATAGTTTAGAGGCCCGTGCTTAGTTTTTAGTTTAAGACAAAGGGAGGTGTTTTAATGATTTGGTTGGCCCGTTAAGAAATGTTGAAGGCCCATTTGATTTGTTTCTGTTGACTGGGTCAACTCTTTATATTTAAGATTATTATTATTATTACTGATATAATTATTATTGATGGTGAATCAGAAATTAATCTTTTATTATCACTATCTGTGATGCAGTGGGAGAACTGACTTGATTGTTTTGCGTTTGATCGCAAATGTTGCGGTTAGCAAGAGTCGCCACCGACTTTTCTTTTATCCAAAAGGAAAGGTGAAAAAGCACAGGAAAGACCTTTGAGATTGTTTCTTGAGTTCGGGGGGTAGATTATGAAAAGGGAAGGTATTAGCACCCTTTTCATCCATGGTTTTCTATGGGCTCTTAGTTACTTGATAGATCACTTTCTTTTGTTTGAAATTGTGCTTTGTGTGGCTTTGAAAGTATTTTGTAAAAGAGGCCATTGTTTTAGGCAATCTTTGTAATGATTCTCGTTCGTAAGAATGTATACAAAGATGTTGATCTTTTGAAAATATTTTCAATGTTTGCAAGATGTGTGAAAATGTATAGGTGTTTGTTTTTGAAAATAGCAAGGATATTTGTTTTGAAATGGAGCAAGTAAATAAAAGCAATCTACCAACTCAAATGTCTCTCTTGTTCATTTTCTTTTCCTTTGATATTGTTGTCTTACCATTGATTTGGTAAGCAACCCTATCTTTGGATGTAAACGGGACGGGCGCGGGTCATCGTATAACCATAATCAGCAATATTGCAAGGTATCTTACCTTTTTTGAGGGACTAAGATCATTTGGTAAGGCAACTTTGAATAGTGACATCGAGGGACTATGATCTTGTATTTGTTTGTTTTTTTTGCTAAGACACCTTACATGCATAATATGGCCATTTTTGTATAAGGCAACCAAGTGGGATAACCCTAGGGGTGTTTTGTGTGCAAGTGTGTCATTTTCATGCTTGATTTTGTCTTGGATTAAGGTTTTCTATTTAATTGGTTTTATCTTGCCATACAAACCCTAATTACTAGCATGTTATATAAAAGCGATAAATTGCGAAATTTAAAGTTACTACGCTATTACAACATTTGTGGGAGGGGGGTATACAATTTATGAATGGGGATTGCAATAATATAAACCTAATTAATCTATTACAACCAAATTGAATATGTACAAATATTGGAATAAAAAAAAATATACAAGATGAATTAAATATGCAAAGATATGTAAATGCAAAGCAGATTTTGGTTTGGCTTTTTTATATGAAAAAAAGTTTTAACCTAAACCTAATAAATAAATCAAGATTAACTTAAATCAATTAAGAAAAGAAATTATTTTTTTAGAAAAGATTTTTGAATAAACCCTAATTCTGTTTGATTAAAAGAAAATAAATTTCTTTAAGAAAAAGTAAGTATTTTTGTATTTTTTGTCTTGAAAATAATTATGGCATTATGAGGTATTTTGGTCCTTTTATATTAAAATAAATATTTAATGGGTATAAAGAAAAATAAATATTAAACTAGTTCTAATTTAATTTACAAATTTAATTAATAAAAATGAATAATATATAACTAAATAAAATATTTTTTTGTGAGAAAAAATAAAATAAAATAAGCTAAAATATAAATATATCATTTTTAATTTTTTTTATGAGATTTAATATTAATAAAAATATATTTAATAAAATAAAAAATAAAAATAAAATAAAAAATAAAAATATATTGGGCTAGGGGTATCATGAGTAAATTGGAAGTAGCATGTTAGCAAAAAAACAAAAGGCCCAAGAATGAGAGGCCCAACACTGCAAAGGGACAAAAAAAGGAAAAAATGTGAGAAAATTTGCAAAAGGCATGCGCTAACGCTCGAACCCATGACCTATAGCATTTTTACGCGCTGCCTTACCACTGGGGTGGCTGTACATCCATTCATATAAACAAAAGCATAAATATATATATATTAGAAAATGCCCCCTGAAGGCAACTTCAACTTCAACCTTGAGCCATGGCCGGATCACCTGTATCTTCTTCATTTCTTCATAAAAATGGAAAGTTCAAACATGAAAGTTACAATGTTTCTTCTCACGAGTTCAACCATATAATTTATGTAAACTAAAATTCAAATATCAAAGCTAATTTTACTTGCCCTAATTTGAAACCTAATTTTTACAGAAATTTCAAATTCAAAATTCTCTATGCACAGTTAATATAAATGAAATCTATGAACATGGTTAGCTTAAGAGCAAAGATATCTACATTTTTCTTTCACAAATCAGGACCAAATGATGCTTGTATGAAGAGATAGAAGTTTGAGTTTTTACCTCTTTCAGTTGAGATCGTGAATGGAGTTTGGGCAAATTTTGAGAAGGCCTGAGGATCTGTTTAACTTCCCTGGACCTCCTTGAGTGTATTCCAATCTGTGATACGGTGGGAGAACTGACTTGAGGTTTTGCGTTTGTGTTCGCAAATGTTTCGGTTGAGCAAGAGTCGCCACCGACTTTTTATTTTATCCTAAGGAAAGGTTAAAAAGCACAGGAAAAACCTTTGAGATGTTTTCTTGGGTTTGGGGAGTAGATTATAGAAAGGGAAGGTATTAACACCCTTTCTATCCATGGTTATCCATGGGCTCTTAGTTACTTGCTTAGATCACTTGCTTTGCATTTTCA
Organism: Vicia faba; assembly: GCA_948472305.1. Classification (NCBI taxonomy): domain Eukaryota; kingdom Viridiplantae; phylum Streptophyta; class Magnoliopsida; order Fabales; family Fabaceae; genus Vicia; species Vicia faba. The sequence continues at coordinate 1,449,750,438 of OX451736.1, forward strand.
ATTGTTTGAAGTGGTGCTTTTGTGTGTGGTTTTGAAAATGTTTTGAAAAAGATGCCTTGTCTAGGCAACCATTGTAACAATTCTTTACTCGAATGTTTTACAGAAGTGTTTGTCTTTTTGAAAAGATGTTTCAATATTTTGAAAGTTGTTTTGAAAATTGTGTTTGTGAAGTGTGGTTTTGAAAATGTTTTGAAAAAGATGCCTTGTCTAGGCAACCTTTGTAACAATTCATGTTTGAATGTTTTACAAAGGTGCTTGTCTTTTTGAAAAGATGTTTCAATGTTTTGAAAGTTGTTTTTGAATTTGTGTTGTGAGGTGTGTTTTTGAAAAGTAGCAAGGATGTTTTCTTTGCAAGATTTGATCAAGTAACCAAGAGCTATCTACCCTAAATTTCTCAAATATCTTTCTTATGTTTTAACCCTTTTAACAGTGTTGTTTCACCATTGTATTTGATGAACAACCTTGTGTTAGGATGTTAACGGGACGGGCGCGGGTCATCGTTTAGACCATGAATGCAATAGTGTCAAGTATTTTGTCAATTTTCTTGAGGGACTATGATCATTTTGTTTAGGCAACAAGATAGCGTCATCGAGGGACTATGATCATTTTGTTTGTTTTTGTTTTGTTTTGTTTTGCCAAAGTACTTGACATGCAAACATGGCCCATTTTTGAAGGCAACAAGTGGATGTAACCCTAGGGGTGCAAGTGTGCATTGTGTTTGTTTTTTCATGCATGTTTATCTTGAATTAGGTCAAGCTATTTGTTGATTGATTTTTGCATACAAACCCTAAGTCTAAACATGGTATAATTGAAAGCTTTTAAATACGGAAATTTAAAGTCCTAAATTATTACAACATGATTATGGGGATGGGGATACAAATTTGCATTGGGAATATTTGACAAGGAAATAAAATCTAAGTTATTACAACCATATCGAAAGTATAGGATACAAATATTTAATTGTACAATATTTAAGTGAATACAATAAATATACAAAATGTATTATGCACAAAAATGATTTTTGTTATGTATGTAAAAAGGTTTTCATGTTTGAAGTATAAACAAAATAAGAAAAAGTCATTTTTTGATTATTTTTATGGTTTAGGACAAAACCCTAATTTTCAAGTAAATAGTATTTATTTATTAATTATGTACAATATTTGTTAATTATATACAAAAAATAAAAAAAAATACTGTAAAAAAAGTATTTTTAGTGTCATATATTAATAAAAATAAAAATGTATTATTTCTATATTTTTATCCTAAGTATTCTAATAAATATAATATACAAGTATCTATATATATATTTACTAAACCTATTAAATATAAAAGATAAAATTAATTATTTATGAAAAAATGTATATTTTAGAAAATGTTTTCAAAATGTAAATAAAAAATAATAACTAAAAAATGAATATTTTTGTATTATTTTTTAGGGTTTTAAATAAAAAGGTTTTATATTATTTACATGTATATGTTCAATAAAGTAAATAAATGCCAAATAAATGTAAAAAAATGTGGAAAAATATTTTTGGAGTTTTTTTATGCTTGAGCAAAAAATATAAAATCAGAATCAAAAAGAAAAATGCAAAAATGACAAGTATTTCACATAATGGGCCAGGGGGGTGCAAATGGAAAAAAGGGGTGCAAAAAGCAAGTTGACTCAGGCCCAGCCCAAGTCAACTCTGTCTTCAACCTCCAGCACATGTTTGAACAAGAAAACGCGCGCTTCCTTCTACACCTGCTATCTCTTGATTCCTTGATTTTTAGCAAAAACTTATAACACAAATAATGTAGAGCATCAAACCACGATTCCAAACATGTAAAAAACTTGACCTAACTCTAAGAAACCAGGGAGAATTTCTTCACCCCCAATTTCTGACCTAGTTTTCCTTCAATGTTCATGGTTAAGATTCTCACATCATGCTTAATATAAATGAAAAGTGATAATATGTATGGCTTCAGGGCTATGAGTAGGACATGTATCATTCAGAAACCTAAGCTTAACTCTTCCTAGATTGAGAGATAGAAGTCCATGGTTTTACCTGTTTCAGCTTGAATCGTATACAACAATGTGGCCAACTTCAGTGGAGTTTGAGTTTCTGTATAGCTTGCCTGAAGTCCAAAGAAGCTTCTCCAACACCTAGCTTGCTTTGAATCACTCTGTATCGTGCTATGGAAGTTCACTTGAAAAACTGAAAAATGAAAATGGCAACTGAGGTTAGGGGAGTTACAGCTTGTGTTTAGGGCTTGGGATAGTTTCAGTGGATGGTATGGAATGTGTTTGGACAAGCTTGGGCAAAAACGCACGAGTGGATATTGTTGTAGAGGTCAAGTTGCAAAACTTGCCCTGTTTTGCAGCAAAACAGGGATTCTGAATATGAGCAGGTCTTAGGGATGAATGAGTCGTGCTTTTGGCTTGTTTTGATGTGTGGAAGATGTTCACAAAGTTTGTTTAAGCTCTAGGTTGCAGGAAATCCAAGTTGGTTCAGTTTTGCCAAGTTTCTTCTATATGAAGCAAAAGATGTGTGTAATGTGTCAAAGGCCTGTACAGGCCATCTTGTATGCTGCAAACAAACCTCTAGGCCCCCTCTAATCCCTGGATTTGATTTGCAATCTCAGATCTTTGTCCAAGGCTCAATGCATAGTGGTTTGGCATAAAGCTACTTTTGCAAAAATGGCAAAATCACTTTTACCAATTAAGGGTTAGTTTGATGTGTAATGCCCAAATGGATAAAATAACACCTTAACACAATGGTTAGGCATTAAATTATTGAGTGTGGAGAGGTTTAGAGGCCTGCAATCTATCATAAACCATGTTGAGTTGAAAATGCAAATTGTTGTGAACATGCTTTGGCCATGAACAAAAGTGAGTTTTGGCCAACTTTGCAAATTCGATTCTCTCTAACCACAAGGGTGTTTGAGAAGTTCTTGGACAATTTGGAAAGCTTGGAATGTGTTCTATAATCCATCTTTGTAATGCAAATTGAAACTCCAAGTGGAACCATGTGAAAAATGTCCAAGAAGTTGGATAAAAAGCCTGCCTAGAATAGGGCAAAATTTCTCTAAGTTAAAAATGTTTTGTACCCTTGTTCCAAAAATCCTAACTTGAGATACAAGCTTCCTTTGAGAAAACTTTGTGAATCAAAGTTGTAGATTTCGCAATGGACTACAACTTTCATGTTTCAAGTTTTTTTTGAATCCATTTGCATCTTGGTGAAAAAATGGGACAAAGTTAGGAAAAAATAAGGAAATTTCATAACTTAGAAAATTTCTAAGTTATGAAATTTTTTCATTTTAAACCCTAATTTGCAATTTTGGGTTTCTTGATGAACAAGTTTCATAATTTGACATGTCTTGATGAAAAATGAATCTTGGCACTTGATTTTGACCAAAAAGTCAAAGTTTGACTTTTCATTATATAGTCAAATTTTGATCAGTTGACTGAAAAATTCATCTGTCAATCCTATGCATTTGAGATCTTTTGAACTTGTTGAATGGGTCAAGAAAATGCCATTGATCCTTGAGTCCATATGTGAGCTTGTTTTGCCATTGTTTAGGTCAAATAGTCAAAAATTGCCTTTGTGCAGTCAAAACCCTAAAAATGACCATTTTGCCCTTTTGGTGATCTGATCAAATTTCTTGTGGAATTATGATCCAAACATGACCAAATGGTTCATGTGAGCTCATTATGTTGATGTGGGTCAAAATTCATGAGGTTTGACTGTTAATTGGCCACAGTTGACTTTTTCCCCAATATAGTTGATTTCTAGGTCAACTGTCCAATTGACTGGGCAAAGATTGGAATCAAGGCTTGAAACTTGGTATGGATAAACTTGTGAGTCCAACATGAAGCATGAAAGTAACTTTGGGAATTTTTGGTCAAAACATCCCTGTGCAAACTCAAACCCTAATTTGGGTCAACAGTGCAAGGAGGGGCCTTGAGCAGAGCAAACCCTAACTTGATCTTGAGCTCCAAGAGTCTTGTGATGAGAAAATATTGATGAAATGAGAGGGAAAATTTTGGGGTACAACAGTTGCCCCTGTTCAATCTTCTTGCACCTGAAGAGTTAGATTGGCCAGATTGCCTTTCGCGACTCGAATGGTAAAAGAGGATTGGACACTAGAGTGCCCGTAAGTTTGCACTCGTCAAGACATGGATGCGGGAATGGGCTTAAAGATGCCATTTAGAGATATGATGGATAATTGTTGGTGATGGGCTTAGAGATTCCATCTGGAGAGGTGACAGGATCTTGTCGGGGATGGGCTTAAAGATGCCATCTGGAATGTTTGTTGAACTGTATGTCGTTGATGAGTGAGTGAGTATCAGAAAGGTATCCATGTTTGGAACATCTCTGGACCGGGGGTCTGAATAAGCAATAGATTAACATCCGTGTTTGGAGAATCCATAAATTGTTTTCAGAAGTTGGATTTGAATAAGCAATAGATCAGCATCCACGTTGGGAAGCGTCCGTAAACTGTTTTCAGAAGTCGAAGCTTATTAATCTTATCCTGAAAAGGGTAAAATATTAGCTGAAACACAAAGTTATGTTGCATGAAATGTATGATGCAGTATATATGTTATATCAATGTTTATGATATATGAATGTAATGAATGCGCATGTAAGCTGAGTAGCTGTCTTGCTGAGGATGGATGAATCATGGATAGCTGGAGATAATAAAATCTTTGACTGCTGTCAGGGAAAGTAAATCCTTGACTGCTGCAGGGGATCGAAAATCCTTTGATCGTTGAAAATGAGAAGTTCTGGGACCGCTGTTGGGGAATCAGGAGTTTGGGTTGTATGCCAATCTATTGGGGATTCCTGCCTTGAGGAGATCTTCACTGGAGAATATCTGAATACTCTGTGAGGAACTGAGAATGAGAGTCTTCATTCTGCTTGGGGAATAAGAATTCTGTGGGGAATAGCCATACTGTTGAAAAGTAGCTATCCCGTCAGAGAGTAAAACTCGGGATTCTGGATAAAGTTTAATCTTGTCTGAAAGAAGTTCAGGAGTTTAGGTTGTATGCCACTTTGAGAATGAGAATCTTCATTCTGTCGGGAATATCAGGAGGTTGGGTGTATGCCAATCTACTGGGGAAGTCAAAATGAGAATCTTCATTCTGTTAAGGGTCAGAAATTGGGAGTATACCAATCTTCTGTGGTTTTAAGGATGAGATTCTTCATTCTGTTAAGGGTCAGAAATTGGGAGTATACCGATCTTCTGAGGTTTTAAGGATGAGAGTCTTCATTCTTGAGAGAAACAGATTTTTAGGAGCTCCAATTGTCCGTTATTCTGTCGGTGGTTGTAACTTCCAGCAGGTGATAAAGGAAATTTCGAACGACCTTGAATTCCAGCAGGTGACGAAGGAATTTTTGATGATGACCGCAACTTCCAGCAGGTGATGAAGGAAATTTTTGAACTCTCTTGAATTCCAGCAGGTGATGAAGGAATTTTTGATGATGATCGTAACTTCCAGCAGGTGATGAAGGAAATTTTTGAACGCTCTTGAATTCCAGCAGGTGATGAAGGAATTTTTGATGATGATCGTAACTTCCAGTAGGTGATGAAGGAAATTTTGAACGACCTTGAATTCCAGCAGGTGATGAAGGAATTTTGATGATGATCGTAACTTCCAGCAGGTGATGAAGGAAATTTTGAACGACCTTGAATTCCAGCAGGTGATGAAGGACTTTTGATGATGATCGTAACTTCCAGCAAGTGATGAAGGAAATTTTGAACGACTTTGAATTCCAGCAGGTGATGAAGGAATTTTTGATGATGATCGTAACTTCCAGCAGGTGATGAAGGAAATTTTGAATGACCATGAATTCCAGCAGGTGATGAAGGAATTTTGATGATGATCGTAACTTCCAGCAGGTGATGAAGGAAATTTTGAACGACCTTGAATTCCAGCAGGTGATGAAGGAATTTTTGATGATGATCGTAACTTCCAGCAGGTGATGAAGGAAATTTTGAACGACCTTGAATTCCAGCAGGTGATGAAGGAATTTTGATGATGATCGTAACTTCCAGCAGGTGATGAAGGAAATTTTGAATGACCTTGCAACTTGAAATATATTTTTGCTTTGGAGAAAAAATCCTTGACAAATGTTGGGGAAATAAACCCATAACCGAAGCTGGGGATTGAAAAATCCTTTGATTACTGGGGGTGAGAAATCCTTGCTGACTGCTGATTGCTTGGGGAGCAAGATCTTCAATTGTTGAGGGATTTTAGGGCCACTGCTGGGGATTAAAAATCCTTGGTGACTTGTGGGGAATGAGAATTATGATGATCTCTACTGGGGAGTTCAGAACCTGGGAGACTCATGCTGGAGGAGTGAGACTGAGAATCTTCAATCTGATGGGAAGTATCTCTGTGGGAGAATGTTCACTAATCTGGTTCCGCTGGGGATTGATAGTTGGAAGTTTTAGCTCCGCTGGGGATTAACAGTTTTGGCTCCACTGGGGATCTTGAAACTTGACTCTGAGGGGAATTAAGTTCTGGAATGCTCCTCTGGCTGGGGAAATCAGCTTTTAGAAAGCTTTTGCTCTGCTGAGGGTCCCGAAGTTTTAACTCTGTTGGGGAAGTATATTCCGGACTTTAACTTTGTTGAGGAACTTGGAGTTTAATTCCGCCGGGGACTTCTTCTGAAAGGGTATCAAGATATCTACCTATACCTTCAAACTATCATCAATCCTATTTTCTTGATTTGTAAGCAAATGATTATGTTCAAATGCATATGCCTATTTAACAAAACATTGGACGTTTCTCAAATAAAACATAAGTGTGAAAAAGAAAAAGAAGGCAAAGCAAATTTCTGTATTTGGAAAAGTATTTGTATTAACTTTTTATGAGTATCTTTGTACAAAGGAGACAGACATCCTAGTGAGAGGATGTTGTCGTAAACATTGAAAAATTTATACAAAAGAAAGATGGTTATGTGTAACAATTCCACGAGATTCCCATTCTGTTATAGCCTTCACAACTCTGAATATCATGTCCATTCATTGCCTCGTCCACCGATGATTGGATTGATCAGAAGCTAGGAGCTTGTTGATGAAGAGATTGTTCTTTAAAGTGATCCGACGAGACATAGTCATACGCTTTAATTCCCTAACTTTTTCCTGAATCACCCTCTCGGGTTTTCGATTCACCGGGAAACCCTTTTTTGCCCAAGTCGCCCTTTCGGGTTTTCAACTTGCCGGGCGTACAATTTTTTTTTGTTTTTATCCCTAATTTTTGACTGAACCGCCCTTTCGGGTTTTCGGTTCACCGGGATGCCCATTTTTGCCCAAGTCGCCCTTTCGGGTTTTCGACTTATCGGGTTGTTTCATGCGTAGTATCTTTTGACTATGTCTGCGTTCGCAGGGTGAGGCAAGTCGTCGTCGTCCATGGTGGTCAGAATCATTGCACCACCAGAAAATATGCTCTTGATCACAAACGGTCCTTCGTAAGTAGGAGTCTATTTTCCCCTGGGATCACTTTGCGGCAAGATAATCCGCTTGATTACAAGATCTCCGACTTGATATACTTGACGTCTTACTTTCTTGTTGAAAGCCTTAATCATCCGTTTTTGGTACGTCTGACCATGGCAAATAGCAGTGAGTCGTTTCTCGTCGATCAAATTGAGTTGATCAAATCGGGTCTGAATCCAATCGTCTTCGCTCAAACCAGCGTCCTTCATAATCCTTAAATAAGGAATCTGAACTTCCATAGGTAGGACAGCTTCCATGCCATATACCAAAGAAATTGGGGTTGCCCCTGTTGAAGTACGTGCCATGGTATGATATCCATGCAGAGCAAATGGTAACATCTCATGCCAGTCCTTGTAGGTAACTGTCATTTTTTGAATGATCTTCTTGATGTTTTTGTTCGCGGCTTCAACATCACCGTTCATCTTCGGCCGATAGGGAGATGAATTGTGATGATAAATCTTGAACTGTTCGCATAGAGCGGTGATCATAGTATTGTTCAGGTTTGTACCGTTGTCTGTGATGATCTTGTTGGGGACACCATACCAGCATATGAGGTTCTGCTTGATGAAGCGGGCAACCACATTCTTTGTAACAGAGGAAAAGGAAGCTGCTTCGACCCACTTGGTAAAATAATCAATGGCGACCAGGATGAAGCGATGTCCATTGGATGCCGTGGGCTTGATCTCTCCAATCATGTCAATGCCCCACATTGCGAATGGCCAAGGAGCTGTCAGAACATTGAGAGGAACATGAGGAATATGTATTTTGTCGGCATAGATTTGGCATTTATGGCAAGTACGGGAATGTTGATAGCAATCAGCTTCCATAGTAGACCAGTAATAGCCTGTCCTTAGAATCTTCTTAGCCATCGTATGCCCGCTCAAGTGGGTGCCAAATGTGCCACTGTGTATCTCAGTCATGATTAACTCTGCTTCAGTTTGTCTACACATCGGAGTAAAACACAATCATGGCTGCGCTTATAAAGGATGCCATTGCTTAGGAAGAACTTGGCCGCAAATCTCCTTAAGAACTTTTTGTCATTGACGAAAGCTTCTTCGGGATATTCTCTAGTCTGGAGATACCTTTTGATTTCATGAAACCAGGGTTGTTCCACTACTTCTTCGGTGTTAATCTCATGACAATGTGCAGGTTCATCCATTCGCTCGATGGTGATTTGGGGAGCCTCGTTATCCCAGTTGAGTTTAAACATGGAAGACATTGTAGCCAGAGCATCCGCTAACTGATTTTCTTCTCGCGGGAAGTGCTCGAAGGTGATCCGCTCGAAATGAGGCAACAACGTCAGGACATGTTCTTTATATGGGATAAGATTAGGATGTTTGGTGTCCCACTCTCCTTTGATTTGACTGATAACCAAAGCCGAGTCCCCAAATATGACCAAAGATTTGATCCCCAAGTCTATAGCAGCCTTGAGACCAAAGATGCAAGCTTCATATTCGGCCATGTTGTTGGTACAGCTGAAACAAAGTCGGGAAGTGAAAGGTGTATGGAAACCTTCTGGAGAAATGAGTACCGCACCGATACCGTTTCCGAGTGCATTTGAAGCACCATCAAAGTACAGGGTCCATCGGGATCCGTTTTCAGGTCCGTCATACGGTCCATTACCTTCAATGTTGTCCAATGTCATGATGTCCTCATCCGGGAAGTCGAATCTCATGGGTTGATAATCTTCGATAGCTTGATAAGCTAGATGGTCAGCTAGTACACTCCCTTTTATAGCTTTTTGGGTAGTATACTGGATGTCATACTCAGTCAGGATCATTTGCCATCTAGCGATTCTTCCAGATAAAGCAGGCTTCTCGAAGATATACTTGATAGGATCCATTTTAGAAATCAACAAAGTGGTATAAGTCAACATATACTGCCTTAGTCAGCGAGCAGCCCATACCAAAGCGCAGAAAGTTTTCTCGAGCAGTGAGTAGCGAGTCTCACAGTCGGTAAACTTTTTGCTAAGGTAATAAATGGCATGCTCTTTTCGACCAGACTCGTCATGTTGGCCCAGTACGCACCCTATTGAGTTGTCCAAAACAGTCAGGTACATGATCAGCGGCCTTCCTTCGACGGGTGGCATCAGAATAGGAGGTTCTAACAAATACTCCTTGATCTTATCAAAAGCACTTTGACAATCGTCGTTCCAATCAACTACCTGATTTTTCTTTAATAGTTTGAAAATTGGCTCACAGGTAGACGTCAGGTGAGAGATGAACCTGGCGATATAGTTCAAGCGTCCCAAGAACCCCCTAACCCCCTTTTCAGTACGGGGGGCAGGCATTTCTTGTATAGCCTTTACTTTGGCTGGATCGACCTCAATGCCTTTGTTGCTGACAATAAATCCCAGAAGTTTACCAGACCTAACTCCAAAAGTGCACTTACTTGGATTCAGCCTGAGTTTGTATTCCTTCAACCTGGAAAACAACTTTTGCAAATGTTCAAGGTGTCCCTCTTATGTTTGTGATCGAGCTATCATGTCGTCTACGTAAACTTCAATCTCATGATGTATCATATCATGAAACAAAGCTACCATGGCGCGTTGATAAGTTGCCCCTGCGTTCTTCAGTCCGAACGGCATCACCTTGTAACAAAAGGTACCCTATTGTGTAACAAAGGTTGTTTTCTCCATGTCCTCGGAGGCCATTTTAATCTGGTTGTAGCCCGAAAATCCGTCCATGAAAGAAAATACTTTGTGCTGAGCTGTGTTGTCAATCAAAATGTCGATATGGGGTAGCGGAAAATCATCTTTAGGGCTGGCCCTGTTTAAATCCCGGTAGTCCACACACATTCTGACCTAGCCGTCTTTTTTGGGAACGGGAACAATGTTAGTAACCTATTGTGGATAGGATGTAACAGCCAGAAAGCCAGCGTTGAATTGCTTCATTACTTCAGCCTTAATTTTCTCAGACATGTCAGGCCTCATTCGGCGGACTTTTTGCTTGATCGGTGGACAGTCTTCTCTTGTAGGGAGACGGTGAACCACGATATCTGTGTCTAACCCTGGCATGTCCTTATAAGACCAGGCAAAGATTTCAACGTATTCATTCAACAACTGTACTAAGCGTTCCTTGACACTTGGTTCCAGATTGGCACCCACTTTGACTTCTTTCCTGTCTTCCTCTGTCCCTAAGTTGATGGTATCCAACAACTCTTCATGAGGTAAGATGGACCTCTCTTCTTGTTGTAGAAGTCTGGCTAACTCTCCCGGTACTTCACAATCTTCGTCATCTTCGTACTCAGCCTGATTGACAAAATCTTCAAAGTTATTGAAGGATACAACAAAATAGTCACCCATGGAATCCGGAGTGGATGGGTACCTGCATTTGTGAGTGTGGGTGTGTGTAAGGGATAGCCATCTGTGATCGGTGGATCTGGAACTGACGGTTTTAAAGCTGGTTCGCGAAATGTCGCGGAAGCAAGAGTCGCCACCGTCTTTTATTTTCTCCAATTGGAAAGGACAAAAGCACAGAAAAATTCCTTTAAAGAGATCGCTCTCGGTTCGGGAGGTAGGTTATAGAAAGGGAAGGTATTAGCACCCTTTCTATCCATGGTTATCCATGGGCTCTTAGATACTTGCTCAATGTGTTTTCAAAATTGTTTGCTTGCTTTTCAATTGTGGGTTTAAAAAAGTTTCTTTGAAAAATTTCAGTTCGACTCGTACGTCAGAGTGTTTGAAAAGTTTGCTTTGAAAGCTTTTGAAAATGTGTTGGTGTGAAAAGATTTTGATTTGTTTGAAATTAGAGCAAGTATCCTTGAGAACCTACCTACCCTAAGGAATTCGTCTGTGTAAATGTCCTTTAAGGTAGTGCCATCCCACCATTGAGAGGTAGGTAGCACCACCATTGGAGGTGTTCGGGTCAATTCGAGTTTTAGGGACGTGGTGATCACCGGGGCAATGGGAAGACACCTTAGAAGCTACCCTCATGCCAGGTTCCCGGACCATGAGGACTTACTAAGACGTTTTCTACTCGATGACCACCTTTCGAAAGGCAACAGTGAGACGTACCCTAGGGGTGGTGTGTGCGAATTGTGTGTCATTTTCAGTTCATTGTTTGTCTTGTCATGCATTGGTGATCTAACGATTCAATTTTATTTTCGGGCATTCATTCTTTCATGCATATTTATTAACAGTTATATTTGCGAGAAAATAAATCTAACTATTACAACTGGCGCGGGTCCACATCGCCAAAAAAACCGAACCCGATTTGACTGAAAATAAATAAAGCGAATAAAATAAAAAGTGCAAGAAATAAATCTAAACTTATTACAAGGCTTTGGGGCATATACAGAGGTATTTAAACAATATAAAATAAATGCGCGAAATAAAGACTAAACAAAATTAGGGCGTTGGACCCTTTTACAAATAATTAAAATTAATCAAGGAAATTAAAAATTAAATGAAAAATAATGTTTTTTGTGTTTTTAGGTTTAAAAGAAAAAAGAGAAAAGTTAAAATTAAAATCCTAGTTCTAATGTTTTTTAAGTTTATTATGAAAGAGATTTAATTTCTAACCTAAGTAAATTCTAAACTAATTTATGTACAATTTTTGATTTATAGAAAATAAATAATAAATAATAATATTGTGAGAAAAAAGGAAAAAATTAAAAAGGATATAAAAAATTAATAACCTAATTCTACATTTTTTTGGATTTTTATTATGAAAAAAAGAATTAAAATTAAAATTAAAACCTAATTAAACTAAATGAGTTACATTTTAATTTATTTTAAAAAAAGAATCAAAATTAATTATATTTTTTTTTGTCCTTTCTGTATTTTTTAATGTTTTTTTTGTATTTTTGTAAGAATTAATTAAATCAGAAAATAAAACACAAGTAAATTTAAAAATAATAGAATATAAAGAAAATTAAAAAAAAGAAAAAAAGATAGAACCAGGGAGGTGTGGATTTGAATTGGAGGTGCAGTTTTGAGAAGCCTGGCCCAGTTATTTGTGAGAATTGGTTGACTTTTTTGATCCAGTGCACGCCTGTTGACTTGATGTATGGTGCACTCTTCATCTTGGCCATGGATCTGAGGCCCTGGGACACGTGGAGGTTGAATCCTGATGGAGTATGGTGAGCATCAATGTGAGCGTTGCATGGAACCTGGAAAGGAAAAATAATATTGAATTTTTGCAGGACCTGGGACTTGAACCCAGGTCATTGTGGTCAATAGCGTGTGTCCCTGCCAGCTGAGCTACCATGCATTAGTTACTATATTATAACGCATAAAAAACAAAAAGGAAAACTAGGCGCATTAATAATTGGGCGCGCAGAATTTAAAACATCCAACCATTGTACGCCAGCACATCATCGTCCTCGTTCCCTTTTTTTTTCTGAAACACACAAGCCATAAGCAACGGTTTTAACCCGTTGCTGTAGAAGGCTTTTTAGAAAATAGCGAATGGCTTGTTTCCTAATATAAATTAGGCGCGAATAGGTAGATCTCTTCGTCCAGACGCATGGAGTGTAATGGTGTTGCTCTGAAGCTCTAATTTTACCTCTACTCAAAATCCCCAATTTAAGAACACTGGAACCCTAGAATTCGAAAATGGCAAGTTCATATTTATGGCACCAAAATGAAATCAAATGCATTGGTCAGCTTGGAAACATCATTGTGAGTATGAATATGTAATTAAAAATGCAAAAGGATGCTTAGAATCAAGAACACGAATTCAAAAATTTTGCTGTACGGTTTCACTTGTAACTACCAATTCAAGGAGCTTTGATTGAGGTTATGAATTGAAAATCGTTCAGAATTATCTCAGGAAGCTATTGGTACAAAAATTTTGGCTTCAAAAGATCCCTAGCTTTGAAATCAGATTTGCATTTTATGGTTCATTTTTTCAAATTGTCCAATGGCTTTTGAACGAGTTTTTTGCTGCACTAGGGTTAGGGTTTGACTCAATGATCCTTATGGAATAGACTTGGCTTGTTATTTGACCTTAATCCATGCTTGAGAAAGAATTGGCATTAGGGTTTGTCCATTAACCATTTTTTCCTAATTTCTAGCCAAAACCTAGACCTAGTGTGTAAATGAACCTTGGCCTGATTTTTGAGTTGGTTCATGATACATAGAACTTGTCCAAGTTCATATGACACCATTTCATTGATTTTCAAATTTTATTTGAATTTTCAATGAATTAAAATGAATTAAATCATCAAAAATTAAATAAAATAAAAAAGTCAACATTTGGTCTTGAAATCAACCATGGGCCACGTGTGTGGCATGACAAGGATGGACAAAGTGAGAAAAATGGGGCCCTTTTGTCAAAATTGGATTTTCAAGGATAGTTGACTTTTGCCATTTCACAAAATTTTCCCAACTTCTACAAGGCATAACTTGCTCAATTTTTAAGATTTTCTCATGTTCTTGGACATTTTGGAAAGGTCTTTGAGTCCTTTAACCAATGCCTTTGGTCCCATGTCATTTTGATTTACCAATCTCAAGTTATGGTCTTTGACTTAAAGTCCCCTTTTGTTGACTTTTGAAAATGACCTGTAATGTTGAAATTGATAACTTTTTGTGAGAGCATTTCTTGGACTTGAAGTATGAAGATGAGTTGTAGGAAATGTCTTTCTCTTCAAAATGAGCTTTGGATGGAATTTTTCTGATAATCCATGTGAAAGTTATGCCCTGGTCAATTTCAGTTGACTTTTTCAGCTGTCCAAATAAGGAAACTTTTGCATCTTGATGATTTTCTGAGCCAAATTTTGAGAATCATGATCAAGCATTGATCAAATGATGTTTGTGGCTTCAAAATGATATGTTGACCAAAAATTTGAACTTTTGACTGTCAAATGACCATTTTGCCCCTACAGTTGACTGTAGTGCAATTTAGGGTTTTGACTGTGCAATTTGAGCTGAATGCCTTGAAACTTGATATGAGGATGCTTGACCATGTTTGTAAGCATATGAGACTTGATTGAGCCTTTGAACACTTCTTTTTCTTGATCAGACTCAAAACCCTAATTTTGACGGTATGGGAGACTGTTGCACTGCACAACCCTTGGGGAATTTTGTAGCTTGGCTTGGCAATTTCTTGAGGAATATGGGAGGGCAAATTTTGGGGTATAACAGTTGCCCCTGTTCAATCTTCTTAGACCTGAGGATGCAGATTGGCTGACGTGCCTTTCGTAATCCGAGGGTAAAAGATGATTGGACACTAGAGTGCCCGGAAATTTGCGCTCACATGTTAGCAATGATAGGGGAATGGGCTTATAGATGCCATCTGGATGTTTGATTGCATAAGAGATTCCTTGGCGAGAACCTGCATACCTGCAAAACAGAAAATGAGTACCTGACACGTTGCAGGGATGATTACTTCCTTAGCATGAATGGTAAGAGAGCCTTGAGCGACTTTAACTTCAACAACGTTCGTTGAGAAAAATCTGGGGTGTCTTCTACTGGGATAAGAATCAGAGAGATCTTAAGGTCGATCCAACTGAACCAGAGAGGCCTTTGACTGGATAAGCAATCAGGAAAATCTTGGGACGATTTAACTGAACCGGTCTAGGTCTTGAAATGTCTTCAACTGGATAAGCAATCAGGAAAATCTTGGGACGATTTAACTGAACCAGAGAAGGCCTTTGACTGAACCAGTCTAGATCTTGAAATGTCTTCAAAGGGATAAGCATCAGGAAAATCTTGGGACGATTTAACTGAACCAGAGAAGGCCTTTGACTGAACCAGTCTAGGTCTTGAAATGTCTTCAAAGGGATAAGCATCAGGAAAATCTTGGGACGATTTAACTGAACCAGAGAAGGCCTTTGACTGAACCAGTCTAGGTCTTGAAATGTCTTCAAAGGGATAAGCATCAGGAAAATCTTGGGACGATTTAACTGAACCAGAGAAGGCCTTTGACTGAACCAGTCTAGGTCTTGAAATGTCTTCAAAGGGATAAGCATCAGGAAAATCTTGGGACGATTTAACTGAACCAGAGAAGGCCTTTGACTGAACCAGTCTAGGTCTTGAAATGTAGCTTGAGAACTTAACTGGATCTTCCCTGAAAGGTAAAAGTCAGTCATATGCAATGATATGGATCAAGCAATGATGTTCTCAACATAAATGAGATTTGTATGATGCAGTGCGTTATGCATGCTATAATGCTGTATGTGATGTTTTATGTATGTTTTCGTCCAGGAAAATGAATCCTTGACGGGTGCCGGGAAGTCGTATCCCGGACTGATGTCGAAGAATAAATTTGGCTTCCGCTGGGGATGATAACTGCAAGGGTACCGGTAGGAGAAGATGACTCCGTTGCGGAATAAACTTGGCGAATGGGAGATTCTGCGGGGAGAAAAGATACTTTAGTGATCATGCTGGGAAGCAATACTCTGTGGGGATAGAGATGCTTTGCTGAGTGTTGATAGCAACTCTGTTGGGGATACCATTGTTGTATTGGAAGTGTGAATTGACTTCGCTGGGGATAGGAAAGAACTATGTTGACGACGACTTTCCCTTGGCTTTTGGCTGAGGATAACCCAGTTATATCCTGTTAAGGAAATAACTCTTTAAATCAAGCCGGACGACGCGTTCGTGTCCTGCGAGGGGATAAGCTTCCAGAATTTACTGGGGATAAGCTTACTGCTTGGGGAGATGAATTCCATCTTTCCTGGGGAACCTGGATGGGACTCTCCTGGGGAAGTTTTGATATGCTGGGGAAGAATGCACTGACTTGCTGTCTCACTCTCTGGGGAACTTAAGATGCCTGGTTAGGTTCTTTAACTGAACCTACCTTGGTACCTTAGAGGATAGAACAATTAGACTGCTCAGACAACTCTTCATTGCCCCTGTTTCTGGTGTCACCTGCAATTAGTTCTTTGTTTCGTATGCAAATATTTATGAGCTAGCAAATTATTGTCAATGCATATATCACAAATTGAACCTTGGACGTTCTTCGCAAAACAAAACAGAACAAAGAAAAACAGTTGGCACGTTTAACTGAAAAGTATATTTGTATTGATTTTGAATAGCCTGTGAATAGGCGTTTTGTGTACAAGAGGCTGGCGTCCTAGTAAGAGGTACGTCGCCGAACAAGAGAGTTTATACAAGTTTTGTACAAAAGAAAATAAAACAGCTGTGTGAAAGATGAATGATCCACTGGGTTTCAACTTCGCTATAGCCTTTATAACTCTGAGCGTCTCATCACTTGATGACCTTGGTTGAAGGTGAAGCTGACTGATCGATGCCGTCTTGATGTAGATACCGGATTCTGGATACAAAGTGATCCAATGAGACATAGTATTACGCTTTTATCCCTAACTTTTGCCTGGACTGCCTTTTCGGGTTTTCAGTCCACCGGGATACCCATTTTTGCCCAAGCCGCCTTTTCAGGTTTTCGACTTGCCGGGTGTACAGATTTTTTCATTTTCATCCCTTCATTTTGCCCGAACCCTTTTGGTTCGACGGGAAGCCCTAATTTTTGCCTAGACATGTCAGCCTAGCGGGTCATTTTTCATGCGTAGTATTTTTTAACTATGTCTGCATTGGCGGGGTGAGGAAGGTCGTCACCATCCATGTTGGTTAATATCATTGCTCCTCCTGAGAACACATGCTTAACCACAAATGGCCCTTCGTACGTAGGGGTCCATTTGCCCCTTGGATCACTCTGAGGAAGGATAATTCGCTTGATCACCAGATCCCCGACTTGATATTCCTGTGGTCTGACCTTTTTGTTAAATGCCCTGATCATTCGCTTCTGATACGTCTGACCATGACAGATAGCAGCAAGTCTCTTTTCGTCAATAAGGTTGAGTTGATCAAGTCGTGTCTGGATCCAATCATCTTCGTTCAGATTTGCATCCTTCATTATCCGGAGAGAAGGAATTTGTACTTCGATTGGCAAGACTGCCTCCATGCCATAAACCAGAGAGAAAGGAGTTGCCCCAGTTGACGTCCTAGCTGAAGTACGATACCCATGCAGAGCGAACGGTAACATCTCGTGCCAATCTTTATACGTTACTGTCATCTTCTGCACAATCTTCTTGATGTTTTTATTAGCTGCTTCTACAGCCCCATTCATCTTCGGTCGGTAAGGAGAAGAATTGTGGTGCTGTATCTTGAACTGTTCGCAGAGCTCAGCAATCATCTTATTGTTCAGATTGGTACCGTTATCTGTAATAATCCGCTCAGGGACACCGTACCGACAGATCAGGTTGTGCCGAATGAACCGTGCCACTACAGTCTTGGTTACCGTAGCATAGGATGCTGCCTCCACCCACTTCGTAAAATAATCAATCGCCACTAGGATGAAGCGATGTCCATTGGATGCCGTAGGTTTAATCTCGCCGATCATGTCTATGCCCCACATTGCAAACGGCCAAGGCGCAGTCAGAACATTCAGGGGAACCAGAGGAACATGCACTTTATCTGCGTAGATCTGGCATTTATGGCATGTCCTAGAATGTTGGTAGCAATCAGCTTCCATGGTGGACCAGTAATACCCTGCCCGTAGAATCTTCTTGGCCATGGTATGTCCACTGGAGTGTGTACCAAAGGTCCCATCATGTAGCTCTTCCATGATTCTTTCCGCTTCAGTCTTATCTACACAACGCAGTAGGGTGGAATCATGGTTTCGCTTGTACAAGATGCCGTTGCTTAGGAAGAACTTGGCTGCAAACCTTCTCAGGAACTTCTTATCATTGACAGATGCTCCTTCAGGGTATTCCTGAGCTTCTAGGTATCTCTTCACTTCGTGGTACCAAGGCTTCTCAGTTACCAATTCAGTTTCGAGATCACAACAGTATGCCGGTTCGTCCAGTTTCCAGATGGTGATCCGGGGAGCTTCATTATCCCATTTAACCTTGAACATTGAAGACATTGTAGCTAACGCGTCCGCCAGCTGATTCTCTTCTCTTGGAAAGTGCTCAAATGTTATCTCTGTGAAGTGGGGGATCAAAGCCAACACACATTCTCTGTAAGGAATCAAGTTTGGATGTTTCGTATCCCACTCTCCTTTGATCTGATTGATCACAAGAGCGGAATCTCCGAAGACACTCAGAAATTTGATCCTCAGGTCAATCGCAGCTTGAAGACCCATAATACACGCTTCATACTCCGCCATGTTGTTGGTACAGTTGAAACACAGCCGGGCGGTGAGTGGAGTATGAGTACCTTGTGGAGATACGATTATGGCGCCGATACCATTTCCCAAAGCATTGGAGGCTCCGTCAAAGTGCATAGACCATCGGGATCCTGGTTCAGGTCCTTCATCCGGTCCGGGTATTTCACAGTCAGTTACTATCATAATGCTTTCGTCTGGAAACTCGAAGTTCATTGATTGGTAGTCATCCACAGCTTGATGTGCTAGGTGGTCTGCCAATACACTTCCCTTGATGGCTTTTTGGGTCGTGTACTGAATGTCGTATTCCGTCAAGATCATCTGCCATCTCGCAATTCTCCCAGACAGAGCCGGCTTTTCGAATATGTACTTTATAGGGTCCATTTTTGAGATTAACAAGGTAGTGTGAGTCAGCATATACTGTCTCAGCCGGCGAGCAGCCCATACCAAAGCGCAGCAAGTTTTCTCAAGCAGTGAGTATCGGGTCTCACAGTCGGTAAACTTTTTGCTAAGGTAATAAATGGCATGCTCTTTTCGGCCAGACTCGTCATGCTGCCCCAGCACACACCCCATTGCATTATCAAGCACTGTCAGGTAAAGTATCAAAGGTCTCCCTTCAACTGGTGGCATAAGGATGGGTGGTTCTTGGAGATATTCTTTGATTCTGTCAAAAGCAGCCTGACATTCATCGTTCCAACGTACTACCTGATCTTTCTTCAACAGCTTGAAGATGGGCTCACAGGTGGCAGTCAGATGAGAGATGAAGCGAGCAATGTAATTCAGACGTCCTAGAAAGCCTCTGACTTCCTTCTCCGTCTTAGGAACCGGCATCTCTTGAATGGCTTTGACCTTAGCAGGGTCCACTTGAATTCCTTTATCACTGACCACAAAGCCTAGCAACTTTCCAGATCTTACCCCGAAGGTGCACTTGTTCGGGTTCAACCTCAGCTTGTATAGTTTCAAACGGTCAAACAGTTTCTGCAGATGATCAAGGTGCTCTTCCTCAGTCTGGGACCTAGCGATCATGTCGTCCACATACACCTCTATCTCGTGATGGATCATATCATGAAACAAGGTAACCATGGCACGTTGGTAGGTTGCCCCAGCATTCTTTAACCCGAACGGCATGACCTTGTAACAGAAGGTGCCCCACTGAGTAACAAAGGTAGTCTTTTCCATGTCTTCAGGTGCCATCTTGATCTGATTGTAGCCTGAAAAACCATCCATGAAAGAGAACACTTTATGCTGAGCTGTATTATCAACAAGGACATCAATGTGGGGTAGAGGGAAGTCATCCTTGGGGCTGGCCCTGTTCAGATCCCTGTAATCAACACACATCCTGACCTTGCCGTCCTTCTTAGGTACCGGCACCACATTAGCAACCCACTGAGGGTAAGAAGTTACTGCAAGAAACCCGGCATCAAACTGCTTCATAACCTCGGCTTTAATCTTCTCAGACATCTCTGGACGCATACGGCGGACCTTTTGCTTAACCGGAGGGAAATCTTCTTTAGTTGGTAAGTGATGGACCACAATGTCGGTATCCAATCCGGGCATATCTTCGTAGGACCAGGCAAAGATTTCTTTATAGTCATGCAGCATCTGAGTCAACCGTTGCTTCACGCTGAGTTCTAGGTTGGCCCCAATCTTCACCTCTTTCTTGTCTTCCTCAGTACCCAAGTTTATTATTTCCACTGGCTCTTCATGGGGTTGAATTGCCCTCTCTTCCTGTTGTAACAATCTTGCAAGTTCACCAGGCACTTCGCAATCATCTTCACCTTCGTCTGCGGCCAAGTTGATCGGATTTTCGAAGTCATAACTGGCAGTAGCAGAGTCGTTACCAGTGAGATCCAGAGTGGATTGAAACCTGTACGAGTGAGTGTGTGTGTAAATACAGCTGTTTTGCAATATGTAAAGAAAGGAAAGAAAAGGAGCGCAAAATTTGAATTGTGAAAAACGTCCAATGCTTTTATTCATGATATATGATGGTGACAAACAAAAGCCCTCATAAATAAAACCACGGTGCCCCGGGTAAGACACCGGGCCATATAGTCTCAAATTATTGTTTATTACAAATCAAAAACAAAGAAACTCATTACTGGGAGACAAAAGTTATTGGTGTAAAATCTTTAGCAGTCCAATTGGTCAATCCACCGTCGGCCGTTGGGTAGATCCAGCTATCGAACTCTGACTCTCCCACTTCATCTTCCTCTCCAATAGCATTCACTCCATGCTGAGTGATGAGCAACGGAGATCTTCCAATTCTTGCCTTGCGCACCGCTTTCTGAGCTTCCGTGGTGAAACCCAGCCCAAACTTGTTAGTCTTAGGAGTAAGATCAGGGAGCTTGCCCCAATTTGCACATTCACCTTTTTCGATCACAGCCCGGGCGTCCTTTAAGGAGGCCATCTTCATAGGAGAAACCTCTTCATCTTCTGCTGCTGCCAAGGTTGGTGGTACTTCCTCAAAATGTTGAAAGGGGGTTTCAATGAACTCCCCATCCATTTCTACGTATCTGAAAGAGTTGAGGTGGCTGACCATGTACTCCTCCTCCCCTTGCACTGTTACAATCTTCCCCCTGACCGGGTACTTGAGCTTCTGGTGCAATGTGGAGGTCACAGCTCCAGCCTTGTGGATCCATGGGCGACCCAGCAAACAAGAATAGGACGGATGGATGTCCATCACATAGAATTTTGAATCAAAAACTTGTGACCCAACCCTGATTGGGATGTCCACTTCACCATGTACCATTCTTTTGGACCCGTCAAAGGCCCGGACAACAATGCTACTTGGTTTGAGCTCTAGACCCTCACAATCCAGCCTATCCAGAGCCTTCTTGGGCAGCACGTTTAATGAGGAACCTGTATCAACCAGCACATGAGCAAGAGTAGTGCCCCTGCATTCAATGGAGACATGCAGGGCATCATTATGGTTCTTCCCCTTTGCTGTCAGATCGGCATCAGAGAAACCCAGGCCATTATCAGCAGTTAGGTTGGCCACACAATCGGTGAACTGGTCAGCAGTCGTATCTTGGGGTACGTGGGCAGTCTTTAAGAAAGCAATCAGAGCCTTTGCATGGGCCTCTGAACACAGCAACAGTGACAACATGGAGATTTTAGAGGGGGTGTGCCCCAGCTGTTCCACAACATCGAAATCACTTTTCTTTATTATCTTGAGAATTTCTTCCATTTCCTGCTTGGAAGCCTCAACAATGGTCTTTGGTGCCTCCGTCCTGGCAGGCACATCAGCAGCAATTCCCTTGCCCCGAGTATCAGATGACTCAGCAGCAGGGGTGGATACTTGGTCAGAAGGAGAAACAGGCACTCTGGCAGGTGTGAAGATCAAAGGCCTATGAATTGCTGGAGGAGCAATGTCTGGCGAGAACAGTCTTCCACTACGAGTGACCTTAGCAGGCCCGGTGATGTTGGAGACACCAGTATCAATGTTGCACTCTTGTTTCACACCCAGAACATAAACATCCGCCCCATAGTGCCATGGGACAGCCTTATCAGATTTGTAGGGTATAGGCCCCGGAACAGTAATGGTGATGGGAACATTCTTGTGAACTGACAAAACTTGTATAGGCTTCTTTGAGGGAGCCTCGGAATAGTTGTTGAAGATGGTAACGATTGACACTTCTTCAACAGGAGCAGCAGGAACAATAGTCTTTTCAAACAAAATCTCTCTATTATCTATCAGGTTTTGGATGCCTGACTTCAACAGAGAACAACCAGCAGGGGAAGCAACACATAGAGGGCAACTTTCGCTACATCCCGGAAATAAACCGGCTAGCAACAGATTCCTCTTGACCATCAGCAACGGAGTAGCAACATCATCCACCGAAGCTACATACAAATTCTCCTCAACAGCATTCACTCCATGCTGGGGCAAGGGAGCATTTACAACATTTGGCCCCTCGGGCGCCTCAAACTGTATCTCCTTTGCATCAATGAGATCTTGAACCTTATTTCTTAGGGCCCAACAGTCATCTGTGTTATGCCCCGGGCTATCAGAGTGATAAGCACAGCGAGCATTTGGATTGAACTTGGGGGATGCAGTGTTGGGAAACTTTGGAGCCTCCTTGACAGTCACTAAATTGGTGGATAGCAACTGTGGCAGGATCTGTGATAAGGTCATGCTTAATCGAGTAAACTCTCTCCGGGGTCTCTCAAACTTTTGAGGATTAGTTGGCCGAGGAGCGGCAGCAGGTTTGGCAATCATTACCGCACTGACAGATTGGCGGTGTTCAGGTCGCTCTGTTCTCCGGGAGTTATATACAGCACTAGCCTCCTTTTTGAAGGGCTTCTTCTCAGTACTGGAGGAGGCAACTTTCTGTATCTTCCCCGATTTTATACCGGCCTCAATCCTTTCACCAGTCAGGATTAGATCGGTAAACCCAGCAGAGGAATTACCAATGAGATGATTGAAAAATGGACCAGACAGGGTCCCCAAGAACATATCTACCAGCTCCCGATCCGTCAACGGTGGCTGCACCCTGCCAGCCAGGTCTCTCCATTTCTGAGCGTACTCCTTAAAACCTTCACCCGACCCTAGCGACATACCCTGGAGCTGGGTACGCGTAGGAGTGAGGTCGGCATTATACTGATACTGCTTGTAAAAAGCAGTGGCCAGATCCTCCCAGTTACGAATGCTGATTCCATCTAGCTGATAGAACCAATCGAGGTGAGTCCCTGAAAGACTCTCCTGGAAGAAGTGGATCCAAAGGTTCTTGTCTGCTGTGTAAGGCTGGATCTTCCTTACATAAGAACGGAGGTGCATCTTGGGACAGGAAGCCCCATCATACTTCACGAAGGCAGGTGTTTTGAACTTGTGTGGGATCACCACTCCGGTAGATAACCCCAAGTCTCCGAAATCCAATCCAGGTACCCGTTGAACTTCCACAGCCTTTAATCTGTCTTCCAGCTGTTTGTACCGGTCTTCAGCAGGAGGGTACTGGTCGTCATTGAAGTCTGTTTCAGTATCAGAGCCCACAGGAGTAGTGACCTCCCTTTCATGGTGACTACCCTCCGTCACAGATGGAGGAGTCCTTTCAGCTTCAACAACCAAAGTGTTCCCGAGTCTGCGCCCAGTGTTAAATAGCACAGTCCTCCTCTTCTTCTTAGTCTTCTTCAGAAGCATGGTCTTCAACTCTTGTTGACCCTGAGACAGGCCCTTGATCAGCTCCTGAAATTGGGCGTTTTGCGCCTGAAACTGGACGTTCTGCGCCTGAAGAGCCTTGATAGCCGCATCGGTTGATGATTCAGGAGGGTTCATGATGCTGAAATAAACAGCGAAGAACGGTAAACAACCTGAAAAGAAGAGTATTTATGATGCACATGATGAATGATATGTGTTTATGCAATGCATTCAAGAGTTCGAAAATTCAAATTTGTTGTAGACCAAAAGGAACACACTTTATTATTAAGAAAATCATTGTTTTAATACATCAAAGCCTCATGGGCAAAAATACAAAAAGATCAAGTCACATCCAAAATATGTTGCGCATCTTCTCTGGAGCTATGTAAGTGTTGAGATTCCTTTCCTCGTGCAACAGGCGAGTGAGCTCCAAAACCTTCTTTTCACTGGCATGCAAACTAGTCTCAAGAGAATTCCTCTCTTCTTTAAGCTGGATCCAACTCTTCTGCATCTCTTCCCAGGATGTGGGCATATCAGGGTGCTGAATAACATGAGACATCTCTCCTTCCAAGGCAGGCTCTTTAATTACTGGAAGCATGTGAGGATAAGGCATTACTAACTTATGAGAGCGGGCTCGTACCCACTTGAGGTAAGGCTCCAAAGGGATGGAGTTCCTGTGCCCCAGTGTCTTGCTGTCTATCCTACTAGGCATCCCCCAAGCTCTGATAAATCTCTGGCGAAGTCCTTGAGTATCATTGTCGAAGTCAAAAACTATGTCAGGAATCAACATGTCATGAGGACCATCCCTCCGAGCATAACCAAATTGTCTCCAAGCCAGGCATGGACTATAAGTAATACCCCCTCTGATTCCAAGTAAAGGAACATTAGGATACTCCCCGCAACGATCAATGATAGTGACATCTTCTCTGGACCTAGGGCACCAATGTATATCTGCATGTGTAAGAGTCATCAACCGTTGTGACCATCTCAAACCCCGCTCGTTCTTCAGGACTGATTGTGGAAGGTGCGAAATAAACCACTTTCCCAGGAGAGGAGTGCAACACATAAGGACACCTCTTTTTCTCATGGTTCGAGTGTAACATGAGTGAAGGAGGTCCCCCAGCAACGTAGGTATAGGATTCCTGGACATAAAGATCTGGACGGCACTGATATCAATGAGCTGGTCTGGGTTAGGGAACAACACCAAACCATAAACAAGGAGGGCCACAATTTCTTCAAAAGCTTGCAAGTCAAGGGAGTTCCAACAATCATAGGCCTTTTCAAACAGAAACCTGGCTAAGAACCCTTTGATACCACTTCTAACTTCCCAATGTCCCTTGAGGTCAGATGACTGTAGGTGCAAGGCTTTAGCAATCTCTTCAAGCTTAGGTTCCTTTTCTGTACCGTTGAAGGGTAGCTGATCAAGGATAGGGATCTTCAGGAGTCGGGAGAACTCCTCCAATGTAGGTACCAACTGATAGTCCAAGAAGGTGAAACAGTGATGCAGAGGGTCAAAGAATTGGAACAGGACTTTTATCATATCTTCCTCAATGTTGGTGTTGACCAAGCTGATGAGGCTTCCATGTCTTTCACTGAATGAAGAGTTCTCGGGAATCCTGGATATAAGCTCCTTAAGCTGGGGAGGGATCCTTACAAGACTGATTGGAATTATCTTTCTACGAACAGTTTCCATGTCCTACAAAACAGGAACAAAGATGAAAATTCGAACCCCTGAAATGGTTAGTTAATGCATATGATGCTGGATGATGTCATGATGCTATGATTAAACACAGATATTTACAAAGACAAACATGTAAGGCACACAAGGCACACAAGACAGGCCCTTAAGGTTTAAGGCCAGCATGGGGTCTGGGTAGTACCCTCTTGAAGTTGGTGGGTTCAACCTGTCCTAATCAAAGTAACCGGGTTCTAAGGTTCCCAATATCACGGGATTGCTTTCATTATTCATCGTTTCGATTTAGCCACTGAACTGGCGACCGAAATATTCCAGGAAAGCAACCCTCAATTGAGTGTAGTATCGAGTATCAACCAACCTCGGACTGCACCAAAGTCAGTTATCTCACTACCCTAAAGAGGCCAAGATGGTTCAATTAAGGTTCCTAAGGTCTGTTGATGCTTCATGACACCACATGGAGGCCCCGTACTCTCCTTGACTGACTCAAGGGTTACCGGTACACACCAAAATGCCACATCAACGTAGCAGACTGTTTCAACCATGTCGGTATACCCCGCACAGTTCCCTCACAGCCTTGTTGCTACTTTCTAAGAAGGTATTCCCCAGATCCGGGTTAGGATCTATAGAACTCCCAAGCAACCCACAATTTTAAAGCATACAAGGAAAGCAATTGAAAACACAGTGATCTTAGTCCTAAGGTACACCTCACTTTAAGTTCATCCCCAGCAGAGTCGCCAGTTCTGTGATCGGTGGATCTGGAACTGACGGTTTTAAAGCTGGTTCGCGAAATGTCGCGGAAGCAAGAGTCGCCACCGTCTTTTATTTTCTCCAATTGGAAAGGACAAAAGCACAGAAAAATTCCTTTAAAGAGATCGCTCTCGGTTCGGGAGGTAGGTTATAGAAAGGGAAGGTATTAGCACCCTTTCTATCCATGGTTATCCATGGGCTCTTAGATACTTGCTCAATGTGTTTTCAAAATTGTTTGCTTGCTTTTCAATTGTGGGTTTAAAAAAGTTTCTTTGAAAAATTTCAGTTCGACTCGTACGTCAGAGTGTTTGAAAAGTTTGCTTTGAAAGCTTTTGAAAATGTGTTGGTGTGAAAAGATTTTGATTTGTTTGAAATTAGAGCAAGTATCCTTGAGAACCTACCTACCCTAAGGAATTCGTCTGTGTAAATGTCCTTTAAGGTAGTGCCATCCCACCATTGAGAGGTAGGTAGCACCACCATTGGAGGTGTTCGGGTCAATTCGAGTTTTAGGGACGTGGTGATCACCGGGGCAATGGGAAGACACCTTAGAAGCTACCCTCATGCCAGGTTCCCGGACCATGAGGACTTACTAAGACGTTTTCTACTCGATGACCACCTTTCGAAAGGCAACAGTGAGACGTACCCTAGGGGTGGTGTGTGCGAATTGTGTGTCATTTTCAGTTCATTGTTTGTCTTGTCATGCATTGGTGATCTAACGATTCAATTTTATTTTCGGGCATTCATTCTTTCATGCATATTTATTAACAGTTATATTTGCGAGAAAATAAATCTAACTATTACAACTGGCGCGGGTCCACATCGCCAAAAAAACCGAACCCGATTTGACTGAAAATAAATAAAGCGAATAAAATAAAAAGTGCAAGAAATAAATCTAAACTTATTACAAGGCTTTGGGGCATATACAGAGGTATTTAAACAATATAAAATAAATGCGCGAAATAAAGACTAAACAAAATTAGGGCGTTGGACCCTTTTACAAATAATTAAAATTAATCAAGGAAATTAAAAATTAAATGAAAAATAATGTTTTTTGTGTTTTTAGGTTTAAAAGAAAAAAGAGAAAAGTTAAAATTAAAATCCTAGTTCTAATGTTTTTTAAGTTTATTATGAAAGAGATTTAATTTCTAACCTAAGTAAATTCTAAACTAATTTATGTACAATTTTTGATTTATAGAAAATAAATAATAAATAATAATATTGTGAGAAAAAAGGAAAAAATTAAAAAGGATATAAAAAATTAATAACCTAATTCTACATTTTTTTGGATTTTTATTATGAAAAAAAGAATTAAAATTAAAATTAAAACCTAATTAAACTAAATGAGTTACATTTTAATTTATTTTAAAAAAAGAATCAAAATTAATTATATTTTTTTTTGTCCTTTCTGTATTTTTTAATGTTTTTTTTGTATTTTTGTAAGAATTAATTAAATCAGAAAATAAAACACAAGTAAATTTAAAAATAATAGAATATAAAGAAAATTAAAAAAAAGAAAAAAAGATAGAACCAGGGAGGTGTGGATTTGAATTGGAGGTGCAGTTTTGAGAAGCCTGGCCCAGTTATTTGTGAGAATTGGTTGACTTTTTTGATCCAGTGCACGCCTGTTGACTTGATGTATGGTGCACTCTTCATCTTGGCCATGGATCTGAGGCCCTGGGACACGTGGAGGTTGAATCCTGATGGAGTATGGTGAGCATCAATGTGAGCGTTGCATGGAACCTGGAAAGGAAAAATAATATTGAATTTTTGCAGGACCTGGGACTTGAACCCAGGTCATTGTGGTCAATAGCGTGTGTCCCTGCCAGCTGAGCTACCATGCATTAGTTACTATATTATAACGCATAAAAAACAAAAAGGAAAACTAGGCGCATTAATAATTGGGCGCGCAGAATTTAAAACATCCAACCATTGTACGCCAGCACATCATCGTCCTCGTTCCCTTTTTTTTTCTGAAACACACAAGCCATAAGCAACGGTTTTAACCCGTTGCTGTAGAAGGCTTTTTAGAAAATAGCGAATGGCTTGTTTCCTAATATAAATTAGGCGCGAATAGGTAGATCTCTTCGTCCAGACGCATGGAGTGTAATGGTGTTGCTCTGAAGCTCTAATTTTACCTCTACTCAAAATCCCCAATTTAAGAACACTGGAACCCTAGAATTCGAAAATGGCAAGTTCATATTTATGGCACCAAAATGAAATCAAATGCATTGGTCAGCTTGGAAACATCATTGTGAGTATGAATATGTAATTAAAAATGCAAAAGGATGCTTAGAATCAAGAACACGAATTCAAAAAATTTGCTGTACGGTTTCACTTGTAACTACCAATTCAAGGAGCTTTGATTGAGGTTATGAATTGAAAATCGTTCAGAATTATCTCAGGAAGCTATTGGTACAAAAATTTTGGCTTCAAAAGATCCCTAGCTTTGAAATCAGATTTGCATTTTATGGTTCATTTTTTCAAATTGTCCAATGGCTTTTGAACGAGTTTTTTGCTGCACTAGGGTTAGGGTTTGACTCAATGATCCTTATGGAATAGACTTGGCTTGTTATTTGACCTTAATCCATGCTTGAGAAAGAATTGGCATTAGGGTTTGTCCATTAACCATTTTTTCCTAATTTCTAGCCAAAACCTAGACCTAGTGTGTAAATGAACCTTGGCCTGATTTTTGAGTTGGTTCATGATACATAGAACTTGTCCAAGTTCATATGACACCATTTCATTGATTTTCAAATTTTATTTGAATTTTCAATGAATTAAAATGAATTAAATCATCAAAAATTAAATAAAATAAAAAAGTCAACATTTGGTCTTGAAATCAACCATGGGCCACGTGTGTGGCATGACAAGTATGGACAAAGTGAGAAAAATGGGGCCCTTTTGTCAAAATTGGATTTTCAAGGATAGTTGACTTTTGCCATTTCACAAAATTTTCCCAACTTCTACAAGGCATAACTTGCTCAATTTTTAAGATTTTCTCATGTTCTTGGACATTTTGGAAAGGTCTTTGAGTCCTTTAACCAATGCCTTTGGTCCCATGTCATTTTGATTTACCAATCTCAAGTTATGGTCTTTGACTTAAAGTCCCCTTTTGTTGACTTTTGAAAATGACCTGTAATGTTGAAATTGATAACTTTTTGTGAGAGCATTTCTTGGACTTGAAGTATGAAGATGAGTTGTAGGAAATGTCTTTCTCTTCAAAATGAGCTTTGGATGGAATTTTTCTGATAATCCATGTGAAAGTTATGCCCTGGTCAATTTCAGTTGACTTTTTCAGCTGTCCAAATAAGGAAACTTTTGCATCTTGATGATTTTCTGAGCCAAATTTTGAGAATCATGATCAAGCATTGATCAAATGATGTTTGTGGCTTCAAAATGATATGTTGACCAAAAATTTGAACTTTTGACTGTCAAATGACCATTTTGCCCCTACAGTTGACTGTAGTGCAATTTAGGGTTTTGACTGTGCAATTTGAGCTGAATGCCTTGAAACTTGATATGAGGATGCTTGACCATGTTTGTAAGCATATGAGACTTGATTGAGCCTTTGAACACTTCTTTTTCTTGATCAGACTCAAAACCCTAATTTTGACGGTATGGGAGACTGTTGCACTGCACAACCCTTGGGGAATTTTGTAGCTTGGCTTGGCAATTTCTTGAGGAATATGGGAGGGCAAATTTTGGGGTATAACACCATCCTTAAACAAGCAAAAATGCAAAAGGAAAGAAAATGAACACAACAGTTTATAAATGAAAAACGTCCAATGATTCATTAAACATGGCATATGATTATGAAGAGAATCAAACCCTTACAAATGGACCTACATGCCCCGGGCAAGGCATGAGGTGAAAAACAGTGTGCGGATTGTTTAAGTAATTATTACAGACCAACAGGAAATGTTCGAAAGATAAATTACTGATTAATGAAAGTAATGGGAACAAAGTCTTTCGCCTCCTAGTTGTGCAGTCCCCCTTCAATGGTTGGGAAGATCCAATCTTCAACATTACCCTCTTCGTCTTCGTCTTTAAAAGCATTGATTCCATGAGGAGAAATCTTGATGGGTGTCTTTTCAATTTTGGAGCGACGCATAGCTTTTTGCCCCGCAGCGGTAAACCCCAACCCAAACTTATCTGTCTTATGGGGAAAGTCAGGAAACTGTCCCCACACTGTGCTCTTCCCCTCCTTCATTGCAGCATTTGCGTCTTTCAGAGATGCCATCCTGGCCACCTGCTTGTGTACCTCAGCTACTGCCTTTGCTACTGCCACCTCGGGAGAAACTTCCTCAAAGTGTTGAAAGGGTGTTTCGATGAATTCGCCATCCACTTCCACATACCGAAAGGAATTCAGATGACTGATCATGTACTCCTCCTCACCGTGTACAATTATGATTTTACCCTTAACAGGGTACTTCGGCATCTGATGTAGAGAGGAAGTGACTGCCCCAGCATTATGTATCCATGGTCTTCCTAGCAAGCAAGAGTATGATGGGCGGATGTCCATCACATAGAAGGTTGAGTGGAACACTTCAGTGCCTACCTTGATGGGAATGTCGACCTCCCCATGCACCATTCTTTTAGATCCGTCAAAGGCCCTGACAATAATATTACTTGGTTTAAGCTCCAAGCCTTCACAATCCAACCGGTCGAGAGCCTTCTTAGGCAGCACATTTAGGGAAGAACCAGTGTCGACCAAGACATGGGCGAGAGTGGTTCCTTGGCATTCAACTGACACATGCAATGCGTCATTGTGCTTTCTTCCCTTCGGAGTCAGGTCAACTTCAGAGAGACCCAGGCCGTTGTCGGCGGTAAGGCTGGCTACACAATCCTGGAATTGATCGGCTGAGGTTTCTTGGGGCACATGGACTGTCTTCAAAAACATTATCAAGGCTTTGGCATGAGCCTCCGAACAAAGCAGCAAAGCTAACATGGAGATCTTCGAGGGGGTTTGCCCCAGTTGCTCCACCATATCATAATCACTCTTCTTGATTATTTTCAGAATCTCCTCCATTTCCTTTTTAGAGGTCTCAGGGATGACCAATGGCTGAGCCCTCGTCCCGACGATCTCTTCTTGGATCCCTTTCCCCTTATCATTAGCAGCAGCAGAAGGGGCAACCACAGGAGTTATAATTTCTTCAATCAATGGAGTTCTTGCAGATAGTTTTACCGGTGCAGGAGTAATCTTAGGAGCAGCTGAGGGTCCAAAGATTGCCTTTGGAGGGGCAATCTCTGGAGAGAAAATTCTTCCGCTTCAGGTAATTTTGCTCGTACCGGCAATGTTTCCAATGTCGGCAGTTTCTTCGTCAGAGCTCTCTTCAGTTATCTCAATTTGTTTAACACCGTGGTAGTAGATTTCTCCACCATAATTCCACGGTATCGATTTGTCAGATTTGTATGGGACGGGCCCAGCCATGGTTATCTTCAAGGGTACAATCTTCGGAGCGGATGTAATCTTAACAAGCCTTTTGGGGACCTTGGAAAGATTGGCGGAAATGGTTATTATTGAAACATCTTTGATAGGAGTTGGAGTAACAGGAATCTTTTCGAAAAGAATTTGCTGGTTGTCCATTAGGCGTTGGATGCCTATCCTCAACAATGGACATTCGATTGGTAGGGAGGAACAAAAGTAGAAATCTTCTTTACAACCTTGGAAAATACCAGCCTTCAACAGATTCAACTTGATTGTCAGTAGGGGAGTCATCAGATCATCAACAGTAGAAACAAACAGATCTTCTTCAACAGCATGGACATTGCGACCATGCTTTGGCATTGGAGCGGAGATTACATTCGGCTTCTTAGGGGCGTCGAACTCAACCTCTTTAGCGTCTATCAAATCCTGAATTTTATTCTTAAGCGCCCAGCAATCGTTGGTGTCGTGCCCGGCGCTGTCAGAATGATAGGCACATTTAACATTGGGATGATAGTACGAAGATGTGGTGTTAGGGTTTTTCGGTGCCTCCTTTAAACCAGTCAGATTTAGCTTCAACAAATGGGGAAGAACTTGTGCAGGCGTCATGTTGATGCGGGTGTACTGCCGTTGTGGCCGTTCTACCCGTTGCTGATTAGGTCTAGACTGATTGTTACGAGGCTGATCATTTGACGAATTTTGAATCATCACAGCCCCTACAGTCGGCCGGCGCTCAGTTCTTCCCAGTCCTTTTTGAGAGTATATAACAGCTGCTTCCTTCTCGGCCGGGAACGGTTTTTTAACAGTTGTGGAGGCAGAGGCATCCCTTTGAATTTTTCCGCTCTTAATACCAGCTTCCACCCGTTCGCCAGTCAGAATCAGTTCGGTAAACCCTGCAGAAGAGCTCTCGATCAAATGGTTGAAGAAAGGGCCAAATAGGGTCCCTAAGAACATATCAACTAGCTCCCTATCTGAAAGTGGTGGTTGTACCCTTCCGGCCAAGTCGCGCCATTTCTGGGCGTATTCTTTGAATCCCTCATTTGAGGCCATCCCCATACTCTGTAGCTGAGTACGGGTTGGCACCAAGTCGGTGTTATATTGATACTGGCGATAAAAGGCAGCTGCCAAGTCTTCCCAGTTATGCACTTCTGACCTCTCAAGCTGGTAAAACCAATCTAGCTGAGTACCGAACAAGCTGTCCTGGAAAAAGTGTACCCAAAGATTTCTATCGGATGAATGAGGTTGAATTCTTTTGACATATGACCTCAGGTGCATCTTTGGGCAAGACAGACCATCATATTTTGCGAAAGTTGGTACCTTGAATTTGGGAGGGATAATAATCCCAACAATCAGTCCCAATTCTTCAAAATCTAGCCCGGGAACCCATTGCATCTCCATGGCTGCCACTCTATCCTCTAGGTTTTTGTATTTGTCGTCCGCTGGAGGGTACTGCTGCTCTGAATAATCTTCATCTTCCTCAACCACTTCTTCTTCAGCCTCAGACTCAGAGGGTAATGCAGCTCCTTTTCCTTTACCGGTCCCCTCGTCAGATGTGGAGGGGAATTCAAGAACTCTCCTAGCTTCATTCTCAAATCTTCTTCCTAGTGTAGCTACCCAACTCTTTTCTTTTTCTTTTTTCCCTTTTCTTGCTCTTTATTCCCTAACACTGCTGTAAGATCCTCCTGACCCTTTGCCAAGGTCATAAGGAGCTGTTGAAACTGCGAGTTTTGTCCCTGCAGATCTTTGACCGTCTGCTCAATATCCATCTTACTGAAATAAACAGCAGAAAGATAAGGAAACCTGGTGTGAAGACCTATTTATGCATATGATGAATGATATGTTTATTCATGTAATGCATTCAAGGATTTATAAATTCAAAGTTGTTGTAAACAAAAAGAACACACGTCATATTAATAAGAAGAAAATTTGTCAGTACATAAATGCCCCATGGGCCAAATATTACAAAAACTTCTTAAGGTAAAAAGACGTTGCGCATCCTCTTTGGTGCGATGTAAGTGTTGAGGGTCTCCTCCTCGTGAAGTCGGCGGGTAAGCTCCAAAACCTTCTTCTCACTAGCGTAGAAGCTGGCTTCAAAAGTATCCATTTCTTCCTTGAGTTGGATCCAACTCTTCTGCATTTCCTCCCATGATGTTGGCATGTCAGGATGTAGGATGGTGTATGGAACCTCTCCTTCCTTAACAGGCTCTTTGATCAAAGGGAGAATGTGAGGGTAAGGCATCATAAGACTCTGGGCGCGGGGTCGTACCCACTTGAGGTAAGGCTCAAGAGGGATGGAGTTCTTGTGTCCCAGTGTCTTGCTATCTACCTTGTTAGGCATCCTCCAAGCTCTGATGAATCTTTGTCGAAGTCCTTGCGCATCGTTGTCGAAGTCAAAAACTAGGTCAGGAATCAGCATGTCATGAGGGCCATCCCTCCGAGCATATCCAAATTGTCTCAAAGCTAGACAAGGGTTGTAGGTAATGCCTCCTCTAATGCCAAGTAATGGAACATTAGGGAACTCACCACAACGATCGATGATGATGACATTTTCTCTGGACCGAGAACACCAATGTACATCAGAATGCGTGAGGGTCATCAATCGTTGTGACCACCTTAAACCTTGCTCATTCTTCAAAACAGATTGTGAAAGGTGAGAAATAAACCACCTTGCAAGGAGAGGAGTACAGCACATGAGAACACCTCTCTTCCTCATTGTTCGTGTGTAAAATGAGTGGAGGATGTCCCAAGCAATGTAGGTATGGGATTCCTGGATATGAAGATTTTGACAGCATTCATATCTATAAGTTGGTCAGGATTTGGGAACAAGACCAACCCATAAATAAGGAGTGCCACAATTTCTTCAAAGGCTTGCAGATCCAGGGAATTCCAACACTCTTGTGCCTTCTCAAACAAGAACTTTTCCAAGAAGCCCTTGACACCACTTCTGGTTTCCCAATGCCCCTTGATGTCAGATGATTGCAAGTGTAGTGCTTGAGCAATATCTTCAGGCTTTGGTTCTTTTTCTGTACCGTTGAAAGGTAGTTGATTAAGAATAGGAATTCTCAGGAGTTGAGAAAATTCCTCCAAAGTAGGCACCAATTGGTAGTCGGGGAATGTGAAACAGTGGTGAAGGGGGTCAAAGAACTGGAACAAAACTTTCACCATGTCTTCTTCAATGCTGGTGTTGACTAGGCTGAGCAGTCTACCATGTCTTTCACTGAAGAGAGAACTTTCTAGAATTCTGGATGTAAGCTCCTTGAGTTGAGGAGGGATTCTCACAAGGTTGACTTGGATAGTTTTCCTGCGAAGAATTTCCATGACCTACAAAACAAGAACAAAGATGAAGATCCAAACCCTTGAAATGGTTAGTGGATGCATATGATGCTTTATGATGTTCATGATGTATGCACAAACACATGTACAAGCAAATCACACAAAAAACCCTAGTTTCAGGCTTGCATGAGGTTTCAAAGGTAAGTACCCTCTTGAGTGTAGTTGGCTTAAAAACCTGTCCTATAAATAGTAACCGGGTTCTAGGGAGCTCAATATCATTGGATTGTTTTCTATGTTCATTGTTTTGGTTTAGCCACTTAATTAGCGACCAAAATATTCCAAGAAAACAACCCTCAATGAGTGTAGTATCGAGTATCTACCAACTTCGGACTGCACCAAAGTCGGTCATCTCACTACCCCTAATAAAGGCCAAGATGGTCAAGTAAGGTTCTAGGTCATTAGTGCTTAGTGACATCACTCAGCGGCCCCACACTCTCCTTGATTGAACTCAAGGGTTACCGATACTCACAAATATGTCGCACTAATATAGCTATTGCTTCAACCGTGTCGGTATACCCCGCACAGTTTCCACAACATATTGCTATCTATGAATGTTTCCCCAAATCCGGGTGGAGGATTTAAAGCCCAAACAAGTGAACTAAAATGTAAAGCAATCAAAGCAAACAATTAATCATGCAAAAGGGTGATCTAGGCCCTAAGGTTACTCCACTTTTAAAGAGATCCCCAGCAGAGTCGCCAGTTCTGTGATACAGTGGGAGAACTGACTTGAGGTTTTGTGTTTGTGTTCGCAAATGTTTCGGTTGAGCAAGAGTCGCCACCTACTTTTTATTTTATCCTAAGGAAAGGTTAAAAAGTACAGGAAAAACCTTTGATATGTTTTCTTGGGTTCGGGGAGTAGATTATAGAAAGGGAAGGTATTAGCACCCTTTCTATCCATGGTTATCCATGGGCTCTTAGTTACTTGCTTAGATCACTTGCTTTGCATTTTCAATTGTTTGAAGTGGTGCTTTTGTGTGTGGTTTTGAAAATGTTTTGAAAAGATGCCTTGTCTAGGCAACCATTGTAACAATTCTTTACTCGAATGTTTTACAAAGGTGTTTGTCTTTTTGAAAAGATGTTTCAATGTTTTGAAAGTTGTTTTGGAAATTGTGTTTGTGAAGTGTAGTTTTGAAAATGTTTTGAAAAAGATGCCTTGTCTAGGCAACCTTTGTAACAATTCATGTTTGAATGTTTTACAAAGGTGTTTGTCTTTTTGAAAAGATGTTTCAATGTTTTGAAAGTTGTTTTTGAAGTTGTGTTGTGAGGTGTGTTTTTGAAAAGTAGCAAGGATGTTTTCTTTGCAAGATTTGATCAAGTAACCAAGAGCTATCTACCCTAAATTTCTCAAAGATCTTTCTTATGTTTTAACCCTTTTAACAGTGTTGTTTCATCATTGTATTTGGTGAACAACCTTGTGTTAGGATGTTAACGGGACGGGCGCGGGTCATCGTTTAGACCATGAATGCAATAATGTCAAGTATTTTGGCAATTTTCTTGAGGGACTATGATCATTTTGTTTAGGCAACAAGATAACGTCATCGAGGGACTATGATTATTTTGTTTGTTTTTGTTTTGTTTTGTTTTGCCAAAGTACTTGACATGCAAACATGACCCATTTTTGAAGGCAACAAGTGGATGTAACCCTAGGAGTGCAAGTGTGCATTGTGTTTGTTTTTTCATGCATGTTTATCTTGAATTAGGTCAAGCTATTTGTTGATTGATTTTTGCATACAAACCCTAAGTCTAAACATGGTATAATTGAAAGCTTTTAAATGCGGAAATTTAAAATCCTAAATTATTACAACATGATTATGGGGATGGGGATACAAATTTGCATTGGGAATATTTGACAAGGAAATAAAATCTAAGTTATTACAACCATATCGAAAGTATAGGATACAAATATTTAATTATACAATATTTAAGTGAATACAATAAATATACACAATGTATTATGCACAAAAATGATTTTTGTTATGTATGTAAAAAGGTTTTCATGTTTGAAGTATAAACAAAATAAGAAAAAGTCATTTTTTAATTATTTTTATGGTTTAGGGCAAAACCCCAATTTTTAAGTAAATAGTATTTATTTATTAATTATGTACAATATTTGTTAATTATATACAAAAAATAAAAAGTATATTGTAAAAAAAGTATTTTTAGTGTCATATATTAATAAAAATAAAAATGTATTATTTCTATATTTTTATCCTAAGTATTCTAATAAATATAATATACAAGTATCTATATATATATATATTTACTAAACCTATTAAATATAAAAGATAAAATTAATTATTTATGAAAAAATTTATATTTTAGAAAATGTTTTCAAAATGTAAATAAAAAATAATAACTAAAAAATGAATATTTTTGTATTATTTTTTAGGGTTTTAAATAAAAAGGTTTTATATTATTTACATGTATATGTTCAATAAAGTAAATAAATGCCAAATAAATGTAAAAAAATGTGGAAAAATATTTTTGGAGTTTTTTTATGCTTGAGCAAAAAATATAAAATCAGAATAAAAAAGAAAAATGCAAAAATGACAAGTATTTCACATAATGGGCCAGGGGGGTGCAAATGGAAAAAAGGGGTGCAAAAAGCAAGTTGACTCAGGCCCAACCCAAGTCAACTCTGTCTTCAACCTCCAGCACATGTTTGAACAAGAAAACACGCGCTTCCTTCTACACCTGCTATCTCTTGATTCCTTGATTTTTAGCAAAAACTTATAACACAAATAATGTAGAGCATCAAACCACGATTCCAAACATGTAAAAAACTTGACCTAACTCTAAGAAACCAGGGAGAATTTCTTCACCCCCAATTTCTGACCTAGTTTTTCTTCAATGTTCATGGTTAAAATTCTCACAACATGCTTAATATAAATGAAAAGTGATCATATGTATGGCTTCAGGGCTATGAGTAGGACATGTTTCATTCACAAACCTAAGCTTAACTCTTCCTAGATTGAGAGATAAAAGTCCATGGTTTTACCTGTTTCAGCTTGAATCGTATACATCAATGTGGCCAACTTCAGTGGAGTTTGAGCTTCTGTATAGCTTGCCTGAAGTCCAAGGAAGCTTCTCCAACACCTAGCTTGCTTTGAATCACTCTGTATCGTGCTATGGAAGTTCACCTACAAAACTGAAAAATGAAAATGGCAACTGAGGTTAGGGGAGTTACAGCTTGTGTTTAGGGCTTGGGATAGTTTCAGTGGATGGTATGGAATGTGTTTGGACAAGCTTGGGCAAAAACGCACGAGTGGATATTGTTGTAGAGGTCAAGTTGCAGAACTTGCCTTGTTTTGCAGCAAAACAAGGATTCTGAATATGAGCAGGTCTTAGGGATGAATGAGTCGTGCTTTTGGCTTGTTTTGATGTGTGGAAGATGTTCACAAAGTTTGTTTAAGCTCTAGGTTGCAAGAAATCCAAGTTGGTTCAGTTTTGCCAAGTTTCTTCTATATGAAGCAAAAGATGTGTGTAATGTGTCAAAGGCCTGTACAGGCCATCTTGTATGCTGCAAACAAACCTCTAGGCCCCCTCTAATCCCTGTATTTGATTTGCAATCTCAGATCTTTGTCCAAGGCTCAATGCATAGTGGTTTGACATAAAGCTACTTTTGCAAAAATGGCAAAATCACTTTTACCAATTAAGGGTTAGTTTGATGTGTAATGCCCAAATGGATAAAATAACACCTTAACACAATGGTTAGGCATTAAATTATTGAGTTTGGAGAGGTTTAGAGGCCTTCAATCTAGCATAAACCATGCTGAGTTGAAAATGCAAATTGTTGTGAACATGCTTTGGCCATGAACAAAAGTGAGTTTTGGCCAACTTTGCAAATTCGATTCTCTCTAACCACAAGGGTGTTTGAGAAGTTCTTGGACAATTTGGAAAGCTTGGAATGTGTACTATAATACATCTTTGTAATGCAAATTGAAACTCCAAGTGGAACCATGTGAAAAATGGCCAAGAAGTTGGACAAAAATCCTGCCTAGAATAGGGCAAAATTTCTCTAAGTTAAAAATGTTTTGTACCCTTGTTCCAAAAATCCTAACTTGAGATACAAGCTTCCTTTGAGAAAACTTTGTGAATAAAAGTTGTAGATTTGAAATGGACTACAATATTAATGTTCCAAGTTTTGTTTGAATCCATTTGCATCTTGGTGAAAAAATGGGACAAAGTTAGGAAAAAATAAGGAAATTTCATAACTTAGAAAATTTCTAAGTTATGAAATTTTTTCATTTTAAACCCTAATTTGCAATTTTGGGTTTCTTGATGAACAAGTTTCATAATTTGACATGTCTTGATGAAAAATGAATCTTGGCACTTGATTTTAACCAAAAAGTCAAAGTTTGACTTTTCAGTATACAGTCAAATTTTGATCAGTTGACTGAAAAATTCATCTGTCAATCCTATGCATTTGAGATCTTTTGAACTTGTTGAATGGGTCAAGACAATTCCATTGAGTCCTTGAGTCCATATGTGAGATTGGTTTTCCATTGGTTAGGTCAAATAGTCAAAAATTGCCTTTGTGCAGTCAAAACCCTAAAAATGACCATTTTGCCCTTTTGGTGATCTGATCAAATTTCTTATGGAATTGTGATCCAAACTTGACCAAATGGTTCATGTGAGCTCATTATGTTGATGTGGGTCAAAATTCATGAGGTTTGACTGTTAATTGGCCACCGTTGACTTTTTCCCCAATACAGCTGATTTCTAGGTCAACTGTCCAATTGACTGGGCAAAGATTGGAATCAAGGCTTGAAACTTGGTATGGATAAACTTGTGAGTCCAACATGAAGCATGAAAGTCACTTTGGGCATTTTAGGTCAAAACATCCCTGTGCAAACTCAAACCCTAATTTGGGTCAACAGTGCAAGGAGGGGCCTTGAGCAGAGCAAACCCTAACTTGATCTTGAGCTCCAAGAGTCTTGTGATGAGAAAATATTGATAAAATGAGAGGGAAAATTTTGGGGTACAACACAATCCTTACTTTGTCTTGAAAGTCTCTGAATCTCCCTACTCAAGTCAACCTGCAAGCTTGATGTTTGAAAATGGTGGATGGAGGAGGAGGAGTTACAGTGAGGTTACAGGGGTCTGGATCACTTAGGTGTGATGTATATTAAGTGTTTATGTGGTTAAAACTCAAAACACATGAGTAGATTTGGAGATAGCTGAGTTAGATTCAAAACTGTCAAGCTATGGCAGATTTTTAATGGCAAAGTGTTTGAGAGTGTTTCTGAGTCTTAGAATTCGTGTGTTATGTTGCAATACACTTGTGAATATGTATGGAAAAGGTTAGAGATCAACTCCACTCCAGATTTCTGAGTTATAGCCTTTTGGCTCTATAACTTGCTTTTGAAGAAAAGTGAGGAAACAAGTCTCTAAGTGTGGTACAAGCCTGATCTGAGTTGGTAGAGGCTTCAGGCAAGTTGTTTTTGTTTTTGAATTTGCTTGTGTGCAGAGAAAACAATT
Source organism: Vicia faba (assembly GCA_948472305.1). NCBI lineage: Eukaryota > Viridiplantae > Streptophyta > Magnoliopsida > Fabales > Fabaceae > Vicia > Vicia faba. Next base: position 1,449,790,802 of record OX451736.1, read on the forward strand.
GAGAGGCTCAAGAAGTGAAAAATTGCAAAAGTAATGCTTTATCAAAATGGAAATGGCAACTTTGTGCCAAAAATGGAATTGTAACTTGGATAAAGGCTCAATTGCTTGGATTAAAGCTCTATCAGCTGTGTAAACATTTAATTATGGAGTGAGAAACAAGTTTGAGGCCTGCAAAGCAAGGATTATGCAGTCTAGGCTTGGATTTGAATTTTTGTTCTTCATGAAATGGCTTGAAATCAAAGTGATAAATCACCAACTTCATCTCTTCGATTCTCCCTGCTCAGGAATGATCTCAAGGAGTTATTTGACATTTTAGAAAGCTTGCAATATGCTCTAAAACTCATATTTCAATTGATTTTTAAAATTACATTTAGAACTATGTGAAAAAATGGCATGTAGTTAGGTCAAAAATCTACCTAACTAGGGAAAAATTTCACTAAGTTATTTTAGTTCATGAGCATGTATTCATAAAATTATTCTTGAGATCCAAGCATTTTTAGGAGAAATTGTGTGAAGAAAAGTTGTATATTTCATGGAGATCTACAACTTTCATGTTGAAAATTTCCTTTGAAACATCTTGCATCATGGTGAAAATTTGTCTCAAAGTTGAGAACAAATAAGAAATTTTCTATACTTAGAAAAATTTCTAAGTTAAGAAATTTCAACTTTTCAAAACAAAATCTTAAATCCTTGATTTATTGATGAAAAAGTTTCACATTTTAACATGTTTTGATGAATTATGGTCTTTGGCACTTGATTTTGACCAAAAAGTCAAAGTTCAACTTTTCAGTGTACAATTGACTTTTGATCCGTTGACTGAAAAATTCATCTGTCAATCCAATGGATTTGTAATGTTTTGAATCATTTTATTGGGTCAAGATGATGCAATTGAACTCTTTAAATCATACTTCAAACCAATTGATCATTTCTAGGTCAAAAATCAGAAATTGCCCTTTCTTAGTCAAAACCCTAATTTTGACCATTTTGCCCTTTTGATGATTTGATCAAATTTCTTGAGGAATTATGGTCCAAACTTGATCAAATGATACATATGAGCCTAAGATGTTGACGTGGATAAAAAATTATGAAGTTTGACTGTAAATTGGCCATGGTTGACTTTTTCCCCAATACAACTAATTTTTAGGTCAACTGTCCAATTGACTGATCAAAAGTGTGATTCAAGGCTTGGAACTTGACATGAGTAATCTTGGGGGTCCATAATGATCCTTGGAAGTCATATGAAGCATTGATAGTCCAAAAATCCTTGTGCAAACTCAAACTCTAATTTTGGTCATCAGTGCATGAGGAGATGTCTTGAGCTGGTCAAACCGTAATCCAGTCTTGATTCAAAGAGATCTTATGAGAAAAATATTGATAAGTGAGAGAGAAAATTTTGGGGTACAATAGCTTCCCCTGTTCAATCTTCTTAAACCTGAAGAGTTAGACTGGCGAGTTTTGCCATTCGTGACTCGAAGGTGGAAGATGATTGGACACTAGAGTGCCCAGAAATTTGCACTCGGTGATGCGATGAAAGAAGGAATAGGTTTATAGATTCCATTTGGAGAGATGATAGAAAGCTATAGGAGATGGGCTTGCAGATTCCATCCAAGAGTTATTTTTGAACTATAATTTGTAAGCTGAAAAAATGAGTATCAGAATGGCGTTCGGGTCTTGGGCGTATCTATGCTGTATCTGGAAGAGGATTTGATTAAATACTAGAATGACATTTGTGTCTGGAGCGTATCTGTACTGCGTCTGAATTTTAAATTTGAATGAGTATCAGGATGGCATCCGTGTCTGGAGCGTATCTGTACTGTATCTGAAAATTGAATCTGAATGAGTATTAGAATGGCATCCGTGTCTGGAGCGTATCTGAACTATATCTGAAAGTTGACTCTGAATGAGTATCAGAATGGCGTCCGTGTCTTGGAGCATATCTGAAGTATATTTGGAAGTTGTTTTTGAATGAGTATCAGGATGGTATCCGTGTCTAGAGCGTATCTGTACTGTATTTGGAAGCTGATTTTGAATGAGTATTAGGATGGCATCCGTGTCTGGAGCATATCTGTACTGTATCAAAACTTGAGTCTGAACGAGTATCAGAATGACATCCGTATCTGGAGTGTATCTGAACTGTATCTGAAAACTTTGAACAATGTAAATGGTAATTGTTAACCTTATCCCGAAAAGGGTAAAATGTTAGCAAAAATGCAAAGTTATGTTGTATGAAATGCATGGTACAATGCATTTGTGTTATCAATGTTTATGATATATGGATGCAATGTATGTGTATGCAAGCTAATTTTCCACACTGTTGTTGTATTGGGGAAAAGAAATCCCTGACTACTACTAAGGATATGGAGTATAAGTCTTCATGTTGTGAAGTCTAAGTGTTGTTGAATTTCTGCCGAGAGAAATGAACTCTGTTGTAAGGGCAATGCCATGTACTGCTTGTAAAATCTTATTGGGGGAATCATGAGAAATTTGACAACTTCTACTAGGGATAAATAATTTGAAACTTTGTTTCGCTGGGGATTTAAGCGACGTACTGCAGGGGATTTCCTATGGAGTAGCCTAGATATATTTTCCTATCCTTTCAACCTATCAGTAATTTCCTCTTTTCATTTCGTTTATTTGTAAATAGTAATGATGTTCAAATACATATTCTCAACAACGAATCATTGGACATTTTTGTAAAAAAAACAAGCGTAAAGAAAAGACAAATGGTTTTTGCGCTTTCCAAGGTGTAAGTGTTTAGTTATTGGCATGTATTTTTGGTAAAACCAGGTGTGTGAATGTCATGACTGATGTCATAACATTCTGGTTTATTAGGTACTTTATGCAGAAAAATTATGGCATACAGTAGCTACGGTTTATGAGTGTGTATCTGAGCAATTTGCAATGATCACATTTATTGCCTTCTACCAAAATCAGTAAACAGGAATCCTGATGTCATAACAAATGTTAAGACATCCTGTACTGATCTAACAGTTTTGCAGTTTGGTTAATTCTGAGATTTTTCAGGAAGTTGAGTCATTCCTTCCAGAACAGAATCTTGTGTGGACTTTGGGTTAACCTAGCTCAACCCTAATCTGGTTGATAAAGTCTTGTGACCAAGTCTTAAGGTTAAACCTAATTAACCCTAGCTTTTTGTGGAAACCCTAACTGAAGAAACGGCTGCTATATATTCAACATGATTGCTGTTCGGAAGACATCTTTTTGGACTGAAGATCAATTAGGAGCTGTATAGTTTTAACTGCTGTAATCCAAGCAATTATCATTGTGATAAGTGACTTGGAATAGGTTTTGTTTGTAAGGGTTTTTTTACCACTCAAAGCTTTGAAGCAAGAGTGTTTTGTGTCTCTTGACTAAAGCTTTGAAGCAAAGTTAAGTTAGGTTTATGTATCACTCAAAGCTGTGAAGCAAGAGTGTTTGTGTTACTTGATTAAAAAGCTGTGAAGCATAATCAAGTGTATGTTCTGAAGAGTGTCTTCATTAATTCATTAGTCAATTGTTTTAAGTATCACTGCTGTATTGAGGGGGAGTGAGTAGGAACTCAGGTTTAAGTAGAACTTAGATTGAAGTTGCATTGGGTAGGTCTTAAGTGAAGGAGATAAACTGGTTGGTTTATTCCTGAATTAATATCTCTTATAGTGGATTTCCTCCCTGGCTTGGTAGCCCCCAGAGTAGGTGTTGTTTCACACTGAACTGGGTAAACAATTGACTGTGTTCTTTACTGTTTTTATTTACTGTCTTATAGAAAGTCAGATACGGTGTCATAACATTCACTGTGACATTGAGTATCTGCTGCCAAAATTTCAATTGGCATCAGAGCAGGCACCCTGCCTGTATTACTGGGTGAGATCTAGGGATATCACTTTCTGGCACTATGGACAAAGAAGGAGTTTTTGGAAATAGACCACCCATTCTGGATGGAACAAATTATGACTACTGGAAACCTCGTATGATTGCCTTCTTAAAATCACTGGACAAAAAGGCTTGGAGAGCTGCTGACAAAGGATGGATCCATCCCACCATAACTGAGAAAGATGGGACAATCAGTCTGAAGCCTGAGGAAGAATGGAGCAAAGAAGAAGATGAGTTAGCCCTGGGTAATTCCAAAGCTTTAAATGCCTTGTTCAATGGAATTGATAGAAACATTTTCAGACTAGTACATCAATGTGAACTGACCAAGGAAGTGTGGGACACTCTCAAAACTACCCACGAGGGCACATCCAAAGTAAAAATGTCAAGGCTTCAGATGCTGACTACCAAGTTTGAGAACCTAAGGATGAAGGAAGATGAAACCATTCATGAGTTTCACATGAACATCTTGGAGATTTCCAACACCTCAGGAGCATTGGGAGAAAAAATGTCTGAAGAAAAACTTGTGAGAAAGATTCTCAGATCCCTGCCTAAAAGATTTGCAATGAAGGTAACTGCTATAGAGGAAGCCCAGGATGTCATCAAGTTAAAGGTGGATGAACTCATTGGGTCTCTTCAGACTTTTGAGATGGGGATCGGTGACAATGTTGACAAGAAAAACAAGAGCATAGCTCTTGTATCCAACTATGAAGATAAAGACAAGGAGGATGAAGAAGAAAATATTTCAGAAGCTATAGCCATGCTTGGAAGACAATTCAACAAACTCATCAAGAGAATGGATCCAAAGTCAAGGTCAAATGTTGAGAACATCCCCTCTGACATCAACAGATCTTATGACTCCAGCAGAAAACCAAGGTCTGAAGAGAAGGGAAATCAAGGCAGAGGAATTCAATGCCATGGTTGTGAAGGATATGGGCATATTCGAGCTGAATGTCCTACCTTTCTTAAGAAACAAAAGAAGGGAATGTCTGCTACCTGGTCTGACTATGATTCAGAAAGTAATTCTGAAGAAGAATCTGCCAAACTAGTTACTGCACTAACTGGTGTTTGTACCTCTGAAAGTGACACTAGTGATGAGGAAGTGACATTTGAAGAACTGGATGATACTTACAAGAAATTGTGTATCAGAAGTGCTGAAGTCTGTATGCAAAATGAGAGACAAACAAAACTCATCATAAAGTTGGAGGCTGAAAAAAGGGCAGACCTTGAAACTATAAGTCATCTAGAAAGGGAAGTTCAAATGCTGAACTCAAAATTGAACCAGATGACCAAATCTGTCAAGATGCTGACAAATGGAACTGACAAATTGGAAGAAATCCTTCAGGTTGGACAAAATGTGGGAAACAAGTCTAGACTAGGATTTGTGGGAGCAAAGAAATGTGGTGCAGACAAGAAGATCAGGTCTGATAAACAAATGTCAAAGCAGATGTCACAACATAACACTCAACATCGGGAACAGAGAAATATGAAGAAAAAGTACCAAAGATGGAGATGTCATCATTGTGGGAGGTTTGGTCACATAAAGCCCTTCTGCTTCAGATTGTATGGTTACCCTAATCAGAACCCAGGTGTCAAACCTAAGGCTAACAGGGTACCACATACTCCTCAATGGAAGAAAAGGCTACTGCCCTGATAGCCCACACTTCCCTGAAAGTCTCTGCAAAGGAAGACTGGTACTTTGACAATGGGTGTTCTAAGCACATGACTAGAATCAAGAACATTCTCAATCATGTTAAACCTCACACCACTAGTTATGTGACCTTTGGAGATGGTGCTAAAGGTGAAATCAAAGGAGTTGGTAATTTGGACTGCCCTGGAGTTCCAAATCTGAATGAAGTACTATTGGTAAAAGGCCTGACTGCTAATCTCATTAGTATCAGTCAATTATGTGATCTAGGATTCAAGGTCAACTTCTCAAAATCTGAATGTCTTGTAATTAATGAAAAACAAGAAGTTGTAATGAAAGGAGTCAGATCTAAAGACAACTGTTACTTGTGGGAGCCTGAGAACACTAATAACTCCATTGTATGTTCTATTGCCAAAGAAGAAAAAGAGGTGAAACCTTGGCACCAAAAACTTGGCCATCTTCATCTAAGAGGAATGAAAAGGATTATCTCCATGAAAGCAGTCAGAGGGATTCCAAGACTGAAAATTGATGAAAGGAGAGTTTGTGGTAAATGTCAGATTGGTAAGCAGACTAGGATGTCACATCCAAAGTCAAGACATCTGACCACCTCTAAGGTTCTAGAACTTCCTCATATGGGACCAATGCAGGTGGAAAGACTTGGTGGAAAGAGATATGCCTATGTTGGGGATGACTTTGAAGTTTTTAAAGAACTGTGCAAAAGAATTCCTTTTCAATTTTGTGCTGAAACTGAATACATTGCAAAACAGATGCTCACTGAGTATAATGTCTCACAAGATGTTGTGACATTGTATTGTGACAATCTGAGTACAATCAATATTTCCAAGAACCCTATTCAGCATAGCAGGACCAAGCACATTGACCTTAAAAATTACTTTATCAGAGACCTTGTAGAGGAGAAGACAATTAAATTGGAACATGTTGCCATTAAGCTACAACTGGCTGACATTTTTACCAAGGCTCTTGATGCAAATCAATTTGAAAACTTGAGGGGCAAGTTGGGTATTTGCCAACATGAGAAATTATAGCAATTAATTTTGCTCAAAACAAGGGTTGAAGGAGTTATTTTTGTTAAGTCTATTTTAAGTGGGTTAATCATATATTTCCCCAATTCTTTCAAAATTATTAAGAAGTTGAATAGACACACATTTGCCTCCTTCCACTCTCGACTTTGCAACAACTCCCTTTCTCTCAATCAAAGTATTCTCCCTAGTTGCTACTGGTTTTCCAAGTCAATCAAAATGTCTCAAACATCATCCTCATCCAAGACAACTGTTTCATCTTCATCATCTGATCAAGATTCTCGAGCAATCACCTCTTGCATGGATTCTGAAGTCCTGGAGATTACTCCTCTTAGAGAAATAGCAACTAACCCTTCCAAGGTCAAAAAGCTGAGAACAAGGCATGCAGGAAGGTCTCAGGCTACGTCATCCGGTAATCCCTCTCAACCTTCATCTTCTGTACCTAATATGGAAGGATCAGCTTATGTACATCAAGCAATAGCTAGGCTTGTTACAAGAATCCTGAGTGAGAACCACTCTGTACCGGGGGTTTCTGTTCCATTAAATCAAGAATTAGCAAGCCCAAATGTTGAAGCAAATCCAGATGTCTCTGAGAATGTTGAGACACCAAATGACAACATTCGAAAACCATCTGAAAACCTGGATGATATTCAGAACCCTTCAGAGAAGAATGTTGAACCACCTATTATTGATGTGGATGAGGAATACTCAGACAATGACCTAATTGCAAATATCAATCCTAGAATAGCTAGGAGAATGATGAACAGGAAGGGTAATCAAGATGCTGGAAAATGTATGACCAAAGAGAAACCTGCTGATAAGAAAACCAGGTCTGAAGGCAAGACTGGTGTAGAAACTGTGAAGACTGGACAGTCCAAAGGGAAGGTGAAAGCCCAAGTGCATGCTAGGAGTCTCTCAAAACCTGCAAGGCAACCAATAACAAAGAAGAGAAAAGAACCTGAGCCTACTGATTCTGATGAGGAATCAGAATTTGAAATTGATGCTGAAGACATTCCCCTCAGAAGGAAACTCCCTTCCAGCAAAATGGCTAGAGTTCCTGAAGTCCCCACTGACAAAATTTCATTTCACCACCCTGAAAATGCCAATAGATGGAAGTATGTTTGCTTGAAGAGAATAGCCTTGGAAAGAGAACTAAACAATGGTGCCATGGATTGCAAGGAAATCATGGACCTGATAAAAGCCGCTGGACTAATGAAGACTGTGGTAAAATTTACCAAATGCTATGAAAATCTGGTCAAGGAATTCATAGTGAATTTGTCTGATGAATGTGCTGATGGAAGGTCAGCTGACTTTGAATGTGTATATGTGAGAGGAAGAAGGGTTAATTTCTCTCCATCTGAAATTAACAAATTTCTTGGAAGATCAAATGAGGCTTGCCCTAAACTGGAAGTTACTGACAATGAAGTATGCCAAACCATCACAGCAAGACAAGTCAAGTGCTGGCCCTCAAAAGGAAAGCTAAATGCTAGCAAGCTAAGCATAAAATTTGCCATCCTGTACAAGATTGGTGCAACCAACTGGGTCCCTACAAACCATAAATCAACCATCTCTACAGGATTGGGGAGATTCATTTGTGCTGTTGGTACCAGGACTGATTTTGACTATGGCAGGTACATTTTTGATCAAACTTTAAAACATGCTGGTAGCTATGCTGTTAAAGGCCCAATTGCCTTTCCCTCCCTCCTATGTGGAATCATCCTTGCTCAGTACCCTGATATCCTGGTGGAAAGAGACACTGCTTGCAAAAGAGCTCATGCTCTTGGGTTACACTACAAGCTGTTTCAGGGATCTCATGTTCCTGACATTGTCATAACATCAGCTGAGACATCATATGCAAAAACTCAGTCCAAGACATCTGATGTTATAGCTGTATTAAAAGAGACCTGCAAAGAGCTGGAGATAAGGAAAAAGACTCTAGAAAACCTAATTGCCAAATTAGAACAGGAGGAGACTGAAGGAAACAGAAGGGAAGAGGGTGCTGCTGAAGATCAGCTCAATGCTGAAGAAAGTAGCTCCTCTGAAGGTGACAGTGCTTAAAGTTTGGTGGAATTGACAAGCCTGATGCTGGTGCTGTTGATGCAAGTGTCTTCAGATTTTAATTGTTGTTTTTATTACCTATTTTGGATAACTGTATAACATTTAAGTACATGTTTCTTTGGCCCATTTGTGGCTAAAGAGGGGGAGATAATTTTTGTGTTAATCACTTGGTAGACCTCATATTTTTTCTGCAGTCATATTCATTCTGCTGCTCTATATTCTCTAATTGCTTAGGGGCTTTAGCCAAAAATCTGCCAAAGGGGGAGTTTGTAAGTGTTTAGTTATTGGCATGTATTTTTGGTAAAACCAGGTGTGTGAATGTCATGACTGATGTCATAACATTCTGGTTTATTAGGTACTTTATGCAGAAAAATTATGGCATACAATAGCTACTGTTTATGAGTGTGTATCTGAGCAATTTGCAATGATCACATTTATTGCCTTCTACCAAAATCAGTAAACAGGAATCCTGATGTCATAACAAATGTTAAGACATCCTGTACTGATCTAACAGTTTTGCAGTTTGGTTAATTCTGAGATTTTTCAGGAAGTTGAGTCATTCCTTCCAGAACAGAATCTTGCGTGGACTTTGGGTTATCCTAGCTCAACCCTAATCTGGTTGATAAAGTCTTGTGACCAAGTCTTAAGGTTAAAACTAATTAACCCTAGCTTTTTGTGGAAACCCTAACTGAAGAAATGGCTGCTATATATTCAACAGGATTGCTGTTTGGAAGACATCTTTTTGGACTGAAGATCAATTAGGAGCTGTATAGTTTTAACTGCTGTAATCCAAGCAATTATCATTGTGATAAGTGACTTGGAATAGGTTTTGTTTGTAAGGGTTTTTTTACCACTCAAAGCTGTGAAGCAAGAGTGTTTTGTGTCTCTTGACTAAAGCTTTGAAGCAAAGTCAAGTTAGGTTTATGTATCACTCAAAGCTATGAAGCAAGAGTGTTTGTGTTACTTGATTAAAAAGCTGTGAAGCATAATCAAGTGTATGTTCTGAAGAGTGTCTTCATTAATTCATTAGTCAATTGTTTTAAGTATCACTGCTGTGATTGAGGGGGAGTGAGTAGGAACTCAGGTTTAAGTAGAACTTAGATTGAAGTTGCATTGGGTAGGTCTTAAGTGAAGGAGATAAACTGGTTGGTTTATTCCTGAATTAATATCTCTTATAGTGGATTTCCTCCCTGGCTTGGTAGCCCCCAGAGTAGGTGTTGTTTCACACTGAACTGGGTAAACAATTGACTATGTTCTTTACTGTTTTTATTTACTGTCTTATAGAAAGTCAGATACGGTGTCATAACATTCACTGTGACATTGAGTATCTGCTGCCAGAATTTTAAAAGGAATATTTTGTATTGACTTTAAATAAGTATTTTTTGTACAAGGAGACAAACATTCTAGTAAGAGAATGCTGTTGTAAAAAATGAAAATTTTGATACAAAGAAAAGATAGCTATGTGTAAAAAAATCCCATGGGGTTTCCATTCTGCTATAGCCTTCGTTTCTCCGAGCGTCTTGTCTATTCGTTGCCTTGTTCGAAGCTAATTGGATTGATCATAAATTCTGAGTTTGTCAGTGGAAGCTAAAGGTTGTCCATGAAGTGATCCAACGAGACATAGTCGTACGCTTTAATTCCCTAACTTTTTCCTGGGTTGCCCTTTCGGGTTTTCAGTCCACCGGGAAGCCCTTTTTTTCCCAAGTCGCCCTTTCGGGTTTTCAACTTGCCGGGTGTATAGATTTTTTTTGTTTTATCCCTAACTTTTGGCCGAACCTTTTGGTTCACCGGGATGCCCTTGTTTTGCCTAGGTATGTCAGCCTAACGGGTTTCTTATGTGTAGTATCTTTTGACTATGTCCGCGTTCACAGGGTGTGGCAGGTCATCGCCATCCATGGTGGTCAAGATCATTTCCCCACCAGAGAAAATGTTTTTGATTACAAATAGTCCTTCATAGGTACGAGTCCATTTGCCTCTGGGATCACCTTGTGGCAAGATGATGCGTTTGATCACTAGATCCCCAACTTGATACACTTGGCGTCTGGCTTTCTTGTTGAAAGCCTTGGTCATCCGCTTTTGATACATTTGACCATAACAAACAACAGAAAGTCTCTTTTCATCAATCAAATTTAGTTGATCAAGTCGAGTCTGGATCCAATCGTCTTCGTTCAACCCTGCATCCTTCATAATCCTCAGAGAGGGGATCTGGACCTCGATAGGCAAGACAACTTCCATGCTGTAAACCTAAGAATAGGGTGTTGCCCTGGTTGATGTGCAAGCTGTGGTACGATACCCGTGGAGAGCGAATGGTAACATCTCATGCCAGTCTTTATATGTAACTGTCATTTTCTGTATGATCTTTTTAATGTTCTTATTTGCAGCTTCGACAACACCATTCATCTTCGGCCGATAGGGAGAATAATTGTGATGTTGAATCCTGAATTGCTCGCACAATGCGGTGATCATAGTGTTGTTGAGATTTTTTCTATTGTCAGTGATGAACCTTTCTAGGATACCATACCGACAAATGAGATTTTTCTTGATGAAGCGGGCAACAACGTTCTTGGTGACGGAAGCGAAGGAAGCTTCCTCGACCCACTTTGTAAAAGAGTCAATGGCCACTAGGATGAAGCAGTGTCCATTGGAGGCTGTCGGCTTGATTTCCTCAATCATATCAATCCCCCACATAGCAAAGGGCCAAGGAGTTGTTAAGCATTTAGGGGAACCAGAGGTACATGCACCTTGTCAGCATAAATTTGACACTTATGGCAGGTTCGAGAGTGTTGATAACAATCTGCTTCCATGGTAGACCAGTAATAGCTTTCCCGTAGGATTTTCTTTGCCATCATATGCCCGCTGGAATGGGTGCCAAAAGTGCCTTCATGCAATTCAGCCATGATCCTTTCAGCTTCAAACTTATCTACGCACCGAAGTAACACAGAGTCATGATTGCGTCTATACAGGATGCCGTTACTAAGGAAGAACTTAACAGAGAATCTCCTTAAGAACTTTTTGTCATTGACTGAAGCTCTTTCTGGATATTCTTGAGCCTCGAGATACCTCTTGACTTCGTGAAACCAAGGCTGGTCCACTACTTCTTCAGTATTAATCTCGTGACAGTGTGCTGGTTCATCCATTCGTTCAATGGTGATCTGGGGAGCCTCGTTATCCCAATTAAGTTTAAACATAGATGACATTGTGGCTAGAGCGTCTACTAGCTGATTTTCTTCTCGCGGGAAATGCTCGAAGGTAATCTTCTCAAAATGTGACAGCAATGTCAAAACATGTTCTTTGTAAGGGATAAGGTTAGGATGTTTTGTGTCCCATTCCCCTTTGATCTAACTGATGACCAGAGCTGAATCTCCAAACACATCTAAAGATTTGATCCCCAAATCTATGGAAGCTCTGAGATCGAAGATGCATGCTTCGTATTCCGCCATGTTGTTTGTACAATTGAAGCAAAGTTTGGCAGTAAAGGGAGTATGACACCCTTCTGGAGATATGAGTACATCACTGATACCATTTCCGAGTGCATTGGAGGCTCCATCAAAGAACATGGTCCATCGGGATCCTTGTTCAGGTCCTTCATATGGCCTAGATTCTTCACAGTTATCTAATGTCATGATGTCTTTATCCGGGAATTCGACTTTCATGGACTGGTAGTCTTCTACAGCTTGGTGAGCTAGGTGATCAGCTAGTATACTTCCCTTTATAGCTTTCTGGGTAGTATACTGTATGTCATATTCTGTCAGGATCATCTGCCATCTCGCTATTCTCCAAGAAAGAGCAGGCTTCTCGAAGATGTATTTTATCAGATCCATCTTAGATATCAACAGGGTAGTATGAGTCAGCATATACTGTATTAGCCGACGAGTAGCCCATGCCAGAGCACAACAAGTTTTCTCGAGCAGTGAATATCTAGTTTCACAGTCGGTAAACTTTTTGCTCAGGTAGTAAATAGTGTGCTCTTTTCGGCCTGACTCGTCATGCTGCCCCAATACACACCCCATTGAGTTTTCTATAATAGTCAGATGCATAATCAACGGTCTTCCCTCGACTGGTGGCATCAACACAGGAGGCTCTTGTAAGTATTCTTTGATTTTGTCAAAAGCAACTTGGCACTCGTCATTCCATTTGACTACTTGATCTTTCTACAATAGTTTGAAGATTGGTTCACAAGTAGCTGTCAGGTGAGAAATGAATCTGGCGATATAGTTCAAATGTCCCAAGAATCCTCTGACTTCCTTCTCAGTACGAGGAGCAGGCATCTCTTGTATTGCTTTAACTTTGGCAGGATCGACCTCGATACCTTTGTTGCTGACTATAAAGCCTAGGAGCTTACCAGACCGTACCCTAAATGTGCATTTGTTTGGATTCAACCTCAGCTTGTACTTCTTCAGTCTCTTAAACAGTTTTTGTAAGTGATCAAGATGCTCTTCTTCTGTTTGAGATCTGGCTATCATATCGTCTACGTAGACCTCTATTTCGTAATGTATCATGTCATGAAATAAATCTACCATGGCGCGTTGATAGGTTTCCCCAACATTCTTCAATCTGAATGGCATTACCTTGTAGCAGAATGTGCCCTACTGTGTGACAAAAGTTGTTTTCTCCATGTCCTCAGGCGCCATTTTGATTTGGTTGTAACCAGAGAATCCGTCCATGAAGGAAAATACTTTGTGTTGTGTCGTATTGTCAACTAAAATATCAATGTGGGGGAGTGGAAAGTCGTCCTTAGGGCTTTCCCTATTCAAATCTCGGTAGTCCATACACATTCGCACTTTGCCGTCCTTTTTCGGCACGGGAACAACATTGGTAACTCATTGGGGGTAAGAGGTGACAACCAAGAATCCAGTGTTGAATTGCTTCATGACTTATGCTTTAATCTTTTCTGACATATCCGGCCTCATTCGATGAACTTTTTTCTTTACTGGCGGACAATCCTCTCTTGTAGGAAGACGATGTACGATAATATCTTCATCAAGTCCATGCATGTCTTCATACGACCAAGAAAAGACTTCGACATAATCATGCAACAACTGAATCAGACGCTTCTTGACACAGGGTTCCAGATTGGCACCCACTTTGACCTCTTTTTTATCCCCTTCGGTACCTAGGTTGATTGTATCCACGAGTTCCTCGTGAGGCTGAATGGTTTTCTCTTCTTGTTGTAGCAGTCTGGAAAGTTCCCCTGGTACTTCACAATCTTCCTCACCTTCGTCTTGGGCTTGGTAGATTAGATTCTCAGAGTCACAAAAGGCCATAGCAGTATCGTTACCCATGGGATCCAGAATGGATGTATACCTGCATTGTGTGTGTGGGTGTGTGTAAGGTTATAACTATCTTTGAAAGAAAGTAAAATGTAAAATAAAAAATAATGAGCACAAAAGTTCGTATGCAAAAACGTCCATGATTCATTGATGTCATATGAAAAATGATATAATAACCCTTACAAATGGACCATTGTGGCTCGGGTAAGACACAAGGTTTTAAGAGTGCGAATTGTTTTGAATATTACAGATCCAACAAAATGTAAAGACAAACTACTGAGGGATAAAAGTGATCGGGACGAAGTCTCTAGCCTCCCAATTGTTGAGTCCTCCGTTGACAGTCGGGAAGATCCATTCCTCCAGGTTGCAACCATCTTCACCATCTTTCACTGCGTTGACTTCATGGTTGCTGATTTTCAAGGATGGCCCTCTAGCACGGGCACAATGTACAGCCTTTTTAGCACTTGAAGTGAAACCTAGGCCAAACTTGTCAGACTTATATGGGATATCTGGGAGTTGTCCCCAGATAGTGCATCCGCCTTCTTCCACCACTGCTTTAACATCCTTTAGTGACGACATCTGGAGTGGAGGCCTTGTAATCTTAGGAACAACCTTGGTCACTTCCACCTCTTGGGGGACCTCTTCAAAGTGTTGAAATGGAGTTTCAATGAATTCTCCGTCCAATTCCATATATCTGAAGGAATTGAGATGGCTGATCATGTATTCTTCCTCTCCATGGACAGTGACAATCTTCCCTTGAACTGGATACTTCAACATTTGGTGCAACGTAGAAGTAACAACACCAACATTATGAATCCATGGTTGGCCCAACAAGCAGGAGTGTGAAGGGCGAATGTCCATCACATAAAAGGTTGAATTGAAAGTTTGGGTTCCAACCTTTATGGGAATGTCCACCTCCCCATGTACCATCCTCTTCGAACCGTTAAAAGCCCTTACCACTATGTTGCTTGGCTTTAAAGTCAACCCCTCACAGTTAAGTCTATCAAGACATTTTTTGGGTAATACATTCAAAGATGAGCCAGTGTCCACCAAAACATGCGCCAGAGTGGTGCCCCTACATTCCACTGAGACATGCAGCGCCTCATTATGTTTCCTTCCCCTTGATGTCAGATCAGCATCTGAAAAACCTAAACCATTGTCCGCAGTTAGGCTTGCCATGCAGTCTTGAAATTGATCAACATATGTCTCTTGAGGTACATGGGCTGTTTTTAGGAACTTCACCAAGGCTTTTGCATGCGCCTCAGAACATAGTAGTAATGCCAGCATGAAGATCTTAGAGGGAGTTTGCCCCAATTGTTCAACTACTTCGTAGTCGCTTTTCTTTATAATTTTTAAGATCTCCTCCATTTCCTTCTTGGAGGTCCCAGGGATAGTCAATGACTGAGCCTTCGTCCGAACATGCCTAACCATAACACCTTTTCCTCAAGCCTCGGTTAGCTCGGCAGCAGGAGTGTCAGTAAGAATGATTACAGGGGTTGTAACGACTTTGTCAATTGGAGTATTGTTGGAGATAAATGTAGGACCGGGAACAACTTTTGGGGGAACAACAACAGAAATGATTACGGGTCCGGAAACTGCTTTTGGGGGAGCAATTTCTGGAGAAAAGATCCTATCGCTTCGGGTAATTTTGCTAGTTCTGGCAATGTTACTGATGTCGGAGTTGACCTCCTCGGAACTTGAATCTCCGGCTGCTGGCCAGTCTTGCCTGATACCATGGTAATAGACATCCCCTCCATAATTCCATGGTATGGTTTTGTCTGATGAGTATGGGACTGGTCCAGGAATTGTGATTATTAAAGGAGCTGCTTTCAGAACTGATGTAATTCTAACGGGTCTTTTGGTGGAGACCCTGGAAGAATTGGCAGAAATGGTAATGATAGAAACATCTTCAACAGGAATAGGTAAGACAAGAGTCTTTTCAAACAAAATCTCTTTGTTATCTATCAGGCACTGAATGACTTCCTTTAACAAGTGACAACCATTTGGTGAGGATAAGCAGAGATGGCAAACTTCATTATGGCCCGG
Organism: Vicia faba; assembly: GCA_948472305.1. NCBI lineage: Eukaryota > Viridiplantae > Streptophyta > Magnoliopsida > Fabales > Fabaceae > Vicia > Vicia faba. The sequence goes on from OX451736.1 coordinate 1,449,806,728, forward strand.
GAACACACCAGCTTTCAACATGTTCATTTTAACAGTCATAAGTGGGGTCATGAGTTCATCAACTGAGGTAACAAACAAATCTTTTTCAACGGCATTGGTATTATGGCCATGTCTGGGCATGGGAGCAGAAATGACATTTGGCTTCTCGGGCGCATCGAACTCAATTTCTTTTGCTTCAATGAGGTCTTGTATTTTGTTCTTCAAGGCCCAATAGTTATTAGTATCGTGACCAGGACTTTCATAGTGATATGCACAACGAGCATTGGGATGATAATGAGGAGATGGTGCGTTGGGGTTTTTCAGAGCTTCTTTCAAGGTTACCAAATTGGATCTTAGAAGATGCGGTAATACTTGAGATAGAGTCATGTTGATTCTGGTGAATTGCCTGACTGGCCTTTCCACCCTTGGTTGATTATTTCTTTGTTGATCAGACGTAGGCTTTGGGATCATAATATCCCCCACCATTGGTCGGCGTTCGGCCCTATCTTGGTTTCTTTGCGGATATACGGAAGCCACCTCTTTCTTTCTTTTTGATAAAGGGCTTCCTTACAGTTATAGAAGAAGGTGTATCTTTCTGAATCTTTCCATTCTTTATACCGGCTTCTATGCTTTCTCCGATCAATATTAGCTCAGTAAAGCCTGCAGATGAACTTCTGATTAAATGATTGAAGAAGGGACCAGATAAGGTGCCTAAGAATATGTCTACCAATTCTCTCTCAGACAGAGGGGTTGAACTCTTCCAGCCAAATCTCTCCATTTTTGTGCATAGTCCTTGAAACCTTCATTGGATGCCATAGCCATACTCTGGAGTTAAGTACGGCTAGGCGCCAAATCAGCATTGTATTGATATTGCTTGTAGAAAGCTGCAGCAAGATCTTTCCAATTGTGAACATTAGCCCTTTCTAGTTGGTAGAACCAGTCAAGTTGAGTACCAGACAGACTGTCTTGGAAGAAGTGCACCCATAAGTCTTTATCAGCTGTATGGGGTTGAATTTTCCTCACATATGACCGGAGATGCATATTAGGGCATGAAACTCCGTCATATTTAGCGAATACAGGTGCTTTGAATTTAGTAGGAATCACAATCCTCGACACCAAACCCAATTCCTCAAAGTCCAAGCCTGGCACCTTTTGGATTTCCATCGCGTTCAATCGCTCTTCGAGATGTTTATACTTATCATCAGCTGGAGGGTATTGTTCCTCAGAGTAATCTTCCCCTTCTTCCTCCTCTTCCGATTCTGACGGGACAACTATTTCCTTGCCTTTCCCCTCTCCTTCACCGGATGTTGTTGCAAAGTCCAAAGTCCTTGTTGTCTGCCCATGAAATCTTCTTCCCATGTTTAAGACTCCGGTTACCTTCTTTGTTTTCTTTTTCCTCTCTTCAGCCAGCAGAGTCTTCAACTCTTCTTTCCCCTTGGCTAGAATCATGAGAAACTATTGAAACTGCGTATTCTGAGCTTGAAGATCTTTCACTGTTTGCTCGAGATCCATCTTACTGAAATAAACAGTAGAGAGATGAGGAGACTTGTTGCAAAAACCTGCTTATGTTATGATGAATGGTATATGCATATGCAATGTTTTCAAGGATTTCAAAAATTCAAATTTGCTTTAGACAAAAAGGAAACACACGTTATATTAATAAGATAAAGTTTGAGTACACCAATGCCCCTTGGGAAAAATAATACAAAACTCTAAGATAGAAAATTAGTGCGCATCCTCTTTGGTGCAATGTAGGCATTCAGAGTCTGCTCCTCATGAAGTAGCCTAGTGAGTTCCAAAACCTTCTTCTCGCTTGCGTAGAATTAGGCTTCAAAAGTATCTTGCTCTCCTTTGAGTTGTATCCAATCCCTTTGTAGGTCTTCAAGAGATGTGGGCATGTCAAGATGTAGGGTAGTGTATGGAACGTCTCCCTCCATGACAGGCTCAATGATTATCGGGAGAATGGAGGGGTAAGGCATCATAAGACTCTGAGCGCGATTTCATACCCATTTGAGGTAAGGCTCAAGAGGGATGGAATTATTGTGCCCCAAAGTCTTTCTATCCATCTTGTTCAACATCCTCCAAGCTCAGATAAATCTTTGTCAAAGACCTTGATTGTCGTTGCCATAGTCGAATACCAAACCTTGAATCAGCATCTCGTGCGGACCATCCCTTCGGGCGTAACCAAACTGTCTTAAGGCCAAACAAGGGTTGTAGGTGATACCTCCACTAATGCCAAGTAAAGGGACATTAGGGAATTCTCCATAATGGTCGACAATGATAACATTCTCTTTGGATCGGGAGCACCAATGAATGTCTGAATGTTTGAGTGTCATCAACCTTTGTGACCACCTTGAACCTTGCACATTCTTTAAGACTGATTGGGGAAGATGAGACATAAACCATCTTGCCAAGAGAGGAGTGCAACACATAAGAACACCTCATTTCCTCATTATGCGGGTTGCGGGATATGAATATTTTGACGGTGTTGATATCTATGAGTTGGCCAGGATTTGGAAAAAAAACCCTCTCATAGATGAGGAGAGCCACAGTTTCCTCAAAAGCTTTCAAGTCTAAGGAATTCCAATAGTTTTGGGCTTTCTCAAACAGAAACTTTGCTAGGAAGCCTTTGACACCACTCCTTGTTTCCCAATGAGTTATGATATCAGATGAGTGCAAGTGTAGAGCTTGAGCAATCTCTTCTGGATTTGGATATCTTTCCGTACCGTTGAAAGATAGTTGATTGAGAATGGGAATCCTCGAGAGTTTGGAGAATTCTTCCAAAGTAGGCACAAGTTGATAGTCAGGAAATGTGAAGCAATGGTGAAAAGCATCAAAGAACTGAAAGAGAACCTTCATCATGTCCTCATCTGTGTTGGAGATGACCAAGTTGAGTAGAAGACCATATCTCTCGGTGAATGGAGAGTTTTCGGGAATCCTTGAAGCTAGCTCCTTTAAATGTAGAGAGATTCTCACAAGGTTGACTTGAATACTTTTCCTGCGAAGTGAATCCATACCCTACAAAACAAGAACAAAGATGAATCCTAAAATCCTTGAAATGGTTAGTGGATGTATATGATGTTCATGATGTTCATGATGGTATGTACAAGTACGCATATACAAGCAAAGCAAACAAGTCCTTAGTTTAGGCTTGCATGGAGTCTTATAGGTAAGTACCCTCTTAAAGTTAGTTGGCTTAAACTTGTCCTAGTAATAGTAATCGGGTTCTAAGGAGCTCAATATCACTGGATTGTTTCTTTGGTCATTGTTTCAGCTCAAGCCTAATGGTGACCGAAATATCCCAAGAAACCAAACCTCAATGAGTGTAGTATCGAGTATATACATACTTAGAATTGCACCAAAGTCGGTCATCTCACTACATCCTAAAGGCCAAGTTGGTCATGTAAAAGTTCTAGAAGTTCATTAGTGCTTCATGACATCACTCAGCGGCCACGTATTCTATTTGATTAACTCAAAGGCTACCGGTACCCACAAATATGTCGCACTAACGTAGCTATTGCTTAGACCATGTTGGTATACCCCACACAGTTTCCATAATATATTGCTAATTACCTATAATGTATCCCAAATCCAAGTAGAGGATTCAAACCCAAAAAGAACCATAATGTAAAGCATACAAGTCAAACAATATAAGCAAATAAATGTGATATATCCCTAAGGTAACCCCACTTTTAGAATATTCCCCAGCAGAGTCGCCAGTTTTATGATGAGGTGGGAGAACTGACTTGATTATTTTGCTTTTGATCGCAAATGTTGCGGTTAACAAGAGTCGCCACCAACTTTTCTTTTATCCAAAAGGAAAGGTGAAAAAGCACAGGAAAGACCTTTGAGATTGTTTCTTGAGTTCGGGGGGTAGATTATGAAAAGGGAAGCTATTAGCACCCTTTTCATCCATGGTTTTCCATGGGCTCTTAGTTACTTGCTAGATCACTTTCTTTTGTTTGAAATTGTGCTTTGTGTGGTTTTGAAAGTATTTTGTAAAAGAGGCCATTTGTAAAAGAGGCCATTGTTTTAGGCAATCTTTGTAATGATTCTCGTTCGTAAGAATGTATACAAAGATGTTGATCTTTTGAAAATATTTTCAATGTCTGTAAGATGTGTGAAAATGTGTAGGTGTTTGTTTTTAAAAATAGCAAGGATATTTGTTTTGAAATAGAGCAAGTAATTAAAAGAAATCTACCTACTCAAATGTCTTTCTTGTTCATTTTCTTTTCCTTTGACATTGTTGTCTTACCATTGATTTGGTAAGCAACCCTATCTTTGGATGTAAACGGGACGGGCGCGGGTCATCGTATAACCATAATTAACAATATTGCAAGGTATCTTAGCTTTTTTGAGGGACTAAGATCATTTGGTAAGGCAACTTTAAATAGCGTCATCGAGGGACTATGATCTTGTATTTGTTTTTTTTGTTGCTAAGACACCTTACATGCATAATATGGCCATTTTTGTATAAGACAACCAAGTGGGATAACCCTAGGGATGTTTTGTGTGCAAGTGTGTCATTTTCTATTTGATTGGTTTTATCTTACCATACAAACCCTAATTACTAGCATGTTATGTAAAAGCGATAAATTGCGAAATTTAAAGTTACTACGCTATTACAACATTTGTGGATAATATAAACCTAATTAATCTATTACAACCAAATTGAATATGTATAAATATTGAAAGAAAAAAAGGATACAAGATGAATTAAATATGCAAAGATATGTAAATGCAAAGAAGATTTTGGTTTGGCTTTTTTATATGAATTTTTTTTTTAACCTAAACCTAATAAATAAATTAAGATTAACTTAAATCAATTAAGAAAAGAAATTATTTTTTTAGAAAAGATTTTTGAATAAACCCTAATTCTATTTGATTAAAAGAAAATAAATTTCTTTAAGAAAAAGTAAGTATTTTTGTATTTTTTGTCTTGAAAATAATAATGGCATTATGAGGTATTTTGGTCCTTTTATATTAAAATAAATATTTAATGGGTATAAAGGAAAAATAAATATTAAACTTGTTCTAATTTAATTTACAAATTTAATTAATAAAAATGGATAATATATAACTAAATAAAATATTTTTTTTGTGAGAAAAAATAAAATAAAATAAGCTAAAATATAAATTTATCATTTTTATATTTTTTTTATGATTTTTGATTTTAAGATAAATATATTTAATAAAATAAAAAATGAAAATAAAATGAATAATAAAAATATATTGGACCAGGGGTATCATGAGTAAACTGGAGGTAGCATGTTAGCAAAAATATAAAAGGCCCAAGAATGAGAGGCCCAGCGCTGCAAAGGGACAAAAAAATGAAAAATGTGAGAAATTTGCAAAAGGCAGGCGCTAAGGCTCGAACCCGTGACCTATAGCATTTTTGCGCGCTGCCTTACCACTGGGGTGGCTGTACATCCGTTCATATAAATAAAAGCATAAATATATATATTAGGAAATGCCCCCTGAAGGCAACTTCATCATCAACCTTGAGCCATGGCCGGATCACCTGTATCTTCTTCATTTCTCCATAAAAATGGAAAGTTCAAACATGAAAGTTACAGTGTTTCTTCTCATGAGTTCAACCATATAATTTATGTAAACTAAAAGTCAAAGATCAAAGCTAATTTTACTTGCCCTAATTTGAAACCTAATTTTTACAGAAATTTCAAATCCAAAATTCTCTATGCACAGTTAATATAAATGAAATCAATGAAGATGGTTAGCTTTAGAGCAAAGATATCTACATTTTTCTTTCACAAATCAGGACCAAATGATGCTTGTATGAAGAGATAGAAGTTTGAGTTTTTACTTCTTTCAATTGAGATCGTGAATGGAGTTTGGGCAAGTTTTGAGAAGGCCTGAGGATCTGTTTAGCTTGCCTGGACCTCCCTGAGTGTATTCCAATCCTTACTTTGTCTTGAAAGTCTCTGAATCTCCCTACTCAAGTCAACCTACAAGCTTGATGTTTGAAAATGGTGGATGGAGGAGGAGTTACAATGAGGGAACATGGGTCTGGATCACTTAGGTATGGTGTATATTAAGTTTTTAGGTGGTTAAAACTCAAAACACACGAGTGGATTTGGAGATAGCTGAGTTAGATTCAAAACTGTCAAGCTATGGCAGATTTTTAATGGCAAAGTGTTTGGGAGTGTTTCTGAGTCTTAGCATTCGTGTGTTATGTTGCAATACACTTTTGAATATGTATGGAAAAGGTTGGAGATCAACTCCACTCCAGATTTCTGAGTTATAGCCTTTTGGCTCTATAACTTGCTTTTGAAGAAAAGTGAGGAAACAAGTCTCTAAGTGTGGTACAAGCCTGATCTGAGTTGGTAGAGGCTTCAGGCAAGTTGTTTTTGTTTTTGAATTTGCTTGTGTGCAGAGAAAACAATTGAGAGGCTCAAGAAGTGAAAAATTGCAAAAGTAATGCTTTATCAAAATGGAAATGGCAACTTTGTGCCAAAAATGGAATTGTAACTTGGATAAAGGCTCAATTGCTTGGATTAAAGCTCTATCAGCTGTGTAAACATTTAATTATGGAGTGAGAAACAAGTTTGAGGCCTGCAAAGCAAGGATTATGCAGTCTAGGCTTGGATTTGAATTTTTGTTCTTCATGAAATGGCTTGAAATCAAAGTGATAAATCACCAACTTCATCTCTTCGATTCTCCCTGCTAAGGAATGATCTCAAGGAGTTATTTGACATTTTAGAAAGCTTGCAATGTGCCCTACAACTCATATTTGAATTGATTTTTAAAATTACATTTAGAACTATGTGAAAAAATGGCATGAAGTTAGGTCAAAAATCTACCTAACTAGGGAAAAATTTCACTAAGTTATTTTAGTTCATGAGCATGTATTCATAAAATTATTCTTGAGATCCAAGCATTTTTAGGAGAAATTGTGTGAAGAAAAGTTGTATATTTCATGGAGATCTACAACTTTCATGTTGAAAATATCCTTTGAAACATCTTGCATCATGGTGAAAATTTGTCTCAAAGTTGAGAACAAATAAGAAATTTTCTATACTTAGAAAAATTTCTAAGTTAAGAAATTTCAACTTTTCAAAACAAAATCTTAAATCCTTGATTTATTGATGAAAAAGTTTCACATTTTAACATGTTTTGATGAATTATGGTCTTTGGCACTTGATTTTGACCAAAAAGTCAAAGTTCGACTTTTCAGTATACAGTTGACTTTTGATCCGTTGACTGAAAAATTCATCTGTCAATCCAATGGATTTGTAATGTTTTGAATCATTTTATTGGGTCAAGATGATGCAATTGAACTCTTTAAGTCATACTTCAAACCAATTGATCAATTTCTAGGTCAAAAATCAGAAATTGCCCTTTCTCAGTCAAAACCCTAATTTTGACCATTTTGCCCTTTTGATGATTTGATCAAATTTCTTGAGGAATTATGGTCCAAACTTGATCAAATGATACATATGAGCCTAAGATGTTGACGTGGATAAAAAATTATGAAGTTTGACTGTAAATTGGCCATGGTTGACTTTTTCCCCAATACAACTAATTTTTAGGTCAACTGTCCAATTGACTGATCAAAAGTGTGATTCAAGGCTTGGAACTTGACATGAGTAATCTTAGGGGTCCATAATGATCCTTGGAAGTCATATGAAGCATTGATAGTCCAAAAATCCTTGTGCAAACTCAAACCCTAATTTTGGTCATCAGTGCATGAGGAGATGTCTTGAGCTGGTCAAACCCTAATCCAGTCTTGATTCAAAGAGATCTTATGAGAAAAATCTTGATAAGTGAGAGGGAAAATTTTGGGGTACAATAGCTGCCCCTGTTCAATATTCTTAAACCTGAAGAGTTAGACTGGCGAGTTTTGCCATTCGTGACTCGAAGGTGGAAGATGATTGGACACTAGAGTGCCCAGAAATTTGCACTCGGTGATGCGATGAAAGAAGGAATAGGTTTATACATGCCATTTGGAGAAATGATAGAAAGCTGTAGGAGATGGGCTTGCAGATGCCATCCAAGAGTGATTTTTGAACTGTAATTTATAAGCTGAAAAAATGAGTATCAGAATGGCGTTCGGGTCTTGGGCGTATCTATATTGTATCTAGAAGATGATTTGATTAAATACTAGAATGGCATTTGTGTCTGGAGCGTATCTGTACTGCGTCTGAAGTTTAAATTTGAATGAGTATCAGGATGGCATCCGTGTCTGGAGCGTATCTGTACTGTATCTGAAAATTGAATCTGAATGAGTATCAGAATGGCATCCGTGTCTGGAGCGTATCTGAACTATATCTGAAAGTTAACTCTGAATGAGTATCAGAATAGCGTCCGTGTCTTGGAGCATATATGAACTATATTTGGAAGTTGTTTTTGAATGAGTATCAGGATGGTATCCGTGTTTGGAGCGTATCTGTACTGTATTTGGAAGCTGATTTTGAATGAGTATCAGGATGGCATCCGTGTTTGGAGTGTATCTGTACTGTATCAAAACTTGAGTCTGAATGAGTATCAAAATGACATCTGTATCTGGAGTGTATCTGAATTGTATCTGAAAACTTTGAACAATGTCAATGGTAGCTGTTAACCTTATCCTGAAAAGGGTAAAATGTTAGCAAAAATGCAAAGTTATGTTGTATGAAATGCATGGTACAATGCATTTGTGTTATCAGTGTTTATGATATATGGATGCAATGTATGCGTATGCAAGCTAATTTTCCACACTGTTGTTGTATTGGGGAAAATAAATCCCTGACTACTGCTGAGGATATGGAGTATAAGTCTTCATGTTGTGAAGTCTAAGTGTTGTTGAATTTCTGCCGAGAGAAATGAACTCTATTGTAAGGGCAATACCATGTACTGCTTGTAAAATCATATTGGGGAATCCTGAGAAATTTGACAACTTCTACTGGGGATAAGTAATTTGAAACTTTGTTTCGCTGGGGATTTAAGCGACGTACTGCAGGGGATTACCTATGGAGTAGCCTAGAGATAATTTCCTATCCTTTCAACCTATCAGTAATTTCCTATTTTCATTTTGTTTATTTGTAAACAGTAATGATGTTCAAATACATATTCTCAACAACGAATCATTGGACATTTTTGTAAACAAAACAAGCATAAAGAAAAGACAAATGGTTTTTGCGCTTTCAAAGGAATATTTTGTATTGACTTTGAATAAGTATTTTTTGTACAAGGAGACAAACATTCTAGTAAGAGAATGTTGTCGTAAAAAATGAAAATTTTGATACAAAGAAAAGATAGCTATGTGTAAAAAAATCCCATGGGGTTTCCATTATGCTATAGCCTTCGTTTCTCTGAGCGTCTTATCTATTCGTTGCCTTGTTCAAAGCTGATTGGATTGATCAGAAATTCTGAGTTTGTCAGTGGAAGCTAAAGGTTGTCCATGAAGTGATCCAACGGGACATAGTCGTACGCTTTAATTCCCTAACTTTTTCCTGGGCTGCCCTTTCGGGTTTTCAGTCCACCGGGAAGCCCTTTTTTTCCCAAGTCTCCCTTTCGGGTTTTCAACTTGCCAAGTGTATAGATTTTTTTTGTTTTATCCCTAACTTTTGGCCGAACCTTTTGGTTCACCGGGATGCCCTTGTTTTGCCTAGGTATGTCAACCTAACGGGTTTCTTATGCGTAGTATCTTTTGACTATGTCCGTGTTCACAGGGTGTGGCAGGTCATCACCATCCATGGTGGTCAAGATCATTACCCCACCAGAGAAATTGTTTTTTATTACAAATAGGTACGAGTCCATTTGCCTCTGGGATCACCTTGTGGCAAGATGATGCGTTTGATCACTAGATCCCTAACTTGATACACTTGGCGCCTGGCTTTCTTGTTGAAAGCCTTGATCATCCGCTTTTGATACATTTGACCATAACAAACAACATAAAGTCTCTTTTCATCAATCAAATTTAGTTGATCAAGTCGAGTCTGGATCCAATCGTCTTCGTTCAACCCTGCATCCTTCATAATCCTCAGAGAGGGGATCTGGACCTCGATAGGCAAGACAACTTCCATGCCGTAAACTTAAGAATAGGGTGTTGCCCTGGTTGATGTGCAAGCTGTGGTACGATACCCGTGGAGAGCGAATGGTAACATCTCATGCCAGTCTTTGTATGTGACTGTCATTTTCTGTATGATCTTTTTAATGTTCTTATTTGCAGCTTCGACAACACCATTCATCTTCGGCCGATAGGGAGAATAATTGTGATGTTGAATCCTGAATTACTCGCACAATGCAGTGATCATAGTGTTGTTGAGATTTTTTCTATTGTCAGTGATGATCCTTTCTGGGATACCGTACCGGCAAATGAGATTTTTCTTGATGAAGCGGGCAACAACGTTCTTGGTGACGGAAGCGAAGGAAGCTTCCTCCACCCATTTTGTAAAAGAGTCAATGGCCACTAGGATGAAGCGGTGTCCATTGGAGGTTGTCGGCTTGATTTCCTCAATCATATCAATCCCCCACATAGCAAAGGGCCAAGGAGTTGTTAATACATTTAGGGGAACCGGAGGTACATGCACCTTGTCAGCATAAATTTGACACTTATGGCAGGTTCGAGAGTGTTGATAACAATCTGCTTCCATGGTAGACCAGTAATAGCTTTCCCGTAGGATTTTCTTTGCCATCATATGCCCGCTGGAATGGGTACCAAAAGTGCCTTCATGCAATTTAGCCATGATCCTTTCAGCTTCAAACTTATCTACACACCGAAGTAACACAGAGTCATGATTGCGTCTATACAGGATGCCGTTACTAAGGAAGAACTTAGCAGAGAATCTCCTTAAGAACTTTTTGTCATTGACCGAAGCTCTTTTTGGATATTATTGAGCCTCGAGATACCTCTTGACTTCGTGAAACCAAGGCTGGTCCACTACTTCTTCAGTATTAATCTCGTGACAGTGTGCTGGTTCATCCATTCATTCAATGGTGATCTGGGGAGCCTAGTTATCCCAATTAAGTTTAAACATAGATGACATTGTGGCTAGAGCGTCTGCTAGCTGATTTTCTTCTCGCGGGAAATGCTCGAAGGTAATCTTCTCAAAATGTGACAGCAATGTCAAAACATGTTCTTTGTAAGGGATAAGGTTAGGATGTTTTGTGTCCCATTCCCCTTTGATCTAACTGATGACCAGAGCTGAATCTCCAAACACATCTAAAGATTTAATCCCCAAATCTATGGAAGCTCTGAGATCGAAGATGCATGCTTCGTATTCCGCCATGTTGTTTGTACAATTGAAGCAAAGTTTTGCAGTAAAGGGAGTATGATACCCTTTTGGAGATATGAGTACATCACCAATACCATTTCCGAGTGCATTGGAGGCTCCATCAAAGAACATGGTCCATCGGGATCCTTGTTCAGGTCCGTCATATGGCCTAGATTCTTCACAGTTGTCTAATGTCATGATGTCTTTATCCGGGAATTCGAATTTCATGGACTGGTAGTCTTCTACAGCTTGGTGAGCTAGGTGATCAGCTAATATACTGCCCTTTATAGCTTTCTGGGTAGTATACTGTATGTCATATTCTGTCAGGATCATCTGCCATCTCGCTATTCTCCAAGAAAGAGCAGGCTTCTCGAAGATGTATTTTATTGGATCCATCTTAGATATCAACAAGGTAGTATGAGTCAGCATATACTGTCTTAGCCGACGAGTAGCCCATGCCAGAGCACAACAAGTTTTCTCGAGCAGTGAATATCTAGTTTCATAGTCGGTAGACTTTTTGCTCAGGTAGTAAATAGTGTGTTCTTTTCGGCCTGACTCGTCATGCTACCCCAATACACACCCCATTGAGTTTTCTAAAACAGTCAGATACATAATCAACGGTCTTCCCTCGACTGGTGGCATCAACACAGGAGGCTCTTGTAAGTATTCTTTGATTTTGTCAAAAGCAACTTGGCACTCGTCATTCCATTTGGCTACTTGATATTTCTTCAATAGTTTGAAGATTGGTTCACAAGTAGCTGTCAGGTGAGAAATGAATCTGGCGATATAGTTCAAACGTCCCAAGAATCCTCTGACTTCCTTCTCAGTACGAGGAGCAGGCATCTCTTGTATTGCTTTAACTTTGGCAGGATCGACCTCGATATCTTTGTTGTTGACTATAAAGCCTAGGAGCTTACCAGACCGTACCCTAGATGTGCATTTGTTTGGATTCAACCTCAGCTTGTACTTCTTCAGTCTCTCAAACAGTTTTTGTAAGTGATCAAGATGCTCTTCTTCTGTTTGAGATCTGATCATATCGTCTACGTAGAACTCTATTTCGTGATGTATCATGTCATGAAATAAAGCTACCATGGCGCGTTGATAGGTTGCCCCAGCATTCTTCAATCTGAATGACATTACCTTGTAGCAGAATGTGCCCTACTGTGTGACAAAAGTTGTTTTCTCCATGTCCTCAAGCGCCATTTTGATTTGGTTGTAACCAGAGAATCCGTCCATGAAGGAAAATACTTTGTGTTGTGTCGTATTGTCAACTAAAATATCAATGTGGGGGAGTAGAAAGTCATCCTTAGGGCTTTCCCTATTCAAATCTCGGTAGTCCATACACATTCGCACTTTGTCGTCCTTTTTGGGCACGAGAACAACATTGGTAACTCATTGAGGGTAAGAGGTGACAACTAAGAATCCAGCATTAAATTGCTTCATGACTTATGCTTTAATCTTTTTTGACATATCCGGCCTCATTCGATGAACTTTTTTCTTTACTGGCGGACAATCCTCTCTTGTAGGCAGACGATGTACCACAATATCTTCATCAAGTCCAGGCATGTCTTCATACGACCAGGAAAAGACTTCGACATAATCATGCAACAACTGAATCAGATGCTTCTTGACACAGGGTTCCAGATTGGCACCCATTTTGACCTCTTTTTTGTCCTCTTCGGTACCTAGGTTGATTGTATCCACGGGTTCCTCGTGAGGCTGAATGGTTTTCTCTTCTTGTTGTAGCAGTCTGGAAAGTTCCCCTGGTACTTCACAATCTTCCTCACCTTCGTCTTGGGCTTGGTAGATTAGATTCTCAGAGTCACAAAAGGCCATAGCAGTATCGTTACCCATGGGATCCAGAATGAATGTATACTTGCATTGTGTGTGTGGGTGTGTGTAAGGTTATATCTATCTTTGAAAGAAAGTAAAATGTAAAAGAAAAAATAATGAGTACAAAAGTTCGTATGAAAAAACATCCATGTTTCATTGATGTCATATGAAAAATGATATAATAACCCTTAGAAATGGACCATTGTGCCTCTGGTAAGACACAAGGTTTTAAGAGTGCGAATTGTTTTGAATATTACAGATCCAACAAAATGTAAAGACAAATTACTGAGGGATAAAAGTGATCGGGATGAAGTCTCTAGCCTCCCAATTGTTGAGTCCTCCATTGACAGTCGGGAAGATCCATTCCTCCAGGTTGCAACCATCTTCACCATCTTTCACCGCGTTGACTTCACAGTTGCTGATTTTCAAGGATGGCCCTCCAGCACGGGCACAATGTACAGCCTTTTGAGCACTTGAAGTGAAACCTAGGCCAAACTTGTCAGACTTATATGGGATATCTAGGAGTTGTCCCCAGATAGTGCATCCGCCTTCTTCCACCACTGCTTTAGCATCCTTTAGTGACGACATCCAGAGTGGAGGCCTTGTAATCTTAGGAACAACCTTGGTCACTGCCACCTCTTGGGGGACCTCTTCAAAGTGTTGAAATGGAGTTTCAATGAATTCGCCGTCCAATTCCATATATCTGAAGGAATTGAGATGGTTGATCATGTATTCTTCCTCTCCATGGACAATGACAATCTTCCCTTGAACTGGATACTTCAACATTTGGTGCAACGTAGAAGTAACAACACCAACATTATGAATCCATGGGCGGCCCAACAAGTAGGAGTATGAAGGGCGAATGGCCATCACATAAAAGGTTGAATTGAAAGTTTGGGTTCCAACCTTTATGGGAATGTCCACCTCCCCATGTACCATCCTCTTCGAACCGTTAAAAGCCCTTACCACTATGTTACTTGTCTTTAAAGTCAACCCCTCTCAGTTAAGTCTATCAAGAAATTTTTTGGGTAATACATTCAAAGATGAGACAGTGTCCACCAAAACATGCGCCAGAGTGGTGCCCCTACATTCCACTGAGACATGCAGCGCCTCATTATGTTTCCTTCCCCTTGGTGTCAGATCAGCATATGAAAAATCTAAACCATTGTCCGCAGTTAGGCTGGCCACGCAGTCTTGAAATTGATCAACAGATGTCTCTTGAGGTACATGGGCTGTTTTTAGGAACTTCACCAAGGCTTTTGCATGCCCCTCAGAACATAGTAGTAATGCCAGCATGAAGATCTTAGAGGGAGTTTGCCACAATTGTTCAACTACTTCATAGTCGCTTTTCTTTATAATTTTTAAGATCTCATCCATTTCCTTCTTGGAGGTCTCAGGGATAGTCAATGACTGAGCCTTTGTTCGGACATGCTCAACCATAACACCTTTTCCTCAAGCCTCGGTTACCTCGGCAGCAGGAGTTTCAGTAAGAATGATTACAGGGGTTGTAACGACTTTGTCAATTGGAGTATTGTTGGAGATAAATGTAGGAACGGGGACAACTTTTGGGGGAACAACAACAGGAATTATTACGGGTCCGGAAACTGCTTTTGGGGGAGCAATTTCTGGATAAAAGATCCTATCGCTTCGGGTAATTTTGCTAGTTCTGGAAATGTTACTGATGTCAGAGTTGACCTCCTCAGAACTTGAATCTTCGGCTGCTGGCCAGTCTTGCCTGATACTATGGTAATAGACATCCCCTCCATAATTCCATGGTATGGTTTTGTCTGATGAGTATGGGACTGGTCCAGGCATTGTGATTATTAAAGGAGCTTCTTTCAGAACTGATGTAATTCTAACGGGTCTTTTGGTGGAGACCCTGGAAGAATTGGCGGAAATGGTAATGATAGAAACATCTTCAACAGGAATAGGTAGGACAAGAGTCTTTTCAAACAAAATCTCTTTGTTATCTATCAGGCACTGAATGACTGCCTTCAACAAAGGACATCCAGTTGGTGAGGATAAGTAGAGATGGCAAACTTCATTACAGCCCAGGAACACACCGACTTTCAACATGTTCATTTTAACAGTCATAAGTGGGGTCATGAGTTCATCAACTGAGGTAACAAACAAATCTTTTTCAATGGAATTGGTATTATGGCCATGTCTGGGCATGGGAGCAGAAATGACATTTGGCTTCTCGGGCGCATCGAACTCAATTTCTTTTGCTTCAATGAGGTCTTGTATTTTGTTCTTCAAGGCCCAATAGTTATTAGTATCGTGACCAGGACTTTCATAGTGATATGCACAACGAGCATTGGGATGATAATGAGGAGATGTTGCGTTGGGGTTTTTCGGAGCTTCTTTCAAGGTTACCAAATTGGATCTTAGAAGATGCAGTAATACTTGAGACAGAGTCATGTTGATTCTGGTGAATTGCCTGACTGGCCTTTCCACCCTTGGTTGATTATTTCTTTGTTGATCAGACGTAGGCTTTGGGATCATAATATCCCCCACCATTGGTCGGCGTTCGGCCCTATCTTGGTTTCTTTGCGGATATACGGAAGCCACCTCTTTCTTTCTGATAAAGGGCTTCCTTACAGTTGTAGAAGAAGGTGTATCTTTCTGAATCTTTCCATTCTTTATACCGGCTTCTATCCTTTCTCCGATCAATATTAGCTCAGTAAAGCCTGCAGATGAACTTCTGATTAAATGATTGAAGAAGGGACCAGATAAGGTGCCTAAGAACATGTCTACCAATTCTCTCTCAGACAGAGGGGTTGAACTCTTCCAGCCAAATCTCCCCATTTTTGTGCATAGTCCTTGAAACCTTCATTGGATGCCATAGCCATACTCTGGAGTTGAGTACGGGTAGGCGCCAAATCAGCATTGTATTGATATTGCTTGTAGAAAGCTGCAACAAGATCTTCCCAATTGTGAACATTAGCCCTTTCTAGTTGGTAGAACCAGTCAAGTTGAGTACCAGACAGACTGTCTTGGAATAAGTGCACCCATAAGTCTTTATCAGCTGTATGGGGTTGAATTTTCCTCACATATGACCGGAGATGCATATTAGGGCATGAAACTCCGTCATATTTAGCGAATACAGGTGCTTTGAATTTAGGAGGAATCATAATCCTCGACACCCAACCCAATTCCTCAAAGTCCAAACCTGGCACCTTTTGGATTTCCATCGCGCTCAACCGCTCTTCGAGATGTTTATACTTATCATCAGCTGGAGGGTATTGTTCCTCAGAGTAATCTTCCCCTTCTTCCTCCTCTTCCGATTCTGACGGGACAACTGTTTCCTTGCCTTTCCCCTCTCCTTCACCAGATGTTGTTGTAAAGTCCAAAGTCCTTGTTGTCTGCCCATGAAATCTTCTTCCCATGTTTAAGACTCCGGTTACCTTCTTTGTTTTCTTTTTCCTCTCTTCAGCCAGCAGAGTCTTCAACTCTTCTTTCCCCTTGGCTAGGGTCATGAGCAACTATTGAAACTGCGTATTCTGAGCTTGAAGATCTTTCACTGTTTGCTCGAGATCCATCTTACTGAAATAAACAGTAGAGAGATGAGGAGACTTGTTGCAAAAACCTGCTTATGTTATGATGAATGGTATATGCATATGCAATGTTTTCAAGGATTTCAAAAATTCAAATTTGCTTTAGACAAAAAGGAAACACACGTTATATTAATAAGATAAAGTTTGAGTACACCAATGCCCCTTGGGAAAAATAATACAAAACTCTAAGATAGAAAATTAGTGCGCATCCTCTTTGGTGCAATGTAGGCATTCAGAGTCTGCTCCTCATGAAGTAGCCTAGTGAGTTCCAAAACCTTCTTCTCGCTTGCGTAGAATTGGGCTTCAAAAGTATCTTGCTCTCCTTTGAGTTGTATCCAATCCCTTTGTAGGTCTTCAAGAGATGTGGGCATGTCAGGATGTAGGATAGTGTATGGAACGTCTCCCTCCATGACAGGCTCAATGATTATCGGGAGAATGGAGGGGTAAGGCATCATAAGACTCTGAGCGCGATTTCATACCCATTTGAGGTAAGGCTCAAGAGGGATGGAATTATTGTGCCCCAAAGTCTTTCTATCCATCTTGTTCAACATCCTCCAAGCTCAGATAAATCTTTGTCAAAGACCTTGATTGTCGTTGTCGTAGTCGAATACCAAACCTTGAATCAGCATCTCGTGCGGACCATCCCTTCGGGCGTAACCAAACTGTCTTAAGGCCAAACAAGGGTTGTAGGTGATACCTCCACTAATGCCAAGTAAAGGGACATTAGGGAATTCTCCATAATGGTCGACAATGATAACATTCTCTTTGGATCGGGAGCACCAATGAATGTCTGAATGCTTGAGTGTCATCAACCTTTGTGACCACCTTGAACCTTGCTCATTCTTTAAGACTGATTGGGGAAGATGAGACATAAACCATCTTACCAAGAGAGGAGTGCAA
The DNA here is from genome assembly GCA_948472305.1 of Vicia faba. NCBI lineage: Eukaryota > Viridiplantae > Streptophyta > Magnoliopsida > Fabales > Fabaceae > Vicia > Vicia faba. The sequence continues at coordinate 1,449,824,213 of OX451736.1, forward strand.
CACATAAGAACACCTCATTTTCGCATTATGCGGGTTGCGGGATATGAAGATTTTGACGGTGTTGATATCTATGAGTTGGTCAGGATTTGGAAAAAAAACCCTCCCATAGATGAGGAGAGCCACAGTTTCCTCAAAAGCTTTCAAGTCTAAGGAATTCCAACAGTTTTGGGATTTCTAAAACAGAAACTTTGCTAGGAAGCCTTTGACACCACTCCTTGTTTCCCAATGAGTTATGATATCAGATGAGTGCAAGTGTAGAGCTTGAGCAATCTCTTCTGGCTTTGGATATCTTTCCGTACCGTTGAAAGATAGTTGATTGAGAATGGGAATCCTCGAGAGTTTGGAGAATTCTTCCAAAGTAGGCACAAGTTGATAGTCGGGAAATGTGAAGCAATGGTGAAAAGCATCAAAGAACTGAAAGAGCACCTTCATCATGTCCTCATCTGTGTTGGAGATGACCAAGTTGAGTAGAAGACCATATCTCTCGGTGAATGGAGAGTTTTCGGGAATCCTTGAAGCTAGCTCCTTTAAATGTAGAGAGATTCTCACAAGGTTGACTTGAATACTTTTCCTGCGAAGTGAATCCATACCCTACAAAACAAGAACAAAGATGAATCCTAAAATCCTTGAAATGGTTAGTGGATGTATATGATGTTCATGATGTTCATGATGGTATGTACAAGTACGCATATACAAGCAAAGCAAACAAGTCCTTAGTTTAGGCTTGCATGGAGTCTTATAGGTAAGTACCCTCTTAAAGTTAGTTGGCTTAAACTTGTCCCAGTAATAGTAATCGGGTTCTAAGGAGCTCAATATCACTGGATTGTTTCTTTGGTCATTGTTTCAGCTCAAGCCTCTTTAATGGCGACCGAAATATCCCAAGAAACCAAACCTCAATGAGTGTAGTATCGAGTATCTACATACTTCGAATTGCACCAAAGCCGGTCATCTCACTACATCCTAAAGGACAAGTTGGTCATGTAAAGGTTATAGAAGTTCATTAGTGCTTCATGACATCACTCAGCGGCCCCGTATTCTCTTTGATTAACTCAAAGGCTACCGGAACCCACAAATATGTCGCACTAACGTAGCTATTGCTTAGACCATGTCGGTATACCCCACACAGTTTCCACAATGTATTTCTACTTACCTATAATGTATCCCAAATCCAAGTAGAGGATTCAAACCCAAACAAGAACCATAATGTAAAGCATACAAGTCAAACAATATAAGCAAATAAATGTGATATATACCTAAGGTAACCCCACTTTTAGAATATTCCCCAGCAGAGTCGCCAGTTTTATGATGAGGTGGGAGAACTGACTTGATTATTTTGCTTTTGATCGCAAATGTTGCAGTTAACAAGAGTCGCCACCAACTTTTCTTTTATCCAAAAGGAAAGGTGAAAAAGCACAGGAAAGACCTTTGAGATTCTTTCTTGAGTTCGGGGGGTAGATTATGAAAAGGGAAGGTATTAGCACCCTTTTCATCCATGGTTTTCCATGGGCTCTTAGTTACTTGCTAGATCACTTTCTTTTGTTTGAAATTGTGCTTTGTGTGGTTTTGAAAGAATTTTGTAAAAGAGGCCATTGTTTTAGGAAATCTTTGTAATGATTCTCGTTCGTAAGAATGTATACAAAGATGTTGATCTTTTGAAAATATTTTCAATGTTTGTAAGATGTGTGAAAATGTGTAGGTGTTTGTTTTTAAAAATAGCAAGGATATTTGTTTTGAAATAGAGCAAGTAATTAAAAGCAATCTACCTACTCAAATGTCTTTCTTGTTCATTTTCTTTTCCTTTGACATTGTTGTCTTATCATTGATTTGGTAAGCAACCCTATCTTTGGATGTAAACGGGACGAGCGCGGGTCATCGTATAACCATAATTAACAATATTGCAAGGTATCTTAGCTTTTTTGAGGGACTAAGATCATTTGGTAAGGCAACTTTGAATAGCGTTATCGAGGGACTATGATCTTGTATTTGTTTTTTTTTTTGCTAAGATACCTTACATGCATAATATGGCCATTTTTGTATAAGACAACCAAGTGGGATAACCCTAGGGATGTTTTGTGTGCAAGTGTGTCATTTTCATGTTTGATTTTGTCTTGGATTAGGGTTTTCTATTTGATTGGTTTTATCTTACCATACAAACCCTAATTACTAGCATGTAATGTAAAAGCGATAAATTGCGAAATTTAAAGTTACTACGCTATTACAACATTTGTGGATAATATAAACCTAATTAATCTATTACAATCAAATTGAATATGTACAAATATTGAAAGAAAAAAGTATACAAGATGAATTAAATATGCAAAGATATGTAAATGCAAAGAAGATTTTGGTTTGGCTTTTTTATATGAAATTGTTTTTAACCTAAACCTAATAAATAAATCAAGATTAACTTAAATCAATTAAGAAAAGAAATTATTTTTTTAGAAAAGATTTTTGAATAAACCCTAATTCTATTTGATTAAAAGAAAATAAATTTCTTTAAGAAAAAGTAAGTATTTTTGTATTTTTTGTCTTGAAAATAATAATGGCATTATGAGGTATTTTGGTCCTTTTATATTAAAATAAATATTTAATGGGTATAAAGGAAAAATAAATATTAAACTAGTTTTAATTTAATTTACAAATTTAATTAATAAAAATGGATAATATATAACTAAATAAAATATTTTTTTGTGAGAAAAAATAAAATAAAATAAGCTAAAATATAAATCTATCATTTTTATATTTTTTTATGATTTTTGATATTAAGATAAATATATTTAATAAAATAAAAAAATGAAAATAAAATGAATAATAAAAATATATTGGACCAGGGGTATCATGAGTAAACTGGAGGTAGCATGTTAGCAAAAATACAAAAGGCCCAAGAATAAGAGGCCTAGCGCTGCAAAGGGACAAAAAAAAGGAAAAATGTGAGAAATTTGCAAAAGGCAGGCGATAAGGCTCGAACCCGTGACCTATAGCATTTTTGCGCGCTGCCTTACCACTGGGGTGGCTGTACATCTGTTCATATAAACAAAAGCATAAATATATATATATTAGAAAATGCCCCCTGAAGGCAACTTCATCTTCAACCTTGAGCCATGGCCGGATCACCTGTATCTTCTTCATTTCTCCATAAAAATGGAAAGTTCAAACATGAAAGTTACAGTGTTTCTTCTCATGAGTTCAACCATATAATTTATGTAAACTAAAAGTCAAAGATCAAAGCTAATTTTACTTGCCCTAATTTGAAACCTAATTTTTACAGAAATTTCAAATCCAAAATTCTCTATGCACAGTTAATATAAATGAAATCCATGAACATGGTTAGATTTAGAGCAAAGATATCTACATTTTTCTTTCATAAATCAGGACCAAATGATGCTTGTATGAAGAGATAGAAGTTTGAGTTTTTACCTCTTTCAATTGAGATCGTGAATGGAGTTTGGGCAAGTTTTGAGAAGGCCTGAGGATCTGTTTAGCTTGCCTGGACCTCCCTGAGTGTATTCCAATCCTTACTTTGTCTTGAGAGTCTCTGAATCTCCCTACTCAAGTCAACCTACAAGCTTGATGTTTGAAAATGATGGATGGAGGAGGAGTTACAATGAGGGAACATGGGTCTGGATCACTTAGGTATGATGTATATTAAGTTTTTAGGTGGTTAAAACTCAAAACCCACGAGGTCTCTTATCCTAAACTTCACTTGAGGTCATACGTCAGAAAGATCCAGCCTGACACTGCTGACCAGAAGTTATGGGTCCATTTATTCTAAGAAAGTTTGGCTAGCACTCAACTGGAATGGTTCTATCAGCAGGAAGGAACCAAAATTCATACTTGGGAAGACTTGACTGCTTCTTTCTACAAGCAATACCAATACAATGCTGACCTGGCACCAACTTAATTGCAATTGCAGAATATGTCCATGGGCTCAAGGGAAGGATTCAAGGAATATGCACAAAAATGGAGGGATTTAGCTGGTAGGGTGCAACCTCCTCTGACTGATCGGGAAATGGTAGACATGTTCATGGGCACTCTGATAGACCCGTTTTTAAATGTGATGATTGGGAGTTCTTCGTCTGGTTTTACAGAGATGATTCTGATTGGGGAAAGGATTGAAAGTCTTATCAAAAGTGGGAAGATCCTAATGGCCTCAACCTCTAATGATGTGAAGAAACCCTTTGTTGGTAAAAAAGAAACCAATGTTGTCTATGGTCAAAGGAGCCATAGTAAAAATGACCACCATCAGTCTGTGTGAGCGGTGTTAATTTCCAATCCTACAACTATTCAACAACAACAAGGAAATATGCATAGTATAAAGTTTCAAGAAAGGCAGTACACTAAGATTAATATGCCATTATCTCAAGGGTTACAAAATTTACTAAAAGCGGAATTGATTACACTAAGGGATCCTCCTCAAAACCTCGATACCTTCTCTCCTAAGTACAATCCGAATGCGAATTGTGCCTACCATTCTAATAGTCCTGGGCACGACACTGACAGCTGTTGATCTTTGAAAAACATGATTCTAGATTTGATTGACAACAAGGAGATTGAAATTGACCCTCCTAAGGCTTCCAATGTGATCACTGCTCCCATGCCAAATCATGGCCAATATTGAGAGCGTTTATTTCATTTGAGTTCTCAAATTGTAATTTCTTTTGATTGTTCGAACACTTATTTATGTCAAACTTTGTTTTTCCATTAATTCACTGCATATGTTTTTATTGAATTAATCCATTCATTTTCACTATATTAAAACTATGCTTTTACTTCCTTTTTTTGATATTCAACTCTCAATTAAAAAATTGTAAGCCTTTAGAGGGAGGATGACGAAAAAGATACCACAATATCTACAATATGCTTTTAAACAGACCTAGATGACGATGTACAGGCATTGATTCAAATCCTAAATAGTGGAGTTATAAGGAATATAATCCTTAGTCAACCCCTTTGAGCCTAAGAAGTAGGAGTTTTATTTTTCACTCAAATTGAAACCTTTAATCATAACCTGGGGCAGGGTAGTTTCTCAGTTAATTCAAATGTGCATTCATTCGCAAGCTCTACCTTCATACACGATGAATAGTTTCGAAGATGCTCTTCCAAAACAAAATATGGTGATGGTTCCGCATAATTATTAAAACAGGCAGTCATTATATCTCAAAAGAAAAGCCTGCTAAGTCAAAACCTATGAAGGATACTTACAGAAAAAACAGGGGCATCCCGCTGGCTGTAATCATAAAAGAAATAGTTCAGGCAAAAGGTAGGGATAATAAAAAAAAGAGGTCGCTACAAATCCTCAACAAAAAGAAAAGGTTACAAAAATGACTGCCTTCTCAAATAAACTTTCAATATCTGAACCATCATCAGAATATCAGGGCAAAGATTCCAAACTCAATTGGGATCTAAACTCATAATTATCTGAGTATAGGACTGAAGAACACCATGAAGAATGGGTTGGGTAAAAACAAAGTTTGATCCTTTATCCTTTGTTTCTTAAACCGTGAACCAGGCCACATTACAACCCTTAAATGTCCTAACTGAAGCATGGGTTAGTTCGAAAGCACACTGTTACCAAAGGTATCCTGACTCCCGTAAGGTTTACTATAAATCCTAAGTATCCTGACTCCCGTAAGGTTTACTATCAATCCTAAGTTGAATTCATATTCTTACAAAACTCTATTTGTTTACTAAAAATGCATTTTCAAAACTTCAAGACAAACATAATCTTTGCATTTTTAAAAATGCCATTGTTTGCATATGACTAATTGTTCGACAACAGAGAAATTCGCACGAAGAATATTCAATGAACGGAAATCCTCTCAATGAACAGAAGCGCGTCAGATGGAAAGACATTTCCAATAATAGGCCTTTCATAATCAAGGGGCATGGCATGGTGTCCGACTAATCTGGGGGTAGTTGATACAAGATTCAAGAAATCTCTCAAAAGTTATGAATAGCCAGGGGCAAATATCCATCTGAATCACTTGGGGAATTGGACATGAATTCCAATAAAGGATCACGCACGATCAAGCAAACATTTTTCTGGTAGTGCTAGAACACTTACTGCTATGGACAATGACAATTCTCCACACCTGGTGAGCACATACATAATCGGAAAATGCTACACATGAAAAAGACCCACTAGGTTGACTGGCCTAGGCAAAAATAAGGGCATCCCGGCGAATAAAAAGAGTTCAGGAAAAAATTAGGGATATATAAATAAAATTGTACACCCGGCAAGTCAAAAACATGAAAAGGCGGCTTGGACAAAAAAGGGTATCCCGGTGAACTGGAAATCTAAAAGGATAGTCCAGGGAAAAGTTAATGATTAAAGCATACGACTATGCCTCACTATCTCGTCACCTGTCTATCAGTAGAATATTTGTCGCCCTGATCAGCATTCACCAAGGGCTCTAGAAGTAGAGGTATGTTAAAGTCTCTACGGATCCCCACAGAGCCACTTCCATGAGATTATCCCTACAGGGTAATCTTCACAAGTTCATACATTCCGTGCAATTTCAACGGAAAATTACTCTAGCTGATAAAGGAGTATGATCTTCTCCCTAAAAATATCAACAACCTATGGAGTTCTGATCAGTACAGTTCATAAAGTTTCTTTTCCCCAACTGAGCTTATTCCTCTGAGGTTGTAAAACCCCTTCAGAATTCTGCTCTCCAGCAGAGTTCATTTCCTTAACAAGGGTGTTTCCTCAACAAGAGTATTTCTCCATCAACAAGGTTTATTTCCCCAAACAGATTCTCTTCCAGATACAATTTAGATATAGTCTAGATATAGATTCATTCTAACACTCATTCTAGATTCACTTCTAGATACAGTATAGATACAATCTGAATATAGATTCATTTTGACACTCATTCCAGATCATCGTCTAGATACAGTTCAGATACAATCTAAATATATATTCATTCTGACACTCATTCCAGATCCACTTCTAGATACAATTCAGTTACAGTCTAAATATAGATTCATTCTGAGACTCATTCCAGATCCATTTATAGATACAAGTCAGATAAAATCTAAATATAGATTCATTCTAAAACTCATTCTAGACACAGTTCAGATACGAACCAAATATGGATGTCATTCTGATACTCATTCAATACATCTTCCAAATACAGTTCAGATACGATCCAGATATGGATGTCATTCTGATACTCACTCAGTGCATCTTCCAGATACGATTCAGATATAGTCTAGATATAGATATCATTCTGATACCCATTCAATACATCCTCAGATACAATCAAGGAATATATTTATTCTTACACACCCCAACTTGAGTGTGCTTATACCATAAATCACTGGCTAAATTCCTCTCCCCAATGAAGTCGTCACTATCCCCACGGAGTTGCTACAGAACTTGAAATTGGACCAGATTTCAGTAAACTTTATCCTCCCCGGGCGAGTCGTAGGAAATATTCATCTCTTCTATCCCCAGACAGGTGATAAACTCCCTAGTGGAGCAATAAGCAACCAACATTCTTAAACTCTTCTCCTAAAGCAGGAATTAACACTCTCCAACAGAGTTTCCTCAAGCAAAAATCTAGAAATCAATGTTCCCCAGTAGACTTTCCTCGAACAAGAGAGCATTAGTCCCCAGCGCAAACAATCCCCAAAAGATTGAAGATACACATACTCTTCATCCCCAGCAACAATCTAGTATTTATTTTCCCCATACTAAGATGGTGCTCAAATTTGCGAATGAACTTCAATAACATTTCACATTCACCATAATTTACCAATATCATAACATATGCATACGAAACTCATATAGCACACTCTCATTTATTTTGAGAACATCATTACACAATGCATTTCATACATCATGGCATTGCATACAACAAACCCTTTATCTTTTCAGGTAAAGTCTATAAACAGACGAATATCATCAACTATATACATGACCAGACAATTTTCTTCAGAAACTAAATTCTGATAAGTATTTCCCTCAAAGACTTTTCCCAGAAAGTTATTCTGAAAAATATCTCTCAAAGATGAAGTCAGGCATAGAGATCTTCTAGTGCATGATTCAGATGAAATCAAGCGCGAATTCCTTCGAGTATACTTTGAATTAGTAATCGCCATATATTCCTTCTGGTACCCTTTGAATTAGTAGTGGCCATAGATTCCTTCTAGTACCTTGTGAAGTAGTAGTCGCCATAGATTCCTTCTGGTACCCTTTAAAGTAGTAGTCGCCATAGATTCCTTCTGGTACCCTTTGTGGTGGTAGTCGCCATAGATTTCTTACAGTACCTTAAAAAGTAGTAGTCGCCATAGATTCCTTCTAGTACCTTGTGAAGTAGTAGTCGCCATAGATTCCTTCTGGTACCCTTTGAAGTAGTATTCGCCATAGATTCCTTCCAGTACCTTGTGAAGTAGTAGTCGCCATATATTCCTTCTAGTACCTTATGAAGTAGTAGTCGCCATAGATTCCTTTTGGTACCCTTTGAAGCAGTAGTCGCCATAGATTACTTATGGAACCCTTTGAAGTAGTAGTCGCCATAGATTCCTTCCAATACCTTGTTGAAGTAGTAGTCTCCATAGATTCCTTCTGGTACCCTTTGAAGTAATAGTCGGCATAGATTTCTTCTGGTAACCTTTCAAGTAGTAGTCCCCATAGATTCCTTCTAGTACCTTGTGAAGTAGTAGTCACCATAGATTCCTTCTGGTACCCTAAGAAGTAGTAGTCACCATAGATTCCTTCTGGTACCCTTTGAAGTAGTAGTCTCCATAGATTCCTTCTAGTACCCTTTTAATTAGTAGTCGCCATAGATTCCTTCCAGTACCTTGTTAAGTAGTAGTCGCCATAGATTTCCTCTGGTACCCTTTAAAGTAGTAGTCTCCATAGATTCCTTCTGGTATCCTTTGAGGTAGTAGTCTCCATAGATTTCTTCCAATAACTTGCAAAGTAGTAGTCGCCATAGATTCCTTACAGTACCTTGTGAAGTAGTAGTCTCCATAGATTCCTTCTGGTACCCTTTGAAGTAGTAGTCGCCATAGATTCCTTCAAGTACCTTGTAAAGTAGTTGTCGCCATATATTCCTTTTAGTACCTTATGAAGTAATAGTCGCCATAGATTCCTTATGGTACCCTTTAAAGCAGTAGTCGCCATAGATTCCTTCTGGCACCCTTTGAAGTAGTAGTTGCCATAGATTCCTTCCAGTACCTTGTTGAAGTAGTAGTCGCCATAGAGTCCTTTTGGTACCCTTTGAAGTAGTAGTCACCATAGATTTCTTCTGGTACCCTTTGAAGTAGTAGTCGCCATAAATTCCTTCCAGTACCTTATGAAGTAGTAGTCGCCATAGATTCCTTCTAGTACCTTATGAAGTATTAGTCGTCATAGATTCATTCTGGTACCCTTTGAAGTAGTAGTCGCCATAGATTCCTTATGGTACCCTTTGAAGTAGTAGTTGCCATAGATTCCTTCCAGTACCTTGGGAAGTAGTAGTCGCCATAGATTCCTTCTGGTACACTCTAAATTAGTAGTCACCATACATTCCTTCCAGTGTCTTGTGAAGTAGTAGTTGCCATAGATTCCTTCTGGTACCCTTTGAAGTAGTAGTCGTCATAGATTCCTTCCAGTACCTTATGAAGTAGTAGTCGCCAAATATTCCTTCTAGTACCTTTTAAAGTAGTAGTCTCCATAGATTCCTTCTAGTACCTAGTGAAGTAATAGTCGCCATAGATTCCTTCTAGCACCCTTTGAAGTAGTAGTCGTCATAGATTCCTTCTAGTACCCTTTGAAGTAGTAGTCCCCATAGATTTCTTCTAGTAACTTGTAAAGTAGTAGTTGCCACAGATTCCTTCTAGTACCATTTGAAATAGTAGTCACCATAGATTCCTTGAAGTACCTTGTGAACTAGTAGTCTCCATAGATTCTTTCTGGTACCCTTTGAAGTAGTAGTCGCCATAGATTCCTCCTGGTGCAATTTGAAGTAGTAGTCGCCATAGATTCCTTCCGGTACAGTTTGAAGTAGTAGTCACCATAGATTGCATCCAGTACCTTATGAAGTAGTAGTCGCCATAGATTCCTCCGAGTACCTTGTGAAGTAGTAGTCTCCATTGATTCCTTCTGGTACCCTTTGAATTAGTAGTCTCCATAGATTCCTTGAAGTACCTTGTGAAGTAGTAGTCGCCATAGATTCCTTCTGGCACCCTTTGAAGTAGTAGTCACAATAGATTCCTTCTGGTGCACTTTGAAGTAGTAGTCGCCATAGATTCCTTCCAGTACCTTGTGAAGTTATAGTCGCTATAGATTCCTTTCAGTATCTTGTGAAGTAGTAGTCACCATAGGTTCCTTCCGGTACAGTTTGAAGTAGTAGTCGCCATAGATTCCTTCCAGTACCTTGTGAAGTATTAGTCGCCTTAGATTCCTTCCAGTACCTTGTTGAAGTAGTAGTCACCATAGATTCCTTCTGGTACCCTTTGAATTAGTAGTCGCCATAGATTCCTTGCAATACATTTTCGAAGTAGTAGTTGCCATAGATTCCTTCTGGTACACTTTGAAGTAGTAATCGCCATAGATTTCTTCCAGTACCTTGTGTAGTAGTAGTCAGTATAGATTCCTTTCAGTACCTTGTGAAGTAGTAGTCACCGTAGATTCCTTCCAGTACAGTTTGAACTAGTAGTCTCCATAGATTCCTTCCAGTACCTTGTGAAGTAGTAGTCGCCATAGATTCCTTCTAGTACCTTATGAAGTATTAGACGCCATAGATTCCTTCTGGTACCCTTAGATGTAGTATTCTCCATTGATTCCTTCCTGCACCTTTTAAAGTAGTAGTCGCCATAGATTACTTCCAGTACCTTGTGAAGTAGTAGTCGCCATAGATTCCTTCTAGTACCTTATGAAGTAGTAGTCTTCATAGATTCCTTCTGGTAACCTTTGAGGTATTAGTCACCATAGATTCCTTCTGGTACCCATTGAATTAGTAGTTGCCATAGATTCCTTCCAGTACCTTGTGAAGTAGTAGTTGCCATAATTTCCTCTGGTGCCCTTTAAAGTAGTAGTCGCCATATATTCCTTCTGGTACCCTTTGAGGTAGTAGTCGCCATAGATTTCTTCCAGTACCTTGCAAAGTAGTAGTCGCCATAGATTTCTTCTAGTACCATGTGAAGTAGTAGTCTCCATAGATTCCTTCTGGTACCCTTTTAAATAGTAGTCGCCATAGATTCCTTCCAGTACCTTGTAAAGTAGTAGTCACCATAGATTCCTTCTAGTACCTTATGAAGTAATAGTCGCTATAGATTCCTTCTGGTACCCTTTGAAGCAGTAGTCGCCATAGATTCCTTCTGGAACCCTTTGAAGTAGTAGTCACCGTAGATTCCTTCCAGTACCTTGTTGAAGTTGTAGTCGCCATAGATTCCTTTTGGTACCCTTTGAAGTAGTAGTCGCCATAGATTTCTTCTGGTACCCTTTGAAGTAGTAGTCGCCATAGATTCCTTCCAGTACCTTGTGAAGTAGTAGTCGCCATAGATTCCTTCTAGTACCTTATGAAGTAGTAGTCATCATAGATTCCTTTTGGTACCCTTTGAAGTAGTAGTCACCATAGATTTCTTCTGGAACCCTTTGAAGTAGTGGTAACCATAGATTTCTTCCAGTACCTTGTTGAAGTAGTAGTCGCCATAGATTCCTTCTGGTACCCTTTGAAGTAGTAGTCGCCATAGATTCCTTATGGTACCCTTTGAAGTAGTAGTCGCCATAGATTCCTTCCTGTACCTTGTGAAGTAGTAGTCACCATAGATTCCTTCTGGTACCCTCTGAATTAGTAGTCACCATAGATTCCTTCCAGTATCTTGTGAAGTAGTTGTTGCCATAGATTCCTTCTGGTACCCTTTGAAGTAGTAGTCGTCATATATTCCTTACAGAACCTTATGAAGTAGTAGTCGCCATAGATTCCTTCTGGTACCCTTTGAAGTAGTAGTCGCAATAGATTCCTTCTAGTACCTTGTGAAGTAATAGTCTCCATAGATTCCTTCTGGTACCCTTTGAAGCAGTAGTCGCCATAGATTCCTTCTGGCACCCTTTGGAGTAGTAGTCACCATAGATTCTTTCCAGTACCTTGTTGAAGTAGTAGTCACCATAGATTCCTTTTGGTACCCTTTGAAGTAGTAGTCGCCATAGATTTCTTCTGGTACCCTTTGAAGTAGTAGTCGCCATAGATTCCTTCCAGTACCTTGTGAAGTAGTAGTCGCCATAGATTCCTTATAGTACCTTATGAAGTAGTAGTCGTCATAGATTCCTTCTGGTATCCTTTGAAGTAGTATTCGCCATAGATTCCTTCTGGAACCCTTTGAAGTAGTGGTCACCATAGATTTCTTCTAGTACCTTGTTGAAGTAGTAGTCGCCATAGATTCCTTCTGGTACCCTTTGAAGTAGTAGTCGCCATAGATTCCTTCCAGTACCTTGTGAAGTAGTAGTCGCCATAGATTCCTTCTGGTACCCTCTGAATTAGTAGTCACCATTAATTCCTTCCAGTATCTTGTGAAGTAGTAATTCCCATAGATTCCTTCTGGTACCCTTTGAAGTAGTAGTCGTCATAGATTCCTTCTGGTACCCTTTAAAGTAGTAGTCGCCATAGATTCCTTCTGGTACACTTTGAAGTAGTAGTCTCCATAGATTCCTTCCCGTACCTTTTGATGTAGTAGTCGCTATAGATTCCTTTCAATACCTTGTGAAGTAGTAGTCACCATAGATTCCTTCCGGTACAGTTTGAAGTAGTAGTCGCCATAGATTCCTTCCAGTACCTTGTGAAGTAGTAGTCGCCATATATTCCTTCCAGTTCCTTGTTGAAGTAGAAGTCACCATAGATTCCTTCTGGTACCCTTTGAATTAGTAGTCTCCAAAGATTCCTTGCAGTACCTTGTGAAGTAGTAGTCGCCATAGATTCCTTCTTGTACCCTTTAAAGTAGTAGTCGCCATAGATTTCTTCTGGTACCCTTTAAAGTAGTAGTCGCCATAGATTCCTTCTGGTACACTTTGAAGTAGTAGTCTCCATAGATTCCTTCCTGTACCTTGTGATGTAGTAGTCGCTATAGATTCCTTTCAGTACCTTGTGAAGTAGTAGTCACCATAGATTCCTTCCGGTACATTTTAAAGTAGTAGTCGACATAAATTCCTTCCAGTACCTTGTGAAGTAGTGGTCGCCATAGATTCCTTCCAGTACCTTGTTGAAGTAGTAGTCACCATAGATTCCTTCTGGTACCCTTTGAATTAGTAGTCTCCAAAGATTCCTTGCAGTACCTTGTGAAGTAGTAGTCCCCATAGATTCCTTCTGGTACCCTTTGAAGTAGTAGTCACCATAGATTCCTTCTGGTACCCTTTAAAGTATTAGTCGCCATAGATTCCTTCTGGTACACTTTGAAGTAGTAGTCGCCATAGATTCCTTCTGGAACCCTTTGAAGTAATGGTCAACATAGATTTCTTCCAGTACCTTGTTGAAGTAGTAGTCGCCATAGATTCTTTCTGGTACCCTTTGAAGTAGTAGTTTCCATAGATTCCTTATGGTACCCTTTGAAGTAGTAGTCGCCATAGATTCCTTCCAGTACCTTGTGAAGTAGTAGTCACCATAGATTCCTTCTGGTACCCTCTGAATTAGTAGTCACCATTAATTCCTTCCAGTATCTTGTGAAGTAGTAGTTCCCATAGATTCCTTCTGGTACCTGTTATACCCCAAAATTTGCCCTCCCATATTCCTCAAGAAATTGCCAAGCCAAGCTACAAAATTCCCCAAGGGTTGTGCAGTGCAACAGTCTCCCATACCGTCAAAATTAGGGTTTTGAGTCTGATCAAGAAAAAGAAGTGTTCAAAGGCTCAATCAAGTCTCATATGCTTACAAACATGGTCAAGCATCCTCATATCAAGTTTCAAGGCATTCAGCTCAAATTGCACAGTCAAAACCCTAAATTGCACTACAGTCAACTGTAGGGGCAAAATGGTCATTTGACAGTCAAAAGTTCAAATTTTTGGTCAACATATCATTTTGAAGCCACAAACATCATTTGATCAATGCTTGATCATGATTCTCAAAATTTGGCTCAGAAAATCATCAAGATGCAAAAGTTTCCTTATTTGGACAGCTGAAAAAGTCAACTGAAATTGACCAGGGCATAACTTTCACATGGATTATCAGAAAAATTCCATCCAAAGCTCATTTTGAAGAGAAAGACATTTCCTACAACTCATCTTCATACTTCAAGTCCAAGAAATGCTCTCACAAAAAGTTATCAATTTCAACATTACAGGTCATTTTCAAAAGTCAACAAAAGGGGACTTTAAGTCAAAGACCATAACTTGAGATTGGTAAATCAAAATGACATGGGACCAAAGGCATTGGTTAAAGGACTCAAAGACCTTTCCAAAATGTCCAAGAACATGAGAAAATCTTAAAAATTGAGCAAGTTATGCCTTGTAGAAGTTGGGAAAATTTTGTGAAATGGCAAAAGTCAACTATCCTTGAAAATCCAATTTTGACAAAAGGGCCCCATTTTTCTCACTTTGTCCATCCTTGTCATGCCACACACGTGGCCCATGGTTGATTTCAAGACCAAATGTTGACTTTTTTATTTTATTTAATTTTTGATGATTTAATTCATTTTAATTCATTGAAAATTCAAATAAAATTTGAAAATCAATGAAATGGTGTCATATGAACTTGGACAAGTTCTATGTATCATGAACCAACTCAAAAATCAGGCCAAGGTTCATTTACACACTAGGTCTAGGTTTTGGCTAGAAATTAGGAAAAAATGGTTAATGGACAAACCCTAATGCCAATTCTTTCTCAAGCATGGATTAAGGTCAAATAACAAGCCAAGTCTATTCCATAAGGATCATTGAGTCAAACCCTAACCCTAGTGCAGCAAAAAACTCGTTCAAAAGCCATTGGACAATTTGAAAAAATGAACCATAAAATGCAAATCTGATTTCAAAGCTAGGGATCTTTTCAAGCCAAAATTTTTGTACCAATAGCTTCCTGAGATAATTCTGAACGATTTTCAATTCATAACCTCAATCAAAGCTCCTTGAATTGGTAGTTACAAGTGAAACCGTACAGCAAAATTTTTGAATTCGTGTTCTTGATTCTAAGCATCCTTTTGCATTTTTAATTACATATTCATACTCACAATGATGTTTCCAAGCTGACCAATGCATTTGATTTCATTTTGGTGCCATAAATATGAACTTGCCATTTTCGAATTCTAGGGTTCCAGTGTTCTTAAATTGGGGATTTTGAGTAGAGGTAAAATTAGAGCTTCAGAGCAACACCATTACACTCCATGCGTCTGGACGAAGAGATCTACCTATTCGCGCCTAATTTATATTAGGAAACAAGCCATTCGCTATTTTCTAAAAAGCCTTCTACAGCAACGGGTTAAAACCGTTGCTTATGGCTTGTGTGTTTCAGAAAAAAAAGGGAACGAGGACGATGATGTGCTGGCGTACAATGGTTGGATGTTTTAAATTCTGCGCGCCCAATTATTAATGCGCCTAGTTTTCCTTTTTGTTTTTTATGCGTTATAATATAGTAACTAATGCATGGTAGCTCAGCTGGCAGGGACACACGCTATTGACCACAATGACCTGGGTTCAAGTCCCAGGTCCTGCAAAAATTCAATATTATTTTTCCTTTCCAGGTTCCATGCAACGCTCACATTGATGCTCACCATACTCCATCAGGATTCAACCTCCACGTGTCCCAGGGCCTCAGATCCATGGCCAAGATGAAGAGTGCACCATACATCAAGTCAACAGGCGTGCACTGGATCAAAAAAGTCAACCAATTCTCACAAATAAATGGGCCAGGCTTCTCAAAACTGCACCTCCAATTCAAATCCACACCTCCCTGGTTCTATCTTTTTTTTCTTTTTTTTAATTTTCTTTATATTCTATTATTTTTAAATTTACTTGTGTTTTATTTTCTGATTTAATTAATTCTTACAAAAATACAAAAAAAACATTAAAAAATACAGAAAGGACAAAAAAAATATAATTAATTTTGATTCTTTTTTTAAAATAAATTAAAATGTAACTCATTTAGTTTAATTAGGTTTTAATTTTAATTTTAATTCT
Organism: Vicia faba; assembly: GCA_948472305.1. Classification (NCBI taxonomy): domain Eukaryota; kingdom Viridiplantae; phylum Streptophyta; class Magnoliopsida; order Fabales; family Fabaceae; genus Vicia; species Vicia faba. Next base: position 1,449,840,303 of record OX451736.1, read on the forward strand.
TTTTTTCATAATAAAAATCCAAAAAAATGTAGAATTAGGTTATTAATTTTTTATATCCTTTTTAATTTTTTCCTTTTTTCTCACAATATTATTATTTATTATTTATTTTCTATAAATCAAAAATTGTACATAAATTAGTTTAGAATTTACTTAGGTTAGAAATTAAATCTCTTTCATAATAAACTTAAAAAACATTAGAACTAGGATTTTAATTTTAACTTTTCTCTTTTTTCTTTTAAACCTAAAAACACAAAAAACATTATTTTTCATTTAATTTTTAATTTCCTTGATTAATTTTAATTATTTGTAAAAGGGTCCAACGCCCTAATTTTGTTTAGTCTTTATTTCGCGCATTTATTTTATATTGTTTAAATACCTCTGTATATGCCCCAAAGCCTTGTAATAAGTTTAGATTTATTTCTTGCACTTTTTATTTTATTCGCTTTATTTATTTTCAGTCAAATCGGGTTCGGTTTTTTTGGCGATGTGGACCCGCGCCAGTTGTAATAGTTAGATTTATTTTCTCGCAAATATAACTGTTAATAAATATGCATGAAAGAATGAATGCCCGAAAATAAAATTGAATCGTTAGATCACCAATGCATGACAAGACAAACAATGAACTGAAAATGACACACAATTCGCACACACCACCCCTAGGGTACGTCTCACTGTTGCCTTTCGAAAGGTGGTCATCGAGTAGAAAACGTCTTAGTAAGTCCTCATGGTCCGGGAACCTGGCATGAGGGTAGCTTCTAAGGTGTCTTCCCATTGCCCCGGTGATCACCACGTCCCTAAAACTCGAATTGACCCGAACACCTCCAATGGTGGTGCTACCTACCTCTCAATGGTGGGATGGCACTACCTTAAAGGACATTTACACAGACGAATTCCTTAGGGTAGGTAGGTTCTCAAGGATACTTGCTCTAATTTCAAACAAATCAAAATCTTTTCACACCAACACATTTTCAAAAGCTTTCAAAGCAAACTTTTCAAACACTCTGACGTACGAGTCGAACTGAAATTTTTCAAAGAAACTTTTTTAAACCCACAATTGAAAAGCAAGCAAACAATTTTGAAAACACATTGAGCAAGTATCTAAGAGCCCATGGATAACCATGGATAGAAAGGGTGCTAATACCTTCCCTTTCTATAACCTACCTCCCGAACCGAGAGCGATCTCTTTAAAGGAATTTTTCTGTGCTTTTGTCCTTTCCAATTGGAGAAAATAAAAGACGGTGGCGACTCTTGCTTCCGCGACATTTCGCGAACCAGCTTTAAAACCGTCAGTTCCAGATCCACCGATCACAGAACTGGCGACTCTGCTGGGGATGAACTTAAAGTGAGGTGTACCTTAGGACTAAGATCACTGTGTTTTCAATTGCTTTCCTTGTATGCTTTAAAATTGTGGGTTGCTTGGGAGTTCTATAGATCCTAACCCGGATCTGGGGAATACCTTCTTAGAAAGTAGCAACAAGGCTGTGAGGGAACTGTGCGGGGTATACCGACATGGTTGAAACAGTCTGCTACGTTGATGTGGCATTTTGGTGTGTACCGGTAACCCTTGAGTCAGTCAAGGAGAGTACGGGGCCTCCATGTGGTGTCATGAAGCATCAACAGACCTTAGGAACCTTAATTGAACCATCTTGGCCTCTTTAGGGTAGTGAGATAACTGACTTTGGTGCAGTCCGAGGTTGGTTGATACTCGATACTACACTCAATTGAGGGTTGCTTTCCTGGAATATTTCGGTCGCCAGTTCAGTGGCTAAATCGAAACGATGAACAATGAAAGCAATCCCGTGATATTGGGAACCTTAGAACCCGGTTACTTTGATTAGGACAGGTTGAACCCACCAACTTCAAGAGGGTACTACCCAGACCCCATGCTGGCCTTAAACCTTAAGGGCCTGTCTTGTGTGCCTTGTGTGCCTTACATGTTTGTCTTTGTAAATATCTGTGTTTAATCATAGCATCATGACATCATCCAGCATCATATGCATTAACTAACCATTTCAGGGGTTCGAATTTTCATCTTTGTTCCTGTTTTGTAGGACATGGAAACTGTTCGTAGAAAGACAATTCCAATCAGTCTTGTAAGGATCCCTCCCCAGCTTAAGGAGCTTATATCCAGGATTCCCGAGAACTCTTCATTCAGTGAAAGACATGGAAGCCTCATCAGCTTGGTCAACACCAACATTGAGGAAGATATGATAAAAGTCCTGTTCCAATTCTTTGACCCTCTGCATCACTGTTTCACCTTCTTGGACTATCAGTTGGTACCTACATTGGAGGAGTTCTCCCGACTCCTGAAGATCCCTATCCTTGATCAGCTACCCTTCAACGGTACAGAAAAGGAACCTAAGCTTGAAGAGATTGCTAAAGCCTTGCACCTACAGTCATCTGACCTCAAGGGACATTGGGAAGTTAGAAGTGGTATCAAAGGGTTCTTAGCCAGGTTTCTGTTTGAAAAGGCCTATGATTGTTGGAACTCCCTTGACTTGCAAGCTTTTGAAGAAATTGTGGCCCTCCTTGTTTATGGTTTGGTGTTGTTCCCTAACCCAGACCAGCTCATTGATATCAGTGCCGTCCAGATCTTTATGTCCAGGAATCCTATACCTACGTTGCTGGGGGACCTCCTTCACTCATGTTACACTCGAACCATGAGAAAAAGAGGTGTCCTTATGTGTTGCACTCCTCTCCTGGGAAAGTGGTTTATTTCGCACCTTCCACAATCAGTCCTGAAGAACGAGCGGGGTTTGAGATGGTCACAACGGTTGATGACTCTTACACATGCAGATATACATTGGTGCCCTAGGTCCAGAGAAGATGTCACTATCATTGATCGTTGCGGGGAGTATCCTAATGTTCCTTTACTTGGAATCAGAGGGGGTATTACTTATAGTCCATGCCTGGCTTGGAGACAATTTGGTTATGCTCGGAGGGATGGTCCTCATGACATGTTGATTCCTGACATAGTTTTTGACTTCGACAATGATACTCAAGGACTTCGCCAGAGATTTATCAGAGCTTGGGGGATGCCTAGTAGGATAGACAGCAAGACACTGGGGCACAGGAACTCCATCCCTTTGGAGCCTTACCTCAAGTGGGTACGAGCCCGCTCTCAGAAGTTAGTAATGCCTTATCCTCACATGCTTCCAGTAATTAAAGAGCCTGCCTTGGAAGGAGAGATGTCTCATGTTATTCAGCACCCTGATATGCCCACATCCTGGGAAGAGATGCAGAAGAGTTGGATCCAGCTTAAAGAAGAGAGGAATTCTCTTGAGACTAGTTTGCATGCCAGTGAAAAGAAGGTTTTGGAGCTCACTCGCCTGTTGCACGAGGAAAGGAATCTCAACACTTACATAGCTCCAGAGAAGATGCGCAACATATTTTGGATGTGACTTGATCTTTTTGTATTTTTGCCCATGAGGCTTTGATGTATTAAAACAATGATTTTCTTAATAATAAAGTGTGTTCCTTTTGGTCTACAACAAATTTGAATTTTCGAACTCTTGAATGCATTGCATAAACACATATCATTCATCATGTGCATCATAAATACTCTTCTTTTCAGGTTGTTTACCGTTCTTCGCTGTTTATTTCAGCATCATGAACCCTCCTGAATCATCAACCGATGCGGCTATCAAGGCTCTTCAGGCGCAGAACGTCCAGTTTCAGGCGCAAAACGCCCAATTTCAGGAGCTGATCAAGGGCCTGTCTCAGGGTCAACAAGAGTTGAAGACCATGCTTCTGAAGAAGACTAAGAAGAAGAGGAGGACTGTGCTATTTAACACTGGGCGCAGACTCGGGAACACTTTGGTTGTTGAAGCTGAAAGGACTCCTCCATCTGTGACGGAGGGTAGTCACCATGAAAGGGAGGTCACTACTCCTGTGGGCTCTGATACTGAAACAGACTTCAATGACGACCAGTACCCTCCTGCTGAAGACCGGTACAAACAGCTGGAAGACAGATTAAAGGCTGTGGAAGTTCAACGGGTACCTGGATTGGATTTCGGAGACTTGGGGTTATCTACCGGAGTGGTGATCCCACACAAGTTCAAAACACCTGCCTTCGTGAAGTATGATGGGGCTTCCTGTCCCAAGATGCACCTCCGTTCTTATGTAAGGAAGATCCAGCCTTACACAGCAGACAAGAACCTTTGGATCCACTTCTTCCAGGAGAGTCTTTCAGGGACTCACCTCGATTGGTTCTATCAGCTAGATGGAATCAGCATTCGTAACTGGGAGGATCTGGCCACTGCTTTTTACAAGCAGTATCAGTATAATGCCGACCTCGCTCCTACGCGTACCCAGCTCCAGGGTATGTCGCTAGGGTCGGGTGAAGGTTTTAAGGAGTACGCTCAGAAATGGAGAGACCTGGCTGGCAGGGTGCAGCCACCGTTGACGGATCGGGAGCTGGTAGATATGTTCTTGGGGACCCTGTCTGGTCCATTTTTCAATCATCTCATTGGTAATTCCTCTGCTGGGTTTACCGATCTAATCCTGACTGGTGAAAGGATTGAGGCCGGTATAAAATCGGGGAAGATACAGAAAGTTGCCTCCTCCAGTACTGAGAAGAAGCCCTTCAAAAAGGAGGCTAGTGCTGTATATAACTCCCGGAGAACAGAGCGACCTGAACACCGCCAATCTGTCAGTGCGGTAATGATTGCCAAACCTGCTGCCGCTCCTCGGCCAACTAATCCTCAAAAGTTTGAGAGACCCCGGAGAGAGTTTACTCGATTAAGCATGACCTTATCACAGATCCTGCCACAGTTGCTATCCACCAATTTAGTGACTGTCAAGGAGGCTCCAAAGTTTCCCAACACTGCATCCCCCAAGTTCAATCCAAATGCTCGCTGTGCTTATCACTCTGATAGCCCGGGGCATAACACAGATGACTGTTGGGCCCTAAGAAATAAGGTTCAAGATCTCATTGATGCAAAGGAGATACAGTTTGAGGCGCCCGAGGGGCCAAATGTTGTAAATGCTCCCTTGCCCCAGCATGGAGTGAATGCTGTTGAGGAGAATTTGTATGTAGCTTCGGTGGATGATGTTGCTACTCCGTTGCTGATGGTCAAGAGGAATCTGTTGCTAGCCGGTTTATTTCCGGGATGTAGCGAAAGTTGCCCTCTATGTGTTGCTTCCCCTGCTGGTTGTTCTCTGTTGAAGTCAGGCATCCAAAACCTGATAGATAATAGAGAGATTTTGTTTGAAAAGACTATTGTTCCTGCTGCTCCTGTTGAAGAAGTGTCAATCGTTACCATCTTCAACAACTATTCCGAGGCTCCCTCAAAGAAGCCTATACAAGTTTTGTCAGTTCACAAGAATGTTCCCATCACCATTACTGTTCCGGGGCCTATACCCTACAAATCTGATAAGGCTGTCCCATGGCACTATGGGGCGGATGTTTATGTTCTGGGTGTGAAACAAGAGTGCAACATTGATACTGGTGTCTCCAACATCACCGGGCCTGCTAAGGTCACTCGTAGTGGAAGACTGTTCTCGCCAGACATTGCTCCTCCAGCAATTCATAGGCCTTTGATCTTCACACCTGCCAGAGTGCCTGTTTCTCCTTCTGACCAAGTATCCACCCCTGCTGCTGAGTCATCTGATACTCGGGGCAAGGGAATTGCTGCTGATGTGCCTGCCAGGACGGAGGCACCAAAGACCATTGTTGAGGCTTCCAAGCAGGAAATGGAAGAAATTCTCAAGATAATAAAGAAAAGTGATTTCAATGTTGTGGAACAGCTGGGGCACACCCCCTCTAAAATCTCCATGTTGTCACTGTTGCTGTGTTCAGAGGCCCATGCAAAGGCTCTGATTGCTTTCTTAAAGACTGCCCACGTACCCCAAGATACGACTGCTGACCAGTTCACCGATTGTGTGGCCAACCTAACTGCTGATAATGGCCTGGGTTTCTCTGATGCCGATCTGACAGCAAAGGGGAAGAACCATAATGATGCCCTGCATGTCTCCATTGAATGCAGGGGCACTACTCTTGCTCATGTGCTGGTTGATACAGGTTCCTCATTAAACGTGCTGCCCAAGAAGGCTCTGGATAGGCTGGATTGTGAGGGTCTAGAGCTCAAACCAAGTAGCATTGTTGTCCGGGCCTTTGACGGGTCCAAAAGAATGGTACATGGTGAAGTGGACATCCCAATCAGGGTTGGGTCACAAGTTTTTGATTCAAAATTCTATGTGATGGACATCCATCCGTCCTATTCTTGTTTGCTGGGTCGCCCATGGATCCACAAGGCTGGAGCTGTGACCTCCACATTGCACCAGAAGCTCAAGTACCCGGTCAGGGGGAAGATTGTAACAGTGCAAGGGGAGGAGGAGTACATGGTCAGCCACCTCAACTCTTTCAGATACGTAGAAATGGATGGGGAGTTCATTGAAACCCCCTTTCAACATTTTGAGGAAGTACCACCAACCTTGGCAGCAGCAGAAGATGAAGAGGTTTCTCCTATGAAGATGGCCTCCTTAAAGGACGCCCGGGCTGTGATCGAAAAAGGTGAATGTGCAAATTGGGGCAAGCTCCCTGATCTTACTCCTAAGACTAACAAGTTTGGGCTGGGTTTCACCACGGAAGCTCAGAAAGCGGTGCGCAAGGCAAGAATTGGAAGATCTCCGTTGCTCATCACTCAGCATGGAGTGAATGCTATTGGAGAGGAAGATGAAGTGGGAGAGTCAGAGTTCGATAGCTGGATCTACCCAACGGCCGACGGTGGATTGACCAATTGGACTGCTAAAGATTTTACACCAATAACTTTTGTCTCCCAGTAATGAGTTTCTTTGTTTTTGATTTGTAATAAACAATAATTTGAGACTATATGGCCCGGTGTCTTACCCGGGGCACCGTGGTTTTATTTATGAGGGCTTTTGTTTGTCACCATCATATATCATGAATAAAAGCATTGGACGTTTTTCACAATTCAAATTTTGCGCTCCTTTTCTTTCCTTTCTTTACATATTGCAAAACAGCTGTATTTACACACACACTCACTCGTACAGGTTTCAATCCACTCTGGATCTCACTGGTAACGACTCTGCTACTGCCAGTTATGACTTCGAAAATCCGATCAACTTGGCCGCAGACGAAGGTGAAGATGATTGCGAAGTGCCTGGTGAACTTGCAAGATTGTTACAACAGGAAGAGAGGGCAATTCAACCCCATGAAGAGCCAGTGGAAATAATAAACTTGGGTACTGAGGAAGACAAGAAAGAGGTGAAGATTGGGGCCAACCTAGAACTCAGCGTGAAGCAACGGTTGACTCAGATGCTGCATGACTATAAAGAAATCTTTGCCTGGTCCTACGAAGATATGCCCGGATTGGATACCGACATTGTGGTCCATCACTTACCAACTAAAGAAGATTTCCCTCCGGTTAAGCAAAAGGTCCGCCGTATGCGTCCAGAGATGTCTGAGAAGATTAAAGCCGAGGTTATGAAGCAGTTTGATGCCGGGTTTCTTGCAGTAACTTCTTACCCTCAGTGGGTTGCTAATGTGGTGTCGGTACCTAAGAAGGACGGCAAGGTCAGGATGTGTGTTGATTACAGGGATCTGAACAGGGCCAGCCCCAAGGATGACTTCCCTCTACCCCACATTGATGTCCTTGTTGATAATACAGCTCAGCATAAAGTGTTCTCTTTCATGGATGGTTTTTCAGGCTACAATCAGATCAAGATGGCACCTGAAGACATGGAAAAGACTACCTTTGTTACTCAGTGGGGCACCTTCTGTTACAAGGTCATGCCGTTCGGGTTAAAGAATGCTGGGGCAACCTACCAACGTGCCATGGTTACCTTGTTTCATGATATGATCCATCACGAGATAGAGGTGTATGTGGACGACATGATCGCTAGGTCCCAGACTGAGGAAGAGCACCTTGATCATCTGCAGAAACTGTTTGACCGTTTGAAACTATACAAGCTGAGGTTGAACCCGAACAAGTGCACCTTCGGGGTAAGATCTGGAAAGTTGCTAGGCTTTGTGGTCAGTGATAAAGGAATTCAAGTGGACCCTGCTAAGGTCAAAGCCATTCAAGAGATGCCGGTTCCTAAGACGGAGAAGGAAGTCAGAGGCTTTCTAGGACGTCTGAATTACATTGCTCGCTTCATCTCTCATCTGACTGCCACCTGTGAGCCCATCTTCAAGCTGTTGAAGAAAGATCAGGTAGTACGTTGGAACGATGAATGTCAGGCTGCTTTTGACAGAATCAAAGAATATCTCCAAGAACCACCCATCCTTATGCCACCAGTTGAAGGGAGACCTTTGATACTTTACCTGACAGTGCTTGATAATGCAATGGGGTGTGTGCTGGGGCAGCATGACGAGTCTGGCCGAAAAGAGCATGCCATTTATTACCTTAGCAAAAAGTTTACCGACTGTGAGACCCGATACTCACTGCTTGAGAAAACTTGCTGCGCTTTGGTATGGGCTGCTCGCCGGCTGAGACAGTATATGCTGACTCACACTACCTTGTTAATCTCAAAAATGGACCCTATAAAGTACATATTCGAAAAGCCGGCTCTGTCTGGGAGAATTGCGAGATGGCAGATGATCTTGACGGAATACGACATTCAGTACACGACCCAAAAAGCCATCAAGGGAAGTGTATTGGCAGACCACCTAGCACATCAAGCTGTGGATGACTACCAATCAATGAACTTCGAGTTTCCAGACGAAAGCATTATGATAGTAACTGACTGTGAAATACCCGGACTGGATGAAGGACCTGAACCAGGATCCCGATGGTCTATGCACTTTGACGGAGCCTCCAATGCTTTGGGAAATGGTATCGGCGCCATAATCGTATCTCCACAAGGTACTCATACTCCACTCACCGCCCGGCTGTGTTTCAACTGTACCAACAACATGGCGGAGTATGAAGCGTGTATTATGGGTCTTCAAGCTGCGATTGACCTGAGGATCAAATTTCTGAGTGTCTTCGGAGATTCCGCTCTTGTGATCAATCAGATCAAAGGAGAGTGGGATACGAAACATCCAAACTTGATTCCTTACAGAGAATGTGTGTTGGCTTTGATCCCCCACTTCACAGAGATAACATTTGAGCACTTTCCAAGAGAAGAGAATCAGCTGGCGGACGCGTTAGCTACAATGTCTTCAATGTTCAAGGTTAAATGGGATAATGAAGCTCCCCGGATCACCATCTGGAAACTGGACGAACCGGCATACTGTTGTGATCTCGAAACTGAATTGGTAACTGAGAAGCCTTGGTACCACGAAGTGAAGAGATACCTAGAAGCTCAGGAATACCCTGAAGGAGCATCTGTCAATGATAAGAAGTTCCTGAGAAGGTTTGCAGCCAAGTTCTTCCTAAGCAACGGCATCTTGTACAAGCGAAACCATGATTCCACCCTACTGCGTTGTGTAGATAAGACTGAAGCGGAAAGAATCATGGAAGAGCTACATGATGGGACCTTTGGTACACACTCCAGTGGACATACCATGGCCAAGAAGATTCTACGGGCAGGGTATTACTGGTCCACCATGGAAGCTGATTGCTACCAACATTCTAGGACATGCCATAAATGCCAGATCTACGCAGATAAAGTGCATGTTCCTCCGGTTCCCCTGAATGTTCTGACTGCGCCTTGGCCGTTTGCAATGTGGGGCATAGACATGATCGGCGAGATTAAACCTACGGCATCCAATGGACATCGCTTCATCCTAGTGGCGATTGATTATTTTACAAAGTGGGTGGAGGCAGCATCCTATGCTACGGTAACCAAGACTGTAGTGGCACGGTTCATTCGGCACAACCTGATCTGTCGGTACGGTGTCCCTGAGCGGATTATTACAGATAACGGTACCAATCTGAACAATAAGATGATTGCTGAGCTCTGCGAACAGTTCAAGATACAGCACCACAATTCTTCTCCTTACCGACCGAAGATGAATGGGGCTGTAGAAGCAGCTAATAAAAACATCAAGAAGATTGTGCAGAAGATGACAGTAACGTATAAAGATTGGCACGAGATGTTACCGTTCGCTCTGCATGGGTATCGTACTTCAGCTAGGACGTCAACTGGGGCAACTCCTTTCTCTCTGGTTTATGGCATGGAGGCAGTCTTGCCAATCGAAGTACAAATTCCTTCTCTCCGGATAATGAAGGATGCAAATCTGAACGAAGATGATTGGATCCAGACACGACTTGATCAACTCAACCTTATTGACGAAAAGAGACTTGCTGCTATCTGTCATGGTCAGACGTATCACAAGCGAATGATCAGGGCATTTAACAAAAAGGTCAGACCACAGGAATATCAAGTCGGGGATCTGGTGATCAAGCGAATTATCCTTCCTCAGAGTGATCCAAGGGGCAAATGGACCCCTACGTACGAAGGGCCATTTGTGGTTAAGCATGTGTTCTCAGGAGGAGCAATGATATTAACCAACATGGATGGTGACGACCTTCCTCACCCCGCCAATGCAGACATAGTTAAAAAATACTACGCATGAAAAATGACCCGCTAGGCTGACATGTCTAGGCAAAAATTAGGGCTTCCCGTCGAACCAAAAGGGTTCGGGCAAAATGAAGGGATGAAAATGAAAAAATCTGTACACCCGGCAAGTCGAAAACCTGAAAAGGCGGCTTGGGCAAAAATGGGTATCCCGGTGGACTGAAAACCCGAAAAGGCAGTCCAGGCAAAAGTTAGGGATAAAAGCGTAATACTATGTCTCATTGGATCACTTTGTATCCAGAATCCGGTATCTACATCAAGACGGCATCGATCAGTCAGCTTCACCTTCAACCAAGGTCATCAAGTGATGAGACGCTCAGAGTTATAAAGGCTATAGCGAAGTTGAAACCCAGTGGATCATTCATCTTTCACACAGCTGTTTTATTTTCTTTTGTACAAAACTTGTATAAACTCTCTTGTTCGGCGACGTACCTCTTACTAGGACGCCAGCCTCTTGTACACAAAACGCCTATTCACAGGCTATTCAAAATCAATACAAATATACTTTTCAGTTAAACGTGCCAACTGTTTTTCTTTGTTCTGTTTTGTTTTGCGAAGAACGTCCAAGGTTCAATTTGTGATATATGCATTGACAATAATTTGCTAGCTCATAAATATTTGCATACGAAACAAAGAACTAATTGCAGGTGACACCAGAAACAGGGGCAATGAAGAGTTGTCTGAGCAGTCTAATTGTTCTATCCTCTAAGGTACCAAGGTAGGTTCAGTTAAAGAACCTAACCAGGCATCTTAAGTTCCCCAGAGAGTGAGACAGCAAGTCAGTGCATTCTTCCCCAGCATATCAAAACTTCCCCAGGAGAGTCCCATCCAGGTTCCCCAGGAAAGATGGAATTCATCTCCCCAAGCAGTAAGCTTATCCCCAGTAAATTCTGGAAGCTTATCCCCTCGCAGGACACGAACGCGTCGTCCGGCTTGATTTAAAGAGTTATTTCCTTAACAGGATATAACTGGGTTATCCTCAGCCAAAAGCCAAGGGAAAGTCGTCGTCAACATAGTTCTTTCCTATCCCCAGCGAAGTCAATTCACACTTCCAATACAACAATGGTATCCCCAACAGAGTTGCTATCAACACTCAGCAAAGCATCTCTATCCCCACAGAGTATTGCTTCCCAGCATGATCACTAAAGTATCTTTTCTCCCCGCAGAATCTCCCATTCGCCAAGTTTATTCCGCAACGGAGTCATCTTCTCCTACCGGTACCCTTGCAGTTATCATCCCCAGCGGAAGCCAAATCTATTCTTCGACATCAGTCCGGGATACGACTTCCCGGCACCCGTCAAGGATTCATTTTCCTGGACGAAAACATACATAAAACATCACATACAGCATTATAGCATGCATAACGCACTGCATCATACAAATCTCATTTATGTTGAGAACATCATTGCTTGATCCATATCATTGCATATGACTGACTTTTACCTTTCAGGGAAGATCCAGTTAAGTTCTCAAGCTACATTTCAAGACCTAGACTGGTTCAGTCAAAGGCCTTCTCTGGTTCAGTTAAATCGTCCCAAGATTTTCCTGATGCTTATCCCTTTGAAGACATTTCAAGACCTAGACTGGTTCAGTCAAAGGCCTTCTCTGGTTCAGTTAAATCGTCCCAAGATTTTCCTGATGCTTATCCCTTTGAAGACATTTCAAGACCTAGACTGGTTCAGTCAAAGGCCTTCTCTGGTTCAGTTAAATCGTCCCAAGATTTTCCTGATGCTTATCCCTTTGAAGACATTTCAAGACCTAGACTGGTTCAGTCAAAGGCCTTCTCTGGTTCAGTTAAATCGTCCCAAGATTTTCCTGATGCTTATCCCTTTGAAGACATTTCAAGATCTAGACTGGTTCAGTCAAAGGCCTTCTCTGGTTCAGTTAAATCGTCCCAAGATTTTCCTGATTGCTTATCCAGTTGAAGACATTTCAAGACCTAGACCGGTTCAGTTAAATCGTCCCAAGATTTTCCTGATTGCTTATCCAGTCAAAGGCCTCTCTGGTTCAGTTGGATCGACCTTAAGATCTCTCTGATTCTTATCCCAGTAGAAGACACCCCAGATTTTTCTCAACGAACGTTGTTGAAGTTAAAGTCGCTCAAGGCTCTCTTACCATTCATGCTAAGGAAGTAATCATCCCTGCAACGTGTCAGGTACTCATTTTCTGTTTTGCAGGTATGCAGGTTCTCGCCAAGGAATCTCTTATGCAATCAAACATCCAGATGGCATCTATAAGCCCATTCCCCTATCATTGCTAACATGTGAGCGCAAATTTCCGGGCACTCTAGTGTCCAATCATCTTTTACCCTCGGATTACGAAAGGCACGTCAGCCAATCTGCATCCTCAGGTCTAAGAAGATTGAACAGGGGCAACTGTTATACCCCAAAATTTGCCCTCCCATATTCCTCAAGAAATTGCCAAGCCAAGCTACAAAATTCCCCAAGGGTTGTGCAGTGCAACAGTCTCCCATACCGTCAAAATTAGGGTTTTGAGTCTGATCAAGAAAAAGAAGTGTTCAAAGGCTCAATCAAGTCTCATATGCTTACAAACATGGTCAAGCATCCTCATATCAAGTTTCAAGGCATTCAGCTCAAATTGCACAGTCAAAACCCTAAATTGCACTACAGTCAACTGTAGGGGCAAAATGGTCATTTGACAGTCAAAAGTTCAAATTTTTGGTCAACATATCATTTTGAAGCCACAAACATCATTTGATCAATGCTTGATCATGATTCTCAAAATTTGGCTCAGAAAATCATCAAGATGCAAAAGTTTCCTTATTTGGACAGCTGAAAAAGTCAACTGAAATTGACCAGGGCATAACTTTCACATGGATTATCAGAAAAATTCCATCCAAAGCTCATTTTGAAGAGAAAGACATTTCCTACAACTCATCTTCATACTTCAAGTCCAAGAAATGCTCTCACAAAAAGTTATCAATTTCAACATTACAGGTCATTTTCAAAAGTCAACAAAAGGGGACTTTAAGTCAAAGACCATAACTTGAGATTGGTAAATCAAAATGACATGGGACCAAAGGCATTGGTTAAAGGACTCAAAGACCTTTCCAAAATGTCCAAGAACATGAGAAAATCTTAAAAATTGAGCAAGTTATGCCTTGTAGAAGTTGGGAAAATTTTGTGAAATGGCAAAAGTCAACTATCCTTGAAAATCCAATTTTGACAAAAGGGCCCCATTTTTCTCACTTTGTCCATCCTTGTCATGCCACACACGTGGCCCATGGTTGATTTCAAGACCAAATGTTGACTTTTTTATTTTATTTAATTTTTGATGATTTAATTCATTTTAATTCATTGAAAATTCAAATAAAATTTGAAAATCAATGAAATGGTGTCATATGAACTTGGACAAGTTCTATGTATCATGAACCAACTCAAAAATCAGGCCAAGGTTCATTTACACACTAGGTCTAGGTTTTGGCTAGAAATTAGGAAAAAATGGTTAATGGACAAACCCTAATGCCAATTCTTTCTCAAGCATGGATTAAGGTCAAATAACAAGCCAAGTCTATTCCATAAGGATCATTGAGTCAAACCCTAACCCTAGTGCAGCAAAAAACTCGTTCAAAAGCCATTGGACAATTTGAAAAAATGAACCATAAAATGCAAATCTGATTTCAAAGCTAGGGATCTTTTCAAGCCAAAATTTTTGTACCAATAGCTTCCTGAGATAATTCTGAACGATTTTCAATTCATAACCTCAATCAAAGCTCCTTGAATTGGTAGTTACAAGTGAAACCGTACAGCAAAATTTTTGAATTCGTGTTCTTGATTCTAAGCATCCTTTTGCATTTTTAATTACATATTCATACTCACAATGATGTTTCCAAGCTGACCAATGCATTTGATTTCATTTTGGTGCCATAAATATGAACTTGCCATTTTCGAATTCTAGGGTTCCAGTGTTCTTAAATTGGGGATTTTGAGTAGAGGTAAAATTAGAGCTTCAGAGCAACACCATTACACTCCATGCGTCTGGACGAAGAGATCTACCTATTCGCGCCTAATTTATATTAGGAAACAAGCCATTCGCTATTTTCTAAAAAGCCTTCTACAGCAACGGGTTAAAACCGTTGCTTATGGCTTGTGTGTTTCAGAAAAAAAAAGGGAACGAGGACGATGATGTGCTGGCGTACAATGGTTGGATGTTTTAAATTCTGCGCGCCCAATTATTAATGCGCCTAGTTTTCCTTTTTGTTTTTTATGCGTTATAATATAGTAACTAATGCATGGTAGCTCAGCTGGCAGGGACACACGCTATTGACCACAATGACCTGGGTTCAAGTCCCAGGTCCTGCAAAAATTCAATATTATTTTTCCTTTCCAGGTTCCATGCAACGCTCACATTGATGCTCACCATACTCCATCAGGATTCAACCTCCACGTGTCCCAGGGCCTCAGATCCATGGCCAAGATGAAGAGTGCACCATACATCAAGTCAACAGGCGTGCACTGGATCAAAAAAGTCAACCAATTCTCACAAATAACTGGGCCAGGCTTCTCAAAACTGCACCTCCAATTCAAATCCACACCTCCCTGGTTCTATCTTTTTTTCTTTTTTTTAATTTTCTATATATTCTATTATTTTTAAATTTACTTGTGTTTTATTTTCTGATTTAATTAATTCTTACAAAAATACAAAAAAAACATTAAAAAATACAGAAAGGACAAAAAAAAATATAATTAATTTTGATTCTTTTTTTAAAATAAATTAAAATGTAACTCATTTAGTTTAATTAGGTTTTAATTTTAATTTTAATTCTTTTTTTCATAATAAAAATCCAAAAAAATGTAGAATTAGGTTATTAATTTTTTATATCCTTTTTAATTTTTTCCTTTTTTCTCACAATATTATTATTTATTATTTATTTTCTATAAATCAAAAATTGTACATAAATTAGTTTAGAATTTACTTAGGTTAGAAATTAAATCTCTTTCATAATAAACTTAAAAAACATTAGAACTAGGATTTTAATTTTAACTTTTCTCTTTTTTCTTTTAAACCTAAAAACACAAAAAACATTATTTTTCATTTAATTTTTAATTTCCTTGATTAATTTTAATTATTTGTAAAAGGGTCCAACGCCCTAATTTTGTTTAGTCTTTATTTCGCGCATTTATTTTATATTGTTTAAATACCTCTGTATATGCCCCAAAGCCTTGTAATAAGTTTAGATTTATTTCTTGCACTTTTTATTTTATTCGCTTTATTTATTTTCAGTCAAATCGGGTTCGGTTTTTTTGGCGATGTGGACCCGCGCCAGTTGTAATAGTTAGATTTATTTTCTCGCAAATATAACTGTTAATAAATATGCATGAAAGAATGAATGCCCGAAAATAAAATTGAATCGTTAGATCACCAATGCATGACAAGACAAACAATGAACTGAAAATGACACACAATTCGCACACACCACCCCTAGGGTACGTCTCACTGTTGCCTTTCGAAAGGTGGTCATCGAGTAGAAAACGTCTTAGTAAGTCCTCATGGTCCGGGAACCTGGCATGAGGGTAGCTTCTAAGGTGTCTTCCCATTGCCCCGGTGATCACCACGTCCCTAAAACTCGAATTGACCCGAACACCTCCAATGGTGGTGCTACCTACCTCTCAATGGTGGGATGGCACTACCTTAAAGGACATTTACACAGACGAATTCCTTAGGGTAGGTAGGTTCTCAAGGATACTTGCTCTAATTTCAAACAAATCAAAATCTTTTCACACCAACACATTTTCAAAAGCTTTCAAAGCAAACTTTTCAAACACTCTGACGTACGAGTCGAACTGAAATTTTTCAAAGAAACTTTTTTAAACCCACAATTGAAAAGCAAGCAAACAATTTTGAAAACACATTGAGCAAGTATCTAAGAGCCCATGGATAACCATGGATAGAAAGGGTGCTAATACCTTCCCTTTCTATAACCTACCTCCCGAACCGAGAGCGATCTCTTTAAAGGAATTTTTCTGTGCTTTTGTCCTTTCCAATTGGAGAAAATAAAAGACGGTGGCGACTCTTGCTTCCGCGACATTTCGCGAACCAGCTTTAAAACCGTCAGTTCCAGATCCACCGATCACAGTACCCTTTGAAGTAGTAGTCGTCATAGATTCCTTCTGGTACCCTTTAAAGTAGTAGTCACCATAGATTCCTTCTGGTACACTTTGAAGTAGTAGTCTCCATAGATTCCTTCCTGTACCTTGTGATGTAGTAGTCGCTATAGATTCCTTTCAGTACCTTGTGAAGTAGTAGTCACCATAGATTCCTTTCGGTACAGTTTGAAGTAGTAGTCGCCATAGATTCCTTCCAGTACCTTGTGAAGTAGTAGTCGCCATAGATTCCTTCCAGTACCTTGTTGAAGTAGTAGTCACCATAGATTCCTTCTGGTACCCTTTGAATTAGTAGTCTCCAAAGATTCCTTGCAGTACCTTGTGAACTAGTAGTCGCCATAGATTCCTTCTGGTACCCTTTAAAGTAGTAGTCGCCATAGATTCCTTCAGGTACCCTTTAAAGTAATAGTCGCCATAGATTCCTTCTGGTACACTTTGAAGTAGTAGTCTCCATAGATTCCTTCCTGTACCTTGTGATGTAGTAGTCGCTATAGATTCCTTTCAGTACCTTGTGAAGTAGTAGTCACCATAGATTCTTTCCGGTACAGTTTGAAGTAGTAGTCGCCATAGATTCCTTCCAGTACCTTGTGAAGTAGTAGTCGTCATAGATTCCTTCCAGTACCTTGTTGAAGTAGTAGTCACCATAGATTTCTTCTGGTACCCTTTGAATTAGTAGTCTCCAAAGATTCCTTGCAGTACCTTGTGAAGTAGTAACCGCCATAGATTCCTTCTGGTACCATTTGAAGTAGTAGTCACCATAGATTCCTTCTGGTACCCTTTAAAGTAGTAGTCGCCATAGATTCCTTCTGGTACACTTTGAAGTAGTAGTCTCCATAGATTCCTTCCTGTACCTTGTGAGGTAGTAGTCGCCATAGATTCCTTCCAGTACCTTGTGAAGTAGTAGTCACCATAGATTCCTTCCGGTACAGTTTGAAGTAGTAGTCGCCATAGATTCCTTCCAGTACCTTGTGAAGTAGTAGTCGCCATAGATTCCTTCCAGTACCTTGTTGAAGTAGTAGTCACCATAGATTTCTTCTGGTACCCTTTGAATTAGTAGTCTCCAAAGATTCCTTGCAGTACCTTGTGAAGTAGTAGTCGCCATAGATTCCTTCTGGTACCCTTTGAAGTAGTAGTCACCATAGATTCCTTCTGGTACCCTTTAAAGTAGTAGTCGCCGTAGATTCCTTCTGGTACACTTTGAAGTAGTAGTCTCCATAGATTCCTTCCTGTACCTTGTGATGTATAAGTCGCCATAGATTCCTTCCAGTACCTTGTGAAGTAGTTGTCGCCATAGATTCCTTCTGATACCCTCTGAATTAGTAGTCGCCATAGATTCCTTCTAGTACCTTCTGAAGTAGTTGTTGCCATAGATTCCTTTTGGTGCCCTTTGAAGTAGTAGTCGTCATAGATTCCTTCCAGTACCTTATGAAGTAGTAGTCGCCAAAGATTCCTTCTAGTACCCTTTGAAGTAGTAGTCACCATAGATTCCTTTTGGTAACCTTTGAAGTACTAGTCGTCATAGATTCCTCCTGGTACCCTTTGAAGTAGTAGTCACCATAGATTCCTTCCAGTACCTTGTGAAGTAGTAGTCACCATAGATTCCTTCTGGTACCCTTTGAAGTAGTAGTCGCCATAGATTCCTTCTAGTACCCCTTGAAGTAGTAGTCGCCATAGATTCCTTCTAGTACCCTTTGAAGTAGTAGTTGCCATAGATTCCTTCAGGTACGCTTTGAAGTAGTAGTCACCATAGATTCCTTCTAGTACCTTGTGAAGTAGTAATCGTCAGAGATTCCTCCTAGTACCTTGTGAAGTAGTAGTAGCCACAAATTCCTTCTGGTACCATTTGAAATATTAGTCACCATAGATTCCTTCCAATACCTTGTAAAGTAGTAGTCTCCATAGATTCATTCTGGTACCCTTTGAAGTAGTAGTTGTGATAGATTCCTTCTGATACCCTTTGAAGTAGTAGTCACCATAGATTCCTTCTAGTACCTAGTGAAGTAGTAGTCGCCATAGATTCCTCCTAGTACCTTGTGAAGTAGCAGTCTCCATTGATTCCATCTGATACCCTTTGAATGAGTAGTCGCCATAGATTCCTTGAAGTATCTTGTTAAGTAGTAGTCGCCATAGATTCCTTCTGGTACCCTTTGAAGTAGTAGTCGCCATAGATTCCATCTGGTACACTTAGAAGTAGTAGTCTCCATAGATTCCTTCCTGTACCTTGTGATGTAGTAGTCGCTATAGATTCCTTTCAGTACCTTGTGAAGAAGTAGTCCCCATAGATTCCTTCCGGTACAGTTTGAAGTAGTAGTCACCATAGATTCCTTCCAGTACCTTGTGAAGTAGTAGTCGCCATAGATTCCTTCCAGTACCTTGTTGAAGTAGTAGTCACCATAGATTCCTTCTGGTACCCTTTGAATTAGTAGCTCCAAAGATTCCTTGTAGTACCTTGTAAAGTAGTAGTCGCCATAGATTCCTTCTAGTTCCTTGTAAAGTAGTAGTCGTTATAGATTCCTTTATGTACCTTGTGAAGTAGTAATCACCGTAGATTCCTTCTAGTTCCTTGTAAAGTAGTAGTCGTTATAGATTCCTTTATGTACCTTGTGAAGTAGTAATCACCGTAGATTCCTTCCGGTTAAGTTTGAAGTAGTAGTCGCCATAGATTCCTTCCAGTACCTTGTGAAGTAGTAGTCTCCATAGATTCCTTCTAGTACCTTATGAAGTATTAGACGCCATAGATTCCTTATGGTACCCTTAGAAGTAGTATTCGCCATTGATTCCTTCCTGCACCTTTTGAAGTAGTAGTCGCCATAGATTCCTTCCAGTACCTTGTTGAAGTAGTAGTCTCCATAGATTCCTTCTAGTACCATTTGAAGTATTAGTCTCCATAGATTCCTTTTGGTACCCTTTGAAGTAGTAGTCGCCATAAATTCCTTCCAGTACCTTGTGAAGTAGTTGTCGCCATAGATTCCTTCTGAGACCCTCTGAATTAGTAGTCACCATAGATTCCTTCTAGTACCTTGTGAAGTAGTAGTTGCCATAGATTCCTTCTAGTACCCTTTGAAGTAGTAGTCGTCATATATTCCTTCCAGTACGTTGTGAAGTAGTAGTCACCATAGATTCCTTCTGGTACCCTTTGAAGTAGTAGTCACCATAGATTCCTTCTGGTAACCTTTGAAGTAGTAGTCGTCATAGATTCCTTCTGGTACCCTTTAAAGTAGTAGACCTTATAGATTCCTTCCAGTACCTTGTTAAGTAGTAGTCCCCATAGATTCATTATGATACCCTCTGAATTAGTAGTCGCCATAGATTCCTTCTAGTACCTTGTGAAGTAGTAGTCGCCATAGATTCCTTCTGGTACCCTTTGAAGTAGTAGTCGCCATAGATTCCTTCTGGTACCCTTTGAAGTATTAGTCGCCATATATTCGTTCCAGTACCCTGTGAAGTAGTAGTCGCTAAAGGTTCCTTCTGGTACCCTTTGAAATAGTAGTCACCATAGATTCCTTCCAGTACCTTGTGAAGTTGTAGTCACCATAGATTCCTTCTGGTACCCTTTTATGAAGTAGTCGCCATAGATTCCTTCCAGTACCTTGTGAAGTAGTAGTTGCCATAGATTCCTTCTGGTACCCTTTGAAATAGTAGTCGCCATAGATTCCTTCCAGTACCTCGTGAAGTAGTAGTCACCATAGATTCCTTCTGGTACCCTTTTATGTAGTAGTCGCCATAGATTTCTTCCAGTACCTTGTGAAGTAGTAGTCGCCGTAGATTCCTTCTAGTACCTTGTGAAGTAGTAGTCACCATATATTCCTTCTAGTACCCTTTGAAGTAGTAGTCGCCATAGATTCCTTCCAATACCTTATGAAGTAGTAGTCGCCATAGATCCCTTCTGGAACCCTTTGAAGTAGTGGTCTCCATAGATTTCTTCTAGTACCTTGTTGAAGTAGTAGTCGCCATAGATTCCTTCTGGTACCCTTTGAAGTAGTAGTCGTCATAGATTCCTTATGGTACCCTTTGACGTAGTAGTCGCCATAGATTCCTTCCAGTACCTTATGAAGTAGTAGTCACCATAGATTCCTTCTGGTACCCTTTGAAGTAGTAGTCGTCATAGATTCCTTCCAGTACCTTATGAAGTAGTAGTCGCCGTAGATACCTTCTGGTACCCTTTGAAGTAATAGTCACCATAGATTCCTTGCAGTACCTTGTGAAGTAGTAGTCGTCATAGATTCCTCCTAGTACCTTGTGAAGTAGTAGTCTCCATTGATTCCTTCTTGTACCCTTTGAGTTAGTAGTCGCCATAGATTCCTTGAAGTATCTTGTTAAGTAGTAGTCGCCATAGATTCCTTCTGGTACCCTTTGAAGTAGTAGTCGCCATAGATTCCTTCCAGTACACTTTGAAGTAGTAGTCTTCATAGATTCCTTCCTGTACCTTGTGATGTAGTAGTCGCTATAGATTCCTTTCAGTACCTTGTGAAGTAGTAGTCACCATAGATTCCTTCTGGTACAGTTTGAAGTAGTAGTCGCCATAGATTCCTTCCAGTACCTTGTGAAGTAGTAGTCGCCATAGATTCCTTCCAGTACCTTGTGAAGTAGTAGTAACTTTAGATTCCTTCCGGTACAGTTTGAAGTAGTAGTCCCCATAGATTCCTTCCAGTACCTTGTGTAGTAGTCGTCGCCATAGATTCCTTCTAGTACCTTATGAAGTATTAGACGCCATAGTTTCCTACTGGTACCTTCCTGCACCTTTGTAAGTAGTAGTCGCCATAGATTCCTTCCAGTACCTTGTTGAAGTAGTAGTCGCCATAGATTCCTTCTAGTACCATTTGAAGTAGTAGTCTCCATAGATTCCTTCTGGTACCATTTGAAGTAGTAGTCGCCATAGATTCCTTCCAGTACCTTGTGAAGTAGTTGTCGCCATAGATTCCTTCTGATACCCTCTGAATTAGTAGTCGCCATAGATTCCTTCTAGTACCTTGTGAAGTAGTAGTTGCCATAGATTCCTTCTGGTACCCTTTGAAGTAGTAGTCGTCATAGATTCCTTCCAGTACCTTGTGAAGTAGTAGTCACCATAGATTCCTTCTGGTACCATTTGAAGTAGTAGTCACCATAGATTCCTTCTGGTAACCTTTGAAGTAGTAGTCGTCATAGATTCCTTCTGGTACCCTTTGAAGTAGTAGACTCCATAGATTCCTTCCAGTACCTTTTTAAGTAGTAGTCCCCATAGATTCCTTCTGATACCCTCTGAATTAGTAGTCGCCATAGATTCCTTCTAGTACCTTGTGAAGTAGTAGTTGCCATAGATTCCTTCTGGTACCCTTTGAAGTAGTAGTCGTCATAGATTCCTTCCATTACCTTGTGAAGTAATAGTCACCATAGATTCCTTCTTGTACCCTTTGAAGTAGTAGTCACCATAGATTCCTTCTGGTAACCTTTGAAGTAGTAGTCGTCATAGATTCCTTATGGTACCCTTTGAAGTAGTAGTCTCCATAGATTCCTTCCAGTACCTTGTGAAGTAGTAATCGCCATAGATTCCTTCTTATACCCTTTGAAGTAGTAGTCGCCATAGAATCCTTCAAGCACCTTGTGAAGTAGTAGTCGCCATAGATTCCTTCTGGTACCCTTTGAAGTAGTAGTCGCCATAGATTCCTTCTGGTACCCTTTGAAGTATTAGTCGCCATGTATTCGTTCCAATACCTTGTGAAGTAGTAGTCGCTAAAGATTCCCTCTGGTACCCTTTGAAATAGTAGTCACCATAGATTCCTTCCAGTACCGTGTGAAGTATTAGTCACCATAGATTCCTTCTGGTACCCTTTTATGAAATAGTCGCCATAGATTCCTTCCAGTACCTTGTGAAGTAGTAGTTGCCATAGATAACTTCTGGTACCCTTTGAAATAGTAGTCGCCATAGATTCCTTCCAGTACCTCGTGAAGTAGTAGTCACCACAGATTCCTTATGGTACCCTTTTATGTAGTAGTCGCCATAGATTTCTTCCAGTACCTTGTGAAGTAGTAGTCGCCATAGATTCCTTCTAGTACCTTGTGAAGTAGTAGTCACCATATATTCCTTCTAGTACCCTTTGAAGTAGTAGTCTCCATAGATTCCTTCCAGTAACTTGTGAAGTAGTAGTCGCCATAGATTCCTTCTGGAACCCTTTGAAGTAGTGGTCGCCATAGATTTCTTCTAGTACCTTGTTGAAGTAGTAGTCACCATAGATTCCTTCATGTACCCTTTGAAGTAGTAGTCGCCAAAGATTCCTTATGGTACCCTTTGAAGTAGTAGTCGCCATAGATTCCTTCCACTACCTTGTGAAGTAGTAGTCGCCATAGATTCCTTCTGGTACCCTTTGAAGTAGTAGTCGTCATAGATTCCTTCCAGTACCTTATGAAGTGGTAGTCGCCGTAGATTCCTTCTGGTACAGTTTGAAGTAGTAGTCGCCATAGATTCCTTCCAGTACCTTGTGAAGTAGTAGTCGCCATAGATGCCTTCCAGTACCTTGTGAAGTAGTAGTAACCGTAGATTCCTTCCGGTATAGTTTGAAGTAGTAGTCCGCATAGATTCCTTCCAGTACCTTGTGAAGTAGTAGTCGCCATAGATTCCTTCTAGTACCTTATGAAGTATTAGATGCCATAGATTCCTTCTGGTACCCTTAGAAGTAGTATTCGTCATTGATTCCTTCCTTCACCTTTTGAAGTAGTAGTCTTCATAGATTCCTTCCATTACCTTGTGAAGTAGTAGTCACCATAGATTCCTTCTTGTACCCTTTGAAGTAGTAGTCACCATAGATTCCTTCTGGTAACCTTTGAAGTAGTAGTCGTCATAGATTCCTTCTGGTACCCTTTGAAGTAGTAGTCTCCATAGATTCCTTCCAGTACCTTGTAAAGTAGTAATCGCCATAAATTCCTTCTGATACACTTTGAAGTAGTATTCGCCATAGAATCCTTCCAGCACCTTGTGAAGTAGTAGTCGCCATAGATTCCTTATGGTACCCTTTGAAGTAGTAGTCGCCATAGATTCCTTCTGGTACCCTTTGAAGTATTAGTCGCCATATATTCGTTCCAGTACCTTGTGAAGTAGTAGTCGCTAAAGATTCCTTCTGGTACCCTTTGAAATAGTAGTCATCATAGATTCCCTCCAGTACCTTGTGAAGTAGTAGTCACCATAGATTCCTTCTGGTACCCTTTTATGAAGTAGTCGCCATAGATTCCTTCCAGTACCTTGTGAAGTAGTAGTTGCCATAGATTCCTTCTGGTACCCTTTTAAATAGTAGTCGCCATAGATTCCTTCCAGTACCTCGTGAAGTAGTAGTCACCACAGATTCCTTCTCGTACCCTTTTATGTAGTAGTCGCCATAGATTTCTTCCATTACCTTGTGAAGTAGTAGTCACCATATATTCCTTCTAGTACCCTTTGAAGTAGTAGTCGCCATAGATTCCTTCCAGTACCTTGTGAAATAGTAGTCGCCATAGATCCCTTCTGGAACCCTTTGAAGTAGTGCTCACCATAGATTTCTTCTAGTACCTTGTTGAAGTAGTAGTCGCCATAGATTCCTTCTGGTACCCTTTGAAGTAGTAGTCTCCCTAGATTCCTTATGGTACCCTTTGAAGTAGTAGTCGCCATAGATTCCTTCCAGTACCTTGTAAAGTAGTAGTCGCCATAGATTGCTTCTGGTACCCTTTGAAGTAGTAGTCGTCATAGATTCCTTCCAGTACCTTATGAAGTAGTAGTCGCCGTAGATTCCTTCTGGTACCCTTCTAAGTAATAGCACCATAGATTCCCTCCAGTACCTTGTGAAGTAGTAGTTGTCATAGATTCCTTCTAGTACCTTGTGTAGTAGTAGTCTCCATTGATTCCTTCTTGTACCCTTTGAATTAGTAGTCGCCATAGATTCCTTGAAGTATCTTGTTAAGTAGTAGTCACCATAGATTCCTTCTGGTACCCTTTGAAGTAGTAGTCGCCATAGATTCCTTCCGGTACACTTTGAAGTAGTAGTCTTCATATATTCCTTCCTGTACCTTGTGATGTAGTAGTCGCTATAGATTCCATTCAGTA
Organism: Vicia faba; assembly: GCA_948472305.1. Taxonomy (NCBI): domain Eukaryota; kingdom Viridiplantae; phylum Streptophyta; class Magnoliopsida; order Fabales; family Fabaceae; genus Vicia; species Vicia faba. The sequence continues at coordinate 1,449,864,963 of OX451736.1, forward strand.
CCTTGTGAAGTAGTAGTCACCATAGATTCCTTCCGGTACAGTTTGAAGTAGTAGTCGCCATAGATTCCTTCCAGTACCTTATGAAGTAGTAGTCGCCATAGATTCCTTCCAGTACCTTGTGAAGTAGTAGTAACCGTAGATTCCTTCCGGTACAGTTTGAAGTAGTAGTCCCCATAGATTCCTTCCAGTACCTTGTGAAGTAGTAGTCGCCATAGATTCCTTCTAATACCTTATGAAGTATTAGATGCCATAGATTCCTTCTGATACCCTTAGAAGTAGTATTCGCCATTGGTTCCTTCCTACACCTTTTGAAGTAGTAGTCGTCATAGATTCCTTCCATTACCTTGTGAAGTAGTAGTCACCATAGTTTCCTTCTTGTACCCTTTGAAGTAGTAGTCACCATAGATTCCTTCTGGTAACCTTTGAAGTAGTAGTCGTCATAGATTCCTTCTGGTACCCTTTGAAGTAGTAGTCTCCGTAGATTCCTTCCAGTATCTTGTGAAGTAGTAATCGCCATAGATTCCTTCTGATACCCTTTGAAGTAGTAGTCGCCATAGAATCCTTCCAGCACCTTGTGAAGTAGTAGTCGCCATAGATTCCTTATGGTACCCTTTGAAGTAATAGTCGCCATAGATTCCTTCTGGTACCCTTTGAAGAATTAGTCTCCATATATTCGTTCCAGTACCTTGTGAAGTAGTAGTCGCTAAAGATTCCTTCTGGTACCCATTGAAATAGTAGTCACCATAGATTCCTTCCAGTACCTTGTGAAGTAGTAGTCACCATAGATTCCTTCTGGTAGCCTTTTATGAAGTAGTCGCCATAGATTCCTTTCAGTACCTTGTGAAGTAGTAGTTGCCATAGATTCCTTCTGGTACCCTTTGAAATAGTAGTCGCCATAGATTCCTTCCACTACCTCGTGAAGTAGTAGTCACCACAGATTCCTTCTGGTACCCTTTTATCTAGTAGTCGCCATAGATTTCTTCCAGTACCTTGTGAAGTAGTAGTCGCCATAGATTCCTTCTAGTACCTTGTGAAGTAGTAGTCACCATATATTCCTTCTAGTGCCCTTTGAAGTAGTAGTCCCCATAGATTCCTTCCAGTACCTTGTGAAGTAGTAGTCGCCATAGATCCCTTCCGGAACCCTTTGAAGTAGTGGTCGCCATAGATTTCTTCTAGTACCTTGTTGAAGTAGCAGTCGCCATAGATTTCTTTTGGTACCCTTTGAAGTAGTAGTCGCCATAGATTCCTTATGGTACCCTTTGAAGTAGTAGTCGCCATAGATTCCTTCCAGTACCTTGTGAAGTAGTAGTCGCCATAGATTCCTTCTGGTACCCTTTGAAGTAGTAGTTGTCATAGATTCCTTCCAGTACCTTATGAAGTAGTAGTCGCCGTAGATTCCTTCTGGTACCCTTTGAAGTAATAGTCACCATAGATTCCCTCCAGTACCTTGTGTAGTAGTAGTCGTCATAGATTCCTCCTAGTACCCTGTGAAGTAGTAGTCTCCATTGATTCCTTCTTGTACCCTTTGAATTAGAAGTCGCCATAGATTCCTTGAAGTATCTTGTTAAGTAGTAGTCTCCATAGATTCCTTCTGGTACCCTTTGAAGTAGTAGTGGCCATAGATTCCTTCCGGTACACTTTGAAGTAGTAGTCTTCATAGATTCCTTCCTGTACCTTGTGATGTAGTACTCGCTATAGATTCCTTTCAGTACCTTGTGAAGTAGTAGTCACCATAGATTCCTTCCGGTACAGTTTGAAGTAGTAGTCGCCATAGATTCCTTCCAGTACCTTGTGAAGTAGTAGTCGCCATAGATTCCTTCCAGTACCTTGTGAAGTAGTAGTAACCGTAGATTCCTTCCGGTACAGTTTGAAGTAGTAGTCCCCATAGATTCCTTCCAGTACCTTGTGAAGTAGTAGTTGCCATAGATTCCTTCAAGTACCTTATGAAGTATTAGATGCCATAGATTCCTTCTGGTACCCTTAGAAGTAGTAGTCGCCATTGATTCCTTCCTGCACCTTTTGAAGTAGTACTCATCATAGATTCCTTCCAGTACATTGTTGAAGTAGTAGTCGCCATAGATTCCTTCTTGTACCCATTGAAGTAGTAGTCACCATAGATTCCTTCTAGCAACCTTTGAAGTAGTAGTCGTCATAGATTCCTTTTGGTACCCTTTGAAGTAGTAGTCTCCATAGATTCCTTCCAGTACCTTGTGAAGTAGTAATCGCCATAGATTCCTTCTGATACACTTTGAAGTAGTAGTCGCCATAGAATCCTTCCAGCACCTTGTGAAGTAGTAGTCACCGTAGATTCCTTATGGTACCCTTTGAAGTAGTAGTCGCCATAGATTCCTTCTGGTACCCTTTTAAGTACTAGTCGCCATATATTCGTTCCAGTACCTTGTGAAGTAGTAGTCGCTAAAGATTCCTTCTGGTACCCTTTGAAATAGTAGTCACCATAGATTCCTTCCAGTACCTTGTGAAGTAGTAGTCACCATAGATTCCTTCTGGTACCCTTTTATGAAGTAGTCGCCATAGATTCCTTCCAGTACCTTGTGAAGTAGTAGTTGCCATAGATTTCTTCTGGTACCCTTTGAAATAGTAGTCGCCATAGATTCCTTCCAGTACCTCGTGAAGTAGTAGTCACCACAGATTCCTTCTGGTACCCTTTTATGTAGTAGTCGCCATAGATTTCTTCCAGTACCTTGTGAAGTAGTAGTCACCATATATTCCTTCTAGTACTCTTTAAAGTAGTAATTGTTAGAAAAAAGTTTGAATCTACTACCCTAAGTTTAAGTTTTGATGATAACAAAATGAAATGATATATTAATTATATGATTCATGTAAGAACTATTTTCTACCTAAAAATTACCTTTCTGTTTTACAGAAACTCTGATAGGTATCAGCAAGAGTACATCATAATCAGCATCAAAATATTGGTTATCAACATCAACATCTGAAGATGCTATATCAGGATACCAGAATCAGAAGAACAACTCACGCAAATGCTGAAGCTTGATGAACAGAACTGCGCTCAACACTCTGATAAAGACAAACAACAGTTCATCAGCACTTAAGCAGAGTCAGAATGAGCCAAAGCCAGAACACGCTTTAAGTAAGAACGATACTGTGCATTCAAGGAAAATTATTACCAACGACATCATTCCAGACAAGATCTGCTTAATAAGGAAAGTTTGTTATTGGCATTGAATCAAGATTATTGCTCCAACGTTCAACAATTTCAGTGCTATATAAACAAGACAATGAAGATTGAATTGGCTAATGCTCCACATCAATTTACACGCCTAAAAGCTATTCATCATCTTCTTATTCTCAGTTTGCTAAAAGCTCCAAAAATTCCTTACTCAATATTTTAGCAATCTAGTTTCCATAAGCTTAAGTTGTGTAATATCACAGTTGTGATAAACAGTTTTGTAGAAAACATTCACACACCTAGATTTTTCTTCTTTGTAAGAAAGTGATTCCTTGACAAACCGGTTTGTGGTTTGCATCAAGAAGGCTTTAGCAGGTGTTAAAGCAGATTGTAATATTCAGTTGAATATAGTGGATTAAGACCTCGTTGGAGAGAGGTGAAATCACCTTGACGGATGGACTGGAGTAGTTTAAGATCAAACGAACCAGGATAAAAATATCGTGTTCATTGCATTGATTTTCAGTTTTACAATTCAACCCCCCCTTCTTGTGTTTTTCACTTCTTCAATTGGTATCAGAGCACCTGGTTCTGAGCTAAAACACTTAACCGTGTCAGTACAAGATCCAGAGTCAGAAAAACACAATGGCAGGAACTTATTCTCACACCAGCAATGACAACCATGAGGACAGAGACAGATTCAGCGGAAAACCTCCAGTCTTTGATGGAGAAAATTTTGATTACTGGAAAGACAGAATTGAAAGCTTCTTTCTGGCACATGATGCTGATCTGTGGGACATGGTGACAGATGGATACAGGCACCCTGTGAATGCAAGCGGTCAGAAGATTGATAGGAAAACAATGTCTGACCAACAAAAGCGTGACTTCAAGAATCACCACAAGGCCAGAACCATCCTTCTCAGCGCCATCTCGTATGCTGAATATGAAAAGATATCCAACAGAGACACATCAAAGAACATGTTTGACTCACTCAGAATGACGCATGAGGGCAACGTTCAGGTCAAAGAAACTAAAGCTCTGGCGCTCATTCAGAAGTATGAGGCATTCAAAATGGAAGAAAGTGAATCCATTGAAACAATGTTCTCAAGATTCCAGATTCTGGTAGCTGGTCTCAAGGTTCTGGACAAAGGTTACTCTACTGCTGATCACGTCAAGAAAATCATCAGAGCTTACCAAAGCAGTGGAGGCCAATGGTCACAGCTCTAAAGCTAGCAAAAGATCTCAACAAAATTTCTCTGGAGGAACTTATCAGCTCCCTCAGAAGTCATGAGATAAAGCTAGATGCTGATGAACCCCAAAAGAAAGGTAAGCCTTTAGCATTAAAATCTAACAAAAAATCTGAGTCTAAAGTTTTGCAGGCAGTTGAAGAAACATCTGATGGATCCTCATCAGAAGAAGACGAACTCTCCCTCCTCTCCAAAATAGTGAATCAACTGTGGAAGCAGAGGCAAAGGAAGTTCAGGAATCCCAGAAGATCTGATCAGAATGAGTCTTCTTCCAGATACAGAAGGACAGATTCTTCCTCTGGATACAGAAGATCTGAAGGCTCCTCAGGAAGCAGAAAGCCAAACACCAAGGACATCATCTGCTATGAGTGCAATGAGCAAGGACACTACAAGAGTGACTGCCCAAAGCTTCAGAGGGAAAAACCCAAAAAGAAGTTTGGAAGAGAAAAGAAGAAAAGTCTCATGGCCACATGGGATGACTCTGACTCGTCTGAAGCTGACTCAGAATCAGATGATGAGAGAGCCAACATAGCTCTCATGGCTAACATTTTAGAAGATAGTGAAGCTTCTGAATCAGACTCAGAATCAGACACAGAAGAGGTATTTCCTGACTTTGCAGTTAATTTTACCAAGGCTGAACTTGCTGAAAGCCTTAATGAAATTCTGGAAAGGTATCAGCAGATTAGAGTTAAATTCAGAAACCTGAAAAGGAATCTTGAATCTGACTCTGATAAGACTGAGAGTCTTAAATTGGAGAATTCTGAGCTGAGAAATAAGATTTCAAAATTAGAAAATACTTTACAAAACTCTCAGAAGGAACCAATTTCTGAAACTCCCAGCAACGCTGATGAGATCATCAAGGAGTATGATCACAGTTTCCAGAAGTTCCTTGCTAAAAGCATAGATAGAAGCAAAATGACTTCAATGATCTATGGAGTTAGCAGAAACGGCAGGAAGGGAATAGGATACCAAGGTAAGGTTCCTACACCAAAGAATGTCATGGATTTAACCATTAAACACACTCCTCTAAATTCACATTTTGTGTATGGTCACACACATGATATTAAATACACTAGCAGTAAGTACTCTATGAAACCAAAATTCAACCAGAGTTTTGGTAAATCTAACAAATCAGGACCCAAGAAAATCTGGGTACCTAAGGATAAAATAATACATGTTGCAGATATCTTTAGCAGCAAATCAGAAACACCAGTCATGGTACCTGGACTCTGGCTGCTCGCGACACATGACGGGAAGAAGGCATATGTTCTAAATCCTGGAACTTAAGCCTGGATGCCACGTTAGCTTTGGAGGCAATCAAAGGGGAAAGATAATTGGCTCTGGAACTGTAGGTAATGGAAATCTTCCCTCTATTAATAATGTTCTGCTAGTAGATGAATTAATGCATAATCTATTATCCATAAGTCAATTAAGTGATAACGGTTATGATATAATCTTTAATCAAAAATCCTGTAAAGCTGTTAGTCAGAAAGATGGGACTATCCTGTTTAATGGAAAGAGGAAAAACAACATTTACAAAATCAAACTTTCTGAACTGAAAAGTCAGAATATAAAGTGCCTTCTGTCTGTTAACAACGAGCAGTGGATCTGGCACAGAAGATTGGGGCATGTTAGTATGAGAAGAATATCTCAGATTAACAAACTCAATCTGGTCAGAGGACTTCCTAATTTGAAGTTCAATTCAGATGCTCTGTGTGAAGCATGTCAGAAAGGCAAGTTTGCAAAACCCTCTTTTAAATCTAAAAATGTTGTTTCTACCTCTAAGCCATTAGAACTTCTGCACATTGACCTATTTGGACAAGTTAAAACTGCTTCAATCAGTGGCAAGAAGTATGGGTTAGTAATCGTAGATGACTATAGCAGATGGACATGGGTAAAGTTCTTAAGACACAAGGGCGAGTCACACTCTGTTTGTTACCTTCTGTAACCAATTTCAGAATGAAAAGGATCTTAGAATCGTTAAAGTCAGAAGTGATCATGGTGGAGAGTTTGAAAACAAAGATTTTGAGTCATTTTTTAATGACAGAGGCATTCTACATGATTTCTCTTGTCCTAGAACTCCACAACAAAATGGAGTTGTAGAATGAAAGAACAGAACATTGCAAGAAATGGCCAGAACCATGATCAATGAGAAAAACGTTGCTAAGATCTTCTGGGCAGAGGCAATAAACACAGCGTGCTACATTCAGAATAGAATCTCAATAAGACCTATTCTGGAAAGGACTCCATATGAATTGTGGAAGAACAGAAAGCCCAACATTTCATATTTTCATCCATTTGGATGTACCTGTTTTATGTTAAATACAAAGAATCATTTGAACAAGTTTGACTCTAAAGCACAGAAGTGTATTATGTTAGGATACTCTGAACGCTCAAGAGGGTACAGTGTATACAATACAGAAACACAGATTGTGGAAGAATCAATCAGTGTTCGTTTTGATGATAAGCTTGACTCTGAAAAGTCAAAGCAGAATGAAGTTTTTGCAGGTATGGAAATTGAATTTACAGGTTCTGAAGATAAGTCATCAGAAGTTCTCAACACAGACACTCCTTCAACGTCTGAAAGGAGCACTGCTCTCAATCCTACGACAGCTGCTGATCAACCTCAGAAGAGATTACCCAGAAGCAGCTTGGATCACCCAGAAGAAACTATCTTAGGAAGAAAGGAAGATCCAATCAGAACAAGAGCAAGCTTCAGAAACTCTGAAGAAACTCTCATGGGACTTGTGTCTCTGATTGAACCTTCTTCTATTGATGAAGCACTTCTGGATAACGACTGGATTCTGGCAATGCAAGAAGAGCTGAATCAATTCACCAGAAATGACGTATGGGATCTTGTTCCCAGACCAAAAGGATTCAACGTCATTGGAATAAGATGGGTGTTCAGAAACAAGCTAAATGAACAAGATGAAGTCATCAGAAACAAAGCACGACTGGTAGCACAAGGTTATAGTCAGCAAGAGGGGATAGACTATACAGAAACCTTTGCTCCAGTCGCCAGGTTAGAATCTATCAGACTTTTAATTTCATTTGCTGTTAATAGAGGCATCACTCTGTATCAGATGGATGTCAAAAGTGCATTCTTAAATGGTTATATAGAAGAAGAGGTTTATGTGCACTAACCCCCTGGTTTTGAAAATACAAAACATCCAGAACATGTTTTCAAACTAAAGAAGTCACTATATGGTCTGAAACAAGCTCCGATAGCTTGGTATGAAAGACTAAGTAACTTTCTGTTAGAAAATGAATTCACCAGAGGGAAGGTGGACACTACCTTATTCTGTAAGTCAGTTAAGAATGACATCTTAGTCTGTCAAATTTATGTTGATGATATTATTTTTGGATCTACTAATCCTTCTCTTGGAAGAAAATTTGCTAAGTGTATACAGGCAGAATTTAAGATGAGCCTCATGGGGGAACTTAAATTCTTTCTAGGAATTCAGATCAATCAAACTCCAGAGGGAACTTACATTCATCAGAGCAAATATATCAGAGATCTTCTGAAGAAATTTGACCTCTCAGAATGTAAGCCATCAAAGATTCCAATGCATCCCACGTGCCATAGATTCCTTCTGGTACCCTTTGAAATAGTAGTCGCCATAGATTCCTTCTAGTACCTCGTGAAGTAGTAGTCACCACAGATTCCTTCTGGTACCCTTTTATGTAGTAGTCGCCATAGATTTCTTCCAGTACCTTGTGAAGTAGTAGTCACCATATATTCCTTCTGGTACCCTTTGAAGTAGTAGTCGCCATAGATTCCATCCAGTACCTTGTGAAATAGTAGTCGCCATAGATCCCTTCTGGAACCCTTTGAAGTAGTGGTCACCATAGATTTCTTCTAGTACCTTGTTGAAGTAGTAGTCGCCATAGATTCCTTCTGGTACCCTTTGAAGTAGTAGTCGCCATAGATTCCTTATGGTACCCTTTGAAGTATTAGTCGCCATAGATTCCTTCCAGTACCTTGTGAAGTAGTAGTCTCCATAGATTCCTTCTGGTACCCTTTGAAGTAGTAGTCGTCATAGATTCCTTCCAGTACCTTATGAAGTAGTAGTCACCGTAGATTCTTTCTGGTACCCTTTGAAGTAATAGTCACCATAGATTCCCTCCAGTACCTTGTGAAGTAGTAGTCATCATAGATTCCTCCTAGTACCTTGTGAAGTAGTAGTCTCCATTGATTCCTTCTTGTACCCTTTGAATTAGTAGTCGCCATAGATTCCTTGAAGTATCTTGTTAAGTAGTAGTCGCCATAGATTCCTTCTGGTACCCTTTGAAGTTGTAGTCGCTGAAATTCTGGCTGCAGATACTCAATGTCACGTTTAATGTTATGACACCGTATCTGACTTCTTATAAGACAGTAAATACAAAAACAGTAAAGAACACAGTCAATTGTTTACCCAGTTCAGTGTGCAACAACACCTACTCTGGGGGCTACCAAGCCAGGGAGGAAATCCACTATAAGAGATGTTAATTCAGGAATAAACCAACCAGTTTATCTCCTTCACTTAAGACCTACCCAATGCAATTTCAATATAAGTACAACTTAAACCTGAGTTCCTACTCACTCCCCCTCAATCACAACAGTGATACATAAAACAATTTGACTAATGAATTGATGAAGACACTCTTCAAAAACATACACTTGATTAAGCTTCACAACTTTTTAATCAAGCAACACAACCACTCTTGCTTCACAGCTCTGAGTGATACACACAACTAACTTGACTCTGCTTCACAGCTTTAGTCAAGAAACATTCAAACACTCTTGCTTCAAAGCTTTGAGTGCTACACAACCCTTACAATTAAAAACCTATTCCAAGTCACTTATCACAATGATAATTGCTTGGAGTACAATAATTAAACCTATACAGTTTACAAATGATCTTCTGACCAAAAAAGGGATTGCTGCAAAACAGCAGCTCTGTTGAATATATAACAGCTGCAACTTCAGTTAGGGTTTCCACAAAAACCTAGGGTTAATTCCGTTTGACCTTAAGACTAGGTCACAGGACTCTATTAACCAGGTTAGGGTTGAGCTAGGTTAACCTAAAGAAAACGCAAGATTCTGTTCTGGAAAGACTGAGTTATTTTCCTGAAAAAACTCAGAATTAATCCAACTGAAAACCTGTTAGTTCAGAACAGGATTTCTTAACATCTGTTATGACATCTGAGAAAACCTGTCTACTGATTTAGGAAAATGTGATCATTTTGCAAAATGCTCAGATACACACTTATAAACATCAGTACCTGAATGACAATATTTTTCTGTAAAGGTACCTAATGAATCAGTACAACTAAACTAGAATGTTATGACATCAGTCATGACATTCACACATACACACTTGGGTTTTACCAAAAATGCAAGCCAATAACTAAACAACTACAGTCGCCATAGATTCCTTCCGGTACACTTTGAAGTAGTAGTCTTCATAGATTCCTTCCTGTACCTTGTGATGTAGTATGCGCTATAGATTCCTTTCAGTACCTTGTGAAGTAGTAGTCACCATAGATTCCTTCCGGTACAGTTTGAAGTAGTAGTCGCCATAGATTCCTTCCAGTACCTTGTGAAGTAGTAGTCGCCATAGATTCCTTCTAGTACCTTGTGAAGTAGTAGTAACTGTAGATTCCTTCTGGTACAGTTTGAAGTAGTAGTCCCCATAGATTCCTTCCAGTACCTTGTGAAGTAGTAGTCGCCATAGATTCCTTCTAGTACCTTATGAAGTATTAGACGCCATAGATTCCTTCTGGTACCCTTAGAAGTAGTATTCACCATTGATTCCTTCCTGCACCTTTTGAAGTAGTAGTCGTCATAGATTCCTTCCAGTACCTTGTTGAAGTAGTAGTCGCCATAGATTCCTTCTTGTACCCTTTGAAGTAGTAGTCACCATAGATTCCTTCTGGTAACCTTTGAAGTAGTAGTCGTCATAGATTCCTTCTGGTACCCTTTGAAGTAGTAGTCTCCATAGATTCCTTCCAATATCTTGTGAAGTAGTAATCGCCATAGATTCCTTCTGATACCCTTTGAAGTAGTAGTCTCCATAGAATCCTTCCAGCACCTTGTGAAGTAGTAGTCGCCATAGATTCCTTCTGGTACCCTTTAAAGTAGTAGTCGCCATAGATTCCTTCTGGTACCCTTTGAAGTATTAGTCGCCATATATTCGTTCCAGTACCTTGTGAAGTAGTAGTCGCTAAAGATTCCCTGTGGTACCCTTTGAAATAGTAGTCACCATAGATTCCTTCCAGTACCTTGTGAAGTAGTAGTCACCATAGATTCCTTCTGGTAATCTTTGAAGTAGTAGTCACCATAGATTCCTTCCAGTACCTTGTGAAGTAGTAGTCTCCATAGATTCCTTCTGGTACCCTTTAAAGTAGTAGTCGCCGTAGATTCCTTCCAGTACCTCGTGAAGTAGTTGTCGCCATAGATTCCTTCTGATACCCTCTGAATTAGTAGTCGCCATAGATTCCTTCTAGTACTTTGTGAAGTAGTAGTTGCCATATATTCCTTCTGGTACCCTTTGAAGTAGTAGTCACCATAGATTCCTTCCAGTACCTTGTGAAGTAGTAGTCGCCATAGATCCCTTCTGGAACCCTTTAAAGTAGTGGTCGCCAAAGATTTCTTCTAGTACCTTGTTGAAGTAGTAGTCGCCATAGATTTCTTCTGGTACCCTTTGAAGTAGTAGTCGCCATAGATTCCTTATGGTACCCTTTGAAGTAGTAGTCGCCATAGATTCCTTCCAGTACCTTGTGAAGTAGTAGTCGCCATAGATTCCTTCTGGTACCCTTTGAAGTAGTAATCGTCATAGATTCCTTCCAGTACCTTATAAAGTAGTACTCGCCATAGATTCCTTCTGGTACCCTTTGAAGTAATAGTCACCATAGATTCCCTCCAGTACCTTGTGAAGTAGTAGTCGTCATAGATTCCTCCTAGTACCCTGTGAAGTAGTAGTCTCCATTGATTCCTTCTTGTACCCTTTGAATGAGTAGTCGCCATAGATTCCTTGAAGTATCTTGTTAAGTAGTAGTCGCCATAGATTCCTTCTGGTACCCTTTGAAGTAGTAGTCGCCATAGATTCCTTCCGGTACACTTTGAAGTAGTAGTCTTCATAGATTCCTTCCTGTACCTTGTGATGTAGTAGTCGCTATAGATTCCTTTCAGTACCTTGTGAAGTAGTAGTCACCATAGATTCCTTCCGGTACAGTTTGAAGTAGTAGTCGCCATAGATTCCTTCCAGTACCTTGTGAAGTAGTAGTCGCCATAGATTCCTTCCAGTACCTTGTGAAGTAGTAGTAACCGTAGATTCCTTCCGGTATAGTTTGAAGTAGTAGTCCCCATAGATTCCTTCCAGTACCTTGTGAAGTAGTAGTCGCCATAGATTCCTTCTAGTACCTTATGAAGTATTAGACGCCACAGATTCCTTCTGGTACCCTTAGAAGTAGTATTCGCCATTGATTCCTTCTTGCATCTTTTGAAGTAGTAGTCGACAAAGATTCCTTCCAGTACCTTGTTGAAGTAGTAGTCGCCATAGATTCCTTCTAGTACCATTTTAAGTAGTAGTCTCCATAGATTCCTTCTGGTACCCTTTGAAGTTATAGTCACCATAGATTCCTTCCAGTACCTTGTGAAGTAGTTGTCGCCATAGATTCCTTCTGATACCCTCTGAATTAGTAGTCGCCATAGATTCCTTCTAGTACCTTGTGAAGTAGTAGTTGCCATAGATTCCTTCTGGTACCCTTTGAAGTAGTAGTCGTCATAGATTCCTTCCAGTACTTGTGAAGTAGTAGTCGCCATAGATTCCTTCTGGTACCCTTTGAAGTGGTAGTTACCATAAATTCCTTCTGGTAATCTTTGAAGTAGTAGTCACCATAGATTCCTTCTGGTACCATTTGAAGTAGTAGTCTCCATAGATTCCTTCTGGTACCCTTTAAAGTAGTAGTCGCCGTAGATTCCTTCCAGTACCTTGTGAAGTAGTTGTCGCCATAGATTCCTTCTGATACCCTCTGAATTAGTAGTCGCCATAGATTCCTTCTAGTACTTTGTGAAGTAGTAGTTGCCATATATTCCTTCTGGTACCCTTTGAAGTTGTAGTCGTTATAGAATCCATCTAGTACCTTGTGAAGTAGTAGTCACCATAGATTCCTTCTGGTACCCTTTGAAGTAGTAGTCACCATATATTCATTCTGGTAACCTTTGAAGTTATAGTCGTCATAGATTCCTTCTGGTAACCTTTGAAGTAGTAGTCTCCATAGATACCTTCCAGTACCTTGTTAAGTATTAGTCGCCATAGATTCCTTCTAATACCCTCTGAATTAGTAGTCGCCATAGATTCCTTCTAGTACCTTGCGAAGTAGTAGTTGCCATAGATTCCTTCTGGTAACCTTTGAAGTAGTAGTCGTCATAGATTCCTTCCAGTACCTTGTGAAGTAGTAGTCACCATAGATTCCTTTTGGTACCCTTTGAAGTAGTAGTCACCATATATTCCGTCTGGTAACCTTTGAAGTAGTAGTCATCATAGATTCCTTCTGGTACCCTTTGAAGTAGTAGTCTCCATAGATTCCTTCCAGTACCTTGTGAAGTAGTAGTCGCCATAGATTCCTTCTGATACCCTTTGAAGTAGTAGTGGCCATAGAATCCTTCCAGCACCTTGTGAAGTAGTAGTCGCTTAAGATTCCTTCTGGTACCCTTTGAAGTAGTAGTCGTCTTAGATTCCTTCTGGTACCCTTTGAAGTGGTAGTCTCCATAGATTCCTTCCAGTACCTTGTGAAGTAGTAGTCGCCATAGATTCCTTCTGATACCCTTTGAAGTACTAGTCGTCATAGATTCCTTCTGGTACCCTTTGAAGTAGTAGTCTCCATAGATTCCTTCCATTACCTTGTGAAGTAGTAGTCGCTATAGATTCCTTCTAGTACCCTTTGAAATAGTAGTCGCCATAGATTCCTTCCAGTACCTTGTGAAGTAGTAGTCACCACTGATTCCTTCTGGTACCCTTTTATGATGTAGTCGCCATAGACTCCTTCCAGTACCTTGTGAATTAGTAGTTGCCATAGGTTCCTTCTGGTACCATTTGAAGCAGTAGTCACCAGAGATTCCATCTGGTAACCTTTGAAGTAGTATTCGGCATAGATTCCTTCTGGTACCTTTTGAAGTAGTAGACTCCATAGATTCCTTCCAGTACCTTGTTAAGTAGTAGTCGCCATAGATTCCTTCTGATACCCTCTGAATTAGTAGTCGCCATAGATGCCTTCTGGTACCCTTTGAAGTAGTAGTCGCCATAGATTCCTTCCGCACACTTTGAAGTAGTAGTCGTCATAGATTCCTTCCATTACCTTGTGAAGTAGTAGTCACCATAGATTCCTTCTTGTACCCTTTGAAGTAGTAGTCACCATAGATTCCTTCTGGTAACCTTTGAAGTACTAGTCGTCATAGATTCCTTCTGGTACCCTTTGAAGTAGTAGTCTCCATAGATTCCTTCCATTACCTTGTGAAGTAGTAGTCGCCATAGATTCCTTCTGATACCCTTTGAAGTAGTAGTCTCCATAGATTCCTTCTGGTACCCTTTGAATTAGTAGTTGCCATAGATTCCTTCCAGTACCTTGTTAAGTATTAGTCGCCATAGATTCCTTCTGATACCCTCTGAATTAGTAGTCGCCATAGATTCCTTCTATTACCCTTTGAGGTAGTAGTCGCCATAGATTTCTTCCAGTACCTTGCAAAGTAGTAGTCGCCATAGATTCCTTCTAGTACCTTGTGAAGTAGTAGTCGCCATATATTCCTTCTCGTACCCTTTGAAGTAGTAGTCACCATTGATTTCTTCCAGTTCCTTATAAAGCAGTAGTCACCATAGATTCCTTCTATTACCTTATGAAGTAATAGTCGCCATAGATTCCTTCTGGTACCCTTTGAAGCACTAGTCGCCATAGATTCCTTCTGGTACCCTTTAAAGTAGTAGTCGCCATAGATTCCTTCCAATAAATTGTTGAAGTAGTAGTCGCCATAGATTCCTTTTGGTACCCTTTGAAGTAGTAGTTGCCCTAGATTTCTTCTGGTACCCTTGAAGTAGTAGTCACCATAGATTCCTTCCAGTACCTTGTGAAGTAGTAGTCCCCATAGATTCCTTCTGGTACCTTATGAAGTAGTAGTCGTTATGGATTCCTTCTGGTCCCCTTTGAAGTAGTAGTCGGCATAGATTCCTTCTGGAACCCTTTGAAGTAGTGGTCACCATAGGTTTCTTCCAGTACCTTGTTGAAGTAGTAGTCGCCATAAATTCCTTTTGGTACCCTTTGAAGTAGTAGTCGCCATTGATTCCTTATGGTACCCTTAGAAGTAGTATTCGCCATTGATTCCTTCCAGCACCTTTTGAAGTAGTAGTCGTCATAGATTCCTTCCGATACCTTGTGAAGTAGTAGTCACCATAGATTCCTTCTTGTACCCTTTGAAGTAGTAGTCACCGTAGATTCCTTCTGGTAACCTTTGAAGTAGTAGTCGTCATAGATTCCTTCTGGTACCCTTTGAAGTAGTAGTCTCCATAGATTCCTTCCAGTACCTTGTGAAGTAGTAATCGCCATAGATTCCTTCTGATACCCTTTTTCAGTAGTAGTCGCCATAGAATCCTTCCAGCACCTTGTGAAGTAGTAGTCGCCATAGATTCCTTATGGTACCCTTTGAAGTAGTAGTCGCCATAGATTCCTTCTTGTACCCTTTGAAGTATTAGTCGCCATATATTCGTTCCAGTACCTTGGGAAGTAGTAGTCGCTAAAGATTCCTTCTAGTACCCTTTGAAATAGTAGTCACCATAGATTCCTTCCAGTACCTTGTGAAGTAGTAGTCACCATAGATTCGTTCTGGTAGCCTTTTATGAAGTAGTCGCCATAGATTCCTTCCAGTACCTTGTGAAGTAGTAGTTGCCATAGATTCCTTATGGTACCCTTTGAAATAGTAGTATCCATATATTCCTTCCAGTACCTCGTGAAGTAGTAGTCACCACAGATTCCTTCTGGGACCCTTTTATGTAGTAGTCGCCATAGATTTCTTTGAGTACCTTGTGAAGTAGTAGTCGCCATAGATTCCTTCTAGTACCTTGTGAAGTAGTAGTCACCATATATTCCTTCTAGTACCCTTTGAAGTAGTAGTCACCATAGATTCCTTCCAGTACCTTGTGAAGTAGTAGTCGCCATAGATCCCTTCTGGAACCCTTTGAAGTAGTGGTCGCCATAGATTTCTTCTAGTACCTTGTTGAAGTAGTAGTCGCCATAGATTCCTTCTGGTACCCTTTGAAGTAGTAGTGGCCATAGATTCCTTATGGTACCCTTTGAAGTAGTAGTCGCCATAGATTCCTTCCAGTACCTTGTGAAGTAGTAGTCGCCATAGATTCCTTCTGGTACCCTTTGAAATAGTAGTCGCCATAGATTCCTTCTAGTACCTTGTGAAGTAGTAGTCACCACAGATTCCTTCTGGTACCCTTTTATGTAGTAGTCGCCATAGATTTCTTCCAGTACCTTGTGAAGTAGTAGTCGCCATAGATTACTTCTAGTACCTAGTGAAGTAGTAGTCACCATAGATTCCTTCTAGTACCCTTTGAAGTAGTAGTCGCATAAGATTCCATCCAGTACCTTGTGAAGTAGTAGTCGCCATAGATTCCTTCTAGTACCTTATGAAGTATTAGTCATCATAGATTCCTTCTGGTACCCTTGGAAATAGTAGTCGCCATAGATTACTTCTGTAACCCTTTGAAGTAGTGGTCGCCATAGATTTCTTCCAGTACCTTGTTGAAGTAGTAGTCGCCATAGATTCCTTCTGGTACCCTTTGAAGTAGTAGTAGCAATAGATTCCTTATGGTACCCTTTGAAGTAGTAGTCGCCATAGATTCCTTCCAGTACCATGTGAAGTAGTTGTCGCAATAGATTCCATCTGATACCCTCTGAATTAGTAGTCGCCATAGATTCCTTCTAGTACTATGTGAAATATTAGTTGCCATAGATTCCTTCTGGTACCCTTTGAAGTAGTAGTCGTCATAGATTCCTTCCAGTACCTTGTGAAGTAGTAGTCACCATAGATTCCTTCTGGTACCCTTTGAAGTAGTAGTCACCATAGATTCCTTCTGCTAACCTTTGAAGTAGTAGTCGTCATAGATTCCTTCTAGTACCCTTTGAAGTAGTAGACTCCATAGATTCCTTCAAGTACCTTGTTAAGTAGTAGTCGCCATAGATTCCTTCTGATACCCTCTGAATTAGTAGTCGCCATAGATTCCTTCTAGTACCTTGTGAAGTAGTAGTTGCCATAGATTCCTTCTGGTACCCTTTGAAGTAGTAGTCGTCATAGATTCTATCCAGTACCTTGTGATGTAGTAGTCACCATATATTCCTTCTTGTACCCTTTGAAGTAGTAGTCACCATAGATTCCTTCTGGTAACCTTTGAAGTAGTAGTCGTCATGGATTCCTTCTGGTACCCTTTGAAGTAGTAGTCTCCATAGATTCGTTCCAGTACCTTGTGAAGTAGTAGTCGCCATAGATTCCTTTAGATACCCTTTGAAGTAGTAGTCGCCATAGAATTCTTCCAACACCTTGTGAAGTAGTAGTCTCCATAGATTTCTTCTGGTACCCTTTGAAGTAGTAGTCGCCATAGATTCCTTCTGGTACCCTTTGAAGTATTAGTCGCCATATATTCGTTCCAGTACCTTGTGAAGTAGTAGTCGCTATAGATTCCTTCTGGTACCCTTTAAAATAGTAGTCGCCATAGATTCCTTCCAGTACCTTGTGAAGTAGTAGTCACCACATATTCCTTCTGGTACCCTTATATGAAGTAGAAGTCATAGATTTCTTCCAGTACCTTGTAAAGTAGTAGTCGCCATAGATTACTTCTAGTACCTTGTGAAGTAGTAGTCACCATAGATTCCTTCTAGTACCCTTTGAAGTAGTAGTCGCATAAGATTCCATCCAGTACCTTGTGAAGTAGTAGTCGCCATAGATTCCTTCTAGTACCTTATGAAGTAGTAGTCATCATAGATTCCTTCTGGTACCCTTTGAAGTAGTAGTCGCCATAGATTACTTCTGTAACCCTTTGAAGTAGTGGTCGCCATAGATTTCTTCCAGTACCTTGTTGAAGTAGTAGTCGCCATAGATTCCTTCTGGTACCCTTTGAAGTAGTAGTAGAAATAGATTCCTTATGGTACCCTTTGAAGTAGGAGTCGCCATAGATTCCTTCCAGTACCTTGTGAAGTAGTAGTCGCCATAGATTCCTTCTGATACCCTCTGAATTAGTAGTCGCCATAGATTCCTTCCAGTACCTTGTGAAGTAGTAGTCGCCATAGATTCCTTCCAGTACCTTGTTGAAGTAGTAGTAACCATAGATTCCTTCTGGTACCCTTTGAATTAGTAGTCTCCAAAGATTCCTTGCAGTACCTTGTGAAGTAGTAGTCGCCATAGATTCCTTCTAGTACACTTTGAAGTATAAGTGGCCATAGATTCCTTCTGGAACACTTTGAAGTAGTAGTCGCCATAGATTCCTTCTAGTTCCTTGTAAAGTAGTAGTCGCTATAGATTCCTTTATGTACCTTGTGAGGTAGTAGTCACCGTAGATTCCTTCCGGTTAAGTTTTAAGTAGTAGTCGCCATCGATCCCTTCCAGTACCTTGTGAAGTAGTAGTCTCCATAGATTCCTTCTAGTACCTTATGAAGTATTAGACGCCATAGATTCCTTATGGTACCCTTAGAAGTAGTATTCTCCATTGATTCCTTCTAGTACCATTTGAAGTATTAGTCTCCATAGATTCCTTCTGGTACCCTTTGAAGTAGTGGTCGCCATAGGTTCCTTCCAGTACCTTGTGAAGTAGTTGTCGCCATAGATTCCATCTGATACCCTCTGAATTAGTAGTCTCCATAGATTCCTTCTAGTACTATGTGAAATAGTAGTTGCCATAGATTCCTTATGGTACCCTTTGAAGTAGTAGTCGTCATAGATTCCTTCCAGTACCTTGTGAAGTAGTAGTCACCATAGATTCCTTTTGGTACCCTTTGAAGTAGTAGTCACCATAGATTCCTTCTGCTAACCTTTGAAGTAGTAGTCGTCATAGATTCCTTCTAGTACCCTTTGAAGTAGTAGACTCCATAGATTCCTTCCAGTACCTTGTTAAGTAGTAGTCGCCATAGATTCCTTCTGATACCCTCTGAATTAGTAGTCTCCATAGATTCCTTCTAGTACCTTGTGAGGTAGTAGTTGCCATAGATTCCTTCTGGTACCCTTTGAAGTAGTAGTCGCCATAGAATTCTTCCAACACCTTGTGAAGTAGTAGTCTCCATAGATTCCTTCTGGTACCCTTAGAAGTAGTAGTCGCCATAGATTCCTTCTGGTACCCTTTGAAGTATTAGTCGCCATATATTCGTTCCAGTACCTTGTGAAGTAGTAGTCGCTATAGATTCCTTTTGGTACCCTTTGAAATAGTAGTCGCCATAGATTCCTTCCAGTACCTTGTGAAGTAGTAGTCACCATAGGTTCCTTCTGGTAGCCTTTTATGAAGTAGTCGCCATAGATTCCTTCCAGTACCTTGTAAAGTAGTAGTTGCCATAGATTCCTTCTGGTACCCTTTGAAATAGTAGTCGCCATAGATTCCTTCCAGTACCTTGTGAAGTAGTTGTCGCCATAGATTCCATCTGATACCCTCTGAATTAGTAGTCGCCATAGATTCCTTCTAGTACTATGTGAAATATTAGTTGCCATAGATTCCTTCTGGTACCCTTTGAAGTAGTAGTCGTCATAGATTCCTTCCAGTACCTTGTGAAGTAGTAGTCACCATAGATTCCTTCTGGTACCCTTTGAAGTAGTAGTCACCATAGATTCCTTCTGCTAACCTTTGAAGTAGTAGTCGTCATAGATTCCTTCTAGTACCCTTTGAAGTAGTAGACTCCATAGATTCCTTGAAGTACCTTGTTAAGTAGTAGTCGCCATAGATTCCTTCTGATACCCTCTGAATTAGTAGTCCCCATAGATTCCTTCTAGTACCTTGTGAAGTAGTAGTTGCCATAGATTCCTTCTGGTACCCTTTGAAGTAGTAGTCGTCATAGATTCTATCCAGTACCTTGTGAAGTAGTAGTCACCATATATTCCTTCTTGTACCCTTTGAAGTAGTAGTCACCATAGATTCCTTCTGGTAACCTTTGAAGTAGTAGTCGTCATAGATTCCTTCTGGTACCCTTTGAAGTAGTAGTCTCCATAGATTCGTTCCAGTACCTTGTGAAGTAGTAGTCGCCATAGATTCCTTTAGATACCCTTTGAAGTAGTAGTCGCCATAGAATTCTTCCAACACCTTGTGAAGTAGTAGTCTCCATAGATTTCTTCTGGTACCCTTTGAAGTAGTAGTCGCCATAGATTCCTTCTGGTACCCTTTGAAGTATTAGTCGCCATATATTCGTTCCAGTACCTTATGAAGTAGTAGTCGCTATAGATTCCTTCTGGTACCCTTTAAAATAGTAGTCGCCATAGATTCCTTCCAGTACCTTGTGAAGTAGTAGTCACCACATATTCCTTCTGGTACCCTTTTATGAAGTAGACGCCATAGATTTCTTCCAGTACCTTGTAAAGTAGTAGTCGCCATAGATTACTTCTAGTACCTTGTGAAGTAGTAGTCACCATAGATTCCTTCTAGTACCCTTTGAAGTAGTAGTCGCATAAGATTCCATCCAGTACCTTGTGAAGTAGTAGTCGCCATAGATTCCTTCTAGTACCTTATGAAGTAGTAGTCATCATAGATTCCTTCTGGTACCCTTTGAAGTAGTAGTCGCCATAGATTACTTCTGTAACCCTTTGAAGTAGTGTTCGCCATAGATTTCTTCCAGTACCTTGTTGAAGTAGTAGTCGCCATAGATTCCTTCTGGTACCCTTTGAAGTAGTAGTAGAAATAGATTCCTTATGGTACCCTTTGAAGTAGGAGTCGCCATAGATTCCTTCCAGTACCTTGTGAAGTAGTAGTCGCCATAGATTCCTTCTGATACCCTCTGAATTAGTAGTCGCCATAGATTCCTTCCAGTACCTTGTGAAGTAGTAGTCGCCATAGATTCCTTCCAGTACCTTGTTGAAGTAGTAGTAACCATAGATTCCTTCTGGTACCCTTTGAATTAGTAGTCTCCAAAGATTCCTTGCAGTACCTTGTGAAGTAGTAGTCGCCATAGATTCCTTCTAGTACACTTTGAAGTATAAGTGGCCATAGATTCCTTCTGGAACACTTTGAAGTAGTAGTCGCCATAGATTCCTTCTAGTTCCTTGTAAAGTAGTAGTCGCTATAGATTCCTTTATGTACCTTGTGAGGTAGTAGTCACCGTAGATTCCTTCCGGTTAAGTTTTAAGTAGTAGTCGCCATCGATCCCTTCCAGTACCTTGTGAAGTAGTAGTCTCCATAGATTCCTTCTAGTACCTTATGAAGTATTAGACGCCATAGATTCCTTATGGTACCCTTAGAAGTAGTATTCTCCATTGATTCCTTCTAGTACCATTTGAAGTATTAGTCTCCATAGATTCCTTCTGGTACCCTTTGAAGTAGTGGTCGCCATAGGTTCCTTCCAGTACCTTGTGAAGTAGTTGTCGCCATAGATTCCATCTGATACCCTCTGAATTAGTAGTCTCCATAGATTCCTTCTAGTACTATGTGAAATAGTAGTTGCCATAGATTCCTTCTGGTACCCTTTGAAGTAGTAGTCGTCATAGATTCCTTCCAGTACCTTGTGAAGTAGTAGTCACCATAGATTCCTTTTGGTACCCTTTGAAGTAGTAGTCACCATAGATTCCTTCTGCTAACCTTTGAAGTAGTAGTCGTCATAGATTCCTTCTAGTACCCTTTGAAGTAGTAGACTCCATAGATTCCTTCCAGTACCTTGTTAAGTAGTAGTCGCCATAGATTCCTTCTGATACCCTCTGAATTAGTAGTCTCCATAGATTCCTTCTAGTACCTTGTGAGGTAGTAGTTGCCATAGATTCCTTCTGGTACCCTTTGAAGTAGTAGTCGCCATAGAATTCTTCCAACACCTTGTGAAGTAGTAGTCTCCATAGATTCCTTCTGGTACCCTTTGAAGTAGTAGTCGCCATAGATTCCTTCTGGTACCCTTTGAAGTATTAGTCGCCATATATTCGTTCCAGTACCTTGTGAAGTAGTAGTCGCTATAGATTCCTTTTGGTACCCTTTGAAATAGTAGTCGCCATAGATTCCTTCCAGTACCTTGTGAAGTAGTAGTCACCATAGGTTCCTTCTGGTAGCCTTTTATGAAGTAGTCGCCATAGATTCCTTCCAGTACCTTGTAAAGTAGTAGTTGCCATAGATTCCTTCTGGTACCCTTTGAAATAGTAGTCGCCATAGATTCCTTCCAGTACCTTGTGAAGTAGTTGTCGCCATAGATTCCATCTGATACCCTCTGAATTAGTAGTCGCCATAGATTCCTTCTAGTACTATGTGAAATATTAGTTGCCATAGATTCCTTCTGGTACCCTTTGAAGTAGTAGTCGTCATAGATTCCTTCCAGTACCTTGTCAAGTAGTAGTCACCATAGATTCCTTCTGGTACCCTTTGAAGTAGTAGTCACCATAGATTCCTTCTGCTAACCTTTGAAGTAGTAGTCGTCATAGATTCCTTCTAGTACCCTTTGAAGTAGTAGACTCCATAGATTCCTTCAAGTACCTTGTTAAGTAGTAGTCGCCATAGATTCCTTCTGATACCCTCTGAATTAGTAGTCGCCATAGATTCCTTCTAGTACCTTGTGAAGTAGTAGTTGCCATAGATTCCTTCTGGTACCCTTTGAAGTAGTAGTCGTCATAGATTCTATCCAGTACCTTGTGAAGTAGTAGTCACCATATATTCCTTCTTGTACCCTTTGAAGTAGTAGTCACCATAGATTCCTTCTGGTAACCTTTGAAGTAGTAGTCGTCATAGATTCCTTCTGGTACCCTTTGAAGTAGTAGTCTCCATAGATTCGTTCCAGTACCTTGTGAAGTAGTAGTCGCCATAGATTCCTTTAGATACCCTTTGAAGTAGTAGTCGCCATAGAATTCTTCCAACACCTTGTGAAGTAGTAGTCTCCATAGATTTCTTCTGGTACCCTTTGAAGTAGTAGTCGCCATAGATTCCTTCTGGTACCCTTTGAAGTATTAGTCGCCATATATTCGTTCCAGTACCTTGTGAAGTAGTAGTCGCTATAGATTCCTTCTGGTACCCTTTAAAATAGTAGTCGCCATAGATTCCTTCCAGTACCTTGTGAAGTAGTAGTCACCACATATTCCTTCTGGTACCCTTTTATGAAGTAGACGCCATAGATTTCTTCCAGTACCTTGTAAAGTAGTAGTCGCCATAGATTACTTCTAGTACCTTGTGAAGTAGTAGTCACCATAGATTCCTTCTAGTACCCTTTGAAGTAGTAGTCGCATAAGATTCCATCCAGTACCTTGTGAAGTAGTAGTCGCCATAGATTCCTTCTAGTACCTTATGAAGTAGTAGTCATCATAGATTCCTTCTGGTACCCTTTGAAGTAGTAGTCGCCATAGATTACTTCTGTAACCCTTTGAAGTAGTGGTCGCCATAGATTTCTTCCAGTACCTTGTTGAAGTAGTAGTCGCCATAGATTCCTTCTGGTACCCTTTGAAGTAGTAGTAGAAATAGATTCCTTATGGTACCCTTTGAAGTAGGAGTCGCCATAGATTCCTTCCAGTACCTTGTGAAGTAGTAGTCGCCATAGATTCCTTCTGATACCCTCTGAATTAGTAGTCGCCATAGATTCCTTCCAGTACCTTGTGAAGTAGTAGTCGCCATAGATTCCTTCCAGTACCTTGTTGAAGTAGTAGTAACCATAGATTCCTTCTGGTACCCTTTGAATTAGTAGTCTCCAAAGATTCCTTGCAGTACCTTGTGAAGTAGTAGTCGCCATAGATTCCTTCTAGTACACTTTGAAGTATAAGTGGCCATAGATTCCTTCTGGAACACTTTGAAGTAGTAGTCGCCATAGATTCCTTCTAGTTCCTTGTAAAGTAGTAGTCGCTATAGATTCCTTTATGTACCTTGTGAGGTAGTAGTCACCGTAGATTCCTTCCGGTTAAGTTTTAAGTAGTAGTCGCCATCGATCCCTTCCAGTACCTTGTGAAGTAGTAGTCTCCATAGATTCCTTCTAGTACCTTATGAAGTATTAGACGCCATAGATTCCTTATGGTACCCTTAGAAGTAGTATTCTCCATTGATTCCTTCTAGTACCATTTGAAGTATTAGTCTCCATAGATTCCTTCTGGTACCCTTTGAAGTAGTGGTCGCCATAGGTTCCTTCCAGTACCTTGTGAAGTAGTTGTCGCCATAGATTCCATCTGATACCCTCTGAATTAGTAGTCTCCATAGATTCCTTCTAGTACTATGTGAAATAGTAGTTGCCATAGATTCCTTCTGGTACCCTTTGAAGTAGTAGTCGTCATAGATTCCTTCCAGTACCTTGTGAAGTAGTAGTCACCATAGATTCCTTTTGGTACCCTTTGAAGTAGTAGTCACCATAGATTCCTTCTGCTAACCTTTGAAGTAGTAGTCGTCATAGATTCCTTCTAGTACCCTTTGAAGTAGTAGACTCCATAGATTCCTTCCAGTACCTTGTTAAGTAGTAGTCGCCATAGATTCCTTCTGATACCCTCTGAATTAGTAGTCTCCATAGATTCCTTCTAGTACCTTGTGAGGTAGTAGTTGCCATAGATTCCTTCTGGTACCCTTTGAAGTAGTAGTCGCCATAGAATTCTTCCAACACCTTGTGAAGTAGTAGTCTCCATAGATTCCTTCTGGTACCCTTTGAAGTAGTAGTCGCCATAGATTCCTTCTGGTACCCTTTGAAGTATTAGTCGCCATATATTCGTTCCAGTACCTTGTGAAGTAGTAGTCGCTATAGATTCCTTTTGGTACCCTTTGAAATAGTAGTCGCCATAGATTCCTTCCAGTACCTTGTGAAGTAGTAGTCACCATAGGTTCCTTCTGGTAGCCTTTTAAGAAGTAGTCGCCATAGATTCCTTCCAGTACCTTGTAAAGTAGTAGTTGCCATAGATTCCTTCTGGTACCCTTTGAAATAGTAGTCGCCATAGATTCCTTCCAGTACCTTGTGAAGTAGTAGTCACCACAGATTCCTTCTGGTACCCTTTTATGAAGTAGTCGCCATAGATTTCTTCTAGTACCTTGTAAAGTAGTAGTCGCCATAGATTACTTCTAGTACCTTGTGAAGTAGTAGTCGGCATAGATTCCTTCTAGTACCATTTGAAGTATTAGTCTCCATAGATTCCTTCTGGTACCCTTTGAAGTAGTGGTCGCCATAGGTTCCTTCCAGTACCTTGTGAAGTAGTTGTCGCCATAGATTCCATCTGATACCCTCTGAATTAGTAGTCTCCATAGATTCCTTCTAGTACTATGTGAAATAGTAGTTGCCATAGATTCCTTCTGGTACCCTTTGAAGTAGTAGTCGTCATAGATTCCTTCCAGTACCTTGTGAAGTAGTAGTCACCATAGATTCCTTCTGGTACCCTTTGAAGTAGTAGTCACCATAGATTTCTTCTGCTAACCTTTGAAGTAGTAGTCGTCATAGATTCCTTCTAGTACCCTTTGAAGTAGTAGACTCCATAGATTCCTTCCAGTACCTTGTTAAGTAGTAGTCGCCATAGATTCCTTCTGATACCCTCTGAATTAGTAGTCGCCATAGATTCCTTCTAGTACCTTGTGAGGTAGTAGTTGCCATAGATTCCTTCTGGTACCCTTTGAAGTAGTAGTTGTCATGGATTCCTTCCAGTACCTTGTGAAGTAGTAGTCACCATATATTCCTTCTTGTACCCTTTGAAGTAGTAGTCACCATAGATTCCTTCTGGTAACCTTTGAAGTAGTAGTCGTCATAGATTCCTTCTGGTACCCTTTGAAGTAGTAGTCTCCATAGATTCCTTCCAGTACCTTGTGAAGTAGTAGTCGCCATAGATTCCTTTAGATACCCTTTGAAGTAGTAGTCGCCATAGAATCCTTCCAACACCTTGTGAAGTAGTAGTCTCCATAGATTCCTTCTGGTAACCTTTGAAGTAGTAGTCGCCATAGATTCCTTCTGGTACCCTTTGAAGTATTAGTCGCCATATATTCGTTCCAGTACCTTGTGAAGTAGTAGTCGCTATAGATTCCTTCTGGTACCCTTTGCAATAGTAGTCGCCATAGATTCCTTCCAGTACCTTGTGAAGTAGTAGTAGTATACATAGGTTCCTTCTGGTAGCCTTTTATGAAGTAGTCGCCATAGATTCCTTCCAGTACCTTGTAAAGTAGTAGTTGCCATAGATTCCTTCTGGTACCCTTTGAAATAGTAGTCGCCATAGATTCCTTTCAGTACCTTGAGAAGTAGTAGTCACCACAGATTCCTTCTGGTACCCTTTTATGTAGTAGTCGCCATAGATTTCTTCCAGTACCTTGTGAAGTAGTAGTCGCCATAGATTACTTCTAGTACCTTGTGAAGTAGTAGTCATCATAGATTCCTTCTGGTACCCTTTGAAGTAGTAGTCTCCATAGATTCCTTCCAGTACCTTGCGAAGTAGTAGTCTCCATAGATTCCTTTAGATACCATTTGAAGTAGTAGTCACCATAGAATCCTTCCAACACCTTGTGAAGTAGTAGTCTCCATAGATTCCTTCTGGTACCCTTTGAAGTAGTAGTCGCCATAGATTCCTTCTGGTACCCTTTGAAGTATTAGTCGCCATATATTCGTTCCAGTACCTTGTGAAGTAGTAGTCGCTATAGATTCCTTCTGGTACCCTTTGAAATAGTAGTCGCCATAGATTCCTTCCAGTACCTTGTGAAGTAGTAGTCACCATAGGTTCCTTCTGGTAGCCTTTTATCAAGTAGTCGCCATAGATTCCTTCCAGTACCTTGTAAAGTAGTAGTTGCCATAGATTCCTTCTGGTACCCTTTGAAATAGTAGTCGCCATAGATTCCTTCCAGTACCTTGAGAAGTAGTAGTCACCACAGATTCCTTCTGGTACCCTTTTATGTAGTAGTCGCCATAGATTTCTTCCAGTACCTTGTGAAGTAGTAGTCGCCATAGATTACTTCTAGTACCTTGTGAAGTAGTAGTCACCATAGATTCCTTCTAGTACCCTTTGAAGTAGTAGTCGCATAAGATTCAATCCAGTACCTTGTGAAGTAGTAGTCGCCATAGATTCCTTCTAGTACCTTATGAAGTAGTAGTCATCATAGATTCCTTCTGGTACCCTTTGAAGTAGTAGTCGCCATAGATTACTTCTGTAACCCTTTGAAGTAGTGGTCACCATAGATTTCTTCCAGTACCTTGTTGAAGTAGTAGTCGCCATAGATTCCTTCTGCTACCCTTTGAAGTAGTAGTAGCAATAGATTCCTTATGGTACCCTTTGAAGTAGGAGTCGCCATAGATTCCTTCCAGTACCTTGTGAAGTAGTAGTCGCCATAGATTCCTTCTGATACCCTCTGAATTAGTAGTCGCCATAGATTCCTTCTAGTACCTTGTGAAATAGTAGTTTCCACATATTCCTTCTGGTACCCTTTGAAGTAGTAGTCGTCATAGATTCCTTCCAGTACCTTGTGAAGTAGTAGTCACCATATATTCCTTCTTGTACCCTTTGAAGTAGTAGTCACCAAAGATTTCTTCTGGTAACCTTTGAAGTAGTAGTCGTCATAGATTCCTTCAGGTACCCTTTGAAGTAGTAGTCTCCATAGATTCCTTCCAGTACCTTGTGAAGTAGTAGTCGCCATAGATTCCTTTAGATACCCTTTGAAGTAGTAGTCGCCATAGAATCCTTCCAGCACCTTGTGAAGTAGTAGTCACCATAGATTCCTTCTAGTACCCTTTGAAGTAGTAGTCGCCATAGATTCCTTCTGGTACCCTTTGAAGTATTAGTCGCCATATATTCGTTCCAGTACCTTGTGAAGTAGTAGTCGCTATAGATTCCTTCTGGTACCCTTTGAAATAGTAGTCGCCATAGATTCCTTCCAGTACCTTGTGAAGTAGTAGTCACCATAGGTTCCTTCTGGTATCCTTTTATGAAGTAGTCGCCATAGATTTATTCCAGTACCTTGTGAAGTAGTAGTTGCCATAGATTACTTCTAGTACCCTTTGAAATATTAGTCGCCATAGATTCCTTCCAGTACCTTGTGAAGTAGTAGTCACCACAGAATCCTTCTGGTACCCTTTTATGTAGTAGTCGCCATAGATTTGTTCTAGTACCTTGTGAAGTATTAGTCGCCATAGATTACTTCTAGTACCTTGTGAAGTAGTAGTCACCATAGATTCCTTCTAGTACCCTTTGAAGTAGTAGTCGCAAAAGATTCCATCCAGTACCTTGTGAAGTAGTAGTCGCCATAGATTCCTTCTAGTACCTTATGAAGTAGTAGTCATCATAGATTCCTTCTGGTACCCTTTGAAGTAGTAGTCGCCATAGATTACTTCTGTAACCCTTTGAAGTAGTGGTCGCCATAGATTTCTTCCAGTACCTTGTTGAAGTAGTAGTCGCCAGAGATTCCTTCTGGTACCCTTTGAAGTAGTAGTAGCAATAGATTCCTTATGGTACCCTTTGAAGTAGGAGTCGCCATAGATTCCTTCCAGTACCTTGTGAAGTAGTAGTCGCCATAGATTCCTTCTGATACCCTCTGAATTAGTAGTCGCCATAGATTCCTTATAGTACCTTGTGAAATAGTAGTTGCCACAGATTCCTTCTGGTACCCTTTGAAGTAGTAGTTGTCATAGATTCCTTCCAGTACCTTGTGAAGTAGTAGTCACCATATATTCCTTCTTGTACCCTTTGAAGTAGTAGTCACCAAAGATTTCTTCTGGTAACCTTTGAAGTAGTAGTCGTCATAGATTCCTTCAGGTACCCTTTGAAGTAGTAGTCTCCATAGATTCCTTCCAGTACCATGTGAAGTAGTAGTCGCCATAGATTCCTTTAGATACCATTTGAAGTAGTAGTCGCCATAGAATCCTTCCAGCACCTTGTGAAGTAGTAGTCGCCATAGATTCCTTCTGGTACCCTTTGAAGTAGTAGTCGCCATAGATTCCTTCTGGTACCCTTTGAAGTATTAGTCGCCATATATTCGTTCCAGTACCTTGTGAAGTAGTAGTCGCTATAGATTCCTTCTGGTACCCTTTGAAATAGTAGTCGCCATAGATTCCTTCCAGTACCTTGTTAAGTAGTAGTCACCATAGGTTCCTTCTGGTATCCTTTTATGATGTAGTCGCCATAGATTCCTTCCAGTACCTTGTGAAGTAGTAGTTGCCATAGATTCCTTCTAGTACCCTTTGAAATATTAGTCGCCATAGATTCCTTCCAGTACCTTGTGAAGTAGTAGTCGCCATAGATTCCTTCTGATACCCTCTAAATTAGATGTCGCCATAGATTCCTTATAGTACCTTGTGAAATAGTAGTTGCCACAGATTCCTTCTGGTACCCTTTGAAGTAGTAGTCGTCATAGATTCCTTCCAGTACCTTGTGAAGTAGTAGTCACCATATATTCCTTCTTGTACCCTTTGAAGTAGTAGTCACCAAAGATTTCTTCTGGTAACCTTTGAAGTAGTAGTCGTCATAGATTCCTTCAGGTACCCTTTGAAGTAGTAGTCTCCATAGATTCCTTCCAGTACCTTGTGAAGTAGTAGTCGCCATAGATTCCTTTAGATACCCTTTGAAGTAGTAGTCGCCATAGAATCCTTCCAGCACCTTGTGAAGTAGTAGTCGCCATAGATTCCTTCTGGTACCCTTTGATGTAGTAGTCGCCATAGATTCCTTCTGGTACCCTTTGAAGTATTAGTCGCCATATATTCGTTCCAGTACCTTGTGAAGTAGTAGTCGCTATAGATTCCTTCTGGTACCCTTTAAAATAGTAGTCGCCATAGATTCCTTCCAGTACCTTGTGAAGTAGTAGTCACCATAGGTTCCTTCTGGTATCCTTTTATGATGTAGTCGCCATAGATTCCTTCCAGTACCTTGTGAAGTAGTAGTTGCCATAGATTCCTTCTAGTACCCTTTGAAATATTAGTCGCCATAGATTTCTTCCAGTACCTTGTGAAGTAGTAGTCGCCATAGATTCCTTCTGATACCCTCTGAATTAGTAGTCGCCATAGATTCCTTATAGTACCTTGTGAAATAGTAGTTTCCACAGATTCCTTCTGGTACCCTTTGAAGTAGTAGTCGTCATAGATTCCTTCCAGTACCTTGTGAAGTAGTAGTCACCATATATTCCTTCTTGTACCCTTTGAAGTAGTAGTCACCAAAGATTTCTTCTGGTAACCTTTGAAGTAGTAGTCGTAATAGATTCCTTCAGGTACCCTTTGAAGTAGTAGTCTCCATAGATTCCTTCCAGTACCTTGTGAAGTAGTAGTCGCCATAGATTCCTTTAGATACCCTTTGAAGTAGTAGTCGCCATAGAATCCTTCCAGCACCTTGTGAAGTAGTAGTCGCCATAGATTCCTTCTGGTACCCTTTGAAGTAGTAGTCTCCATAGATTCCTTCTGGTACCCTTTGAAGTATTAGTCGCCATATATTCGTTCCAGTACCTTGTGAAGTAGTAGTCGCTATAGATTCCTTTTGGTACCCTTTGAAATAGTAGTCGCCATAGATTCCTTCCAGTACCTTGTGAAGTAGTAGTCACCATAGGTTCCTTCTGGTATCCTTTTATGATGTAGTCGCCATAGATTCCTTCCAGTACCTTGTGAAGTAGTAGTTGCCATAGATTCCTTCTAGTACCCTTTGAAATATTAGTCGCCATAGATTCCTTCCAGTTCCTTGTGAAGTAGTAGTCACCACAGATTCCTTCTGGTACCCTTTTATGTAGTTGTCGCCATAGATTTCTTCCAGTACCTTGTGAAGTATTAGTCGCCATAGATTACTTCTAGTACCTTGTGAAGTAGTAGTCACCATAGATTCCTTCTAGTACCCTTTGAAGTAGTAGTCGCATAAGATTCCATCCAGTACCTTGTGAAGTAGTAGTTGCCATAGATTCCTTCTAGTACCTTATGAAGTAGTAGTCATCATAGATTCCTTCTGGTACCCTTTGAAGTAGTAGTCGTCATAGATTACTTCTGTAACCCTTTGAAGTAGTGTTCGCCATAGATTTCTTCCAGTACCTTGTTGAAGTAGTAGACGCCATAGATTCCTTCTGGTACCCTTTGAAGTAGTAGTAGCAATAGATTCCTTATGGTACCCTTTGAAGTAGTAGTCGCTATACATTCCTTCCAGTACCTTGTGAAGTAGTAGTCTCCATAGATTCCTTCTGGTACCCTTTGAAGTAGTAGTCGTCATAGATTCCTTTCAGTACCTTATGAAGTAGTAGTCACCACAGATTCCTTCTGGTACCATTTGAAATAGTAGTCACCATAGATTCCTTCCAGTACCTTGTGAAGTAGTAGTCGCCATAGATTTCTTCTGGTACCCTTTGAAGTAGTTGTTGCCATAGATTACTTCAGGTATCCTTTTAAGTAGTAGTAACCATAGATTCCTTCCAGTACCTTGTGAAGTAGTAGTCGTCATAGATTCCTCCTAGTACCTTCTGAAGTAGTAGTCGCCGTAGATTCCTTCTGGTATACTTTAAAGTAGTAGTCTCCATAGATTCCTTCCTGTATCTTATGAAGTATTAGTCGCCACAGATTCCTTCCAGTACCTGGTGAAGTAGTAGTCGCCATAGATTCCTTCCACTACCTTGTTGAAGTAGTAGTCACCATAGATTACTTCTGGTACCCTTTGAATTAGTAGTCTCCAAAGATTCCTTGCAGTACCATGTGAAGTAGTAGTCGCCATAGATTACTTCTAGTATACTTTGAAGTAGTAGTGGCCATAGATTCCTTCTGGTACACTTTGAAGTAGTAGTCGCCATAGATTCCTTCTAGTACCTTGTAAAGTAGTAGTCGCGACATGTTCCTTTCAGTACCTTGTAAAGTAGTAGTCACCGTAGATTCCTTCCGATACAGTTTGAAGTAGTAGTCGCCATAGATTCCTTCCAGTACCTTGTGAAGTAGTAGTCGCCATAGATTCCTTCTAGTACCTTATGAAGTATTAGACGCCATAGATTCCTTCTGGTACCCATAGAAGTATTATTCTCCATTGATTCATACCTGCACCTTTTGAAGTAGTAGTCGCCATAGATTCCTTCCAATACCTTGTTGAAGTAGTAGTCGCCATAGATTCCTTCTAGTACCATTTGAAGTAGTAGTCTCCATAGATTCCTTCTGGTACCCTTTGAAGTAGTAGTCACCATAGATTCCTTCCAGTACCTTGTGAAGTAGTTGTCGCCATAGATTCCTTCTGATACCCTCTGAATCAGTAGTCGCCATAGATTCCCTATAGTACCTTGTGAAGTAGTAGTTGCCATAGATTCCTTCTGGTACCCTTTGAAGTAGTATTCGTCATAGATTCCTTCCAGTACTTGTGAAGAAGTAGTCGCCATAGATTCTTTCAAGTACCCTTTGAAGTAGTAGTTACCATAGATTCCTTCTGGTAACCTTTGAAGTAGTTGTCACCATAGATTCCTTATGGTACCATTTGAAGTAGTGGTCTCCATAGATTCCTTCTGGTACCCTTTGAAGTAGTAGTCGCCGTAGATTCCTTCCAGTACCTTGTGAAGTAGTTGTCGCCATAGATTCCTTTTGGTACCCTTTGAAGTAGTAGTCACCATAGATTCCTTCTGGTAACCTTTGAAGTAGTAGTCGTCATAGATTCCTTCTAGTACCCTTTGAAGTAGTAGACTCCATAGATTCCTTCCAGTACCTTGTTAAGTAGTAGTCACCATAGATTCCTTCTGATACCCTCTTAATTAGTAGTCACCATAGATTCCTTCTAGTACCTTGTGAAGTAGTAGTTGCCATAGATTCCTTCTGGTATCCTTTGAAGTAGTAGTCGTCATAGATTCCTTCCAGTACCTTGTGAAGTAGTAGTCACCATATATTCCTTCTTGTACCCTTTGAAGTAGTAGTCACCATAGATTCCTTCTGGTAACCTTTGAAGTAGTAGTCGTCATAAATTCCTTCTGTTACCCTTTGAAATAGTATTCTCCATAGATTCCTTCCAGTACCTTGTGAAGTAGTAGTCGCCATAGATTCCTTTAGATACCCTTTGAAGTAGTAGTCGCCATAGAATCCTTCCAGCACCTTGTGAAGTAGTAGTCGCCATAGATTCCTTCTGGTACCCTTTGAAGTAGTAGTCGCCATAGATTCCTTCTGGTACCCTTTGAAGTATTAGTCGCCATATATTCGTTCCAGTACCTTGTGAAGTAGTAGTCGCTATAGATTCCTTCTGGTACCCTTTGAAATAGTAGTCGCCATATATTCCTTCCAGTACCTTGTGAAGTATTAGTCACCATAGATTCCTTCTGGTACCCTTTTATGATGTAGTCGCCATAGATTCCTTCCAGTACCTTGTGAAGTAGTAGTTGCCATAGATTCCTTCTGGTACCCTTTGAAATAGTAGTCGCCATATATTCCTTCCAGTACCTTGTGAAGTAGTAGTCACCACAGATTCCTTCTGGTACCCTTTTATGTAGTAGTCGCCATAGATTTCTTCCAGTACCTTGTGAAGTAGTAGTCGCCATAGATTCCTTCTAGTACCTTGTGAAGTAGTAGTCACCATAGATTCCTTCTAGTACCCTTTGAAGTAGTAGTCGCATAAGATTCCATCCAGTACCTTGTGAAGTAGTAGTCGCCATAGATTCCTTCTAGTACCTTATGAAGTAGTAGTTATCATAGATTCCTTCTGGTACCCTTTGAAGTAGTAGTCGCCATAGATTACTTCTGTAACCCTTTGAAGTAGTGGTCGGCATAGATTTCTTCCAGTACCTTGTTGAAGTAGTAGTCACCATAGATTCCTTCTGGTACCCTTTGAAGTAGTAGTAGCAATAGATTCCTTATGGTATCCTTTGAAGTAGTAGTCACCATAGATTCCTTCCAGTACCTTGTGAAGTAGTAGTCGCCATAGATTCCTTCTGGTACCCTTTGAAGTAGTAGTCGTCATAGATTCCTTTCAGTACCTTATGAAGTAGTGGTCTCCATAGATTCCTTCTGGTACCATTTGAAGTAATAGTCACCATAGATTCCTTCCAGTACCTTATGAAGTAATAGTCGTCATAGATTCCATCTGGTACCCTTTGAAGTAGTAGTCGTCATAGATTCTTTCTAGTACTCTTTGAAGTAGTAGTCCATATAGATTTCTTCCAGTACCTTGTGATGTAGTAGTCGCCACAGATTCCTTCTGGTACCATTTGAAATAGTAGTAACCATAGATTCCTTCCAGTACCTTGTGAAGTAGTAGTCGTCATAGATTCCTCCTAGTACCTTGTGAAGTAGTAGTCGCCGTAGATTCCTTCCGGTACACTTTAAAGTAGTAGTCACCATAGATTCCTTCCAGTACCTTGTGAAGTAGTAGTCGCCATAGATTCCTTCTGGTACCCTTTGAAGTAGTTGTTGCCATAGATTACTTCAGGTATCCTTTTAAGTAGTAGTAACCATAGATTCCTTCCAGTACCTTGTGAAGTAGTAGTCGTCATAGATTCCTCCTAGTACCTTCTGAAGTAGTAGTCGCCGTAGATTCCTTCTGGTACACTTTAAAGTAGTAGTCTCCATAGATTCCTTCCTGTATCTTATGAAGTATTAGTCGCCACAGATTCCTTCCAGTACCTGGTGAAGTAGTAGTCGCCATAGATTCCTTCCACTACCTTGTTGAAGTAGTAGTCACCATAGATTACTTCTGGTACCCTTTGAATTAGTAGTCTCCAAAGATTCCTTGCAGTACCATGTGAAGTAGTAGTCGCCATAGATTCCTTCTAGTATACTTTGAAGTAGTAGTGGCCATAGATTCCTTCTGGTACACTTTGAAGTAGTAGTCGCCATAGATTCCTTCTAGTACCTTGTAAAGTAGTAGTCGCGACATGTTCCTTTCAGTACCTTGTAAAGTAGTAGTCACCGTAGATTCCTTCCGATACAGTTTGAAGTAGTAGTCGCCATAGATTCCTTCCAGTACCTTGTGAAGTAGTAGTCGCCATAGATTCCTTCTAGTACCTTATGAAGTATTAGACGCCATAGATTCCTTCTGGTACCCATAGAAGTATTATTCTCCATTGATTCATACCTGCACCTTTTGAAGTAGTAGTCGCCATAGATTCCTTCCAATACCTTGTTGAAGTAGTAGTCGCCATAGATTCCTTCTAGTACCATTTGAAGTAGTAGTCTCCATAGATTCCTTCTGGTACCCTTTGAAGTAGTAGTAACCATAGATTCCTTCCAGTACCTTGTGAAGTAGTTGTCGCCATAGATTCCTTCTGATACCCTCTGAATCAGTAGTCGCCATAGATTCCCTATAGTACCTTGTGAAGTAGTAGTTGCCATAGATTCCTTCTGGTACCCTTTGAAGTAGTATTCGTCATAGATTCCTTCCAGTACTTGTGAAGAAGTAGTCGACATAGATTCTTTCTAGTACCCTTTGAAGTAGTAGTTACCATAGATTCCTTCTGGTAACCTTTGAAGTAGTTGTCACCATAGATTCCTTATGGTACCATTTGAAGTAGTAGTCTCCATAGATTCCTTCTGGTACCCTTTGAAGTAGTAGTCGCTGTAGATTCCTTCCAGTACCTTGTGAAGTAGTTGTCGCCATAGATTCCTTCTGATACCCTCTGAATTAGTAGTCGCCATAGATTCCTTCTAGTACCTTGTGAAGTAGTAGTTGCGATAAATTCCTTCTGGTACCCTTTGAAGTAGTAGTCGTCATAGATTCCTTCCAGTACCTTGTGAAGTAGTAGTCACCATAGATTCCTTCTGGTACCCTTTGAAGTAGTAGTCACCATAGATTCCTTCTGGTAACCTTTGAAGTAGTAGTCGTCATAGATTCCTTCTAGTACCCTTTGAAGTAGTAGACTCCATAGATTCCTTCCAGTACCTTGTTAAGTAGTAGTCACCATAGATTCCTTCAGATACCCTCTTAATTAGTAGTCACCATAGATTCCTTCTAGTACCTTGTGAAGTAGTAGTTGCCATAGATTCCTTCTGGTATCCTTTGAAGAAGTAGTCGTCATAGATTCCTTCCAGTACCTTGTGAAGTAGTAGTCACCATATATTCCTTCTTGTACCCTTTGAAGTAGTAGTCACCATAGATTCCTTCTGGTAACATTTGAAGTAGTAGTCGTCATAAATTCCTTCTGTTACCCTTTGAAGTAGTATTCTCCATAGATTCCTTCCAGTACCTTGTGAAGTAGTAGTCGCCATAGATTCCTTTAGATACCCTTTGAAGTAGTAGTCGCCATAGAATCCTTCCAGCACCTTGTGAAGTAGTAGTCGCCATAGATTCCTTCTGGTACCCTTTGAAGTAGTAGTCGCCATAGATTCCTTCTGGTACCCTTTGAAGTATTAGTCGCCATATATTCGTTCCAGTACCTTCTGAAGTAGTAGTCACTATAGATTCCTTCTGGTACCCTTTGAAATAGTAGTCGCCATAGATTCCTTCCAGTACCTTGTGAAGTATTAGTCACCATAGATTCCTTCTGGTACCCTTTTATGAAGTAGTCGCCATAGATTCCTTCCAGTACCTTGTGAAGTATTAGTTGCCATAGATTCCTTCTGGTACCCTTTGAAATAGTAGTCGCCATAGATTCCTTCCAGTACCTTGTGAAGTAGTAGTCACCACAGATTCCTTCTAGTACCCTTTTATGTAGTAGTCGCCATAGATTTCTTCCAGTACCTTGTGAAGTAGTAGTCTCCATAGATTCCTTCTAGTACCTTGTGAAGTAGTAGTCACCATAGATTCCTTCTAGTACCCTTTGAAGTAGTAGTCGCATAAGATTCCATCCAGTACCTTGTGAAGTAGTAGTCGCCATAGATTCCTTCTAGTACCTTTTGAAGTAGTAGTTATCATACATTCCTTCTGGTACCCTTTGAAGTAGTAGTCGCCATAGATTACTTCTGTAACCCTTTGAAGTAGTGGTCGGCATAGATTTCTTCCAGTACCTTGTTGAAGTCGTAGTCGCCATAGATTCCTTCTGGTACCCTTTGAAGTAGTAGTAGCAATAGATTCCTTATGGTATCCTTTGAAGTAGTAGTCACCATAGATTCCTTCCAGTACCTTGTGAAGTAGTAGTCGCCATAGATTCTTTCTGGTACCCTTTGAAGTAGTATTCGTCATAGATTCCTTTCAGTACCTTATGAAGTAGTGGTCTCCATAGATTCCGTCTGGTACCATTTGAAGTATTAGTCACCATAGATTCCTTCCAGTACCTTGTGAAGTAATAGTCGTCATAGATTCCATCTGGTACCCTTTGAAGTAGTAGTCGTCATAGATTCTTTCTAGTACCCTTTGAAGTAGTAGTCCATATAGATTTCTTCCAGTACCTTGTGAAGTAGTAGTCGCCACAGATTCCTCCTGGTACCATTTGAAATAGTAGTCACCATAGATTCCTTCCAGTACCTTGTGAAGTAGTAGTCGCCATAGATTCCTTCTGGTACCCTTTGAAGTAGTAGTTTCCGTAGATTCCTTCAGGTATCCTTGGAAGTGTTAGTAACCATAAATTCCTTCCAGTACCTTGTGAAGTACTAGTCGTCATGGATTCCTCCTAGTACCTTGTGAAGTAGTAGTCTCATTGATTCCTTCTTGTACCTTTTGAACTAGTAGTCGCCATAGATTTCTTGAAGTATCTTGTTAAGTAGTAGTCACCATAGATTCCTTCTGGTACCCTTTGAAGTAGTAGTCGCCGTAGATTCCTCCCGGTAAACTTTAAAGTAGTAGTCTCCATAGATTCCTTCCTGTACCTTATGATGTAGTAGTCGCTATAGATTCCTTTCAGTACCTTGTGAAGTAGTAGTCACCATAGATTCCTTTTGGTAAGGTTTGAAGTAGTAGTCTCCATAGATTCCTTCTGGTACCTTGTGATGTAGTAGTCGCCATAGATTCCTTCCAGTACCTTGTTGAAGTAGTAGTCACCATAGATTCCTTCTGGTACCCTTTGAATTAGTAGTCTCCAAAGATTCCTTGCAGTACCTTGTGAAGTAGTAGTCGCCATAGATTCCTTCTAGTATACTTTGAAGTATTAGTGGCCATAGATTCCTTCTGGTACACTTTGAAGTAGTAGTCGCCATAGATTCCTTCTAGTACCTTGTAAAGTAGTAGTCGCTATATATTCCTTTAAGTACCTTGTGAAGTAGTAGTCACCGTAGATTCCTTCCGGTACAGTTTGAAGTAGTAGTCGCCATAGATTCCTCCCAGTACCTTGTGAAGTAGTAGTCGCCATAGATTCCTTCTAGTACCTTATGAAGTATTAGACACCATAGATTCCTTCTGGTACCCTTAGAATTAGTATTCACCATTGATTCCTTCCTGCACCTTTCGAAGTAGTAGTCACCATGGATTCCTTCCAATACCTTGTTGAAGTAGTAGTCGCCATAGATTCTTTGTAGTACCATTTGAAGTAGTAGTCTCCATAGATTCCTTCTGGTACCATTTGAAGTAGTAGTCACCATAGAATCCTTCCAGTACCTTGTGAAGTAGTTGTCGCCATAGATTGCTTCTGATACCCTCTGAATCAGTAGTCGCCATAGATTCCTTATAGTACCTTGTGAAGTAGTAGTTGCCATAGATTCCTTTCGGTACCCTTTGAAGTAGTATTCGTCATAGATTCCTTCCAGTACTTGTGAAGTAGTAGTCGCCATAAATTCCTTCTGGTACCCTTTGAAGTAGTAGTCGCCATAGATTCCTTCCAGTACCTTGTTGAAGTAGTTGTCACCATAGATTCCTTATGGTACCATTTGAAGTAGTAGTCTCCATAGATTCCTTCTGGTACCCTTTGAAGTAGTAGTGGCCGTAGATTCCTTCCAGTACCTTGTGATGTAG
Source organism: Vicia faba (assembly GCA_948472305.1). Taxonomy (NCBI): domain Eukaryota; kingdom Viridiplantae; phylum Streptophyta; class Magnoliopsida; order Fabales; family Fabaceae; genus Vicia; species Vicia faba. The sequence continues at coordinate 1,449,903,205 of OX451736.1, forward strand.
TTGTCGCCATAGATTCCTTCTGATACCCTCTAAATTAGTAGTCGCCATAGATTCCTTCTAGTACCTTGTGAAGTAGTAGTTGCCAAAGATTCCTTCTGGTACCCTTTGAAGTAGTAGTCGTCATAGATTCCTTCCAGTACCTTGTGAAGTAGTAGTCACCATAGATTCCTTCTGGTACCCTTCGAAGTAGTAGTAACCATAGATTCCTTCTGGTAACCTTTGAAGTAGTAGTCGTCATAGATTCCTTCTGGTACCCTTTGAAGTATTAGACTCCATAGATTCCTTCCAGTACCTTGTTAAGTAGTAGTCCCCATAGATTCCTTTTGATATCCTCTGAATTAGTAGTCACCATAGATTCCTTCTAGTACCTTGTGAAGTAGTAGTTGCCATAGATTCCTTCTGGTACCCTATGAAGTAGTAGTCATCATAGATTCCTTCCATTACCTTGTGAAGTAGTAGTCACCATAGATTCCTTATTGTACCCTTTGAAGTAGTAGTCACCATAGATTCCTTCTGGTAACCTTTGAAGTAGTAGTCGTCATAGATTCCTTCTGGTACCCTTTGAAGTAGTATACTCCATAGATTCCTTCCAGTACCTTGTGAAGTAGTAATCGCCATAGATTCCTTCTGATACCCTTTGAAGTAGTAGTCGCCATAGAATCCTTCCAGCACCTTGTGAAGTAGTAGTCGCCATAGATTCCTTCTGGTACCCTTTGAAGTAGTAGTCGCCATAGATTCTTTCTGGTACCCTTTGAAGTATTAGTCGCCATATATTCGTTCCAGTACGTTGTGAAGTAGTAGTCGCTAAAGATTCCTTCTGGTAACCTTTGAAATAGTAGTCACCATAGATTCCTTCCAGTACCTTGTGAAGTAGTAGTCACCATAGATTCCTTCTGGTACCCTTTTATGAAGTAGTCGCCATAGATTCCTTCGAGTACCTTGTGAAGTAGTAGTTGCCATAGATTCCTTCTGGTACCCTTTGAAGTAGTATTCGTCATAGATTCCTTCCAGTACTTGTGAAGTAGTAGTCGCCATAGATTCCTTCTGGTACCCTTTGAAGTAGTAGTCGCCATAGATTCCTTCCAGTACCTTGTTGAAGTAGTTGTCACCATAGATTCCTTATGGTACCATTTGAAGTAGTAGTCTCCATATATTCCTTCTGGTACCCTTTGAAGTAGTAGTCGCCGTAGATTCCTTCTAGTACCTTGTAAAGTAGTTGTCGCCATAGATTCCTTCTGATACCCTATGAATTAGTAGTCGCCATAGATTCCTTCTAGTACCTTGTGAAGTAGTAGTTGCCATAGATTCCTTCTGGTACCCTTTGAAGTATTAGTCGTCATAGATTCCTTCCAGTACCTTGTGAAGTAGTAGTCACCATAGATTCCTTCTGGTACCCTTTGAAGTAGTAGTCACCATATATTCCTTCTGGTAACCTTTGAAGTAGTAGTCGTCATAGATTCCTTCTGGTACCCTTTGAAGTATTAGACTCCATAGATTCCTTCCAGTACCTTGTTAAGTAGTAGTCCCCATAGATTCCTTCTAATATCCTCTGAATTAGTAGTCACCATAGATTCCTTCTAGTACCTTGTGAAGTAGTAGTTGCCATAGATTCCTTCTGGTACCCTTTGAAGTAGTAGTCGTCATAGATTCCTTCCATTACCTTGTGAAGTAGTAGTCACCATAGATTCCTTCTTGTACCCTTTGAAGTAGTAGTCACCATAGATTCCTTCTGGTAACCTTTGAAGTAGTAGTCGTCACAGATTCCTTCTGGTACCCTTTGAAGTAGTATACTCCATAGATTCCTTCCAGTACCTTGTGAAGTAGTAGTTACCATAGATTCCTTCTGGTACCCTTTGAAGTATTAGTCGCCATAGAATCCTTCCAGCACCTTGTGAAGTAGTAGTCGCCATAGATTCCTTCTGGTACCCTTTGAAGTAGTAGTCGCCATAGATTCTTTCTGGTACCCTTTGAAGTATTAGTCGCCATATATTCGTTCCAGTACCTTGTGAAGTAGTAGTCGCTAAAGATTCCTTCTGGTACCCTTTGAAATAGTAGTCACCATAGATTCCTTCCAGTACCTTGTGAAGTAGTAGTCACCATAGATTCCTTCTGGTACCCTTTTATGAAGTAGTCGCCATAGATTCCTTCGAGTACCTTGTGAAGTAGTAGTTGCCATAGATTCCTTCTGGTACCCTTTGAAGTAGTATTCGTCATAGATTCCTTCCAGTACCTTGTTGAAGTAGTTGTCACCATAGATTCCTTATGGTACCATTTGAAGTAGTAGTCTCCATAGATTCCTTCTGGTACCCTTTGAAGTAGTAGTCGCCGTAGATTCCTTCCAGTACCTTGTTAAGTAGTAGTCCCCATAGATTCCTTCTGATACCCTCTGAATTAGTAGTCGCCATAGATTCCTTCTAGTACCTTGTGAAGTAGTAGTTGCCATAGATTCCTTCTGGTAACCTTTGAAGTAGTAGTTGTCATAGATTCCTTCTGGTACCCTTTGAAGTAGTAGCCTCCATAGATTCCTTCCACTACCTTGTGAATTAGTAATCGCCATATATTCCTTCTGATACCCTTTGAAGTAGTAGTCGCCATAGAATCCTTCCGGCACCTTGTGAAGTAGTAGTCGCCATAGATTCCTTCTGGTACCCTTTGAAGTAGTAGTCGCCATAGATTCCTTCTGGTACCCTTTGAAGTATTAGTCGCCATATATTCGTTCCAGTACCTTCTGAAGTAGTAGTCGTTAAAGATTCCTTCTGGTACCCTTTGAAATAGTAGTCACCATAGATTCCTTCCAGTACCTTGTGAAGTAGTAGTCACCATAGATTCCTTCTGGTACCCTTTTATGAAGTAGTCACCATAGATTCCTTCCAATACCTTGTGAAGTAGTAGTTTCCATATATTCCTTCTGGTACCCTTTGAAATAGTAGTCCCCATAGATTCCTTTCAGTACCTCGTGAAGTAGTAGTCACCACAAATTCCTTCTGGTACCCTTTTATGTAGTAGTCGCCATAGATTTCTTCCAGTACCTTGTGAAGTAGTAGTCGCCATAGATTCCTTCTAGTACCTTGTGAAGTAGTAGTCACCATAGATTCCTTCAGTACCCTTTGAAGTAGTAGTCGCCATAGATTCCTTCCAGTACCTTGTGAAGTAGTAGTCACCATAGATTCCTTCCAGTAGCTTGTGAAGTAGTAGTAACTGTAGATTCCTTCTGGTACAGTTTGAAGTAGTAGTCCCCATAGATTCCTTCTAGTACCTTGTGAAGTAGTAGTTGCCATAGATTCCTTCTGGTACCCTTTGAAGTAGTAGTCGTCATAGATTCCTTCCAGTACTTGTGAAGTAGTAGTCGCCATAGATTCCTTCTGGTACCCTTTGAAGTAGTAGTTACCATAGATTCCTTCTGGTAATCTTTGAAGTAGTAGTCACCATAGATTCCTTCTGGTACCATTTGAAGTAGTAGTCTCCATAGATTCTTTCTGGTACCCTTTAAAGTAGTAGTCGCCGTAGATTCCTTCCAGTACATTGTAAAGTAGTTGTCGCCATAGATTCCTTCTTATACCCTCTGAATTAGTAGTCGCCCTAGATTCCTTCTAGTACTGTGAAGTAGTAGTTGCCATATATTCCTTCTGGTACCCTTTGAAGTTGTAGTCGTCATAGATTCCATCCAGTACCTTGTGAAGTATTAGTAACCATAGATTCCTTCTGGTACCCTTTGAAGTAGTAGTCACCATAGATTCATTCTGGTAACCTTTGAAGTAGTAGTCGTCATAGACCCTTTCTGGTAACCTTTAAAGTAGTAGTCTCCATAGATTCCTTCCAGTACCTTGTTAAGTATTAGTCGCCATATATTCCTTCTGATACCCTTTGAATTAGTAGTCGCCATAGATTCCTTCTAGTACCTTGTGAAGTAGTAGTTGCCATAGATTCCTTCTGGTAACCTTTGAAGTAGTAGTCGTCATAGATTCCTTCCAGTACCTTGTGAAGTAGTAGTCCCCATAGATTCCTTCTGGTACCCTTTGAAGTAGTAGTCACCATAGATTCCTTCTGGTAACCTTTAAAGTAGTAGTCGTCATAGATTCCTTCTGGTACCCTTTGAAGTAATAGTCTCCATAGATTCCTTCCAGTACCTTGTGAAGTAGTAGTCGCCATAGATTCCTTCTGATACCCTTTGAAGTCATAGTGGCCATAGAATCCTTCCAGCACCTTGTGAAGTAGTAGTCGCCATAGATTCTTTCTTGTACCCTTTGAAGTAGTAGTCGTTATAGATTCATTCTGGTACCCTTTGAAGTAGTAGTGTCCATAGATTGCTTCCAGTACCTTGTGAAGTAGTAGTCGCCATAGATTCCTTCTGATACCCTTTGAAGTAGTAGTGGCCATAGAATCCTTCCAGTACCTTGTGAAGTAGTAGTCGCTATAGATTCCTTCTAGTACCCTTTGAAATAGTAGTCGCCATAGATTCCTTCCAGTACCTTGTGAAGTAGTAGTCACCATAGATTCCTTCTGGTACCCTTTTACGATGTAGTCGCCATAGATTCCTTCCAGTACCTTGTGAAGTAGTAGTTGCCATAGATTCCTTCTGGTACCCTTTGAAGTAGTAGTCACCATAGATTCCTTCTGGTAACCTTTGAAGTAGTAGTCGTCATAGATTCCTTCTGGTACCCTCTGAAGTAGTAGACTCCATAGATTCCTTCCAGTACCTTGTTAAGTAGTAGTCGCCATAGATTCCTTCTAATACCCTCTGAATTAGTAGTCGCCATAGATTCCTTCTAGAACCCTTTGAAGTAGTAGTCGCCATAGATTCCTTCTGGTACCCTTTGAAGTAGTAGTCGTCATAGATTCCTTCCATTACCTTTTGAAGTAGTAGTCACCATAAATTCCTTCTTGTACCCTTTGAAGTAGTAGTCACCATAGATTCCTTTTCGTAACCTTTGAAGTAGTAGTCGTCATAGATTCCTTCTGGTACCCTTTGAAGTAGTAGTATCCATAGATTCCTTCCAGTACCCTGTGAAGTAGTAGTCGCCATAGATTCCTTCTGATACCCTTTGAAGTAGTAGTCACCATAGATTCCTTCTGGTACCCTTTGAATTAATAGTTGCCATAGATTCCTTCCAGTACCTTGTTAAGTATTAGTCGCCATAGATTCCTTCTGATACCCTCTGAATTAGTAGTCGCCATAGATTCCTTCTGGTACCCTTTGAGGTAGTAGTCGCCATAGATTTCTTCCAGTACCTTGCAAAGTAGTAGTCGCCATAGATTCCTTCTAGTACCTTGTGAAGTAGTAGTCGCCATAGATTCCTTCTGGTACCCTTTGAAGTAGTAGTTGCCAATGATTTCTTCCAGTACCTTGTAAAGTACTAGTCACCATAGATTCCTTCTATTACCTTATGAAGTAATAGTCGCCATAGATTCCTTCTGGTACCCTTTGAAGCACTAGTCGCCATAGATTCCTTCTGGTACACTTTGAAGTAGTAGTCGCCCTAGATTTCTTCTGGTACCCTTTGAAGTAGTAGTCACCATAGATTCCTTCCAGTACCTTGTGAAGTAGTAGTCACCATAGATTCCTTCTGGTACCTTATCAAGTAGTAGTCGTTATGGATTCCTTCTGGTCCCCTTTGAAGTAGTAGTTGGCATAGATTCCTTCTGGAACCCTTTGAAGTAGTGGTCACCATAGATTTCCTCCAGTACCTTGTTGAAGTAGTAGTCTCCATAAATTCCTTCTGGTACCCTTTGAAGTAGTAGTCGCCATAGATTCCTTATGGTACCCTTGGAAGTAGTATTCACCATAGATTCCTTGGAGTACCTTGTGAAGTAGTAGTCGCCATAGATTCCTTCTGGTACCCTCTGAATTAGTAGTCACCATAGATTCCTTCCAGTATCTTGTGAAGTAGTAGTTGCCATAGATTCCTTCTGGTACCCTTTGAAGTAGTAGTCGTCATAGATTCATTCCATTACCTTATGAAGTAGTAGTCGCCATAGATTCCGTCTAGTACCCTTTGAAGTAGTAGTCGCAATAGATTCCTTCTAGTACCTTGTGAAGTAATAGTCGCTATAGATTCCTTCTGGTACGCTTTGAAGCAGTAGTCGCCATAGATTCCTTCTGACACCCTTTGAAGTAGTAGTCGCCATAGATTCTTTCCAGTACCTTGTTGAAGTAGTAGTCGCCATAGATTCCTTTTGGTACCCTTTGAAGTAGTAGTCACCATAGATTCCTTCTGGTACCCTTTGAAAAAGTAGTCACCATAGATTCCTTCCAGTACCTTGTGAAGTAGTAGTCGCCATAGATTCCTTCTAATACCTTATGAAGTAGTAGTTGTCATAGATTCCTTCCAGTATCTGGTGAAGTAGTAGTCGCCATAGATTCCTTCTGGAACCCTTTTAAGTAGTGGTCACCACTGATTTCTTCCAGTACCTTGTTGAAGTAGTAGTCGCCATAGATTCCTTCTGGTATCCTTTGAAGTAGTAGTCGCCATAGATTCCTTCTGGTATCCTTTGAAGTAGTAGTCGCCATAGATTCCTTCCAGTAACTTGTGAAGTAGTAGTCGCCATAGATTCCTTCTGGTACCTTCTGAATTAGTAGTCACCATAGATTCCTTCCAGTATCTTGTGAAGTAGTAGTTGCCATAGATTCCTTCTGGTACCCTTTGAAGTAGTAGTCTTCATAGATTCCTTCTAGTACCCTTCGAAGTAGTAGCCCCCATAGATTCCTTCCAGTACTTTGTGAAGTAGTTGTGGCCATATATTCCTCCTTGTACCTTGTGAAGTTGTAGTCTCCATTGATTCCTTCTGGTACCCTTTGAATTATTAGTCGCCATAGATTCCTTGAAGTATCTTGTTAAGTAGTAGTCTCCATAGATTCCATCTGGTACCCTTTGAAGTATTAGTCGCCTTAAATTCCTTCTTGTAAACTTTGAAGTAGTAGTCTCCATAGATTCCTTCCTGTACCTTGTGAAACAATAGTCACTATAGATTCCTTTTAGTACCTTATGAAGTAGTGGTCACCATAGATTCCTTGCGATACAGTTTGAAGTGGTAGTCTCCATAGATTCCTTCCAGTACCTTGTGAAGAAGTAGTGGCCATAGATTCCTTCCAGTACCTTGTTGAAGTAGTAGTCACCATAGATTCTTTCGGGTACCCTTTGAATTAATAGTCGCCATAGATTCCTTGCAGTACCTTGTGAAGTAGTAGTCGCCATAGATTCCTTCTAGTACACTTTGAAGTAGTAGTGGCCATAGATTGCTTCTGGTACACTTTGAAGTAGTAGTCGCCATAGATTCCTTTTGTACCTTGTGAAGTAGTAGTCGCTATAGATTCCTTTCAGTACCTTGTGAAGTAGTAGTCACCGTAGATTCCTTCCGGTACAGTTTGAAGTAGTAGTCGCCATAGATTCCTTCCAGTACCTTGTGAAGTAGTAGTCGCCATAGATTCCTTCTAGTACCTTATGAAGTATTAGACGCCATAAATTCCTTCTGGTACCCTTAGAAGTAGTATTCGCCATTGATTCCTTCCTGCACCTTTTGAAGTAGTAGTTACCGTAGATTCCTTCCAGTACCTTGTTGAAGTAGTAGTTGCCATAGATTCCTTCTGGTACCATTTGAAGTATTAGTCTCGATAGATTCCTGCTGGTACCCTTTGAAGTATTAGTCGCCATAGATTCCTTCCAGTACCTTGTGAAGTAGTTGTCGCCATAGATTCCTTATGATACCCTCTGAATTAGTAGTCGCCATAGATTCCTTCTAGTACCTTGTGAAGTAGTGGTTGCCATAGATTCCTTCTGGTACCTTTTGAAGTAGTAGTCGTCATAGATTCCTTACAGTACCTTGTGAAGTAGTAGTCACCATAGATTCCTTCTGGTACCCTTTGAATTAGTAGTCACCATAGATTCCTTCTGGTAACCTTTGAAGTAGTAGTCGTCATAGATTCTTTCTGGTACCCTTTGAAGTAGTAGTCTCCATAGATTCCTTCCAGTACCTTGTGAAGTAGTAGTCACCATAGGTTCCTACTAGTACCCTTTGAAGTAGTAGTCGCCATAGATTCCTTCTAGTACCCTTTGAAGTAGTAGTCCCTATAGATTTCTTCCAGTACCTTGTGAAGTAGTACTCGCGAGAGATTCCTTCTGGTACCATTTTAAATATTAGTCACCATAGATTCCTTCCAGTTCCTTGTGAAGTAGTAGTCGCCATAGATTCCTTCTAGTACCCTTTGAAGTAGTAGTTGCCATAGATTCCTTCAGGTACCCTTTGAAGTAGTAGTCACCATAGATTCCTTCTAGTACCTTGTGAAGTAGTAGTCGTCATAGATTCCTCCTAGTACCTTGTGAAGTAGTAGTCGCCACAAATTCCTTCTGGTACCATTTGAAATATTAGTCACCATAGATTCCTTCCAGTACCTTGTGAAGTAGTAGTCTCCATAGATTCATTTTGGTACCCTTTGAAGTAGTAGTTGCGATAGATTCCTTATAGTACCCTTTGAAGTAGTAGTCACCATAGATTCCTTCCAGTACCTTGTGAAGTAGTAGTCTCCATAGATTCCTCCTAGTACCTTGTGAAGTAGTAGTCTCCATTGATTGCATCTGGTACCCTTTGAATTAGTAGTCGCCATAGATTCCTTGAAGTATATTGTTAAGTAGTAGTCGCCATAGATTCCTTCGGGTACCCTTTGAAGTAGTAGTCGCCATAGATTCCTTCTGGTACACTTTGAAGTAGTAGTCTCCATAGATTCCTTCTTGTACCTTGTGATGTAGTAGTCGCTATAGATTCCTTTCAGTACCTTTTAAAGTAGTAGTCACCATAGATTCCTTCCGGTACAGTTTGAAGTAGTAGTCGCCATAGATTCCTTCCAGTACCTTGTGAAGTAGTAGTCGCCATAGATTCCTTCCAGTACCTTGTTGAAGTAGTAGTCACCATAGATTCCTTCTGGTACCCTTTGAATTAGTAGTCTCCAAAGATTCCTTGCAGTACCTTGTGAAGTAGTAGTCGCTATAGATTCCTTCTAGTATACTTTGAAGTAGTAGTAGCCATAGATTCCTTCTGGAACACTTTGAAGTAGTAGTCTCCATAGATTCCTTCTAGTTCCTTGTAAAGTAGTAGTCGCTATAAATTCCATTATGTACCTTGTGAAGTAGTAGTCACTGTAGATTCCTTCCGGTTAAGTTTGAAGTAGTAGTTGTAACACCCCTTCTAAATAACCCACGAATATATTAATTAAATCAGAGTAACATAGAAAACAGGGATGTCACAATTCAAGATAAATATAAAAACCTCAAATCTACAATTGTCATGCTTTACTGAAGGAATTATTAAAATAAATATTCGAATCAACATCATGTTCTACACAGCGGAAATATCTCAAAACTGGAATAACTTCACTTCATAATTATTCCCAACGTAAATTAAACAATAGAATATAAAATAAAAATCGTCATTCAAATGTTTCCCCCAGTGTTACAACCTATCAGAGCACGACACTAACACGCGGACTTAAAATAACATAGCTCTAGAGCCATCCTCACCAACTCCTGAGCTGCTAACTTTAATCTGAAATCATTAAAGTAAGGGTGAGATTTCTCATAATTAACATGCATTATAAGTTTCTCAATCAACATTATATCACAAGCATATTATTTCACCCGTTTTAGCATAAATCCATATTCAACACACAATTTCAATCACACAAGTCATTATGCACAAATCAATAACCAACCAAAGAATTGTAACACTGGAAGACATCCTAACATGTTACAATTCCATGCAAACACAAATGCAGACACTATGCATGTGGTATCAATCACGTGACCAAGTCACCCATCACTGATCCATCATAAATCGGATACAACAACCATCGATTCGTCCATAACACTCGGACATGAATCCAGCCGAAGCAATCATCGATTCGTCCATAACACTCGAACACGAATCCAGCCTAACCACCCATCATCTCTCGGGTATCGGTAAACGGAAATACAAGTCAAATTACACACAATGGGAATTATCTTCACCAAAACAATGCATATGCATGCACATCACCAACATGCAACATCAATCAACGGAGTATGATCACAACATAATTCCAAATAACGCCAAAGCCAATATATCACATGATCACATCTCAATCATAATGGATAGAAGGCACAGCACATAAGTATCAGTTCTCATTCACCAAATCAGAACAATTCACAAACAATTCTACATCATTCTCAAAATACCAAAGTTTACAAAAATCGGGAATTCGACTCTTTTTAAAATAATTTTCATAAAATAATATTTTTCTTATTTTATAAAATATAGTATTTAATTTAAGAAATAACGTCCAAAACGGCACTCAAAACGGACTTACGGTTTGAAAGTTATGAATTTTCAAAGTTTAGTATTTTTCAAAAAGTTACAGCAGAACCCGGTTCCTACATATACAGGAACCGGTTCCTGCGAAGTTCAGAAAACACCCATTCTGGAAAATGTACTGGAACCCGGTTCCTACATATACAGGAACCGGTTCCTACGTTGAAAAAGTCAGTTTCTTCACAAATTTACACTGGGAACCCGATTCCTCCCCACTGGAAACCGGTTCCTGCGACCTGAAAAGTCAAAAACTGCTATTTTTATAGCACTTATTCATTCCAATCCCATCCAATTCATACCCATACGAATCCAACTCATAGCAATGTCAAAAAAAGTTATAGTGCATGATTCCAATGAGATTATAACACACTATAACATCATACAATTTCCTCATAACATCAAATTGAATCAAAACATAAAATTCATGGGATTGGGGTTTGAATTTCATAAATCCTAAATTGGGATTCCTAACATGCTTAATCAATTCTATGGATCCCAAAATCTATAAGGCATATTAAATAATCAAAATCACCCCTTACCTCGCGATGATCCTTCGAATTCACGACGTTTGGCTTTTTCCTCTCTTCTCTTCTCTTCTCCAATTTCACGTACAATGAGTTTTTCCCAAAACCTTCTTTTCCTTTTTCCTTTTTATCCTTCTTTTTCTTTTCCTTTTACTATTTGCCAAATAATAATAATAAATTAGTAATTATTTTAGTAGAGCTTTTTACTTCACACACCTCTAATTCAACCTTACACCCCCGGTCTTCCTTTTTAATTCCATAATTAATTCATCCATTTAATCCAAAATATTATTAATTAAGCCTTTAATTAATTTAATAATTAAATTCCTAATTATTTAACAATTGAATTAATTTGGGGTGTCACAACTCTCCCCAACTAAAAGAGTTTTCGTCCTCGAAAACATACCTTAGACTAACAGTTCGGGGTACGAGTCCTTCATCTGGCTCTCCAGCTCCCAAGTGACATTTCCATCTGTTGGTCCTCCCCAAGCCACTCTTACCAACGCGATCTCCTTGCCTCGCAACTGTTTCAACTTCCGATCCTCAATTCTCGCAGGTACCACTTCCACAGTCAAATTCTCTCGTACCTGTATATTGTCTACACGAATCTCATGAGACGGATCAGCAATGTACTTCCTTAGCTGAGATACATGAAAAACATCATGCAAATTTGCAAGTGACGGCGGCAAAGCAATATGATAAGCAACTTTCCCATCTCTCTTGGTAATCTGAAACGGACCAATAAAACATGGAGTCAACTTCTTTGACTTCAAAGCTCGACCAATACCAGTCATCGGAGTAACTCGCATAAAAACATGTTCTCCTTCACTAAACTCAAGATCTTTCCTCCTCTTATCGTGATAACTTTTCTGACGACTCTGAGAAGTCCTCATCTTCTCCTGAATCATCTTAATCTTTTCCGAAGTCTGTTGGACAATTTCCGGTCCAATCACATCACTCTCTCCAGATTCATACCAACACAACGGTGTCCGACACCTCCTACCATACAATGCCTCAAACGGAGCCATACCAATGATCGAATGAAAACTATTGTTGTAGGTAAACTCAATCAATGGTAGATAACTATCCCAAGCTCCACCTTTCTCCAACACACAAGCTCTTAACAAATCTTCCAACGACTGAATCGTTCTCTCCGTCTGACCATCTGTCTGTGGATGATAAGCGAAACTCAAACGCAACTTAGTACCCAAAGCTTCTTGCAATCTCGTCCAGAATTTAGATTTAAACCTCGGATCTCGATCCGACACAATACTAGAAGGAATACCGTGCAAACTCACAATCTTCTCAACATACAATTCTGCCAACCTTTCCATCGGATAATCCATTCTTATCGGAATAAAGTGAGAAGATTTCGTCAACCGATCAACAATAACCCAGATAGAATCCCAATTCTTTGATGTCCTTGGCAAACCAGACACAAAATCCATAGAGATTCCATCCCATTTCCATTCCGGAACAAACAACGGTTCCATCAATCCTGACGATTTCTGATGCTCAATCTTCGACTTCTGACAAACCAAACAAGCATACACAAACTCAGCAATTTCCTTTTTCATTCCCGGCCACCAAAACAACTTCTTCAAATCATGGTACATTTTAGTAGCACCGGGATGAATACTCAATCCACTACGATGTCCTTCTTCCAAAATACTCTTCCTAATCTCTGCAACATCCGGAACACACACCCTATTACCAAATCTCATAACACCATTCTCATCAATCCGGAACTCGCCTCCTTGACCTTGGTTGATCAATGTCAATTTATCAACTAACCCAACATCGGACTTCTGTCCATTCCGAATTTCTTCCAGAATACCACTAGTCAGTTTCAACATACCCAATTTCACACTATTCGGAGTAGTTTCACATACCAAACTTAAATCTCTGAACTGTTCAACCAAATCTAACTCACGGACCATTAACATCGACATATGCAAGGACTTCCTACTCAAGGCATCTGCAACAACGTTTGCCTTACCAGGATGGCAATTCAAACCAAAATCATAATCCTTTAGAAATTCTAACCATCTCCTCTGCCTCATATTCAACTCTTTCTGATCAAAGAGATACCTCAGACTTTTGTGATCACTGAACACCTCAAACCGAGAACCATATAAATAATGCCTCCACAACTTCAAAACAAACACAACAGCTGCCAACTCCAAATCAGGAGTCGGATAATTCCTTTCATGTACTTTCAATTGTCTCGAAGCATAAGCCACCACCTGCTTATCTTGCATCAACACACCACCTAATCCCACTAATGATGCGTCACAATACACAACAAAAGACTTAGTCAAATTTGGCAAAATCAAGATCGGAGCACTTGTCAACCTCCTCTTCAGCTCTTGAATCCTTTCTCACATTCAACATCCCAAACAAACATCTGACCCTTCCTGGTCAACTTAGTCAACGGTAACGCTAATTTGGAAAATCCTTCTATAAACTTCCTGTAATAACCTGCAAGACCCAGAAAACTACGGATCTCAGAAGCATTCTTCGGCGCTTCCCACTGAGATACTGCTTCTACCTTCGTAGGATCCACAACAATTCCATTCTTGGAAATTACATGGCCAACAAAACTTACTTCACTTAACCAGAATTCACACTTGGACAACTTCGCATAAAGCTTCTTCTCTTTCAACAATTCCAACACAACTCTGAGATGTTTTGAATGCTCTTCATCGCTCTTCGAATAAATTAGAATATCATCAATGAACACCACCACAAACTTATCAAGATACGGATGAAATATCCTGTTCATATACTCCATGAAAACACCAGGTGCATTAGTAACTCCAAACGGCATAACAGAATACTCATAGTGTCCATACCTCGTTCTAAATGCAGTTTTCTGAATATCTTCCGACTTCACACGAATCTGATGATATCCAGATCTCAGATCAATCTTACTAAATACACAAGCTCCAACTAGTTGATCCATCAAATCATCGATCCTCGGCAAAGGATACCGATTCTTGATTGTAACTTTATTCAACTGTCTGTAATCAACACATAATCTCATTGAACCTTCTTTCTTCTTAACCAACAACACCGGAGCACCCCACGGAGAAACACTCAGACGAATAAACATCTTCTCAAACAAATCCTCAAGTTGACTCTTCAACTTTATCAATCTAGAAGCAGACCTCTTATAGGCATCCTCGAATTCGAACTAGTTCTAGTAACAAAACCCATTAAGACTTCACCTTGCACTCTCACACCGTTCCACTTACTTCATCATGGAACACTTCATAAAAAAATTACATCCAATAGGTCACATGCCTTTATTTTGCTCTCGCCGAGATCTAAATCTCTCATTACGCAAACCATAACGCTTCTCTTCTTGCCGACTCAACTAATTTCACACACTGTAAAGCTGGCACAATAAGTACATCCCATCCAACGCGATCCTGACTACTATCAACAAGAGATTAAGGGTGATCAGTTCCTCAATTTGTCAATAGATAGTCAACAATCATGAGGTGGCATCAACCATCATTACCAAACCACAACAACATCTTCAATCTTACCCTTCAAGCTACTTAAACATAACCATGCTTGAAGCATCAACTGCTCGGCAATACTTACATCTTACAATCGGCGGTATACTGAACCAACCTCTTGCACAAAACTTCAGAGAAGAAACTTCTCCCCCACTTATTTCACAAGTACCTCTGCAGACAACGAAAAGGAAACAATCAAGTACCGACAGTGTTTCACACACATGTCGCATACCAAAAGGGAGTAAACACATAAACAACCTGGCCGATAGACCGACCTGCTCTGATACCACTATTGTAACACCCCTTCTAAATAACCCGCGAATATATTAATTAAATCAGAGTAACATGAAAAACAGGGATGTCACAATTCAAGATAAATATAAAAACCTCAAATCTACAGTTGTCATGCTTTACTGAAGGAATTATTAAAATAAATATTCGAATCAACATCATGTTCTACACAGCGGAAATATCTCAAAACCGGAATAACTTCACTTCATAATTATTCCCAACGTAAATTAAACAATAGAATATAAAATAAAACTCGTCATTCAAACGTTTCCCCCAGTGTTACAACCTATCAGAGCACGCCACTGACACGCGGACTTAAAATAATATAGCTCTAGAGCCATCCTCACCAACTCCTGAGCTGCTAACTTTAATCTGAAATCATTAAAGTAAGGGTGAGATTTCTCATAATTAACATGCATTATAAGTTTCTCAATCAACATTATATCACAAGCATATTATTTCACCCGTTTTAGCATAAATCCAGATTCAACACACAATTTCAATCACACAAGTCATTATGCACAAATCAATAACCAACCAAAGAATTGTAACACTGGAAGACATCCTAACATGTTACAATTCCATGCAAACACAAATTCAGACACTATGCATGTGGTACCAATCACGTGACCAAGTCACCCATCACTGATCCATCATAAATTGGATACAGCAACCATCGATTCGTCCATAACACTCGGACATGAATCCAGCCGAAGCAATCATCGATTCGTCCATAACACTCGAACACGAATCCAGCCTAACCACCCATCATCTCTCGGGTATCGGTTAACGGAAATACAAGTCAAATTCCACAGAATGGGAATTAACTTCAGCAAAACAATGCATATGCATGCACATCGCCAACATGCAACATCAATCAACGGAGTATGATCACAACATAATTCCAAATAACACCAAATTAAATATATCACATGATCACATCTCAATCATAATGGATAGAAGGAACAACACATAAGTATCAGTTCTCATTCACCAAATCAGAACAATTCACAAACAATTCTACATCATTCTCAAAATACCAAAGTTTACAAAAATCGGGAATTCGACTCTTTTTAAAATAATTTTCATAAAATAATATTTTTCTAATTTTATAAACTAGAGTATTTAATTTAAGAAATAATGTCCAAAACGGCACTCAAAACGGACTTACGGTTTGAAAGTTATGAATTTTCAAAGTTTAGTATTTTTCAAAAAGTTACAGCAGAACCCGGTTCCTACATATACAGGAACCGGTTCCTGCGAAGTTCAGAAAACACCCATTCTGGAAAATGTACTGGAACCCGATTTCTACATATACAGGAACCGGTTCCTACGTTGAAAAAGTCAGTTTCTTCACAAATTTACACTGGGAACCCGGTTCCTCCCCACTGGGAACCGGTTCCTACGAACTGAAAAGTCAAAAACTTCTATTTTGACAGCACTTATTCATTCCAATCCCATCCAATTCATACCCATATGAATCCAACTCACAGCAATGTCAAAACAAGTTATAGTGCATGATTCCAATGAGATTATAACACACCATAACATCATACAATTTCCTCATAACATCAAATTGAATCAAAACATAAAATTCATGGGATTGGGGTTTGAATTTCATAAATCCTAAATTTGGATTCCTAACATGCTTAATCAATTCTATTGATCCCAAAATCTATAAGGCATATTAAATAATCAAAATCACCCCTTACCTCGCGATGATCCTTCGAATTCACGGCGTTTGGCTTTTTCCTCTCTTCTCTTCTCTTCTCCAATTTCACGTACAATGAGTTTTTCCCAAAACCTTCTTTTCCTTTTTCCTTTTTATCCTTCTTTTTCTTTTCCTTTTATTATTTTCCAAATAATAATAATAAATTAGTAATTATTTTAGTAGAGCTTTTTACTTCACACACCTCTAATTCAACCTTACACCCCCGGTCTTCCTTTTTAATTCCATAATTAATTCATCTATTTAATCCAAAATATTATTAATTAAGCCTTTAATTAATTTAATAATTAAATTCCTAATTATTTAACAATTGAATTAATTTGGGGTGTCACAGTAGTCGCCATAGATTCCTTCCAGTACCTTGTGAAGTAGTAGTCGCCATAGATTCCTTCTAGTACCTTATGAAGTATTAGACGCCATAGATTCCTTATGGTACCCTTATAAGTAGTATTAGCCATTGATTCCTTCCTACACCTTATGAAGTAGTAGTCGCCATAGATTCCTTCCAGTACCTTGTTGAAGTAGTAGTCTCCATAGATTCCTTCCAGTACCTTGTGAAGTAGTAGTCGCCATAGATTCTTATAGATACCCTTTGAAGTAGTAGTCGCCATAGATTCCTTCCAGTACCTTGGGAAGTAGTTGTCGCCATAGATTCTTTCTGATACCCTCTGAATTAGTAGTCGCCATAGATTCCTTCTAGTACCTTGTGAAGTAGTAGTTGCCATAGATTCCTTCTGGTACCCTTTGAAGTAGTAGTCGTCATAGATTCCTTACAGTACCTTGTGAAGTAGTAGTCACCATAGATTCCTTCTGGTACCCTTTGAAGTAGTAGTCACCATAGATTCCTTCTGGTAACCTTTGAAGTAGTAGTCGTCATAGATTCCTTCTAGTACCCTTTGAAGTAGTAGACTCCATAGATTCCTTCCAGTACCTTGCTAAGTAGTAGTCGCCACAGATTCCTTCTGATACCCTCTGAATTAGTAGTCGCCATAGATTCCTTCTAGTACCTTGTGAATTAGTAGTTTCCATTGATTCCTTCTGGTACCCTTTGAAGTAGTAGTCGTCATAGATTCCTTCCAGTACCTTGTGAAGTAGTAGTCACCATATATTCTTTCTTGTACACTTTGTAGTAGTAGTCACCATAGATTCCTTCTGGTAACCTTTGAAGTAGTAGTCGTCATAGATTCCTTCTGGTACCCTTTGAAGTAGTAGTTTCCATAGATTCCTTCCAGTACCTTGTGAAGTAGTAGTCACCATAGATTCCTTTAGATACCCTTTGAAGTAGTAGTCGCCATAGAATCCTTCCAGCACCTTGTGAAGTAGTAGTCGCCATAGATTCCTTCTGGTACCCTTTGAAGTAGTAGTCGCCATAGATTCCTTCTGGTACCCTTTGCAGTATTAGTCGCCATATATTCGTTCCAGTACCTTGTGAAGTAGTACTCGCTATAGATTCCTTCTGGTACCCTTTGAAATAGTAGTCGCCATAGATTCCTTCCAGTACCTTGTGAAGTAGTAGTCACCATAGATTCCTTATGGTAGCCTTTTATGAAGTAGTCGCCATAGATTCCTTCCAGTACCTTGTGAAGTAGTAGTTTCCATAGATTCCTTCTGGTACCCTTTAAAATAGTAGTCGCCATAGATTCCTTCCAGTACCTTGTGAAGTAGTAGTCACCACAGATTCCTTCTTGTACCCTTTTATGTAGTAGTCGCCATAGATTTCTTCCAGTACCTTGTGAAGTATTAGTCGCCATAGAGTACTTCTAGTACCTTGTGAAGTAGTAGTCACCATAGATTCCTTCTAGTACCCTTTGAACTAGTAGTCGCATAAGATTCCATCCAGTACCTTGTGAAGTTGTAGTCGCCATAGATTACTTCTAGTACCTTATTAAGTAGTAGTTAACATAGATTCCTTCTGGTACCCTTTGAAGTAGTAGTCCCCATAGATTACTTCTGTAACCCTTTGAACTAGTGGTCGCCATAGATTTCTTCCAGTACCTTGTTGAAGTAGTAGTCGCCATAGATTCCTTCCGGTACCCTTTGAAGTAGTAGTAGCAATAGATTCCTTATGGTACCCTTTGAAGTAGTAGTCGCCATAGATTCCTTCCAGTACCTTGCGAAGTAGTAGTCGCCATAGATTCCTTTTGGTACCCTTTGTAGTAGTAGTCGTCATAGATTCCTTTCAGTACCTTATGAAGTAGTAGTCACCATAGATTCCTTCTGGTACCATTTGAAGTAATAGTTGCCATAGATTCCTTCTAGTACCTTGTGAAGTAATAGTCCCCATAGATTCCATCTGGTACCCTTTAAAGTAGTAGTCGTCATAGATTCTTTCTAGTACCCTTTGAAGTAGTAGTCCATATATATTTCTTCCAGTACCTTGTGAAGTAGTAGTTGCCACAGATTCCTTCTGGTACCATTTGAAATAGTAGTCACCATAGATTCCTTCCAGTACCTTGTGTAGTAGTAGTCGCCATAGATTCCTTCTGGTACCCTTTGAAGTAGTAGTTTCCATAGATTCCTTCAGGTATCCTTTTAAGTAGTAGTAACCATAGATTCCTTCCAATACCTTGTGAAGTAGTATTCGTCATAGATTCCTCCAATTACCTTGTGAAGTATTAGTCTCATTGATTCCTTCTTGTACCCATTGAATTAGTAGTCTCCATAGATT
This sequence comes from Vicia faba, assembly GCA_948472305.1. Lineage (NCBI taxonomy): Eukaryota > Viridiplantae > Streptophyta > Magnoliopsida > Fabales > Fabaceae > Vicia > Vicia faba. Next base: position 1,449,922,279 of record OX451736.1, read on the forward strand.
CCTTGAAGTATCTTGTTAAGTAGTAGTTGCCATAGATTCCTTCTGGTACCCTTTGAAGTAGTAGTCGCCGTAGATTCCTTCCGGTACACTTTGAAGTAGTAGTCTCCATAGATTCCTTCATGTACCTTGTGATGTAGTAGTCGCTATAGATTCCTTTCAGTACCTTGTGAAGTAGTAGTCACCATAGATTCCTTCTGGTAAGGTTTGAAGTAGTAGTCGCCATAGATTCCTTCCAGTACCTTATGAAGTAGTAGTCGCCATAGATTCCTTCCACTACCTTGTTGAAGTAGTAGTCACAATAGATTCCTTCTGGTACCCTTTGAATTAATAGTCTCCAAAGATTCCTTGCAGTACCTTGTGAAGTAGTAGTGGCCATAGATTCCTTCTAGTATACTTTGAAGTAGTAGTGGCCATAGATTCCTTCTGGTACACTTTGAAGTAGTAGTCGCCATAGATTCCTTCTAGTACCTTGTAAATTAGTAGTCGCGATATATTACTTTCAGTAACTTGTGAAGTAGTAGTCACCGTAGATTCCTTCCGGTACAGTTTGAAGTAGTAGTCGCCATAGATTCCTTGCAGTACCTTGTGAAGTAGTAGTCGCCATAGATTCCTTCTAGTACCTTATGAAGTATTAGACGCCATAGATTCCTTCTGGTACCCTTAGAAGTAGTATTCGCCATTGATTCATTCCTGCACCTTTTGAAGTAGTAGTCGCGATAGATTCCGTCCAATACCTTGTTGAAGTAGTAGTCGCCATAGATTCCTTCTAGTACCATTTGAAGTAGTAGTCTCCATAGTTTCCTTCTGGTACCCTTTGAAGTAGTAGTCACCATAGATTCCTTCCAGTACCTTGTAAAGTAGTTGTCGCCATAGATTCCTTCCGATACCCTCTGAATCAGTAGTCGCCATAGATTCCTTATAGTACCTTGTGAAGTAGTAGTTGCCATAGATTCCTTCTGGTACCCTTTGAAGTAGTATTCATCATAGATTCCTTCCAGTACTTGTGAAGTAGTAGTCGCCATAGATTCCTTCTGGTACCCTTTGAAGTAGTAGTTACCATAGATTCCTTCTGGTAACCTTTGAAGTAGTTGTTACCATAGATTCCTTATGGTACCATTTGAAGTAGTAGTCTCCATAGATTCCTTCAGGTACCCTTTGAAGTAGTAGTCGCCGTAGATTCCTTCCAGTACCTTGTGAAGTTGTTATCGCCATAGATTCCTTCTGATACCCTATGAATTAGTAGTCCCCATAGATTCCTTCTAGTACCTTGTGAAGTAGTAGTAGCCATAGATTCCTTCTGGTACCCTTTGAAGTAGTAGTCGTCATAGATTCCTTCCAGTACCTTGTGAAGTGGTAGTCACCATAGATTCTTTCTGGTACCCTTTGAAGTAGTAGTCACCATAGATTCCTTCTGGTAACCTTTGAAGTAGTAGTCGTCATAGATTCCTTCTAGTACCCTTTGAAGTAGTAGAATCCATAATTCCTTCCAGTACCTTGTTAAGTAGTAGTCACCATAGATTCCTTCTAATACCCTCTGAATTAGTAGTCGCCATAGATTCCTTCTAGTACCTTGTGAAGTAGTAGTTTCCATAGATTCCTTCTGGTACCCTTTGAAGTAGTAGTCGTCATAGATTCCTTCCAGTACCTTGTGAAGTAGTAGTCACCATATATTCCTTCTGGTACCCTTTGAAGTAGTAGTCAGCATAGATTCCTTCTGGTAACCTTTGAAGTAGTAGTCGTCATAGATTCCTTCTGGTTTACTTTGAAGTAGTAGTCTCCATAGATTCCTTCCAGTACCTTGTGAAGTAGTAGTCGCCATAGATTCCTTTAGATACCCATTGAAGTAGTAGTCGCCATAGAATCCTTCCAGCACCTTGTGAAGTAGTAGTCGCCATATATTCCTTCTGGTACCCTTTGAAGTAGTAGTTGCCATAGATTCCTTCTGGTACACTTTGAAGTATTAGTCGCCTTATATTCGTTCCAGTACCTTGTGAAGTAGTTGTCGCTAAAGATTCCTTCTGGTACCCTTTGAAATAATAGTCGCCATAGATTCCTTCCAGTACCTTGTGAAGTAGTAGTCACCATAGATTCCTTCTGGTACCCTTTTATGAAGTAGTCGCCATAGATTCCTTCCAGTACCTTGTGAAGTAGTAGTCACCACATATTCCTTCTGGTACCCTTTTATGTAGTAGTCGCCATAGATTTTTTCCAGTACCTTGTGAAGTAGTAATCGCCATAGATTCCTTCTAGTACCTTGTGAAGTAGTAGTCACCATAGATTCCTTGTAGTACCCTTTGAAGTAGTAGTCGCATAAGATTCCATCCAGTACCTTGTGAAGTAGTAGTCGCCATAGATTCCTTCTAGTACCTTATGAAGTAGTAGTCATCATAGATTCCTTCTGGTACCCTTTGAAGTAGTAGTCGCCATAGATTACTTCTGTAACCCTTTGAAGTAGTGGTCGCCATAGATTTCTTCCAGTACCTTGTTGAAGTAGTAGTCGCCATAGATTCCTTCTGGTACCCTTTGAAGTAGTAGTAACAATAGATTCCTTATGGTACCCTTTGAAGTAGTAGTCGCCATAGATTCCTTCCAGTACCTTGTGAAGTAGTAGTCGCCATAGATTCCTTCTGGTACCCTTTGAAGTAGTAGTCGTCATAGATTCCTTTCAGTACCTTATGAAGTAGTAGTCGCCATAGATTCCTTCTGGTACCATTTAAAGTAATAGTCGCTATAGATTCCTTCCAGTACCTTGTGAAGTAATAGTCGCCATAGATTCCATATGGTACCCTTTGAAGTAGTAGTCGTCATAGATTTTTTCTAGTACCCTTTGAAGTAGTAGTCCATATAGATTTCTTCCAGTACCTTGTGAAGTAGTAGTCGTCATAGATTCCTTCTGGTACCCTTTGAAGTAGTAGTTGCCATAGATTTCTTCAGGTATCCTTTGAAGTAGTAGTAACCATAGATTCCTTCCAGTACCTTGTGAAGTAGTAGTCTTCATAGATTCTTCCTAGTACCTAGTGAAATAGTAGTCTCATTGATTCCTTCTTGTACCCTTTGCATTAGTAGTCGCCATAGATTCCTTGAAGTATCTTGTTAAGTAGTAGTCGCCAAAGATTCCTTCTGGTACCCTTTGAAGTAGTAGTCGCCGTAGATTCCTCCCGGTAAACTTTAAAGTAGTAGTCTCCATAGATTCCTTCCTGTACCTTATGATGTAGTAGTTGCTATAGATTCCTTTCAGTACCTTGTGAAGTAGTAGTCACCATAGATTCCTTCTGGTAAGGTTTGAAGTAGTAGTCGCCATAGATTCCTTCTAGTACCTTGTGAAGTAGTAGTCGTCATCGATTCCTTCCAGTACCTTGTTGAAGTAGTAGTCACCATAGATTCCTTCTGGTACCCTTTTAATTAGTAGTCTCCAAAGATTCCTTGCAGTACCTTGTGAAGTATTAGTCGCCATAGATTCCTTCTAGTATACTTTGAAGTAGTAGTGGCCATAGATTCCTTCTCGTACACTTTGAAGTAGTAGTCGCCATAGATTCCTTCTAGTACCTTGTAAAGTAGTAGTCGCTATATATTCCTTTAAGTACCTTGTGAAGTAGTAGTCACCGTAGATTCCTTCCGGTACAATTTAAAGTAGTAGTCGCCATAGATTCCTTCCAGTACCTTGTGAAGTTGTAGTCGCCATAGATTCCTTCTAGTACCTTATGAAGTATTAGACACCATATATTCCTTCTGGTACCCTTAGAAGTAGTAGTCGTCATTGATTCCTTCCTGCACCTTTTGAAGTAGTAGTCGCCATAGATTCCTTCCAGTACCTTGTTGAAGTAGTAGTCGCCATAGATTCCTTCTAGTACCATTTGAAGTAGTAGTCTCCATAGATTCCTTCTGGTACCTTTTGAAGTAGTAGTCACCATAGATTCCTTCCAGTACCTTGTGAAGTAGTTGTCGCCATAGATTCCTTCTGATACCCTCTGAATCAGTAGTCACCATAGATTCCTTATAATACCTTGTGAAGTAGTAGTTGCCATAGATTCCTTCTGGTACCCTTTGAAGTAGTATTCTTCATAGATTCCTTCCAGTACTTGTGAAGTAGTAGTCGCCAAAAATTCCTTCTGGTACCCTTTGAAGTAGTAGTTACCATAGATTCCTTCTGGTAACCTTTGAAGTAGTAGTCACCATAGATTACTTATGGTACCATTTGAAGTAGTAGTCTCCATAGATTCCTTCTGGTACCATTTGAAGTAGTAGTCGCTGTAGATTCCTTCCAGTACCTTGTGAAGTTGTTGTCGCCATAGATTCCTTCTGATACCCTCTGAATTAATAGTCGCCATAGATTCCTTCTAGTACCTTGTGAAGTAGTAGTTGCCATAGATTCCTTCTGGTACCCTTTGAAGTAGTAGTCGTCATAGATTCCTTACAGTACCTTGTGAAGTAGTAGTCACCATAGATTTCTTCTGGTACCCTTTGAAGTAGTAGTCACCATAGATTAGTTCTAGTAACCTTTGAAGTAGTAGTCGTCATAGATTCCTTCTGGTACCCTTTGAAGTAGTAGTATCCATAGATTCCTTCCAGTACCTTGTTAAGTATTAGTCGCCATAGATTCCTTCTGATACCCTATGACTTAGTAGTCGCCATAGATTCCTTCTAGTACCTTGTGAAGTAGTAGTTTCCATAGATTCCTTCTGGTACCCTTTGAAGTAGTAGTCGTCATAGATTCCTTCCAGTACCTTGTGAAGTAGTAGTCACCATAGATTCCTTCTGGTACCCTTTGAAGTAGTAGTCACCATAGATTCCTTCTAGTAACCTTTGAAGTAGTAGTCGTCATAGATTCCTTCTGGTACCCTTTGAAGTAGTAGTCTCCATAGATTCCTTCCAGTACCTTGTGAAGTAGTAGTCGCCATAGATTCCTTTAGATACCCTTTTAAGTAGTAGTCGCCATAGAATCCTTCCAGCACCTTGTGAAGTAGTAGTCGACATAGATTCCTTCTGGTACCCTTTGAAGTAGTAGTTGCCATAGATTCCTTCAGGTATCCTTTGAAGTAGTAGTAACCATAGATTCCTTCCAATACCTTGTGAAGTAGTAGTCGTCATAGATTCCTCCTAGTACCTTGTGAAGTACTAGTCTCCATTGATTCCTTCTGGTACCCATTGAATTAGTAGTCACCATAGATTCTTTGAAGTACCCTTTGAAGTAGTAGTCGCCATAGATTCCTTATAGTACACTTTGAAGTAGTAGTCCCCATATATTCCTTCCAGTACCTTGTGAAGTAGTAGTCGCTATAGATTCCTTTGAGTACCTTGTGAAGTAGTAGTCACCATTGATTCCTCATGGTACAGTTTGAAGTAGTAGTCGTCATAGATTCCTTCCAGTACCTTGTGAAGTATTAGTCGCCATAGATTTCTTCTGGAACCTTTTAAAGTAGTAGTTTCCATAGAATCCTTCCAGTACCTTATTGAAGTAGTAGTTGCCATAGATTCCTTCTGGTACTCTTTGAAGTAGTAGTCGCCATAGATTCCTTTTCGTACCCTTTTAGGAAAGTAGTCGCCATAGATTCCTTCCCGTACCTTGTGAAGTAGTAGTTGCCATAGATTCCTTCTAGTACCCTTTGAAGTAGTAGTCTTCATAGATTCCTTTCAGTACCTGGTGAAGTAGTAGTCGCCGTAAAATCCTTCTGGTACCCTTTGAAATATTAGTCACCGTAGATTCCTTCTGGTAACCTTTGAAGTCGTAGTCGTCATAGATTCCTTCTGGTACCCTTTGAATTAGTAGTCGCCATAGATTCCTTATGGTACCCTTTGAAGTAGTAGTCGCCATAGATTCCTTCCAGTTCCTTGTGAAGTAGTAGTCGCCATAAATTCCTTCTGGTACCCTTTGAAGTAGTAGTCGTCATAGATTCCTTCCAGTACCTTATGAAGTAGTAGTCGCCATAGATTCCTTCTGGTACCCTTTGAAGTAATAGTCGCCATGTATTCCTTCCAGTACCTTGTGAAGTAATAGTCGCCATAGATTACTTCTTGTACCCTTTGAAGTAGTAGTCGTCATAGATTCCTTCTAGTACCCATTGAAGTAGTAGTCTATATGGATTTCTTCCAGTACCTTGTGAATTAGTAGTCGCCACAGATTTCTTCTGGTACTATTCGAAATAGTAGTCACCTTAGATTCCTTCCAGTACCTTGTGAAGTAGTAGTCGCCATAGATTCCTTTTGGTACACTTTGAAGTAGTAGTTTCCATAAAATCCTTCAGGTATCCTTTGAAGTAGTAGAAACCATAGATTCCTTCCAGTACCTTGTGAAGTAGTAGTCGTGATAGATTCTTCCTAGTACCTTGTTAAGTAGTAGTCTCCATTGATTCCTTCTGGTACCCTTTGAATTAGTAGTCGCCATAGATTCCTTGAAGTACCTTGTGAAGTAGTAGTCGCCATAGGTTCCTTCTAGTATACTTTGAAGTAGTAGTCGCCATATATTCCTTCCAGTACCTTGTGAAGTAGTAGTCGCTATAGATTCCTTTAATTACCTTGTGAAGTAATGGTCACCATAGATTCGTTCTGGTATAGTTTGAAGTAGTAGTCGCCATAGATTCCTTCTAGTACCTTGTGAAGTATTAGTCGCCATAGATTCCTTCTAGAACCTTTTAATGTAGTAGTTTCCATAGACTCCTTCCAGTACCTTGTTGAAGTAGTAGTCGCCATAGATTCCTTCTGCTACCCTTTGAAATAATAGTCGCCATGGATTCCTTCCAGTACCTTGTGAAGTAATAGTCGCCATAGATTCCTTCTGGTACCCTTTGAAGTAGTAGTCGTCATAGATTCCTTCTAGTACCAATTGAAGTAGTAGTCTCTATAAATTTCTTCCAGTACCTTGTGAAGTAGTAGTCGCCACAGATTCCTTCTGGTACTATTTGAAATAGTAGTCACCTTAGATTCCTTCCAGTACCTTGTGAAGTAGTAGTCGCCATAGATTCCTTCTGGTACACTTTGAAGTAGTAGTTTCCATAGATTCCTTCAGGTATCCTTTGAAGTAGTAGAAACCATAGATTCCTTCCAGTACCTTGTGAAGTAGTAGTCGTCATAGATTCCTCCTAGTACCTTGTGAAGTAGTAGTCTCCATTGATTCCTTCTGGTACCCTTTGAATTAGTAGTCGCGATAGATTCCTTAAAGTACCTTGTGAAGTAGTAGTCGCCATAGATTCCTTCTAGTACACTTTGAAGTAGTAGTCGCCATATATTCCTTCCAATACCTTGTGAAGTAGTAGTCGCTATAGATTCCTTTAATTACCTTGTGAAGTAGTAGTCACCATAAATTCCTTCTGGTATAGTTTGAAGTAGTAGTCGCCATAGATTCCTTCCAGTACCTTGTGAAGTAGTAGTCGCCATAGATTCCTTCTAGAACCTTTTAATGTAGTAGTTTCCATAGATTCCTTCCAGTACCATGTTGAAGTAGTAGTCGCCATAGATTCCTTCTGGTACCCTTTGAAGTAGTAGTCGCCATAGATTCCTTCTGGTACCCATTGAAGTAGTAGTCTCTATAGATTTCTTCCAGTACCTTGTGAAGTAGTAGTCGCCATAGATTCCTTCTGGTACCATTTGAAATAGTAGTCACCATAGATTCCTTCCAGTACCTTGTGAATTAGTAGTCGCCATAGATTCCTTCTGGTACCCTTTGAAGTAGTATTTGCCATAGATTCCTTTAGGTATCCTTTGAAGTAGTAGTAACCATAGATTCCTTCCAGTACCTTGTGAAGTAGTAGTCGTCATAGATTCCTCCTAGTACCTTGTGAAGTAGTAGTCTCCATTGATTCCTTCTGGTACCCTTTGAATTAGTAGTCTCCATAGATTACTTGAAGTACCTTATGAAGTAGTAGTCGCCATAGATTCCTTCTAGTACACTTTGAAGTAGTAGTCACCATATATTCCTTCCAGTACCTTGTGAAGTAGTAGTCGCTATAGATTCCTTTCAGTACCTTGTGAAGTAATAGTCACCATAGATTCCTTCTGGTACAGTTTGAAGTAGTAGTCACCATAGATTCCTTCCAGTACCTTGTGAAGTAGTAGTCGCCATATATTCCTTCTGGAACCTTTTAAAGTAGTAGTTGCGATAGATTCCTTCCAGTACCTTGTTGAAGTAGTAGTCACCATAGATTCCTTCTGGTACCCTTTGAAGTAGTAGTCGCCATAGATTCCTTCTGGTACCCTTTGAAGTAGTAGTCACCATAGATTCCTTCCAGTACCTTGTGAAGTAGTAGTTTCCATAGATTCCTTCCAGTACCTTATGAAGTAGTAGTCGCCATAGATTCCTTATGGTACCCTTTGAAGTAGTAGTCACAATAGATTCCTTCTGGTAACCTTTGAAGTAGTAGTCGTCATAGATTCCTTCTGGTACCCTTTGAAGTAGTAGTCTCCATAGATTCCTTCCAGTACCTTGTGAAGTAGTAGTCGCCATAGATTCCTTCTGATACCCTTTGAAGTAGTAGTCACCATAGAATCCTTCCAGCACCTTGTGAAGTAGTAGTCGCCATAGATTCCTTCTGGTACCCTTTGAAGTAGTAGTCGCCATAGATTCCTTATTATACCCTTTGAAGTATTAGTCGCCATATATTTGTAATAGTACCTTGTGAAGTAGTAGTCGCCATAGATTCCTTTGGGTACCCTTTGAAGTAGTAGTCGCCATAGATTCCTTCCAGCACCTTGTGAAGTAGTAGTCACCATAGATTATTTCTGGTACCTTTTGACGTAGTAGTCGTTATAGATTCCTTCTGGTACCTTTTGAAGTATTTGTCGTCATATATTTCTTCTGGTACGCTTTGAATTAGTAGTCCCTAAAGATTTCTACGAGTACCTTGTGAAGTAGCAGTTGCCATATATTCCTTCTGGTACCCTTTGAAGTAGTAGTCACCATAGATTCTATCCAATATCTTGTGAAGTAGTAGTCACCATAGATTATTTCTGGTACCCTTTGAATTAGTAGTCGCCATAGATTCCTTCCAGTACCTTGTGAAGTAGTAGTCGCCTAGATTCCTTCTGGTACCCTTTGAGTTAGTTGTTGTCATAGATTCCTTCTGGTACCCTTATAAGTAGTTGTCGCCATAGATTCCTTCTGGTACCCTTTGAAGTAGTTGTCGCCATAGATTCCTTATGGCACCCTTTGAAGTAGTTGTCACCATAGATTCCTTCTAGTACCTTGTTGAAGTAGTAGTCTCCATGGATTCCTTCTGGTACCCTTTGAAGTTGTAGTCGCCATAGATTCATTCTGGTACCCGTTGGAGTAGTAGTTGCCATAGATTCCTTCTAGTACCTTGTGAAGTAGTAGTCGCCATAGATTCCTTCTAGTACCCTTTGAAGTAGTAGTCGCCATAGATTCCTTCCAGTACCTTGTGAATTAGTAGTCGTCATAGATTCCTTCTGGTACCCTTTGAAGTAGTCGTCGCCATAGATTCCTTCCAATACCTTGTGAAGTAATAGTCGCCATAGATTACTTCTGGTACCCATTGAAGTAGTAGTCGTCATAGATTCATTCTAGTACCCTTCGAAGTAGTAGTCCCTATAGTTTTCGTCCAGTACCTTGTGAAGTAGTAGTCGCCACAAATTACTTCTGGTACTATTTGAAATAGTAGTCACCATAGATTCCTTCCAGTACCTTGTGAAGTAGTAGTCGCCATAGATTCTTTCTGGTACCCTTTGAAGTAGTAGTTGCATTAGATTCCTTCAAGTATCCTTTGAAGTAGTAGTCACCATAGATTCCTTCCAGTACCTTGTGAAGTACTAGTCGTCATAGAGTCTCCTAGTACCTTGTGAAGTAGTAGTATCCATTGATTCCTTCTGGTACCCTTTGAATTAGTAGTCGCCATAGATTCCTTGAAGTACCTTGTAAAGTAGTAGTCGCCATAGATTCCTTCTAGTACACTTCGAAGTAGTAGTCTCCATATATTCCTTACAGTACCTTGTGAAGTAGTAGTCTATATAGATTCCTTTCAGTACCTTGTGAAGTAGTAGTCTATATAGATTCCTTCCAGTACCTTGTGAAGTAGTAGTCTATATAGATTCCTTTCAGTACCTTGTGAAGTAGTAGTCGCCAGAGATTCCTTCCAGTACCTTGTGAAGTAGTAGTCGCCATAAATTCCTTCTGGCACCTTTAAAAGTAGTAGTTGCCATAGATTCCTTCCAGTACCTTGTTGAAGTAGTAGTCGCCATAGATTCCTTCTGGTACCCTTTGAAGTAGTAGTCGCCATATATTTCTTCTGGTACTCTTTGTAGTTGTAGTCGCCATAGATTCCTTCTAGTACCTTGTGAAGTAGTAGTTGCCATAGATTCCTTCTGGTACCCTTTGAAGTAGTAGTCGTCATAGATTTCTTCCAGTACCTTGTGAAGTGGTAGTCGCCATAGATTCCTTCTGGTACACTTTGAAGTAGTAGTCATCATAGATTCCTTATGGTAACCTTTGAAGTTGTAGTCGTCATAGATTCCTTCTGGTACCCTTTGAATTAGTAGTCTCCATAGATTCCTTACAATACCATGTGAAGTAGTAGTAACCATAGATTCCTTCTACTACCCTTTGAAGTAGTAGTCGCCATATAATCCTTCCAGCACCTTGTGAAGTAGTAGTCGCCATAGATTCTTTCTGGTACCCTTTGAAGTAGTAGTCGTCATAGTTTCCTTCTGGTACGCTTTGGATTTTTAGTCCCCAAAGATTTCTTTGAGTACCTTGTGAAGTAGTAGTTTCCATATATTCCTTCTGGTACCCTTTGAAGTAGTAGTCATCATAGATTCTATCCAGTATCTTGTGTAGTATTAGTCACCATAGATTATTTTTGGTACCCTTTGAATTAGTAGTCGCCATAGATTCCTTCCAATATCTTGTAAAGTAGTAGTCGCCATAGATTCCTTCTGGTACCCTTTGAATTATTATTTGTCATAGATTCCTTCTGGTACCCTTTGAAGTAGTAGTCGCCATAGATTCCTTCCAGTACCTTATGAAGTAGTAGTCGCCATAGATTCCTTCTGGTACTCTTTGAAGTAGTTGTTGCCATTGATTCCTTCTGGCACCCTTTGAAGTAGTAGTCACCATAGATTCCTTCCAGTACCTTGTGAAGTAGTAGTCGCCATAGATTCCTTCTGGTACACTTTGAAGTAGTAGTCATCATAGATTCCTTATGGTAACCTTTGAAGTTGTAGTCGTCATAGATTCCTTCTGGTACCCTTTGAATTAGTAGTCTCCATAGATTCCTTACAATACCATGTGAAGTAGTAGTAACCATAGATTCCTTCTACTACCCTTTGAAGTAGTAGTCGCCATATAATCCTTCCAGCACCTTGTGAAGTAGTAGTCGCCATAGATTCTTTCTGGTACCCTTTGAAGTAGTAGTCGTCATAGTTTCCTTCTGGTACGCTTTGGATTTTTAGTCCCCAAAGATTTCTTTGAGTACCTTGTGAAGTAGTAGTTTCCATATATTCCTTCTGGTACCCTTTGAAGTAGTAGTCATCATAGATTCTATCCAGTATCTTGTGTAGTATTAGTCACCATAGATTATTTTTGGTACCCTTTGAATTAGTAGTCGCCATAGATTCCTTCCAATATCTTGTAAAGTAGTAGTCGCCATAGATTCCTTCTGGTACCCTTTGAATTATTATTTGTCATAGATTCCTTCTGGTACCCTTTGAAGTAGTAGTCGCCATAGATTCCTTCCAGTACCTTATGAAGTAGTAGTCGCCATAGATGCCTTCTAGTACCTTATGAAGTAGTAGTCACCATAGATTCCTTCTGGTACTCTTTGAAGTAGTTGTTGCCATAGATTCCTTCTGGCACCCTTTGAAGTAGTAGTCACCATAGATTCCTTCCAGTACCTTGTTGAAGTAGTAGTCTCCACGGATTCCTTCTGGTACCCTTTGAAGTTGTAGTCGCCATAGATTCATTCTGGTACCCTTTGGAGTAGTAGTCGCCATAGATTCCTTCTAGTACCTTGTGAAGTAGTAGTCGCAATAGATTCCTTCTAGTACCCTTTGAAGTAGTAGCCGCCATAGATTCCTTCCAGTACCTTGTCAAGTAGTAGTCGCCCTAGATTCCTTCTGGTACCCTTTGAAGTAGTAGTCACCATAGATTCCTTATGGTAACCTTTGAAGTAGTAGTCGCCATAGATTCCTTCTGGAACCCTTTGAAGTAGTGGTCGCCATAGATTTCTTACAGTACCTTGTTGAAGTAGTAGTCGCCATAGATTCCTTCTGGTACCCTTTGAAGTAGTAGTCGCCAAAGATTCGTTATGGTACCCTTTGAAGTAGTAGTCGCCATAGATTCCTTCCAGTACCTTGTGAAGTAGTAGTCGCCATAGATTCCTTCTGGTACCCTTTGAAGTAGTAGTCGTCATAGATTCCTTCCAGTACCTTATGAAGTAGTAGTCACCATAGATTCCTTCTTGTACCCTTTGAAGTAGTAGTCGCCATAGATTCCTTCCAGTACCTTGTGAAGTAATAGTCGCCATAGATTACTTCTGGCACCCTTTGAAGTAGTAGTCGTCATAGATTCCTTCTAGTACCCTTTTATATAGTAGTCCCTATAGATTTTTTCCAGTACCTTGTGATGTTGTAGTCGCCACAGATTCCTTCTGGTACCATTTGAAATAGTAGTCACCATAGATTCCTTCCAGTACCTTGTGAAGTAGTAGTCGCCATAGATTCCTTCTGGTACCCTTTGAAGTAGTAGTTGCCATAGATTCCTTCAGGTACCCTTTGAAGTAGTAGTCACCATAGATTCCTTCCAGTATCTTGTTAAGTAGTAGTCGTCATAGATTCCTCCTAGTACCTTGTGAAGTAGTAGTTGCCACAAATTCCTTCTGGTACCATTTGAAATATTAGTCACCATAGATTCCTACCAGTACCTTGTGAAGTAGTAGTCGCCATAGATTCATTCTGGTACCCTTTGAAGTAGTAGTTGCGATAGATTCCTTCTGGTATCCTTTGAAGTAGTAGTCACCATAGATTCCTTCCAGTACCTTTTGAAGTAGTAGTCGCCATAGATTCCTTCTGATACCCTTTGAAGTAGTAGTCACCATAGAATCCTTCCAGCACCTTGTGAAGTAGTAGTCGCCATAGATTCCTTCTGGTACCCTTTGAAGTAGTAGTCGCCATAGATTCCTTATTATACCCTTTGAAGTATTACTCGCCATATATTTGTAATAGTACCTTGTGAAGTAGTAGTCGCCATAGATTCCTTCGGGTACCCTTTGAAGTAGTAGTCGCCATAGATTCCTTCCAGCACCTTGTGAAGTAGTAGTCACCATAGATTATTTCTAGTACCTTTTGACGTAGTAGTCGTTATAGATTCCTTCAGGTACCTTTTGAAGTATTTGTCGTCATATATTCCTTCTGGTACGCTTTGAATTAGTAGTCCCTAAAGATTTCTTCGAGTACCTTGTGAAGTAGCAGTTGCCATATATTCCTTCTGGTTCCCTTTGAAGTAGTAGTCACCATAGATTCTATCCAATATCTTGGGAAGTAGTAGTCACCATAGATTATTTCTGGTACCCTTTGAATTAGTAGTCGCCATAGATTCCTTCCAGTACCTTGTGAAGCAGTAGTCGCCTAGATTCCTTATGGTACCCTTTGAGTTAGTTGTTGTCATAGATTCCTTCTGGTACCCTTATAAGTAGTTGTCGCCATAGATTCCTTCTGGTACCCTTTGAAGTAGTTGTCGCCATAGATTCCTTATGGCACCCTTTGAAGTAGTAGTCACCATAGATTCCTTCTAGTACCTTGTTGAAGTAGTAGTCTCCATGGATTCCTTCTGGTACCCTTTGAAGTTGTAGTCGCCATAGATTCATTCTGGTACCCGTTGGAGTAGTTGTTGCCATAGATTCCTTCTAGTACCTTGTGAAGTAGTAGTCGCCATAGATTCCTTCTAGTACCCTTTGAAGTAGTAGTCGACAAAAATTCCTTCCAGTACCTTGTGAATTAGTAGTCGCCATAGATTCCTTCTAGTACCTTATGAAGTAGTAGTCGTCATAGATTCCTTCTGGTACCCTTTGAAGTAGTCGTCGCCATAGATTCCTTCCAATACCTTGTGAAGTAATAGTCGCCATAGATTACTTCTGGTACCCATTGAAGTAGTAGTCGTCATAGATTCCTTCTAGTACCCTTCGAAGTAGTAGTCCCTATAGTTTTCGTCCAATACCTTGTGAAGTAGTAGTCGCTATAGATTCCTTCTGGTACCTTTTGAAATAGTAGTCACCATAGATTCCTTCCAGTACCTTGTGAAATAGTAGTCGCCATAGATTCTTTCTTGTACCCTTTGAATTAGTAGTTGCATTAGATTCCTTCAGGTATCCTTTGAAGTAGTAGTCACCATAGATTCCTTCCAGTAGCTTGTGAAGTACTCGTCGTCATAGAGTATCCTAGTACCTTGTGAAGTAGTAGTATCCATTGATTCCTTCTGGTACCCTTTGAATTAGTAGTCGCCATAGATTCCTTGAAGTACCTTGTAAAGTAGTAGTCGCCATAGATTCCTTCTATTACACTTTGAAGTAGTAGTCGCCATATATTCCTTCCAGTACCTTGTGAAGTAGTAGTCTATATAGATTCCTTTCAGTACCTTGTGAAGTAGTAGTCATCATAGATTCCTTTCGATACAGTTTGAAGTACTAGTCGCCAGAGATTCCTTCCAGTTCCTTGTGAAGTAGTAGTCGCCATAAATTCCTTCTGGCACCTTTAAAAGTAGTAGTTGCCATAGATTCCTTCCAGTACCTTGTTGAAGTAGTAGTCGCCATAGATTCCTTTTGGTACCCTTTGAAGTAGTAGTCGCCATATATTTCTTCTGGTACTCTTTGAAGTTGTAGTCGCCATAGATTCCTTCTAGTACCTTGTGAAGTAGTAGTTGCCATAGATTCCTTCTGGTACCCTTTCAAGTAGTAGTCGTCATAGATTTCTTCCAGTACCTTGTGAAGTAGTAGTCGCCATAGGTTCCTTCTGGTACCCTTTGAAGTAGTAGTCATCATAGATTCCTTCTGGTAACCTTTGAAGTTGTAGTCGTCATAGATTCCTTCTGGTATCCTTTGAAGTAGTAGTCTCCATAGATTCCTTACAATACCGTGTGAAGTAGTAGTAACCATAGATTCCCTCTACTACCCTTTGAAGTAGTAGTCACCATATAATCCTTCCATCACCTTGTGAAGTAGTAGTCGCCATAGATTCTTTCTGGTACCCTTTGAAGTAGTAGTCGTCATAGTTTCCTTCTGGTACGCTTTGGATTTTTAGTCCCCAAAGATTTCTTCGAGTACCTTGTGAAGTAGTAGTTTCCATATATTCCTTCTGGTACCCTTTGAAGTAGTAGTCACCATAGATTCTATCCAGTATCTTGTGAAGTATTAGTCACCATAGATTATTTTTGGTACCCTTTGAATTAGTAGTCGCCATAGATTCCTTCCAGTATCTTGTAAAGTAGTAGTCGCCATAGATTCCTTCTGGTACCCTTTGAATTAGTATTTGTCATAGATCCCTTCTGGTACCCTTTGAAGTAGTAGTCGCCATAGATTCCTTCCAGTACCTTATGAAGTAGTAGTCGCCATAGATGCCTTCTAGTACCTTATGAAGTAGTAGTCACCATAGATTCCTTCTGGTACTCTTTGAAGTAGTTGTTGCCATAGATTCCTTCTGGCACCCTTTGAAGTAGTAGTCACCATAGATTCCTTCCAGTACCTTGTTGAAGTAGTAGTCTCCACGGATTCCTTCTGGTACCCTTTGAAGTTGTAGTCGCCATAGATTAATTCTGGTACCCTTTGGAGTAGTAGTCGCCATAGATTCCTTCTAGTACCTTGTGAAGTAGTAGTCGCCATAGATTCCTTCTAGTACCCTTTGAAGTAGTAGCCGCCATAGATTCCTTCCAGTACCTTGTCAAGTAGTAGTCGCCATATATTCCTTCTGGTACCCTTTGAAGTAGTAGTCACCATAGATTCCTTATGGTAACCTTTGATGTAGTAGTCGCCATAGATTCCTTCTGGAACCCTTTGAAGTATTTTGGTCTCCATAGATTTCTTACAGTACCTTGTTGAATTAGTAGTCGCCAAAGATTCCTTCTGGTGCCCTTTGAAGTAGTAGTCGCCAAAGATTTGTTATGGTACCCTTTGAAGTAGTAGTCGCCATAGATTCCTTCCAGTACCTTGTAAAGTAGTAGTCGCCATAGATTCATTCTGGTACCCTTTGAAGTAGTAGTCGTCATAGATTCCTTCCAGTACCTTATGAAGTAGTAGTCACCATAGATTCCTTCTTGTACCCTTTGATGTAGTAGTCGCCATAGATTCCTTCCAGTACCTTGTGAAGTAATAGTAGCCATAGATTACTTATGGTACCCTTTGAAGTAGTAGTCGTCATAGATTCCTTCTAGTACCCTTTTATATAGTAGTCCCTATAGATTTCTTCCAGTACCTTGTGAAGTTGTAGTCGCCACAGATTTCTTCTGGTACCATTTGAAATAGTAGTCACCATAGATTCCTTCCAGTACCTTGTGAAGTAGTAGTCGCCATAGATTCCTTCTGGTACCCTTTGAAGTAGTAGTTGCCATAGATTCCTTCAGGTACCCTTTGAAGTAGTAGTCACTATAGATTCCTTCCAGTATCTTGTTAAGTAGTAGTCGTCATAGATTCCTCCTAGTACCTTGTGAAGTAGTAGTTGCCACAAATTCCTTCTAGTACCATTTGAAATATTAATCACCTTAGATTCCTTCCAGTACCTTGTGAAGTAGTAGTCGCCATAGATTCATTCTGGTACCCTTTGAAGTAGTAGTTGCGATAGTTTCCTTCTGGTACCCTTTGAAGTAGAGGTCACCATAGATTCCTTCCAGTACCTTGTGAAGTAGTAGTCGCCATAGATTCCTCCTAGTACCTTGTGAAGTATTAGTCTCCATTGATTCCTTTTGGTACCCTTTTAATTAGTAGTCCCCATAGATTCCTTGAAGTATCTTGTTAAGTAGTAGTCACCATAGATTCCTTCTTGTACCCTTTGAAGTAGTGGTCGCCATAGATTCCTTCTGGTACACTTTGAAGTAGTAGTCTCCATAGATTCCTTACTGTAGCTTGTGAAGTAGAAGTCTCTATAGATTCCTTTCAGTTTCTTGTGAAGTAGTAGTCACCATAGATTCTTTCCGGTACAGTTTGAAGTAGTAGTCGCGATAGATTCCTTCCAGTACCTTGTGAAGTAGTAGTCGCCGTAGATTCCTTCTAGTACCTTGTTGAAGTAGTAGTCACCATAGATTCCTTTTGGTACCCTTTGAATTAGTAGTCGCCATAGATTCCTTGCAGTACCTTGTGAAGAAGTAGTCACCATAGATTCCTTCTAGTACACTTTGAAGTAGTAATGGCCATAGATTCCTTCAGGTACACTTTGAAGTAGTAGTCGCCATAGATTCCTTCCAGTACCTTGTGAAGTAGTAGTCGCTATAGATTCCTTTCAGTACCTTGTGAAGTAGTAGTCACCGTAGATTCCTTCCAGTACAGTTTGAAGTAGTAGTCACCATAGATTCCTTCCAGTACCTTGTTGAAGTAGTAGTCGCCATATATTCCTTCTAGTACCATTTTAAGTAGTAGTCTCCATAGATTCCTTATGATACCCTCTGAATTAGTAGTCGCCATAGATTCCTTCTAGTACCTTGTGAAGTAGTAGTTGCCATAGATTCCTTTTGGTACCCTTTGAAGTAGTAGTCGTCATAGATTCCTTACAGTACCTTGTGAAGTAGTAGTCACCATAGATTCCTTCTGGTACCCTTTGAAGTAGTAGTCACCATAGATTCCTTCTGGTAACCTTTGAAGTAGTAGTCGTTATAGATTCCTTCTAGTACCCTTTGAAGTAGTAGACTCCATAGATTCCTTCCAGTACCTTGCTAAGTAGTAGTCGCCATAGATTCCTTCTAATACCCTCTGAATTAGTAGGCGCCATAAATTCCTTCTAGTACCTTGTGAAGTAGTAGTTGCTATAGATTCCTTCTGGTACCCTTTGAAGTAGTAGTCGTCATAGATTCCTTTCAGTACCTTGTGAAGTAGTAGTCACCATATATTCCTTCTTGTACACTTTGAAGTAGTAGTCACCATAGATTCCTTCTGGTAACCTTTGAAGTAGTAGTCGTCATAGATTCCTTCTCGTACCTTTTGAAGTAGTAGTCTCCATAGATTCCTTCCAGTACCTTGTGAAGTAGTAGTCGCCATAGATTCCTTTAGATACCCTTTGAAGTAGTAGTCGCCATAGAATCCTTCTAGCACCTTGTGAAGTAGTAGTCGCCATAGATTCCTTCTGGTACCATTTGAAGTAGTAGTCGCCATAGATTCCTTCTGGTACCCTTTGCAGTATTAGTCGCCATATATTCGTTCCAGTACCTTGTGAAGTAGTAGTCGCTATAGATTCCTTCTGGTACCCTTTGAAATAGTAGTCGCCATAGATTCCTTCCAGTACCTTGTGAAGTAGTAGTCACCATAGATTCCTTATGGTAGCCTTTTATGAAGTAGTCGCCAAAGATTCCTTCCAGTACCTTGTGAAGTAGTAGTTTCCATAGATTCCTTCTGGTACCCTTTAAAATAGTAGTCGCCATAGATTCCTTCCAGTACCTTGTGAATTAGTAGTCACCACAAATTCCTTCTGGTACCCTTTTATGTAGTAGTCGCCATAGATTTCTTCCAGTACCTTGTGAAGTATTAGTCGCCATAGATTACTTCTATTACCTTGTGAAGTAGTAGTCACCATAGATTCCTTCTAGTACCCTTTGAACTAGTAGTCGCATAAGATTCCATCCAGTACCTTGTGAAGTAGTAGTCGCCATAGATTCCTTCTAGTACCTTATTAAGTAGTAGTTATCATAGATTCCTTCTGGTACCCTTTGAAGTAGTAGTCGCCATAGATTACTTCTGTAACCCTTTGAAGTAGTGGTCGCCATAAATTTCTTCCAGTACCTTATTGAAGTAGTAGTCGCCATAGATTTCTTCTGGTACCCTTTGAAGTAGTAGTAGCAATAGATTCCTTATGGTACCCTTTGAAGTAGTAGTCGCCATAAATTCCTTCTAGTACCTTGCGAAGTAGTAGTCGCCATAGATTCCTTCTGGTACCCTTTGAAGTAGTAGTCGTCATAGATTCCTTTCAGTACCTTATGAAGTAGTAGTCACCATAGATTCCTTCTGGTACCATTTGAAGTAATAGTCGCCATAGATTCCTTCCATTACCTTGTGAAGTAATAGTCCCCATAGATTCCATCTGGTACCCTTTAAAGTAGTAGTCGTCATAGATTCTTTCTAGTACCCTTTGAAGTAGTAGTCCATATAGATTTCTTCCAGTACCTTGTGAAGTAGTCGTCGCCCCAGATTCCTTCTGGTACCATTTGAAATAGTAGTCACCATAGATTCCTTCCAGTACCTTGTGTAGTAGTAGTCGCCATAGATTCCTTCTGGTACCCTTTGAAGTAGTAGTTGCCATAGATTCCTTCAGGTATCCTTTGAAGTAGTAGTAACCATAGATTCCTTCCAATACCTTGTGAAGTAGTTGTCGTCATAGATTCCTCCAATTACCTTGTGAAGTAGTAGTCTCATTGATTCCTTCATGTACCCATTGAATTAGTAGTCTCCATAGATTCCTTGAAGTATCTTGTTAAGTAGTAGTCGCCATAGATTCCTTCTGGTACCCTTTGAAGTAGTAGTCGCCGTAGATTCCTTCCGGTACACTTTGAAGTAGTAGTCTCCATAGATTCCTTCATGTACCTTGTGATGTAGTAGTCGCTATAGATTCCTTTCAGTACCTTGTGAAGTAGTAGTCACCATAGATTCCTTCTGGTAAGGTTTGAAGTAGTAGTCGCCATAGATTCCTTCCAGTACCTTGTGAAGTAGTAGTCGCCATAGATTCCTTCCACTACCTTGTTGAAGTAGTAGTCACCATAGATTCCTTCTGGTACCCTTTGAATTCATAGTCTCCAAAGTTCCTTGCAGTACCTTGTGAAGTAGTAGTCGCCATAAATTCCTTCTAGTATACTTTGAAGTAGTAGTGGCCATATATTCCGTCTGGTACACTTTGAAGTAGTAGTCGCGATATATTCCTTTCAGTACCTTGTGAAGTAGTAGTCACCATAGATTCCTTTCGGTACAGTTTGAAGTAGTAGTCGCCATAGATTCCTTCCAATACCTTGTTGAAGTAGTAGTCGCCATAGATTCCTTCTAGTACCATTTGAAGTAGTAGTCTCCATAGTTTCCTTCTGGTACCCTTTGAAGTAGTAGTCACCATAGATTCCTTCCAGTCACTTGTGAAGTAGTTGTCGCCATAGATTCCTTCTGATACCCTCTGAATCAGTAGTCGCCATAGATTCCTTATAGTACCTTGTGAAGTAGTAGTTGCCATAGATTCCTTCTGGTACCCTTTGAAGTAGTATTCGTCATAGATTCCTTCCAGTACTTGTGAAGTAGTAGTCGCCATAGATTCCTTCTGGTACCCTTTGAAGTAGTAGTTACCATAGATTCCTTCTGGTAACCTTTGAAGTAGTTGTTACCATAGATTCCCTATGGTACCATTTGAAGTAGTAGTCTCCATAGATTTCTTCAGGTACCCTTTGAAGTAGTAGTCTCCGTAGATTCCTTCCAGTACCTTGTGAAGTTGTTATCGCCATAGATTCCTTCTGATACCCTCTGAATTAGTAGTCGCCATAGATTCCTTCTAGTACCTTGTGAAGTAGTAGTTGCCATAGATTCCTTCTGGTACCCTTTGAAGTAGTAGTTATCATAGATTCCTTCCAGTACCTTGTGAAGTGGTAGTCACCATAGATTCCTTCTGGTACCCTTTGAAGTAGTAGTCTCCATAGATTCCTTCTGGTAACCTTTGAAGTAGTAGTCGTCATAGATTCCTTCTAGTACCCTTTGAAGTAGTAGAATCCATAATTCATTCCAGTACCTTGTTAAGTAGTAGTCACCATAGATTCCTTCAAATACCCTCTGAATTAGTAGTCGCCATAGATTCCTTCTAGTACCTTGTGAAGTAGTAGTTGCAATAGATTCCTTCTGGTACCCTTTGAAGTAGTAGTCGTCATAGATTCCTTCCAGTACCTTGTGAAGTAGTAGTCACCATATATTCCTTCTGGTACCCTTTGAAGTAGTAGTCACCATAGATTCCTTCTGGTAACCTTTGAAGTAGTAGTCGTCATAGATTCCTTCTGGTACACTTTGAAGTAGTAGTCTCCATAGATTCCTTCCAGTACATTGTGAAGTAGTAGTCGCCATAGATTCCTTTAGATACCCATTGAAGTAGTAGTCGCCATAGAATCCTTCCAGCACCTTGTGAAGTAGTAGTCGCCATAGATTCCTTCTGGTACCCTTTGAAGTAGTAGTCGCCATAGATTCCTTCGGGTAATTTGAAGTATTAGTCGCCATATATTCGTTCCAGTACCTTGTGAAGTAGTAGTCGCTATAGATTCCTTCTGGTACCCTTTGAAATAGTAGTCGCCATAGATTCCTTCCAGTACCTTGTGAAGTAGTAGTCACCATAGATTCCTTCTGGTACCCTTTTATGAAGTAGTCGCCATAGATTCCTTCCAGTACCTTGTGAAGTAGTAGTTGCCATAGATTCCTTCTGGTACCCTTTGAAATAGTAGTCGCCATAGATTCCTTCCAGTACCTTGTGAAGTAGTAGTCACCACATATTCCTTCGGGTACCCTTTTATGTAGTAGTCGCCATAGATTTCTTCCAGTACATTGTGAAGTAGTGGTCGCCATAGATTTCTTCCAGTACCTTGTTGAAGTAGTAGTCGCCATAGATTCCTTCTAGTACCCTTTGAAGTAGTAGTAACAATAGATTCCTTATGGTACCCTTTGAAGTAGTAGTCGCCATAGATTCCTTCCAGTACCTTGTGAAGTAGTAGTCGCCATAGATTCCTTCTGGTACCATTTGAAGTAATAGTCGCCATAGATTCCTTCCAGTACCTTGTGAAGTAATAATCGCCATAGATTCCATCTGGTACCCTTTGAGGTAGTAGTCGTCATAGATTTTTTCTAGTACCCTTTGAAGTAGTAGTCCATATAGATTTCTTCCAGTACCTTGTGAAGTAGTGGTCTCCATAGATTCCTTCTGGTACCCTTTGAAGTAGTAGTTGCCGTAGATTCCTTCAGGTATCCTTTGAAGTATTAGTAACCATAGATTCCTTCCAGTACCTTGTGAAGTAGTAGTCGTCATAGATTCCTCCTAGTACCTTGTGAAATAGTAGTCTCATTGATTCCTTCTTGTACCCTTTGCATTAGTAATCGCCATAGATTCCTTGAAGTATCTTGTTAAGTAGTAGTCGCCATAGATTCCTTCTGGTACCCTTTGAAGTAGTAGTCGCCGTAGATTCCTCCCGGTAAACTTTAAATTAGTAGTCTCCATAGATTCCTTCCAGTACCTTATGATGTAGTAGTTGCTATAGATTCCTTTCAGTACCTTGTGAAGTAGTAGTCACCATAGATTCCTTCTGGTAAGGTTTGAAGTAGTAGTCGCCATAGATTCCTTCCAGTACCTTGTGAAGTAGTAGTCGCCATAGATTCCTTCCAGTACCTTGTTGAAGTAGTAGTCACCAAAGATTCCTTCTGGTACCCTTTTAATTAGTAGTCTCCAAAGATTCCTTGCAGTACCTTGTGAAGTATTAGTCGCCATAGACTCCTTCTAGTATACTTTGAAGTAGTAGTGGCCATACATTCCTTCTGGTACACTTTGAAGTAGTAGTCTCCATAGATTCCTTCTAGTACCTTGTAAAGTAGTAGTCGCTATATATTCCTTTAAGTAACTTGTGAAGTAGTAGTCACCGTAGATTCCTTCCGGTACAATTTAAAGTAGTAGTCGCCATAGATTCCTTCCATTACCTTGTGAAGTAGTAGTCGCCATAGATTCCTTCTAGTACCTTATGAAGTATTAGACACCATATATTCCTTCTGGTACCCTTAGAAGTAGTATTCGTCATTGATTCCTTCCTGCACCTTTTGAAGTAGTAGTCGCCATAGATTCCTTCCAGTACCTTGTTGAAGTAGTAGTCGCCATAGATTCCTTCTAGTACCATTTGAAGTAGTAGTCTCCATAGATTCTTTCTGGTACCTTTTGAAGTAGTAGTCACCATAGATTCCTTCCAGTACCTTGTGAAGTAGTTGTCGCCATAAATTCCTTCTGATACCTTCTGAATCAGTAGTCGCCATAGATTCCTTATAGTACCTTGTGAAGTAGTAGTTGCCATAGATTCCTTCTGGTACCCTTTCAAGTAGTATTCGTCATAGATTCCTTCCAGTACTTGTGAAGTAGTAGTCGCCATAAATTCCTTCTGGTACCCTTTGAAGTAGTAGTTACCATAGATTCCTTCTGGTAACCTTTGAAGTAGTAGTCACCATAGATTACTTATGGTACCATTTGAAGTAGTAGTCTCCATAGATTCCTTCTGGTACCATTTGAAGTAGTAGTCGGTGTAGATTCCTTCCAGTACCTTGTGAAGTAGTTATCGCCATAGATTCCTTCTGATACCTTCTGAATTAATAGTCGCCATAAATTCCTTCTAGTACCTTGTGAAGTAGTAGTTGCCATAGATTCCTTCTGGTACCCTTTGAAGTAGTAGTCGTCATAGATTCCTTTCAGTACCTTATGAAGTAGTAGTCGCCATAGTTTCCTTCTGGTACCATTTGAAGTAATAGTCGCCATAGATTCCTTCCAGTACCTTGTGAAGTAATAATCGCCATAGATTCCATCTGGTACCCTTTGAGGTAGTAGTCGTCATAGATTTTTTCTAGTACCCTTTGAAGTAGTAGTCCATATAGATTTCTTCCAGTACCTTGTGAAGTAGTAGTCTCCATAGATTCCTTCTGGTACCCTTTGAAGTAGTAGTTGCCGTAGATTCCTTCAGGTATCCTTTGAAGTAGTAGTAACCATAGATTCCTTCCAGTACCTTGTGAAGTAGTAGTCGTCATAGATTCCTCCTAGTACCTTGTGAAATAGTAGTCTCATTGATTCCTTCTTGTACCCTTTGCATTAGTAATCGCCATAGATTCCTTGAAGTATCTTGTTAAGTAGTAGTCGCCATAGATTCCTTCTGGTACCCTTTGAAGTAGTAGTCGCCGTAGATTCCTCCCGATAAACTTTAAATTAGTAGTCTCCATAGATTCCTTCCAGTACCTTATGATGTAGTAGTTGCTATAGATTCCTTTCAGTACCTTGTGAAGTAGTAGTCACCATAGATTCCTTCTGGTAAGGTTTGAAGTAGTAGTCGCCATAGATTCCTTCCAGTACCTTGTGAAGTAGTAGTCGCCATAGATTCCTTCCAGTACCTTGTGAAGTAATAATCGCCATAGATTCCATCTGGTACCCTTTGAGGTAGTAGTCGTCATAGATTTTTTCTAGTACCCTTTGAAGTAGTAGTCCATATAGATTTCTTCCAGTACCTTGTGAAGTAGTGGTCTCCATAGATTCCTTCTGGTACCCTTTGAAGTAGTAGTTGCCGTAGATTCCTTCAGGTATCCTTTGAAGTATTAGTAACCATAGATTCCTTCCAGTACCTTGTGAAGTAGTAGTCGTCATAGATTCCTCCTAGTACCTTGTGAAATAGTAGTCTCATTGATTCCTTCTTGTACCCTTTGCATTAGTAATCGCCATAGATTCCTTGAAGTATCTTGTTAAGTAGTAGTCGCCATAGATTCCTTCTGGTACCCTTTGAAGTAGTAGTCGCCGTAGATTCCTCCCGGTAAACTTTAAATTAGTAGTCTCCATAGATTCCTTCCAGTACCTTATGATGTAGTAGTTGCTATAGATTCCTTTCAGTACCTTGTGAAGTAGTAGTCACCATAGATTCCTTCTGGTAAGGTTTGAAGTAGTAGTCGCCATAGATTCCTTCCAGTACCTTGTGAAGTAGTAGTCGCCATAGATTCCTTCCAGTACCTTGTTGAAGTAGTAGTCACCAAAGATTCCTTCTGATACCCTTTTAATTAGTAGTCTCCAAAGATTCCTTGCAGTACCTTGTGAAGTATTAGTCGCCATAGACTCCTTCTAGTATACTTTGAAGTAGTAGTGGCCATAGATTCCTTCTGGTACACTTTGAAGTAGTAGTCTCCATAGATTCCTTCTAGTACCTTGTAAAGTAGTAGTCGCTATATATTCCTTTAAGTAACTTGTGAAGTAGTAGTCACCGTAGATTCCTTCCGGTACAATTTAAAGTAGTAGTCGCCATAGATTCCTTCCAGTACCTTGTGAAGTAGTAGTCGCCATAGATTCCTTCTAGTACCTTATGAAGTATTAGACACCATATATTCCTTCTGGTACCCTTAGAAGTAGTATTCGTCATTGATTCCTTCCTGCACCTTTTGAAGTAGTAGTCGCCATAGATTCCTTCCAGTACCTTGTTGAAGTAGTAGTCGCCATAGATTCCTTCTAGTACCATTTGAAGTAGTAGTCTCCATAGATTCTTTCTGGTACCTTTTGAAGTAGTAGTCACCATAGATTCCTTCCAGTACCTTGTGAAGTAGTTGTCGCCATAAATTCCTTCTGATACCTTCTGAATAAGTAGTCGCCATAGATTCCTTATAGTACCTTGTGAAGTAGTAGTTGCCATAGATTCCTTCTGGTACCCTTTCAAGTAGTATTCGTCATAGATTCCTTCCAGTACTTGTGAAGTAGTAGTCGCCATAAATTCCTTCTGGTACCCTTTGAAGTAGTAGTTACCATAGATTCCTTCTGGTAACCTTTGAAGTAGTAGTCACCATAGATTACTTATGGTACCATTTGAAGTAGTAGTCTCCATAGATTCCTTCTGGTACCATTTGAAGTAGTAGTCGGTGTAGATTCCTTCCAGTACCTTGTGAAGTAGTTATCGCCATAGATTCCTTCTGATACCTTCTGAATTAATAGTCGCCATAAATTCCTTCTAGTACCTTGTGAAGTAGTAGTTGCCATAGATTCCTTCTGGTACCCTTTGAAGTAGTAGTCGTCATAGATTCCTTTCAGTACCTTATGAAGTAGTAGTCGCCATAGTTTCCTTCTGGTACCATTTGAAGTAATAGTCGCCATAGATTCCTTCCAGTACCTTGTGAAGTAATAATCGCCATAGATTCCATCTGGTACCCTTTGAGGTAGTAGTCGTCATAGATTTTTTCTAGTACCCTTTGAAGTAGTAGTCCATATAGATTTCTTCCAGTACCTTGTGAAGTAGTAGTCTCCATAGATTCCTTCTGGTACCCTTTGAAGTAGTAGTTGCCGTAGATTCCTTCAGGTATCCTTTGAAGTAGTAGTAACCATAGATTCCTTCCAGTACCTTGTGAAGTAGTAGTCGTCATAGATTCCTCCTAGTACCTTGTGAAATAGTAGTCTCATTGATTCCTTCTTGTACCCTTTGCATTAGTAATCGCCATAGATTCCTTGAAGTATCTTGTTAAGTAGTAGTCGCCATAGATTCCTTCTGGTACCCTTTGAAGTAGTAGTCGCCGTAGATTCCTCCCGGTAAACTTTAAATTAGTAGTCTCCATAGATTCCTTCCAGTACCTTATGATGTAGTAGTTGCTATAGATTCCTTTCAGTACCTTGTGAAGTAGTAGTCACCATAGATTCCTTCTGGTAAGGTTTGAAGTAGTAGTCGCCATAGATTCCTTCCAGTACCTTGTGAAGTAGTAGTCGCCATAGATTCCTTCCAGTACCTTGTTGAAGTAGTAGTCACCAAAGATTCCTTCTGGTACCCTTTTAATTAGTAGTCTCCAAAGATTCCTTGCAGTACCTTGTGAAGTATTAGTCGCCATAGACTCCTTCTAGTATACTTTGAAGTAGTAGTGGCCATAGATTCCTTCTGGTACACTTTGAAGTAGTAGTCTCCATAGATTCCTTCTAGTACCTTGTAAAGTAGTAGTCGCTATATATTCCTTTAAGTAACTTGTGAAGTAGTAGTCACCGTAGATTCCTTCCGGTACAATTTAAAGTAGTAGTCGCCATAGATTCCTTCCAGTACCTTGTGAAGTAGTAGTCGCCATAGATTCCTTCTAGTACCTTATGAAGTATTAGACACCATATATTCCTTCTGGTACCCTTAGAAGTAGTATTCGTCATTGATTCCTTCCTGCACCTTTTGAAGTAGTAGTCGCCATAGATTCCTTCCAGTACCTTGTTGAAGTAGTAGTCGCCATAGATTC
This sequence comes from Vicia faba, assembly GCA_948472305.1. Taxonomy (NCBI): domain Eukaryota; kingdom Viridiplantae; phylum Streptophyta; class Magnoliopsida; order Fabales; family Fabaceae; genus Vicia; species Vicia faba. The sequence goes on from OX451736.1 coordinate 1,449,949,386, forward strand.
CTTCTAGTACCATTTGAAGTAGTAGTCTCCATAGATTCTTTCTGGTACCTTTTGAAGTAGTAGTCACCATAGATTCCTTCCAGTACCTTGTGAAGTAGTTGTCGCCATAAATTCCTTCTGATACCTTCTGAATCAGTAGTCGCCATAGATTCCTTATAGTACCTTGTGAAGTAGTAGTTGCCATAGATTCCTTCTGGTACCCTTTCAAGTAGTATTCGTCATAGATTCCTTCCAGTACTTGTGAAGTAGTAGTCGCCATAAATTCCTTCTGGTACCCTTTGAAGTAGTAGTTACCATAGATTCCTTCTGGTAACCTTTGAAGTAGTAGTCACCATAGATTACTTATGGTACCATTTGAAGTAGTAGTCTCCATAGATTCCTTCTGGTACCATTTGAAGTAGTAGTCGGTGTAGATTCCTTCCAGTACCTTGTGAAGTAGTTATCGCCATAGATTCCTTCTGATACCTTCTGAATTAATAGTCGCCATAAATTCCTTCTAGTACCTTGTGAAGTAGTAGTTGCCATAGATTCCTTCTGGTACCCTTTGAAGTAGTAGTCGTCATAGATTCCTTTCAGTACCTTATGAAGTAGTAGTCACCATAGATTCCTTCTGGTACCATTTGAAGTAATAGTCGCCATAGATTCCTTCCAGTACCTTATGAAGTAATAATCGCCATAGATTCCATCTGGTACCCTTTGAGGTAGTAGTCGTCATAGATTTTTTCTAGTACCCTTTGAAGTAGTAGTCCATATAGATTTCTTCCAGTACCTTGTGAAGTAGTAGTCTCCATAGATTCCTTCTGGTACCCTTTGAAGTAGTAGTTGCCGTAGATTCCTTCAGGTATCCTTTGAAGTAGTAGTAACCATAGATTCCTTCCAGTACCTTGTGAAGTAGTAGTCGTCATAGATTCCTCCTAGTACCTTGTGAAATAGTAGTCTCATTGATTCCTTCTTGTACCCTTTGCATTAGTAATCGCCATAGATTCCTTGAAGTATCTTGTTAAGTAGTAGTCGCCATAGATTCCTTCTGGTACCCTTTGAAGTAGTAGTCGCCGTAGATTCCTCCCGGTAAACTTTAAATTAGTAGTCTCCATAGATTCCTTCCAGTACCTTATGATGTAGTAGTTGCTATAGATTCCTTTCAGTACCTTGTGAAGTAGTAGTCACCATAGATTCCTTCTGGTAAGGTTTGAAGTAGTAGTCGCCATAGATTCCTTCCAGTACCTTGTGAAGTAGTAGTCGCCATAGATTCCTTCCAGTACCTTGTGAAGTAATAATCGCCATAGATTCCATCTGGTACCCTTTGAGGTAGTAGTCGTCATAGATTTTTTCTAGTACCCTTTGAAGTAGTAGTCCATATAGATTTCTTCCAGTACCTTGTGAAGTAGTGGTCTCCATAGATTCCTTCTGGTACCCTTTGAAGTAGTAGTTGCCGTAGATTCCTTCAGGTATCCTTTGAAGTATTAGTAACCATAGATTCCTTCCAGTACCTTGTGAAGTAGTAGTCGTCATAGATTCCTCCTAGTACCTTGTGAAATAGTAGTCTCATTGATTCCTTCTTGTACCCTTTGCATTAGTAATCGCCATAGATTCCTTGAAGTATCTTGTTAAGTAGTAGTCGCCATAGATTCCTTCTGGTACCCTTTGAAGTAGTAGTCGCCGTAGATTCCTCCCGGTAAACTTTAAATTAGTAGTCTCCATAGATTCCTTCCAGTACCTTATGATGTAGTAGTTGCTATAGATTCCTTTCAGTACCTTGTGAAGTAGTAGTCACCATAGATTCCTTCTGGTAAGGTTTGAAGTAGTAGTCGCCATAGATTCCTTCCAGTACCTTGTGAAGTAGTAGTCGCCATAGATTCCTTCCAGTACCTTGTTGAAGTAGTAGTCACCAAAGATTCCTTCTGATACCCTTTTAATTAGTAGTCTCCAAAGATTCCTTGCAGTACCTTGTGAAGTATTAGTCGCCATAGACTCCTTCTAGTATACTTTGAAGTAGTAGTGGCCATAGATTCCTTCTGGTACACTTTGAAGTAGTAGTCTCCATAGATTCCTTCTAGTACCTTGTAAAGTAGTAGTCGCTATATATTCCTTTAAGTAACTTGTGAAGTAGTAGTCACCGTAGATTCCTTCCGGTACAATTTAAAGTAGTAGTCGCCATAGATTCCTTCCAGTACCTTGTGAAGTAGTAGTCGCCATAGATTCCTTCTAGTACCTTATGAAGTATTAGACACCATATATTCCTTCTGGTACCCTTAGAAGTAGTATTCGTCATTGATTCCTTCCTGCACCTTTTGAAGTAGTAGTCGCCATAGATTCCTTCCAGTACCTTGTTGAAGTAGTAGTCGCCATAGATTCCTTCTAGTACCATTTGAAGTAGTAGTCTCCATAGATTCTTTCTGGTACCTTTTGAAGTAGTAGTCACCATAGATTCCTTCCAGTACCTTGTGAAGTAGTTGTCGCCATAAATTCCTTCTGATACCTTCTGAATCAGTAGTCGCCATAGATTCCTTATAGTACCTTGTGAAGTAGTAGTTGCCATAGATTCCTTCTGGTACCCTTTCAAGTAGTATTCGTCATAGATTCCTTCCAGTACTTGTGAAGTAGTAGTCGCCATAAATTCCTTCTGGTACCCTTTGAAGTAGTAGTTACCATAGATTCCTTCTGGTAACCTTTGAAGTAGTAGTCACCATAGATTACTTATGGTACCATTTGAAGTAGTAGTCTCCATAGATTCCTTCTGGTACCATTTGAAGTAGTAGTCGGTGTAGATTCCTTCCAGTACCTTGTGAAGTAGTTATCGCCATAGATTCCTTCTGATACCTTCTGAATTAATAGTCGCCATAAATTCCTTCTAGTACCTTGTGAAGTAGTAGTTGCCATAGATTCCTTCTGGTACCCTTTGAAGTAGTAGTCGTCATAGATTCCTTACAGTACCTTGTGAAGTAGTAGTCACCATAGATTCCTTCTGGTACCCTTTGAAGTAGTAGTCACCATAGATTAGTTCTAGTAACCTTTGAAGTAGTAGTCGTCATAGATTCCTTCTGGTACCCTTTGAAGTAGTAGTCTCCATAGATTCCTTCCAGTACCTTGTTAAGTATTAGTTGCCATAGATTCCTTCTGATACCCTATGACTTAGTAGTCGCCATAGATTCCTTCTAGTACCTTGTGAAGTAGTAGTTGCCATAGATTCCTTCTGGTACCCTTTGAAGTAGTTGTCGTCATAGATTCCTTCCAGTACCTTGTGAAGTAGTAGTCACCATAGATTCCTTCTGGTACCCTTTGAAGTAGTAGTCACCATAGATTCCTTCTAGTAACCTTTGAAGTAGTAGTCGTCATAGATTCCTTCTGATACCCTTTGAAGTAGTAGTCTCCATAGATTCCTTCCAGTACCTTGTGAAGTAGTAGTCGCCATAGATTCTTTTAGATACCCTTTTAAGTAGTAGTCGCCATAGAATCCTTCCAGCACCTTGTGAAGTAGTAGTCGCCATAGATTCCTTCTGGTACCCTTTGAAGTAGTAGTTGCCATAGATTCCTTCAGGTATCCTTTGAAGTAGTAGTAACCATAGATTCCTCCCAGTACCTTGTGAAGTAGTAGTCGTCATAGATTCCTCCTAGTACCTTGTGAAGTACTAGTCTCCATTGATTCCTTCTGGTACCCTTTGAATTAGTAGTCACCATAGATTCTTTGAAGTACCCTTTGAAGTAGTAGTCGCCATAGATTCCTTATAGTACACTTTGAAGTAGTAGTCCCCATATATTCCTTCCAGTACCTTGTGAAGTAGTAGTCGCTATAGATTCCTTTGAGTACCTTGTGAAGTAGTAGTCACCATAGATTCCTTCTGGTACAGTTTGAAGTAGTAGTCGTCATAGATTCCTTCCAGTACCTTGTAAAGTATTAGTCGCCATAGATTTCTTCTGGAACCTTTTAAAGTAGTAGTTTCCATAGAATCCTTCCAGTGCCTTGTTGAAGTAGTAGTTGCCATAGATTCCTTCTGGTACCCTTTGAAGTAGTAGTCGCCATAGATTCCTTTTGGTACCCTTTTAGGAAAGTAGTCGCCATAGATTCCTTCCAGTACCTTGTGAAGTAGTAGTTGCCATAGATTCCTTCTAATACCCTTTGAAGTAGTAGTCTTCATAGATTCCTTTCAGTACCTGGTGAAGTAGTAGTTGTTAGAACAAAGTTTGAATCTACTACCCTAAGTTTAAGTTTTGATGATAACAAAATGAAATGATATATTAATTATGTGATTCATGTAAGAACTATTTGCTACCTAAAAATTACCTTTCTGTTTTACAGAAACTCTGATAGGTATCTGCAAGAGTGCATCGTAATCAGCATCAGAATATTGGATATCAACATCAGCATCAGAAGATGCTATATCAGAATACCAGAATCAGAAGAACAACTCACGCGAATGCTGAAGCTTGATGAACAGAACTGCGCTCAACACTCTGATAAAGACAAACAACAGTTCATCAGCACTTAAGCAGAGTCAAAATGAGCCAAAGCCAGAACACGCTCTAAGTAGCATTGGTACTGTGCATTCAAGGCGAATTATTACCAACAGCATCATTCCAGACAAGATCTGCTTAATAAGGAAAGTTTGTTATTGGCATTGAATCAAGATTATTGCTCCAACGTTCAACAATTTCAGTGCTATATAAACAAGACAATGAAGATTGAATTGGCTAATGCTCTACATCAATTTACACGCCTAAAATCTATTCATCATCTTCTCATTCCCAGTTTGCTAAGAGCTCCAAAAATTCCTTACTCAATATTTTAGCAATCTAATTTCCATAAGCTTAAGTTGTGTAATATCATAGTTGTGATAATCAGTTTTGTAGAAAACATTCACACACCTAGATTTTGTCTTCTTTGTAAGAAAATGTTTCCTTGACAAACCGGTCTGTGGTTTGCATCAAGAAGCCTTTAGCAGTTGTTAAAGCAGATTGTAATATTCAGTTGAATATAGTGGATTAAGACCTCGTTGGAGAGAGGCGAAATCACCTTGACGGGTGGACTGGAGTAGTTTGAGATCAAACGAACCAGGATAAAAATATCGTGTTCATTGCATTGATTTTCAGTTTTACAATTCAACCCCCCCTTCTTGTGTTTTTCACTTCTTCAGTAGTCGCCGTAGATTCCATCTAGTACCCTTTGAAGTAGTAGTCACCATAGATTCCTTCTGGTAACCTTTGAAGTAGTAGTCGTCATAGATTCCTTCTAGTACCCTTTGAATTAGTAGTCGCCATGGATTCCTTATGGTACCCTTTGAAGTAGTAGTCACCATAGATTCCTTCCAGTTCCTTGTGAAGTAGTAGTCGCCATAAATTCCTTCTGGTACCCTTTGAAGTAGTAGTCGTCATAGATTCCTTCCAGTACCTTATGAAGTAGTAGTCGCCATAGATTCCTTCTGGTACCCTTTGAAGTAATAGTCGCCATGGATTCCTTCCAGTACCTTGTGAAGTAATAGTCACCATAGATTCCTTCTTGTACCCTTTGAAGTAGTAGTCGTCATAGATTCCTTCTAGTACCCAATGAAGTAGTAGTCTCTATAGATTTCTTCCAGTACCTTGTGAATTAGTAGTCGCCACAGATTTCTTCTGGTACTATTTGAAATAGTAGTCATCTTAGATTCCTTCCAGTACCTTGTGAAGTAGTAGTCGCCATAGATTCCTTCTGGTACACTTTGAAGTAGTAGTTTCCATAAATTCCTTCAGGTATCCTTTGAAGTAGTAGAAACCATAGATTCCTTCCAGTACCTTATGAAGTAGTAGTCGTCATAGATTCCTCCTAGTACCTTGTGAAGTAGTAGTCTCCATTGATTCCTTCTGGTACCCTTTGAATTAGTAGTCGCCATAGATTCCTTGAAGTACCTTGTGAAGTAGTAGTCGCCATAGATTCCTTCTAGTACACTTTGAAGTAGTAGTCGCCATATATTCCTTCCAGTACCTTGTGAAGTAGTAGTCGCTATAGATTCCTTTAATTACCTTGTGAAGTAGTAGTCACCATAGATTCCTTCTGGTATAGTTTGAAGTAGTAGTCGCCATAGATTCCTTCCAGTACCTTGTGAAGTAGTAGTCACCATAGATTCCTTCTAGAACCTTTTAATGTAGTAGTTTCCATAGATTCCTTCCAGTACCTTGTTGAAGTAGTAGTTGCCATAGATTCCTTCTGCTACCCTTTGAAGTAATAGTCGCCATGGATTCCTTCCAGTACCTTGTTGAAGTAGTAGACGCCATAGATTCGTTCTGGTACCCTTTGAAGTAGTAGTCGTCATAGATTCCTTCTAGTACCCATTGAAGTAGTAGTCTCTATAGATTTCTTCCAGTACCTTGTGAAGTAGTAGTCGCCACAGATTCCTTCTGGTACTATTTGAAAGAGTAGTCACCTTAGATTCCTTCCAGTACCTTGTGAATTAGTAGTCGCCATAGATTCCTTCTGGTACACTTTGAAGTAGTAGTTTCCATAGATTCCTTCAGGTATCCTTTGAAGTAGTAGAAACCAAAGATTCCTTCCAGTACCTTGTGAAGTAGTAGTCGTCATAGATTCCTCCTAGTACCTTGTGAAGTAGTAGTCTCCATTGATTCCTTCTGGTACCCTTTGAATTAGTAGTCACCATAGATTCCTTGAAGTACCTTGTGAAGTAGTAGTCGCCATATATTCCTTCTAGTACACTTTGAAGTAGTAGTCGCCATATATTCCTTCCAGTACCTTGTGAAGTAGTAGTCGCTATAGATTCCTTTAATTACCTTATGAAGTAGTAGTCACCATAGATTCGTTCTGGTATAGTTTGAAGTAGTAGTCGCCATAGATTCCTTCCAGTACCTTGTGAAGTAGTAGTCGCCATAGATTCCTTCTAGAACCTTTTAATGTAGTAGTTTCCATAGATTCCTTCCAGTACCTTGTTGAAGTAGTAGTCGCCATAGACTCCTTCTAGTACCCTTTGAAGTAGTAGTCGCCATAGATTCCTTCTGGTACCCATTGAAGTAGTAGTCTCTATAGATTTCTTCCATTCATTTGTGAAGTAGTAGTCGCCACAGATTCCTTCTGGTACCATTTGAAATAGTAGTCACCATAGATTCCTTCCAGTACCTTGTGAAGTAGTAGTCGCCATAGATTCCTTCTGGTACCCTTTGAAGTAGTATTTGCCATAGATTCCTTCAGGTATCCTTTAAAGTAGTAGTAACCATAGATTCCTTCCAGTACCTTGTGAAGTAGTAGTCGTCATAGATTCCTCCTAGTACCTTGTGAAGTAGTAGTCTCCATTGATTCCTTCTGGTACCCTTTGAATTAGTAGTCGCCATAGATTACTTGAAGTACCTTATGAAGTAGTAGTCGCCATAGATTCCTTCTAGTACAATTTGAAGTAGTAGTCACCATATATTCCTTCCAGTACCTTGTGAAGTAGTAGTCGCTATAGATTCCTTTCAGTACCTTGTGAAGTAGTAGTCACCATAGATTCCTTCTGGTACAGTTTGAAGTAGTAGTCGCCATAGATTCCTTCTAGTACCTTGTGAAGAAGTAGTCGCCATATATTCCTTCTAGAACCTTTTAAAGTAGTTGTTGCCATAGATTCCTTCCAGTACCTTGTTGAAGTAGTAGACGCCATAGATTCCTTCTGGTACCCTTTGAAGTAGTAGACGCCATAGATTCCTTCTGGTACCCTTTGAAGTAGTAGTCACCATAGATTCCTTCCAGTACCTTGTGAAGTAGTAGTTTCCATAGATTCCTTCCAGTACCTTATAAAGTAGTAGTCGCCCTAGATTCCTTATGGTACCCTTTGAAGTAGTAGTCGCAATAGATTCCTTCTGGTAACCTTTGAAGTAGTAGTCGTCATAGATTCCTTCTGGTACCCTTTGAAGTAGTAGTCTCCATAGATTCCTTCCAGTACCTTGTGAAGTAGTAGTCGCCATAGATTCCTTCTGATACCCTTTGAAGTAGTACTCACCATAGAATCCTTCCAGCACCTTGTGAAGTAGTAGTCGCCATAGATTCCTTCTGGTACCCTTTGAAGTAGTAGTCGCCATAGATTCCTTATTATACCCTTTGAAGTATTAGTCGCCATATATTTGTTCTAGTACCTTGTGAAGTAGTAGTCGCCATAGATTCCTTCGGGTACCCTTTGAAGTAGTAGTCGCCATGGATTCCTTCCAGCACCTTGTGAAGTAGTAGTTACCATAGATTATTTCTGCTACCTTTTGACGTAGTAGTCGTTATAGATTCCTTCTGGTACCCTTTGAAGTAGTTGTCATCATATATTCCTTCTGGTACGCTTTGAATTAGTAGTCCCTAAAGATTTCTTCGAGTACCTTGTGAAGTAGCAGTTGCCATATATTCCTTCTGGTACCCTTTGAAGTAGTAGTCACCATAGATTCTATCCAATATCTTGTGAAGTAGTAGTCACCATATATTATTTCTGGTATTCTTTGAATTAGTAGTCGCCATAGATTCCTTCTAGTACCTTGTGAAGTAGTAGTCGCCTAGATTCCTTCTGGTACCCTTTGAGTTAGTTGTTGTCATAGATTCCTTCTGGTACCCTTATAAGTAGTTGTCTCCATAGATTCCTTCTGGTACCCTTTGAGGTAGTTGTCGCCATACATTCCTTATGTCACCCTTTGAAGTAGTAGTCACCATAGATTCCTACTAGTACCTTGTTGAAGTAGTAGTCTCCATGGATTCCTTCTGGTACCCTTTGAAGTTGTAGTCGCCTAAGATTCATTCTGGTACCCGTTGGAGTAGTAGTTGCCATAGATTCCTTCTACTACCTTGTGAAGTAGTAGTCGTCATAGATTCCTTCTAGTACCCTTTGAAGTAGTAGTCGCCATAGATTCCTTCCAGTACCTTGTGAATTAGTAGTCGCCATAGATTCCTTCTAGTACCTTATGAAGTAGTAGTCGTCATAGATTCCTTCTGGTACCCTTTGAAGTAGTCGTCGCCCTAGATTCCTTCCAATACCTTGTGAAGTAATAGTCGCCATAGATTACTTCTGGTACCCATTGAAGTAGTAGTCGTCATAGATTCCTTCTAGTACCCTTCGAAGTAGTAGTCCCTATAGTTTTCGTCCAGTACCTTGTGAAGTAGTAGTCGCCACAGATTCCTTCTGGTACTATTTCAAATAGTAGTCACCATTGATTCCTTCCAGTACCTTGTGAAGTAGTAGTCGCCATAGATTCTTTCTGGTACCCTTTGAAGTAGTAGTTGCATTAGATTCCTTCAGGTATCCTTTGAAGTAGTAGTCACCATAGATTCCTTCCAGTGCCTTGTGAAGTACTAGTCATCATAGAGTCTCCTAGTACCTTGTGAAGTAGTAGCATCCATTGATTCCTTCTGGTACCCTTTGAATTAGTAGTCGCCATAGATTCCTTGAAGTACCTTGTAAAGTAGTAGTCGCCATAGATTCCTTCTAGTACACTTTGAAGTAGTAGTCGCCATATATTCCTTCCAGTACCTTGTGAAGTAGTAGTCTATATAGATTCCTTTCAGTACCTTGTGAAGTAGTAGTCACCATAGATTCCTTTCGATACAGTTTGAAGTAGTAGTCGCCATAGATTCCTTCCAGTACCTTGTGAAGTAGTAGTCGCCATAAATTCCTTCTGGCACCTTTAAAAGTAGTAGTTGCCATAGATTCCTTCCAGTACCTTGTTGAAGTAGTAGTCGCCATAGATTCCTTCTGGTACCCTTTAAAGTAGTAGTCGCCATAGATTTCTTTTGGTACTCATTGAAGTAGTAGTCGCCATAGATTCCTTCTAGTACCTTGTGAAGTAGTAGTTGCCATAGATTCCTTCTGGTACCCTTTGAAGTAGTAGTCGTCATAGATTTCTTCTAGTACCTTGTGAAGTAGTAGTCGCCATAGATTCCTTCTGGTAACCTTTAAAGTAGTAGTCATCATAGATTCCTTCTGGTAACCTTTGAAGTTGTAGTCGTGATAGATTCCTTCTGGTACCCTTTGAAGTAGTAGTCTCTATAGATTCCTTACAATACCGTGTGAAGTAGTAGTAACGATAGATTCCTTCTGCTACCCTTTGAAGTAGTAGTCTCCATATAATCCTTCCAGCACCTTGTGAAGTAGTAGTCGCCATAGATTCTTTCTGGTACCCTTTGAAGTAGTAGTCGTCATAGTTTCCTTCTGGTACGCTTTGGATTTTTAGTCCCCAAATATTTCTTCGAGTACCTTGTGAAGTAGTAGTTTCCATATATTACTTCTGGTACCCTTTGAAGTAGTAGTCACCATAGATTTTATCCAGTATCTTGTGAAGTATTAGTCACCATAGATTATTTTTGGTACCCTTTGAATTAGTAGTCGCCATAGATTCCTTCCAGTATCTTGTAAAGTAGTAGTCGCCATAGATTCCTTCTGGTACCCTTTGAATTAGTATTTGTCATAGATTCCTTCTGGTACCCTTTGAAGTAGTAGTCGCCATAGATTCCTTCCAGTACAATATGAAGTAGTAGTCGGCATAGATGCCTTCTAGTACCTTATAAAGTAGTAGTCACCATAGATTCCTTCTTGTACTCTTCGAAATAGTTGTTGCCATAGATTCCTTCTGGCACCCTTTGAAGTAGTAGTCACCATAGATTCCTTCCAGTACCTTGTTGAAGTAGTAGTCTCCATGGATTCCTTCTGGTACCCTTTGAAGTTGTAGTCGCCATAGATTCATTCTGGTACCCTTTGGAGTAGTAGTCGCCATAGATTCCTTCTAGTACCTTGTGAAGTAGTAGTCGCCATGGATTCCTTCTAGTACCCTTTGAAGTAGTAGCCGCCATAGATTCCTTCCAGTACCTTGTCAAGTAGTAGTCGGCATAGATTCCTTTTGGTACCCTTTGAAGTAGTAGTCACCATAGATTCCTTATGGTAACCTTTGAAGTAGTGGTCGCCATAGATTCCTTCTGGAACTCTTTGAAGTAGTGGTCGCCATAGATTTCTTCCAGTACCTTGTTGAAGTAGTAGTCGCCATAGATTCCTTCTGGTACCCTTTGAAGTAGTAGTCGCCAAAGATTCGTTATGGTACCCTTTGAAGTAGTAGTCGCCATAGATTCCTTCCAGTACCTTGTGAAGTAGTAGTCGCCATATATTCCTTCTGGTACCCTTTGAAGTAGTAGTCGTCATAGATTCTTTCCAGTACCTTATGAAGTATTAGTCACCATAGATTCCTTGTTGTACTCTTTAAAGTAGTAGTCGCCATAGATTCCTTCCAGTACCTTGTGAAGTAATAGTCGACATAGATTACTTCTGGTACCCTTTGAAGTAGTAGTCGTCATAGATTCCTTCTAGTACCCTTTTATATAGTAGTCCCTATAGATTTCTTCCAGTACCTTGTGAAGTTGTAGTCGCCACAAATTCCTTCTGGTACCATTTGAAATAGTAGTCACCATAGATTCCTTCCAGTACCTTGTGAAGTAGTAGTCGCCATAGATTCCTTCTGGTACCCTTTGAAGTAGTAGTTGCCATAGATTCCTTCAGGTACCCTTTGAAGTAGTAGTCACCATAGATTCCTTCCAGTATCTTGTTAAGTAGTAGTCGTCATAGATTCCTCCTAGTACCTTGTGAAGTAGTAGTTGCCACAAATTCCTTCTGGTACCATTTGAAATATTAGTCACCATAGATTCCTTCCAGTACCTCGTGAAGTAGTAGTCGCCATATATTCATTCTGGTACCCTTTGAAGTAGTACTTGTGATAGATTCCTTCTGGTACCCTTTGAAGTAGTAGTCACCATAGATTCCTTCCAGTACCTTGTGAAGTAGTAGTCGCCATAGATTCCTCCTACTACCTTGTGAAGTATTAGTCTCCATTGATTCCTTTTGGTACCCTTTTAATTAGTAGTCGCCATAGATTCCTTGAAGTATCTTGTTAAGTAGTAGTCGCCATAGATTCCTTCTGGTACCCTTTGAAGTAGTGGTCGCCATAGATTCCTTTTGGTACACTTTGAAGGAGTAGTCTCCATAGCTTCCTTCCTGTACCTTGTGAAGTAGAAGTCTCTATAGATTCCTTTCAGTTTCTTGTGAAGTAGTAGTCACCATAGATTCGTTCCGATACAGTTTGAAGTAGTAGTCGCGATAGATTCCTTCCAGTACCTTGTGAAGTAGTAGTCGCCATAGATTCCTTCTAGTACCTTGTTGAAGTAGTAGTCACCATAGATTCCTTTTGGTACCCTTTGAATTAGTAGTCGCCATAGATTCCTTGCAGTACCTTGTGAAGAAGTAGTCGCCATAGATTCCTTCTAGTACACTTTGAAGTAGTAATGTCCATAGATTCCTTCAGGTACACTTTGAAGTAGTGGTCGCCATAGATTCCTTCCAGTAACTTGTGAAGTAGTAGTCCCTATAGATTCCTTTCAGTACCTTGTGAAGTAGTAGTCACCGTAGATTCCTTCCAGTACAGTTTGAAGTTGTAGTCACCATAGATTCCTTCCAGTACCTTATGAAGTAGTAGTCGCCATAGATTCCTTCTAGTAACTTATGAAGTATTAGTTGCCATAGATTCCTTCTGGTACCCTTAGAAGTAGTATTCGCCATTGATTCCTTCCTGCACCTTTTGAAGTAGTATTCGCCATAGATTCCTTCTAGTATCTTGTTGAAGTAGTAGTCGCCATAGATTCCTTCTGGTACCAGTTGAAGTAGTAGTCTCCATAGATTCCTTCTGGTACCCTTTGAATTAGTAGTCCCCATAGATTCCTTCCAGTACCTTGTGAAGTAGTTGTCGCCATAGATTCCCTCTGATACCCTCTGAATTAGTAGTCGCCATAGATTCCTTCTAGTACCTTGTGAAGTAGTAGTTGCCATAGATTCCTTCTAATACCCTTTGAAGTAGTAGTCATCATAGATTCCTTCTAGTACCTTGTGAAGTAGTAATCTTCATAGATTCCTTCTGGTACCCTTTGAAGTAGTAGTCACCATAGATTCCTTCTTGTAACCTTTGAAGTAGTAGTCGTCATAGTTTCCTTCTGGTACCTTTTGAAGTAGTAGTCGCCATAGATTCCTTCCCGCATCTTGTGAAGTAATAGTCGCCATATATTCCTTCTGGTACCCTTTGAAGTAGTAGTCACCATAGATTCTATCCAGTATCTTGTGAAGTATTAGTCACCATAGATTATTTTTGGTACCCTTTGAATTAGTAGTCGCCATAGATTCCTTCCAGTATCTTGTAAAGTAGTAGTCTCCATAGATTCCTTCTGGTACCCTTTGAATTAGTATTTGTCATAGATTCCTTCTGGTACCCTTTGAAGTAGTAGTCGCCATAGATTCCTTCCAGTACCATATGAAGTAGTAGTTGCCATAGATGCCTTCAAGTACCTTATGAAGTAGTAGTCACCATAGATTCCTTCTGGTACTCTTTGAAGTAGTTGTTGCCATAGATTCCTTATGGAACCCTTTGAAGTAGTAGTCACCATAGATTCCTTCCATTACCTTGTGAAGTAATAGTCACCATAGATTCCTTCTGGTACCCTTTGAAGTAGTAGTCGTCATAAATTCCTTCTAGTACCCTTTGAAGTAGTAGTCCCTATAGATTTCTTCCAGTACCTTGTGAAGTAGTAGTTGTAGCGATAAAAAATGTAGCGGGGTAAATCGGAGATCGAATTATTGATTAATTCGTCTCACAAAAGCAAGAGTCGCCACCGCGCTTTATTGTTTCCAAAGGAAAAGGGAAAAGAGCGAAATAAACCCTAAATATGCAATGTAAATAATACTTTTTAAAAGTAATGAAAATACAAGGCGTTTTTGAAAAGAGATCTTATGGTTCGGGGGTTGGTTATACAATGGGAAGGTATTAGCACCCAATGTATCTATAGTACTCTATAGGAACCTTTTGAAATATCTGTTTATTAAAATTGTTCGCTTGATTGAAAAAATGAATCGTTTTGGCCGAAAAGGGGTACGGACGGGTTTTTGGAGATACGGCGACCTAATGTCGAAGTTTTTGCTTAAAGGGTATAAATTTTGAAAAGATTGAATACTTGAGGAAAAAAAATCATCCTAAGTTTTAATGAAATGCGACAGTTCGCGCAATTAGACTTGAGGACATGAAGTCAACAAATTTATCGTTTTTCCTTTGGATTTAAACGTAAACGGAATAAACAAACAAATATGAAATAAATAAACAGAAAAATTATGCGGATAATGATTAAATAACAATAGTTAAATGATAGACTAAATGATGTGAATAATGCATTTTTATGATCTTTGTTTAATATTAATGAAAAGAAAGTATTTTTAATAGTTTTAAATTTTTACGCATTTTTTAATATGGATAAAAAGAATGAGGATTAATTAAAGAAGATGAAATATTTTTTAGTTTTTTAAGTCTCTATATTTTTTATATATTTTGTATTAATATTAACTAAAACGAGTGAATTAATTAAATAAAATATTTTTTATTTCCATATGTTCTATATTTAATATGTTTTCTTTTTTAATAAAAGGGGTATTATTTTAATAGTTATTAAATAATTAAGCAAAGTTAGGACTTAAGAATTATTAATTTAAACCTAATTAAAAGGGATATATAAAAAACAAAATTAATTCAAACCTAAAGTTTAAACTTAATAAAAAGGCTATGTTATTCAAGGATGTCTTGATTGAATTATTTCTACTTAACTAAACTTATAGTTGAAACTAAATCAATAAAATTCTAAATGGGCTAAAGAAATCAAAAAGAAGGCAGAAACGGGGGGGGGGGGGGGGGGGGGGGGGTGTACAAACAAATTCGTTGGGCTTAGGGCATTTAGGTTGAGGTCCAAACATAACTTAATTTGTTTCTTTTAGGGGTTAAACAAAGCTTAGGGAAATCCAATTAGGGTTAAGGTTTCTTGGACAGAAACGGCGCTTTCTTGTGTATCGTCTTCTTCTTCGCTCCATCTTTCCATGCCTTTGCTTTTGAGTCCTTGAGTTCGCTTCCAAGCTCTTTGCCATGGCCACCAGCTCCCACTGTCCTCTTCCCTCTATCCAAATGTTAAGGGGGCGACGTATTTTACGGTACAAATTCGTTTTATCACTCGTTTTAGGGTTTCATATTGCAAACGCATGTTGTAATTTTTGATCCACTTTGATTCTGATTTCGTTTTATTGTTTGTGTGAGGTGTTATGAAAGTAAAAGGGAAAAAGGAAATCGTTACCTAGAGGCGGAGATGGAGGAGGAACAGTTGGACGAGCTAGGAGGCCGAGGGCGGAGAGAACGGCGCGTGAGTTGGCTTGGCTTGGTATCCTGGTACTCTGTTTCTTCTCTTCTTGCCTATTACCGTGTATGTTAATGTTGCCTTGAACGTTTTTGTTGAAACGAAATTTGACTAGCTTGCCTTCTTCTTCTTTCTGACTTTGCTACTGCTACTGTACTTTGAACGCTTATGTTGCCTATGATGCTATTATTTGACATGGTTTGGGGACATATTGTTTTGAGGGTTTATGCAGTATGCTGGGTTTCGAATGGTTTGATACAGTAGGAAAGGTTTTAGGCCATATGTTTTGGTATGTGGTTTTGGTTCTGGTAATGCAGTAAGTTTATTGGTATGTTTATGGGTTCAGACAGGTTAACGGTATGTTGGTGATGCAGTTGAATGGTTTAGGCCATATGTTTATGGTTTTTGATATATGGTGATATTGGTTTTGTGGCTCAATCAGGTTGGTGAGGATTTGGAAATGGTTTTTTCGGACCTACTGGTTTTGATCCTATGCAGGTTTATGCAGTACAGGTTTAGGGGGCTTGAGAAAAAATGGCTTTTTTT
Source organism: Vicia faba (assembly GCA_948472305.1). Lineage (NCBI taxonomy): Eukaryota > Viridiplantae > Streptophyta > Magnoliopsida > Fabales > Fabaceae > Vicia > Vicia faba. The sequence continues at coordinate 1,449,965,110 of OX451736.1, forward strand.
GCTTTTTTCAATTGGTTTTGTTCTACTGGTTTTTTATGCAGTAGGAAGGTTTTTTTGTTTATAATGCAGGTTGTGAATAAAATCTTTTGAAGGGGTTTGCTAGCTTGTTACATCAACTTCTTTTTTCAGGTTTACGTTACAGGCTTAGGCTATGTTACAGGTTGGAGATTTTTATATTTGCACAATATTCTGCCTCCTGCATCATATTGTTACAGCAGTTTTGTTTGTATTCTACTCTTGTGCTTCTCCTTTTACTGTGATACTGCAGTAGCTTTGTCTTATAATTCCTTCTGCCTAAACCAAAACCTGCAAAACCAATTTCTTTCTCTCTTCTCTCTCGCAAGTACCAACTGATGCCTTAAGATGAGGTGTACTGTACTTGTTCTGAAACTGCATGGGCTGGAACATGATGAAAAAAGGAAATATATATTGCTTGCAAAAATTGTTTAAACTGCATATTTTTAACTTGTCCACTGCATGGCACAGTGGGAGCCTCTTTGTATGTTTGGCCTCTTCCTATATGGGCATGTTTACGTTGCAATTTGGCTTTGAAAGTGCATGTGCTGTTGATTTTTTTGTATGCTATTTGTCAAACATTTGAATTGATGCATATTGTTTTGAACTATGCAGTGGGCTTTTGAAAATGCAATTGATTTGAAAAATGCAGTTCTTTAACAAAAAATGAATTTGTGCATTCATTTAAAAATTCCTCTCTTTTTTGTGAACCGGGAGAAATCCCGTGATTTGCAAAAAAGGGTAAACTGATTCCAGCCATTGCTTTTAATGATGAACATTAAATAATTTTTTTGCTTTTAATTATTTGTTCAATTCTAATTTTCTTTTAATCGTTTTGCAGGTAAAATCAAGTGAGCAGACAAAAAGGCATTGGATAAAAGATTTAGAATTTAGGAAACATTAGATTAATTTTTATTTCATTTTGACTTTGTAAAATTATTATTGTAAATTTGTTGTAACAAATACAATATTTACACAATAATTGTACAATTAGAAGAAAAATGAATAAAATTCAAATATTTGCCAATTAATTTCTTCCTTCTCTAATTATTTATTTTATCGTTTACATTCTTTAAATCGTATAATAATTGAAAATAAATCTCAATTACTTAAATCCAGAATAATAAACAAATAAATAAATAATGTCATTGATCAATTAATAGTTTCAATTATTAATTCATTATTCATAATTTTCTAAATTATAATAATTAAAATAGAATTTCAATTATTTTAACTTAGAATGATAAATAATTAAATAATCATTATTGACCAATCAATGAACTTTTTTCAAATATTTATTATATTATTCCTAAATCTTTAAATTTCGTAATAACTGAGAATAGATTCCGGTTATTTAAATTTAAGATAGTGAATAATAAATAAACACTGTCTGCCCGATTGATACGCCTCTTTTCTAATATTTATTTTATTATCTATACATCTTTAAATTATATAACAATTGAAAACAAATTCCAATTATTTAAATTTAAGATAATAAATAATTAATAAACATTGTTTTAGCATGAATCGATTAAATAATTTAGTGTTCAAAATAAATAGCTCTCGGCCTGAAAAAAGTTATGAATTTTAAAATCAATGGATCAAAACACTTGTAATGTAATGATGCAGATGGGAGATGATATCTTAGGTCAAAATTTGGGGTACAACAGCTGCCCCTATTTAAGTTTCTTCTATCCGGAGATATGAAGATCGAAATCTTCGTTTCGACGAGATTGAAGGTACTTAAATACATAATTACGCAAATTTTGTCCTAAGATGCCATCATTATGTTTGATATGAATGCAGTGATTGAACTCACAGAGAAAGATATTGTATGAAACAAGACAATGTTGGAGGAATCGAACACCAACAAAACTCAGAGACATGGATTATACATTACTGGGGAAACGAGCTATCGACTTTAAATGACAGACTCCTGACAGTGAACAAAATTGAGGGGATACGACCTCTGACCCTAACAAAGAGAGCATCTTGCATAGGCCATAACAGATTATTGACCCAAAACAGTGAGTTCGCAACTCAAGGTCAATGATAGACAGAGAGTATCAAATTGCTAATAACAGATTACCGATCTCTGAAGGTAATGATTCATGACAAGCTTCTCTGCGAGATTTTCGAAGATATACTCATTAATGTTGATATAATAATATTGTAGATGCGCAAATTGTTCAAATAAAGAAACTGCCACTTGCTGTCGTCCAAAGAAAATACCGATAACATACAAGCTGCTCAAATAAAGAGACTGCCACTTGCTGTTGTCCAAAGAAAATACCAATAACATACAAGTTGCTCAAATAAAGAGGCTGCCACTTGTTGTTGTCCAAAGAAAATACCAATAACATACAAGTTGCTCAAATAAAGAGGCTGCCGCTTGCTGTATTCCAGAAAAGTAATAAGGTACAAGTTGCTCGTGAAGAGTTGCCGCTTGTTGTTTTCCAATGATGATAACGCACTAGTAGCTTGTGAAGAGCTGCTGCTTGCCGTTTTTCCAAAAAAATGATAATAACGCACAAGTTGCTCGTGAAGAGCTGCCGCCTGTCGTTTTATGATGTAATAATACGTACAAGTTGCTCATGAAGAGCTGCCGCTTGTCGTTTTCCAAAATCATAATAACGCGCAAGTTGCTCGTGAAGAGCTGCCGCTTGACGCCTTCCACAAAATAATAACGTACAAGTTGCTCATGAAGAGCTGCCGCTTGTCGTTTTCCCAAAATCACAATGAAAGAAAATGCGATGACACCGGCAGAGAATAACATCTTCGTCAGAAAGAAAGATGAATCAATCTTTCCCGAGGAGATCATATGGTCAAACGTGCAAAATAAATGCACCAACTGTCTAGGTCGCAAACTCACTGGGGAAAATCAAAGAAATAGCCTATGCAAGAGGCAACAACTTCATCCAGGAATAAACCAGAGAGAAGACAATCAAACAAGACTCTACCCAATGAGAAAATAATTCGACTGGGGATTCATCCTATCCAGAAATGGACAAGGTAATCTGAATCAAAAAATCATCCACGAGGATTAGCTCAGTTGGGGAATTTAGAAAGGAAGCGCATTTTCTGCCTAAGCTAACCTTCTACTTGGAAAGAAATATGTACGTTGTTCGAATAAACAAAGTACGACCCAAAATCAACGACAAATGTGGATATGCATGCTGATATAAGTGTAAATGAGTAAATGAATGTTATGCTGACAAACAGACAGATGGAATATCTTGGAGTTAATAAGATGTCACAGCAAAATAGATACTCGGCCAATCTTGAAAGGACGGAATATAACCGGAACTGGGAACACAAAGCAACGTCGGAGCGTAACGCTACAAGGCTCAAGTCTTCTAAGGAGAAAAGTATCCAAATCCAAACTTACAATACCAATAAACCACTGGCATGAGACAAAGTGTACCGCACTTCAAAATCTCCCAAACAAAGGTAGCTAAAACGACACTTAACTGGAACAATCGGTGCGTCACCAAACTTAGCATCACTATAACTAAGCGCGTACACAGCCAACACTTCATGACAATTTTGAAAGAAAACAAGTTCATCATGCAAGTATAAATTACTGTTTTGCATTTCATGGATTGACCATCTTCGAAACGACTGTTAATATTCCTTTCGTTATTCACGACACATTTTATAAATAAGAATATTTTAAATACTTTGTTTCAAATATTGCCGTAAAAATTTAAATTTTGCCCACAAAAGGTAATGCTCAAATTTCATTGATAAGCTGGTGGTTCGCTAACAATGCGCCTCCAACAGTTTACAAAAGTTTGGGAAATAATACATGAAATAAAAGGTTACACCACAACAATGATCATTATTCTCCCTAACAACTTTGAATTCCAAGATGTGCCCAAATGCCACAGTCGGGATGACCAAAAAACTTGCCTAAGCGAAGTACTTCTTGACTGCATCGGTGTTCAAGGGACGCGGGAGTTCTTCGCCGTCCATATTGGTGAGAATCAAAGCACCTCCAGAGAAAACTTTCTTAACAACATACGGTCCTTCATAATTCGGAGCCCACTTGCCCCTAGAATCAGGTTGGAAAGATAAAATTTTCCTGAGCACAAGGTCACCTTCTCTGAACTCGCGTGGTAGAACCTTCTTATCAAAATCCTTCTTCATTCTCTGCTGATATAATTGACCGTGACACAACGTTGTCAATCTCTTTTCTTCAATTAAATTCAACTGATCATACCTACTTTGACACCATTCAGCCTCAGAAAGTTTAGCTTCCATCAACACTCTCAGAGACGGAATCTCAACCTCCACGGGGAGTACTGCTTCCATACCATAAACTAGGGAAAATGGGGTCACGCCTGTTGAAGTTCGAACTGAAGTACGGTACCCGTGCAGGGCAAACGGAAGCATTTCATGCCAATCTTTATAAGTTACCACCATCTTCTGGACAATCTTCTTGATGTTCTTGTTAGCAGCTTCAACAGCCCCATTCATCTTCGGTCTGTAAGGAGAAGAATTATGATGTTCGATCTTGAACTCTTCACAAAGCTCTCTCATCATCTTGTTATTCAAATTCGAACCATTATCAGTGATAATCTTGCTCGGGATACCGTATCGACAAATGATCTGATTCCTGATAAATCTGACTACCACCTGTCTAGTTACATTAGCATAAGATGTTGCTTCCACCCACTTAGTAAAATAATCGATCGCTACCAAGATGAAATGATGACCATTTGAAGCTTTGGGTTCAATCATCCCAATAATATCAATGCCCCACATAGAGAAAGGCCAAGGTGAAGATATAACATTGAGGAGGGTCGGCGGCACGTGCATCTTATCCGCATAAATCTGGCATTTATGACATTTCTTCACATACTTGCAGCAATCAGATTCCATTGTCATCCAATAGTAACCAGCTCTCAACATCTTTCGAGCCATTGCATGTCCATTGGCATGAGTGCCAAAGGATCCTTCGTGTACTTCTTGCATCAGCATGTCTGCTTCACGTCTGTCTACACATCTGAGCAAGACCATGTCATAATTCCTCTTATACAAAACTTCTTCATTGAGAAAGAAACTGCTTGCTAATCTTCTCAACGTCTTCCTATCTTTATTGGATGCCCCAGGCGGGTACTCTTGAGTTTGAAGAACACGTTTAATGTCATAGAACCACGGTTTGTCATCGGTAACCTCTTCTACCGAGAACACATGAGCAGGTCTATCGAGGCGCATAACTCTGATTGTAGGCACATCATTCCAATCATTCACTTGAAACATTGAAGACAAAGTAGCCAAAGCATCACACATTTGGTTCTCATCTCTAGGGATATGATGTAATTCCACCTTGTTGAAGAAAGTTAACAACCTTCTAGCATAGTCTCTGTAAGGGATCAAACCAGGATGACGAGTCTCCCATTCTCCTTTGATTTGGTTAATCACCAATGCCGAATCTCCGTAAATATCAAGAATCTTAATCCTTAGATCCACTGCTTCTTCGAGACCCATAATACATGCCTCATATTCAGCCATGTTGTTCGTACAGTCAAACTTCAATCTCGCCGTGAACGGGATATGAGTACCTCGGGGGGTGACGATGATTGCCCCAATTCCATTTCCATAGGAATTCACAGCTCCGTCAAATACTAAACCCCAACGCGATTCGGGATCAGGTCCTTCTTCAGGTAACGGCTCTTCACAATCTTTAGCTTTCAAGTACATAACATCTTCATCTGGGAAATCAAACTTGATGGATTGATAATCTTCAATTGGTTGGTGAGCCAAATGATCGGCTAAAATACTCCCTTTGATCGTTTTCTGAGTGTGATACTCAATGTCATATTCAGATAACAACATCTGCCAACGGGCTATCCTTCCAGATAAGGCGGGCTTCTCAAAGATATACTTGATCGGGTCCATTTTGGAGATCAACTAAGTGGTGTGATTAATCATATACTGGCGCAGATGGCGAGCAGCCCAAGCTAAAGCACAACAGGTTTTCTCAAGCAATGAGTACCGAGACTTACAGTCTGTGAATTTCTTACTCAGATAATATACAACATGTTCCTTTCTTCCAGTCTCATCTTGTTGACCAAGCACACATCCCATGGAATCTTCCAATATAGTCAGGTACATAATCAAAGGTCTTCCTTCCACCGGAGGTATCAAAATGGGAGGTTCAAGCAAATATTCTTTGATGCTGTCAAAAGCTCTCTGACAATCTTCTGTCCAAACACATCCTTGGTTCTTTCAGAGAAGCTTGAAAATCGGCCCACAAGTAGCAGTCATATGAGATATAAACCTAGAAATGTAATTCAGTCTCCCAAGGAATCCTCTTACTTGTTTTTCCGTCTTGGGTGCGGGCATTTCCCGAATATCTTTGACTTTATCAGGATCTACTTCGATACCTTTCTGACTGACAATGAAACCCAGAAGTCTTCCAGAACGAACACCAAAAGTGCACTTGTTGGGATTCAGACGGAGTTTGTACTTCCTCAAACGCTGGAATAACTTCAACAAATGTTCCAAATGATCCTCCTCAGTCTGGGATTTGGCAATCATGTCATCCACATACACTTCGATCTCTTTATGCATCATGTCATGGAACAAAGCAGTCATTGCCCTTTGGCATGTTGCGCCAGCATTCCTCAAACCAAACGGCATAACCCGATAACAGAAAGTCCCCCAAGGTGTAATGAAAGCGGTCTTCTCCATATCTTCCGGTGCCATCTTGATTTGATTGTAACCAGAGAAACCATCCATGAAAGAAAAGACTTTGAACTTGGCGGTACTGTCGACCAATACGTTAATATGAGGTAATGGGAAGTCATCCTTCGGACTAGCTCTATTCAGATCTCTGTAGTCTACACACATCCGAACTTTGCCATCTTTCTTAGCAACAGGCACTATATTGGCTAACCATTGAGGATAGACCGATGTAACAAGGAAACCTGCATTGATCTGTTTCTGAACCTCCTCTTTGATCTTGTCAGCCATGTCGGGACGAGTCCTTCTCAACTTCTGCTTGATCGGCGGACACTCGGGTCTCAACGGTAAACGATGCTCCACAATATAGTTGTCCAAACCTGGAATATCTTGGTAGGACGAAGCAAACACGTCAACATACTCTTTGAGAAGCTCCAACATCTTCTTCTTAACTTCCGGGATAAGCAATGCTCCGACTTTGACTTCCTTTCTATCCTCTTCATCACCCAAGTTGACCAACTCTAAAGGTTCTTCAAATGGTTGAATAATCTTCTCATCATGCTCAAGCAAACGGGAAATCTCAACAGGAATCTCTTCATCATCCTCTTCTTCGGCTCTGAACACAGGGAATTCAAAGTTGGGAGAGGGCATAGGATCATTGTTTTCGATGGTTAAGTCATGGATTAATCTGCACATATGATTATGCTTTATTTTAGAAATCGATTTGTGCAAATAAAACAAAAGGTTATTAATTAATTTCATTACTATTTCCCAAAAGGTGAAAAATAAAACAGTAGTGGACAAAATAACATTTTTATTCATTAAAGGGAAATACTTGAAACAAAAAGCCCAGACATTTCTCTTTTGCCTTGGGCAGAGCAAAAGGAATTATTTTTCATAGCCCGACACAAAATACGTTTCGCCTTGGGCAGAGCGAATTTTTTCAAAGAAAAACAAAACAAAACATTACTCGGAAATGTGCATAACAACAGGAACATCAACAGCTATCCAGTTTTGGCAAGCCAATCCATGCGTCACAAAATTGGGTAAATCTTCCTCGGAATCATCATCTATGATAGCATCAACCTCAGGATGTACAAACCATGCACTTCGGAAAACCTCTTGAATCGGACGAACAACCACCTCTTTCTTGACTCTTGCAGATACTGGATGAAAACCCAGACCTTCCCCAGACTTGTTCTCGGGTAACGTCAACACCTGGCCCCATCCCTCGGCCGAACCACTTTCCACCACTCGCCGCGCATCCTCAAAAGAAGAGATGGATGCCCCTTGCTTCTTCACTGTATTCTTAGAAACAAAAAGACCTTGGAACTGGGTTCCAACATCCTCGTCCGCATCAATAAAAGAGAATGATGATAAATGGCTTACCACCATAGCTTGCTCTCCCCCAATCATCACTAGCTTCCCATGCCTTACAAACTTTAGTCTCTGATGAAGCGTAGAGGTGACTGCCCTGGCATCATGGATCCAGGGACGACCCAATAAGCAACTGTAGGCAGCACGGATATCCATTACTTGGAAAGTGATTTGAAAAGTGTGGGGACCAATCACTATAGGAAGATCCACTTCACCAATGACTGTCTTCCTAGAACCATCAAACTCTTTAACAATTACTCCACTGGGTCTCATAGGAGCACCTGGATATGAGAGCCGAGATAACGTAGTCTTGGGCATCACATTCAACGATGAACCTGTATCCACCAACACACTTGATAAGGTATCATTCCCACAACTTACTGAGATATGCAAAGCCATATTATGGTTTCTCCCCTCCTCCGGGAGTTCTTCATCACTGAAACCAAGATTGTTACACGAAGTTATATTTCCCACAATTCCATCGAACTGGTCAACCGTCACATCACGATCCACGAACGCCTGGTCCAAGACCTTCATCAAGGCTTCTCTATGCGCACCAGAATCTCTCAATAAAGCAAGCAAGGAAATCTTGGAAGGTGTTTGCAAAAGTTGGTCCACAACCTTATATTCACTTCTCTTGATAAGCTTCAGAATCTCATCATCCTCAGGGTGAGGGATAGGTTCACTGGATCGGCCTATCTCAACCCTTGGTTCAACATTTCTTACTGGGATCTCCGCCGGTATGGGCCTCCTAACTTGAACTTCTGGTCTCTTCAAAGGTACTGCTGCGAAAACACATCCACTTCTCGTAACTCTACTCACATCAGCAATGTTAACAAAAGACGGTCTTGTCGGTATAGGGACTTCTACCCCATTCTCAATCATTGTGGCATTATACTTATACAGTACAACTTGGTCCGAGTTTTAAGGCACAGGACCAGGTGGGTAAATAATCAAAGGATCAACAGGTGCAGTCTGACTATCGTAAGCAATCTCTACTGATTCAATCAAATTGAAATGTGGTATGATAACATTCACTTCATCCTCCGGATTTTGGTCATAGGTAATAGTGATAACTCTCTGATCTAGCAACTTCTGAATATCCTCCTTCACAATAGGACAATCATCCTCTCTTGAACAAAATTCACAAACATCATAATCATGCTGGTGCCTAACAAAGGCAAGTCTTCTCAAACTCTGATGTAACCTGATCAACGACTCTCTTATATGTTCAACTTGAAAAACTCGGAACTTCCCCGGACAACCTTCCACCATATTCACCGAAGCTGCCCCATGTCGAGGAAAAGGATTATCTCTGACATTTGGATTAACATCCTTGAAAGACAAGATACCATTCTTAATTAATCTCTATACGTCCGCCTTTAGAGCAAAGCAATTCTCAAGGTTGTGCCCCGGCGACCCTTGATGATATTCACAAAACTGATCCGCCTTGTACCACAGAGAAGTACTGTTTGGTGCGACAGGAGGAGGCTTTGTCGTGATGAGATTCTTTCTGATAAGAGCAGGGAACAATTCAGTATAAGTCATAGGAATGGCATCGAACTGCGGTTTCCTGGGTGAACGGTTCTGATTGTTGAATGGATAAGCCTGTTGTCGAGGCTGCTGCTGAAAAGGCCGTTGTTGAGTTGGTGGAGTTTGATGAGCTGGGGTCATCAAAGTTGGACGGACAGCCGGAGTGACTGCCGCAACATGATAGTAACCTCTCCTAGGTCTACCCGGGAACAAAGCGCTGACATCCTGCTCTTTTCTTTTCGGGAAAACACTTCCAAACTTTTTCGCACTGCTAGACGGACTCCCTTCTTTAACCAAACGCCCCTCGCGAATCCCTTCCTCTAATCTCATACCCATGCTTACAATTTCGGTGAAGTCACTGGGTGCGCTGGCTATCATTCTTTCATAGTAAAAGGAACCTAAAGTCTTCAAAAATATCTTCGTCATCTCCTTCTCCTCAAGAGGTGGATAGATTTGAGCAGCGATTTCACGCCACCTCTGGGCGTACTCCTTAAAAGATTCCCGGTCTCTCTGCGACATCGCCCAGAGTTGATCCCGGTCCGGCGCCATGTCAACGTTGTACTTATACTGATGGACAAAGGCTTCGCTAAGATCGTTGAAGTTGCGGATCCGAATACTGTCTAAACCCATATACCACTTTAGAGCAGCACCCGTCAAACTGTCTTGAAAATAATGAATCAACAAGTCATGATCATCGGAGTACGTAGACATCTTTCTCACGTACATTGTCAAATGACTTCTAGGACACGAATCACCCTTATATCTCTCAAAGTCTGGCACTTTGAATTTTGCTGGAATCTTGACATTCAGAACTAAACAAAGGTCATGCGTATTCTTCCCAAACAAGTCCTTCCCTTTCAATGCTCTAAGCTCCTTCTGCATTTCCTGGAACTGATCCTGAAATTCCTCCATTCTATCAAAGAGACTCAAACTTTCAGCAGGCTCGGCAGGATAAGTAGGTTCATTCAAGTAAGGCACGGAGTGGACCACAGGAGCAACGATTGTCATAATCGGATGCGGAAAAGGTGTTACAGACGGAATTACTGGCGGCATAGCAGTTGTCTCTGGCTGAGGAAGAGACAAAGCAGGTTGAAATAAAGGTTGTACGGCAGGCTGATACCCCTCTGGCACAAAGTTGTAAGGCATTCCCCACGGAAAACCTTTCGGCATCTGATGTTGAAGCGGAGAGTTGATCTGAGTCACGGAGGCAGGAACGGTGACAATCTCGGAAACCACTGGAGTTGAAGTCTGAATCTCGGCAGCTGTAGTCGATGGCTGATTCTGAACAGCCACCAAACTTTCCACTAACGCAGTTAACTTTTCCATCTCGACACGAAGTGTAGCAACTTCCCCACGAAGCTCATGATTTTCCTGTTCCAAATCTTCCATTTTCCTCTGACGATTGGCTCGAGTGTCGTATCGGTGAGACAGCTTGACAACCTTCGGGAGTGGAAAAAGAGCAAGGATAAGACTCTAGAAAACATGTGAAGTGGAATGTGGGATGATGCATGATGTGCGATGCAAATGATGATTCATTTTAAAAGTTTTTCAAGGAACCTTGATAATTCTGCATACATCAATGGTAAAGGAATTTGGAACAACAAAAACTCAACCCATTAATCGAAAGCGATAAATTACAACTTACAATTTGGAATATCAAAACAGTAAATTACAACTCTGGGATAACAAATCCAATAATGAAAGCAATGAATTACAACTTCGAAACATGAAATCCATAATAAAGTGATAAATTACAATTTTAAAACATGAAATCTAAAATAAAGCAACAAATTACAACTTTGGAGCATGAAGCCCATAATAAAGAAATAAATTACAACTTCGGAGCATGAAGCCCTTTTACATAGTTTTATAAAATGACATCAATAAAACAAACTAAAAGCTAAAGATCACTCGGAATCCTCAGATGAAGGACCAAACACCAGCTGCAACCGGAGCTTTTTGATCTTCTCTTCATAAAGGTATTCCATCTCTCTCTTCTCAGCTATCAGTCGATTAATGACTTCCTCCTGCGGATTAGGAACGAGAGCCACGCTTACCGAACCTTCCCTTTTTCTCTTCCTTTCACTCGCATACTTCTTCAGCAAGGCATCCTTCTGACGAAGCTTCTCATCGTGATCAATGAACCGGCCGTCTTGAATAAACAACAACTCCTCCTTTTCCTTTAACTGTCGAGTCAGGACTCGATTCTCATATTCTGACATATGGTACTTTTCTTTCCAAGCATCCCTATCGGACTTCATCCTAGCCAGATTTCCTTGGTACTCTCCTATATCCGCGATAGGGATAACAACAGATGATGGTGCAATGGCAGGGAATAAAGGCTTCTCAAGTTTATAGGGCATCTTGAGAGCACAAGCCCTAGCACGGACCCACTGTAGATAAGGCTCCAAAGAAACGGCACCCCTATCTCCCAACATATCTCTCCCTTTTCTATGGATGTGGCGCCAAGCTCCTTCGATCTGCCTCTTAGCAGCCTGATGATCCTGTCCTTCCTGAAGAAAGAAACCACTCACATGGATGTTGTTTGGTTTATCTCTCATCGGGTACCCGAACTGACGGCGCGCGAGAACAGGGTTATAGTTGATTCCGCCCCTCGTACCGAGAAGAGGTACGTTAGGAAAAGCACCACAGCTATCAACGATCTCCACGTCGTGGTAAACTCGATTATACCAGTCAATGTCGAAATGAGTGAGAGCCATAATCTTTGGCGCCCAACGCGGTTCCTTCTCGAGATCCCAGAAAACATCAGACCCAGGTAGATGCGAGACGTACCACTGATACAACAACGGTACACAACAAATAATCATCCCTTCTTGATAAGAGTTTCGAAGGTGGATGGAGTAGTATGTGTCTCCTAGCAGCGTAGGGACCGGATTTCCAATCAGGAAAATTCTGATGGCGTTGATATCCACAAACTTATCAATGTTAGGGAATAAGAATAGACCATATGCGAGTAAAGCAAACACATCTTCGAAGGCAACAGTATCCTTTGTCTCAGCAAAATGACGAGCTTTCTTCAACAAAAACTGCACCGGCAAACCCCGGATTCCCCCTTTCGTAGTCATGTTCTCCTCTACCTCTGACTTCTTTAAGTGGGTGATGGCTGCTATCTCGTGAGATTTGGGCTCCTCTTCTAATCCAGAGAAAGGAACACGGTCGGCGATCGGCAAACCAAGAATATAGGAGTACTCCTCTAAAGTGGGCATCAAATGATAATCCGGAAAGGTGAAACATCGGTACAAGGGATCATAGAACTGAACCAACGTGTTGAGGATGCCTTTCTTCATCTTGCGCTTCATGAGCGGTACGATGGACCCATATTTCTTCTGAAAATCCGTCGGACTCTCGATCTTCGGAATCAAACTCTTCAGTTCTTCAATCTCAGGCTCCTTGAAACTAAAGCTTCGAGTATTTCTCCTTCCAAGTTCCATAATAACCTAGATGTCTGCAAAAATCATTCCGAAGTTCCTTGAAAAACAAGTTTTTTACAAAGATGTTGATGAATGCATGAATGAATGATAATGCAACAGTCACAAGCTTGCAAACATGGGGTTCAAAGGTTCAACGTTCAGCATGGAGTCGAGGGTAAAGCCCATCCAAAGGTATGTACTAACGGTTCAATCACACCTGTAAGACATGGTTCTAAGAGTTCCCAGAGTCTACATTCCTCCTTCGGATATTACCAACGTCTTGATTACTCAATAATTAGCAATATTCTCAAGAGAAACTCGTCCGAGCGTAGCATCGCGTAACAACTACTTCCGAATTACTCCGTTATAGTCTCCGCGCTACACCTAAAAGGCCAAGATGGGTTAGGGTTCTACGGTCCTCAACTTCTCGGGCTCCTAGGTTGAAAATAATAATGTCTTCCCAATTACTCGGTAAACAAATATTAAGTTCAAGAGGGCCTTCCATTGAGTGGGGGATCTCATGCCTCCTTCTTCAGGACTACTCCCTCAAAGTTAACATGACTATACCGCCCGTCCTATTCCTTAAGTGTTACTTAATCCGGGTATAGGATTCGTCCTTTGCAAAAAAACCCAAACACCCCAATTTAAACATATAATCAAGCAAATCAAATAATAGTAAAATAGATAAGACAAATTAGGCTTAACCCACTTAGGGATGGACCAGCAAGAGGTCAATCTTTCCCCAACAGAGTCGCCAATTCTGTAGCGATAAAAAATGTAGCGGGGTAAATCGGAGATCGAATTATTGATTAATTCATCTCACAAAAGCAAGAGTCGCCACCACGCTTTATTGTTTCCAAAGGAAAAGGGAAAAGAGCGAAATAAAACCCTAAATATGCAATGTAAATAATACTTTTTAAAAGTAATGAAAATACAAGGCGTTTTTGAAAAGAGATCTTATGGTTCGGGGGTTGGTTATACAATGGGAAGGTATTAGCACCCAATGTATCTATAGTACTCTATAGGAACCTTTTGAAATATCTGTTTATTAAAATTGTTCGCTTGATTGAAAAAATGAATCGTTTTGGCCGAAAAGGGGTACGGACGGGTTTTTGGAGATACGGCGACCTAATGTCGAAGTTTTTGCTTAAAGGGTATAAATTTTGAAAATATTGAATACTTGAGGAAAAAAAATCATCCTAAGTTTTAATGAAATGCGACAGTTCGCGCAATTAGACTTGAGGACATGAAGTCAACAAATTTATCGTTTTTCCTTTGGATTTAAACGTAAACGGAATAAACAAATAAATATGAAATAAATAAACAGAAAAATTATGCGGATAATGATTAAATAACAATAGTTAAATGATAGACTAAATGATGTGAATAATGCATTTTTATGATCTTTGTTTAATATTAATGAAAAGAAAGTATTTTTAATAGTTTTCAATTTTTACGCATTTTTTAATATGGATTAATTAAAGAAGACGAAATATTTTTTAGTTTTTTAAGTCTCTATATTTTTTATATATTTTGTATTAATATTAACTAAAACGAGTGAATTAATTAAATAAAATATTTTTTATTTCCATATGTTCTATATTTAATATGTTTTCTTTTTTAATAAAAGGGGTATTATTTTAATAGTTATTAAATAATTAAGCAAAGTTAGGACTTAAGAATTATTAATTTAAACCTAATTAAAAGGGATATATAAAAAACAAAATTAATTCAAACCTAAAGTTTAAACTTAATAAAAAGGCTAATTTATTCAAGGATGTCTTGATTGAATTATTTCTACTTAACTAAACTTATAGTTGAAACTAAATCAATAAAATTCTAAATGGGCTAAAGAAATCAAATGAACTAAAAATGGATCAAAATTAAAGGGAATAAAATAAAAGATCAAAGTGGGCTAGGGGATTTAGGGAGAGCCCAAATCTGATTAAAAAGAAGGCAGAAACGGGGGGGGGGGGGGGGGGGGTGTACAAACAAATTCGTTGGGCTTAGGGCATTTAGGTTGAGGTCCAAACATAACTTAATTTGTTTCTTTTAGGGGTTAAACAAAGCTTAGGGAAATACAATTAGGGTTAAGGTTTCTTGGGTAGAAACGGCGCTTTCTTGTGTATCGTCTTCTTCTTCGCTCCATCTTTCCATGCCTTTGCTTCTGAGTCCTTGAGTTCGCTTCCAAGCTCTTTTCCATGGCCACCAGCTCCCACTGTCCTCTTCCCTCTAGCCAAACATTAAGGGGGCGACGGATTTTACGGTACAAATTCGTTTTATCACTCATTTTAGGGTTTCATATTGCAAACACATGTTGTAATTTTTGATCCACTTTGATTCTGATTTCGTTTTATTGTTTGTGTGAGGTGTTATGAAAGTAAAAGGGAAAAAGGAAATCGTTACCTAGAGGCGGAGATGGAGGAGGAACAGTTGGACGAGCTAGGAGGCCGAGGGCGGAGAGAACGGCGCGTGAGTTGGCTTGGCTTGGTATCCTGGTACTCTGTTTCTTCTCTTCTTGCCTATTACCGTGTATGTTAATGTTGCCTTGAACGTTTTTGTTGAAACGAAATTTGACTAGCTTGCCTTCTTCTTCTTTCTAACTTTGCTACTGCTACTGTACTTTGAACGCTTATGTTGCCTATGATGCTATTATTTGACATGGTTTGGGGACATATTGTTTTGAGGGTTTATGCAGTATGCTGGGTTTCGAATGGTTTGATACAGTAGGAAAGGTTTTAGGCCATATATTTTGGTATGTGGTTTTGGTTCTGGTAATGCAGTAAGTTTATTGGTATGTTTATGGGTTCAGACAGGTTAACGGTATGTTGGTGATGCAGTTGAATGGTTTAGGCCATATGTTTATGGTTTTTGATATATGGTGATATTGGTTTTGTGGCTCAATCAGGTTGGTGAGGATTTGGAAATGGTTTTTTCGGACCTACTGGTTTTGATCCTATGCAGGTTTATGTAGTACATGTTTAGGGGGCTTGAGAAAAAATGGTTTTTTTGCTTTTTTCAATTGGTTTTGTTCTACTGGTTTTTTATGCAGTAGGAAGGTTTTTTTGTTTATAATGCAGGTTGTGAATAAAATCTTTTGAAGGGGTTTGCTAGCTTGTTATATCAACTTCTTTTTTCAGGTTTACGTTACAGGCTTAGGCTATGTTACAGGTTGGAGATTTTTATATTTGCACAATATTCTGCCTCCTGCATCATATTGTTACAGCAGTTTTGTTTGTATTCTACTCTTGTGCTTCTCCTTTTACTGTGATACTGCAGTAGCTTTGTCTTATAATTCCTTCTGCCTAAACCAAAACCTGCAAAACCAATTTCTTTCTCTCTTCTCTCTCTCAAGTACCAACTGATGCCTTAAGATGAGGGGTACTGTACTTGTTCTGAAACTGCATGGGCTGGAACATGATGAAAAAAGGAAATATATATTGCTTGCAAAAATTGTTTAAACTGCATATTTTTAACTTGTCCACTGCACGGCACAGTGGGAGCCTCTTTGTATGTTTGGCCTCTTCCTATATGGGCATGTTTACGTTGCAATTTGGCTTTGAAAGTGCATGTGCTGTTGATTTTTTTGTATGCTATTTGTCAAACATTTGAATTGATGCATATTGTTTTGAACTATGGAGTGGGCTTTTGAAAATGCAATTGATTTGAAAAATGCAGTTCTTTAACAAAAAATGAATTTGTGCATTCATTTAAAAATTCCTCTCTTTTTTGTGAACCGGGAGAAATCCCGTGATTTGCAAAAAAGGGTAAACTGATTCCAGCCATTGCTTTTAATGATGAACATTAAAAAAAATTTTTGCTTTTAATTATTTGTTCAATTCTAATTTTCTTTTAATCGTTTTGAAGGTAAAATCAAGTGAGCAGACAAAAAGGCATTGGATAAAAGATTTAGAATTTAGGAAACATTAGATTAATTTTTATTTCATTTTGACTTTGTAAAATTATTATTGTAAATTTGTTGTAACAAATACAATATTTACACAATAATTGTACAATTAGAAGAAAAATGAATAAAATTCCAATATTTGCCAATTAATTTCTTCCTTCTCTAATTATTTATTTTATCGTTTACAATTCTTTAAATCGTATAATAATTGAAAATAAATCTCAATTACTTAAATCTAGAATAATAAACAAATAAATAAATAATGTCATTGATCAATTAATAGTTTCAATTATTAATTCATTATTCATAATTTTCTAAATTATAATAATTAAAATAGAATTTCAATTATTTTAACTTAGAATGATAAATAATTAAATAATCATTATTGACCAATCAATGAACTTTTTTCAAATATTTATTATATTATTCATAAATCTTTAAATTTCGTAATAACTGAGAATAGATTCCGGTTATTTAAATTTAAGATAGTGAATAATAAATAAACACTGTCTGCCCGATTGATACGCCTCTTTTATAATATTTATTTTATTATCTATACATCCTTAAATTATATAACAATTGAAAACAAATTCCAATTATTTAAATTTAAGATAATAAATAATTAATAAACATTGTTTTAGCATGAATCGATTAAATAATTTAGTGTTCAAAATAGATAGCTCTCGGCCTGAAAAAAGTTATGAATTTTAAAATCAATGGATCAAAACACTTGTAATGTAATGATGCAGATGGGAGATGATATCTTAGGTCAAAATTTAGGGTACAACAGTAGTCGCCAAAGATTCCTTCTGGTACCATTTAAAATAGTAGTCACCATAGATTCCTTCCAGTACCTTGTGAAGTAGTAGTCGCCATAGATTCCATCTGATACCCTTTGAAGTAGTAGTTGCCATAGATTCCTTCAGGTACCCTTTGAAGTAGTAGTCAGCATAGATTCCTTCCAGTACCTTGTGAAGTAGTAGTCACTATAGATTCCTTTCAGTATCTTGTGAAGTAGTAGTCACCACAGATTCCTTCCGGTACTGTTTGAAGTAGTAGTCGCCATAGATTCCTTCTAGTACCTTGTGAAGTAGCAGTCGCCATAGATTCGTTCTGGAACCTTTTAATGTAGTAGTTTCCATAGATTCCTTCAAGTACCTTGTTGAAGTAGTAGTCGCCATAGATTCCTTCTGGTACCCTTTGAAGTGGTAGTCGCCATAGATTCCATCTGGTACCCTTTGAAGTAATGGTCGCAATAGATTCCTTCCAGTACCTTGTGAAGTAGTAGTTGCCATAGATTCCTTCTTGTACCCTTAGAAGTAGTAGTCGTCATAGATTCTTTCCAGTACCTTGTGAAGTAGTAGTCGCCAAAGATTTCTTCTGGTACCCTTTAAAGTAGTAGTTACCATAGATTCCTTCTAGTAACCTTTGAAGTAATAGTCGTCATAGATTCCTTCTGGTACCCTTTAAAGTAGTAGTCTCCATAGATTCCTTCCAGTACCTTGTGAAGTATTAGTCGCCATAGATTCCTTCTAATACCCTTTGAAGTAGTAGTCGCCATAGAATCCTTCCAGTAACTTGTGAAGTAGTAGTCGCCATAGATTCCTTCTGGTACCCTTTGAAGTAATAGTCGCCATAGATTCCTTATGGTACCCTTTGAAGTACTAGTCGCCATATATTTGTTCTAGTACCTTGTGATGTAGTAGTCGCCATAGATTCCTTCTGGTACCCTTTGAAGTAGTAGTCACCATAGATTCCTTCCAGCACCTTATGAAGTAGTAGTCACCATAGATTATTTCTGGTACCTTTTGACGTAGTAGTCGTCATAGATTCCTTCTGGTACCCATTAAAGTAGTAGTCGTCATAGATTCCTTCTGGTACACTTTGAATTAGTAGTCCCCAAAGATTTCTTCGAGTACCTTGTGAAGTAGTAGTTGCCATATATTCCTTCTAGTACCCTTTGAAGTTTTAGTCGCCATATATTCCTTCTGGTATCCTTTGAAGTAGTAGTCGCCATAGATTCCTTCTGGTACCCTTTGAATTAGTAGTCACCATAGGTTCCTTCCAGTACCTTGTGAAATAGTTGTCTCCATAGATTCCTTCTAGTACCCTCTGAATTAGTAGTCTCCATAGATTCCTTTTGGCATCCTTTGAAGTAATAGTCATCATAGATTCCTTCTGGTACCCTTTGAAGTAGTAGTCTCCTTTGATTCCTTTCAGTATCTTGTGATGTAGTAGTCAACATAGATTCCTTTTGGTACCCTTTGAAGTAGTAGTCGCCATAGATTCCTTGCAGTAACTTGTGAAGTAGTAGTCACCATAGATTCCTTCTGGTACCCTTTAAGGTAGTAGTTGCCATAGCTTTCTTCCAGTACCTCGTGAAATAGTAGTCTCCATAGATTCCTTTTAGTACCTTATGATGTATTAGTCTCCATAGATTCCTTCTGGTACCCTTTGAAGAAGTAGTCGCCATAGATTCCTTCTGGCACCTTTTGAAGTAGTTGTCGCCCTAGATTCCTTCTGGTACCCTTTGAATTAGTAGTCGCCATAGATTCCTTTTGGTGCCCTTTAAATTAATAGTCGTCATGGATTCCTTCTGGTACCCTTTGAAGTAGTAGTCTCCTTAGATTCCTTCCTGTATCGTGTGAAGTATTAGTCGTCGTAGATTCTTTCTGGTACCCTTTGAAGTAGTAGTCACCATAGAGTCCTTCTGGTAACCTTTGAAGTAGTAGTCGCCGTAGATTCCTTCTGGTACCCTTTGAAGTAGTAGTCGCCATAGATTCCTTCTGGTACCCTTTGAAGTAGTAGTCGCCATAGAATCCTTCTAGCAACTTGTGAAGTAGTAGCCGCCATAGATTCCTTCCGGTACCCTTTGAAGTAGTAGTCTCCATAGATTCCTTATGGTACCCTTTGAAGTATTAGTCTCCATATATTTGTTCTAGTACCTTGTGAAGTAGTAGTCGCCATAGATTCCTTTTGGTACCCTTTGAAGTAGTAGTCGCCATAGATTCCTTCTAGCACCTTATGAAGTAGTAGTCACCATAGATTATTTCTGGTACCTTTTGACGTAGTAGTCGTCATAGATTCCTTCTGGAACCCTTTGAAGTAGTAGTCGTCATAGATTCCTTCTGGTACACTTTGAATTAGTAGTTCCCAAAGATTTCTTCGAGTACCTTGTGAAGTAGTAGTTGCCATATATTCCTTCTGGTACCCTTTGAAGTAGTAGTCACCATAGATTCTATCCAATATCTTGTGAAGTAGTTGTCACCATAGATTATTTTTGGTACCCTTTGAATTAGTAGTCGCCAGAGATTCCTTCTGGTACCCTTTGAAGTAGTAGTTGTTATAGATTCCATCTGGTACCCTTTGAAGTAGTAGTCGCTATAGATTCCTTCCAGTACCTTATGAAGTAGTAGTCGCCATAGATTCCTTCTAGTACCTTATGAAGTAGTAGTCGCCATAGATTCCTTCTGGTACCCTTTGAAGTAGTTGTCGCCATAGATTCCTTCTGGCACCCTTTGTAGTAGTAGTCACCATAGATTCCTTCCAGTACCTTATTGAAGTAGTAGTCTCCATGGATTCCTTCTGGTACCCTTTGAAGTAGTAGTCTCCATAGATTCCTTCTGGTACCATTTAGAGTAGTAGTCGCCATAGGTTCTTTCCATTACCTTGTAAAGTAGTTGTCGGCATAGATTCCTTCTGGTACCCTCAGAATTAGTAGTCTCCATAGATTCCTTCTGGTACCCTCAGAATTAGTAGTCTCCATAGATTACTTCTGGTACCCTTTGAAGTAGTAGTCACCATAGATTCCTTACAGCACCTCGTGAAGCAGTAGTCGCCATAGATTCGTTTTAGTACCTTATGAAGTATTAGTCTCCATAGATTCCTTCTAGTACCCTTTGAAGTAGTAGTCGCCATAGATTCCTTCTGGCACCTTTTAAAGTAGTAGTTGCCATAGATTCCTTCCAGTGCCTTGTTGATGTAGTAGTCGCCATAGATTCCTTCTGGTACCCTTTGAAGTGGTAGTCGCCATAGATTCCTTCTAGTACCCTTTGAAGTAGTACTCACCATAGATTCCTTCCAGTACCTTGTGAAGTATTAGTCGCCATAGATTCCTTCTAGTACCCTCTAAATTAGTAGTCTCCATAGATTCCTTCTGGTACCCATTGAAGTAGTAGTCTTCATAGATTCCGTCTGGTACCCTTTGAAGTAGTAGTCTCATTAGATACCTTCCATTACCTTGTAAAGTAGTAGTCTCCATAGATTACTTCAGGTACCCTTTAAAGTAGTAGTCGCCATAAATTCATTCTAGTACCTTGTGAAGTAGTAGTCGCCATAGAATCCTTCTGGTACCCTTTGAAGTATTAGTCGCCATAGATTCCTTCTGGTACCCTTTGAATTAGTATTCACCATAGGTTCCTTCCAATACCTTGTGAAGTAGTTGTCGCCATAGATTCCTTCTGGTACCCTATGAATTAGTAGTTTCCACAGATTCCCTTTGGTACCCTTTGAAGTAATAGTCGTGACAGATTCATTCTAGTACCCTTTGAAGTAGTAATCGCCATAGATTCCTTGCAGTAACTTGTGAAGTAGTAGTCACCATAGATTCCTTCTGGTACCCTTTAAAGTAGTAGTCTCCATAGATTTCTTCCAGTACCTCTTGAAATAGTAGTCGCCATAGATTCCTTTTAGTACCTTATGATGTATTAGTTGCCATAGATTCCTTCTGGTACCCTTTGAAGTAGTAGTCGCCATAGATTCCTTCTGGCACCCTTTATAGTAGTAGTCGCCATAGATTCCTTCTGGTACCCTCTGAATTAGTGGTCGCCATAGATTCCTTTTGTTACCCTTTGAACTAATAGTTGTCATGGATTCCTTCTGGTACCCTTTGAAGTAGTAGTCTCCTTAGATTCCTTCCAGTATCTTGTGAAGTAGTAGTCGCCATAGATTCTTTCTGGTACCCATTGAAGTAGTAGTCACCATAGATTCCTTTTGGTAACCGTTGAAGTAGTAGTCTTCATAGATTCCTTCTGGTACCCTTTGAAGTAGTAGTCTCCATAGATTCATTCCAGTACCTTGTGAAGTAGTAGTCGCCATAGATTCCTTCTGATACCCTTTGAAGTAGTAGTCTCCATAGAAACCTTCCAGCAACTTGTGAAGTAGTAGTCGCCATAGATTCCTTCTGGTACCCTTTGAAGTAGTAGTCTCCATAGATTCCTTATGGTACCCTTTGAAGTATTAGTCGACATATATTTGTTCTAGTACCTTGTGAAGTAGTAGTCGCCATAGATTCCTTTTGGTACCCTTCGAAGTAGTAGTCGCCATAGATTCCTTCCAGCACCTTATGAAGTAGTAGTCACCATAGATTATTTCTGGTACCTTTTGACGTAGTAGTCGTCATAGATTCCTTCTGGTACCCTTTGAAGTAGTAGTCGTCATAGATTCCTTCTGGTATGCTTTGAATTAGTAGTCCCCAAAGATTTCTTCGAGTACCTTGTGAAGTAGTAGTTGCCATATATTCCTTCTGGTACCATTTGAAGTAGTAGTCACCATAGATTCTATCTAGTATCTTGTGAAGTAGTAGTCACCATAGATTATTTCAGGTACCCTTTTAATTAGTAGTCGCCAGAGATTCCTTCTGGTACCCTTTGAAGTAGTAGTTGTTATAGATTCCTTCTGGTACCCTTTGAAGTAGTAGTTGCCACAGATTTCTTCCAGTACCTTATGAAGTAGTAGTTGCCTTAGATTCCTTCTAGTACCTTATGAAGTAGTAGTCGCCATAGATTCCTTCTGGTACCCTTTGAAGTAGTAGTCGCCATAGATTCCTTCTAGTACCCTTTGAAGTAGTAGTCACCATAGATTCCTTCCAGTACCTTGTGAAGTATTAGTCGCCATAGATTCCTTCTAGTACCCTCTAATATAGTAGTCGCCATAGATTCCTTCTGGTACCCATTTAAGTAGTAGTCGTCATAGATTCCTTCTGGTACCCTTTGAAGTAGTAGTCTCCATAGATTCCTTCCAGTACCTTGTGAAGTAGTAGTCGCCATAGATTCCTTCTGATACCCTTTGAAGTAGTAGTCGCCATAGAATCCTTCCAGCAACTTAGAAGTAGTAGTCCCCATAGATTCCTTCTGGTACCCTTTGAAGTAATAGTCGCCATAGATTCCTTATGGTACCCTTTGAAGTATTAGTCGCCATATATTTGTTCTAGTACCTTGTGAAGTAGTAGTCGCCATAGATTCCTTCTGGTACCCTTTGAAGTAGTAGTCGCCATAGAATCCTTCCAGCACCTTATGAAGTGGTAGTCACCATAGATTATTTCTGGTACCTTTTGACGTAGTAGTCGTCATAGATTCCTTCTTGTACCCTTTGAATTAGTAGTCGCCATAAATTCCTTCTGGTACGCATTGAATTAGTAGTCCCCAAAGATTTCTTCGAGTACCTTGTGAAGTAGTAGTTTCCATATATTCCTTCTGGTACCCTTTGACGTAGTGGTCGCCATAGATTCCTTCTGGTACCCTTTGAAGTAGTAGTCGCCATAGATTCCTTCTGGTACCCTTTGAGTTAGTAGTCACCATAGGTTCCTTCCAGTACCTTGTGAAGTAGTTGTCGTCATAGATTCCTTCTGGTACCCTCTGAATTAGTAGTCTCCATAGATTCCTTTTGGTACCCTTTGAATTAATAGTCGTCATGGATTCCTTCTGGTACCCTTTGAAGTAGTAGTCTCCTTAGATTCCTTCCAGTATCTTATGAAGTAGTAGTCGCCATAGATTCTTTCTGGTACCCTTTGAGGTAGTAGTCAGCATAGAGTCCTTCTGGTAACCTTTGAAGTAGTAGTCGTCATAGATTCCTTCTGGTACCCTTTGAAGTAGTAGTCTCCATAGATTCCTTCCAGTACCTTGTGAAGTAGTAGTCGCCATAGATTCCTTCTGATACCCTTTGAAGTAGTAGTCTCCATAGAATCCTTCCAGCAAGTTGTGAAGTAGTAGTCGCCATAGATTCCTTCTGGTACCCTTTGAAGTAGTAGTCGCCATATATTCCTTATGTTACCCTTTGAAGTATTAGTCGCCATATATTTGTTCTAGTACCTTATGAAGTAGTAGTCGCCATATATTCCTTTTGGAACCCTTTGAAGTAGTAGTCGCCATAGATTCCTTCCACCACCTTATGAAGTAATAGTCACCATAGATTATTTCTGGTACCTTTTGACGTAGTAGTCGTCATAGATTCCTTCTGGTACCCTTTAAAGTAGTAGTCGTCATAGATTCCTTCCGGTACGCTTTGAATTAGTAGTCCCCAAAGATTTCTTCGAGTACCTTGTGAAGTAGTAGTTGCCATATATTCCTTCTGGTACCCTTTGAAGTAGTAGTCACCATAGATACTATCCAGTATCTTGTGAAGTAGTAGTCACCATAGATTATTTCTGGTACCCTTTGAATTAGTAGTCACCATAGATTCCTTACAATACCTTGAGAAGTTGTAGTCGCTATAGATTCCTTCTGGTACCCTTTAAAGTAGTAGTTGTTATAGATTCCTTCTGGTACCCTTTGAAGTAGTAGTCGCCATAGTTTCCTTCCAGTACCTTATGAAGTAGTAGTCTCCATAGATTCCTTCTAGTACCTTATGAAGTAGTAGTCGCCATAGATTCCTTCTGGTACCCTTTGAAGTAGTTGTCGCCATAGATTCCTTCTGGAATCCTTTGAAGTAGTAGTCACCATAGATTCCTTCCAGTACCTTGTTGAAGTAGTAGTCTCCATGGATTCCTTCTGGTACCCTTTGAAGTAGTAGTCGCCATAGATTCCTTGTGGTACCATTTGGAGTAGTAGTCGCCATAGGTTCCTTCCATTACCTTGTAAAGTAGTCGCCATAGATTCGTTCTAGTACCCTCTGAATTAGTTGTCACCATATATTCCTTTTGGTACCCTTTGAAGTAGCAGTCGTCATAGATTCCTTCTGGTACCCTGTGAAGTAGTAGTCTCCTTAGATTCCTTCTAGTAACTTGTGAAGTAGTAGTTGCCATAGATTCCTTCTAGTATCTTGTGAAGTAGTAGTCGCCATAGATTCCTTGCAGTAACTTGTGATGTAGTAGTCGCCATAGATTCCTTCCAGTACCTCGTGAAGTAGTAGTCGCCATAGATTCCTTCTGGTACCCTCTTAATTAGTAGACGCCATAGATTCCTTCTGGTACCCATTGAAGTAGTAGTCGTCATAGATTCCGTCTGGTACCCTTGGAAGTAGTAGTATCATTAGATACCTTCCATTACCTTGTAAAGTAGTAGTCACCATATATTACTTCTGGTACACTTTAAAGTAGTAGTCGCCATAAATTCCTTCTAGTACCTTGTGAAGTAGTAGTCGCCATAGATTCCTTCTGGTACCCTTTGAAGTAGTAGTCTCCATAGATTCCTCCTGGTACCCTTTGAAGTAGTAGTCTCCATAGATTCCTTCTGGTACCCTTTGAATTAGTAGTCACCATAGGTTCCTTCCAGTACATTGTGAAGTAGTTGTCGCCATAGATTCCTTTTGGTATCCTTTGAAGTAGTAGTTGTTATAGATTCCTTCTGGTACCCTTTGAAGTAGTAGTCGCCATAGATTCCTTCCAATACCTTATAAAGTAGTAGTCGCCATAGATTCCTTCTAGTACCTTATGAAGTAGTAGTCGCCATAGATTCCTTCTGGTACCTTTTGAAGTAGTTGTCGCCATAGATTCCTTCTGGCAACCTGTGAAGTAGTAGTCGCCATAGATTCCTTCCAGTACCTTGTGGAAGTAGTAGTCTCCATGGATTCCTTCTGGTACCCTTTGAAGTAGTAGTCGCCATAGATTCCTTCTAGTACCATTTGGAGTAGTAGTCGCCATAGGTTCCTTCCATTACCTTGTAAAGTAGTTGTCGCCATAGATTCCTTCTGGTACCCTCTGAATTAGTAGTCGCCATAAATTCCTTCTAGTACCTTGTGAAGTAGTAGTCTCCATAGATTCCTTCTAGTACCCTTTGAAGTAGTAGTCGCCATAGATTCCTTCTGGTACCCTTTGAAGTATTAGTCGCCATAGATTCCTTCTAGTACCCTTTGAACTAGTAGTCACCATAGGTTCCTTCCAGTACCTTGTGAAGTAGTTGTCGCCATAGATTCCTTCTGTTACCCTATGAATTAGTAGTCTCCATAGATTCATTTTGGTACCCTTTGAAGTAATAGTCGTCATAGATTATTTCTAGTACCCTTTGAAGTAGTTGTCACCATAGAGTCCTTCTGGTAACCTTTGAAGTAGTAGTCGTCATAGATTCCTTCAGGTACCCTTTGAAGTAGTAGTCTCCTTAGATTCCTTCCAGTATCTTGTGAAGTAGTAGTCACCATAGATTATTTCTGGTACCCTTTGAATTAGTAGTCGCCATAGATTCCTTCCAGTACCTTGTGAAGTAGTAGTCGCCATAGATTCCTTCTGGTACCCTTTGAAGTAGTAGTTGTTATAGATTCCTTCTGGTACCCTTTGAAGTAGTAGTCGCCATAGTTTCCTTCCAGTACCTTATGAAGTAGTAGTCTCCATAGATTCCTTCTAGTACCTTATGAAGTATTAGTCGCCATAGATTCCTTCTGGTACCCTTTGAAGTAGTTGTCGCCATAGATTCCTTCTGGAACCCCTTGAAGTAGTAGTCACCATAGATTTCTTCCAGTACCTTGTTGAAGTAGTAGTCTCCATGGATTCCTTCTGGTACCCTTTGAAGTAGTAGTCGCCATAGATTCCTTCTGGTACCATTTGGAGTAGTAGTCGCCATAGGTTCCTTCCATTAACTTGTAAAGTAGTCGCCATAGATTCTTTCTAGTACCCTCTGAATTAGTAGTCGCCATATATTCCTTTTGGTACCCTTTGAAGTAGTAGTCGTCATAGATTCCTTCTGGTACCCTGTGAAGTAGTAGTCTCCTTAGATTCCTTCTAGTATCTTGTGAAGTAGTAGTTTCCATAGATTCCTTCTGGTACCCTTTAATGTAGTAGTCGCCATAGATTCCTTGTAGTAACTTGTGAAGTAGTAGTCGCCATAGATTCATTCTGGTACCCTTTAAAGTAGTAGTCACCATAGACTCCTTCCAGTACCTCTTGAAGTAGTAGTCGCCATAGATTCCTTCTGGTACCCTCTAAATTAGTAGTCGCCATAGATTCCTTCTGGTACCTATTGAAGTAATAGTCGTCATAGATTCCGTCTGGTACCCTCGGAAGTAGTAGTATCATTAGATACCTTCCATTACCTTGTAAAGTAGTAGTAGCCATAGATTACTTCTAGTACCCTTTAAAGTAGTAGTTACCATAAATTCCTTCTAGTACCTTGTGAAGTAGTAGTCGCCATAGATTTCTTCTGGTACCCTTTGAAGTAGTAGTCGCCATAGATTTTTTCTGGTACCCTTTGAATTAGTAGTCACCATAGGTTCCTTCCAGTACATTGTGAAGTAGTTGTCGCCATAGATTCCTTTTGGTACCCTTTGAAGTAGTAATTGTAATAGATTCCTTCTGGTACCCTTTGAAGTAGTAGTCCCCATAGATTCCTTCTGGCAACCTTTGAAGTAGTAGTCGCCATAGATTTCTTCTAGTACCTTGTTGAAGTAGTAGTCTCCATGGATTCCTTCTGGTACCCTTTGAAATAGTAGTCGCCATAGATTCCTTCTGGTACCATTTGGAGTAGTAGTCGCCATAGGTTCCTTCCATCACCTTGTAAAGTAGTTGTCGCCATAGATTCCTTCTGGTACCCTCTGAATTAGTAGTCGCCATAGATTACTTTTGGTACCCTTTGAAGTAGTAGTCATCATAGATTCCTTCTGGTACCATGTGAATTAGTAGTATCCTTAGATTCCTTCTAGTATCTTGTGAAGTAGTAGTTTCCATAGATTCCTTCTGGTACCCTTTTAAGTAGTAGTCGCCATAGATTCCTTGCAGTAACTTGTGAAGTAGTAGTCGCCATAGATTCATTCTGGTACCCTTTAAATTTGTAGTCGCCATAGATTCCTTCTAGTACCTCGTGAAGTAGTAGTCGCGATAGATTCGTTTTAGTACCTTATGAAGTATTAGTCGCCATAGATTCCTTCTGGTACCCTTTGAAGTAGTAGTCGCCATAGATTCCTCATGGCACCTTTTAAAGTAGTGGTTGCCATAGATTCCTTCCAGTACCTTGTTGAAGTAGTAGTCGCCATAGATTCCTTCTGGTACCCTTTGAAGTAGTAGTCGCCATAGATTCCTTATGGTACCCTTTGAATTAGTAGTCACCATAGATTCCTTCCAGTACCTTTTGAAGTATTAGTCGCCATTGATTCCTTCTGGTACCCTCTAAATTATTAGTCGCCATAGATTCCTTTTGGTACCCATTGAAGTAGTAGTCGTCATAGATTCCGTCTGGTACCCTTTTGAAGTAGTAGTCTCATTAGATACCTTCCATTACCTTGTAAAGTAGTAGTCGCCATAGATTACTTCTGGTACCCTTTAAAGTAGTAGTCTCCATAGATTACTTCTGGTACCCTTTGAAGTAGTAGACTCATTAGATACCTTCCATTACCTCGTGAAGTAGTAGTCGCCATAGATTCGTTTTACTACTTTATGAAGTATTAGTCGCCATAGATTCCTTCTGGTACCCTTTGAAGTAGTAGTCACCATAGATTACTTCTGGTACCCTTTAAAGTAGTAGTATCCATAAATTCCTTCTAGTACCTTGTGAAGTAGTAGTTGCCATATATTCCTTCTGGTACCCTTTGAAGTTTTAGTCGCCATAGATTCCTTCTGGTACCCTTTGAAGTAGTAGTCGCCATAGATTCCTTCTGGTACCCTTTGAATTAGTAGTCACCATAGGTTCCTTCCAGTTCCTTGTGAAGTAGTTGTCGCCATATATTCCTTCTGGTACCCTCTGAATTAGTAGTCTCCATAGATTCCTTTTGGTACCCTTTGAATTAACAGTCGTCATGGATTCCTTCTGGTACCCTTTGAAGTAGTAGTCTCCTTAGATTCCTTCCAGTATCTTGTGAAGTAGTAGTCGCCATAGATTCTTTCTACTACCCTTTGAAGTAGTAGTCACCATAAAGTCCTTCTAGTAACCTTTGAAGTAGTAGTCGTCATATATTCCTTCTGGTACCCTTTGAAGTAGTAGTCTCCATAGATTCCTTCCAGTACCTTGTGAAGTAGTAGTCGCCATAGATTCCTTCTGATACCCTTTGAAGTAGTAGTAACCATAGATTCCTTCTGATACCCTTTGAAGTAGTAGTCACCATAGATTCCTTCCAGTACCTTGTGAAGTATTAGTCCCCATAGATACCTTCTGGTACCCTTTAAATTAGTAGTTGCCATAGATTCTGTCTGGTACCCTTTGAAGTAGTAGTCTTATTAGATACCTTCCATTACCTTATAAAGTAGTAGTCGCCATAGATTACTTCTGGTACCCTTTAAAGTAGTAGTCTCCATAGATTCCTTCTAGTACCTTGTGAAGTAGTAGTCGCCATAGATTCCTTCTAGTACCCTTTGAAGTAGTAGTCGCCATAGATTCCTTCTGGTACCCTTTGAATTAGTAGTCACCATAGGTTCCTTCAAGTACCTTGTGAAGTAGTTGTGGCCATAGATTCCTACTGGTACCCTCTGAATTAGTAGTCTCCATAGATTCCTTTTGGTACCCTTTGAAGTAATAGTCGTCATAGATTCGTTCTGGTAACCTTTGAAGTAGTAGTCTCCTTAGATTCCTTTCAGTTTCTTTGTGAAGTAGTAGTCACCATAGATTCGTTCTGGTACCCTTTAAAGTAGTAGTCGCCATAGATTTCTTGAAGTAACTTGTGAAGTAGTAGTCACCGTAGATTCCTTCTGGTACCCTTTAAAGTAGTAGTCGCCATAGATTTCTTCCAGTACCTCGTTAAATAGTAGTCGCCATAGATTCCTTCCAGTACCTTGTTGAAGTAGTAGTCTCCATGGATTCCTTCTGGTACCCTTTGAAGTAGTAGTCGCCATAGATTCCTTCTGGTACCATTTGGAGTAGTAGTCGCCATAGGTTCCTTCCATTACCTTGTAAAGTAGTTGTCGCCATAGATTCCTTCTGGTACCCTCTGAATTAGTAGTCGCCATAGATTCCTTTTGGTACCCTTTGAAGTAGTAGTCGTCATAGATTCGTTCTGGTACCCTGTGAAGTAGTAGTATCCTTAGATTCCTTCTAGTATCATGTGAAGTAGTAGTTTCCATAGATTCGTTCTGGTACCCTTTTAAGTAGTAGTCGCCATATATTCCTTGCAGTAACTTGTGAAGTAGTAGTCGCCATAGATTCATTATGGTACCCTTTAAAGTAGTAGTCGCCATAGATTCCTTCTAGTACCTCGTGAAGTAGTAGTCGCGATAGATTCGTTTTAGTACCTTATGAAGTATTAGTCGCCATAGATTCCTTCTGGTACCCTTTGAAGTAGTAGTCACCATAGATTCCTTCTGGCACCTTTTAAAGTAGTAGTTGCCATTGATTCCTTCCAGTACCTTGTTGAAGTAGTAGTCGCCATAGATTCCTTCTGGTACCCTTTGAAGTAGTAGTCGCCATAGATTCCTTCTGGTACCCTTTGAAGTAGTAGTCACCATAGATTCCTTCCAGTACCTTTTGAAGTATTAGTCGCCATTGATTCCTTCTGGTACCCTCTAAATTAGTAGTCGCCATAGATTCCTTCTGGTAGCCATTGAAGTAGTAGTCGTCATAGATTCCGTCTGGTACCCTTTGAAGTAGTAGTCTCATTAGATACCTTCCATTACCTTGTAAAGTAGTAGTCGCCATAGATTACTTCTGGTACCCTTTAAAGTAGTAGTCGCCATAAATTCCTTCTAGTACCTTGTGAAGTAGTAGTCGCCATAGATTCCTTCTGGTACCCTTTGAAGTAGTAGTCGCCATAGATTCCTTCTGGTACCCTTTGAAGTAGTAGTCGCCATAGATTCCTTCTAGTACCCTTTGAATTAGTAGTCACCATAGATTCCTTCCAGTACCTTGTGAAGTAGTTGTCGCCATAGATTCCTTCTGTTACCCTCTGAATTAGTAGTCTCCATAGATTCATTTTGGTACCCTTTGAAGTAATAGTCATCATAGATTCGTTCTGGTACCCTTTGAAGTAGTAGTCTCCTTAGATTCCTTTCAGTATCTTGTGAAGTAGTAGTCACCATAGATTCCCTCTAGTACCCTTTGAAGTAGTAGTCGCCATAGATTCCTTGCAGTAACTTGTGAAGTAGTAGTCACTATAGATTCCTTCTGGTACCCTTTAAAGTAGAAGTCACCATGGATTTCTTCAAGTACCTCGTGAAATAGTAGTCGCCATAGATTTATTTTAGTACCTTATGATGTATTAGTCGCCATAGATTCCTTCTGGAACCCTTTGAAGTAGTAGTCGCCATAGATTCCTTCAGGTACCCTCTGAACTAGTAGTCGCCATAGATTCCTTTTGTTACCCTTTGAATTAATAGTCGTCATGGATTCCTTCTGGTACCCTTTGAAGTAGTAGTCGCCATAGATTCCTTCTGGTACCATTTGGAGTAGTAGTCGCCATAGGTTCCTTCCATTACCTTGTAAAGTAGTTGTCGCCATAGATTCCTTCTGGTACCCTCTGAATTAGTAGTCGCCATAGATTCCTTTTGGTACCCTTTGAAGTAGTAGTCGTCATAGATTCGTTCTGGTACCCTGTGAAGTAGTAGTATCCTTAGATTCCTTCTAGTATCATGTGAAGTAGTAGTTTCCATAGATTCGTTCTGGTACCCTTTTAAGTAGTAGTCGCCATA
Source organism: Vicia faba (assembly GCA_948472305.1). NCBI lineage: Eukaryota > Viridiplantae > Streptophyta > Magnoliopsida > Fabales > Fabaceae > Vicia > Vicia faba. The sequence goes on from OX451736.1 coordinate 1,449,996,815, forward strand.
GATTCCTTGCAGTAACTTGTGAAGTAGTAGTCGCCATAAATTCATTATGGTACCCTTTAAAGTAGTAGTCGCCATAGATTCCTTCTAGTACCTCGTGAAGTAGTAGTCGCGATAGATTCGTTTTAGTACCTTATGAAGTATTAGTCGCCATAGATTCCTTCTGGTACCCTTTGAAGTAGTAGTCGCCATAGATTCCTTCTGGAACCTTTTAAAGTAGTAGTTGCCATTGATTCCTTCCAGTAACTTGTTGAAGTAGTAGTCGCCATAGATTCCTTCTGGTACCCTTTGAAGTAGTAGTCGCCATAGATTCCTTCTGGTACCCTTTGAAGTAGTAGTCACCATAGATTCCTTCCAGTACCTTTTGAAGTATTAGTCGCCATTGATTCCTTCTGGTACCCTCTAAATTAGTAGTCGCCATATATTCCTTCTGGTACCCATTGAAGTAGTAGTCGTCATTGATTCCGTCTGGTACCCTTTGAAGTAGTAGTCTCATTAGATACCTTCCATTACCTTGTAAAGTAGTAGTCGCCATAGATTACTTCTGGTACCCTTTAAAGTAGTAGTCGCCATAAATTCCTTCTAGTACCTTGTGAAGTAGTAGTCGCCATAGATTCCTTCTGGTACCCTTTGAAGTAGTAGTCGCCATAGATTCCTTCTGGTACCCTTTGAAGTAGTAGTCGCCATAGATTCCTTCTAGTACCCTTTGAATTAGTAGTCACCATAGATTCCTTCCAGTACCTTGTGAAGTAGTTGTCGCCATAGATTCCTTCTGTTACCCTCTGAATTAGTAGTCTCCATAGATTCATTTTGGTACCTTTGAAGTAATAGTCATCATAGATTCGTTCTGGTACCCTTTGAAGTAGTAGTCTCCTTAGATTCCTTTAAGTATCTTGTGAAGTAGTAGTCACCATAGATTCCCTCTAGTTTCCTTTGAAGTAGTAGTCGCCATAGATTCCTTGCAGTAACTTGTGAAGTAGTAGTCACTATAGATTCCTTCTGGTACCCTTTAAAGTAGAAGTCACCATGGATTTCTTCAAGTACCTCGTGAAATAGTAGTCGCCATAGATTTATTTTAGTACCTTATGATGTATTAGTCGCCATAGATTCCTTCTGGAACCCTTTGAAGTAGTAGTCGCCATAGATTCCTTCAGGTACCCTCTGAACTAGTAGTCGCCATAGATTCCTTTTGTTACCCTTTGAATTAATAGTCGTCATGGATTCCTTCTGGTACCCTTTGAAGTAGTAGTCTCCTTAGATTCCTTCCAGTATCTTGTGAAGTAGTAGTCGCCATAAATTCTTTCTGGTACCCTTTGAAGTAGTAGTCACCATAGATTCTATCTGGTAACCTTTGAAGTAGTAGTCGTCATAGATTCCTTATGGTACCCTTTGAAGTAGTAGTCTCCATAGATTCCTTCCAGTACGTTGTGAAGTAGTAGTCGCCACAGATTCCTTCTGATACACTTTGAAGTAGTAGTCGCCATAGAATCCTTCCAGCAACTTGTGAAGTAGTAGTCGCCATAGATTCCTTCTGGTACCCTTTGAAGTAGTAGTCGCCATAGATTCCTTATGGTACACTTTGACGTATTAGTCTCCATATATTTGTTCTAGTACCTTGTGAAGTAGTAGTCGCCATAGATTCCTTTTGTTACCCTTTGAAGTAGTAGTCGCCATAGATTACTTCCAGAACCTTTGGAAGTAGTAGTCACCATAGATTATTTCTGGTACCTTTTGACGTAGAAGTCGTCATAGATTCCTTCTGGTACCCTTTGAAGTAGTAGTCGTCATAGATTCCTTCTGGTACGCTTTTAATTAGTAGTCCCCAAAGATTTCTTCGAGTACCTTGTGAAGTAGTAGTTTCCATATATTCCTTCTAATACCCTTTGAAGTAGTAGTCACCATAGATTCTATCCAGTATATTGTGAAGTAGTAGTCACCATAGATTATTTCTGGTACCCTTTAAATTAGTAGTCGCCATAGATTCCTTCCAGTACCTTGTGAAGTAGTAGTCGCCATAGATTCCTTCTGGTACCCTTTGAAGTAGTAGTTGTTATAGATTCCTTCTGGTACCCTTTCAAGTAGTAGTCACCATAGATTCCTTCCAGTACCTTATGAAGTAGTAGTTGCCATAGATTCCTTCTAGTACCTTATGAAGTAGTAGTCGCCATAGATTCCTTCTGGTACCCTTTGAAGTAGTTGTCGCCATAGATTCCTTCTGGCACCCATTGAAGTAGTAGTCACCATAGATTTTTTCCAGTACCTTGTTAAAGTAGTAGTTTCCATGGATTCCTTCTGGTACCCTTTGAAGTAGTAGTCGCCATAGATTCCTTCTGGTACCCTTTGGAGTAGTAGTCGCCATAGGTTCCTTCCATTACCTTGTGAAGTAGTTGTCGCCATAGATTCCTTCTGGTACCCTCTGTTAGAACAAAGTTTGAATCTACTACCCTAAGTTTATGTTTTGATGATAACAAAATGAAAGGATATATTAATTATGTGATTCATATAAGAACTATTTGCTACCTAAAATATTACGTTCTGTTTTGCAGAAACTCTGATAGGTATCAGCAAGAGCACACCTAATCAGCATCAGAATATTGGTTATTAACATCAGCTTCAGAAGTTGCTATATCAGAATACCAACATCAGAAGAACAATTCACGCGAATGCTGAAGCTTGATGAACAGAACTGCGCTCAACACTCTGATTAAAGACAACAACAGTTCATCAGCACTTAAGCAGAGTCAGAATGAGGCCAAGCCAGAACACGCTTTAAGTAGCAACGGTACTGTGCATTCAAAGCGAATTATTACCAACGACATCATTCCAGACAAGATCTGCTTAATAAGGAAAGTTTGTTATTGGCATTGAATCAAGATTATTGCTCCAACGTTCAACAAATTCAGTGCTATTTAAACAAAACAATGAAGATTGAATTGGCTAATGCTCTGCAACTATTTCAACGCCTAAAAGCTATTCTACATCTTCTCATTCTCAGTTTTCTAAAAATCTCCATAATTCCTTACTCAATTATATTTTAGAAATCTAGTTTCATAAGCTTAAGTTGTGTAATATCACAGTTGTGATAAACTGTTTTTGTAGAAAACACTCACACTCAGATTTCCATTCTGTGTAAGAAAGTGATTCCTTGACAAACCGGACTGTGGTTTGCATCAAGAAGGCTTTAGAAGTTGTTAAAGCAGATTGTAATATTCAATTGAATATAGTGGATTAAGACCTCGTTGGAGAGAGGCGAAATCACCTTGACGGGTGGACTGGAGTAGTTTGAGATCAAACGAACCAGGATAAAAATATCTTGTTCATTGCATTGTTTTTCAGTTTTACAATTCAACCCCCCTTCTTGTGTTTTTCACTTCTTCAATTGGCATCAGAGCGCCTGGTTCTGAGCTAAAACACTTAACTGTGTCAGTACAAGATCCAGCGTCAGAAAAACACAATGGCAGGAAATTATTCTCACACCAACAATGACAACCATGAGGACAGAGACAGATTCAGCGGCAAACCTCCAGTCTTTGATGGAGAAAACTTTGATTACTGGAAAGACAGAATTGAAAGCTTCTTTCTGGCACATGATGCTGATCTGTGGGACATGGTGACAGATGGATACACGCACCCTGTGAATGCAAGCGGTCAGAAGATTGATAGGAAAACAATGTCTGACCAACAAAAGCGTGACTTCAAGAATCACCACAAGGCCAGAACCATCCTTCTCAGCGCCATCTCGTATGCTGAATATGAAAAGATCTCCAACAGAGACACAACAAAGAACATGTTTGACTCACTCAGAATGACGCATGAGGGCAACGTTCAGGTCAAAGAAACTAAAGCTCTGGCGCTCATTCAGAAGTATGAGGCGTTCAAAATGGAAGAAAGTGAATCCTTTGAAACACTGTTCTCAAGATTCCAGATTCTGGTAGCTGGTCTCAAGGTTCTGGACAAAGGTTACTCTACTGCTGATCACGTCAAGAAAATCATCAGAAGCTTACCCAAGCAGTGGAGGCCAATGGTTACAGCTCTGAAGCTAGCAAAAGATCTCAACAAAATTTCTCTGGAGGAACCTATCAGCTCCCTCAGAAGTCATGAGATAGAGCTAGAAGCTGATGAACCCCAGAAGCAAGGTAAGCCTTTAGCATTAAAATCTAACAAAAAATCTGAGTCTAAAGTTTTGCAGGAAGTTGAAGAAACATCTGATGGATCCTCATCAGAAGAAGACGAACTCTCCCTCCTCTCCAGAAGAGTGAATCAACTGTGGAAGCAGAGGCAAAGGAAGTTCAGGAATCCCAGAAGATCTGATCAGAACGAGTCTTCTTCCAGATACAGAAGGACAGATTCTTCCTCTGGATACAGAAGATCTGAAGGCTCCTCAGGAAGCAGAAAGCCAAACACCAAGGACATCATCTGCTATGAGTGCAATGAGCAAGGACACTACAAGAGTGACTGCCCAAAGCTTCAGAGGGAAAATCCTTAAAAGAAGTTTGGAAGAGAAAAGAATAAAAGTCTCATGGCTACATGGGATGATTCTGACTCGTCTGAAGCTGACTCAGAATCAGATGATGAGAGAGCAAACATAGCTCTCATGGCCAACATCTCAGAAGATAGTGAAGCTTCTGAATCAGACTCAGAATCAGATACTGAAGAGGTATTTCCTGACTTTGCTGTTAATTTTACCAAGGTTGAACTTGCTGAAAGCCTTAATGAAATTCTGGAAAGGTATCAACAGATTAGAGTTAAATTCAGTGACCTGAAAAGGAATCTTGAATCTGACTCTAGTAAGACTGAGAGTCTTAAATTGGAGAATTCTGAGCTGAGAATTAAAATTTCAAAATTAGAAAATACTTTACAAAACTCTCAGAAGGAACCAATTTCTGAAACTCCCAGCAACGCTGATGAGATCATCAAGGAGTATGATCACAGTTTCCAGAAGTTCCTTGCTAAAAGCATAGATAGAAGCAAAATGGCTTCAATGATCTATGGAGTTAGCAGAAACGGCAGGAAGGGAATAGGATACCAAGGTAAGGTTCCTACACCAAAGAATGTCATGGATTTAACAATTAAACACACTCCTCTGAATTCACATTTTGTGTATGGTCACACACATGATATTAAATACATTAGCAGTAAGTACTCTGTGAAACCAAAATTCAACCAGAGTTTTGGTAAATCTAACAAATCAGGACCCAAGAAAATCTGGGTACCTAAGGATAAAATAATACATGTTGCAGATATCTTTAGCAGCAAATCAGAAACACCAGTCATGGTACCTGGACTCTGGCTGCTCGCGACACATGACGGGAAGAAGGCATATGTTCCAAAGCCTAGAACTTAAGCCTGTGGAGGCCACGTTGGCTTTGGAGGCAATCAGAGGGGAAAAATCATTGGCTCTGGAATAGTAGGTAATGGAAATCTTCCCTCTATTAATAATGTTCTGCTAGTAGATGGATTAATGCATAATTTGTTATCCATAAGTCAATTAAGTGATAACGGTTATGATATAATCTTTAATCAAAAATCATGTAAAGCTGTTAGTCAGAAAGATGGGACTATCCTGTTTAATGGAAAGAGGAAAAACAACATTTACAAAATCAAACTTTCTGAACTGAAAAGTCAGAATGTAAAGTGCCTTCTGTCTGTTAACAACGAGCAGTGGATCTGGCACAGAAGATTGGGGCATGTTAGTATGAGAAGAATATCTCAGATTAACAAACTCAATCTGGTCAGAGGACTTCCTAATTTGAAGTTCAATTCAGATGCTCTGTGTGAAGCATGTCAGAAAGGCAAGTTTGCAAAACCTTCTTTTAAATCTAAAAATGTTGTTTCTACCTCTAAGCCATTAGAACTTCTGCACATTGACTTATTTGGACCAGTTAAAACTGCTTCAGTCAATGGCAAGAAGTATGGGTTAGTAATCGTAGATGACTATAGCAGATGGACATGGGTAAAGTTCTTAAGACACAAGGACGAGTTACACTCTGTGTTTGTTACCTTCTATAACCAAGTTCAGAATGAAAAGGATCTTAGAATCGTTAAAGTCAGAAGTGATCATGGTGGAGAGTTTGAAAACAAATATTTTGAGTCATTCTTTAATGACAGAGGCATTCTGCATGATTTCTCTTGTCCTAGAACTCCCCAACAAAATGGAGTTGTAGAACGAAAGAACAGAACATTGCAAGAAATGGCATGAACCATGATCAATGAGACAAACGTTGCTAAGATCTTCTGGGCAGAGGCAATAAACACACCGTGCTACATTCAGAATAGAATCTCAATAGGACCTATTCTGGAAAAGACTCCATATGAATTGTGGAAGAACAGAAAGCCCAACATTTCATATTTTCATCCATTTGGATGTATCTGTTTTATGTTAAATACAAAGAATTATTTGAACAAGTTTGACTCTAAAGCACAAAAGTGTATTATGTTAGGATACTCTGAACGCTCAAGAGGGTACAGAGTATACAATACAGAAACACAGATTGTGGAAGAATCAATCAGTGTTCGTTTTGATGATAAGCTTGACTCTGAAAAGTCAAAGCAGAATGAAGTTTTTGCAGGTATGGAAATTGAATTTACAGGTTCTGAAGACAAGTCATCAGAAGCTCTCAACACAGACACTCCTTCAACGTCTGAAAGGAGCACTGCTAGCAATCCTACAACAGCTGCTGATCAACCTCAGAACAGATTACCTAGAAGCAGCTTGGATCACCCAGAAGAGACTATCTTAGAAAGAAAGGAAGATCCAATCAGAACAAGAGCAAGCTTCAGAAACTCTGAAGAAACCCTCATGGGACTTGTATCTCTGATTGAACCTTCTTCTATTGATGAAGCACTTCTGGATAATGACTGGATTCTGGCAATGCAAGAAGAGTTGAATCAATTCACCAGAAATGACGTATGGGATCTTGTTCCCAGACCAAAAGGATTCAACGTCATTGGAACAAGATGGGTCTTCAGAAACAAGCTAAATGAACAAGGTGAAGTCATCAGAAACAAAGCACGACTGGTTGCACAAGGTTATAGTCAGCAAGAGGGGATAGACTATACAAAAACCTTTGCTCCAGTCTCCAGGTTAGAATCTATCAGACTTTTAATTTCATTTGCTGTTAATAGAGGCATCACTCTGTATCAGATGGATGTCAAAAGTGCATTCTTAAATGGTTATATAGAAGAAGAGGCTTATGTGCACCAACCCCCTGGTTTTGAAAATACAAAACATCCAGAACATGTTTTCAAACTAAAGAAGTCACTATATGGTCTGAAACAAGCTCCCAGAGCTTGGTATGAAAGACTAAGTAACTTTCTGTTAGAAAATGAATTCACCAGAGGGAAGGTGGACACTACCTTATTCTGTAAATCAGTTAAGAATGACATCTTAGTCTGTCAAATTTATGTTGATGATATTATTTTTGGTTCTACTAATCCTTCTCTTGGAAGAAAATTTGCTAAGCGTATGCAGGCAGAATTTGAGATGAGCCTCATGGGGGAACTGAAATTCTTTCTAGGAATTCAGATCAATCAAACTCCATAGGGAACTCACATTCATCAGAGCAAATACATCAGAGATCTTCTGAAGAAATTTGACCTCTCAGAATGTAAGCCATCAAAGATTCCAATGCATCCCACGTGCATTCTGGAAAGAGAAGAGGTAAGCAAAAATGTAGAACAGAAAGTCTACAGAGGTATGATTGGTTCTCTCCTTTATCTGACAGCTTCAAGACCTGATACATTATTCAGCGTATGTATTTGTGCTAGATTCCAATCAGATCCTAGAGAATCTCACTTAACAGCTGTTAAGCGAATTTTCAAGTATCTGAAAGGTACTACTAATCTGGGTTTATTTTATAGAAAATCTAGTGATTACAGTTTAGTAGGCTACTGCGATGCAGACTTTGCTGGAGACAGAGTAGAGCGTAAAAGTACTTCTGGAAGCTGCCAGTTTCTGGGAGAAAAGCTAATCTCTTGGTCCAGCAAAAGGCAATCCACAATTGCGCTATCAACAACAGAAGCTGAGTACATAGCAGCAGCAGGATTTAGCACACAAATGCTCTGGATGAAAAGTCAGCTTGAAGACTTCCAGATTTTTGAGAGTAACATCCCTATACTCTGTGACAATACTTCTGCTATTTGCTTAAGTAAGAATGCCATTTTACATTCTAGAGCTAAGCATATAGAAATAAAACATCACTTCATTAGGGACTATATTTAGAAAGGAATTTTGAACTTAAAATTTATAGATACAGACCATCAATGGGCTGATATCTTCACTAAATCCCTTTCTGAAGATAGATTCAATTTCATTCTGAAACATCTCAGCATGAAAATCTGCCCAGAGTGAAAATGTTTTAATTCCATATATTTATCCTCAGAATGTACTTGTTTTACTATGAACTTCTGATCAATCTCCTTTCAGAAAGATAGAACATGCAGATTGTATCAGATGCTAGTCTTAAAGATCTGAGTGTTTCAGCTCAAGGATAGACGTGCTGATCACTAAATCAAACAAGTGTCATCCAATCATCAGCAAATCTCTGAAGTAGAACGCGTGCACGCTTCTGAGAAGGAAAAACGCTGATTGGGTGCATTGAGACACATGTCTGGTAACCGTTTTAAGTATCTTTCTCAAATCCCCCAAAATCAGCAAGCATTAAATGAAAGTAATCATGTTTTTAAAACGTAATCATGATTTTATTTCTCTTTCTTGAAAACGTTTACTCTTTCAAAATATTTAGAAATCTATTTAAGGACGTTAATTTCTCACATTAACCTTTTACAGTTTCTCATTATCTCTTAAATATTTTCTGCATTCTCTCTGTGTTCATCTCCTTCAATCTTAAACCCTTTTTCTCAGTTTTCTCAGAAAAACCCTAAGTGTGAACATGACAACCTCCAGCAGTGCTTCTGCAGGTTCTCAGAAGAAAGCATCCTATGAATAGTACCAAGTTCCATTCAGAACACTCCTTACTCCAGTGAAGAATCTTGAAGTGTTGTCTGAACAGATTATTGATTTTGGCAGTCTGAAAGAGAATGGTTTTGACTTGACAGAAGAAGTTAGGGCACAGAAATGGGAAAGGTATTTCGACAGGTTGGTTGGACCAACATTCCCAATGTTAGTCAAGGAGTTCTGGATTCATGCAACTGCCTCAACGCATCAAGTCACCTCCTACATAATGGGGAAGAAGATTGTGATCACTGAGGATCACATAGCAAAATTGATTGGTTACAGTGGAGGTGGCGTCCGCTGTATTGATATGGCTGAAATATGCTCTGACGTGGGTGTCATAGCAGAAAGGATTTTCACCCATGGGGTGCCCAGCAGCAAGATCAGAGATCTAAAGGATCACCACAGAGTTTGGGCGAAGATAATTCTGTGGTGTTTTAATCATAGGAAGCCAATTAGTTCCCCTGATTACATAAATATAGATCAGCAGTTTCTGATTTATTTTATCAATCAGAAGGTAAAAATCAACTTGGCTCATCTTCTGTTTAATCACCTCAGAACAAGCGTGAAGGAGACCAGGGAAGAAGAAAGAACAAAGAGGGATTGGATACCCTTTGGAAGGTTAATATCAGATATTCTGATTGAGAATAGGCTGATAGAGCACCTGATAGAAGCTCAAGAGTTAAGCACCATTGAACCAACGGTTGGGAAGCCTCTGAACGCGAAGAATCTGAAGAAAATGAAGTTAATAGAGAATATCAGAAAGGAACCCAGCGTTACTCCTATTGCTGACATCACCAGCAGAAGAGTCCCACTGAGTGACTTTCCTTTATTTTCTGAGATAGAATCTAAACCAGCGGTGGTTCTCAGATACCTAGACGCGTGCAAGGCTGATGGTACAGATCCCAAGCTGAATATCAAAGATCTGCACCAACCTCAACCAGAAGTTTCACTGAAGAAGACGAAGAAAAGGAAGGCCCCTTCAGAAGGAACATCCCAGCAGACACCCAAGAAAAGAGGTAATTTATCTGCTGCTTCTGTTTTAAATTCTTCTGCTATTCCAACATCAATCCCAACTCCAGCCTCTCATAGAATCCCAATCCCCGTCCCAACAATAGATGAAACCGAACCAGAAGATGACCCTTCTGAGGCACTACAACTCAGAAGACCCTGCACCAAACATCCCAAACCAACAATTTCAACAACATCAGCACTTGATAAAGTTCTGTCTGACATTGATCAACGTGCTTCTGATAACCTTCCCAACAATCCAAACACTGAACCAGATATTGCCAAATCTCCTCAACCAGAACAACCTCTCTCACCCATTCCAGAAGAACCACATATTCCTGAACAACCAGAAATTCCTCCTCCTTCTCCACAACCAGCAATTCCTTCTCCCTCTCCTCAACCAGAAATTCATCCACCATCACCTCAACCATCACCTCAACCTGAGTTTCATCATTCTGAAACTCCATCTCCTCCACCTTCTGAACCTCATTCTCCTCAATCCTCTGAACCACAACCTCTGGCAATCCAGCTGCCATGTGGAACAACAGTAACCATGGCCCAGCTGCCATCCTCGCCAGAATCTACCCCACCAAATACTCCCAAAACCCCAAACAGTCCAATCATTATTTCTGATTCACCCACTCCATCTCCCAAACAAACAGCTCCCAAAAAAACCACAGAAGACCCCAGCAGGACCTTCATAGATTTAATAATCCTTGACCGTCTTGCTGATCTGAAAAATAAAATAGCCATTCCAAAACCAAAACAGCCAGATGTTGGCTCTGGTATTATGAATTTTGAAACAGGTTTGCAGCAGTGGATTGCTTCTCTGAAGCAAGTCTGTCCTGGAATGATTGATCCAGCTGCCTCTGACTAGCTCTGGTCACAATTCAGAATTTGGGTACGTGCTGAAGCTCTAAAATTGCAAGACATCAACTATGAGCAAGCACATCAGAATTTCAGCAAGCTTCTGAATGAAGTTGGAAGTCAGCTGCTGAAAGAAGACGTGCTCCTTCTGGATAGTGAGCCATGGTCTGAGAAGCGTCCAACTTCAAAGGTGCAGCCAGAAGAAGATCAGACTATTCAAGTTGAAGCCAGTCAAGCTGAAGATGTTGCAGAAAGCTCTCAGAAGCTCCCTGCTTCTGATATTTCTCAAGCTGCCTTGGACATGCAGACTCTGGAAGAGCTGAAGCTGAATGATATCCGTCTGCAGCAAAGGATGGATGAAAAAGACCAGAAGATGAAAGAAAGGATGGACATGCAGGATAGCAAGATAGACACAGTAGTCAGCATGGTGCACAAGCAGACTGAGACTGCTGATCAGATCAAAGCAATGCTGGAGACTCTGTTCACATGCCTTCCCCCCCAACCTTAGAGTTTCATTCATGCCATTTTCATGTTTTCTTTGCATATCTTCTGTACTGTTTTGTTTGATTCTGAATATTTTAATATGACAAGTTTTTCTGCTCTAAATGTTTTAGCACATCACTTACACTTTTTGATTGCTGACAAAAAGGGGGAGAACAAGAATGATATTTTTCAATAACGGATTACTAAGACAGAAAATCTCAAACATTCTAACTCTGATATACTTGAATATGTTTTCTGTTTTTGCTTAAGTCTACAGGTACACGAATGCTCTCTGATACTCTGAAGACCAAAGTTCTGATACTCTGACCCAAAGCAAAGCTCTGATAAAGCTCTGATATTCTGATCTGAAGCTCTGCTCTGATATTCTCATCTAAAGCTTCTGATAGTTAAAGCTCTGATATTCTGATGATCAAAGAAAGACAATAAAGATCTGATCCGGAAGAATTCTTGGAATTAAAAAGGGAAGTTATAAATTCAGGGGGAGTATCTCGTATCTCCCAACTCTGATATCTCTTTATCCCTTATCTTTGATAACTTCTTACTCTGATACATCTTATCATATAGTTATCTCTGATACTTCTTTACGTTCTTTTCAATTAAAAATATCTAGTTTTTGTCATCATCAAAAAGGGGGAGATTGTTAGAACAAAGTTTGAATCTACTACCCTAAGTTTAAGTTTTGATGATAACAAAATGAAAGGATATATTAATTATGTGATTCATATAAGAACTATTTGCTACCTAAAATATTACATTCTGTTTTGCAGAAACTCTGATAGGTATCAGCAAGAGCACACCTAATCAGCATCAGAATATTGGTTATTAACATCAGCATCGGAAGTTGCTATATCAGAATACCAACATCAAAAGAACAATTCACGCGAATGCTGAAGCTTGATGAACAGAACTGCGCTCAACACTCTGATTAAAGACAACAACAGTTCATCAGCACTTAAGCAGAGTCAGAATGAGGCCAAGCCAGAACACGCTTTAAGTAGCATCGGTACTGTGCATTCAAAGATAATTATTACCAACGGCATCATTCCAGACAAGATCTGCTTAATAAGGAAAGTTTGTTATTGGCATTGAATCAAGATTATTGCTCCAATGTTCAACAAATTCAGTGCTATTTGAACAAGACAATGAAGATTGAATTGGATAATGCTCTAAAACTATTTCCACGCCTAAAAGCTATTCTACATCTTCTCATTCTCAGTTTGCTAAAAAGCTCCATAATTCCTTACTCAATTATATTTTAGCAATCTAGTTTCATAAGCTTAAGTTGTGTAATATCAAAGTTGTGATAAACTGTTTTTGTAGAAAACACTCACACTCAGATTTCCATTCTGTGTAAGAAAGTGATTCCTTGACAAACCGGGTTGTGGTTTGCATCAAGAAGGCTTTAGCAGTTGTTAAAGCAGATTGTAATATTCAGTTGAATATAGTGGATTAAGACCTCGTTAGAGAGAGGCGAAATCACCTTGACGGGTGGACTGGAGTAGTTTGAGATCAAACGAACCAGGATAAAAATATCTTGTTCATTGCATTGTTTTTCAGTTTTACAATTCAACCCCCCTTCTTGTGTTTTTCACTTCTTCACCCTCTGAATTATTAGTCGCCATAGATTCCTTTTGGTACCCTTTTGAAGTAGTAGTCGTCATAAATTCCTTCTGGTACCCTATGAAGTAGTAGTCTCCTTAGATTCCTTCTAGAATCTTGTGAAGTAGTAGTTGCCATAGATTCCTTCTGGTACCCTTTAAAGTAGTATTCGCCATAGATTCCTTGCAGTAACTTGTGAAGTAGTAGTCGCCATAGATTCATTCTGGTACCCTTTAAAGTATTAGTCGCCATATATTCCTTCCAGTACCTCGTGAAGTATTAGTCGCCATAGATTCCTTTTAGTACCTTATGAAGTATTAGTCTCCATAGATTCCTTCTGGTACCCTTTGAAGTAGTAGTCGCCATAGATTCCTTCTGGCACCTTTTAAAGTAGTAGTTGCCATAGATTCCTTCCAGTACCTTGTTAAAGTAGTAGCCGCCATAGATTCCTTCTGGTACCCTTTGAAGTAGTAGTCGCCATAGATTCCTTCTGGTACCCTTTGAAGTAGTAGTCACCATAGATTCCTTCCAGTACCTTGTGAAGTATTAGTCACCATAGATTCCTTCTGGTACCCATTGAAGTAGTAGTCGTCATAGATTCGGTCTGGTACCCTTTTAAGAAGTAGTCTCATTAGATACCTTCCATTACCTTGTAAAGTAGTAGTCTCCATAGATTACTTTTGGTACCCTTTAGAGTAGTAGTCGCCATAGATTCCTTCTAGTACCTTGTGAAGTAGTAGTCGCCATAGATTCCTTCTGGTACCCTTTGAAGTAGTAGTCGCTATAGATTTCTTCTGGTACCCTTTGAAGTAGTAGTCGCCATAGATTCCTTCTGGTACCCTTTGAATTAGTAGTCACCATAGGTTCCTTCCAGTACCTTGTGAAGTAGTTGTCGCCATAGATTCCTTCCGGTACCCTCTAATTTAGTAGTCTCCATAGATTCCTTTTGGTACCCTTTGAAGTAATAGTCGTCATAGATTCCTTCTGGTACCCTTTGAAGTAGTAGTCTCCTTAGATTCCTTTCATTATATTGTGAAGTAGTAGTCACCATAGATTCCTTCTGGTACCCTTTGAAGTAGTAGTCGCCATAGATTCCTTGCAGTAACTTGTGAAGTACTAGTCACCATAGATTCCTTCTGGTACCCTTTAAAGTAGTAGTCGCCATAGATTTCTTCCAGTACCTCGTGAAATAGTAGTCGCCATAAATTCCTTTTAGTACTTTATGATGTATTAGTCGCCATAGATTCCTTCTGGTACCCTTTGAAGTAGTAGTCGCCATAGATTCCTTCTGGCATCCTTTGAAGTAGTAGTCGCCATAGATTCCTTCTGGTACCCTCTAAATTAGTAGTTGCCATAGATTCCTTTTGGTACCCTTTGAATTAATAGTCGTCATAGATTCCTTCTGGTACCCTTTGACGTAGTAGTCTCCTTAGATTCCTTCCAGTATCTTGTGAAGTAGTAGTCGCCATAGATTCTTTCTGGTACCCATTAAAGTAGTAGTCACCATAGATTCCTTCCGGTAACCTTTGAAGTAGTAGTCGTCATAGTTTCCTTCTGGTACCCTTTAAAGTAGTAGTCTCCATATATTCCTTCCAGTACCTTTTGAAGTAGTAGTCGCCATAGATTCCTTCTGATACCCTTTGAAGTAGTAGTCTCCATAGAATCCTTCCAGGAACTTGTGAACTAGTAGTCGCCATAGATTCCTTCTGGTACCCTTTGAAGTAGTAGTCACTATAGATTCCTTATGGTACCCTTTGAAGTATTAGTCTCCATATATTTGTTCTAGTACCTTGTGAAGTAGTAGTCGCCATAGATTCCTTCTGGTACCCTTTGAAGTAGTAGTCTCCATAGATTCCTTCGAGCACCTTATGAATTATTAGTCACCATAGATTATTTCTGGTACCTTTTGACATAGTAGTCGTCATAGATTCCTTCTGGTACAAATTGAAGTAGTAGTCGTCATAGATTCCTTCTGGTACGCTTTGAATAAGTAGTCCCCAAAGATTTCTTCGAGTACCTTGTGATGTAGTAGTTTCCATATATTCCTTCTGGTACCCTTTGAAGTAGTAGTCACCATAGATTTTATCCAGTATCTTGTGAAGTAGTAGTCACCATAGATTATTTCTGGTACCCTTTGAATTAGTAGTCGCCATAGATTCCTTTCAGTACCTTGTGAAGTAGTAGCCAAAATAGATTCCTTATGTTACCCTTTGAAGTAGTAGTTGTTATAGATTCCTTCTGGTACCCTTTGAAGTAGTAGCCGCCATAAATTCCTTCCAGTACCTTATAAAGTAATAGTCGCCATAGATTCCTTCTAGTACCTTATGAAGTAGTAGTCGCCATAGATTCCTTCTGGTACCCTTTGAAGTAGTTGTCGCCATAGATTCCCTTCTGGTACCCTTTGGAGTAGTAGTCGCCATAGGTTCCTTCCAGTACCTTGTGAAGTAGTAGTCGCCATAGATTCCTTTTGGTACCCTTTAAAGTAGTAGTCGTCATAGATTCCTTCTGGTACCCTGTGAACTAGTAGTCTCCTTAGATTCCTTCTAGTATCTTGTGAAGTAGTAGTTGCCATAGATTGCTTCTGGTACCCTTTAAAGTAGTAGTCGCCATAGATTCCTTGCAGTAACTTTTGAAGTAGTAGTCGCCATAGATTCATTCTGGTACCCTTTAAAGTAGTAGTCGCCATAGATTCCTTCCAGTACCTCGTGAAGTAGTAGTCGCCATAGATTCCTTTTAGTACCTTATGAAGTATTAGTCGCCATAGATTCCTTCTGGTACACTTTGAAGTAGTAGTCGCCATAGATTCCTTTTGGCACCTTTTAAAGTAGTAGTTGCCATAGATTTCTTCCAGTACCTTGTTGAAGTAGTAGTCGCCATAGATTCCTTCTAGTACCCTTTGAAGTAGTAGTCACCATAGATTCCTTCCAGTACCTTGTGAAGTATTAGTCGCCATAGATTCCTTCTGGTACCCTCTAAATTAGTAGTCGCCATAGATTCCTTCTGGTACCCATTGAAGTAGTAATCGTCATAGATTCCGTCTGGTACCCTTTTAAGTAGTAGTCTCATTAGATACCTTCCATTACCTTGTAAACTAGTAGTCTCCATAGATTGCTTCTAGTACCCTTTAAAGTAGTAGTCTCCATAGATTACTTCTAGTACCTTGTGAAGTAGTAGTCATCATAGATTCCTTCTGGTAACCTTTGAAGTATTAGTCGCCATAGATTCCTTCTGGTACCCTTTGAAGTAGTAGTCGCCATAGATTCCTTCTGGTAACCTTTGAATTAGTAGTCACCATAGGTTACTTCCAGTACCTTGCGAAGTAGTTGTCGCCATAGATTCCTTCTGGTACCCTCTAATTTAGTAGTCTCCATAGATTCCTTTTGGTACCCTTTGAAGTAATAGTCGTCATAGATTCCATATGGTACCCTTTGAAGTAGTAGTCTCCTTAGATTCCTTTCATTATCTTGTGAAGTAGTAGTCACCATAGATTCCTTCTGGTACCATTTGAAGTAGTAGTCGCCATAGATTCCTTGCAGTAACTTGTGAAGTAGTAGTAACCATAGATTCCTTCTGGTACCCTTTAAAGTAGTAGTCGCCATAGATTTCTTCCAGTACCTCGTGAAATAGTAGTCGTCATAGATTCCTTTTAGTACCTTATGATGTATTAGTCGCCATAGATTCCTTCTGGTACCCTTTGAAGTAGTAGTCGCCATAGATTCCTTCTAGCACCCTTTGAAGTAGTAGTCGCCATAGATTCCTTCGGGTACCCTCTGAATTAGTGGTCGCCATAGATTCCTTTTGGTACCCTTTGAATTAATAGTCGTCATAGATTCCTTCTGGTACCCTTTGACGTAGTAGTCTCCTTAGATTCCTTCCAGTATCTTGTGAAGTAGTAGTCGCCATAGATTCTTTCTGGTACCCATTAAAAGTAGTAGTCACCATAGATTCCTTCTGGTAACCTTTGAAGTAGTAGTCGTCATAGATTCCTTCTATCCTTTGAAGTAGTAGTCTCCATATATTCCTTCCAGTACCTTGTGAAGTAGTAGTCGCCATAGATTCCTTCTGATTCCTTTTTAAGTAGTAGTCTCCATAGAATCCTTCCAGGAACTTGTGAACTAGTAGTCGCCATAGATTCCTTCTGGTACCCTTTGAAGTAGTAGTCACCATAGATTCCTTGCAGTAACTTGTGAAGTACTAGTCACCATAGATTCCTTCTGGTAACCTTTAAAGTAGTAGTCGCCATAGATTTCTTCCAGTACCTCGTGAAATAGTAGTCGCCATAGATTCCTTTTAGTACTTTATGATGTATTAGTCGCCATAGATTCCTTCTGGTACCCTTTGAAGTAGTAGTCGCCATAGATTCCTTCTGGCACCCTTTGAAGTAGTAGTCGCCATAGATTCCTTCTGGTACCCTCTGAATTAGTAGTTGCCATAGATTCCTTTTGGTACCCTTTGAATTAATAGTCGTCATAGATTCCTTCTGGTACCCTTTGACGTAGTAGTCTCCTTAGATTCCTTCCAGTATCTTGTGAAGTAGTAGTCGCCATAGATTCTTTCTGGTACCCATTAAAGTAGTAGTCACCATAGATTCCTTCCGGTAACCTTTGAAGTAGTAGTCGTCATAGATTCCTTCTGGTACCCTTTAAAGTAGTAGTCTCCATATATTCCTTCCAGTACCTTTTGAAGTAGTAGTCTCCATAGATTCCTTATGATACCCTTTGAAGTAGTAGTCTCCATAGAATCCATCCAGGAAGTTGTGAACTAGTAGTCGCCATAGATTCCTTCTGGTATCCTTTGAAGTAGTAGTCACCATAGATTCCTTATGGTACCCTTTGAAGTATTAGTCTCCTTATATTTGTTCTAGTACCTTGTGAAGTAGTAGTCGCCATAGATTCCTTCTGGTACCCTTTGAAATAGTAGTCTCCATAGATTCCTTCGAGCACCTTATGAATTACTAGTCACCATAGATTATTTCTGGTACCTTTTGACATAGTAGTCGTCATAGATTCCTTCTGGTACAGTTTGAAGTAGTAGTCGTCATAGATTCCTTCTGGTACGCTTTGAATAAGTAGTCCCCAAAGTTTTCTTCGAGTACCTTGTGATGTAGTAGTTTCCATATATTCCTTCTGGTACCCTTTGAAGTAGTAGTCACCATAGATTTTATCCAGTATCTTGTGAAGTAGTAGTCACCATAGATTATTTCTGGTACCCTTTGAATTAGTAGTCACCATAGATTCCTTCCAGTACCTTGTGAATTAGTAGCCAAAATAGATTCCTTATGTTACCCTTTGAAGTAGTAGTTGTTATAGATTCCTTCTGGTACCCTTTGAAGTAGTAGTCGCCATAAATTCCTTCCAGTACCTTATAAAGTAATAGTCGCCATAGATTCCTTCTAGTACCTTATGAAGTAGTAGTCGCCATAGATTCCTTCTGGTACCCTTTGAAGTAGTTGTCGCCATAGATTCCCTTCTGGTACCCTTTGGAGTAGTAGTCGCCATAGGTTCCTTCCAGTACCTTGTGAAGTAGTAGTCGCCATAGATTCCTTTTGGTACCCTTTAAAGTAGTAGTCGTCATAGATTCCTTCTGGTACCCTATGAACTAGTAGTCTCCTTAGATTCCTTCTAGTATCTTGTGAAGTAGTAGTTGCCATAGATTGCTTCTGGTACCCTTTAAAGTAGTAGTCGCCATAGATTCCTTGCAGTAACTTTTGAAGTAGTAGTCGCCATATATTCATTCTGGTACCCTTTAAAGTAGTAGTCGCCATAGATTCCTTCCAGTACCTCGTGAAGTAGTAGTCGCCATAGATTCCTTTTAGTACCTTATGAAGTATTAGTCGCCATAGATTCCTTCTGGTACCCTTTGAAGTAGTAGTCGCCATAGATTCCTTCTGGAACCATTTAAAGTAGTAGTTGCCATAGATTTCTTCCAGTACCTTGTTGAAGTAGTAGTCGCCATAGATTCCTTCTAGTACCCTTTGAAGTAGTAGTCACCATAGATTCCTTCCAGTACCTTGTGAAGTATTAGTCGCCATAGATTCCTTCTGGTACCCTCTAAATTAGTAGTCGCCATAGATTCCTTCTGGTACCCATTGAAGTAGTAGTTGTCATAGATTCCGTCCGGTACCCTTTTAAGTAGTAGTCTCATTAGATACCTTCCATTACCTTGTAAAGTAGTAGTCTCCATAGATTGCTTCTGGTACCCTTTGAAGTAGTAGTCGCCATAGATTCCTTACAGTAACTTGTGAAGTAGTAGTCACCATAGATTCCTTCTAGTACCCTTTAAAGTAGTAGTCGCCATAGATTTCTTCCAGTACCTCGTGAAATAGTATTCGCCATAGATTCCTTTTAGTACCTTATGATGTATTAGTTGCCATAGATTCCTTCTGGTACCCTTTGAAGTAGTAGTCGCCATAGATTCCTTCTGGCACCCTTTGAAGTAGTAGTCGCATTAGATTCCTTCGGGTAACCTCTGAATTAGTGGTCGCCATAGATTCCTTTTGGTACCCTTTGAATTAATAGTCGTCATAGATTCCTTCTGGTACCCTTTGACGTAGTAGTCTCTTTAGATTCCTTCCAGTATCTTGTGAAGTAGTAGTCGCCATAGATTCTTTCTGGTACCCATTGAAGTAGTAGTCACCATATATTCCTTCTGGTAACCTTTGAAGTAGTAGTCGTCATAGATTCCTTCTACCCTTTGAAGTATTAGTCTCCATATATTCCTTCCAGTACCTTGTGAAGTAGTAGTCGCCATAGATTCCTTCTGATACCCTTTGAAGTAGTAGTCTCCATAGAATCCTTCCAGGAACTTGTGAACTAGTAGTCGCCATAGATTCCTTCTGTTACCCTTTGAATTAGTAGTCACCATAGATTCCCTATGGTACCCTTTGAAGTATTAGTCGCCATATATTTGTTCTAGTACCTTGTAAAGTAGTAGTCGCCATAGATTCCTTCTGGTACCCTTTGAAGTAGTAGTCTGCATAGATTCCTTCCAGCACCTTATGAAGTAGTAGTCACTAAAGATTATTTCTGGTACCTTTTGACATAGTAGTCGTCATAGATTCCTTCTGGTACAGTTTCAAGTAGTAGTCGTCATAGATTCCTTCTGGTACGCTTTGAATTAGTAGTCCCCAAAGATTTCTTTGAGTACCTTGTGAAGTAGTAGTTGCCATATATTCCTTTTGGTACCCTTTGAAGTAGTAGTCACCATAGATTCTATCCAGTATCTTGTGAAGTAGTAGTCACTGAAGATTATTTCTGGTACCCTTTGAATTAGTAGTCGCCATAGATTCCTTCCAGTACCTTGTGCAGTAGTAGTCTCCATAGATTCCTTATGTTACCCTTTGATGTAGTAGTTGTTATAGATTCCTTCCGGTACCCTTTGAAGTAGTAGTCGCCGTAGATTCCTTCCAGTACATTATAAAGTAGTAGTCGCCATAGATTCCTTCTAGTACCTTATGAAGTCGTAGTCACCATAGATTCATTCTGGCACCCTTTGAAGTAGTAGTCTCCATAGATTCCTTCGGGTACCCTCTGAATTATTGGTCGCCATAGATTCCTTTTGGTACCCTTTGAATTAATAGTCGTCATAGATTCCTTCTGGTACCCTTTGACGTAGTAGTCTCCTTAGATTCCTTCCAGCATCTTGTGAAGTAGTAGTCGCCATAGATTCTTTCTGGTACCCTTTGAAGTAGTTGTCCCCATAGATTCCTTCTGGAACCCTTTGAAGTAGTAGTCACCATAGATTCCTTCCAGTACCTTATTGAAGTAGTAGTTTCAATGGATTCCTTCTGGTACCCTTTGAAGTAGTAGTCGCCATAGATTCCTTCTGGTACCCTTTGGAGTAGTAGTCGCCATAGGTTCCTTCCAGTACCTTGTGAAGTAGTAGTCGCCATAGATTCCTTTTGGTACCCTTTGAAGTAGTAGTTGTCATAGATTCCTTCTGGTACCCTTTAAAGTAGTAGTCGCCATAGATTCCTTGCAGTAACTTTTGAAGTAGTAGTCGCCATAGATTCATTCTGGTACCCTTTAAAGTAGTAGTCGCCATAGATTCCTTCCAGTACCTCGTGAAGTAGTAGTCGCCATAGATTCCTTTTAGTACCTTATGAAGTATTAGTCGCCATAGATTCCTTCTGGTACCCTTTGAAGTAGTAGTCGCCATAGATTCCTTTTGGCACCTTTTAAAGTAGTAGTTGCCATAGATTTCTTCCAGTACCTTATTGAAGTAGCAGTCGCCATAGATTCCTTCTGGTACCCTTTGAAGCAGTAGTCGCCATAGATTCCTTCTGGTATCCTTTGAAGTAGTAGTCGCCATAGATTCCTTCCATTACCTTGTGAAGTATTATTCACCATAGATTCCTTATGGTACCCTCTAAATTAGTAGTTCCCATAAATTCCTTCTGGTACCCTTTGAAGTAGTAGTCTCATTAGATACCTTCCATTACCTTGTAAAGTAGTCGTTGCCATAGATTACTTCTGATAACCTTTAAAGTAGTAGTCGCCATAGATTCCTTCTAGTACATTGTGAAGTAGTAGTCACCATAGATTTCTTCTGGTACACTTTGAAGTATTAGTATCCATAGATTCCTTCTGGTACCTTTTGAAGTAGTAGTCGCCATAGATTCCTTCTGGTACACTTTGAATTAGTAGTCACCATAGGTTCCTTCCAGTACCTTGTGAAGTTGTTGTCGCCATAGATACCTTTTGGTACCCTCTGAATTAGTAGTCTCCATAGATTCCTATTGGTGCCTTTTGCAGTAATAGTCGTCATAGATTCCTTATGAAACCCTTTGAAGTAGTAGTCTACTTAGATTCCTTTCTGTATCTTGTGAAGTAGTAGTCACCATTAATTCCTTCTGGTATACTTTGAAGTAGTAGTCACCATAGATTCCTTGCAGTAACTTACGAAGTAGTAGTCGCTATAGATTTCTTCTGGTACCCTTTAAAGTAGTAGTCGCCATAGATTTCTTCCAGTACCTCGTGAAATAGTAGTCGCCATAGATTCCTTTTAGTACCTTATGATGTATTAGTCGCCATAGATTCCTTCTGGTACCCTTTGAAGTAGTAGTCACCATAGATTCCTTCTGGAACCCTTTGAAGTAGTAGTCGCCATAGATTCCTTCTGGTACCCTCTGAAGTAGTAGTCTCCATAGATTCCTTTTGGTACCCTTTGAATTAATAATCGTCATAGATTCCTTCTGGTACCCTTTGAAGTAGTAGTCTCCTTAAATTCCTTCCAGTATCTTGTGAAGTAGTAGTCACCATAGATTCCTTCTGGTACCCTTTGAAGTAGTAGTCGCCATAGATTCCTTGCAGTAACTTGTGAAGTAGTTGTTGCCATAGATTCCTTCTGGTACCCTTTAAAGTAGTAGTCGCCATAGATTCCTTCCAGTACCTTGTTGAAGTAGTAGTCGCCATAGATTCCTTCTGGTACCATTTGAAGCAGTAGTTGCCATAGATTCCTTCTGGTACCCTTTGAAGTAGTAGTCGCCATAGATTCTTTCCCGTACCTTGTGAAGTATTAGTCGCCATAGATTCCTTCAAGTACCCTATGAATTAGTAGTCGCCATAGATTCCTTCTGGTACCCTTTGAAGTATTAATTGTCATAGATTCCCTCTGGTTCCCTTTGAAGTAGTATTCTCATTAGATACCTTCCATTACCTTGTGAAGTAGTAGTCACCATAGATTACTTCTGATACCCTTTAAAGTAGTAGTCGCCATAGATTCCTTCCAGTACCTTGTGAAGAAGTAGTCGCCATACATTCCTTCTAGTACCCTTTGAAGTATTAGTCGCCACTGATTCATTCTGGTACCCTTTGAAGTATTAGTCACCATATATTCGTTCCAGTACCTTGTGAAGTAGTAGTTGCCATAGATTCCTTCTAGTACCCTTTGAAATAGTAGTCGCCATAGATTCCTTCCAGTACTTTGTGAAGTAGTAGTCACTACAGATTCCTTCTAGTACCCTTTTATGTAGTAGTCGACATAGATTCCTTCTAGTACCTTGTGAAGTAGTAGTCGCCATAGATTCCTTCTGGTAACCTTTGAAGTAGTTGTTTCCATAAATTCCTTCTGGTACCCTGTGAAATAGTAGTCCTCATAGATTTCTTCCAATACCTTGTGAGGTAGTAGTCACCACAGATTTCTTCTGGTACCCTTTGATGTAGTAGTTGCCATAGATTCCTTCCAGTACATTGTGAAGTAGTAGTCGCCATATATTACTTTTGCTACCCTTTTAAGTAGTAGTCGCCATAGATTCCTTCTGGTACACTTTTAGTAGTTGTCGCCATATATTCGTTCCAGTACCTTATAAGGTAGTAGTCGCCATAGATTCCTTCTGGTACCCTCTGAATTAGTAGTCGCCATAGATTCCTTTTGGTACCCTTTGAAGTAATAGTCGTCATAGATTCCTTCTGGTACCCTTTGAAGTAGTAGTCTCCTTAGATTCCTTTCAGTATCTTGTGAAGTAGTAGTCACCATAGATTCCTTCTAGTACCCTTTAAAGTAGTAGTCTCCATAGATTCCTTCCAGTACCTCGTGATGTAGTAGTCGCCATAGATTCCTTCTAGTACCATATGATGTATTAGTCGCCATAGATTCCTTCTAGTACCCTTTGAAGTAATAGTCGCCATAGATTTCTTCTGGCACCCTTTGAAGTAGTATTCGCCATAGATTCCTTCTGGTACCCTCTTAATTAGTAGTCGCCATAGATTCCTTTTGGCACAATTTGAAGTAATAGTCGTCATAGATTCCTTCTGGTACCCTTTGAAGTAGTAGTCTCCTTAGATTCCTTCCAGTATCTTGTGAAGTAGTAGTCACCATAGATTCCTTGTGGTACCCTTTGAAGTAGTAGTCGCCATAGATTCCTTGAAGTAACTTGTGAAGTAGTTGTCGCCATAGATTCTATCTGGTATCCTTTAAAGTAGTAGTCGCCATAGATTCCTTCCAGTACCTTGTTGAAGTAGTAGTCGCCATAGATTCCTTTTGGTACCCTTTGAAGTAGTAAACACCATAGATTCCTTCTGGTACCCTTTGAAGTAGTAGTCGCCATAGATTCCTTTCCGTACCTTCTAAAGTATTAGTCACCATAGATTACTTCTAGTACCCTCTGAATTAGTAGTCGCCATAGATTCCTTCTGGTACCCTTTGAAGTAGTAGTCGTCATAGATTCCCTCTGGTACCCTTTGAAGTAGTAGTCTCATTAGATACGTTCCATTACCTTGTGAAGTAGTAGTCGCCATAGATTACTTCTGGTACCCTTTAAAGTAGTAGTCTCCAGAGATTCCTTCCAGTACCTTGTTGAATTAGTAGTCGCCATAGATTCCTTTTGGTACCCTTTGAAATAATAGTCGCCATAGATTCCTTCCAGTACCTTGTGAAGAAGTAGTCGCCATAGATTCCTTCTGGTACCCTTTGAAGTATTAGTCGCCACTCATTCATTCTGGTACCCTTTGAAGTATTAGTCGCCATATATTCGTTCCAGTACCTTGTGAAGTAGTAGTTGCCATAGATTCCTTCTAGTACCCTTTGAAATAGTAGTCCCCATAGATTTCTTCTGGTACCCTTTTAGTAGTTGTCGCCATATATTCGTTCCAGTACCTTGTAAGGTAGTAGTCCCCATAGATTCCTTCCAGTACCTTGTTGAAGTAGTAGTCGCCATAGATTCCTTCTAGTACCCTTTAAAATAATAGTTACCATAAATTCCTTCCAGTACCTTGTGAAGTAGTAGTCACCACATATTCCTTCTGGTACCCTTTAAAGTAGTAGTCGCCATAGATTTCTTCCAATACCTTGTGAAGTAGTAGTCGCCATAGATTCCTTCTAGTACATTATGAAGCATTAGTCGCCATAGATTCCTTCTAGTACCCTTTGAAGTAGTAGTCCCCATAGATTCCTTCCAGTACCTTGTGAAGTAGTAGTCGCCATAGATTCCTTCTGGTAACTTTGAAGTAGTAGTTTCCATAAATTCCTTCTTGTAACCTTTGAAATAGTAGTCGCCATAGATTCCTTCTGGTACCCTTTTAGTAGTTGTCGCCATATATTCGTTCCAGTACCTTGTAAGGTAGTAGTCGCCTTAGATTCCTTCTGGTACCCTTTGAAGTACTAGTCGCCATAGATTCCTTCTTGTACCCTTTTAAGTAGTAGTCACCATAGATTCCTTCCAGTACTTTGTGAAGTAGTAGTCGCCATAGATTTCTTCTGGTACCCTTTGAAGTAGTAGTCGTCATAGATTCCTTATGGTACTCTTTAAAGTAGTAGTCGCCATAGATTGATTCCAATACCTCGTGAAGTAGTAGTCGCCATAGATTCCTTCTAGTACATTATGATGTATTAGTCGCCATAGATTCCTTCTGGTACCCTTTGAAGTAGCAGTCGCGATAGATTCCTTCTGACACCCTTTGAAGTAATAGTCGCCATATATTCGTTCCAGTACCTTGTAAAGTAGTTGTCGCCATAGATTCCTAATGGAATAATATTTGCCATAGATTCCTTCCAGTACCTTGTGAAGTAGTAGTCACCACAGATTCCTTTTGGTACCCTTTTATGAAGTAGTCGCTATAGATTCCTTCCAGTACCTTGTGAAGTTGTAGTCGCCATAGATTCCTTCTGGTACCCTTTGAAGTAGTAGTCTCCTTAGATTCCTTCCAGTATCTTGTGAAGTAGTAGTCACCATAGATTCCTTGTGGTACCCTTTGAAGTAGTAGTCGCCATAGATTCCTTGAAGTAACTTGTGAATTAGTAGTCGCAATAGATTCTTTCTGGTATCCTTTAAAGTAGTAGTCGCCATAGATTCCTTCCAGTACCTTGTTGAAGTAGTAGTCACCATAGATTACTTCTGGTACCCTTTGAAGTAGTAGTCACCATAGATTCCTTCTGGTACCCTTTGAAGTAGTAGTCGCCATAGATTCCTTTCTGTACCTTGTGAAGTATTACTCACCATAGATTACTTATAGTACCCTATGAATTAGTAGTCGCCATAGATTCCTTCTGGTACCCTTTGATGTAGTAGTCGTCATAGATTCCCTCTGGTACCCTTTGAAGTAGTAGTCTCATTAGATACCTTCCATTACCTTCTGAAGTAGTAGTCGCCATAGATTACTTCTGGTACCCTTTAAAGTATTAGTCTCTAGAGATTCCTTCCAGTACCTTGTTGAAGTAGTAGTCGCCATAGATTCCTTCTGGTACCCTTTGAAATAATAGTTGCCATAGATTCCTTCCAGTACCTTGTGAAGTAGTAGTCACCACAGATTCCTTTTGGTACCCTTTTATGTAGTAGTTGCCATAGATTCCTTCCAGTACCTTGTGAAGTACTAGTTGCCATAGATTCCTCCAGGTAACCTTTGAAGTAGTAGTTTCCATAAATTCCTTCTAGTACCCTTTGAAATAGTAGTCCCCATAGATTTCTTCTGTTACCATTTGAAGTAGTAATCTCCATAGATTCCTTATGATACCCTTTTAGTAGTTGTCTCTATATATTCATTCCAGTACCTTGTAAGGTAGTAGTCCTCATAGATTCCTTCCAGTACCTTGTTGAAGTAGTAGTCGCCATAGATTCCTTCTAGTACCCTTTGAAGTAGTAGTCGCCATAGATTCCTTCTGGCACCCTTTGAAGTAGTAGTCTCCATAGATTTCTTCCAGTACCTTGTTGAAGTAGTAGTCACCATAGATTCCTTCTGGTACCCTTTGAAATAATAGTCACCATAGATTCCTTCCAATACCTTGTGAAGTAGTAGTCACCACAGATTCCTTCTGGTACCCTCTTATGTAGTAGTCGCCAAAGATTCCTTCCAGTACGTTGTGAATTAGTAGTCTCCATAGATTCCTTCTGGTAACTTTGAAGTATTAGTTTCCATAAATTCTTTCTGGTACCCTTTGAAATAGTAGTTACCATAGATTCCTTCTGGTACCCTTTTAGTAGTTGTCGCCATATATTCGTTCCAGTACCTTGTAAGGTAGTAGTCGCCTTAGATTCCTTCTGGTACCCTTTGAAGTACTAGTCTCCATAGATTCCTTCTTGTACCCTTTTAAGTAGTAGTCGCCATAGATTCCTTCCAGTACTTTGTGAAGTAGTAGTCGCCATAGATTTCTTATGGTACCCTTTGAAGTAATAGTCGTCATAGATTCCTTATGGTACTCTTTAAAGTAGTAGTCGCCATAGATTGCTTCCAATACCTCGTGAAGTAGTAGTCGCCATAGATTCCTTCTAGTATATTATAAAGTATTAGTCGCCATACATTCCTTCTAGTACCCTTTGAAGTAGTAGTCGCGATAGATTCCTTCTGGCACCCTTTGAAGTAGTAGTCGCCATATATTCGTTCCAGTACCTTGTGAAGTAGTAGTCGCCATAGATTCCTTCTGATACGCTTTGAAATAATATTTTCCATAGATTCCTTCCAGTACCTTGTGAAGTAGTAGTCACCACAGATTCCTTCTGGTACCCTCTCATGTAGTAGTCGCCATAGATTCCTTCCAGTACCTTGTGAAGTAGTAGTCACCATAGATTCCTTCTGGTAACTTTGAAGTAGTAGTTTCCATAAATTCCTTCTGGTACCCTTTGAAATAGTAGTCGCCATAGATTCCTTCTGGTACCCTTTTAGTAGTTGTCGACATATATTTGTTCCAGTACCTTGTAAGGTAGTAGTATCCTTAGATTCCTTCTGGTACCCTTTGAAGTACTAGTCGCCATAGATTCCTTCTTGTACCCTTTTAAGTAGTAGTCGCCATAGATTCCTTCCAGTACTTTGTGAAGTAGTAGTCGCCATAGATTTCTTCTGGTACCCTTTGAAGTAGTAGTCGTCATAGATTCCTTATGGTACTCTTTAAAGTAGTAGTCGCCATAGATTGATTCCAATACCTCGTGAAGTAGTAGTCTCCATAGATTCCTTCTAGTACATTATGAAGTATTAGTCGCCATAGATTCCTTCTGGTACCCTTTGAAGTAGTAGTCGCGATAGATTCCTTCTGACACCCTTTGAAGTAATAGTCGCCATATATTCGTTCCAGTACCTTGTGAAGTAGTAGTCGCCATAAATTCCTTATGGTACCCTTTGAAATAATATTTGCCATAGAATCCTTCCAGTACCTTGTGAAGTAGTAGTCACCACAGATTCCTTTTGGTACCCTTTTATGAAGTAGTCGCTATAGATTCCTTCCAGTACCTTGTGAAGTTGTAGTAGCCATAGATTCCTTCTGGTACCCTTTGAAGTAGTAGTCTCCTTAGATTCCTTCCAGTATCTTGTGAAGTAGTAGTCACCATAGATTCCTTGTGGTACCCTTTGAAGTAGTAGTCGCCATAGATTCCTTGAAGTAACTTGTGAATTAGTAGTCGCAATAGATTCTTTCTGGTATCCTTTAAAGTAGTAGTCGCTATAGATTCCTTCCAGTACCTTGTTGAAGTAGTAGTCACCATAGATTACTTCTGGTACCCTTTGAAGTAGTAGTCACCATAGATTCCTTTTGGTACCCTTTGAAGTAGTAGTCGCCATAGATTCCTTTCTGTACCTTGTGAAGTATTACTCACCATAGATTACTTATAGTACCCTATGAATTAGTAGTCTCCATAGATTCCTTCTGGTACCCTTTGATGTAGTAGTCGTCATAGATTCCCTCTGGTACCCTTTGAAGTAGTAGTCTCATTAGATACCTTCCATTACCTTGTGAAGTAGTAGTCGCCATAGATTACTTCTGGTACCCTTTAAAGTATTAGTCTATAGAGATTCCTTCCATTACCTTGTTGAAGTAGTAGTCGCCATAGATTCCTTCTGGTACCCTTTGAAATAATAGTCGCCATAGATTCCTTCCAGTACCTTGTGAAGTAGTAGTCACCACAGATTCCTTTTGGTACCCTTTTATGTAGTAGTTTCCATAGATTCCTTCCAGTACCTTGTGAAGTACTAGTTGCCATAGATTCCTCCTGGTAACCTTTGAAGTAGTAGTTTCCATAAATTCCTTCTGGTACCCTTTGAAATAGTAGTCCCCATAGATTTCTTCTGGTACCATTTGAAGTAGTAATCTCCATAGATTTCTTATGATACCCTTTTAGTAGTTGTCTCCATATATTCGTTCCAGTACCTTGTAAGGTAGTAGTCCCCATAGATTCCTTCCAGTACCTTGTTGAAGTAGTAGTCGCCATAGATTCCTTCTAGTACCCTTTGAAGTAGTAGTCGCATTGATTCCTTCCAGTACCTTGTGAAGTAGTAATCACCACAGATTCCTTCTAGTACCCTTTAAATTATTAGCCGCCATAGATTGCTTCCAATACCTTGTGAAGTAGTAGTCGCCATAGATTCCTTCTAGTACATTATGAAGCATTAGTCGCCATAGATTCCTTCTAGTACCCTTTGAAGTAGTAGTCGCCATAGATTCCTTCTGGCACCCTTTGAAGTAGTAGTCTCCATAGATTCCTTCCAGTACCTTGTTGAAGTAGTAGTCACCATAGATTCCTTCTGGTACCCTTTGAAATAATAGTCACCATAGATTCCTTCCAATACCTTGTGAAGTAGTAGTCACCACAGATTCCTTCTGGTACCCTCTTATGTAGTAGTCGCCAAAGATTCCTTCCAGTATGTTGTGAAGTAGTAGTCGCCATAGATTCCTTCTGGTAACTTTGAAGTATTAGTTTCCATAAATTCTTTCTGGTACCCTTTGAAATAGTAGTTACCATAGATTCCTTCTGGTACCCTTTTAGTAGTTGTCGCCATATATTCGTTCCAGTACCTTGTAAGGTAGTAGTCGCCTTAGATTCCTTCTGGTACCCTTTGAAGTACTACTCGCCATAGATTCCTTCTTGTACCCTTTTAAGTAGTAGTCGCCATAGATTCCTTACAGTACTTTGTGAAGTAGTAGTCGCCATAGATTTCTTCTGGTACCCTTTGAAGTAGTAGTCCTCATAGATTCCTTATGGCACTCTTTAAAGTAGTAGTCGCCATAGATTGCTTCCAATACCTCGTGAAGTAGTAGTCGCCATAGATTCCTTCTAGTATATTATGAAGTATTAGTCTCCATAAATTCCTTCTAGTACCCTTTTAAGTAGAAGTCGCGATAGATTCCTTCTGGCACCCTTTGAAGTAGTAGTCGCCATATATTCGTTCCATTACCTTGTGAAGTAGTAGTCGCCATAGATTCCTTCTGATACACTTTGAAATAATATTTGCCATAGATTCGTTCCAGTACCTTGTGAAGTAGTAGTCACCACAGATTCCTTCTGGTACCCTATTATGTAGTAGTCGCCATAGATTCCTTCCAGTACCTTGTGAAGTAGTAGTCACCATAGATTCCTTCTGGTAACTTTGAAGTAGTAGTTTCCATAAATTCCTTCTGGTACCCTTTGAAATAGTAGTCGCCATAGATTCCTTCTGGTACCCTTTTAGTAGTTGTCGCCATATATTCGTTCCAGTACCTTGTAAGGTAGTAGTCACCTTAGATTCCTTCTGGTACCCTTTGAAGTACTAGTCGCCATAGATTCCTTCTTGTACCCTTTTAAGTAGTAGTCGCCATAGATTCCTTCCAGTACTTTGTGAAGTAGTAGTCGCCATAGATTTCTTCTGGTACCCTTTGAAGTAGTAGTCCTCATAGATTCCTTATGGCACTCTTTAAAGTAGTAGTCGCCATAGATTGCTTCCAATTCCTCGTGAAGTAGTAGTCGCCATAGATTCCTTCTAGTATATTATGAAGTATTAGTCTCCATAAATTCCTTCTAGTACCCTTTTAAGTAGAAGTCGCGATAGATTCCTTCTGGCACCCTTTGAAGTAGTAGTCGCCATATATTCGTTCCATTACCTTGTGAAGTAGTAGTCGCCATAGATTCCTTCGGATACACTTTGAAATAATATTTGCCATAGATTCGTTCCAGTACCTTGTGAAGTAGTAGTCACCACAGATTCCTTCTGGTACCCTATTATGTAGTAGTCGCCATAGATTCCTTCCAGTACCATGTGAAGTAGTAGTCACCATAGATTCCTTCTGGTAACTTTGAAGTAGTAGTTTCCATAAATTCCTTCTGGTACCCTTTGAAATAGTAGTCGCCATAGATTCCTTCTGGTACCCTTTTAGTAGTTGTCGCCATATATTCGTTCCAGTACCTTGTAAGGTAGTAGTCGCCTTAGATTCCTTCTGGTACCCTTTGAAGTACTAGTCTCCATAGATTCCTTCTTGTACCCTTTTAAGTAGTAGTCGCCATAGATTCCTTCCAGTACTTTGTGAAGTAGTAGTCGCCAAAGATTTCTTCTGGTACCCTTTGAAGTGGTAGTCGTCATAGATTCCTTATGGTACTCTTTAAAGTAGTAGTCTCCATAGATTGATTCCAATACCTCGTGAAGTAGTAGTCGCCATAGATTCCTTCTAGTACATTATGAAGTATTAGTCGCCATAGATTCCTTCTGGTACTCTTTGAAGTCGTAGTCGCGATAGATTCCTTCTGACACCATTTGAAGTAATAGTCGCCATATATTCGTTCCAGTACCTTGTGAAGTAGTAGTCGCCATAGATTCCTTCTGGTACCCTTTGAAAGAATATTTGCCATAGATTCCTTCCAGTACCTTGTGAAGTAGTAGTCACCACAGATTCCTTTTCGTACCCTTTTATGAAGTAGTCGCTATAGATTCCTTCCAGTACCTTGTGAAGTTGTAGTCGCCATAGATTCCTTTTGGTACCCTTTGAAGTAGTAGTCGCCATAGATTCCATCTGGTACCCTTTGAATTAGTAGTCTCCATAGGTTCCTTCCAGTACCTTCTAAAGTAGTTGTCGCCATAGATTCCTTCTGGTACCCTCTGAATTAGTAGTCTCCGTTGATTCCTTATGGTACCCTTTAAAGTAATAGTCGTCCTAGATTCCTTCTGGTACCCTTTGAAGTAGTAGTCGCCATAGATTCCTTTTGGTACCCTTTGAAATAATAGTCACCATATATTCCTTCCAGTACCTTGTGAAGTAGTAGTCACCACAAATTCCTTCTGGTACCCTTTAAAGTAGTAGTCGCCATAGATTGCTTCCAATACCTCGTGAAGCATTAGTCGCCATAGATTCCTTCTGGTACCCTTTGAAGTAGTAGTCGCAATAGATTCCTTCTTGCACCCTTTGAAGTAGTAGTCGCCATAGATTCCTTCCAGTAACTTGTTGAAGTAGTAGTCGCCATAGATTCCTTCTGGTACCCTTTGAAATAATAGTCACCATAGATTCCTTCCAGTACCTTGTGAAGTAGTAGTCGCCATAGAGTCCTTCTGGTAACTTTGAAGTAGTAGTTTCCATAAGTTCCTTCTGGTAACCATTGAAATAGTAGTAGTCACCATAGATTCCTTCTGGTGCCCTTTGAAGTAGTAGTCGCCATAGATTCCTTCTGGTACCCTTTTAGTAGTTGTCGCCATATATTCGTTCCAGTACCTTGTAAGGTAGTAGTCGCCTTGGATTCCTTCTGGTACCCTTTGAAGTACTAGTCGCCATAGATTCCTTTTTGTAGCCTTTTAAGTAGTAGTCGCCATAGATTCCTTCCAGTACTTTGTGAAGTAGTAGTCACCATAGATTTCTTCTGGTACCCTTTGAAGTAGTAGTCGCCATAGATTCCTTCTAGCACCCTTTGAAGTAGTAGTCGCCATATATTCGTTCCAGTACCTTGTGAAGTAGTAGTCGCCATAGATTCCTTCTGGTACCCTTTGAAATAATAGTTTCCATAGATTCCTTCCAGTACCTTGGGAAGTAGTAGTCACCACAAATTCCTCCTGATACCCTTTTATGTAGTAGTCGCCATAGATTCCTTCCAGTACCTTGTGAAGTAGTAGTCACCATATATTCCTTCTGGTATCCTTTGAAGTAGTAGTCGCCATAGATTCCTTCTGGTACACTTTAAATTAGTAGTCGCCATATATTTCTTCTAGTACCTCGTGAAGTAGTAGTCGCCATAGATTCCTTTTAGTACCTTATGAAGTATTAGTCTCCATAGATTCCTTCTGGTACCCTTTGAAGTAGTAGTTGCCATATATTCCTTATGGCACCCTTTGAAGTAATAGTCGCCATAGATTCCTTCTGGTACCCTCTGATTTAGTAGACGCCATAGATTCCTTTTGGTACCGTTTAAATTAATAGTCGTCATAGATTCGTTCTGGTACCCTTTGAAGTAGTAGTCTCCTTATATTTCCTTCCAGTATCTTGTGAAGTAGTAGTCACCATAGATTCCTTCTAGTACCCTTTGAAGTAGTAGTCGCCATAGATTCCCTGCAGTAACTTGTGAAGTAGTAGTTGCCATAGATTCCTTCTGGTACCCTTTAAAGTAGTAGTCGCCATAGATTCCTTCCAGTACCCTGTTGAAGTAGTAGTCGCCATAGATTCCTTCGGGTACCCTTTGATGTAGTAGTCGCCATAAATTCCTTCTGGTACCCTTTGAAGTAGTAGTCGCCATAGATTCCTCCCCGTACCTTGTGAAGTATTATTCGCCATAGATTCCTTCTAGTACCCTCTGAATTAGTAGTCGCCATAGATTCCTTCTGGTACCCTTTGAAGTAGTAGTCGTCATAGATTCCCTCTGGTACCCTTTAAAGTAGTAGTCTCATTAGATAACTTACATTACATTGTGAAGTATTAGTCGCCATAGATTACTTCTGGTACCCTTTAAACTAGTAGTCGCCATAGATTCCTTTTGGTACCCTTTGGATTAATAGTCGTCATAGATTCCTTCTGGTACCCTTTGAAGTAGTAGTCTCTTTAGATTCCTTCTAGTACCCTGTGAAATAGTAGTCCTCATAGATTTCTTCCAGTACCTTGTGAAGTAGTAGTTGCCAGAGATTCCTTCTGGTACCCTTTGAAGTAGTAGTCGCCATATATTCCTTCTGGTACCCTTTTAGTAGTTGTCGACATATATTCATTCCAGTACCTTGTAAGGTAGTAGTCGCCTTAGATTCCTTCTGGTACCCTTTGAAGTACTAGTCGCCATAGATTCCTTCTTGTACCCTTTTAAGTAGTAGTCGCCATAGATTCCTTCCAGTACTTTGTGATGTAGTAGTCGCCATAGATTTCTTCTGGTACCCTTTGAAGTAGTAGTCGTTATAGATTCCTTATGGTACCCTTTGAAGTAGTAGTCGCCATAGATTTCTTCTGGTACTCTTTGAAGTAGTAATCGCCATAGATACCTTATGGTACCCTTTTAGTAGTTGTCGCCATATATTCGTTCCAGTACCTTGTAAGGTAGTAGTCCCCATAGATTCCTTCCAGTTACCTATTGATGTAGTAGTCGCCATAGATTCCTTCTGGTACCCTTTGAAATGATAGTCACCATAGATTCCTTCCAGTACCTTGTGAAGTAATAGTCACCACAGATTCTTTTTGGTACCCTTTAAAGTAGTAGTCGCCATAGATTGCTTCCAATACCTCATTAAGTAGTAGTCGCCATAGATTCCTTCTAGAAAATTATTAAGCATTAGTCGCCATAGATTCCTTCTGGTACCGTTTGAAGAAGTAGTCACGATAGATTCCTTCTGGTACCTTTTTATGTAGTAGTCGCCATAGATTCTTTCCAGTACCTTTTGAAGTAGTAGTCGCCATAGACTCCTTCTGGTAACCTTTGATGTAGTAGTTTCCATAAATTCCTTCTGGTACCCTTTGAAATAGTAGTAGTCACCATAGATTACTTCTGGTACCCTTTGAAGTTCTAGTTGACAAAGATTCCTTCTTGTACCCTTTTAAGTAGTAGTCGCCATAGATTCCTTCCAGTACTTTGTGAACTAGTAGTAGCCATAGATTTCTTCTGGTACCCTTTGAAGTAGTAGTCGTCATAGATTCCTTATGGTACCCTTTAAAGTTGTAGTCGCCATAGATTGCTTCCAATACCTCATGAAGTAGTAGTCACCATAGATTCCTTCTAGTACATTATGAATTATTAGTCACCATAGCTTCCTTCTGGTATCCTTTGAAGTAGTAGTCGCAGTAGATTCCTTCTGGCACCCTTTGAAGTAGTAGTCGCCATATATTTGTTCCAGTGCCTTGTGAAGTAGTAGTCGCCATAGATTCCTTCTGTTACCCTTTGAAATAATAGTCGCCATAGATTCCTTCCAGTACCTTGTGAAGCAGTAGTCACCACAGATTCCTTCTGGTACCCTTTTATGTAGTAGTCGCCATAGATTCCTTCCAGTACCTGGTGAAGTAGTAGTCGCCATAGATTCCTTCTGGTACCCTTTGATGTAGTAGTCACCACAGATTCCTTCTAGTACATTGTGAAGTAGTAGTCGCCATAGATTCCTTCTGGTACCCTTTGAAGTTGTAGTCACCATAGATTCCTTCTTGTACCCTTTTAAGTAGAAGTCGCCATAGATTCCTTTTGGTACCCTTTGAAGTAATAGTCGTCATAGATTCCTTCTAGTACCCTTTGAAGTAGTAGTCCCCTTAGATTCCTTCCAGTGTCTTGTGAAGTAGTGGTCACCATAGACTCCTTCTGGTACCCTTTGAAGTAGTAGTCACCATAGATTCCTAGCAGTAACTTGTGAAGTGACAGTTGCCATAGATTCCTTCTTGTACCATTTAAAGTCTTAGTCGCCATAGATTCTTTCCAGTACCTCGTGAAGTAGTAGTCACCATAGATTCCTTCTAGTACCTTATGAAGTATTAGTCGCCATATATTCCTTCTAGTACCCTTTGAAGTAGTAGTCGCCATAGATTCCTTCTGGCTCCCTTTAAAGTAGTAGTCGCCATAGATTCCTTCTGGTACCCTCTGAATTAGTAGTCGCCATAGATTCCTTCTTGTACC
Organism: Vicia faba; assembly: GCA_948472305.1. Lineage (NCBI taxonomy): Eukaryota > Viridiplantae > Streptophyta > Magnoliopsida > Fabales > Fabaceae > Vicia > Vicia faba. The sequence goes on from OX451736.1 coordinate 1,450,032,466, forward strand.
CTTTGAAGTAGTAGTCGCCATAGATTCCTTCTAGTAACCTTTTAGTACTTGTCGCCATATATTCGTTCCAGTACCTTGTAAGGTAGTAGTCGCCTTAGATTCCTTATTATACCCTTTGAAGTACTAGTTGCCATAGATTCCTTCTTGTACCCTTTTATGTAGTAGTCGCCATAGATTCCTTCTGGTACCCTTTGAAGTAGTATTCGTCATAGATTCCTTATGGTACCCTTTAAAGTAGTAGTCGCCATAGATTGTTTCCAATACCTCGTGAAGTAGTAGTCGTCGTAGGTTCCTTCTAGTACATTATGAAGTATTAGTCGCCATAGATTGTTTCCAATACCTCGTGAAGTAGTAGTCGTCGTAGATTCCTTCTAGTACATTATGAAGTATTAGTCGCCATAGATTCCTTCTGTTAACCTTTGAAGTAGTAGTCGCCATAGATTCCTTCTGGCACCCTTTGAAGTAGTAGTCGCCATATATTCGTTCTAGTACCTTGTGAAGTAGTAGTTGCCATATATTCCTTCTAGTACCCTTTGAAATAATAGTTGCCATAGATTCCTTCCAGTACCTTGTTAAGTAGTAGTCACCACAGATTCCTTCTGGTACCCTTTTATTTAGTAGTCGCCATAGATTCCTTCCAGTACCTTGTGAAGTAGTAGTCGCCATAGATTCCTTCTGGTACCCTTTGAAGTAGTAGTCACCATAGATTCCTTCTGGTACCCTTTTAATAGTTGTCTCCAAATATTCGTTCCAGTACCTTGTAAGGTAGTAGTCGCCATATATTCCTTCTGGTACCCTTTGAAGTACTAGTTGCCATAGATTCCTTCTTGTACCCTTTTAAGTAGTAGTCGCCATAGATTCCTTCTGGTACCCTCTGAATTAGTAGTCTCCATAGAACCGTTTTGGTACCCTTTGAAGTAATAGTCGTCATATAATCCTTCTAGTACCATTTGAAGTAGTAGTCTCCTTAGAATCCTTCCAGCATCTTGTGAAGTAGTGGTCACCACAGATTCCTTCTGGTTCCCTTTGAAGTAGTAGTCACCATATATTCCTTGCAGTAACTAGTGAAGTAGTAGTCGCCATATATTCCTTGTTGTACCCTTTAAATTATTAGTCGCCATAGATTCCTTCCAGTACCTCGTGAAGTAGTAGTCGCCATAGATTCCTTCTAGTACCTTATGAAGTATTAGTCGCCATAGATTCCTTCTTGTGCCCTTGTAAGTAGTAGTCGCCATAGATTCCTTCTGGAACCCTTTGAAGTAGTAGTCTCCATAGATTCCTTCTGGTACCCTTTGAATTAGTAGTCTCCATAGATTCCTTTTGGTACCCTTTGAAGTAATAGTCGTCATAGATTCCTTCTGATACCCTTTGAAGTAGTAGTCTCCTTAGATTCCTTCCAGTATCTTGTGAAGTAGTAGTCACCATAGATTCCTTCTGGTACCCTTTGAAGTAGTAGTCGCCATAGATTCCTTGTAGTAACATGTGAAGTAGTAGTCGCCATAGATTCCTTCTGCTACCCTTTAAAGTAGTAGTCGCCATAGATTCCGTCCAGTACCTTGTTGAAGTAGTAGTCGACATAGATTCCTTCTGGTCACCTTTGAATTAGTAGTCGCCATATATTCCTTCTGGTAACCTTTAAAGTAGTAGTCGCCATAGATTCCTTCCCGTACCTTGTGAAGTATTAGTCGCCATAGATTCCTTCTAGTACCCTCTGAATTAGTAGTCGTCATAGATTCCCTCTGGTACCCTTTGAAGTAGTAGTCTCATTAGATACCTTCCATTACCTTGTGAAGTAGTAGTCACCATAGATTACTTCTGGTACCCTTTAAAGTAGTAGTCTCCATAGATTCCTTCCAGTACCTCGTGAAGTAGTAGTCACCATAGATTCCTTCTAGTACCTTATGAAGTATTAGTCGCCATATATTCCTTCTAGTACCCTTTGAAGTAGTAGTCGCCATAGATTCCTTCTAGTACCCTTTGAAGTAGTAGTCCCCTTAGATTCCTTCCAGTGTCTTGTGAAGTAGTGGTCACCATAGACTCCTTCTGGTACCCTTTGAAGTAGTAGTCACCATAGATTCCTAGCAGTAACTTGTGAAGTGACAGTTGCCATAGATTCCTTCTTGTACCATTTAAAGTCTTAGTCGCCATAGATTCTTTCCAGTACCTCGTGAAGTAGTAGTCACCATAGATTCCTTCTAGTACCTTATGAAGTATTAGTCGCCATATATTCCTTCTAGTACCCTTTGAAGTAGTAGTCGCCATAGATTCCTTCTGGCTCCCTTTAAAGTAGTAGTCGCCATAGATTCCTTCTGGTACCCTCTGAATTAGTAGTCGCCATAGATTCCTTCTTGTACCCTTTGAAGTAGTAGTCGCCATAGATTCCTTCTAGTAACCTTTTAGTACTTGTCGCCATATATTCGTTCCAGTACCTTGTAAGGTAGTAGTCGCCTTAGATTCCTTATTATACCCTTTGAAGTACTAGTTGCCATAGATTCCTTCTTGTACCCTTTTATGTAGTAGTCGCCATAGATTCCTTCTGGTACCCTTTGAAGTAGTATTCGTCATAGATTCCTTATGGTACCCTTTAAAGTAGTAGTCGCCATAGATTGTTTCCAATACCTCGTGAAGTAGTAGTCGTCGTAGGTTCCTTCTAGTACATTATGAAGTATTAGTCGCCATAGATTGTTTCCAATACCTCGTGAAGTAGTAGTCGTCGTAGATTCCTTCTAGTACATTATGAAGTATTAGTCGCCATAGATTCCTTCTGTTAACCTTTGAAGTAGTAGTCGCCATAGATTCCTTCTGGCACCCTTTGAAGTAGTAGTCGCCATATATTCGTTCTAGTACCTTGTGAAGTAGTAGTTGCCATATATTCCTTCTAGTACCCTTTGAAATAATAGTTGCCATAGATTCCTTCCAGTACCTTGTTAAGTAGTAGTCACCACAGATTCCTTCTGGTACCCTTTTATTTAGTAGTCGCCATAGATTCCTTCCAGTACCTTGTGAAGTAGTAGTCGCCATAGATTCCTTCTGGTACCCTTTGAAGTAGTAGTCACCATAGATTCCTTCTGGTACCCTTTTAATAGTTGTCTCCAAATATTCGTTCCAGTACCTTGTAAGGTAGTAGTCGCCATATATTCCTTCTGGTACCCTTTGAAGTACTAGTTGCCATAGATTCCTTCTTGTACCCTTTTAAGTAGTAGTCGCCATAGATTCCTTCTGGTACCCTCTGAATTAGTAGTCTCCATAGAACCGTTTTGGTACCCTTTGAAGTAATAGTCGTCATATAATCCTTCTAGTACCATTTGAAGTAGTAGTCTCCTTAGAATCCTTCCAGCATCTTGTGAAGTAGTGGTCACCACAGATTCCTTCTGGTTCCCTTTGAAGTAGTAGTCACCATATATTCCTTGCAGTAACTAGTGAAGTAGTAGTCGCCATATATTCCTTGTTGTACCCTTTAAATTATTAGTCGCCATAGATTCCTTCCAGTACCTCGTGAAGTAGTAGTCGCCATAGATTCCTTCTAGTACCTTATGAAGTATTAGTCGCCATAGATTCCTTCTTGTGCCCTTGTAAGTAGTAGTCGCCATAGATTCCTTCTGGAACCCTTTGAAGTAGTAGTCTCCATAGATTCCTTCTGGTACCCTTTGAATTAGTAGTCTCCATAGATTCCTTTTGGTACCCTTTGAAGTAATAGTCGTCATAGATTCCTTCTGATACCCTTTGAAGTAGTAGTCTCCTTAGATTCCTTCCAGTATCTTGTGAAGTAGTAGTCACCATAGATTCCTTCTGGTACCCTTTGAAGTAGTAGTCGCCATAGATTCCTTGTAGTAACATGTGAAGTAGTAGTCGCCATAGATTCCTTCTGGTACCCTTTAAAGTAGTAGTCGCCATAGATTCCGTCCAGTACCTTGTTGAAGTAGTAGTCGACATAGATTCCTTCTGGTCACCTTTGAATTAGTAGTCGCCATATATTCCTTCTGGTAACCTTTAAAGTAGTAGTCGCCATAGATTCCTTCCCGTACCTTGTGAAGTATTAGTCGCCATAGATTCCTTCTAGTACCCTCTGAATTAGTAGTCGTCATAGATTCCCTCTGGTACCCTTTGAAGTAGTAGTCTCATTAGATACCTTCCATTACCTTGTGAAGTAGTAGTCACCATAGATTACTTCTGGTACCCTTTAAAGTAGTAGTCTCCATAGATTCCTTCCAGTACCTCGTGAAGTAGTAGTCACCATAGATTCCTTCTAGTACCTTATGAAGTATTAGTCGCCATATATTCCTTCTAGTACCCTTTGAAGTAGTAGTCGCCATAGATTCCTTCTAGTACCCTTTGAAGTAGTAGTCCCCTTAGATTCCTTCCAGTGTCTTGTGAAGTAGTGGTCACCATAGACTCCTTCTGGTACCCTTTGAAGTAGTAGTCACCATAGATTCCTAGCAGTAACTTGTGAAGTGACAGTTGCCATAGATTCCTTCTTGTACCATTTAAAGTCTTAGTCGCCATAGATTCTTTCCAGTACCTCGTGAAGTAGTAGTCACCATAGATTCCTTCTAGTACCTTATGAAGTATTAGTCGCCATATATTCCTTCTAGTACCCTTTGAAGTAGTAGTCGCCATAGATTCCTTCTGGCTCCCTTTAAAGTAGTAGTCGCCATAGATTCCTTCTGGTACCCTCTGAATTAGTAGTCGCCATAGATTCCTTCTTGTACCCTTTGAAGTAGTAGTCGCCATAGATTCCTTCTAGTAACCTTTTAGTACTTGTCGCCATATATTCGTTCCAGTACCTTGTAAGGTAGTAGTCGCCTTAGATTCCTTATTATACCCTTTGAAGTACTAGTTGCCATAGATTCCTTCTTGTACCCTTTTATGTAGTAGTCGCCATAGATTCCTTCTGGTACCCTTTGAAGTAGTATTCGTCATAGATTCCTTATGGTACCCTTTAAAGTAGTAGTCGCCATAGATTGTTTCCAATACCTCGTGAAGTAGTAGTCGTCGTAGGTTCCTTCTAGTACATTATGAAGTATTAGTCGCCATAGATTGTTTCCAATACCTCGTGAAGTAGTAGTCGTCGTAGATTCCTTCTAGTACATTATGAAGTATTAGTCGCCATAGATTCCTTCTGTTAACCTTTGAAGTAGTAGTCGCCATAGATTCCTTCTGGCACCCTTTGAAGTAGTAGTCGCCATATATTCGTTCTAGTACCTTGTGAAGTAGTAGTTGCCATATATTCCTTCTAGTACCCTTTGAAATAATAGTTGCCATAGATTCCTTCCAGTACCTTGTTAAGTAGTAGTCACCACAGATTCCTTCTGGTACCCTTTTATTTAGTAGTCGCCATAGATTCCTTCCAGTACCTTGTGAAGTAGTAGTCGCCATAGATTCCTTCTGGTACCCTTTGAAGTAGTAGTCACCATAGATTCCTTCTGGTACCCTTTTAATAGTTGTCTCCAAATATTCGTTCCAGTACCTTGTAAGGTAGTAGTCGCCATATATTCCTTCTGGTACCCTTTGAAGTACTAGTTGCCATAGATTCCTTCTTGTACCCTTTTAAGTAGTAGTCGCCATAGATTCCTTCTGGTACCCTCTGAATTAGTAGTCTCCATAGAACCGTTTTGGTACCCTTTGAAGTAATAGTCGTCATATAATCCTTCTAGTACCATTTGAAGTAGTAGTCTCCTTAGAATCCTTCCAGCATCTTGTGAAGTAGTGGTCACCACAGATTCCTTCTGGTTCCCTTTGAAGTAGTAGTCACCATATATTCCTTGCAGTAACTAGTGAAGTAGTAGTCGCCATATATTCCTTGTTGTACCCTTTAAATTATTAGTCGCCATAGATTCCTTCCAGTACCTCGTGAAGTAGTAGTCGCCATAGATTCCTTCTAGTACCTTATGAAGTATTAGTCGCCATAGATTCCTTCTTGTGCCCTTGTAAGTAGTAGTCGCCATAGATTCCTTCTGGAACCCTTTGAAGTAGTAGTCTCCATAGATTCCTTCTGGTACCCTTTGAATTAGTAGTCTCCATAGATTCCTTTTGGTACCCTTTGAAGTAATAGTCGTCATAGATTCCTTCTGATACCCTTTGAAGTAGTAGTCTCCTTAGATTCCTTCCAGTATCTTGTGAAGTAGTAGTCACCATAGATTCCTTCTGGTACCCTTTGAAGTAGTAGTCGCCATAGATTCCTTGTAGTAACATGTGAAGTAGTAGTCGCCATAGATTCCTTCTGGTACCCTTTAAAGTAGTAGTCGCCATAGATTCCGTCCAGTACCTTGTTGAAGTAGTAGTCGACATAGATTCCTTCTGGTCACCTTTGAATTAGTAGTCGCCATATATTCCTTCTGGTAACCTTTAAAGTAGTAGTCGCCATAGATTCCTTCCCGTACCTTGTGAAGTATTAGTCGCCATAGATTCCTTCTAGTACCCTCTGAATTAGTAGTCGTCATAGATTCCCTCTGGTACCCTTTGAAGTAGTAGTCTCATTAGATACCTTCCATTACCTTGTGAAGTAGTAGTCACCATAGATTACTTCTGGTACCCTTTAAAGTAGTAGTCTCCATAGATTCCTTCCAGTACCTTGTGAAGTAGTAGTCGCCATAGATTCCTTATGGTACCCTTTGAAGTAGTAGTTACCACAGATTCCTTCTGGTACCCTTTGAAGTATTAGTCGCCATATATTCGTTCCAGTACCTTGTGAAGTAGTAGTCGCCATAGATTCCTTCTAGTTCCTTTTGAAATAATAGTCTCCATAGATTCCTTCCAGTACCTTGTGAAGTAGTAGTCACCATTGATTCCTTCTGGTACCCTTTTATGTAGTAGTCGCCATAGATTCCTTCTAGTACTTTGTGAAGTAGTAGTCGCCATAGATTCCTTCTAGTACTTTGTGAAGTAGTAGTCGCCATAGATTCCTTCTAGTACCTTGTGAAGTAGTAGTCACCACAGATTCCTTCTGGTACCCTTTTATTTAGTAGTCGCCATAGATTCCTTCCAGTACCTTGTGAAGTAGTAGTCGCCATAGATTCCTTCTTGTAACCTTTGAAGTAGTAGTTTCCATAAATTCCTTTTTGTACCCTTTGAAATTGTTGTCCCCATAGATTTCTTCCAGTACCTTTTGATGTAGTAGTCACCACAAATTCCTTATGGTACCCTTTGATGTAGTAGTCGCCACAGATTCCTTCCAGTACATTGTGAAGTAGTAGTCGCCATAGATTCCTTCTGGTACCCTTTGAAGTAGTAGTCACCATAGATTCCTTCTGGTACCCTTTTAATAGTTATCTCCATATATTCGTTCCAGTACCTTGTAAGGTAGTAGTTGCCATAGATTCCTTCTGGTACCCTTTGAAGTACTAGTCGCCATAGATTCCTTCTTGTACCCTTTTAAGTACTAGTCGCCATAGATTCCTTCTGGTACCCTATGAATTAGTAGTCTCCATAGAACCGTTTTGGTACCCTTTGAAGTAATAGTCGTCATAGATTCCTGCTAGTACCCTTTGAAGTAGTAGTCTCCTTAGAATCCTTCCAGCATCTTGTGAAGTAGTGGTCACCACAGATTCCTTCTGGTTCCCTTTGAAGTAGTAGTCACCATATATTCCTTTCAGTAACTTGTGAAGTAGTAGTCTCCATATATTCCTTCTTGTACCCTTTAAATTATTAGTAACCATAGATTCCTTCCAGTACCTCGTGAAGTAGTAGTCGCCATAGATTCCTTCTAGTACCTTATGAAGTATTAGTCACCATAGATTCCTTTTTGTGCCCTTGTAAGTAGTAGTCTCCATAGATTCCTTCTGGCACCCTTTGAAGTAGTAGTCACCATAGATTCCTTCTGGTACCCTTTGAATTAGTAGTCTCCATAGATTCCTTTTGGTACCCTTTGAAGTAATAGTCGTCAATGATTCCTTCTGATACCCTTTGAAGTGGTAGTCTCGTTAGATTCCTTCCAGTATCTTGTGAAGTAGTAGTCACCATAGAATCCTTCTGGTACCCTTTGAAGTAGTATTCGCCATACATTCCTTGTAGTAACATGTGAAGTAGTAGTCGCCATAGATTCCTTCTGGTACCCTTTAAAGTAGTAGTCGCCATAGATTCCGTCCAGTATCTTGTGGAAGTAGTAGTCGCCATAGATTCCTTCTGGTACCCTTTGAATTAGTAGTCGCCATAGATTCCTTCTGGTACCCTTTAAAGTAGTAGTCGCCATAGATTCCTTCCCGTACCTTGTGAAGTATTAGTCGCCATAGATTCCTTCTAGTACCCTCTGAATTAGTAGTCGTCATAGATTCCATCTGGTACCCTTTGAAGTAGTAGTCTCATTAGATACCTTCCATTACCTTTGGAAGTAGTAGTCGCCATAGATTACTTCTGGTACCCTTTAAAGTAGTAGTCACCATAGATTCCTTCCAGTACCTTATGAAGTAGTAGTCTGTTAGAACAATGTTTGAATCTAGTACCCTATATTTAAGTTTTGATGATAACAAAGTGAAAAGATATAGTAGTTAATTATTTTATGATTGAATTATATGCTGCCTAAAATTACTATGCTCTAACTTGCAGATATGCTGATTAAAATAAGCAAGATCACGTTTTCAGCATCAGAATATGAGGTTGCACATCAGCATCAGAAGTTGCTGAATCAGAACGTCAAGATCAGATGATCAACGCTTGCACATGCTTAAGCTTGATGAACAGAACTGCGCGTAAAACACTCTGATACAGAAACAAATTAGTTCATCAGCAGCGAAGCAGAATCAGAATGAGCCAAGCCAGATCGTGCATTGAAGAAGCAACGGTACTGTGCATTGAAAGCTAATCAATACCAACGGCATCATTCTAGACAAGATCTGCTCAAAAAGGAAAGCTTGTAAATAGCATTGAATCAAGAATATTTGCTTCAACGTTCATCTTCTCAAAGTGCTATATAAACCAAGCTTTGAAGATTATCACGGCTAATGCTTCCAAACTCTCTACACGCACAAAGCTGAACAGTAATCTTCACTCTACAAGTTTTGCTAAACCACCAAACTCTGATACTCTATTAGCGTTTAGCATCTTAGTATTCTAAGCTTCATTTGTGTAAACATCACAGTTGTGATATAGTTTTTGTAGAAAACATTCATACACACTTGTTCATTCCTTTGTAAGAAAGTGTTGCCTTGACAAACCGGATTGTGGTTTGAATCAAGAAGGTTTTAGCAGTTGCTAAAGCAGATTTGTATTCAGTTGAATATAGTGAATTAAGACCTCGTTGGAGAGAGCCGAAATCACCTTGAACGGGTGGACTGGAGTAGTTTGAGATCAAACGAACCAGGATAAAAATATCTTGTCATTTGCTTTAAGTTTCCAGTTTTACAATTCAACCCCCCCTTCTTGTGTTTTTCACCCCTTCAATTGGTATCAGAGCGCCTGGTTCTGAGCTAAAACACTTAACCGTGTCAGTAAAAGATCCAGCGTCAGAAAAACACTATGGCAGGAAACAACTCTCATTTCAGCAATGACAACAATGAGGATAGAGACAGATTCAGCGGCAAACCTCCAGTCTTTGATGGAGAAAACTTTGACTACTGGAAAGACAGAATTGAAAGCTTCTTTCTAGCACATGATGCTGATCTGTGGGATATGGTGACAGATGGATACACGCACCCTGTTAATGCAACTGGTCAGAAGATTGACAGAAAATCAATGACTGATCAACAAAAGCGTGACTTCAAGAATCACCATAAGGCCAGAACCATCCTCCTCAGTGCTATCTCCTATACTGAGTATGAGAAGATCTCCAACAGAGACACAGCTAAGAACATCTTTGATTCTCTCAGAATGACGCATGAGGGCAACGTCCAAGTCAAGGAAACAAAGGCTCTGGCGCTCATTCAGAAGTATGAGGCGTTTAAAATGGAAGAATCTGAATCCATTGAAACTATGTTCTCCAGATTCCAGATTCTGGTAGCTGGTCTCAAAGTTCTGGACAAGGGGTACTCTACTGCTGACCATGTCAAGAAGATAATCAGAAGTTTACCCAAGCAGTGGAGGCCTATGGTTACTGCTCTGAAGCTGGCGAAAGATCTCAACAAAATCACTCTGGAGGAACTTATAAGCTCCCTCAGAAGTCATGAGATAGAGCTGGAAGCTGACGAGCCTCAGAAGCAAGGTAAGCCTATAGCTTTAAAATCTAACAGAAAATCTGAATCTAAAGTTTTGCAGGCAGTTGAAGAAACATCTGATGGATCCTCATCAGAAGAAGACGAGCTTTCTCTTCTCTCCAGAAGAGTAAATCAACTGTGGAAGCAAAGACAAAAGAAATTCAGGAATCCCAGAAGATCTGATCAGAACGAGTCTTCTTCCAGATACAGAAGAACAGATTCTTCCTCTGGATACAGAAGATCTGAAGGCTCCTCAGGTAGCAAGAAGCCAAATACAAAAGACATCATCTGCTACGAGTGCAATGAGCAAGGTCACTACAAGAGTGACTGTCCAAAGCTTCAGAGGGAAAAGCCAAAAAGGAAGTTTGGAAGAGAGAATAAGAAAAGTCTCATGGCCACATGGGATGACTCTGACTCGTCTGAAGCTGACTCAGAATCAGATGATGAAAGGGCGAACATAGCGCTTATGGCTAACATTCCAGATGACAGTGAAGCTTCTGACTCAGACTCAGAATAAGACACAGAAGAGGTATTCCCTAACTTCGCTGTTAATTTTACAAAGGCTGAACTTGCTGAAAGCCTCAATGAAATTCTGGAACGTTATCAGCAGATTAGAGCTAAATTCAGAGACCTGAAAAGGACTCTTGAATCTGACTCTAATAAGTCTGAGAGTCTCAAATTGGAAAACTCTGAGCTGAGAGATAAAATTTTAAAGTTAGAAAACTCTTTACAAAACTCTCAGAAGGTACCAATTTCTGAAACTCCCAGCAACGCTGATGAGATCATCAAGGAGTATGATCATAGTTTCCAGAAGTTCCTTGCTAAAAGCATAGATAGAAGCAGAATGGCTTCAATGATCTATGGAGTTAGCAGAAACGGCAGGAAAGGAATAGGATACCTAGGTAAGGTTCCTACACCTAAAAATGTCATGGATTTAACAATTAAATACACTCCTCTAAATTCACACTTTGTGTATGGTCACACACATGACATCAAATATACTAGTAGTAATCACTTTGTGAAACCAAAATTCAACCAGAGTTTTGGTAAAACTAACAAATCAGGACCCAAGAAGATCTGGGTACCTAAGGATAAAATAATACATGTTGCAGATATCTTTAGCAGCAAGTCAGAAACACCAGTCATGGTACCTGGACTCTGGCTGCTCACGTCACATGACGGGAAGAAGGCATATGTTCCAAAGCCTGGAACTTAAGCCTGGAGGCCACGTTGGCTTTGGAGGCAATCAGAGGGGAAAGATAATTGGCTCTGGAACTGTAGGTAACGGAAATCTTCCCTCTATTAATAATGTTCTGCTTGTTGATGGATTGATGCATAACCTGTTATCCATAAGTCAATTAAGTGATAACGGTTATGATATAATCTTTAATCAAAAATCATGTAAAGCTGTTAGTCAGAAAGATGGGACTATCCTATTTAATGGTAAGAGGAAAAACAACATTTACAAAATCAAACTTTCTGAACTTAAGAGTCAGAACGTAAAATGTCTTCTGTCTGTTAACAACGAGCAATGGATCTGGCACAGAAGATTGGGACATGTTAGTATGAGAAGAATATCTCAGATTAACAAACTCAATCTGGTCAGAGGACTTCCAAATTTGAAGTTCAATTCAGATGCTCTGTGTGAAGCATGTCAGAAAGGCAAATTTGCAAAACCCTCTTTTAAATCCAAAAATGTTGTTTCTACCTCTAAGCCATTAGAACTTCTGCACATTGACTTATTTGGACCAGTTAAAACTGCTTCTGTCAGTGGCAAGAAGTATGGGTTAGTAATCGTAGATGACTATAGCAGATGGACATGGGTAAAGTTCTTAAGACACAAGGACGAGTCACACTCTGTGTTTGTTACCTTCTGTAACCAAGTTCAGAATGAAAAAGATCTTAGAATCGTTAAAGTCAGAAGTGATCATGGTGGAGAATTTGAAAATAAAGATTTTGAGTCATTCTTTAATGACAAAGGCATTCTGCATGATTTCTCTTGTCCTAGAACTCCCCAACAAAATGGAGTTGTAGAACGAAAGAACAGAACATTGCAAGAAATGGCCAGAACCATGATCAACGAGACAAACGTTGCTAAGACTTTCTGGGCAGAGGCAATAAACACAGCGTGCTACATTCAGAATAGAATCTCAATAAGACCTATTCTGGAAAAGACTCCATATGAATTGTGGAAGAACAGAAAGCCCAACATTTCGTACTTTCATCCATTTGGATGTACTTGCTATATGTTAAATACTAAGAATTATTTGAACAAGTTTGATTCTAAGGCACAGAAGTGTATTATGTTAGGATACTCTGAACGCTCAAGAGGGTACAGAGTATACAATACAGAAACACAGATTGTGGAAGAATCAATCAGTGTTCGTTTTGATGACAAGCTTGACTCTGAAAAGTCAAAGCAGAATGAAAATCTTGCAGGTATAGAAATTGAATTTGCAGGTTCTGAAGACAGGTCATCAGAAGCTCTCAACACAGACACTCCTTCAACGTCTGAAAGAAGCAATGCTAGAAATCCTACAACTGCTGCTGATCAACCTCAGAAGAGATTACCCAGAAGCAGTTTGGATCACCCAGAAGAGACTATCCTAGGAAGAAAGGAAGATCCAATCAGAACAAGAGCAAGCTTCAGAAACTCTGAAGAAACTCTGATGGGACTTGTGTCTCTGATTGAACCTTCTTCTATTGATGAAGCACTTCTGGACAATGACTGGATTCTGGCAATGCAAGAAGAGCTAAATCAATTCACCAGAAACGACGTTTGGGATCTCGTTCCAAGACCAAAAGGATTCAACGTCATTGGAACAAGATGGGTGTTCAGAAACAAGCTCAATGAACAAGGTGAAGTCGTCAGAAACAAGGCACGACTGGTTGCACAAGGTTATAGTCAGCAAGAGGGGATAGACTATACAGAAACCTTTGCCCCAGTCGCCAGGTTAGAATCTATCAGACTTTTAATTTCATTTGCTGTTAACAGAGGCATCACTCTGTATCAGATGGATGTCAAAAGTGCATTCTTAAATGGTTATATAGAAGAAGAAGTGTATGTTCACCAACCCCCAGGTTTTGAAAATACAAAACATCCAGAACATGTTTTCAAACTGAAAAAGTCACTGTATGGTCTGAAACAAGCTCCCAGAGCTTGGTATGAAAGGCTAAGTAACTTTCTGCTTGAAAATGAGTTCACCAGAGGGAAAGTGGACACCACTCTATTCTGTAAAACAGTTAAGAGTGACATTTTAGTCTGTCAAATTTATGTTGATGATATAATCTTTGGATCTACTAATCCTTCTCTTGGAAGAAAATTTGCTAAGTGTATGCAGGCAGAATTTGAGATGAGCCTCATGGGGGAACTGAAGTTCTTTTTAGGAATTCAGATCAATCAAACTCCAGAGGGAACTTACATTCATCAGAGCAAATACATCAGAGATCTTCTGAAGAAATTTGACCTCTCAGAATGTAAGCCATCAAAGATTCCAATGCATCCCACGTGCATTCTGGAAAGAGAAGAGGTAAGCAAAAGCGTAGAACAGAAGGTCTACAGAGGTATGATTGGTTCTCTCCTTTATCTGACTGCTTCAAGACCTGATATTCTATTCAGCGTATGTATTTGTGCTAGATTCCAATCAGATCCTAGAGAATCTCACTTAACAGCTGTTAAGCGAATTTTCAAGTATCTGAAAGGTACTACTAATCTGGGTTTGTTTTATAGAAAATCTAGTGATTACAGTTTAGTAGGCTACTGCGACGCTGATTTTGCTGGAGACAGAGTGGAACGCAAAAGTACTTCTGGAAGCTGCCAGTTTCTGAGAGAAAATCTGATCTCGTGGTCCAGCAAAAGGCAATCAACTATTGCTCTGTCAACAGCAGAAGCTGAGTACATAGCAGCAGCTGGATGTAGCACACAGATGCTCTGGATGAAAAGTCAGCTTGAAGACTTCCAGATTTTTGAGAGTAACATTCCTATTCTTTGTGATAATACTTCTGCTATTTGCTTAAGTAAGAATCCTATTTTACACTCTAGAGCTAAGCATATAGAAATAAAACATCATTTCATTAGGGACTATATTCAGAAAGGAATTTTAAGCTTGAAATTTATAGATACAGACCATCAATGGGCTGATATCTTTACAAAACCCCTTTCAGAAGATAGGTTTAATTTCATTCTGAAACATCTCAGCATGAAAGTATGCCCAGAATGAAAATGCTTTAATTCCATATTTTTATCTTTCAGAATGTATTTATATTACTGTGAACTTCTGATCAATCTTCTTTCAGAAAGTAAGAACATGCAGATTGTATCAGAGGCAAGTCTAAAGATCTGAGAGTCTAATCTCAAATACAGACGTGCTGATCACTACATCAAACAAGTGTCATCCAATCATCAGCAAATCCCTGAAGCAGAACGCGTGCACGTTTCTGAGAAGGCAAAGCGCTGATTGGGTGCATTGAGACACATGTCTGGTAACCGTTTTTAAGTATCTTTCTCAAATCCCCCAAAATCAGCAAGCATTAAATGCAAAAGTAATCACGCTTGTTAATGGCAATCATTATTTTTTTTCTCTCTTAAAAACGTTTTATTTTTCAAAATAATTTTTGAAAATCCTATTTAAGCACATTACTCTTCATGTTTATTCTTTACGCTTATTCATAATCTCTTAAGAATTTTTCTGCATATCTCCTTCAAAACCCTAGCTTTTCTCAAATCACTCTCAAGCCTTTTGTGTGAGAACAATGGCATCCTCCAGCATTTCTGCAGGAAATCAGAAGAAAGAAACCTCTGAGCAATATCAAGCGCCTACCAGAACTCTTCTCACACCGGTTAAGAATCTTGAGGTTCTCTCTGAATTAATCATCGATTTCGAAAGTTTGAAGGATAATGGATTTGACCTAACTGCTGAAGTCAAATCTCAGAAGTGGGAGAGGTACTTTGATAGATTGGTTGGACCAACCTTCCCAGAGCTTGTCAAAGAATTTTGGATTCATGCCAAGATTGATAAGCATCTAGTCATCTCTTCTGTCATGGGAAAGAAGATAATAATTTCTGAAGACCTCATTGCCAGGTTAATAGGTCAAAGTGGTGGTGGAGTCCGTTGTGTGGACATGGCTGATAGGTGCCCTGATATAGGTGTGGTAGCAAACTGCATATTCACTCTTGGTTTTCCCAGCAGCAAAATCAAGGATCTGAAGGATCACTGCAGAGTGTGGGCCAAGATTGTTCTAGGCTGTTTCAATCACAGGAAGCCCACAAGCTCTCCTGACTATATAAACGTGGATCAGCAATTTCTGATCTACTTTATTAATCAGAGGGTGAAGATCAATTTGGCACACTTCCTGTTCAATCATCTGAAGACTAGTGTGAAAGAGACTAGAGAAGAAGAAAGGACGAAAAGAGACTGGATACCTTTTGGGAGGCTCATATCAGATATTCTGACAGAGAATAAGCTGATAGATTATCTGAGCGAAGCTAAAGTACTGGGCAATTTTGAACCAACTGTTGGAAAACCGCTGAATGCTAAGAATCTGAAAAAGATGAAGCTGATAGACAATATCAGGAAGGAACCCAGAGCTTCTTCAACTGCTGACATCTCCAGAAGAAGAGTGCCTCTGAGTGATTTCCCAAGATTTTCTGAAATGGAATCCCATCCTGACATGTTTGCCAAGTATCCAGATTCTCCCAAGGCAGAAGTTGCAGGTTCTAAGCTGAAGATCAAAGACCTGAGTCAAGTTCAACCTGAAGTGACTCAGAAGAAGTCAAAGAAGAGGAAAGCAGAAGGATCATCTCACCAAACTCCAAAGAAACGCGGTAATTCATCTGCTGCTCCTATTTCAATTTCCTCTACTATTCCAACATCTGTTGCTCCGCCTCCAACCTCTCACAGAATTTCCATTCCAATCCCCACTATTGATGAAACAATACCAGAAGACCCTTCTGAGGCCTTACAACTCAGAAGAACCAGAATCAAAATTCCCCTCAAAATTACCAAACAACAACCAACTGTTTCAACAACATCAGCACTTGATAGCGTACTAGCTGACATTGAGCGTGAACATACTTCTGTTCAACCTCACTCTGAACCACCAAATATTCCTCCTCCACAACCTGAACCAGAAATTCAACCAGAACCACAACCAGAACCACAACCAGAACCAGAACAACAACAACCTATCACAGAAGAACCTCTGATCCCTGAACAATCAGAAGTTCCACCTCCTCAACTAGAAAATAATCCTCCCTCACCTCAAACAGAGTTTCATCGCTATGAAACCCCATCTCCTCATCATTCTGATCCCCTCTCATCTCAACCTTCACCGCTGGCAATACAGTTGCCATGTGGAACCACCATTGTCACACCCCAGTTACCATCATCAGAGGAATCAACACCTCCAAAAACTCCAACCACTCCAATAGACATATCCTCTGACTCTGATAACCATCCACCAAAACAAACAGCACCTCAGCACACCTCTGAAAACCAATCATCTGAAAACCCCAGCAGAACATTCATTGACTTAACAAGTCTTGAACGTCTTGCTGATTTAAGACACAAATTGGCCATTCCCAAACCAAAGCAATTAGATGTTGGCTCTGGTATTTTGGACTTTGAAACAGGTATGCTGCAGTGGATTGCTTCGTTGAAGCAAGTTTGTCCGGGGATGATCGACCCAGCTGCTTCTGATCAGCTCTGGTCACAGTTCAGAGTATGGGTTCGTGCTGAAGCACTCAAGCTGCAGGACGTCAACTATGAGCAGGCTCAACAGAACTTTAGCAAGCTGCTGAAGGAAGTTGAGAGTCAGCTGCCTCAAGAAGTTGTGCTCCCTCTGGACTCTGAATCGTGGTCTGAGAAAGAACAAGCTGCACAGGTGCAACCTTCAGAAGAAGACAAGACTCTTCAGGAAGAGAATCCAGCAGAAGATGTAGCTGAAAGTTCTGAGAAGCTTCCTCCTGCTGAAAGTTCTCAAGCTGCCTTGGACAGGCAGGCTCTCGAAGAATTAAGGCTGAATGACTTGCGTCTACAGCAGCGGATGGAAGAGAGTGATCAGAAGATGGAAGCAAGAATGAATGTCCAGGACAGCAAGATTGATACTGTTGTCACCATGGTTCAGAAGCAGAATGCAACTTCTGAAAAGATTCAAGCAATGCTGGAAAGCCTGTTCTCACGCATGCCCCCACAACCTTGAAATTTTTTCATGCATGACATTCTCTATATTTTCGTCATTTTCTGATGTACTTTTGACTATGTTTTGACTATGCTTGTGTAATGTTCTTTCCTCTGAACTATTTTTAATATAATTTGTTTTTCTGATCTAAATTGTTTTAGCACATCACTAACACTTTTTGATTGCTGACAAAAAGGGGGAGAACAAGAATGATATTTAAAATCAATAACGGCTAACTAGACAGAAATTCTCAAACATTCTAACTCTATTACTTGAAATGTTTTTCTGTTTTGTTGTTAAGTCTACAGGCACAAGGAAGCTCTGAACACTATGAAGACTAAGAACTAGAAGCTCTGATCAAAATATAAAAGCTCATGTTGCTCTGATCAAATATGAAGTTCTGATATATGAAGATCTGATCGACCTAACACTCTGATCCGAAGCAAAGCTCTGACAGGAAAAGCTCTGAAGCTCTGCTCTCTGATAAGTCAAAGACTTATAATCTGATGCTCAAAGATAGAAAAAGATCTGACTCTGAAGAACACACATATCAAAGGGAAGTAACAAACTCAGGGGGAGTATCTCTTAACTCTGACTTCTCCGTACTTCTTATTCTGATACATAGATCTGATAACTTTTCACGTTATTTTTCATTTAAAATATCTAGTTTTTGTCATCATCAAAAAGGGGGAGATTGTTAGAACAATGTTTGAATCTAGTACCCTATATTTAAGTTTTGATGATAACAAAGTGAAAAGATATAGTAGTTAAATATTTTATGATTGAATTATATGCTGCCTAAAATTACTATGCTCTGACTTGCAGATATGCTGATTAAAATAAGCAAGATCACGTTTTCAGCATCAGAATATGAGGTTGCACATCAGCATCAGAAGTTGCTGAATCAGAACGTCAAGATCAGATGATCAACGCTTGCACATGCTGAAGCTTGATGAACAGAACTGCGCGTAAAACACTCTGATACAGAAACAAATTAGTTCATCAGCAGCGAAGCAGAATCAGAATGAGCCAAGCCAGATCGTGCATTGAAGAAGCAACGGTACTGTGCATTGAAAGCTAATCAATACCAACGGCATCATTCTAGACAAGATCTGCTCAAAAAGGAAAGCTTGTAAATAGCATTGAATCAAGAATATTTGCTTCAACGTTCATCTTCTCAAAGTGCTATATAAACCAAGCTTTGAAGATTATCACGGCTAATGCTTCCAAACTCTCTACACGCACAAAGCTGAACAGTAATCTTCACTCTACAAGTTTTGCTAAACCACCAAACTCTGATACTCTATTAGCGTTTAGCATCTTAGTATTCTAAGCTTCATTTGTGTAAACATCACAGTTGTGATATAGTTTTTGTAGAAAACATTCATACACACTTGTTCATTCCTTTGTAAGAAAGTGTTGCCTTGACAAACCGGATTGTGGTTTGAATCAAGAAGGTTTTAGCAGTTGCTAAAGCAGATTTGTATTCAGTTGAATATAGTGAATTAAGACCTCGTTGGAGAGAGGCGAAATCACCTTGAACGGGTGGACTGGAGTAGTTTGAGATCAAACGAACCAGGATAAAAATATCTTGTCATTTGCTTTAAGTTTCCAGTTTTACAATTCAACCCCCCCTTCTTGTGTTTTTCACCCCTTCATAGTCGCCATAGATTCCTTATGGTACCCTTTGAAGTAGTAGTTACCACAGATTCCTTCTGGTACCCTTTGAAGTATTAGTCGCCATATATTCGTTCCAGTACCTTGTGAAGTAGTAGTCGCCATAGATTCCTTTTAGTACCCTTTGAAATAATAGTCGCCATAGTTTCCTTCCAGTACCTTGTGAAGTAGTAGTCACCATCGATTCCTTCTGGTACCCTTTTATGTAATAGTCGCCATAAATTCCGTCTAGTACTTTGTGAATTAGTAGTCGCCATAGATTCCTTCTAGTACTTTGTGAAGTAGTAGTCGCCATAGATTCCTTCCAGTACCTTGTGAAGTAGTAGTCACCACAGATTCCTTCTGGTACCCTTTTATTTAGTAGTCGCCATAGATTCCTTCCAGTACCTTGTGAAGTAGTAGTCACCATAGATTCCTTCCAGTACCTTGTGAAGTAGTAGTCACCACAGATTCCTTCTGGTACCCTTTTATTTAGTAGTCGCCATAGATTCCTTCCAGTACCTTGTGAAGTAGTAGTCACCATAGATTCCTTCTTGTAACCTTTGAAGTAGTAGTTTCCATAAATTCCTTCGTGTACCCTTTGAAATTGTTGTCCCCATAGATTTCTTCCAGTACCTTTTGATGTAGTAGTCACCACAAATTCCTTATTGTACCCTTTGATGTAGTAGTCACCACAGATTCCTTCCAGTTCATTGTGAAGTAGTAGTCGCCATAGATTCCTTCTGGTACCCTTTGAAGTAGTAGTCGCCATAGATTCCTTCTGGTACCCTTTTAATAGTTGTCTCCATATATTCGTTCCAGTACCTTGTAAGGTAGTAGTTGCCATAGATTCCTTATGGTACCCTTTGAAGTACTAGTCGCCATATATTCCTTCTTGTACCCTTTAAAATATTAGTCGCCATAGATTTCTTCCAGTACCTCATGAAGTAGTAGTTGCCATAGATTCCTTCTAGTACCTTATGAAGTATTAGTCCCCATAGATTCCTTCTTGTGCCCTTGTAAGTAGTAGTCGCCATAGATTCCTTCTGGCACCCTTTAAAGTAGTAGTCGCCTAAGATTCCTTCTGGTACCCTTTGAATTAGTAGTCTCCATAGATTCCTTTTGGTACCCTTTGAAGTAATAGTCGTCATAGATTCCTTCTGATACCCTTTGAAGTAGTAGTCTCCTTAGATTCCTTCCAGTATCTTGTGAAGTAGTAGTCACCATAGATTCCTTCTGGTACCCTTTGAAGTAGTAGTCGCCATAGATTCCTTGTAGTAACATGTGAAGTAGTAGACGCCATAGATTCCTTCTGGTACCCTTTAAAGTAGTAGTCGCCATAGATTTTGTCCAGTACCTTGTGGAAGTAGTAGTCGCCATAGATTCCTTCTGGTACCCTTTGAATTAGTAGTCGCCATTGATTCCTTCTGGTACCCTTTAAAGTAGTAGTCGCCATAGATTCCTTCTGGTACCTTGTGAAGTATTAGTCGCCATAGATTCCTTCTAGTACCCTCTGAATTAGTAGTCGTCATAGATTCCCTCTGGTACCCTTTGAACTAGTAGTCTCATTAGATACCTTCCATTACCTTGTGAAGTAGTAGTCGCCATAGATTACATCTGGTACCCTTTAAAGTAGTAGTCGCCATAGATTCCTTTCAGTACCTTGTGAAGTAGTAGTCGCCATAGATTCCTTGTGGTACCCTTTGAAGTAGTAGTTACCATAGATTCCTTCTGGTACCCTTTGAAGTATTAGTCGCCATATATTCGTTCCAGTACCTTGTGAAGTAGTAGTCGCCATAGATTCCTTCTAGTACCCTTTGAAATAATAGTCGCCATAGATTCCTTCCAGTACCTTGTGAAGTTGTAGTCACCATCGATTCCTTCTGGTACCCTTTATGTAGTAGTCGCCATAGATTCCTTCTAGTACTTTGTGAAGTAGTAGTCGTAATAGATGCCTTTTGGTAACCTTTGAAGTAGTAGTTTCCATAAATTCCTTATGGTACCCTTTGAAATAGTAGTCCCCATTGATTTCTTCCAGTACCTTGTGAAGTAGTAGTCACCACAGATTCCTTCTAGTACCCTTTGATTTAGTAGTCGCCATAGATTCCTTCCAGTATATTATGAAGTAGTAGTCGCCATAGATTCCTTCTGGTGCCCTTCGAAGTAGTAGTCGCCATAGATTCTTTCTGGTACCCTTTTAGTAGTTGTCGCCATATATTCGTTCCATTACCTTGTAAGGTAGTAGTCGCCATAGATTCCTTCTGGTACCCTTTGAAGTACTATTTTCCATAGATTCCTTCTTGTACCATTTTAAGTAGTAGTCGCCATAGATTCCTTCCAGCATATTGTGAAGTAGTGGTCACCATAGATTCCTTCTGGTACCCTTTTAAGTAGTAGTCTCCATAGATTCCTTCCAGTACCTCGTGAAGTAGTAGTCGCCATAGATTCCTTGTAGTACCTTATGAAGTATTAGTCGCCATAGATTCCTTCTGGTACCCTTTGAAGTAGTAGTCGCCATAGATTCTTTCTGGCCCCCTTTGAAGTAGTAGTCGCCATAGATTCCTTCTGGTACCCTCTGAATTAGTAGTCGCCATAGATTCCTTTTTGTACCCTTTGAAGTAAGAGTCGTCATAGATTCCTTTTGGTACAATTTGAAGTAGTAGTCTCCTTAGATTCCTTCCAGTATCTTGTGAAGTTATAGTCGCCATAGATTCCTTCTGGTACCCTTTGAAGTAGTAGTCGCCATAAATTCCTTGCAGTAACTTGTGAAGTAGTAGTCACCATAGATTCCTTTTGGTACCCTTTAAAGTAGTAGTCGCCATAGATTCCTTCCAGTATCTTGTTAAAGAAGTAGTCACCATAGATTCCTTCTGGTATCCTTTGAAGTAGTAGTCGCCATAGATTCCTTATGGTACCCTTTGAAGTAGTAGTCGCCATAGATACCTTCCCGTACCTTGTGAAGTATTAGTTGCCATAGATTCCTTCTAGTACTCTCTGAATTAGTAGTCGCCATAGATTCCTTCTGGTACCCTTAGAAGTAGTAGTCGTCATAGATTCCCTCTAGTACCCTTTGAAGTAGTAGTCTCATTAGATACCTTCCATTACCTTGTGAAGTAGTAGTCGCCATAGATTACTTCTGGTACCCTTTAAAGTAATAGTCACCATAGATTCCTTCCAGTACCTTGTGAAGTAGTAGTCGCCATAGATTCCTTCTGGTACCCTTTGAAGTAGTAGTCACCATAGATTCCTTCCAGTAACTTGTGAAGTATTAGTCGCCATAGATTCCTTCTGGTAACCGTTGAACTAGTAGATTCTATAAATTCCTTCTGGTACCCTTTGAAATAGTAGTCCCCATAGATTTCTTCCAGTATGTTATGAAGTAGTAGTCACCACAGATTCCTTCTGGTACCCTTTGATGTAGTAGTCGCCATAGATTCCTTCCAGTACATTGGGAAGTAGTAGTCGCCATAGTTTCCTTCTGGTACCCTTTGAAGTAGTAGTCTCCATAGATTTCTTCTGGTACCCTTTTAGTAGTTGTCTCCATATATTCGTTCCAGTACCTTGTAAGGTAGTAGTCGCCATAGATTCCTTCTGGCACTCTTTTAAGTACTAGGCGCCATAGATTCCTTCTTGTACCCTTTTAAGTAGTAGTCGCCATAGATTCCTTCCAGTACTTTGTGAAGTAGTAGTCGCCATAGATTTCATCTGGTACCCTTTGAAGTAGTAGACGTCATAGATTCCTTATGGTACCCTTTAAAGTAGTAGTCACCATAGATTTCTTCCAATACCTCATGAAGTAGTAGTCACCATAGATTTCTTCCAATACCTCGTGAAGTAGTAGTCACCATAGATTCCTTCTAGTACATTATGAAGTATTAGACTCCATAGATTACTTATTGTACCCTTTGAAGTAGTAGTCGCCATATATTCCTTCTGGCTCCCTTTGAAGTAGTAGTCGCCATAGATTCCTTCCAGTACCTTGTTGAAGTAGTAGTCGCCATAGATTCCTTCTGGTACTCTTTGAAGTAGTAGTCGCGATAGATTTCTTCTGGTGCCCTTTGAACTAGTGGTCGCCATAGATTCCTTCCAGTACCTTATGAAGTATTAGTCGCCATAGATTCCTTCTGGTACCCTATGAATTAGTAGTCTCTATAGATTCCTTTTGGTACCCTTTGAAGTAGTAGTCGTCATAGATTCCGTCTGGACCCTTTGAAGTAGTTGTCTCATTAGATACCTTCCATTACCTTGTGAAGTATTAGTCGCCATAGATTACGTATGGTACCCTTTAAAGTATTAGTCACCATAGATTACGTCTAGTACCCTTTAAAGTAGTAGTCGCCATAGATTCTTTCCAGTACCTTTTGAAGTATTAGTCGCCATAGATTCCTTCTGGTACCCTCTGAATAGTCGCCATAGATTCCTTCCGGTACCCTTTGAAGTAGTAGTCGTCATAGATTCCCTCTGGTACCCTTTGAAGTAGTAGTCTCATTAGATACCTTCCATTACCTTGTGAAGTAGTAGTCGCCATAGATTACTTCTGGTACCCTTTAAAGTAGTAGTCGCCATAGATTCCTTCCAGTACCTTGTTAAGTAGTAGTCGCCATAGATTACTTTTGGTACCCTTTGAAGTAGTAGTTGCCACAGATTCCTTCTGGTACCCTTTGAAGTATTAGTCGCCATATAGTCGTTCCAGTATCTTGTGAAGTAGTAGTCGCCATAGATTCCTTCTAGTACCCTTTGAAATAATAGTCTCCATAGATTCCTTCCAGTACCTTGTGAAGTAGTAGTCACCATTGATTCCTTCAGGTACCCTTTTATGTAGTAGTCGCCATAGATTCCTTCTAGTACTTTGTGAAGTAGTAGTCGCCATAGATTCCTTTTGGTAACCTTTGAAGTAGTAGTTTCCATAAATTCCTTCTGGTACCCTTTGAAATAGTAGTCCCCATCGATATCTTCCAGTACCTTGTGAAGTAGTAGTCACCACATATTCCTTCTAGTACCCTTTGATTTAGTAGTCGCCATAGATTCCTTCCATTTTATAGTGAAGTAGTAGTCGCCAAAGATTCCTTCTGGTACCCTTTGAAGTAGTAGTCTCCATAGATTCTTTCTGGTACCCTTTTAGTAGTTATCGCCATATATTCGTTCCAGTACCTTGTAAGGTTGTAGTCGCCATAGATTCCTTCTGGTACCTTTTGAAGTACTAGTCGCCATAGATTCCTTCTTGTACCATTTTAACTAGTAGTCGCCATAGATTCCTTCTGGTACCCTCTAAATTAGTAGTCGCCATAGATTCCTTTTGGTACCCTTTGAACTAATAGTCATCATAGATTCCTTCTACTACCCTTTGAAGTAGTAGTCTCCTTAGATTCCTTCCAGCATATTGTGAAGTAGTGGTCACCATAAATTCCTTCTGGTACCTTTTGAGGTAGTAGTCTCCATAGATTCATTGCAGTAACTTGTAAAGCAGTAGTCACCATAGATTCCTTTTGGTAGCCTTTAAAGTAGTAGTCGCCATAGATTCCTTCCAGTACCTCGTGAATTAGTAGTCGCCATAGATTCCTTCTGGTACCCTTTGAAGTAGTAGTCGCCATAGATTCCTTCTGGCATGCTTTAAAGTAGTAGTCTCCATAGATTCCTTCTGGTAGCCTCTGAATTAGTAGTCGCCATAGATTCCTTTTGGTACCCTTTGAATCAAGTGTTGTCATAGATTCCTTCTGGTACAATTTGAAGTAGTAGTCTCCTTAGATTCCTTCCAGTATCTTGTGAAGTTGTAGTCGCCATAGATTCCTTCTGGTACCCTTTGAAGTAGTAGTCGCCATAGATTCCTTTCAGTAACTTGTGAAGTAGTAGTCTCCATAGATTCCTTTTGGTACCCTTTAAAGTAGTAGTCGCCATAGATTCCTTCCAGTATCTTGTTGAAGAAGTAGTCGCCATAGATTCCTTCTGGTACCCTTTATAGTAGTAGTCTCCATAGATTCTTTCTGGTACCCTTTGAAGTAGTAGTCGCCATAGATTCCTTCCTGTACCTTGTGAAGTATTAATCGCCATAGATTCCTTCTAGTACCCTCTGAATTAGGAATCACCATAGATTCCTTTTGGTACCCTTAGAAGTAGTAGTCGTCATAGATTCCCTCTGGTACCCTTTGAAGAAGTAGTCTCATTAGATACCTTCCATTACCTTGTGAAGTAGTAGTCTCCATAGATTACTTCTGGTACCCTTTAAAGTAGTAGTCTCCATAGATTCCTTCCAGAATCTTGTGAAGTAGTAGTCGCCAAAGATTCCTTCTGGTACCCTTTGAAGTAGTAGTCGCAACAGATTCCTTCTGGTACCCTTTGAAGTATTAGTCGCCATATATTCGTTCCAGTACCTTGTGAAGTAGTAGTCGCTATAGATTCCTTCTGGTACCCTTTGAAATAGTAGACACCATAGATTCATTCCATTACCTTGTGAAGTAGTAGTCACCACAGATTCCTTCTCGTACCCTTTTATGTAGTAGTCGCCATAGATTCCTTCCAGTAACTTGTGAAGTAGTAGTCGACATAGATTCCTTCTGGTAACCATTGAAATAGTAGTTTTCATAAGTTCCTTCTGGTACCCTTTGAAATAGTAGTCCCCATAGATTTCTTCCAGTACGTTATGAAGTAGTAGTCACCACAAATTCCTTTTGGTACCCTTTGATGTAGTAGTCGCCATAGATTCCTTCCAGTACATTGGGAAGTAGTAGTCGCCATAGATTCCTTCTGGTACCCTTTGAAGAAGTAGTCGCCATAGATTGCTTCTGGTACCCTTTTAGTAGTTGTCGCCATATATTCGTTCAAGTACCTTGTAAGGTAGTAGTCGCCATAGATTCCTTCTGGTACCCTTTGAAGTACTAGTCGCCATAGATTCCTTCTTGTACCCTTTTAAGTAGTAGTCGCCATAGATTCCTTCCAGTACTTTGTGAAATAGTAGTCGCCATATATTTCTTCTGGTACCCTTTGAAGTAGTAGTCGTCATAGATTCCTTATGGTACCCTTTAAAGTAGTAGTCGCCATAGATTGCTTCCAATACCTCGTGAAGTAGTAGTCACCATAGATTACTTCTGGTACCCTTTGAAGTATTAGTCTCCATAGATTCCTTCCTGTACCTTGTGAAGTAGTAGTCGCCATAGATTCCTTTTGGTACCCTTTGAAGTAGTAGTCGCCATAGATTCCTTCTAGTACCTTGTGAAGTAGTAGTCACCATAGATTCTTTCGGGTACCCTCTGAAGTAGTAGTCACCATAGATTCCTTCTGGTACCCTTTGAAGTATCAGTAGCCATATATTCGTTCCAGTACCTTGTGAAGTAGTAGCCGCCATAGATTTCTTCTGGTACCCTTTGAAGTAGTAGTCGCCATAGATTCTTCCAACACCTTGTGAAGTAGTAGTCACCATAAAATCCTTCTTGTACCTTTTGAAGTAGTAGTTGCTATAGATTCCTTATGGTACCCTTTGAAATAGTAGTCGCCATAGATTCCATCCAGTACCTTGTGAAGTAGTAGTCATCATAGATTCCTTCTGGTACCCTTTGAAATAATAGTCCCCATAGATTTCTTCCAGTACCTTGTGAAGTAGTACCCTTTGAAGTATTAGTCGAAATATATTCCTTCCAGTACCTTGTGAAATAGTAGTCACCATAGATTCCTTCTAGTACCTTATAAGGTAGTAGTCATCATAGATTTCTTCTAGTACCCTTTGAGGTAGTAGTCACCATAGATTCCTTCCAGTACCTTGTGATTTAGTAGTCGCCATAGATTCCTTCTTGTACCCTTCAAAGTAGTAGTCTCCATAGATTCCTTCTAGTACCTTGTGAAGTAGTAGTTTCCATAGATTCCTTCTGGTACCCTTTGAAGTATTAGTAACCATATATTCGTTCCAGTATGTTGTGAAGTAGTAGTCGCCATAGATTCCTCCTGTTACCCTTTGAAGTAGTAGTGACTATAGATTCCTTCCAGCACCTTGTGAAGTAGTAGTAACCATAGATTCTTTTGGTACCTTTTGAAGTAGTAGTCGTCATAGATTCCTTCTGGTACCCTTTGAAGTAGTAGTCCCCATATATTTCTTCCAATACCTTGTGAAGTAGTAGTCGCCACAGATTCCTTCTGGTACCCTTTGAAGTAGTAGTCACCATATATTCCTTCCAGTACCTCGTGAAGTAGTAGTCACCATAGATTCCTTCCAGTACCTTATGAGATAGTAGTCGTCATAGATTCCTTCTAGTACCCTTTGAAGTAGTAGTCGCCATAGATTCCTTCTGGTATCTTTTGAAGTAGTAGTCGCCATATATTTGTTCTAGTACCCTGTGAAGTAGTAGTCGCCATAAATTCCTTCTGGCACCCTTTGATGTAGTAGTTTCCATAGATTCCTTCGAGTACCTTGTAAATTAGTAGTCGCCATAGATTCTTTCTGGTACCCTTGGAAGTAGTTGTCGCCATATATTCTTTCCAGTACCTTGTAAGGTAGTAGTCGCCATAGATTCCTTCTGGTACCCTTTGAAGTACTAGTCGCCATAGATTCCTTCTTGTACCCTTTGAAGTAGTAGTCTCCATATATTCCTTCCAGTACTTTGTGAAGTATTTGTCGCCATAGATTACTTCTGGTACCCTTTGTAGTAGTAGTCGTCATAGATTCCTTCTGGTACCCTTTGAAGTAGTAGTGCCCATATATTTTTTCTTAGTACCTTGTAAAGTAGTAGTCGCCATAGATTACTTCTTTTACCCTTTGAAGCAGTAGTCTATAAAGATTCCTTCCAGTACCATGTGAAGTAGTAGTCGCCATAGATTCCTTTTCGTACCCTTTGAAGTAGTAGTAACCATAGATTACTTCCAGTACCTTGTAAAGTAGTAGTCACCATAGATTCTTTACGGTACCCTTTGAATTAGTAGCAACCATAGATTCCTTCTGGTACCCTTTGAAGTATTAGTAGCCATATATTCGTTCCATTACCTTGTGAAGTAGTAGTCGCCATAGATTGCTTCAGGTACCCTTTGAAGTTGTAGTCGCCATAGATTCTTCCAACACCTTGTGAAGTAGTAGTCACCATAGAATCCTTCTTGTACCTTTTAAAGTAGTAGTCGCTATAGATTCCTTATGGTACCCTTTGAAATAGTAGTCGCCATAGATTCCTTCCAGTACCTTGTGAAATAGTAGTTGCCGTAGATTCCTTCTGGTACCATTTGAAGTAGTAGTCATCATAGATTCCTTCTGGTACCCTTTAAAATAATAGTCCCCCTAGATTTCTTCCAGTACCTTGTGAAGTAATAATCGCCACAAATTCCTTCTAGTACCCTTTGAAGATTAGTCTAAATATATTCTATCCAGTACCTTGTGAAGTAGTAGTCACCATAGATTCCTTCTAGTACCTTATAAGGTAGTAGTCATCATAGATTCCTTCTAGTACCCTTTGAGGTAGTAGTCACCATAGATTCCTTCCAGTACCTTGTGATTTAGTAGTCGCCATAGATTCCTTCCAGTACCTTGTGAAGTGGTAGTCGCCATAGATTCCTTTTGGTACCCTTTGAAGTAAAAGTTGCCATAGATTCCTTCCATCTCCTTCTGAATTAGTAGTCACCTTGGATTCCTTCTGGTACTATTGAAGTAGTAGTCGCCATAGATTCCTTCTGGTACCCTTTGAAGTAGTAGTCGCCATAGATTCCTTCTGGTACCCTTTGAAGTATTAGTCACCATATATTTGTTCCAGTATGTTGTGAAGTAGTAGTCGCCATAGATTCTTATTGTTACCCTTTGAAGTAGTAGTGGCCATAGATTCCTTCCAGCACCTTGTGAAGTAGTAGTAACCATAGATTCTTTTGGTACCTTTTGAAGTAGTAGTCGTCATATATTCCTTCTAGTACCCTTTGAAGTAGTAGTCCCCATATATTTCTTCTAATACCTTGTGAAGTAGTAGTCGCCACAGATTCCTTCTGGTACCCTTTGAAGTAGTAGTCGTCATATATTCCTTCCAGTACCTTGTGAAGTAGTAGTCACCATAGATTCCTTCCAGTACCTTATGAGGTAGTAGTCGTCATAGATTCCTTCTAGTACCCTTTGAAGTAGTAGTCGCCATATATTCCTTCTGGTATCTTTTGAAGTAGTAGTCACCATATATTCGTTCTAGTACCTTGTGAAGTAGTAGTCGCCATAGATTCCTTCTGGTACCCTTTGATGTAGTATTCGCCATAGATTCCTTCGAGTACCTTGTAAAGTAGTAGTCGCCATAGATTCCTTCTGGTACCGTTTGAATTAGTAGTCGCCATAGATTCCTTCTGGTACCCTTTTAGTAGTTAGCGCCATATATTCGTTCCAATACCTTGTAAGGTTGTAGTCGCCATAGATTCCTTCTGGTACCCTTTGAAGTACTAGTCGCCATAGATTCCTTCTTGTACCCTTTTAAGTAGTAGTCGCCATATATTCCTTCCAGTACTTTGTTAAGTAGTAGTCTCCATAGATTACTTCTGGTACCCTTTGAAGTAGTAGTCGTCATAGATTCCTTCTGGTACTCTTTGAAGTAGTAGTCCCCATAGATTTCTTCCAGTCCCTTGTAAAGTAGTAGTCGCCACAGATTACTTCTGGTACCCTTTGAAGCAGTAGTCTCCATAGATTCCTTCCAGTACCTTGTGAAGTAGTAATCTCCATAGATTCATTTTCATACCCTCTAAAGTAGTAGTCGCCATAGATTCCTTCCAGTACCTTGTGAAGTAGTAGTCGCCATAGATTCCTTCTGGTACCCTTTCAAGTAGTAGTTTCCATAGATTCCTTCCAGCTCCTTGTGAAGTAGTAGTCACCTTAGATTCCTTCTGGTACCTTTTGAAGTAGTAGTCGCCATAGATTCCTTCTGGTACCCTTTGAAGTAGTAGTCGCCATAGATTCGTTTTGGTACCCTTTGAAGTATTAGTCACCATATATTTGATCCGGTATGTTGTGAAGTAGTAATCACCATAGATTCCTCCTGTTACCCTTTGAAGTAGTAGTGGCCATAGATTCCTTTCAGCACCTTGTGAAGTAGTAGTAACCATAAATTCTTTTGGTACCTTTTGAAGTAGTAGTCGTCATAGATTCCTTCTGGTACCCTTTGAAGTAGTAGTCCCCATATATTTCTTCCAAAAGCTTGTGAAGTAGTAGTCGCCACAGATTCCTTCTGGTACCCTTTGAAGTAGTAGTCGCCATATATTCCTTCCAGTAACTTGTGAAGTAGTAGTCACCATGGATTCCTTCCAGTACCTTATGAGGTAGTAGTCATCATAGATTCCTTCTACTAACCTTTGAAGTAGTAGTCGCCATATATTCCTTCTGGTATCTTTTGAAGTAGTAGTCGCCATATATTCATGTTGTACCTTGTGAAGTAGTAGTCGCCATAGATTCCTTCTGGTACCCTTTTAGTAGTTGTCACCATATATTCGTTCCAGTACCTTGTAAGGTAGTAGTCACCATAGATTCCTTCTGGTACCCTTTGAAGTACTAGTCGCCATAGATTCCTTCTCGTACCCTTTTAAGTAGTAGTTGCCATATATTCCTTCCAGTACTTTGTTAAGTAGTAGTCGCCATAGATTACTTCTGGTACCCTTTGAAGTAGTAGACGTCATAGATTCCTTCTGGTACCCTTTGAAGTAGTAGTCCTCATAGATTTCTTCCAGTACCTTGTAAAGTAGTAGTCGCCACAAATTACTTCAGGTACTCTTTGAAGCAGTAGTCTCCATAGATTCCTTCCAGTACCTTGTGAAGTAGTAATCGCCATAGATTTCTTTTCGTACCCTTTAAAGTAGAATTCGCCATGGATTCCTTCCAGTACCTTGTGAAGTAGTTGTCACCATAGATTCTTTCGAGTACCCTTTGAAGTAGTAGTCGCCATAGATTACTTCTGGTACCCTTTGAAGTAGTAGTCGTCATAGATTCCTTCTGGTACCCTTTGAAGTAGTAGTCCCCATAGATTTCTTCCAGTACCTTGTAAAGTACTAGTCGACAAAGATTACTTCTGGTACCCTTTGACGCAGTAGTCTCCATAGATTCCTTCCAGTACCTTGTGAAGTAGTAATCACCATAGATTCCTTTTCGTACCCTTTAAAGTAAAATTCACCATAGATTCCTTCCAGTACTTTGTGAAGTAGTAGTCGCCATAGATTACTTCTGGTACCCTTTGAAGTAGTAGTCGTCATAGATTCCTTCTGGTACCCTTTGAAGTGGTAGTCCCCATAGATTTCTTCCAGTACCTTGTAAAGTAGTAGTCGCCACAGATTACTTCTGGTACCCTTTGAAGCAGTAGTCTCCATAGATTCCTTCCAGTACCTTGTGAAGTAGTAATCGCCATAGATTCATTTTCGTACCCTTTAAAGTAGTAGTCTCCATAGATTCCTTGTAGTACCTTGTGAAGTAGTAGTCGCCATAGATTCCTTCTGGTACCCTTTGAAGTAGTAGTCGCCATAGATTCCTTTTGGTACCCTTTGAAGCATTTGTCACCATATATTTGATCCAGTATGTTGTGAAGTAGTAATCACCATAGATTCCTCCTGTTACCATTTGAAGTAGTAGTGGCCATAGATTCCTTCCAGCACCTTGTGAAGTAGTAGTAACCATAAATTCTTTTGGTACCTTTTGAAGTAGTAGTCGTCATAGATTCCTTCTGGTACCCTTTGAAGTAGTAGTCCCCATATATTTCCTCCAAAAGCTTGTGAATTAGTAGTCGCCACAGATTCCTTCTGGTACCCTTTGAAGTAGTAGTCGCCATATATTCCTTCCAGTAACTTGTGAAGTAGTAGTCACCATGGATTCCTTCCAGTACCTTATGAGGTAGTAGTAATCATAGATTCCTTGTAGTAACCTTTGAAGTAGTAGTCGCCATATATTCCTTCTGGTATCTTTTGAAGTAGTAGTTGCCATATATTGCTTCTGGTACCCTTTGAAGTAGTAGTCACCATAGATTCCTTCTAGTACCTTATAAGGTAGTAGACATCATAGATTCCTTCTAGTACCCTTTAATGTAGTAGTCACCATAGATTCCTTCCAGTACCTTGTGATTTAGCAGTCGCCATAGATTCCTTCCAGTATCTTGTGAAGTAGTAGTCGCCATAGATTCCTTTTGGTACCCTTTGAAGTAGAAGTTTCCATAGATTCCTTCCATCACCTTCTGAATTAGTAGTCACCTTGGATTCCTTCTGGTACCTTTCGAAGTAGTAGTCGCCATAGATTCCTTCTGGTACCCTTTGAAGTAGTAGTCGCCATAGATTCCTTCTGGTACCCTTTGAAGTATTAGTCACCATATATTTGTTCCAGTATGTTGTGAAGTAGTAGTCGCCATAGATTCTTATTGTTACCCTTTGAAGTAGTAGTGGCCATAGATTCCTTCCAGCACCTTGTGAAGTAGTAGTAACCATAGATTCTTTTGGTACCTTTTGAAGTAGTAGTCCCCATATATTTCTTCCAATACCTTGTGAAGTAGTAGTCGCCACAGATTCCTTCTGGTACCCTTTGAAGAAGTAGTCGTCATATATTCCTTCCAGTACCTTGTGAAGTAGTAGTCACCATAGATTCCTTCCATTACCTTATGAGGTAGTAGTCGTCATAGATTCCTTCTAGTACCCTTTGAATTAGTAGTTGCCATATATTCCTTCTGGTATCTTTTGAAGTAGTAGTCGCCATATATTCGTTCTAGTACCTTGTGAAGTAGTAGTCGCCATAGATTCCTTCTGGAACCCTTTGATGTAGTATTCGCCATAGATTCGTTCGAGTACCTTGTAAAGTAGTAGTCGCCATAGATTCCTTCTGGTACCGTTTGAATTAGTAGTCGCCATAGATTCCTTCTGGTACCCTTTTAGTAGTTGTCGCCATATATTCGTTCCAATACCTTGTAAGGTTGTAGTCGCCATAGATTCCTTCTGGTACCCTTTGAGGTACTAGTCGCTATAGATTCCTTCTTGTACCCTTTTGAGTAGTAGTCGCCATATATTCCTTCCAGTACTTTGTTAAGTAGTAGTCGCCATAGATTATTTCTGGTACCCTTTGAAGTAGTAGTCGTCATAGATTCCTTCTGGTACCCTTTGAAGTAGTAGTCCCCATAGATTTCTTCCAGTCCCTTGTAAAGTAGTAGTCGCCACAGATTACTTCTGGTACCCTTTGAAGCAGTAGTCACCATAGATTCCTTCCAGTACCTTGTGAAGTAGTAATCGCCATAGATTCATTTTCGTACCCTCTAAAGTAGTAGTCGCCATAGATTCCTTGCAGTACCTTGTGAAGTAGTAGTCGCCATAGATTCCTTCTGGTACCCTTTGAAGTAGTAGTTGCCATAGATTCCTTCCAGCTCCTTGTGAAGTAGTAGTCACCTTATATTCCTTCTGGTACCTTTTGAAGTAGTAGTCGCCATAGATTCCTTCTGGTACCCTTTGAAGTAGTAGTCGCCATAGATTCGTTTTGGTACCCTTTGAAGTATTAGTCACCATATATTTGATCCAGTATGTTGTGAAGTAGTAATCACCATAGATTCCTTTTGTTACCCTTTGAAGTAGTAGTGGCCATAGATTCCTTCCAGCACCTTGTGAAGTAGTAGTAACCATAAATTCTTTTGGTACCTTTTGAAGTAGTAGTCGTCATAGATTTCTTCTGGTACCCTTTGAAGTAGTAGTCCCCATATATTTCCTCCAAAAGCTTGTGAAGTAGTAGTCGCCATATATTGCTTCCAGTAACTTGTGAAGTAGTAGTCACGATGGATTCCTTCCAGTACCTTATGAGGTAGTAGTCATCATAGATTCCTTCTAGTAACCTTTGAAGTAGAAGTCGCCATATATTCCTTCTGGTATCTTTTGAAGTAGTAGTCGCCATATATTCGTTCTAGTACCTTGTGAAGTAGTAGTCGCCATAGATTCCTTCTGGTACCCTTTGATGTAGTATTCCCCATAGATTCCTTCGAGTACCTTGTAAAGTAGTAGTCGCCATAGATTCCTTCTGGTACCGTTTGAAGTAGTAACCATAGATTCTTTTGGTACCTTTTGAAGTAATAGTTGTCATAGATTCCTTCTGGTACCCTTTGAAGTAGTAGTCCCCATATATTTCTTCCAATACCTTGTGAAGTAGTAGTCGCCACAGATTCCTTCTGGTACCCTTTGAAGTAGTAGTCGCCATATATTCCTTCCAGTACCTTATGAGGTATTAGTCATCATAGATTCCTTCTAGTACCCTTTGAATTAGTAGTCTCCATATATTCCTTCTGGCATCTTTTGAAGTAGTAGTCGCCATATATTCGTTCTAGTACCTTGTGAAGTAGTAGTCGCCATAGATTCCTTCTGGTACCCTTTGAAGTAGTAGTCGCCATAGATTCCTTCTGGTACCCTTTTAGTAGTTGTCGCCATATATTCGTTCAATGTACCTTGTAAGGTAGTAGTCGCCATAGATTCCTTCTGGTACCCTTTGAAGTACTAGTCGCCATAGATTCCTTCTTGTACCCTTTTAAGTAGTAGTCGCCATATATTCCTTCCAGTACTTTGTGAAGTAGTAGTCGCCATAGATTACTTTTGGTACCCTTTGAAGTAGTAGTAATCATAGATTCCTTATGGTACCCTTTGAAGTAGTAGTCCCCATAGATTTCTTCTAGTACCTTGTAAAGTAGTAGACGCCACAGATTACTTCTAGTACCCTTTGAAGCAGTAGTCTCCATAGATTCCTTCCAGTACCTTGTGAAGTAGTAATCGCCATAAATTCCTTTTCGTACCTTTTAAAGTAGTAGTCGCCATAGATTCCTTCCAGTACCTTGTGAATTAGTAGTCACCATAGATTCTTTCGAGTACCCTTTGAAGTAGTAGTCACCATAGATTCCTTATGGTACCATTTAAAGTATTAGTAGCCATATATTCGTTCCAGTACCTTGTGAAGTAGTGGTCGCCATAGATTGCTTCTGGTACCCTTTGAAGTAGTAGTCGCCATAGATTCTTACAACACCTTGTGAAGTAGTAGTCACCATAGAATCCTTCTTGTACCTTTTGAAGTAGTAGTCATTATAGATTCCTTATGGTACCCTTTGAAATAGTAGTCGAAATATATTCCTTCCAGTACCTTGTGAAGTAGTAGTCACCATAGATTCCTTCTAGTACCTTATAAGGTAGTAGTCATCATAGATTCCTTATAGTACCTTTTGAGGTAGTAGTCACCATAGATTCCTTCCAGTACCTTGTGATTTAGTAGTTACCATAGATTCCTTCTTGTACCCTTCAAAGTAGTAGTCTCCATAGATTCCTTCCAGTACCTTGTGAAGTAGTAGTCGCCATAGATTCCTTCTGGTACCCTTTGAAGTTTTAGTTGCCATAGATTCCTTCCAGCTCCTTGTGAAGTAGTAGTCACCTTAGATTCCTTCTGGTACCTTTTGAAGTAGTAGTCTCCATAGATTCCTTTTGGTACCCCTTGAAGTAGTAGTCGCCATAGATTTCTTCTGGTACCCTTTGAAGTATTAGTCACCATATATTCGTTCCAGTATGTTGTGAAGTAGTAGTCGCCATAGATTCCTCCTGTTACCCTTTGAAGTAGTAGTGGCCATAGATTCCTTCCAGCACTTTATGAAGTAGTAGTAACCATAGATTCTTTTGGTACCTTTTGAAGTAGTAGTTGTCATAGATTCCTTCTGGTACCCTTTGAAGTAGTAGTCCCTATATATTCCTTCTAATACCTTATGAAGTAGTAGTCGCCACAGATTCCTTCTGGTACCCTTTGAAGTAGTAGTCGCTATTTAATCCTTCCAGCACCTTATGATGTAGTAGTAATCATAGATTCCTTCTAGTACCCTTTGAAATAGTATTCGCCATATATTCCTTCTGGTATCTTTTGAAGTAGTAGTCGCCATATATTCGTTCTAGTACCTTGTGAAGTAGTTGTCGCCATAGATTCCTTCTGGTACCCTTTGATGTAGTAGTCTCCATAGATTCGTTCCAGTACCTTGTAAAGTAGTAGTCACCATAGATTCCTTCTGGTACCCTTTTAAGTACTAGTTGCCATAGTTTCCCTCTTGTACCCTTTTTAGTAGTAGTCGCCATATATTCCTTCCAGTACTTTGTGAAGTAGTAGTCGCCATAGATTACTTCTGGTACCCTTTTAAGTAGTAGTCATCATAGATTCCTTCTGGTACCCTTTGAAGTAGTAGTCCCCATAGATTTCTTCCAGTACCTTGTAACGTAGTAGTCACCACAGATTACTTCTGGTATCCTTTGAAGAAGTAGTCTCCATAGATTTCTTCCAGTACCTTGTGAAATAGTAATCGCCATAGATTCCTTTTCGTACCCTTTAAAGTAGTAGTCGCCATAGATTCCTTCCAGTACCTTGTGAAGTAGTAGTCACTGTTGTACCCCAAAATTTTCCCTCCCATATTCTTCAAGATTTATCAAGAATCATCTTCAAATGGTTCAAGATCTCTCAAGGGTTGCACAGTCCAAATACCTCCTAAGCCAGTCAAATTTAGTGTTTTGGTTCTTTCAAGGAATTTGGGGTTTCCGATGGCTCAATCAAGTCTCATAGGCCTATATACATTGTCAAGAATCTACATGTCAAGTTTCAAGACTCACAGTCCCAAATTGCACAGTCAAAAGCCCTATTTGGTTCACAATCAACTACAGGGGTAAAATGGTCATTTTGCAGTCAAAAGTAAGAATTTTTGGTCAACATCTTATTTTGAGGCCACAAACATCATTTGATCAAGTCTTGATCATGATTCCACAAGAATGGCTCAAAAATCATCAAAGATGCAAAAGTTGTTATTTTTGGACAGTAGAAAAGTCAACTGTATCTTGACCAAGGCATAACTTTTTCATGGTTCATCAGAAAAATCCCATCCAATTCTCATTTTGAAGGGGATGACATTTCCTACAACTCATCTTCACATTCCAAGTCCAAGAAATGCTATCACAAAAAGTTATCAATTTCTACATTATAGGTCAATTTCAAAAGTTAACAAAAATGCACTTTAAGTCAAAGACCATAACTTGAGATTGGTAAATCCAAATGACATGGGACCAAAGGAATTAGTTAGAGGACTTCAATACCTTTCCAAATTGTCCACGAACATGTTCATAGGAGCAAAATTGAGCAAGATATGCATTGGAGAAGTTGGGAAGTTTTTGTGAATTTGGAAAAGTCAACTTTGCTCAAAACACATCATTTTTGCTAATGGGCCTCAAATTTCTTCTTGAAACTTTATCCAAGGCCTATGCACGACCCATCAAGCCTAGTTGAGTTTATTTTCTTATTTTTATTAATTAATTGGATTTTTTATTAATATTAATTCATTTAATTGATTTAAAATATAGGAAATTCAAAGATATGGTTTTCAAATCTTTTTGCGAAGCAAACAAGCTCAAGACAAGCTGGAGATTTCGTGTGCCAATCAAAGAGACAAGAATATCCAAAATTGGCAAGTTTTCTCAATCAAAAAGATGCAAAAAGATGTGATTGGAAATCAAATATTGAAACATCAATGCAATGGATCTTTGGGCCAAGACTTAACCTAATTCCATTCTATTACATATGCACAAGTGAACCCTAATGCCATTCACGTGAGATTGCTGCAAGAGAGGCCATAACAATATTGAAAAAAATCAAAGAAAACTCAAAACTGAATTCCATAATTTAACGTGGTTCAAAGCTTGTTCTTGTTTCTAATATATTGCAGGAACTCCCAGGAACAATTTGCAATCAAAATCACACGCCAAAGCTCAAGAAATCTCCACAAAGTCACACGGTTTGGTTATTTTTTCCATAATCGTAATTCAATATTCATGCATTATTAATGAGATTTTTTGTGTGTATTGCATCGCTAGAACTCCCATGAAGCTTTTGGTACTGGTTAATTGCCTTATAATGCCCTGAAACAAAAATCACCATTAACGAATTCTAGGTTTTCGAAGCTTTCAAATTAGGGCTTTCCCATACAGGAAAAATTAGACCTTCTCATGCCTATGGTTGTAATCGTTGCAACCAGACGAATTGAATGCAACCCTCGCGAACAATTTATGTTAATCCTAGACCTAATCGCTATTATTCCTTGTTATGCTTTGTGGGTGTTAAAAACCCCCGCTATCTCTTTGCTTTTTTTTACAGGTTCAGCGAAGGGGATGAAGACGTGGTGTTATGTGGTTGGACGATTCAAAAAGGGCGCGCGCGTTTTGTTGTTTTACAGCTCAGCATTTTGTTTTCTAATATAATATTTTCCCTCTATCTTAATAACAATTGAAGCGTGCAGTTGGAATGGTTAAGGGAAACGTGCAAAGTGCCTTGGGACCTGGGTTCGATTCCCAGGTCCACCCCATATTTGTTTCTATTTTGCATAACATAATTACGTGCAGGCTATCTAACAAGGCTCCACCATGGACCCCCACATCCCAGGCGCCATGTGTCATCACATTCCAATCCAGTGGCCAAAAGATGCTGAACACCATGCTCCCAGTCAAACAAACGCCTAGCTGATTCCAGAAGTCAAACAAGGCTTGAGTGATTGTTGGGCCAGATTGCTTACAAACCTCCATTATTGGGTCATCAACCCCCCTGGTTTCCTTTTTATTTTCTTTTCTCTTTTATTTTCTTTCTTTTTATTTCCTTTCTTTTTATTTCCTTTTAAATATAATTATTATCATTATTATTATTAACTAACAAATAATTATTTTCATAATTAACTCATAAAACAATATTTTCTTATTATTATTATTAATTATTAATTTCGCTTTAATTCATTTTTTTGTAAATAAATCCTAACCAAATTGATTTAGTTTAATTAGATTAATTTTGACTATTTTTCACAATAAATAAAAAGATTAGAATTAGGGTTTTCCTTTTGACTTTTAATTTCCTTTTATTTTTATTTTTATTAAAACATAAAAACCATAAAAACATTTTTTCTTTTAATTAATTAATTAATTAATTAGTTGTTAGGTTTAATTTTAATTAAATGCAAAAAAGGAAAAATTCCATTCTTTTCTCAAAAAAGGGTCAAAACCCTAAGGACGTCCCGATTCAATTCTTTCGCGCGCATATTTATTTTTAATTCATTATTCTGATTATATTTATGTAGCTGTTTTGGAGAATGTAATAGATAATCAGGCTTTTATCGCTTTCTTTACTTTTTCGCATTTATTTTCCAAAGGGTTATGTTTTGGCGATGTAAAACCCGACGCCTTGTAATAGCGTAGATTCAACTTTCCGCACTTTATTTCCCGCACAATTATTAACTGCTAAATATGCATGACAAGATTTGTATGACAAATAAAATTAACTCGTAGCTCACAATAATCCATGTGCAAAGATAATATAAATTGAAACATGACACACATGCACATGCCACCCCTAGGGTACGCCTCACTTGGTTGCCTCGACGGGGTCATCAAGTATAGGGTGTTTTAGAGGTTGCCCTCCTGTCTAAAGATCCAGTTGCCTCGAAACGGTTGCCTCGGATAAAAAAGGATCTAGGACATTAGGGATACCGCTAAGGCGTCCTACTATTGCTTTGGTGACCACATGTGTCCCTATAATCGAATTGACCCGAATAACTCCAACGACGGTGCTACCTACTTCTCAATAGTGGGATAGTACTGTCTAAAGGACTCTTACAAAGCCTAATTCCTTAGAGTAGGTAGATTTCTCCTGGGTACTTGCTCTTTCAAAAAACAAAAACAACTTTTCGCACCTACACTTTCAAAAAGTTTTCAAACAAAACACTTCATACACTCTTGAGGACTGATACAAGAGTTACCTAGAAGTTTTTCAAACTAAACTTTTTTCAAAACCCACAAACACTTGAAAAGCAAACAATCTTTTGAAAACATAGTGAGCAAGTACCTAAGAGCCCGTGGATAACCACAGATAGAAAGGGTGCTAGCACCTTCCCTTTCTATAAATCTACCTCCCGAACCGAGAAACATTCTCGAAAAGGAATTTTGCTGTGCTTTTGTCCTTTCCTTGTTGGAGAAAATAAAAGACGGTGGCGACTCTTGCTTACCGCGACATTTCGCGAACCAGCTTAAAAAACAGTCAGTTCTATTTCTACCGATCACAGTCACCATAGATTCTTTCGGGTACCCTTTGAAGTAGTAGTCACCATAGATTCCTTCTGGTACCCTTTGAAGTATTAGTAGCCATATATTCGTTCCAGTACCTTGTGAAGTATTAGTCTCCATAGATTGCTTCTGGTACCCTTTGAAGTAGTAGTCGCCATAGATTCTTCCAACACCTTGTGAAGTAGTAGTCACCATAGAATCCTTCTTGTACCTTTTGAAGTAGTAGTCGCTATAGATTCCTTATGGTACCCTTTGAAATAGTAGTTGAAATATATTCCTTCCAGTACCTTGTGAAGTAGTAGTCACCATAGATTCCTTCTAGTACCTTATAAGGTAGTAGTCATCATATATTCCTTCTAGTACCCTTTGAGGTAGTAGTCACCATAGATTCCTTCCAATACCTTGTGATTTAGTAGTCACAATAGATTCCTTCTTGTACCCTTCGAAGTAGCTGTCTTCATAGATTCCTTCCAGTACCTTGTGAAGTAGCAGTCGCCATAGATTCCTTCTGGTACCCTTTGTAGTAGTAGTTTCCATAGATTCCTTCCAGCTCCTTGTGAAGTAGTAGTCACCTTAGGTTCCTTCTGGTACCTTTTGAAGTAGTAGTCTCCATAGATTCCTTCTGGTACCCTTTGAAGTAGTAGTCGCCATAGATTTCTTCTGGTACCCTTTGAAGTATTAGTCACCATATATTCGTTCCAGTAAGTTGTGAAGTAGTAGACGCCATAGATTCCTCCTGTTACCCTTTGAAGTAGTAGTGGCCATAGATTCCTTCCAGCACCTTATGAAGTAGTAGTAACCATATATTCTTTTGGTACCTTTTGAAGTAGTAGTTGTCATAGATTCCTTCTGGTACCCTTTGAAGTAGTAGTCCCCATAGATTTCTTCCAGTACCTTGTAAAGTAGTAGTCGCCACAGATTACTTCTGATACCCTTTGAAGCAGTAGTCTTCTTAGATTCCTTCTAGTACCTTGTGAAGTAGTAATCGCCATAGATTCCTTTTCGTACCCTTTAAAGTAGAATTCGCAATAGATTCCTTCCAGTACCTTGTGAAGTAGTAGTCACCATAGATTAGTTCGAGTACCCAGTAGTCACCATAGATTCCTTCTGGTACCCTTTGAAGTATTAGTAGCCATATATTCGTTCCAGTACCTTGTGAAGTAGTAGTCGCAAAAAAGATTGCTTCTGGTACCCTTTGAAGTAGTAGTCACCATAGATTCTTCCAACACCTTGTGAAGTAGTAGTCACCATATAATCCTTCTTGTACCTTTAGAAGTATTAGTCGTTATAGATTCCTTATGGTTCCCTCTGAGATAGTAGTCGAAATATATTCCTTCCAGTACATTGTGAAGTAGTAGTCAGCATATATTCCTTCTAGTACCTTATAAGGTAGTAGTCATCATAGATTCCTTCTTGTACCTTGTGAAGTAGTAGTCGCCATAGATTCCTTCTTGTACCCTTCGAAGTAGTAGTCTCCATAGATTCCTTCTAGTACGTTGTGAAGTAGTAGTCGCCATAGATTCCTTCTGGTACCCTTTGAAGTAGTAGTTTCCATAGATTCCTTCCAGCTCCTTGTAAAGTAGTAGTCACCCTAGATTCCTCCTGGTACCTTTTGAAGTAGTAGTCGCCATAGATTCCTTCTGGTACCCTTTGAAGTAGTAGTCGCCATAGATTTCATCTGGTACCCTTTGAAGTATTAGTCACCATATATTCGTTCCAGTATATTGTGAAGTAGTAGTCGCCATAGATTCCTCCTGTTACCCTTTGAAGTAGTAGTGGCCATAGATTCGTTCCAGCACCTTATGAAGTAGTAGTAACCATAGATTCTTTTGGTACCTTTTGAAGTAGTAGTTATCATAGATTCCTTCTGGTACCCTTTGAAGTAGTAGTCCCCATATATTTCTTCCAATACCTTGTAAAGTAGTAGTCGCCACAGATTCCTTCTGGTACCCTTTGAAGTAGTAGTCGCCATATATTCCTTCCAGTACCTTATGAGGTATTAGTCATCATAGATTCCTTCTAGTACCCTTTAAATTAGTAGTCGCCATATATTCCTTCTGGTATCTTTTGAAGTAGTAGTCGCCATATATTCGTTCTAGTACCTCGTGAAGTAGTAGTCGCCATAGATTCCTTCTGGTACCCTTTGAAGTAGTAGTCGCCATAGATTCCTTCTGGTACCCTTTTAGTAGTTGTCGCCATATATTCGTTCCAGTACCTTGTAAGGTAGTAGTCGCCATAGATTCCTTCTGGTACCCTTTGAAGTACTAGTCACCATAGATTCCTTCTTGTACCCTTTTAAGTAGTAGTCGCCATATATTCCTTCCAGTACTTTGTGAAGTAGTAGTCGCCATAGATTACTTTTGGTACCCTTTGAAGTAGTAGTAATCATAGATTCCTTATGGTACCCTTTGAAGTAGTAGTCCCCATAGATTTCTTCTAGTACCTTGTAAAGTAGTAGACGCCACAGATAATTCTAGTACCCTTTGAAGCAGTATTCTCCATAGATTCCTTCCAGTACCTTGTGAAGTAGTAATCTCCATAAATTCCTTTTTGTACCTTTTAAAGTAGTAGTCGCCATAGATTCCTTCCAGTACCTTGTGAATTAGTAGTCACCATAGATTCTTTCGAGTACCCTTTGAAGTAGTAGTCACCATAGATTCCTTATGGTACCATTTAAAGTATTAGTAGCCATATATTCGTTCCAGTACCTTGTGAAGTAGTGGTCGCCATAGATTGCTTCTGGTACCCTTTGAAAAAGTAGTCGCCATAGATTCTTACAACACCTTGTGAAGTAGTAGTCACCATAGAATCCTTCTTGTACCTTTTGAAGTAGTAGTCGTTATAGATTCCTTATGGTACCCTTTGAAATAGTAGTCGAAATATATTCCTTCCAGTACCTTGTGAAGTAGTAGTCACCATAGATTCCTTCTAGTACCTTATAAGGTAGTAGTCATCATAGATTCCTTATAGTACCTTTTGAGGTAGTAGTCACCATAGATTCCTTCCAGTACCTTGTGATTTAGTAGTTACCATAGATTCCATCTTGTACCCTTCGAATTAGTAGTCTCCATAGATTCCTTCCAGTACCTTGTGAAGTAGTAGTCGCCATAGATTCCTTCTGGTACCCTTTGAAGTTTTAGTTGCCATAGATTCCTTCCAGCTCCTTGTGAAGTAGTAGTCACCTTAGATTCCTTCTCGTACCTTTTGAAGTAGTAGTCGCCATAGATTCCTTTTGGTACCCCTTGAAGTAGTAGTCGCCATAGATTTCTTCTGGTACCCTTTGAAGTATTAGTCACCATATATTCGTTCCAGTATGTTGTGAAGTAGTAGTCGCCATAGATTCCTCCTGTTACCCTTTGAAGTAGTAGTGGCCATAGATTTCTTCCAGCACTTTATGAAGTAGTAGTAACCATAGATTCTTTTGGTACCTTTTGAAGTAGTAGTTGTCATAGATTCCTTCTGGTACCCTTTGAAGTAGTAGTCCCTATATATTTCTTCTAATACCTTATGAAGTAGTAGTGGCCACAGATTCCTTCTGGTACCCTTTGAAGTAGTAGTCGCTATTTATTCCTTCCAGCACCTTATGATGTAGTAGTAATCATAGATTCCTTCTAGTACCCTTTGAATTAGTATTCGCCATATATTCCTTCTGGTATCTTTTGAAGTAGTAGTCGCCATATATTCGTTCTAGTACCTTGTGAAGTAGTTGTCGCCAAAGATTCCTTCTGGTAACCTTTGATGTAGTAGTCTCCATAGATTCGTTCCAGTACCTTGTAAAGTAGTAGTCACCATAGATTCCTTCTGGTACCCTTTGAAGTACTAGTTGCCATAGATTCCCTCTTGTACCCTTTTTAGTAGTAGTCGCTATATATTCCTTCCAGTACTTTGTGAAGTAGTAGTCGCCATAGATTACTTCTGGTACCCTTTTAAGTAGTAGTCATCATAGATTCCTTCTGGTACCCTTTGAAGTAGTAGTCCCCATAGATTTCTTCCAGTACCTTGTAACGTAGTAGTCACCACAGATTACTTCTGGTATCCTTTGAAGAAGTAGTCTCCATAGATTCCTTCCAGTACCTTGTGAAATAGTAATCGCCATAGATTCCTTTTCGTACCCTTTAAAGTAGTAGTCGCCATAGATTCCTTCCAGTACCTTGTGAAGTAGTAGTCACTGTTGTA
This sequence comes from Vicia faba, assembly GCA_948472305.1. Taxonomy (NCBI): domain Eukaryota; kingdom Viridiplantae; phylum Streptophyta; class Magnoliopsida; order Fabales; family Fabaceae; genus Vicia; species Vicia faba. Next base: position 1,450,076,631 of record OX451736.1, read on the forward strand.
CCCCAAAATTTTCCCTCCCATATTCTTCAAGATTTATCAAGAATCATCTTCAAATGGTTCAAGATCTCTCAAGGGTTGCACAGTCCAAATACCTCCTAAGCCAGTCAAATTTAGTGTTTTGGTTCTTTCAAGGAATTTGGGGTTTCCAATGGCTCAATCAAGTCTCATAGGCCTATATACATTGTCAATAATCTACATGTCAAGTTTCAAGACTCACAGTCCCAAATTGCACAGTCAAAAGCCCTATTTGGTTCACAATCAACTACAGGGGTAAAATGGTCATTTTGCAGTCAAAAGTCAGAATTTTTGGTCAACATCTTATTTTGAGGCCACAAACATCATTTGATCAAGTCTTGATCATGATTCCACAAGAATGGCTCAAAAAGCATCAAAGATGCAAAAGTTGTTATTTTTGGACAGTAGAAAAGTCAACTGTATCTTGACCAAGGCATAACTTTTTCATGGTTCATCAGAAAAATCCCATCCAATGCTCATTTTGAAGGGGATGACATTTCCTACAACTCATCTTCACATTCCAAGTCCAAGAAATGCTCTCACAAAAAGTTATCAATTTCTACATTATAGGTCAATTTCAAAAGTCAACAAAAATGCACTTTAAGTCAAAGACCATAACTTGAGATTGGTAAATCCAAATGACATGGGACCAAAGGAATTGGTTAGAGGACTTCAATACCTTTCCAAATTGTCCACGAACATGTTCATAGGAGCAAAATTGAGCAAGATATGCATTGGAGAAGTTGGGAAATTTTTGTGAATTTGCAAAAGTCAACTTTGCTCAAAACACATCATTTTTGCTAATGGGCCTCAAATTTCTTCTTGAAACTTTATCCAAGGCCTATGCACGACCCATCAAGCCTATTTGAGTTTATTTTCTTATTTTTATTAATTAATTGGATTTTTTATTAATATTATATCATTTAATTGATTTAAAATATAGGAAATTCAAAGATATGGTTTTCAAATCTTTTTGCGAAGCAAACAAGCTCAAGACAAGCTGGAGATTTCGTGTGCCAATCAAAGAGACAAGAATATCCAAAATTGGCAAGTTTTCTCAATCAAAAAGATGCAAAAAGATGTGATTGGAAATCAAATATTGAAACATCAATGCAATGGATCTTTGGGCCAAGACTTAACCTAATTCCATTCTATTACATATGCACAAGTGAACCCTAATGCCATTCACGTGAGATTGCTGCAAGAGAGGCCATAACAATATTGAAAAAAATCAAAGAAAACTCAAAACTGAATTCCATAATTTAACGTGGTTCAAAGCTTGTTCTTGTTTCTAATATATTGCAGGAACTCCCAGGAACAATTTGCAATCAAAATCACACGCCAAAGCTCAAGAAATCTCCACAAAGTCACACGGTTTGGTTATTTTTTCCATAATCGTAATTCAATATTCATGCATTATTAATGAGATTTTTTGTGTGTATTGCATCGCTAGAACTCCCATGAAGCTTTTGGTACTGGTTAATTGCCTTATAATGCCCTGAAACAAAAATCACCATTAACGAATTCTAGGTTTTCGAAGCTTTCAAATTAGGGCTTTCCCATACAGGAAAAATTAGACCTTCTCATGCCTATGGTTGTAATCGTTGCAACCAGACGAATTGAATGCAACCCTCGCGAACAATTTATGTTAATCCTAGACCTAATCGCTATTATTCCTTGTTCTGCTTTGTGGGGGTTAAAAACCCCCGCTATCTCTTTGCTTTTTTTTACAGGTTCATCGAAGGGGATAAAGACGTGGTGTTATGTGGTTGGACGATTCAAAAAGGGCGCGCGCGTTTTGTTGTTTTACAGCTCAGCATTTTGTTTTCTAATATAATATTTTCCCTCTATCTTAATAACAATTGAAGCGTGCAGTTGGAATGGTTAAGGGAAACGTGCAAAGTGCCTTGGGACCTGGGTTCGATTCCCAGGTCCACCCCATATTTGTTTCTATTTTGCATAACATAATTACGTGCAGGCTATCTAACAAGGCTCCACCATGGACCCCCACATCCCAGGCGCCATGTGTCATCACATTCCAATCCAGTGGCCAAAAGATGCTGAACACCATGCTCCCAGTCAAACAAACGCCTAGCTGATTCCAGAAGTCAAACAAGGCTTGAGTGATTGTTGGGCCAGATTGCTTACAAACCTCCATTATTGGGTCATCAACCCCCCTGGTTTCCTTTTTATTTTCTTTTCTCTTTTATTTTCTTTCTTTTTATTTCCTTTTAAATATAATTATTATCATTATTATTATTAACTAACAAATAATTATTTTCATAATTAACTCATAAAACAATATTTTCTTATTATTATTATTAATTATTAATTTCGCTTTAATTCATTATTTTGTAAATAAATCCTAACCAAATTGATTTAGTTTAATTAGATTAATTTTGACTATTTTTCACAATAAATCAAAAAATTAGAATTAGGGTTTTCCTTTTGACTTTTAATTTCCTTTTATTTTTATTTTCATTAAAACATAAAAACCATAAAAACATTTTTTCTTTTAATTAATTAATTAATTAATTAATTAGTTGTTAGGTTTAATTTTAATTAAATGCAAAAAAGGAAAAATTCCATTCTTTTCTCAAAAAAGGGTCAAAACCCTAAGGACGTCCCGATTCAATTCTTTCGCGCGCATATTTATTTTTAATTCATTATTCTGATTATATTTATGTAGCTGTTTTGGAGAATGTAATAGATAATCAGGCTTTTATCGCTTTCTTTACTTTCTCGCATTTATTTTCCAAAGGGTTATGTTTTGGCGATGTAAAACCCGACGCCTTGTAATAGCGTAGATTCAACTTTCCGCACTTTATTTCCCGCACAATTATTAACTGCTAAATATGCATGACAAGATTTGTATGACAAATAAAATTAACTCGTATCTCACAATAATCCATGTGCAAAGATAATATAAATTGAAACATGACACACATGCACATGCCACCCCTAGGGTACGCCTCACTTGGTTGCCTCGACGGGGTCATCAAGTATAGGGTGTTTTAGAGGTCGCCCTCCTGTCTAAAGATCCAGTTGCCTCGAAACGGTTGCCTCGGATAAAAAAGGATCTAGGACATTAGGGATACCGCTAAGGCGTCCTACTATTGCTTTGGTGACCACATGTGTCCCTATAATCGAATTGACCCGAATAACTCCAACGACGGTGCTACCTACTTCTCAATAGTGGGATAGTACTGTCTAAAGGACTCTTACAAAGCCTAATTCCTTAGAGTAGGTAGATTTCTCCTGGGTACTTGCTCTTTCAAAAAACAAAAACAACTTTTCGCACCTACACTTTCAAAAAGTTTTCAAACAAAACACTTCATACACTCTTGAGGACTGATACAAGAGTTACCTAGAAGTTTTTCAAACTAAACTTTTTTCAAAACCCACAAACACTTGAAAAGCAAACAATCTTTTGAAAACATAGTGAGCAAGTACCTAAGAGCCCGTGGATAACCACAGATAGAAAGGGTGCTAGCACCTTCCCTTTCTATAAATCTACCTCCCGAACCGAGAAACATTCTCGAAAAGGAATTTTGCTCTGCTTTTGTCCTTTCCTTGTTGGAGAAAATAAAAGACGGTGGCGACTCTTGCTTACCGCGACATTTCGCGAACCAGCTTAAAAAACAGTCAGTTCTATTTCCACCGATCACAGTCACCATAGATTCTTTCGGGTACCCTTTGAAGTAGTAGTCACCATAGATTCCTTCTGGTACCCTTTGAAGTATTAGCAGCCATATATTCGTTCCAGTACCTTGTGAAGTATTAGTCTCCATAGATTGCTTCTGGTACCCTTTGAAGTAGTAGTCGCCATAGATTCTTCCAACACCTTGTGAAGTAGTAGTCACCATAGAATCCTTCTTGTACCTTTTGAAGTAGTAGTCGCTATAGATTCCTTATGGTACCCTTTGAAATAGTAGTTGAAATATATTCCTTCCAGTACCTTGTGAAGTAGTAGTCACCATAGATTCCTTCTAGTACCTTATAAGGTAGTAGTCATCATATATTCCTTCTAGTACCCTTTGAGGTAGTAGTCACCATAGATTCCTTCCAATACCTTGTGATTTAGTAGTCACAATAGATTCCTTCTTGTACCCTTCGAAGTAGCTGTCTTCATAGATTCCTTCCAGTACCTTGTGAAGTAGCAGTCGCCATAGATTCCTTCTGGTACCCTTTGTAGTAGTAGTTTCCATAGATTCCTTCCAGCTCCTTGTGAAGTAGTAGTCACCTTAGGTTCCTTCTGGTACCTTTTGAAGTAGTAGTCTCCATAGATTCCTTCTGGTACCCTTTGAAGTAGTAGTCGCCATAGATTTCTTCTGGTACCCTTTGAAGTATTAGTCACCATATATTCGTTCCAGTAAGTTGTGAAGTAGTAGTCGCCATAGATTCCTCCTGTTACCCTTTGAAGTAGTAGTGGCCATAGATTCCTTCCAGCACCTTAGGAAGTAGTAGTAACCATATATTCTTTTGGTACCTTTTGAAGTAGTAGTTGTCATAGATTCCTTCTGGTACCCTTTGAAGTAGTAGTCCCCATAGATTTCTTCCAGTACCTTGTAAAGTAGTAGTCGCCACAGATTACTTCTGGTACCCTTTGAAGCAGTAGTCTCCTTAGATTCCTTCCAGTACCTTGTGAAGTAGTAATCGCCATAGATTCCTTTTCGTACCCTTTAAAGTAGAATTCGCAATAGATTCCTTCCAGTACCTTGTGAAGTAGTAGTCACCATAGATTCTTTCGAGTACCCAGTAGTCACCATAGATTCCTTCTGGTACCCTTTGAAGTATTAGTAGCCATATATTCGTTCCAGTACCTTGTGAAGTAGTAGTCGCCAAAGATTGCTTCTGGTATCCTTTGAAGTAGTAGTTGCCATAGATTCTTCCAACACCTTGTGAAGTAGTAGTCACCATATAATCCTTCTTGTACCTTTAGAAGTATTAGTCGTTATAGATTCCTTATGGTTCCCTCTGAGATAGTAGTCGAAATATATTCCTTCCCGTACCTTGTGAAGTAGTAGTCACCATATATTCTTTCTAGTACCTTATAAGGTAGTAGTCATCATAGATTCCTTCTTGTACCTTGTGAAGTAGTAGTCGCCATAGATTCCTTCTTGTACCCTTCGAAGTAGTAGTCTCCATAGATTCCTTCCAGTACGTTGTGAAGTAGTAGTCGCCATAGATTCCTTCTGGTACCCTTTGAAGTAGTAGTTTCCATAGATTCCTTCCAGCTCCTTGTAAAGTAGTAGTCACCCTAGATTCCTCCTGGTACCTTTTGAAGTAGTAGTCGCCATAGATTCCTTCTGGTACCCTTTGAAGTAGTAGTCGCCATAGATTTCTTCTGGTACCCTTTGAAGTATTAGTCACCATATATTCGTTCCAGTATATTGTGAAGTAGTAGTCGCCATAGATTCCTCCTGTTACCCTTTGAAGTAGTAGTGGCCATAGATTCATTCCAGCACCTTATGAAGTAGTAGTAACCGTAGATGTTTTTGGTACCTTTTGAAGTAGTAGTTGTAATAGATTCCTTCTGGTACCCTTTGAAGTAGTAGTCCCCATATATTTCTTCCAATACCTTGTGAAGTAGTAGTCGCCACAGATTCCTTCCGGTACCCTTTGAAGTAGTAGTCGCCATATATTCCTTCCAGTACCTTATGAGGTATTAGTCATCATAGATTCCTTCTAGTACCCTTTGAATTAGTAGTCGCCATATATTCCTGCTGGTATCTTTTGAAGTAGTAGTCGCCATATATTCGTTCTAGTACCTTGTGAAGTAGTAGTCGCCATAGATTCCTTCTGGTACCCTTTGAAGTAGTAGTCGCCATAAATTCCTTCTGGTACCCTTTTAGTAGTTGTCGCCATATATTCGTTCCAGTACCTTGTAAGGTAGTAGTCGCCATAGATTCCTTCTGGTACCCTTTGAAGTACTAGTCGCCATAGATTCCTTCTTGTACCCTTTTAAGTAGTAGTCGCCATATATTCCTTCCAGTACTTTGTGAAGTAGTAGTCGCCATAGATTACTTTTGGTACCCTTTGAAGTAGTAGTAATCATAGATTCCTTATGGTACCCTTTGAAGTAGTAGTCCCCATAGATTTCTTCTAGTACCTTGTAAAGTAGTAGACGCCACAGATAATTCTAGTACCCTTTGAAGCAGTAGTCTCCATAGATTCCTTCCAGTACCTTGTGAAGTAGTAATCGCCATAAATTCCTTTTTGTACCTTTTAAAGTAGTAGTCGCCATAGATTCCTTCCAGTACCTTGTGAATTAATAGTCACCATAGATTCTTTCGAGTACCCTTTGAAGTAGTAGTCACCATAGATTCCTTATGGTACCATTTAAAGTATTAGTAGCCATATATTCGTTCCAGTACCTTATGAAGTAGTGGTCGCCATAGATTGCTTCTGGTACCCTTTGAAGTAGTAGTCGCCATAGATTCTTACAACACCTTGTGAAGTAGTAGTCACCATAGAATCCTTCTTGTACCTTTTGAAGTAGTAGTCGTTATAGATTCCTTATGGTACCCTTTGAAATAGTAGTCGAAATATATTCCTTCCAGTACCTTGTGAAGTAGTAGTCACCATAGATTCCTTCTAGTACCTTATAAGGTAGTAGTCATCATAGATTCCTTATAGTACCTTTTGAGGTAGTAGTCACCATAGATTCCTTCCAGTACCTTGTGATTTAGTAGTTACCATAGATTCCTTCTTGTACCCTTTGAAGTAGTAGTCTCCATAGATTCCTTCCAGTACCTTGTGAAGTAGTAGTCGCCATAGATTCCTTCTGGTACCCTTTGAAGTTTTAGTTGTCATAGATTCCTTCCAGCTCCTTGTGAAGTAGTAGTCACCTTAGATTCCTTCTGGTACCTTTTGAAGTAGTAGTCGCCATAGATTCCTTTTGGTACCCCTTGAAGTAGTAGTCGCCATAGATTTCTTCTGGTACCCTTTGAAGTATTAGTCACCATATATTCGTTCCAGTATGTTGTGAAGTAGTAGTCGCCATAGATTCCTCCTGTTACCCTTTGAAGTAGTAGTGGCCATAGATTCCTTCCAGCACTTTATGAAGTAGTAGTAACCATAGATTCTTTTGGTACCTTTTGAAGTAGTAGTTGTCATAGATTCCTTCTGGTACCCTTTGAAGTAGTAGTCCCTATATATTTCTTCTAATACCTTATGAAGTAGTAGTCGCCACAGATTCCTTCTGGTACCCTTTGAAGTAGTAGTCGCTATTTATTCCTTCCAGCACCTTATGATGTAGTAGTAATCATAGATTCCTTCTAGTACCCTTTGAATTAGTATTCGCCATATATTCCTTCTGGTATCTTTTGAAGTAGTAGTCGCCATATATTCGTTCGAGTACCTTCTGAAGTAGTTGTCACCATAGATTCTTTCGAGTACCCAGTAGTCACCATAGATTCCTTCTGGTACCCTTTGAAGTATTAGTAGCCATATATTCGTTCCAGTACCTTGTGAAGTAGTAGTCGCCAAAGATTGCTTCTGGTACCCTTTGAAGTAGTAGTCGCCATAGATTCTTCCAACACCTTGTGAAGTAGTAGTCACCATATAATCCTTCTTGTACCTTTAGAAGTATTAGTCGTTATAGATTCCTTATGGTTCCCTCTGAGATAGTAGTCGAAATATATTCCTTCCAGTACCTTGTGAAGTAGTAGTCACCATATATTCTTTCTAGTACCTTATAAGGTAGTAGTCATCATAGATTCCTTCTTGTACCTTGTGAAGTAGTAGTCGCCATAGATTCCTTCTTGTACCCTTCGAAGTAGTAGTCTCCATAGATTCCTTCCAGTATGTTGTGAAGTAGTAGTCGCCATAGATTCCTTCTGGTACCCTTTGAAGTAGTAGTTTCCATAGATTCCTTCCAGCTCCTTGTAAAGTAGTAGTCACCCTAGATTCCTCCTGGTACCTTTTGAAGTAGTAGTCGCCATAGATTCCTTCTGGTACCCTTTGAAGTAGTAGTCGCCATAGATTTCTTCTGGTACCCTTTGAAGTATTAGTCACCATATATTCGTTCCAGTATATTGTGAAGTAGTAGTCGCCATAGATTCCTCCTGTTACCCTTTGAAGTAGTAGTGGCCATAGATTCATTCCAGCACCTTATGAAGTAGTAGTAACCATAGCTTCTTTTGGTACCTTTTGAAGTAGTAGTTGTCATAGATTCCTTCTGGTAACCTTTGAAGTAGTAGTCCCCATATATTTCTTCCAATACCTTGTGAAGTAGTAGTCCCCACAGATTCCTTCTGGTACCCTTTGAAGTAGTAGTAATCATAGATTACTTCTGGTACCCTTTGAAGTAGTAGTCCCCATAGATTTCTTCTAGTACCTTGTAAAGTAGTGGTCGCCACAAATTACTTCCGGTACCCTTTGAAGCAGTAGTCTCCATAGATTCCTTCCAGTACCTTGTGAAGTAGTAATCACCATAGATTCCTTTTCGTACCCTTTAAAGTAGTAGTCGCCATAGATTCCTTCCAGTACCTTGTGAATTAGTAGTCACCATAGATTCTTTCGAGTACCCTTTGAAGTAGTAGTCACCATAGATTCCTTCTAGTACCCTTTAAAGTATTTGTAGCCATATATTCGTTCCAGTACCTTGTGAAGTAGTAGTCGCCATAGATTGCTTCCGGTACCCTTTGAAGTAGTAGTCGCCAGAGATTCTTCCAACACCTTGTGAAGTAGTAGTCACCATAAAATCCTTCTTGTAACTTTTGAAGTAGTAGTCGTTATAGATTCCTTATGGTACCCTTTGAAATAGTAGTCGAAATATATTCCTTCCAGTACCTTGTGAAGTAGTAGTCACCATAGATTCCTTCTAGTAACTTATAAGGTAGTAGTCATCATAGATTCCTTATAGTACCTTTTGAGGTAGTAGTCACCATAGATTCCTTCAAGTACCTTGTGATTTAGTAGTTACCATAGATTCCTTCTTGTACCCTTCAAAGTAGTAGTCTCCATAGATTCCTTCAAGTACCTTGTGAAGTAGTAGTCGCCATAGATTGCTTCTGGTACCCTTTGAAGTTGTAGTTGCCATAGATTCCTTGCAGCTCCTTGTGAAGTAGTAGTCCCCTTAGATTCCTTCTGGTACCTTTTGAAGTAGTAGTCGCCATAGATTCCTTCTGGTACCCCTTGAAGTAGTAGTCGCCATATATTTCTTCTGGTACCCTTTGAAGTATTAGTCACCATATATTCGTTCCAGTATGTTGTGAAGTAGTAGTCGCCATATATTCCTCCTGTTACCCTTTGAAGTAGTAGTGGCCATAGATTCCTTCCAGCACTTTATGAAGTAGTAGTCACCATAGATTCCTTCTGGTACCTATTGAACTATTAGTAGCCATATATTCGTTCCAGTACCTTGTGAAGTAGTAGTCGCCAAAGATTGCTTCTGGTACCCTTTGAAGTAGTATTCGCCATAGATTTTTCCAACACCTTGTGTAGTAGTAGTCACCATAGAATCCTTCTTGTACCTTTCGAAGTATTAGTCGTTATATATTCCTTATGGTACCCTCTGAAATAGTAGTCGAAATATATTCCTTCCAGTACCTTGTGAAGTAGTAGTCACCATATATTCCTTCTAGTACCTTATAAGGTAGTAATCATCATAGATTCCTTCTTGTACCTTATGAAGTAGTAGTCGCCATAGATTCCTTCTTGTACCCTTCGAAGTAGTAGTCTCCATAGATTCCTTCTAGTATGTTGTGAAGTAGTAGTCGCCATAGATTCCTTCTGGTACCCTTTGAAGTAGTAGTTTCCATAGATTCCTTCCAGCCCCCTCTGAAGTAGTAGTCACCCTAGATTCCTCCTGGTACCTTTTGAAGTAGTAGTCGCCATAGATTCCTTCTGGTACCCTTTGAAGTAGTAGTCGCCATAGATTTCTTCTGGTACCCTTTGAAGTATTAGTCACCATATATTTGTTCCAGTATATTGTGAAGTAGTAGTTGCCATAGATTCCTCCTGTTACCCTTTGAAGTAGTAGTGGCCATAGATTCCTTCCAGCACCTTATGAAGTAGTAGTAACCATAGATTCTGTTGGTACCTTTTGTAGTAGTAGTTGTCATAGATTCCTTCTGGTAACCTTTGAAGTAGTAGTCCCCATATATTTCTTCCAATACCTTGTGAAGTAGTAGTCCCCACAGATTCCTACTGGTACCCTTTGAAGTAGTAGTAATCATAGATTACTTCTGGTACCCTTTGAAGCAGTAGTCTCCATAGATTCTTTCCAGTACCTTGTGAAGTAGTAATCACCATAGATTCCTTTTCGTACCCTTTAAAGTAGTAGTCGCCATAGATTCCTTCCAGTACCTTGTGAATTAGTAGTCACCATAGATTGTTTCGAGTACCCTTTGAAGTAGTAGTCACCATAGATTCCTTCTAGTACCCTTTAAAGTATTTGTAGCCATATATTCGTTCCAGTACCTTGTGAAGTAGTAGTCGCCATAGATTGCTTCCAACACCTTGTGAAGTAGTAGTCACCATAAAATCCTTCTTGTAACTTTTGAAGTAGTAGTCGTTATAGATTCCTTATGGTACCCTTTGAAATAGTAGTCGAAATATATTCCTTCCAGTACCTTGTGAAGTAGTAGTCACCATAGATTCCTTCTAGTACCTTATAAGGTAGTAGTCATCATAGATTCTTTATAGTACCTTTTTAGGTAGTAGTCACCATAGATTCCTTCAAGTACCTTGTGATTTAGTAGTTGCCATAGATTCCTTCTTGTACCCTTCAAAGTAGTAGTCTCCATAGATTCCTTCCAGTACATTGTGAAGTAGTAGTCGCCATAGATTGCTTCTGGTACCCTTTGAAGTTGTAGTTGCCATAGATTCCTTGCAGCTCCTTGTGAAGTATTAGTCACCTTAGATTCCTTCTGGTACCTTTTGAAGTAATAGTCGCCATAGATTCCTTCTGGTACCCCTTGAAGTAGTAGTCGCCATATATTTTTTTCTGGTACCCTTTGAAGTATTAGTCACCATATATTCGTTCCAGTATGTTATGAAGTAGTAGTCGCCATATATTCCTCCTGTTACCCTTTGAAGTAGTAGTGGCCATAGATTCCTTCCAGCACTTTATGAAGTAGTAGTCACCATAGAATCCTTCTTGTACCTTTTGAAGTAGTAGTCGCTATAGATTCCTTATGGTACCCTTTGAAATAGTAGTTGAAATATATTTCTTCCAGTACCTTGTGAAGTAGTAGTCACCATAGATTCCTTCTAGTACCTTATAAGGTAGTAGTCATCATATATTCCTTCTAGTACCCTTTGAGGTAGTAGTCACCATAGATTCCTTCCAATACCTTGTGATTTAGTAGTCGCAATAGATTCCTTCTTGTACCCTTCGAAGTAGTAGTCTTCATAGATTCCTTCCAGTACCTTGTGAAGTAGCAGTCGCCATAGATTCCTTCTGGTACCCTTTGTAGTAGTAGTTTCCATAGATTCCTTCCAGCTCCTTGTGAAGTAGTAGTCACCTTAGATTCCTTCTGGTACCTTTTGAAGTAGTAGTCGCCATAGATTCCTTCTGGTACCCTTTGAAGTAGTAGTCGCCATAGATTTCTTCTGGTACCCTTTGAAGTATTAGTCACCATATATTCGTTCCAGTATGTTGTGAAGTAGTAGTCGCCATAGATTCCTCCTGTTATCCTTTGAAGTAGTAGTGGCCATAGATTCCTTCCAGCACCTTATGAAGTAGTAGTAACCATATATTCTTTTGGTACCTTTTGAAGTAGTAGTTGTCATAGATTCCTTCTGGTACCCTTTGAAGTAGTAGTCCCCATAGATTTCTTCCAGTACCTTGTAAAGTTGTAGTCGCCACAGATTACTTCTGGTACCCTTTGAAGCAGTAGTCTCCATAGATTCCTTCCAGTACCTTGTGAAGTAGTAATCGCCATAGATTCCTTTTCGTACCCTTTAAAGTAGTATTCACAATAGATTCCTTCCAGTACTTTGTGAAGTAGTAGTCACCATAGATTCTTTCGAGTACCCTTTGAAGTAGTAGTCACCATAGATTCCTTCTGGTACCTATTGAACTATTAGTAGCCATATATTCGTTCCAGTACCTTGTGAAGTAGTAGTCGCCAAAGATTGCTTCTGGTACCCTTTGAAGTAGTATTCGCCATAGATTCTTCCAACACCTTATGAAGTAGTAGTCACCATAGAATCCTTCTTGTACCTTTCGAAGTATTAGTCGTTATATATTCCTTATGGTACCCTCTGAAATAGTAGTCGAAATATATTCCTTCCAGTACCTTGTGAAGTAGTAGTCACCATATATTCCTTCTAGTACCTTATAAGGTAGTAGTCATCATAGATTCCTTCTTGTACCTTGTGAAGTAGTAGTCACCATAGATTCCTTCTTGTACCCTTCGAAGTAGTAGTCTCCATAGATTCCTTCCAGTACCTTGTGAAGTAGTAGTCGCCATAGATTCCTTCTGGTACCCTTTGAAGTAGTAGTTTCCATAGATTCCTTCCAGCTCCTTGTGAAGTAGTAGTCACCCTAGATTCCTCCTGGTACCTTTTGAAGTAGTAGTCGCCATAGATTCCTTCTGGTACCCTTTGAAGTAGTAGTCGCCATAGATTTCTTCTGGTACCCTTTGAAGTATTAGTCACCATATATTCGTTCCAGTAAATTGTGAAGTAGTAGTCGCCATAGATTCCTCCTGTTACCCTTTGAAGTAGTAGTGGCCATAGATTCCTTCCAGCACCTTATGAAGTAGTAGTAACCATAGATTCTTTTGGTACCTTTTGAAGTAGTAGTTGTCATAGATTCCTTCTGGTAACCTTTGAAGTAGTAGTCCCCATATATTTCTTCCAATACCTTGTGAAGTAGTAGTCCCCACAGATTCCTTCTGGTACCCTTTGAAGTAGTAGTAATCATAGATTACTTCTGGTACCCTTTGAAGTAGTAGTCCCCATAGATTTCTTCTAGTACCTTGTAAAGTAGTAATCACCATAGATTCCTTTTCGTACCCTTTAAAGTAGTAGTCGCCATAGATTCCTTCCAGTACCTTGTGAATTAGTAGTCACCATAGATTCTTTCGAGTACCCTTTGAAGTAGTAGTCATCATAGATTCCTTCTAGTACCCTTTAAATTATTTGTAGCCATATATTCGTTCCAGTACCTTGTGAAGTAGTAGTCGCCATAGATTGCTTCTGGTACCCTTTGAAGTAGTAGTCGCCATAGATTTTTCCAACACCTTGTGAAGTAGTAGTCACCATAAAATCCTTCTTGTAACTTTTGAAGTAGTAGTCGTTATAGATTCCTTATGGTACCCTTTGAAATATTAGTCGAAATATATTCCTTCCAGTACCTTGTGAAGTAGTAGTCACCATAGATTCCTTCTAGTACCTTATAAGATAGTAGTCATCATAGATTCCTTATAGTACCTTTTGAGGTAGTAGTCACCATAGATTCCTTCAAGTACCTTGTGATTTAGTAGTTGCCATAGATTCCTTCTTGTACCCTTCAAAGTAGTAGTCTCCATAGATTCCTTCCAGTACCTTGTGAAGTAGTAGTCGCCATAGATTGCTTCTGGTACCCTTTGAAGTTGTAGTTGCCATAGATTCCTTGCAGCTCCTTGTGAAGTAGTAGTCACCTTAGATTCCTTCTGGTACCTTTTGAAGTAGTAGTCGCCATAGATTCCTTCTGGTACCCCTTGAAGTAGTAGTCACCATATATTTCTTCTGGTACCCTTTGAAGTATTAGTCACCATATATTCGTTCCAGTATGTTGTGAAGTAGTAGTCGCCATATATTCCTCCTGTTACCCTTTGAAGTAGTAGTGGCCATAGATTCCTTCCAGCACTTTATGAAGTAGTAGTCACCATAGAATCCTTCTTGTACCTTTTGAAGTAGTAGTCGCTATAGATTCCTTATGGTACCCTTTGAAATAGTAGTTGAAATATATTCCTTCCAGTACCTTGTGAAGTAGTAGTCACCATAGATTCCTTCTAGTACCTTATAAGGTAGTAGTCATCATACATTCCTTCTAGTACCCTTTGAGGTAGTAGTCACCATAGATTCCTTCCAATACCTTGTGATTTAGTAGTCGCAATAGATTCCTTCTTGTACCCTTCGAAGTAGTAGTCTTCATAGATTCCTTCCAGTACCTTGTGAAGTAGCAGTCACCATAGATTCCTTCTGGTACCCTTTGTAGTAGTAGTTTCCATAGATTCCTTCCAGCTCCTTGTGAAGTAGTAGTCACCTTAGGTTCCTTCTGGTACCTTTTGAAGTAGTAGTCGCCATAGATTCCTTCTGGTACCCTTTGAAGTAGTAGTCGCCATAGATTTCTTCTAGTACCCTTTGAAGTATTAGTCACCATATATTCGTTCCAATATGTTGTGAAGTAGTAGTCGCCATAGATTCCTCCTGTTACCCTTTGAAGTAGTAGTGGCCATAGATTCCTTCAAGCACCTTATGAAGTAGTAGTAACCGTATATTCTTTTGGTACCTTTTGAAGTAGTAGTTGTCATAGATTCCTTCTGGTACCCTTTGAAGTAGCAGTCCCCATAGATTTCTTCCAGTACCTTGTAAAGTAGTAGTCGCCACAGATTACTTCTGGTACCCTTTGAAGCAGTAGTCTCCATAGATTCCTTCCAGTACCTTGTGAAGTAGTAATCGCCATAGATTCCTTTTCGTACCCTTTAAAGTAGAATTCGCAATAGATTCCTTCCAGTACCTTGTGAAGTAGTAGTCACCATAGATTCTTTCGAGTACCCTTTGAAGTAGTAGTCACCATAGATTCCTTCTGGTACCCTTTGAACTATTAGTAGCCATATATTCGTTCCAGTACCTTGTAAAGTAGTAGTCGCCAAAGATTACTTCTGGTACCCTTTGAAGTAGTATTCGCCATAGATTCTTCCAACACCTTGTGAAGTAGTAGTCACGATAGAATCCTTCTTGTACCTTTCGAAGTATTAGTCGTTATAGATTCCTTATGGTACCCTCTGAAATAGTAGTCGAAATATATTCCTTCCAGTACCTTGTGAAGTAGTAGTCACCATATATTCCTTCTAGTACCTTATAAGGTAGTAGTCATCATAGATTCCTTCTTGTACCTTGTGAAGTAGTAGTCGCCATAGATTCCTTCTTGTACCCTTCGAAGTAGTAGTCTCCATAGATTCCTTCCAGTACCCTGTGAAGTAGTAGTCGCCATAGATTCCTTCTGGTACCCTTTGAAGTAGTAGTTTCCATAGATTCCTTCTAGCTCCTTGTGAAGTAGTAGTCACCCTAGATTCCTCCTGGTACCTTTTGAAGTAGTAGTCGCCATAGATTCCTTCTGGTACCCTTTGAATTAGTAGTCGCCATAGATTTCTTCTGGTACCCTTTGAAGTATTCGTCACGATATATTCGTTCCAGTATGTTGTGAAGTAGTAGTCTCCATAGCTTCCTCCTGTTACCCTTTGAAGTAGTAGTGGCCATAGATTCCTTCCAGCACCTTATGAAGTAGTAGTAACCATAGATTCTTTTGGTACCTTTTGAAGTAGTAGTTGTCATAGATTCCTTCTGGTACCCTTTGAAGTAGTAGTCCCCATATATTTCTTCCAATACATTGTGAAGTAGTAGTCCCCACAGATTCCTTCTGGTACCCTTTGAAGTAGTAGTAATCATAGATTATATCTGGTACCCTTTGAAGTAGTAGTCCCCATAGATTTCTTCTAGTACCTTGTATAGTAGTGGTCGCCACAGATTACTTCTGGTACCCTTTGAAGCAGTAGTTTCCATAGATTCCTTCCAGTACCTTGTGAAGTAGTAATCACCATAGATTCCTTTTCGTACCCTTTAAAGTAGTAGTCGCCATAGATTCCTTCCAGTACCTTGTGAATTAGTAGTCACCATAGATTCTTTCGAGTACCCTTTAAAGTAGTAGTCACCACAGATTCCTTCTGGTACCCTTTAAAGTATTTGTTGCCATATATTTGTTCCAGTACCTTGTGAAGTAGTAGTCGCCATAGATTGCTTCTCGTACCCTTTGAAGTAGTAGTCGCCATAGATTGCTTCTCGTACCCTTTGAAGTAGTAGTCGCCATAGATTCTTCCAACACCTTGTGAAGTAGTAGTCACCATAGAATCCTTCTTGTAACTTTTGAAGTAGTAGTCGTTATAGATTCCTTATGGTACCCTTTGAAATAGTAGTCGAAATATATTCCTTCCAGTACCTTGTGAAGTAGTAGTCACCATAGATTCCTTCTAGTACCTTATAAGGTAGTAGTCATCATAGATTCCTTATAGTACCTTTTGAGGTAGTAGTCACCATAGATTCCTTCAAGTACCTTGTGATTTAGTAGTTTCCATAGATTTCTTCTTGTACCCTTCGAAGTAGTAGTCTCCATAGATTCCTCCAGTACCTTGTGAAGTAGTAGTCGCCATAGATTGCTTCTGGTACCCTTTTAAGTTGTAGTTGCCATAGATTCCTTGCAGCTCCTTGTGAAGTAGTAGTCACCTTAGATTCCTTCTGGTACCTTTTGAAGTAGTAGTCGCCATAGATTCCTTCTGGTACCCCTTGAAGTTGTAGTCGCCATATATTTCTTCTGGTACCCTTTGAAGTATTAGTCACCATATATTCGTTCCAGTATGTTGTGAAGTAGTAGTCGCCATAGATTCCTCCTGTTACCCTTTGAAGTAGTAGTGGCCATAAAATCCTTCCAGCACTTTATGAAGTAGTGGTAACCATAGATTCTTTTGGTACCTTTTGAAGTAGTAGTTGTCATAGATTCCTTCTGGTACCCTTTGAAGTAGTAGTCCCTATAAATTTCTTCCAATACCTTATGAAGTAGTAGTCGCCACAGATTCCTTCTGGTACCCTTTGAAGTAGTAGTCTCCATTTATTCCTTCCAGTACCTTATGAGGTAGTAGTCGTCATAGATTCCTTCTAGTACCCTTTGAATTAGTATTCCCCATATATTCCTTCTGGTATCTTTTGAAGTAGTAGTCTCCATAGATTCCTTCTGGTACCCTTTGATGTAGTAGTCTCCATTGATTCGTTCCAGTACCTTGTAAAGTAGTAGTCTCCATAGATTCCTTCGGGTACCCTTTGAAGTACTAGTCGCCATAGATTCCCTCTTGTACCCTTTTAAGTAGTAGTCGCCATATATTCCTTCCAGTACTTTGTGAAGTATTAGTCGCCATAGTTTACTTCTGGTACCCATTGAAGTAGTGGTCGTCATAGATTCCTTCTGGTACCCTTTGAAGTAGTAGTCCCCATAGATTTCTTCCAGTACCTTGTAAAGTAGTAGTGGCCACAGATTACTTCTGGTATCCTTTAAAGCAGTAGTCTCCATAGATTCCTTCCAGTACCTTGTGAAGTAGTAATCGCCATAGATTCCTTTTCGTACCCTTTAAAGTAGTAGTCGCCATAGATTCCTTCCAGTACCTTGTGAATTAGTAGTCACCATAGATTCTTTCGAGTATCCTTTGAAGTAGTAGTCACCACAGATTCCTTCTGGTACCCTTTAAAGTATTTGTTGCCATATATTTGTTCCAGTACCTTGTGAAGTAGTAGTCGCCATAGATTGCTTCTCGTACCCTTTGAAGTAGTAGTCGCCATAGATTGCTTCTCGTACCCTTTGAAGTAGTAGTCGCCATAGATTCTTCCAACACCTTGTGAAGTAGTAGTCACCATAGAATCGTTCTTGTAACTTTTGAAGTAGTAGTCGTTATAGATTCCTTATGGTACCCTTTGAAATAGTAGTCGAAATATATTCCTTCCAGTACCTTGTGAAGTAGTAGTCACCATAGATTCCTTCTAGTACCTTATAAGGTAGTAGTCATCATAGATTCCTTATAGTACCTTTTGAGGTAGTAGTCACCATAGATTCCTTCAAGTACCTTGTGATTTAGTAGTTTCCATAGATTTCTTCTTGTACCCTTCGAAGTAGTAGTCTCCATAGATTCCTTCCAGTACCTTGTGAAGTAGTAGTCGCCATAGATTGCTTCTGGTACCCTTTTAAGTTGTAGTTGCCATAGATTCCTTGCAGCTTCTTGTGAAGTAGTAGTCACCTTAGATTCCTTCTGGTACCTTTTGAAGTAGTAGTCGCCATAGATTCCTTCTGGTACCCCTTGAAGTTTTAGTCGCCATATATTTCTTCTGGTACCCTTTGAAGTATTAGTCACCATATATTCGTTCCAGTATGTTGTGAAGTAGTAGTCGCCATAGATTCCTCCTGTTACCCTTTGAAGTAGTAGTGGCCATAAAATCCTTCCAGCACTTTATGAAGTAGTGGTAACCATAGATTCTTTTGGTACCTTTTGAAGTAGTAGTTGTCATAGATTCCTTCTGGTACCCTTTGAAGTAGTAGTCCCTATAAATTTCTTCCAATACCTTATGAAGTAGTAGTCGCCACAGATTCCTTCTGGTACCCTTTGAAGTAGTAGTCTCCATTTATTCCTTCCAGTACCTTATGAGGTAGTAGTCGTCATAGATTCCTTCTAGTACCCTTTGAATTAGTATTCACCATATATTCCTTCTGGTATCTTTTGAAGTAGTAGTCTCCATAGATTCCTTCTGGTACCCTTTGATGTAGTAGTCTCCATTGATTCGTTCCAGTACCTTGTAAAGTAGTAGTCTCCATAGATTCCTTCGGGTACCCTTTGAAGTACTAGTCGCCATAGATTCCCTCTTGTACCCTTTTAAGTAGTAGTCGCCATATATTCCTTCCAGTACTTTGTGAAGTATTAGTCGCCATAGATTACTTCTGGTACCCATTGAAGTAGTGGTCGTCATAGATTCCTTCTGGTACCCTTTGAAGTAGTAGTCCCCATAGATTTCTTCCAGTACCTTGTAAACTAGTAGTGGCCACAGATTACTTCTAGTATCCTTTAAAGCAGTAGTCTCCATAGATTCCTTCCAGTACCTTGTGAAGTAGTAATCGCCATAGATTCCTTTTCGTACCCTTTAAAGTAGTAGTCGCCATAGATTCCTTCCAGTACCTTGTGAAGTAGTAGCCACCGTAGATTCTTTCGGGTACCCTTTAAAGTAGTAGTCATCATAGATTCTTTCTGGTACCCTTTGAAGTATTAGTAGCCATATATTCATTCCAGTACCTTGTGAAGTATTAGTCTCCATAGATTGCTTCTAGTACCCTTTGAAGTAGTTGTCGTCATAGATTCTTCCAACACCATGTGAAGTAGTAGTCACCATAGAATCCTTCTTGTACCTTTTGAAGTAGTAGTCGCTATAGATTCCTTATGGTACCCTTTGAAATAGTAGTTGAAATATATTCCTTCCAGTACCTTGTGAAGTAGTAGTCACCATAGATTCCTTCTAGTACCTTATAAGGTAGTAGTCATCATATATTCCTTCTAGTACCCTTTGAGGTAGTAGTCACCATAGATTCCTTCCAGTACCTTATGATTTAGTAGTCGTAATAGATTCCTTCTTGTACCCATCAAAGTAGTAGTCTTCATAGATTCCTTCCAGTACCTTGTGAAGTAGCAGTCGCCATAGATTCCTTCTGGTATCCTTTGTAGTAGTAGTTTCCATAGATTCCTTCCAGCTCCTTCTGATATGGTAGTCACCTTAGATTCCTTCTGGTACCTTTTGAAGTAGTAGTCACCATAGATTCCTTCTGGTACCCTTTGAAGTAGTAGTCGCCATAGATTTCTTCTGGTACCGTTTGAAGTATTAGTCACCATATATTCGTTCCAGTATGTTGTGAAATAGTAGTCGCCATAGATTCCTCCTGTTACCCTTTGAAGTAGTAGTGGCCATAGATTCCTTCCAGCACCTTATGAAGTAGTAGTAACCATATATTCTTTTGGTACCTTTTGAAGTAGTAGTTGTCATAGATTCCTTCTGGTACCCTTTGAAGTAGTAGTCCCCATATATTTCTTCCAATACCTTGTGATGTAGTAGTCGCCACAGATTCCTTCTGGTACCCTTTGAAGTAGTAGTCGCCATATATTCCTTCCAGTACCTTGTGAAGTAGTAGTCACCATAGATTCCATCAAGTACCTTATGAGGTAGTAGTTGTCATAGATTCCTTCTAGTACCCTTTCAATTAGTAGTCACCATAGATTCCTTCCGATATCTTTTGAAGTAGTAGTCTCCATATATTTGTTCTAGTACCTTGTGAAGTAGTAGTCGCCATAGATTCCTTCTGGTACCCTTTGATGTTGTAGTCGCCATAGATTCCTGCGAGTACCTTGTAAAGTAGTAGTAACCATAGATTCCTTCTGGTACCCTTTGAAGTAGTAGTCGCCATAGATTCGTTCTGGTACCCTTTTAGTAGTTGTCTCCATATATTAGTTCCAGTACCTTGTAATGTAGTAGTCACCATAGATTCCTTCTAGTACCCTTTGAAGTACTAGTCGCCATAGATTCCTTCTTGTACCCTTTTAAGTAGTAGTCGCCATATATTCCTTCCAGTAGTTTATGAAGTAGTAGTCACCATAGATTTCTTCTGGTATCCTTTAAAGTAGTAGTCGTCATAGAGTCCTTATGGTACCATTTAAAATAGTAGTCGCCATAGATTGCTTCCAATACCTCGTGAAGTAGTAGTCGCCATAGATTCCTTCTAGTACATTCTGAAGTATTAGTCGCCATAGATTCCTTCTGGTACCCTTTGAAGTAGTAGTCGCCATAGATTCCTTCTGGAACCCTTTGAAGTAGTAGTCGCCATAGAATCCTTCTAGTACCCTTTGAAGTAGTAGTCGCCATAGATTCCTTCCAGTAACTTGTAAAGTATTAGTTGCCATAGGTTTCTTCTGGTAACCTCTGAACTAATAGTCTCCATAGATTCCTTCTGGTACCCTTTGAAGTAGTAGTATTCATAGATTCTGTCTGGTACCCTTTGAAGTAGTAGTCTCATTAGTTACCTTCCATTACCTTATGAAGTAGTAGTTGCGATAGATTCTGTCTGGTACCCTTTAAAGTAGTAGTCTCCATAAATTCCTTCCAATACCTTGTTAAGTAGTAGTCGCCATAGATTCCTTCTGGTACCCTTTGATGTAGTAGTCGCCATAGATTCCTTCGAGTACCTTGTAAAGTAGTAGTCGCCATAGATTCCTTCTGGTACCCTTTGAAGTAGTAGTCGCCATAGATTCCTTCTGGTACCCTTTGAAGTATTAGTCGCCATATATTCGTTCCAGTACCTTGTCAAGTATTATTCGCCATAGATTTGTTCTGGTAACCTTTGAAATAGTAGTCGCCATAGATTCCTTCCATTACCTTGTGAAGTAGTAGTCGCCACAGATTCCTTCTGGTACCCTTTTATGTAGTAGTCTCCATAGATTCCTTCTCGTAATTTGTGAAGTAGCAGTCACCATAGATTCCTTCTGGTACCCTTTGAAGTATTAGTCTCCATAGATTCCTTCTCGTACCCTTTGAAGTAGTTGTCGCCATTTATTCGTTCCAGTACCTTGTAAGGTAGTAGTCGCCAAAGATTCCTTTTGGTACCCTTCGAAGTAATAGTCGCAATAGATTCCTTCTTCTACCCTTTGAAGTAGTAGTCGCCATAGATTCCTTCCAGTACTCTATGAGGTAGTAGTCTCCATAGATTCCTTATGGTACCCTTTGAAGTAGTAGTCGTCATAGATTCATTCTGGTACCCTTTGAAGTAATAGTCCCCATAGATTTCTTCCAGTACCTTGTGAATTAGTAGTCGCCACAGATTTCTTCTGGTACCCTTTGAAGTAGTAGTCTCCATAGATTCCTTCCAGTACCTTGTGAAGTAGTAGTCGCTATAGATTCCTTTTGGTACCCTTTGAAGTAGTAGTCGCCATAGATTCCATCCAATACCTAGTGAAGTAGTAGTCACCATAGATTCTTTCGGGTACCCTTTGAAGTAGTAGTCGCCATAGATTCCTTCTGGTACCCTTTGAAGTAGTAGTCTCCATATATTTGTTCTAGTACCTTGTGAAGTAGTAGTCTCCATAGATTGCTTCTGGTACCCTTTGAAGTAGTAGTCGCCATAGATTCCTGCGAGTACCTTGTAAAGTAGTAGTAACCATAGATTCCTTCTGGTACCCTTTGAAGTAGTAGTCGCCATAGATTCGTTCTGGTACCCTTTTAGTAGTTGTCTCCATATATTAGTTCCAGTACCTTGTAAGGTAGTAGTCACCATAGATTCCTTCTAGTACCCTTTGAAGTACTAGTCGCCATAGATTCCTTCTTGTACCCTTTTAAGTAGTAGTCGCCATATATTCCTTCCAGTACTTTGTGAAGTAGTAGTCACCATAGATTTCTTCTGGTATCCTTTAAAGTAGTAGTCGTCATAGAGTCCTTATGGTACCATTTAA
Organism: Vicia faba; assembly: GCA_948472305.1. Lineage (NCBI taxonomy): Eukaryota > Viridiplantae > Streptophyta > Magnoliopsida > Fabales > Fabaceae > Vicia > Vicia faba. Next base: position 1,450,098,884 of record OX451736.1, read on the forward strand.
AATAGTAGTCGCCATAGATTGCTTCCAATACCTCGTGAAGTAGTAGTCGCCATAGATTCCTTCTAGTACATTCTGAAGTATTAGTCGCCATAGATTCCTTCTGGTACCCTTTGAAGTAGTAGTCGCCATAGATTCCTTCTGGCACCCTTTGAAGTAGTAGTCGCCATAGAATCCTTCTAGTACCCTTTGAAGTAGTAGTCGCCATAGATTCCTTCCAGTAACTTGTAAAGTATTAGTTGCCATAGATTTCTTCTGGTAACCTCTGAACTAATAGTCTCCATAGATTCCTTCTGGTACCCTTTGAAGTAGTAGTATTCATAGATTCTGTCTGGTACCCTTTGAAGTAGTAGTCTCATTAGTTACCTTCCATTACCTTATGAAGTAGTAGTTGCGATAGATTTTGTCTGGTACCCTTTAAAGTAGTAGTCTCCATAAATTCCTTCCAATACCTTGTTAAGTAGTAGTCGCCATAGATTCCTTCTGGTACCCTTTGATGTAGTAGTCGCCATAGATTCCTTCGAGTACCTTGTAAAGTAGTAGTCGCCATAGATTCCTTCTGGTACCCTTTGAAGTAGTAGTCGCCATAGATTCCTTCTGGTACCCTTTGAAGTATTAGTCGCCATATATTCGTTCCAGTACCTTGTCAAGTATTATTCGCCATAGATTTGTTCTGGTAACCTTTGAAATAGTAGTCGCCATAGATTCCTTCCATTACCTTGTGAAGTAGTAGTCGCCACAGATTCCTTCTGGTACCCTTTTATGTAGTAGTCGCCATAGATTCCTTCTCGTACCTTGTGAAGTAGCAGTCACCATAGATTCCTTCTGGTACCCTTTGAAGTATTAGTCTCCATAGATTCCTTCTCGTACCCTTTTAAGTAGTTGTCGCCATTTATTCGTTCCAGTACCTTGTAAGGTAGTAGTCGCCAAAGATTCCTTTTGGTACCCTTCGAATTAATAGTCGCAATAGATTCCTTCTTCTACCCTTTGAAGTAGTAGTCGCCATAGATTCCTTCCAGTACTTTATGAGGTAGTAGTCTCCATAGATTCCTTATGGTACCCTTTGAAGTAGTAGTCGTCATAGATTCATTCTGGTACCCTTTGAAGTAATAGTCCCCATAGATTTCTTCCAGTACCTTGTGAATTAGTAGTCGCCACAGATTTCTTCTGGTACCCTTTGAAGTAGTAGTCTCCATAGATTCCTTCCAGTACCTTGTGAAGTAGTAGTCGCTATAGATTCCTTTTGGTACCCTTTGAAGTAGTAGTCGCCATAGATTCCATCCAATACCTAGTGAAGTAGTAGTCACCATAGATTCTTTCGGGTACCCTTTGAAGTAGTAGTCGCCATAGATTCCTTCTGGTACCCTTTGAAGTATTAGTAGCCATATATTCGTTCCAGTACCTTGTGAAGTAGTAGTCTCCATAGATTGCTTCTGGTACCCTTTGAAGTAGTAGTCGCCATAGATTCCTGCGAGTACCTTGTAAAGTAGTAGTAACCATAGATTCCTTCTGGTACCCTTTGAAGTAGTAGTCGCCATAGATTCGTTCTGGTACCCTTTTAGTAGTTGTCTCCATATATTAGTTCCAGTACCTTGTAAGGTAGTAGTCACCATAGATTCCTTCTAGTACCCTTTGAAGTACTAGTCGCCATAGATTCCTTCTTGTACCCTTTTAAGTAGTAGTCGACATATATTCCTTCCAGTACTTTGTGAAGTAGTAGTCACCATAGATTTCTTCTGGTATCCTTTAAAGTAGTAGTCGTCATAGAGTCCTTATGGTACCATTTAAAATAGTAGTCGCCATAGATTGCTTCCAATACCTCGTGAAGTAGTAGTCGCCATAGATTCCTTCTAGTACATTCTGAAGTATTAGTCGCCATAGATTCCTTCTGGTACCCTTTGAAGTAGTAGTCGCCATAGATTCCTTCTGGCACCCTTTGAAGTAGTAGTCGCCATAGATTCCTTCTAGTACCCTTTGAAGTAGTAGTCGCCATAGATTCCTTCCAGTAACTTGTAAAGTATTAGTTGCCATAGATTTCTTCTGGTAACCTCTGAACTAATAGTCTCCATAGATTCCTTCTGGTACCCTTTGAAGTAGTAGTATTCATAGATTCTGTCTGGTACCCTTTGAAGTAGTAGTCTCATTAGTTACCTTCCATTACCTTATGAAGTAGTAGTTGCGATAGATTTTGTCTGGTACCCTTTAAAGTAGTAGTCTCCATAAATTCCTTCCAATACCTTGTTAAGTAGTAGTCGCCATAGATTCCTTCTGGTACCCTTTGATGTAGTAGTCGCCATAGATTCCTTCGAGTACCTTGTAAAGTAGTAGTCGCCATAGATTCCTTCTGGTACCCTTTGAAGTAGTAGTCGCCATAGATTCCTTCTGGTACCCTTTGAAGTATTAGTCGCCATATATTCGTTCCAGTACCTTGTCAAGTATTATTCGCCATAGATTTGTTCTGGTAACCTTTGAAATAGTAGTCGCCATAGATTCCTTCCATTACCTTGTGAAGTAGTAGTCGCCACAGATTCCTTCTGGTACCCTTTTATGTAGTAGTCGCCATAGATTCCTTCTCGTACCTTGTGAAGTAGCAGTCACCATAGATTCCTTCTGGTACCCTTTGAAGTATTAGTCTCCATAGATTCCTTCTCGTACCCTTTGAAGTAGTTGTCGCCATTTATTCGTTCCAGTACCTTGTAAGGTAGTAGTCGCCAAAGATTCCTTTTGGTACCCTTCGAATTAATAGTCGCAATAGATTCCTTCTTCTACCCTTTGAAGTAGTAGTCGCCATAGATTCCTTCCAGTACTTTATGAGGTAGTAGTCTCCATAGATTCCTTATGGTACCCTTTGAAGTAGTAGTCGTCATAGATTCATTCTGGTACCCTTTGAAGTAATAGTCCCCATAGATTTCTTCCAGTACCTTGTGAATTAGTAGTCGCCACAGATTTCTTCTGGTACCCTTTGAAGTAGTAGTCTCCATAGATTCCTTCCAGTACCTTGTGAAGTAGTAGTCGCTATAGATTCCTTTTGGTACCCTTTGAAGTAGTAGTCGCCATAGATTCCATCCAATACCTAGTGAAGTAGTAGTCACCATAGATTCTTTCGGGTACCCTTTGAAGTAGTAGTCGCCATAGATTCCTTCTGGTACCCTTTGAAGTATTAGTAGCCATATATTCGTTCCAGTACCTTGTGAAGTAGTAGTCTCCATAGATTGCTTCTGGTACCCTTTGAAGTAGTAGTCGCCATAGATTCCTGCGAGTACCTTGTAAAGTAGTAGTAACCATAGATTCCTTCTGGTACCCTTTGAAGTAGTAGTCGCCATAGATTCGTTCTGGTACCCTTTTAGTAGTTGTCTCCATATATTAGTTCCAGTACCTTGTAAGGTAGTAGTCACCATAGATTCCTTCTAGTACCCTTTGAAGTACTAGTCGCCATAGATTCCTTCTTGTACCCTTTTAAGTAGTAGTCGACATATATTCCTTCCAGTACTTTGTGAAGTAGTAGTCACCATAGATTTCTTCTGGTATCCTTTAAAGTAGTAGTCGTCATAGAGTCCTTATGGTACCATTTAAAATAGTAGTCGCCATAGATTGCTTCCAATACCTCGTGAAGTAGTAGTCGCCATAGATTCCTTCTAGTACATTCTGAAGTATTAGTCGCCATAGATTCCTTCTGGTACCCTTTGAAGTAGTAGTCGCCATAGATTCCTTCTGGCACCCTTTGAAGTAGTAGTCGCCATAGATTCCTTCTAGTACCCTTTGAAGTAGTAGTCGCCATAGATTCCTTCCAGTAACTTGTAAAGTATTAGTTGCCATAGATTTCTTCTGGTAACCTCTGAACTAATAGTCTCCATAGATTCCTTCTGGTACCCTTTGAAGTAGTAGTATTCATAGATTCTGTCTGGTACCCTTTGAAGTAGTAGTCTCATTAGTTACCTTCCATTACCTTATGAAGTAGTAGTTGCGATAGATTCTGTCTGGTACCCTTTAAAGTAGTAGTCTCCATAAATTCCTTCCAATACCTTGTTAAGTAGTAGTCGCCATAGATTCCTTCTGGTACCCTTTGATGTAGTAGTCGCCATAGATTCCTTTGAGTACCTTGTAAAGTAGTAGTCGCCATAGATTCCTTCTGGTACCCTTTGAAGTAGTAGTCGCCATAGATTCCTTCTGGTACCCTTTGAAGTATTAGTCGCCATATATTCGTTCCAGTACCTTGTCAAGTATTATTCGCCATAGATTTGTTCTGGTAACCTTTGAAATAGTAGTCGCCATAGATTCCTTCCATTACCTTGTGAAGTAGTAGTCGCCACAGATTCCTTCTGGTACCCTTTTATGTAGTAGTCGCCATAGATTCCTTCTCGTACCTTGTGAAGTAGCAGTCACCATAGATTCCTTCTGGTACCCTTTGAAGTATTAGTTTCCATAGATTCCTTCTCGTACCCTTTGAAGTAGTTGTCGCCATTTATTCGTTCCAGTACCTTGTAAGGTAGTAGTCGCCAAAGATTCCTTTTGGTACCCTTCGAAGTAATAGTCGCAATAGATTCCTTCTTCTACCCTTTGAAGTAGTAGTCGCCATAGATTCCTTCCAGTACTCTATGAGGTAGTAGTATCCATAGATTCCTTATGGTACCCTTTGAAGTAGTAGTCGTCATAGATTCATTCGGGTACCCTTTGAAGTGATAGTCCCCATAGATTTCTTCCAGTACCTTGTGAATTAGTAGTCGCCACAGATTTCTTCTGGTACCCTTTGAAGTAGTAGTCTCCATAGATTCCTTCCAGTACCTTGTGAAGTAGTAGTCGCTATAGATTCCTTTTGGTACCCTTTGAAGTAGTAGTCGCCATAGATTCCATCCAATACCTAGTGAAGTAGTAGTCACCATAGATTCTTTCGGGTACCCTTTGAAGTAGTAGTCGCCATAGATTCCTTCTGGTACCCTTTGAAGTATTAGTAGCCATATATTCGTTCCAGTACCTTGTGAAGTAGTAGTCTCCATAGATTGCTTCTGGTACCCTTTGAAGTAGTAGTCGCCATAGATTCTTCCAACACCTTGTGAAGTAGTAGTCACCATAGAATCCATCTTGTACCTTTTGACGTATTAGTCGCCATAGATTCCTTATGGTACCCTTTGAAATAGTAGTCGCCATTGATTCCTTACGGTATCTTATAAAGTAGTAGTCGCCATAGATTCCTTCTGGTACCCTTTGAAGTAGTAGTCATCATAGATTCCTTCTGGTACCCTTTGAAATGATAGTCCCTATAGATTTCTTCCAGTACCTTGTGAAGTAGTAATCGCCACAAATTCCTTCTAGTAACGTTTGATGTATTAGTCGGAATATATTCCTTCTGGTACCTTGTGAAGTAGTAGTCACCATAGATTTCTTCTAGTACCTTATAAGGTAGAAGTCATCATAGATTCCTTCTAGTACTCTTTGAGGTAGTAGTCACCATAGATTCCTTACAGTACCTTGTGATGTAGTAGTCGCCATAGATTCCTTGTTGTACCCTTCGAAGTAGTAGTCTCCATAGATTCCTTCCAGTACCTTGTGAAGTAGTAGTCGCCATAGATTCCTTCTGGTACCCTTTGAAGTAGTAGTCGCCAAATATTCTTTCCAATACATTGTTAAGTAGTAGTCACTATATATTCATTTTGGGACCCTTTGAAGTAGTAGTCGCCATAGATTCCTTCTGGTACCCTTTGAAGTATTAGTTGCCATAGATTCCTTCCAGCTCCTTGTGAAGTAGTAGTCACCTTAGATTCCTTCTGGTACCTTTTGAAGTAGTATTCGCCTTAGATTCCTTCTGGTACCCTTTGAAACAGTAGTCGCCATAGATTCCTTCTGGTACCCTTTGAAGTATTAGTCGCCATATATTCGTTCCAGTAAGTTGTGAAGTAGTAGTCGCCATAGATTCCATCTGTTACCCTTTGAAGTAGTAGTGGCCATAGATTCCTTCCAGCACCTTGTGAAGTAGTAGTAACCATAGATTCTTTTGGTACCTTTTGAAGTAGTACTCGTCATAGTTTCCTCCTGGTACCCTTTGAAGTAGTAGTCCCGATATATTTCTTCCATTACCTTGTGAAGTAGAAGTCTCCATAGATTCCTTCTGGTACCCTTTGAAGTAGTAGTCACCATAGATTCCTTTTGGTACCCTTTGAAGTAGTTGTCGCCATATATTCGTTCAAGTACCTTATGAAGTAGTAGTCGCCATATATTCCTTCTGGTATCCTTTGAAGTAGTAGTCGCCATATATTCCTTATGGTACCCTTTGAAGTAGTAGTCGCCATAGATTCCTTCCAGTACCTTGTGAAGTAGTAGTCGCCCTAGATTCCTTCTGGTACCCTTTGATGTAGTAGTCATCATAGATTCCTTCTCGTACCCTTTGAAATAATAGTCCCCATAGATTTCTTCCAGTACCTTGTGAAGTAGTAATCGCCACAAATTCCTTCTAGTACCCTTTGGGAATATATTCCTTCCTGTATCTTGTGAAGTAGTATTCACCATAGATTCCTTCTAGTACCTTATAAGGTAGTAGTCATCATAGATTTCTTCTAGTACCCTTTGAGTTAGTAGTCACCATAGATTCCATCCAGTACCTTGTGATGTAGTAGTCGCCATAGATTCCTTGTTGTACCCATCGAAGTAGTAGTCTCCATAGATTCCTTCCAGTACCTTGTGAAGTAGTATCGCCATAGATTCCTTCTGGTACCCTTTGAAGTAGTAGTCGCCATAGATTCCTTCCAATACCTTGTTAAGTAGTAGTCGCCATAGATTCCTTCCAATACCTTGTTAAGTATTAGTCGCCATATATTCGTTCCAGTACCTTGTGAAATATTAGTCGCCATAGATTCCTTCTAGTTCCTTTTGAAGTAGTAGTTTCCATAGATTCCTTCTGGTACCCTTTGAAGTAGTAGTGGCCATAGATTCCTTCCAGCACCTTGTGAAGTACTAGTAACCATAGATTCTTTTGGTACCTTTTGAAGTAGTAGTCGTCATAGATTCCTTCTAGTTCCCTTTGAAGTAGCAGTCCCCATATATTTCTTCCAATACCTTGTGAAGTAGTAGTCGCCATAGATTCCTTTTGGTATCTGTTGAAGTAGTTGTTGCTATATATTCGTTCAAGTACCTTGTGAAGTAGTAGTCGCTATAGATTTCTTCTGGTACCCTTTGAAGTAGTAGTCGCCATAGATTCCTTCTTGTACCCTTGGAAGTAGTAATCGCCATAGATTCCTTCCAGTACTTTGTGAAGTAGTAGTCGCCATAGATTCCTTCTGGGACCCTTTGAAGTAGTAGTCACCATAGATTCATGCTGGTACCCTTTGAAGTAGTAGTCTCCATAGATTTCTTCCAGTACCTTGTGAAGTAGTAGTCGCCATAGTTTCCTTCCAGTATCTTGTGATATAGTAGTTACCATAGATTCCTTCTGGTACCCTTTGAAGTAGTAGTCGTCATAGATTCCTTCCAGTACCTTATGAAGTAGTAGTCGCCATAGATTCCTCTTGGTACCCTTTGAAGAAGTAGTCGCCATAGATTCCTTCCAGTACCTTGTGAAGTAGTAGTCTCCATAGATTCCTTCTGGTACCCTTTGAAGTAGTAGTATCCATAGATTCCTTCTAGTACCCTTTGAAGTAGTAGTCAGCATAAATTCCTTCTAGTACCTTGTGAAGTAGTAGTCACCATAGATTCCTGTTATTACCTTGTGAATTAGTAGTCTCCATTGATTCCATATGGTACTCTTTGAATTAGTAGTCACCATAGATTCCTTGAAGTACCTTGTTAAGTAGTAGTCCCCATAGATTCCTTCTGGTACCCTTTAAAGTAGTAGTCGCCATAGATTCCTTCTGGTACACTTTAAAGTAATTGTCGCCATAGATTCCTTCAAGTACCTTGTGAAGTAGTAGTCGCTATAGATTCCTTTCAGTACCTTGTGAAGTAGTAGTCACCATAGATTTCTTCGAGTACCTTGTTAAAGTAGTAGTCACCATAGATTCCTTCGGGTACCCTTTGAATTAGTAGTCGCCATAGATTCCTTGCAGTACCTTGTGAAGTAGTAGTCGCCATAAATTCCTTCTAGTACACTTTAAAGTAGTAGTCGCCATAGATTCCTTCTGGTACACTTTGAAGTAATAGTCGCGATATATTCCTTCCAGTACCTTTTGAAGTAGTAGTCACCGTAGATTCCTTCTGGTACAGTTTGAAGTAGTAGTCGCCATAGATTCCTTCCAGTACCTTGTGAAATAGTAGTCTCCAAAGATTCCTTCTAGTACCTTATGAAGTATTAGACGCCATAGATTCCTTCTGGTACCCTTAGAAGTAGTATTCTCCATTGATTCCTTCCTGCACCTTTTGAAGTAGTAGTCGCCATAGATTCCTTCTAGTAACATTTGAAGTAGTAGTGTCCATAGATTCCTTCTGGTACCCTTTCAAGTAGTAGTCACCATAGAATCCTTCCAGTACCTTGTGAAGTAGTAGTTTCCATAGATTCCTTCTGGTACCCTCTGAATTAGTAGTCTCCATAGATTCCTTCTAGTACCTTGTGAAGTAGTAGTTGCCATAGATTCCTTCTGGTTCCCTTTGAACTAGTAGTCGTCATAGATTCCTTCTGGTACCCTTTGAAGTATTAGTCGCTATAGATTCCTTCTGGTACCCTTTAAAGTAGTAGTCACCATAGATTCCTTATGGTAACCTTTGAAGTAGTAGTCGTCATAGATTCCTTCTGGTAACCTTTGATGTAGTAGTATCCATAGATTCCTTCCAGTACTTTGTCAAGTAGTAGTCGCCATAGATTCCTTCTGATACCCTTTGAAGTAGTAGTCGCCATAGAATCCTTCCAGCACCTTGTGAAGTAGTAGTCGCCATAGATTCCTTCTGGTACCCTTTGAAGTAGTAGTCGCCGTAGATTCCTTCTGGTACCCTTTGAAGTATTAGTCACCATATATATGTTCTAGTACCTTGTGAAGTAGTAGTCGCCATAGATTCCTTCAGGTACCCTTTGAAGTAGTAGTCGCCATAGATTCCTTCCAGCACCTTGTGAAGTAGTAGTCACCATAGATTATTTCTGGTACCTTTTGACTTAGTAGTCGTCATAGATTCCTTCTGGTACCCTTTGAAGTAGTAGTCGTCATAGATTCCTTCTGGTACCCTTTGAATTTGTAGTCCCCAATGATTTCTTAGAGTACCTTGTGAAGTAGTAGTTGCCATATATTCCTTTTGGTACCCTTTGAAGTAGTAGTCACCATAGATTCTATCTAGTATCTTGTGAAGTAGTAGTCGCCATAGATTATTTCTGGTACCCTTTGAATTACTAGTCCCCATAGATTCCTTATAGTACCTTGTGAAGTAGTAGTCACCATAGATTATTTATGGTACCCTTTGAAGTAGTAGTCGCCATAGATTCCTTCCAGTACCTTATGAATTAGTAGTCGCCATAGATTCCTTCTAGTACCTTATGAAGTAGTAGTCGTCAAAGATTCCTTCTGGTACCCTTTAAAGTAGTTGTCACCATATATCCCTTCTGGAACCCTTTGAAGTAGTAGTCGCCATAGATTCCTCCCAGTACCTTATTGAAGTAGTAGTCTCCATGGATTCCTTCTGGTACCCTTTGAAGTAGTAGTCGCCATAGATTCCTTTAGGTACCCTTTGGAATAGTCTCCGTAGATTCCTTCCATTACCTCGTGAAGTAGTAGTCGCCTTAGATTCCTTTTAGTACCTTATGAAGTATTAGTCGCCATAAATTCTTTCTGCTACCCTTTGAAGTAGTAGTCCCAATAGATTCCTTGTGGCACCTTTTGAAGTAGTAGTCAGCATAGATTCCTTCTGGTACCCTCTGAATTAGTATTCGCCATAGATTCCTTTTGGTACCGTTTGAAGTAATAGTCGTCATAGATTCCTTTTGGTTCCCTTTAAAGTAGTAGTCTCCTTAGATTCGTTCCAATATCTTGTGAAGTAGTAGTCACTATAGATTCCTTCTGGTACCCTTTGGAGTAGTAATCGGCATAGGTTCCTTCCAGTACCTTGTGAAGTAGTTGTCGCCATAGATTCCTTCTGGTACCCTCTGAATTAGTAGTCGCCATAGATTCCTTTTGGTACCCTTTGTAGTAGTAGTCCTCATAGATTCTCTCTGGTACCCTGTGAAGTAGTAGTCTCCTTAGATTCCTTCTACTATCTTGTGAAGTAGTAGTCGCCATAGATTCCTTCTGGTACCCTTTGAAGTAGTAGTCGCCATAGATTCCTTTTAGTAACTTGTGAAGCAGTAGTCGCCATAGATTTCTTCTGGTACCCTTTGAAGTAGTAGTCACCATAGATTCCTTCCGGTATAGTTTGAAGTAGTAGTCTCCATAGATTACTTCCAGTAACTTGTGAGGTAGTAGTCGCCATAGATTCCTTCTAGATCCTTATGAAGTATTAGTCGCCATAGATTCCTTTGGTACCCTTAGAAGTAGTATTCACCATTGATTCCTTCCTGCACCTTTTAAAGTTGTAGTCGCCATAGATTCCTTCCAGTACCTTGTTGAAATAGTAGTCGCCATAGATTCTTTCTTGTACCATTTGAAGTAGTAGTCTCCATAGATTCCTTCTGGTAACCTTTGAAGTAGTAGTCGCCATAGATTCCTTCCAGCACCTTGTGAATTAGTAGTCGCCATAGATTCCTTCTGGTATCCTCTGAATTAGTAGTCACCATAGATTCATTCCAATACCTTGTGAAGTAGTAGTCGCCATAGATTATTTCTGGTACCCTTTGAAGTAGTAGTCTTCATAGATTCCTTCCAGTACCCTTTGAAGTAGTAGTCGCCATAGATTCCTTCCAGTACCTTATGAATTAGTTGTCACCATAGATTCCTTCTAGTACCTTATGAAGTAGTAGTCGTCATAGATTCCTTCTGGTACCCTTTAAAGTAATTGTCGCCATATATAACTTCTGGCACCCTTTGAAGTAGTAGTCGCCATAGATTCCTTCCAGTACCTTGTTGAAGAAGTAGTCTCCATGGATTCCTTCTGGTACCCTTTGAAGTTGTAGTCGCCATAGATTCCTTCAGGTACCCTTTGGAGTAGTCTCCATAGATTCCTTCCATTACCTCGTGAAGTAGTAGTCGCCATAGATTCCTTCTAGTACCTTATGAAGTATTAGTCTCCATAGATTCCTTCTGGTACCCTTTGAAGTAGTAGTCGCCATGGATTCCTTCTGGCACCCTTTGAAGTAGTAGTCGACATAGATTCCTTCTGGTACCCTCTGAATTAGTAGTCTCCATAGATTCCTTTTGGTACCCTTTGAAGTAATAGTCGTCATAGATTCCTTCTAGTTCCCTTTGAAGTAGTAGTCTCCTTAGATTCATTCTAATATCTTGTGAAGTAGTAGTCACCATAGATTCCTTCTGGTACCCTTTGGAGTAGTAGTCGGCATAGGTTTCTTCCAGTACCTTGTGAAGTAGTTGTCGCCATAGATTCCTTCTGGTACCCTCTGAATTAGTAGTCGCCATAGATTCCTTTTGGTACCCTTTGTAGTAGTAGTCCTCATAGATTACTTCTGGTACCCTGTGAAGTAGTAGTCTCCTTAGATTCCTTCTACTATCTTGTGAAGTAGTAGTCGCCATAGATTCCTTCTGGTACCCTTTAAAGTAGTAGTCGCCATTCATTCCTTTTAGTAACTTGTGAAGCAGTAGTTGCCATAGATTCCTTCTGGTACCCTTTAAAGTAGCAGTCGCCAAAGATTCCATCCATTACCTCGTGAAGTAGTAGTCATCATAGATTCCTTTTAGTACCTTATGAAGTATTTGTCACCATAGATTCCTTCTGGTACCATTTGAAGTAGTAGTCCTAATAGATTCCTTTTGGCACCCTTTAAAGTAGTAGTCGCCATAGATTCCTTCCAGTACCTTGTTAAAGTAGTAGCCGCCATAGATTCCTTCTTGTACCCTTTTAAGTAGTAGTCACCATAGATTCCTTCAGGTACCCTTTGAAGTAGTAGTCGCGATAGATTCCTTCGAGTACCTTGTGAAGTATTAGTCCCCATAGATTCCTCCTGGTACCCTCTGAATTAGTAGTCGCCATAGATTACTTCGGGTACCCTTTGAAGTAGTAGTCGTCATAGATTCCGTCTGCTACCCTTTGAAGTAGTAGTCTCATTAGATACCTTACATTACCTTGTAAAGTAGAAGTCGCCATAGATTACTTCTGGTACCCTTTAAAGTAGTAGTCGGCATAGATTCCTTCAAGTACCTTGTGAAGTAATAGTCGCCATAGATTCCTTCTAGTACCCTTTGAAGTAGTAGTCCCCATAGATTCCTTCTGGTACCCTTTGAATTAGTAGTCGCCATAGGTTCCTTCCAGTACCTTGTAAAGTAGTTGTCGCCATAGATTCCTTCAGGTACCCTCTTAATTAGTAGTCGCCATAGATTCCTTTCGGTACCCTTTGTAGTAGTAGTCCTCATAGATTCCTTCTGGTACCCTGTGAAGTAGTAGTCTCCTTAGATTCCTTCTAGTATCTTGTGAAGTAGTAGTCGCCATAGATTCCTTCTGGTACCCTTTGAAGTAGTAGTCGCCATAGATTCCTTGCAGTAACTTGTGAAGCAGTAGTCGCCATAGATTCCTTCTAGTACCCTTTAAAGTATTAGTCGCCATAGATTCCTTCAAATACCTCGTGAAGTAGTAGTCACCATAGATTCCTTCTGGTACCCTTTGAAGTAGTAGTCCCAATAGATTCCTTCTGGCACCCTTTAAGGTAGTAGGCGCCATAGATTCCTTCCAGTACCTTATTGAAGTAGTAGTCGCCATAGATTCCTTCTGGTACCCTTTGAAGTAGTAGTCGCCATAGATTCCTTCTGGTACCCTTTGAAGAAGTAGTCTCCATAGATTCCTTCCAGTACCTTGTGAAGTATTAGTCCCCATAGATTCCTTCTGGTACCCTCTAAATTAATAGTCGCCATAGATTCCTTCTGGTACCCTTTGAAGTATTAGTCGCCATAGATTCTTTCTGGCACCCTTTGAAGTAGTAGTCGGCATAGATTCCTTCTAGTACCCTCTGAATTAGTAGTCGCCATAGATTCCTTTTGGTACCCTTTGAAGTAATAGTCATCATAGATTACTTCTGGTTCCCTTTGTAGTAGTAGTCTCCTTAGATTCCGTCCAGTATCTTATGAAGTAGTGGTCACTATAGATTCCTTCTGGTACCATTTGAAGTCGTAGTCGCCATAGATTCCTTGCAGTAACTTGTGAAGTAGTAGTCGCCATAGATTCCTTCTAGTACCCTTTAATGTAGTAGTCGCCATAGATTCCTTCCATTACCTCGTGAAGTAGTATTCGCCATAGATTCCTTCTAGTACCTTATGAAGTATTAGTCGCCATAGATTCCTTCTGGTACCCTTTGAAGTAGTAGTCACCATAGATTCCTTCCGGTATAGTTTGAAGTAGTAGTCGCCATAGATTCCTTCCAGTACCTTGAGAAGTAGTAGTCGCCATAGAATCCTTCAAGTTCCTTATGAAGTATTAGTCGCCATAGATTCCTTTGGTTCCCTTAGAAGTAGTATTCAACATTGATTCCTTCTTGCACCTTTTGAAATAGTAGTCGCCATAGGTTCCTTCCAGTACCTTGTTGAAGTATTAGTCGCCATAGATTCCTTCCAGCACCTTGTGAATTAGTAGTCGCCATAGAATCCTTCTGGTACCCTCTGAATCAGTAGTCGCCATAGATTCACTCCAGTATCTTGTGAAGTAGTAGTCGCCATAGTATCCTTCTGGTACCCTTTGAAGTAGTAGTCGTCATAGATTCCTTCCAGTACCCTTTGAAGTAGTAGTCGCCATAGATTCCTTCCAGTACCTTATGAATTAGTAGTCGCCATAGATTCCTTCTAGTACCCTTTAAAGTAGTTGTCGCCATAGATTCCTTCTGGCACCCTTTGAAGTAGTAGTCGCCATAGATTCCTTCTAGTAACTTGTTGAAGTAGTAGTCTCCATGGATTCCTAATGGTACCCTTTGAAGTAGTAGTCGCCATAGATTCCTTCAGGTACCCTTTTGGAGTAGTAGTCGCCATAGGTTCATTCCAGTAACTTGTGAAGTAGTAGTCGCCATAGATTCATTCTGGTACCCTTTAAAGTAGTAGTCGCCATAGATTCCTTCCAGTACCTCGTGAAGTAGTAGTCGCCATAGATTTCTTTTAGTACCTTATGAAGTATTAGTCGCCATAGATTCCTTCTGGTACCGTTTGAAGTAGTTGTAGCCATAGATTCCTTCTGGAACCTTTTAAAGTAGTAGTTGCCATAGATTCTTTCCAGTACCTTGTTGAAGTAATAGTCGCCATAGATTCCTTCTGGTACCCTTTGAAGTAGTAGTCGCCATAGATTCCTTCGGGTACCCTTTGAGTTAGTAGTCACCATATGTTCCTTCCAGTACCTAATGAAGTAGTTGTCGCCATAGATTCCTTCTGGTACCCTCTTAAATTGTAGTCGTCATAGATTCCTTTTGGTACCCTTTGCAGTAGTAGTCGTCATAGATTCCTTCTGGTACCCTGTGAAGTAGAAGCCTCCTTAGATTCCTTCTTGTATTTTGTGAAGTATTAGTCGCCATAGATTCCTTCTGGTACCCTTTGAAGTAGTAGTCACCATAGATTCCTTGCAGTAACTTGTGAAGCAGTAGTCGCCATAGATTCCTTCTGGTACCTTTAAAGTAGTAGTCACCAAAGATTCCTTCCAGTACCTCGTGAAGTATTAGTCACCATAGATTCCTTTTAGTACCTTATGAAGTATTAGTCGCCATAGATTCTTTCTGGTACCCTTTGAAGTAGTAGTCGCCATAGATTCCTTCTGGCACCCTTTAAAGTAGTAGTCGCCATAGATTCCTTCCAGTACCTTGTTGAAGTAGTAGTCCCCATAGATTCCTTATGGTACCCTTTGAAGTAGTAGTCCCAATAGATTCCTTCCGGTACCCTTTGAAGTAGTAGTCTCCATAGATTCCTTCTAATACTTTGTGAAGTATTAGTCGCCATAGATTCCTTCTGGTACCCTATGAATTAGTAGTCGTCATAGATTCCTTCGGGTACCGTTGGAAGTAGTAGTCGTCATAGATTCCGCCTGGTACCCTTTGAAGTAGTAGTCACATTAGATACCTTCCATTACCTTGTAAAGTAGTAGTCGCCATAGATTCCTTCCAATACCTTGTGAAGTAATAGTCGCCATAGATTCCTTCTGGTACCCTTTGAAGTAGTAGTTGCCATAGATTCCTTCTGGTACCCTTTGAAGTACTAGTCGCCATATTCCTTCTGGTACCCTCTGAATTAGTAGTCACCATAGATTCCTTTGGGTACCGTTTGAAGTAGTAGACGTCATAGATTCCGTCTGGTACCCTTTGAAGTTGTAGTCTCATTAGATACCTTCCATTACCTTGTAAAGTAATAGTCGCCATAGATTACTTATGGTACCCTTTAAAGTAGTAGTCGCCATAGATTCCTTCCAATACCTTGTGAAGTAATAGTCGCCATAGATTCCTTCTGGTACCCTTTGAAGTAGTAGTCGCCATAGATTCCTTCTGGTACCCTTTGAAGTAGTAGACACCATAGATTCCTTATGGTACCCTTTGAATTAGTAGTCGCCATAGGTTCCTTCCAGTACCTTGTGAAGTAGTTGTCGCCAAAGATTACTTCTGGTACCCTCTGAATTAGTAGTCGCCATAGATTCCTTTTGGTACCCTTTGATGTAATAGTCGTCATAAATTCCTTCTGGTACCCTTTGAAGTAGTATTGTCCTTAGATTTCTTAGAGTATCTTGTGAAGTAGTAGTCACCTTAGATTCCTTCTGGTACCCTTTGAAGTAATAGCCGCCATAGATTCCTTCCAGTAACTTGTGAAGTAGTAGTCGCCATAGATTCCTTCCACTACCTCGTGAAGTAGTAGTCGCCATAGATTCCTTCTAGTAACTTGTGAAATATTAGTCGCCATAGATTCCTTTTGGTACCCTTTGAAGTAGTAGTCGCCATAGATTCCTTCTGGCACCCTTGGAAGTAGTAGTCGGCATAGATTCCTTCTGGTACCCTCTGAATTAGTTGTCACCATAGATTCCTTTTGGTACCCTTTGAAGTGATATTCGTCATAGATTCCTTCTGGTTCCCTTTGAAGTAGTAGTTTCCTTAGATTCCTTTCAGTATCTTGTGAAGTAGTAGTCACCATAGATTCCTTCTGGTACCCTTTGAAGTCGTAGTCGCCATAGATTCCTTGCATGAACTTGTGAAGTAGTAGTCGCCATAGATTCCTTCTGGTACCCTTTAATGTAGTAGTCGCCGTAGATTCCTTCCATTACCTCGTGAAGTAGTAGTCTCCATAGATTCCTTCTAGTACTTTATGAAGTATTAGTCGCCATAGATTCCTTCTGGTACCCTTTGAAGTAGTAGTCACCATAGATTCCTTCCTGTATAGTTTGAAGTAGTAGTCGCCATAGATTCCTTCCAGTACCTTGTGAAGTAGTAGTCGCCATAGATTCCTTCTAGTTCCTTATGAAGTATTAGTCGCCATAGATTCCTTTGGTACCCTTAGAAGTAGTATTCACCATTGATTCCTTCCTGCACCTTTTGAAGTAGTAGTCGCCATAGATTCCTTCCAGTACCTTGTTGAAATAGTAGTCGCCATAGATTCCTTCTAGTACCATTTGAAGTAGTAGTGTCCATAGATTCCTTCTGGTACCCTTTGAAGTAGTAGTCGCCGTAGATTCCTTCCAGCACCTTGTGAATTAGTAGTCGCCATAGATTCCTTCTGGTACCCTCTGAATTACTAGTCGCCATAGAATCATTGCAGTACCTTGTGAAGTAGTAGTCGCCATAGATTCCTTCTGGTACCCTTTGAAGTAGTAGTCGCCATAGATTCCTTGCAGTAACTTGTGAAGCAGTAGTCGCCATAGATTCCTTCTGGTACCCTTTAAAGTAGTAGTCACCAGATATTCCTTCCAGTACCTCGTGAAGTAGTAGTCACCATAGATTCCTTTTAGTACCTTATGAAGTATTAGTCGCCATAGATTCTTTCTGGTACCCTTTGAAGTAGTAGTCGCCATAGATTCCTTCTGGCATCCTTTAAAGTAGTAGTCGCCATAGATTCCTTCCAGTACCTTGTTGAATTAGTAGTCGCCATAGATTCCTTCTGGTACCCTTTGAAGTAGTAGTCTCCATAGATTCCTTCTGGTAGCCTTTGAAGTAGTTGTCCCCATAGATTCCTTCCAGTACCTTGTGAAGTATTAGTCGCAAAAGATTCCTTCAGGTACCCTCTGAATTATTAGTCGCCATAGATTCCTTCGGGTACCGTTTGAAGTAGTAGTCTTTATAGATTCCTCCTGGTACCCTTTGAAGTAGTAGTCTCATTAGATACCTTCCATTACCTTGTAAAGTAGTAGTCGCCATAGATTCCTTCTATTACCTTGTGAAGTAACAGTCGCCATAGATTCCTTCTGGTACCCTTTGAAGTAGTAGTCGCCATAGATTCCTTCTGGTACCCTTTGAAGTAGTAGTCGCCATAGATTCCTTATGGTACCCTTTGAATTATTAGTCGCCATAGGTTCCTTCTGGTACCCTTTGAAGTAGTAGTCGCCATAGATTCCTTCCAGCACCTTGTGAATTAGTAGTCGCCATAGATTCCTTCTGGTACCCTCTGAATTAGTAGTCGCCATAGAATCATTCCAGTACCTTGTGAAGTAGTAGTCTCCATATATACCTTCTGGTACCCTTTGAAGTAGTAGTCGACATAGATTCCTTCCATTACCCTTTGAAGTAATAGTCGCCATAGATTCCTTCTAGTACCCTTTGAAGTAGTAGTCGCCATAGATTCCTTCTGGTACCCTTTAAAGTAGTAGTCGCCAAAGATTCCTTCCATTACCTCGTGAAGTAGTAGTCACCATAGATTCCTTTTAGTACCTTATGAAGTATTAGTCGCCATAGATCCTTTGTTGGTACCCTTTGAAGTAGTAGTCGCCATAGATTCCTTCTGATACCCTTTAAAGTAGTAGTCGCCATAGATTCCTTCCAGTACCTTGTTGAAGTAATAGTCGCCATAGATTTCTTCTGGTACCCTTTGAAGTAGTAGTCGCCATAGATTCCTTCCGGTACCCTTTGAAGTATTAGTCACCATAGATTCCTTCCAGTACGTTGTGAAGTATTAGTTGCCATAGATTCATTCTGGTACCCTCTGAATTAGTAGTCGCCATAGATTCCTTCGGGTATCGTTTGAAGTAGTAGTCGTCATATATTCTGCCTGGTACCCTTTGAAGTAGTAGTCTCAATAGATACCTTCCATTACCTTGAAAATTAGTAGTCGCCATAGATTACTTCTGGTACCCTTTAAAGTAGTAGTCCCCATAGATTCCTTCCAATACTTTGTGAAGTAATAGTCACCATAGATTACTTCTGGTACCCTTTGAAGTAGTAGTCGCCATAGATTCCTTATGGTACCCTTGGAATTAGTAGTCGCCATAGGTTCCTTCCAGTACCTTGTGAAGTAGTTGTCTCCATAGATTACTTCTGGTACCCTCTGAATTAGTAGTCGCCATAGATTCCTTTTGGTACCCTTTGAAGTAATAGTCGTCATAGATTCCTTCTGGTACCCTTTGAAGTAATAGTCTCCTTAGATTTCTTCGAGTATCTTTTGAAGTAGTAGTCACCATAGATTCCTTCTGGTACCCTTTGAAGTAGTAGTCGCCATAGATTCCTTCTGGTACCCTTTGAAGTAGTTGTCACCATAGATTCCTTCCAGTACCTTGTGAAGTATTAGTCGCCAGAGATTCCTTCCAGTACCTCGTGAAGTAGTAGTCACCATATATTCCTTTTAGTACCTTATGAAGTATTAGTCGCCATAGATTCTTTCTGGTACCCTTTGAAGTAGTAGTCTCCATAGATTCCTTCTTGCACCCTTTAAAGTAGTAGTCTCCATAGATTCCTTCCAGTACCTTGTTGAAGTAGTAGTCGCCATAGATTCCTTCCAGTACCTTGTGAAGTAATAGTCGCCATAGATTCCTTCTGGTACCCTTTGAAGTAGTAGTCGCCATAGATTCCTTCTGGTACCCTTTGAAGTAGTAGACACCATAGATTCCTTATGGTACCCTTTGAATTAGTACTCGCCATAGGTTCCTTCCAGTACCTTGTGAAGTAGTTGTCGCCAAAGATTACTTCTGGTACCCTTTTAATTAGTAGTCGCCATAGATTCCTTTTGGTACCCTTTGAAGTAATAGTCGTCATAGATTCCTTCTGGTACCCTTTGAAGTAGTAGTCTCCTTAGATTTCTTAGAGTATCTTGTGAAGTAGTAGTCAACTTAGATTCCTTCTGGTACCCTTTGAAGTAGTAGCCGCCATAGATTCCTTCCAGTAACTTGTGAAGTAGTAGTCGCCATAGATTCCTTCCACTACCTCGTGAAGTAGTAGTCGCCATAGATTCCTTCTAGTAACTTGTGAAGTATTAGTCGCCATAGATTCCTTCTGGTACCCTTTGAAGTAGTAGTCGCCATAGATTCCTTCTGGCACCCTTGGAAGTAGTAGTCGACATAGATTCCTTCTGGTACCCTCTGAATTAGTTGTCGACATAGATTCCTTTTGGTACCCTTTGAAGTAATATTCGTCATAGATTCCTTCTGTTTCCCTTTGAAGTAGTAGTTTCCTTAGATTCCTTTCAGTATCTTGTGAAGTAGTAGTCACCATAGATTCCTTCTGGTACCCTTTGAAGTCGTAGTCGCCATAGATTCCTTGCAGTAACTTGTGAAGTAGTAGTCGCCATAGATTCCTTCTGGTACCCTTTAATGTAGTAGTCGCCATAGATTCCTTCCATTACCTCGTGAAGTAGTAGTCTCCATAGATTCCTTCTAGTACTTTATGAAGTATTAGTCGCCATAGATTCCTTCTGGTACCCTTTGAAGTAGTAGTCACCATAGATTCCTTCCGGTATAGTTTGAAGTAGTAGTCGCCATAGATTCCTTCCAGTACCTTGTGAAGTAGTAGTCGCCATAGATTCCTTCTAGTTCCTTATGAAGTATTAGTCGCCATAGATTCCTTTGGTACCCTTAGAAGTAGTATTCACCATTGAATCCTTCCTGCACCTTTTGAAGTAGTAGTCGCCATAGATTCCTTCCAGTACCTTGTTGAAATAGTAGTCGCCATAGATTCCTTCTAGTACCATTTGAAGTAGTAGTGTCCATATATTCCTTCTGGTACCCTTTGAAGTAGTAGTCGCCATAGATTCCTTCCAGCACCTTGTGAATTAGTAGTCGCCATAGATTCCTTCTGGTACCCTCTGAATTAGTAGTCGCCATAGAATCATTCCAGTACCTTGTGAAGTAGTAGTCGCCATAGATTCCTTCTGGTACCCTTTGATATAATATTCGTCATAGATTCCTTCCATTACCCTTTGAAGTAGTAGTCGCCATAGATTCCTTCTGGTACCCTTTGAAGTAGTAGTCGCCATAGATTCCTTGCAGTAACTTGTGAAGCAGTAGTCGCCATAGATTCCATCTGGTACCTTTTAAAGTAGTAGTCACCAGATATTCCTTCCAGTACCTCGTGAAGTAGTAGTCACCATAGATTCCTTTTAGTACCTTATGAAGTATTAGTCGCCATAGATTCTTTCTGGTACCCTTTGAAGTAGTAGTCGCCATAGATTCCTTCTGGCACCCTTTAAAGTAGTAGTCGCCATAGATTCCTTCCAGTACCATGTTGAAGTAGTAGTCGCCATAGATTCCTTCTGGTACCCTTTGAAGTATTAGTCGCCATAGATTGCTTCTGGTACCCTTTGAAGTAGTTGTCCCCATAGATTCCTTCCAGTACCTTTTGAATTATTAGTCGCCAGAGATTCCTTCAGGTACCCTCTGAATTATTAGTCGCCATAGATTCCTTCGGGTACCGTTTGAAGTAGTAGTCTTTATAGATTCCGCCTGGTACCCTTTGAAGTAGTAGTCTCATTAGATACCTTCCATTACCTTGTAAAGTAGTAGTCGCCATAGATTCCTTCTATTACCTTGTGAAGTAATAGTCGCCATAGATTCCTTCTGGTACCCTTTGAAGTAGTAGTCGCCATAGATTCCTTCTGGTACCCTTTGAAATAGTAGTCGCCATAGATTCCTTATGGTACCCTTTGAATTATTAGTCGCCATAGGTTCCTTCTGGTACCCTTTGAAGTAGTAGTCGCCATAGATTCCTTCCAGCACCTTGTGAATTAGTAGTCGCCATAGATTCCTTCTGGTACCCTCTAAATTAGTAGTCGCCATAGAATCATTCCAGTACCTTGTGAAGTAGTAGTCGCCATATATTCCTTCTGGTACCCTTTGAAGTAGTAGTCGACATAGATTCCTTCCATTACCCTTCGAAGTAATAGTCGCCATAGATTCCTTCTAGTACCCTTTGAAGTAGTAGTCGCCATAGATTCCTTCTGGTACCCTTTAAAGTAGTAGTCGCCAAAGATTCCTTCCAGTACCTCGTGAAGTAGTAGTCACCAAAGATTCCTTTTAGTACCTTATGAAGTATTAGTCGCCATAGATCCTTTGTTGGTACCCTTTGAAGTAGTAGTCGCCATAGATTCCTTTTGACACCCTTTAAAGCAGTAGTCGCCATAGATTCCTTCCAGTACCTTGTTGAAGTAATAGTCGCCATAGATTTCTTCTGGTACCCTTTGAAGTAGTAGTCGCCATAGATTCCTTCCGGTACCCTTTGAAGTAGTAGTCACCATAGATTCCTTCCAGTACCTTGTGAAGTATTAGTTGCCATAGATTCATTCTAGTACCCTCTGAATTAGTAGTCGCCATAGATTCCTTCGGGTACCGTTTGAAGTAGTAGTCGTCATATATTCTGCCTGGTACCCTTTGAAGTAGTAGTCTCATTAGATACATTCCATTACCTTGAAAATTAGTAGTCGCCATAGATTACTTCTGGTACCCTTTAAAGTAGTAGTCCCCATAGATTCCTTCCAATACTTTGTGAAGTAATAGTCACCATAGATTCCTTCTGGTACCCTTTGAAGTAGTAGTCGCCATAGATTCCTTCTAGTACCCTTTGAAGTAGTAATCGCCATAGATTCCTTATGGTACCCTTTGAATTAGTAGTCGCCATAGGTTCCTTCCAGTACCTTGTGAAGTAGTTGTCGCCATAGATTACTTCTGGTACCCTCTGAATTAGTAGTCGCCATAGATTCCTTTTGGTACCCTTTGAAGTAATAGTCTTCATAGATTCCTTCTGGTACCCTTTGAAGTAGTAGTCTCCTTAGATTTCTTCGAGTATCATTTGAAGTAGTAGTCACCATAGATTCCTTCTGGTACCCTTTGAAGTAGTAGTCGCCATAGATTCCTTCCGGTACCCTTTGAAGTAGTTGTCACCATAGATTCCTTCCAGTACCTTGTGAAGTAATAGTCGCCAGAGATTCCTTTCAGTACCTCGTGAAGTAGTAGTCACCATATATTCCTTTTAGTACCTTATGATGTATTAGTCGCCATAGATTCTTTCTGGTACCCTTTGAAGTAGTAGTCGCCATAGATTCCTTCTTGCACCCTTTAAAGTAGTAATCTCCATAGATTCCTTCCAGTACCTTGTTGAAGTAGTAGTCGCCATAGATTCCTTCTAGTACCCTTTGAAGTAGTTGTCCCCATAGATTCCTTCTTGTACCCTTTGAAGTAGTAGTCACCATAGATTCCTTCCAGTACCTTGTGAAGTATTAGTCGCCATAGATTCCTTCTAGTACCCTCTGAATTTGTAGTCGCCATAGATTCCTTCGGGTACCGTTTGAAGTAGTAGTCGTCATAGATTCCTTCTGGTACCCTTTGAAGTAGTAGTCTCCTTAGATTTCTTCGAGTATCTTTTAAAGTAGTAGTCACCATAGATTCCTTCTGGTACCCTTTGAAGTAGTAGTCGCCATAGATTCCTTCCAGTAACTTGTGAAGTAGTAGTCGCCATAGATTCCTTCTGGTACCCCTTAAAGTAGTAGTCTCCAAATATTCCTTCCAATACCTCATGAAGTAGTAGTCACCATATATTCCTTTTAGTACCTTATGAAGTATTAATCGTTATAGATTCTTTCTGGTACCCTTTGAAGTAGTAGTCGCCATAGATTCCTTTTGGCACCCTTTAAAGTAGTAGTCTCCATAGATTCCTTCCAGTACCTTGTTGAAGTAGTACTCGCCATAGATTCCTTCTGGTACCCTTTTAAGTAGTTGTCGCTGTAGATTCCTTCTTGTACCCTTTGATGTAGTAGTCACCATAGACTCCTTCCAGTACCTTGTGAAGTATTAGTCGCCATAGATTCCTTCTGGTACCCTCTGAATTAGTAGTCGCCATAGATTCCTTCTGGTACCCTTTAAAGTAGTAGTCGCCATAGATTCCTTCTAGTACCTTGTGAAGTAATAGTCGCCATATATTCCTTCTGGTACCCTTTGAAGTAGTAGTCGCCATAGATTCCTTCTGGTACCCTTTGAAGTAGTAGTCGCCATAGATTCCTTATGGTACCCTTTGAATTATTAGTCGCCATAGGTTCCTTCTGGTACCCTTTGAAGTAGTAGTCGCCATAGATTCCTTCCAGCACCTTGTGAATTAGTAGTCGCCATAGATTCCTTCTGGTACCCTGTGAATTATTAGTCGCCATAGAATCATTCCAGTACCTTGTGAAGTAGTAGTCGCCATATATTCCTTCTGGTACCCTTTGAAGTAGTAGTAGTCATAGATTCCTTCCATTACCATTTGAAGTAATAGTCGCCATAGATTCCTTCTGGTACCCTTCGAAGTAATAGTCGCCATAGATTCCTTGCAGTAACTTGTGAAGCAGCAGTCGCCATAGATTCCTTCTGGTACCCTTTAAAGTAGTAGTCGCCAAAGATTCCTTCCAGTACCTCGTGAAGTAGTAGTCACCATAGATTCCTTTTAGTACCTTATGAAGTATTAGTCGCCATAGATCCTTTCTTGGTACCCTTTGAAGTAGTAGTCACCATAGATTCCTTATGACACCCTTTAAAGTAGTAGTCTCCATAGATTCCTTCCAGTACCTTGTTGAAGTAGTAGTCGCCATAGATTTCTTCTGGTACCCTTTGAAGTAGTAGTCGCCATAGATTCCTTCCGGTACCCTTTGAAGTAGTAGTCACCATAGATTCCTTCCAGTACCTTGTCAATTATTAGTCGCCATAGATTCCTTCTGGTACCCTCTGAATTAGTAGTCGCCATAGATTCCTTCGGGTACCGTTTGAAGTAGTAGTCGTCATATATTCTGCCTGGTACCCTTTGAAGTAGTAGTCTCATTAGATACCTTCCATTACCTTGAAAATTAGTAGTCGCCATAGATTACTTCTGGTACCCTTTAAAGTAGTAGTCGCCATAGATTCCTTCCAATACTTTGTGAAGTAATAGTCACCATAGATTCCTTCTGGTACCCTTTGAAGTATTAGTCTCCATAGATTCCTTCTAGTACCCTTTGAAGTAGTAGTTGCCATAGATTCCTTATGGTACCCTTTGAATTAGTAGTTGCCATAGGTTCTTTCCAGTACCTTGTGAAGTAGTTGTCGCCATAGATTACTTTTGGTACCCTCTGAATTAGTAGTCGCCATAGATTCCTTTTGGTACCCTTTGAAGTAATAGTCGTCATAGATTCCTTCTGGTACCCTTTGAAGTAGTAGTCTCCTTAGATTTCTTCGAGTATCTTTTGAAGTAGTAGTCACCATAGATTCCTTCTGGTCCCCTTTGAAGTAGTAGTCGCCATAGATTCCTTCCAGTAACTTGTGAAGTAGTAGTCGCCATAGATTCCTCCTGGTACCCTTTAAAGTAGTCGCCATAGATTCCTTCCAGTACCTCATGAAGTAGTAGTCGCCATAGATTCCTTCTAGTACCTTATGATGTATTAGTCGCCATATATTCCTTCTGGTACCCTTTAAAGTAGTAGTCACCATAGATTCCTTCTGGCACCCTTGGAATTAGTAGTCGTCATAGATTCCTTCTCGTACCCTCTGAATTAGTAGTCGCAATAGATTCCTTTTGGTACCGTTTGAAGTAATAGTCGTCATAGATTCCTTCTGGTTCCCTTTGAAGTAGTAGTCTCCTTAGATTCCTTCCAGTATCTTGTGAAGTAGTAGTCACCATAGATTCCTTCTGGTACCCTTCGAAGTTGTAGTCGCCATAGAATCCTTGCTGTACCTTATTGAAACAGTAGTATCCATAGATTCCTTTGGTACCCTTAGAGGTAGTATTCACCATTGATTCCTTCCTACACCTTTTGAAGTAGTAGTCGCCATAGATTCCTTCCAGTACCTTGTTGAAATAGAAGTCGCCATAGATTCCTTCTAGTACCATTTGAAGTAGTAGTCTCCATAGATTCCTTCTTGTAACCCTTGAAGTAGTAGTCGCCATAGATTCCTTCCAGCACCTTGTGAATTAGTAGTCGCCATAGATTCCTTCTGGTACCCTCCGAATTAGTAGTCGCCATAGCTTCATTCCAGTACCTTGTGAAGTAGTAGTTGCCATAGATTCCTTCTGGTACCCTTTGAAGTAGTAGTCGTCATAGATTCCTTCCATTACCCTTTGAAGTAGTAGTCGCCATAGATTCCTTCCAGTACCTTATGAATTAGTAGTCGCCATAGATTCCTTCTAGTACCTTATGAAGTAGTAGTCGTCATAGATTGCTTCTGGTACCCTTTAAAGTAGTTGTCTCCATAGATTCCTTCTGGCACCCTTTGAAGTAGTAGTAGCCATAGATTCCTTCTAGTACCCTGTTGAAGTTGTAGTCTCATTAGATACCTTCCATTACCTTATAAAGTAGTAGTCGCCATAGATTACTTCTGGTACCCTTTAAAGTAGTAGTCGCCATAGATTCCTTCCAGTAACTTGTGAAGTAATAGTCGCCATAGATTCCTTCTGGTACCCTTTGAAGTAGTAGTCGCCATAGATTCCTTATGGTACCCTTTGAAGTAGTAGTCGCCATAGATTCCTTATGGTACCCTTTGAATTAATAGTCGCCATAGGTTCCTTCCAGTACCTTGTGAAGTAGTTGTCGCCATAGATTACTTCTAGTACCCTCTGAATTAGTAGTAGCCATAGATTCCTTTTGGTACCCTTAGAAGTAATAGTCATCATAGATTCCTCCTGGTACCCTTTGAAGTAGTAGTCTCCTTAGATTTCTTCGAGTATCTAGTGAAGTAGTAGTCAACATAGATTCCTTCTGGTACCCTTTGAATTAGTAGTTGCCATAGATTCCTTCCAGTATCTTGTGAAGTATTAGTCTGTTAGAACAAAGTTTGAATCTACTACCCTATGTTTAAGTTTTGATGATAACAAAATGAAAAGATATATTATTTATATGATTCATGTATGAACTATTTGCTGCCTAAATTATTACGTTCTGATTTGCAGATACTCTGATAGATATAAGCAAGATCACACCTAATCAGCATCAGAAATTTGGTTCTTGACATCAGCATCAGAAGTTGCTATATCAGTATACCAGAATCAGAAGATCAACTCACGTGTATGCTGAAGCTTGATGAACAGAACTACGCTCAACACTCTGATAAACAAAACAACAGTTCATCAGCAATTAAGCAGAGTCAGAATGAGCCAAGCCAGAACATGCATTAAGTAAGCAACGGTACTGTGCATTGAAAGCAAATTATTACCAACGGCCTCATTCCATAGAAGATCTGCTCAATAAGGAAAGTTTGTTATTAGCATTGAATCAAGAATATTGCTCCAACGTTCAAGAATCTCAGTGCTATATAAACAAGACTATGAAGATTGAATTGGCTAATGCTCTCCAACTCTTTACACGCCTAAAAGCTGATCATAATCTTCCTTCTCTCAGTTTGCTAAACTCTACATATCTTCTTACTCAATCATTGTTTAGAAATCTAGTTTCATAAGCTTAAGTTGTGTATACATCACAGTTGTGATACAGTTTTGTAGAAAACATTCACACACTTAGATTTATCTTCTTTGTAAGAAAGTGTTTCCTTGACAAACCGGGTTGTGGTTTGCATCAAGAAGGCTTTAGCAGTTGTTAAAGCAGTTTGTAATATTCATTTGAATATAGTGGGTTAAGACCTCGTTGGAGAGAGGCGAAATCACCTTGACGGGTGGACTGGAGTAGTTTGAGATCAAACGAACCAGGATAAAAATATCTTGTTCATTGCATTGATTTTCAATTTTACAATTCAACCCCCCCTTCTTGTGTTTTCACTACTTCAATTGGTATCAGAGCGCCTGGTTCTGAGCTAAAACACTTAACCGTGTCAGTACAAGATCCAGCGTCAAAAAAACACAATGGCAGGAAACTATTCTCACACCAGCAATGACAACCATGAGGACAGAGACAGATTCAGCGGCAAACCTCCAGTCTTTGATGGAGAAAACTTTGATTACTGGAAAGACAGAATTGAAAGCTTCTTTCTGGCACATGATGCTGATCTGTGGGATATGGTGACATATGGATACACGCACCCTGTGAATGCAAGCGGTCAGAAGATTGATAGAAAAACAATGTCTGTCCAACAAAAGCGTGACTTCAAGAATCACCACAAGGCCAGAACCATCCTCCTCAGCGCCATCTCCTATACTGAATATGAAAAGATCTCCAACAGAGACACATCAAAGAACATTTTTGACTCACTCAGAATGACGCATGAGGGCAACGTTCTGGTCAAAGAAACTAAAGCTCTGGCGCTCATTCAGAAGTATGAGGCGTTCAAAATGGAAGAATCTGAATCCATTGAAACAATGTTCTCAAGATTCCAGATTCTGGTAGCTGGTCTCAAGGTTCTGGACAAAAGATACTCTACTGCTGACCATGTCAAGAAAATCATCAAAAGTTTACCCAAGCAGTGGAGACCAATGGTTACAGCTCTGAAGCTAGCTAAAGATCTCAACAAAATCACTCTGGAGGAACTTATCAGCTCCCTCAAAAGTCATGAGATAGAGCTAGAAGCTGACGAGCCTCAGAAGCAAGGTAAGCCTTTAGCATTAAAATCTAACAAAAAATCTGAGTCTAAAGTTTTGCAGGCAGTTGAAGAAACATCTGATGGATCCTCATCAGAAGAAGACGAACTCTCCCTTCTCTCCAGAAGAGTAAATCAATTGTGGAAGCAAAGACAAAGGAAGTTCAGGAATCCCAGAAGATCTGATCAGAACGAGTCTTCTTCCAGATACAGAAGGACAGATTCTTCCTCTGGATACAGAAGATCTGAAGGCTCCTCTAGTAGCAAAAATCCAAACACCAAGGACATCATCTGCTATGAGTGCAATGAGCAAGGACACTACAAAAGTGACTGCCCAAAGCTTCAGAGGGAAAAGCCCAAAAAGAAGTTTGGAAGAGAGAAGAAGAAAAGTCTCATGGCTACATGGGATGACTCTGACTCGTCTGAAGCTGACTCAGAATCAGATGATGAGAGAGCCAACATAGCTCTCATGGCTAATATTTCAGAAGATAGTGAAGCTTCTGAATCAGACTCTGAATCAGACACTGAAGAGGTATTTCCTAACTTTGCTGTTAATTTTTCCAAGGCTGAACTTGCTGAAAGCCTTAATGAGATTATGGAAAGGTATAAGCAAATTACAGTTAAATTCAGAGACCTGAAAAGGAATCTTGAATCTGACTCTAATAAGACTGAGAGTCTCAAATTGGAGAATTCTGAGCTGAGAAATAAGATTTCAAAATTAGAAAATACTTTACAAAACTCTCAGAAGGAACCAATTTCTGAAACTCCCAGCAACGCTGATGAGATCATCAAGGAGTATGATCACAGTTTCCAGAAGTTCCTTGCTAAAAGCATAGATAGAAGCAAAATGGCTTCAATGATCTATGGAGTTAGCAGAAACGGCATGAAAGGAATAGGATACCAAGGTAAGGTTCCTACACCAAAGAATGTCATGGACTTAACTATTAAATACACTCCTCTGAATTCACATTTTTTGTATGGCCACACACATGATATTAAATACACTAGCAGTAAGCACTCTGTGAAACCAAAATTCAACCAGAGCTTTGGTAAAACTAACAAATCAGGACCCAAGAAAATCTGGGTACCTAAGGATAAAATAATACATGTTGCAGATATCTTTAGCAGCAAGTCAGAAACACCAGTCATGGTTCCTGGACTCTGGCTGCTCGCGACACATGACGGGAAGAAGGCATATGTTCCAAAGCCTAGAACTTAAGCCTGAAGGCCACGTTGGCTTTGGAGGCAATCAGAGGGGAAAGATAATTGGCTCTGGAACTGTAGGTAATGGAAATCTTCCCTCTATTAATAATGTTCTGCTAGTAGATGGATTGATGCATAATCTGTTATCCATAAGTCAATTAAGTGATAACGGTTATGACATAATCTTTAATCAAAAATCATGTAAAGCTGTTAGTCAGAAAGATGGGACTATCCTGTTTAATGGTAAGAGGAAAAACAACATTTACAAAATCAAACTTTCTGAACTAAAAAGTCAGAATGTAAAGTGCCTTCTGTCTGTTAACAAAGAGCAGTGGATCTGGCACAGAAGATTGGGGCATGTTAGTATGAGAAGAATATCTCAGATTAACAAACTCAATCTGGTCAGAGGACTTCCTAATTTGAAGTTCAATTCAGATGCTCTGTGTGAAGCATGTCGGAAAGGCAAGTTTGCAAAACCTTCTTTTAAATCTAAAAATGTTGTTTCTACCTCTAAGCCATTAGAACTTCTGCACATTGACTTATTTGGACCAGTTAAAACTGCTTCAGTCAGTGGCAAGAAGTATGGGTTAGTAATCGGAGATGACTATAGCAGATGGACATGGGTAAAGTTCTTAAGACACAAGGACGAGTCACACTCTGTGTTTGTTACCTTCTGTAACCAAGTTCAGAATGAAAAGGATCTTAGAATCGTTAAAGTCAGAAGTGATCATGGTGGAGAATTTGAAAACAAAGATTTTGAGTCATTCTTTAATGACAGAGGCATTCTGCATGATTTCTCTTGTCCTAGAACTCCCCAACAAAATGGAGTTGTAGAACGAAAGAACAGAACATTGAAAGAAATGGCCAGAACCATGATCAATGAGACAAACGTTGCTAAGATCTTCTGGGCAGAGGCAATAAACACAGCGTGCTACATTCAGAATAGAATCTCAATAAGACCTATTCTGGAAAAGACTCCATATGAATTGTGGAAGAACAGAAAGCCCAACATTTCATATTTTCATCCATTTGGATGTACTTGCTTTATGTTAAATACAAAGAATTATTTGAACAAGTTTGACTCTAAAGCACAGAAGTGTATTATGTTAGGATACTCTGAACGCTCAAGAGGGTACAGAGTATACAATACAGAAACACAGATTGTGGAAGAATCAATCAGTGTTCGTTTTGATGATAAGCTTGACTCTGAAAAGTCAAAGCAGAATGAAGTTTTTGCAGGTATGGAAATTGAATTTACAGGTTCTGAAGACAAGTCATCAGAAGCTCTCAACACAGACACTCCTTCAACGTCTGAAAGGAGCACTGCTTGCAATCCTACAACAGTTGCTGATCAACCTCCGAAGAGATTACCCAGAAGCAGTTTGGATCACCCAGAAGAGACTATCTTAGGAAGAAAGGAAGATCCAATCAGAACAAGAGCAAGCTTCAGAAACTCTGAAGAAACTCTCATGGGACTTGTGTCTCTGATTGAACCTTATTCTATTGATGAAGCACTTTTGGATAATGACTGGATTCTGGCAATGCAAGAAGAGCTGAATTAATTCACCAGAAATGACGTATGGGATCTCATTCCCAGACCAAAAGGATTCAACGTCATTAGAACAAGATGGGTGTTCAGAAACAAGCTAAATGAACAAGGTGAAGTCATCAGAAACAAGGCACGACTGGTTGCACAAGGTTATAGTAAGCAAGAGGGGATAGACTATACAGAAACCTTTGCCCCAGTCGCCAGGTTAGAATCTATCAGACTTTTAATTTCACTTGCAGTTAATAGAGGCATCACTCTGTATCAGATGGATGTCAAAAGTGCATTCTTAAATGGTTATATAGAAGAAGAGGTTTATGTGCACCAACCCCCTGGTTTTGAAAATACAAAACATCCAGAACATGTTTTCAAACTAAAGAAGTCACTATATGGTCTGAAACAAGCTCCCAGAGCTTGGTATGAAAGGCTAAGTAACTTTCTGTTAGAAAATGAATTCACCAGAGGGAAGGTGGACACTACCTTATTCTGTAAGTCAGTTAAGAATGACATCTTAGTCTGTCAAATTTATGTTGATGATATTATTTTTGGTTCTACTAATCCTTCTCTTGGAAGAAAATTTGCTAAGTGTATGCAGGCAGAATTTGAGATGAGCCTCATGGGGGAACTGAAATTCTTTCTAGGAATTCAGATCAATCAAACTCCAGAGGGAACTTACATTCATCAGAGAAAATACATCAGAGATCTTCTGAAGAAATTTGACCTCTCAGAATGTAAGCCATCAAAGATTCCAATGCATCCCACGTGC
Organism: Vicia faba; assembly: GCA_948472305.1. NCBI lineage: Eukaryota > Viridiplantae > Streptophyta > Magnoliopsida > Fabales > Fabaceae > Vicia > Vicia faba. The sequence continues at coordinate 1,450,130,290 of OX451736.1, forward strand.
ATTCTGGAAAGAGAAGAGGTAAGCAAAAATGTAGAACAGAAAGTCTACAGAGGTATGATTGGTTCTCTCCTCTATCTGACTGCTTCAAGACCTGATATATTATTCAGTGTTTGTATTTGTGCTAGATTCCAATCAGATCCTAGAGAATCTCACTTAACAGCTTTTAAGCGAATTTTCAAGTATCTGAAAGGTACTACTAATCTGGGTTTGTTTTATAGAAAATCTAGTGATTACAGTTTAGTAGGCTACTGCGATGCTGACTTTGCTGGAGACAGAGTGGAGCGTAAAAGTACTTCTGGAAGCTGCCAGTTTCTGGGAGAAAATCTGATCTCTTGGTCCAGTAAAAGGCAATCAACAATTGCGCTATCAACAGCAGAAGCTGAGTACATAGCAGCAGCAGGATGTAGCACACAAATGCTCTGGATGAAAAGTCAGCTTGAAGACTTCCAGATTTTTGAGAGTAACATTCCTATACTCTGTGATAATACTTCTGCTATTTGCTTAAGTAAGAATCCCATTTTACATTCTATAGCTAAGCATATAGAAATAAAACATCATTTCATTAGGGACTATATTCAGAAAGGAATTTTGAATTTAAAATTTATAGATACAGACCATCAATGGGCTGATATCTTCACTAAACCCCTTTCTGAAGATAGGTTTAATTTCATTCTGAAACATCTCAGCATGAAAATCTGTCCAGAGTGAAAATGTTTTAATTCCATATATTTATCTTCAGAATGTATCTGTTTTTTTTGTGAACTTCTGATCAATCTCTTTTCAGAAAGATAGAACATGCAGATTGTATCAGATGCAAGTCTAAAGATCTGAGAGTCTAAGCTCAAAGACAGACGTGCTGATCACTACATCAAACAAGTGTCATCCAATCATCAGCAAATCTCTGAAGCAGAACGCGTGCACGCTTATGAGAAGGCAAAACGCTGATTGGGTGCATTGAGACACATGTCTGGTAACTGTTTTTAAGTATCTTTCTCAAATCCCCCAAAATCAGCAAGCATTAAATGAAAATAATCATGTGTTTAAAACGTAATCATGATTCTATTTCTCTCTCTTCAAACGTTTACAATTTCAAAATATTCTGAACTCTATTTAAACACGTTAACCTCTCATTCTAATCTTTTACAGTTTCTCACTTTTTCTCAAGCATTCTCTGCATTTTTTCTGTGTTCATCTCTCTCAAACCCTTTTTCTCAGTTTCTTCTCAAAAATCCTTTAGTGTGAACATGGCAACCTCCAGCAGTGCTTCTGCAGGTCCTCAGAAGAAAGCATCATCTGAACAGTATCAAGTGCCATTCAGAACACTCCTCACTCCTGTGAAGAATCTTGAAGTGTTATCTGAATTGATCATCGATTTTGGAAGTCTGGAGGAAAACAGTTTTGATTTAACTGAAGAAGTTAGGGCACAGAAATGGGAAAGGTATTTTGAAAGGTTAGTTGGACCAACATTCCCTATGTTAGTGAAGGAGTTCTGGATTCATGCGACGGCTTCAACGCATCAAGTCACCTCCTACATTATGGGGAAGAAGATTGTGATCACTGAGGATCACATAGCAAAGTTAATAGGTTACAGTGGCGGTGGCGTCCGCTGTATTGATATGGCTGAGAGATGTGCTGACATGGGCGTCATAGCTGAAAGGATTTTCACCCATGGGGTGCCCAGCAGCAAAATCAAAGATCTGAAGGATCATCACAGAGTTTGGGCAAAGATAATTCTGGGGTGCTTCAACCATAGGAAGCCAACTAGTTCCCCTGATTACATAAATGTGGATCAACAGTTTCTGATCTACTTTATTAATCAGAAGGTAAAAATCAACTTGGCTCATCTTCTGTTCAACCACCTCAGAACAAGCGTGAAGGAAACCAGGGAAGAAGAAAGAACAAAGAGGGATTGGATACCCTTTGGAAGGTTGATATCAGATATTCTGACAGAGAATAGGCTGATAGAGCATCTGATAGAAGCTCAAGAGTTAAGCACCATTGAACCAACAGTTGGGAAGCCTCTGAACACGAAGAACTTGAAGAAAATGAAGTTGATAGAGAATATCAAAAAGGAACCCAACGCTACTCCTATTGCTGATATCACCAGCAGAAGAGTTCCACTGAGTGACTTTCCTTTATTCTCTCAGATAGAATCCAAGCCAGTGGTAGTTCTCAGATATATGGACGCGTGCAAAGCTGATGGTACAGATCCAAATCTGAAGATCAAAGATCTGCACCAACCTCAACTAGAAGTGACTCTGAAGAAGACGAAGAAAAGGAAGGCACCTTCAGAAGGATCATCCCAACAGACACCCAAGAAAAGAGGTAATTTATCTGCTGCTTCTGTTTTAAATTCTTCTACTATTCCAGCATCTATTCCACCTCCAACCTCTCATAGAATCTCAATCCCCATCCCAACAATAGATGAAACTGAACCAGAAGATGACCCTTCTGAGGCACTACAACTCAGAAGACCCATAACCAAACATCCCAAACCAACAACATCAACAACATCAGCAATTGACAAAGTGCTGTCTGACATTGATCAACACACTTCTGATCACTCCTCCAATCCAAACTCTGAACCACAAATTGTCCCTCCTCCACAACCAGAACAACAACAATCTGTTGAGGAACCAGAACAACAACAACCACTCTCATCCATTCCAGAAGAACCTCTCATCCCTGAACAACCAGAAATTCCAACAACTTCTCCTCAACCAGCAATTCCGTCTCCCTCTCCTCAACCAGAAATTCATCCACCATCACCTCAACCTGAGTTTCATCACTCTGAAACTCCTTCTCCTCCACCTTCTGAACCTCATTCACCTCAACCATCACCTCTGGCAATCCAGCTGCCATGCGGAACAACAGTCACAATGGCCCAGTTGCCATCCTCACCATAATCTACACCACCAAACACTCCCAAAACACCACACAGTCCAATCATAATTTCTGATTCTCCCACTCCATCTCCAAAACAAACAGCTGCCAAGCAAACCTCCGAAAACCCCAGCAGGACCTTCATAGACTTAACAATCTTTGACCGTCTTGCTGATCTGAAACATAAAATAGCCATCCCAAAACCAAAACAACCAGATGTTGGCTCTGGTATTATGAATTTTGAAACAGGTATGCAGCAGTGGATTGCTTCTTTGAAGCAAGTCTGTCCTGGAATTATTGACCCAACTGCCTCTGACTAGCTCTGGTCACAATTCAGAATTTGGGTACGTGCTGAAGCCCTCAAGTTGCAGGATATCAACTATGAGCAGGCACAACAGAACTTCAGCAAGCTGCTGAAGGAAGTTGAAAGTCAGCTGCCTCAGGAAGCCGTGCTCCCTCTGGATAGTGAGCCTTGGTCTGAGAAACAGCTAGCTTCAAAGGTGCAACCAGAAGAAGACAAGACCATTCAAGCTGAAGCAAGTCAAGCAGAAGATATTGCAGAAAGCTCTCAGAAGCTTCTTGCTTATGATGTTTCTCAAGCTGCCTTGGACAGGCAAACTCTGGAAGAGCTGAAGCTGAATGACATGCGACTGCAGCAGAGGATGGATGAAAACGACCAGAAGATGAAAGAAAGAATGGATGTTCAGGATAGCAAGATTGACACTGTTGTCAGCATGGTACACAAGCAGAATGAGATTCCTGATCAGATCAAAGCCATGTTGGAGAACCTGTTCACACGCTTTCCTCCCCAACCTTAGTTTTCATTCATGTCATTTTCATGTTTTCCTTGATTATCTGATGTACTGCTTTAATATGTTTTGTCTGATTCTGAACCTTTTAATATGACAAGTTTTTCTGATCTTAATTGTTTTTAGCACATCACTTACACTTTTTGATTGCTGACAAAAAGGGGGAGAACAAGAATGATATTTTAAATAATAACGGATTACTAAGACAGAAATTCTCGAACATTCTAACTCTGTTATACTTGAAAATGTTTTCTGTTTTGCTTAAGTCTACAGGTACAAGAAAGCACCATGATACTCTGAAGACTAAAGCTCTGATACTCTGATCCGCTCTGATACTCTGACCCAAAGCAAAGCTCTGACAAGAAAAGCTCTGATACGCTGATCTGAAGCTCTGCTTTGATATGCTGATCTAAAGCTTCTGATAGTCAAAGACTCTGATACTCTGATGTTCAAAGAAAGGCAAAAAGATCTGATCCTGAAGAACTCTTGGAATCAAAAAGGGAAGCAATAAACTCAGGGGGAGTATCTCTCAACTCTTATCCCTTATCTTTGATAACCTCTTACTCTGATACATCTCTCTGATACCTTTTCACGTTATTTTCAATTAAAAATATCTAGTTTTTGTCATCATCAAAAAGGGGGAGATTGTTAGAACAAAGTTTGAATCTATACCCTATGTTTAAGTTTTGATGATAACAAAATGAAAAGATATATTATTTATATGATTCATGTATGAACTATTTGCTTCCTAAATTATTACGTTCTGATTTGCAGATACTCTGATAGATATAAGCAAGATCACACCTAATCAGCATCAGAAATTTGGTTCTTGACATCAGCATCAGAAGTTGTTATATCAGTATACCAGAATCAGAAGATCAACTCACATGTATGTTGAAGCTTGATGAACAGAACTGCGCTTAACACTCTGATAAAGAAAACAATAGTTCATCAGCAATTAAGCAGAGTCAGAATGAGCCAAGCCAGAACATGCATTAAGTAAGCAACGGTACTGTGCATTGAAAGCAAATTATTACCAACGGCCTCATTCCAGACAAGATCTGCTCAATAAGGAAAGTTTGTTATTAGCATTGAATCAAGAATATTGCTCCAACGTTTAAGAATCTCAGTGCTATATAAACAAGACTATGAAGATTGAATTGGCTAATGCTCTCCAACTCTTTACACGCCTAAAAGCTGATCATAATCTTCCTTCTCTCAGTTTGCTAAACTCTACATATCTTCTTAATCAATCATTGTTTAGCAATCTAGTTTCATAACCTTAAGTTGTGTATACATCACAGTTGTGATACAGTTTTGTAGAAAACATTCACACATTTATATTTATCTTCTTTGTAAGAAAGTGTTTCCTTGACAAACCGGGTTGTGGTTTGCATCAAGAAGGCTTTAGCAGTTGTTAAAGCAGTTTGTAATATTCATTTGAATATAGTGGATTAAGACCTCGTTGGAGAGAGGTGGAATCACCTTGACGGGTGGTCTGGAGTAGTTTGAGATCAAACGAACCAGGATAAAAATATCTTGTTCATTGCATTGATTTTCAGTTTTACAATTCAACCCCCCTTCTTGTGTTTTCACTACTTCATAGTCGGCATAGATTCCTTCTGGTACCCTTTAAAGTAGTCGCCATAGATTCCTTCCAGTACCTCGTGAAGTAGTAGTCGTCATAGATTCCTTCTATTACCTTATGAAGTAGTAGTCGCCATAGATTCCTTTTGGTAGCCTTTGAAGTAGTAGTCGCCATAGATTCCTTCTGGCACCCTTTGAAGTAGTAGTCACCATAGATTCCTTCTGGCACCCTTTGAAGTAGTAGTCGCCATAGATTCCTTCTGGTACCCTCTGAATTAGTAGTCTCCATAGATTCCTTTTGGTACCCTTTGAAGTAATAGTCGTCATAGATTCCTTCTGGTTCCCTTTGAAGTAGTAGTCTCCTTAGATTCCTTCCAGTATCTTGAGAAGTAGTAGTCACCATAGATTCCTTCCAGTACCTCGTGAAGTAGTAGTCGTCATAGATTCCTTCTGGTACCCTTTAATGTAGTAGTCTCCATAGATTCCTTCCATTATCTCGTGAAGTAGTAGTCGCCATAGATTCCTTCTAGTACCTTATGAAGTATTAGTCGCCATAGATTCCTTCTGGTACCGTTTGAAGTAGTAGTCACCATAGATTCCTTCCGGTATAGTTTGAAGTAGTAGTCGCCATAGATTCCTTCCAGTACCTTGTGAAGTAGTAGTCGCCATAGATTCCTTCTAGTTCCTTATGAAGTATTAGTCGCCATAGATTCCTTTGGTACCCTTAGAAGTAGTATTCACCATTGATTCCTTCCTGCACCTTTTGAAGTAGTAGTCGCCATAGATTCCTTCCAGTACCTTGTTGAAATAGTAGTCGCCATAGATTCCTTCTAGTACCATTTGAACTAGTAGTCTCAAAATATTCCTTCTGGTACCCTTTGAAGTAGTCGCCATAGATTCCTTCCAACACCTTGTGAATTAGTAGTCGCCATAGATTCCTTTTGGTACCCCCTGAATTAGTAGTCGCCATAGATTCATTCCAGTACCTTGTGAAGTAGTAGTCGCCATAGATTCCTTATGGTACCCTTTGAAGTAGTATTTGTCATAGATTCCTTCCAGTACCCTTTGAAGTAGTAGTCGCCATAGATTCCTTCCAGTACCTTATAAATAAGTAGTCACCATAGATTCCTTCTAGTACCTTATGAAGTAGAAGTTGTCATAGACTCCTTCTGGTACCCTTTGAAGTAGTTGTCGCCATAGATTCCTTATGGCACCCTTTGAAGTAGTAGTCGCCATAGATTCCTTCTAGTACCTTGTTGAAGTAGTAGTCTCCATGGATTCCTTCTGGTACCCTTTGAAGTAGTAGTCGCCATAGATTCCTTCAGGTACCCTTTGGAGTAGTAGTCGCCATAGGTTCCTTCCAGTAACTTATGAAGTAATAGTCGCCATAGATTCATTCTGGTACACTTTAAAGTAGTAGTCGCCATAGATTCCTTCCAGTACCTCGTGAAGTAGTAGTCTCCATAGATTCCTTTTAGTACCTTATGAAGTATTAGTCGCCATAGATTCCTTTTGGTACCGTTTGAAGTAGTTGTCGCCATAGATTCCTTTTGGCACCTTTTAAAGTAGTAGTTTCCATAGATTCCTTCCAGTAAATTGTTGAAGTAGTAGTCCCCATAGATTCCTTCTGGTACCCTTTGAAGTAGTAGTCGCCATAGATTCCTTCTGGTGCCCTTTGAAGTAGTAGTCGCCATAGATTCCTTCCCGTACCTTGTGAAGTATTAGTCACCATAGATTCCTTCTAGTCCCCTCTTAATTAGTAGTCACCATAGATACCTTCTAGTACCCTTTGAAGTAGTATTCGTCATAGATTCCGTCTGGTACCTTTTGAAGTAGTAGTCTCATTAGATACCTTCCATTACCTTGTGAAGCAGTAGTCGCCATAGATTCCTTCTAGTACCCTTTGAAGTCGTAGTCGCCAAAGATTCCTTCTGGTACCCTTTAAAGTAGTAGTCGCCATAGATTCTTTCTAGTACCTTATGAAGTATTAGTCGCCATAGATTCCTTCTGGTACCCTTTGAAGTAGTAGTCACCATAGATTCCTTCGGGTATAGTTTGAAGTAGTAGTCGCCATAGATTCCTTCCAGTACCTTGTGAAGTAGAAGTCGCCATAGATTCCTTCTAGTTCCTTATGAAGTATTAGTCGCCATAGATTCCTTTGGTACCCTTAGAAGTATTATTCACCATTGATTCCTTCCTGCACCTTTTGAAGTAGTAGTCTCCATAGATTCCTTCCAGTACCTTGTTGAAATAGTAATCGCCATAGATTCCTTCTAGTACCATTTGAACTAGTAGTCTCCATAGATTCCTTCTGGTACCCTTTGAAGTAGTAGTCGCCATAGATTCCTTCCAGCACCTTGTGAATTAGTAGTCTCCATAGATTCCTTTTGGTACCCCCTAAATTAGTAGTCGCCATAGATTCATTCCAGTACCTTGTGAAGTAGTAGTCGCCATAGATTCCTTATGGTACCCTTTGAAGTAGAATTCGTCATAGATTCCTTTCAGTACCCTTTGAAGTAGTAGTCGCCATAGATTCCTTCCAATACCTTATGAATTAGTAGTCGCCATAGATTCCTTCTAGTACCATATGAAGTAGAAGTTGTCATAGATTCCTTCTGGTACCCTTTGAAGTAGTTGTCGCCATAGATTCCTTATGGCACCCTTTGAAGTAGTAGTCGCTATAGATTCCTTCTAGTACCTTGTTGAAGTAGTAGTCTCCATGGATTCCTTCTGGTACCCTTTGAAGTAGTAGTCTCCATAGATTCCTTCAGGTACCCTTTGGAGTAGTAGTCGGCATAGGTTCCTTCTAGTAACATGTGAAGTAGTAGTCGCCATAGATTCATTCTGGTACACTTTAAAGTAGTAGTCTCCATAGATTCCTTCCAGTACCTCGTGAAGTAGTAGTCTCCATAGATTACTTTTAGTACCTTATGAAGTATTAGTCTCCATAGATTCCTTCTGGTACCGTTTGAAGTAGTTGTCTCCATAGATTCCTTCTGGCACCTTTTAAAGTAGTAGTTTCCATAGATTCCTTCTAGTAACTTGTTGAAGTAGTAGTCCCCATAGATTCCTTCTAGTACCCTTTGAAGTAGTAGTTGCCATAGATTCCTTCTGGTGCCCTTTGAAGTATTAGTCGCCATAGATTCCTTCCCGTACCTTGTGAAGTATTAGTCACCATAGATTCCTTCTAGTAGCCTCTGAATTAGTAGTCACCATAGATACCTTCTAGTACCTTTTGAAGTAGTATTCGTCATAGATTCCGTCTGGTACCCTTTGAAGTAGTAGTCTCATTAGATACCTTCCATTACCTTGTGAAGCAGTAGTCACCATAGATTCCTTCTGGTACCCTTTAAAGTAATAGTCGCCATAGATTCCTTCCAGTACCTTGTGAAGTAGTAGTTTCCATAGTTTCCTTCTGGTACCCTTTGAAGTAGTAGTCGCCATATATTCCTTCTAGTACCTTGTTGAAGTAGTAGTCTCCATGGATTCCTTCTGGTACCCATTGAAGTAGTAGTTTCCATAGATTCCTTCTGGTACCCTTTGAAGTAGTAGTCGCCATAGATTCCTTCTGGTACCCTTTGAAGTAGTAGTCACCATAGATTCCTTCTGGTACCCTTTGAATTAGTTGTCGCCATAGATTCCTTCCAGTACCTCGTGAAGTAGTAGTCTCCATAGATTACTTTTAGTACCTTATGAAGTATTAGTCGCCATAGATTCCTTCTGGTACCGTTTGAAGTAGTTGTCGCCATAGATTCCTTCTGGCACCTTTTAAAGTAGTAGTTTCCATAGATTCCTTCTAGTAACTTGTTGAAGTAGTAGTCCCCATAGATTCCTTCTGGTACCTTTTGAAGTAGTTGTTGCCATAGATTCCTTCTGGTGCCCTTTAACGTAGTAGTCGCCATAGATTCCTTCCCGTACCTTGTGAAGTATTAGTCACCATAGATTCCTTCTAGTAGCCTCTGAATTAGTAGTCACCATAGATACCTTCTAGTACCCTTTGAAGTAGTATCCGTCATAGATTCCGTCTGGTACCCTTTGAAGTAGTAGTCTCATTAGATACCTTCCATTACCTTGTGAAGCAGTAGTCGCCATAGATTCCTTCTGGTACCCTTTGAAGTCGTAGTCGCCAAAGATTCCTTCTGGTACCCTTTAAAGTAGTAGTCGCCATAGATTCTTTCTAGTACCTTATGAAGTATTAGTCGCCATAGATTCCTTCTGGTACCCTTTGAAGTAGTAGTCACCATAGATTCCTTCGGGTATAGTTTGAAGTAGTAGTCGCCATAGATTCCTTCCAGTACCTTGTGAAGTAGTAGTCGCCATAGATTCCTTCTAGTTCCTTATGAAGTATTAGTCGCCATAGATTCCTTTGGTACCCTTAGAAGTATTATTCACCATTGATTCCTTCCTGCACCTTTTGAAGTAGTAGTCTCCATAGATTCCTTCCAGTACCTTGTTGAAATAGTAATCGCCATAGATTCCTTCTAGTACCATTTGAACTAATAGTCTCCATAGATTCCTTCTGGTACCCTTTGAAGTAGTAGTCGCCATAGATTCCTTCCAGCACCTTGTGAATTAGTAGTCTCCATAGATTCCTTTTGGTACCCCCTGAATTAGTAGTCGCCATAGATTCATTCCAGTACCTTGTGAAGTAGTAGTCGCCATAGATACCTTATGGTACCCTTTGAAGTAGTATTCGTCATAGATTCCTTTCAGTACCCTTTGAAGTAGTAGTCGCCATAGATTCCTTCCAATACCTTATGAATTAGTAGTCGCCATAGATTCCTTCTAGTTACTTATGAAGTAGAAGTTGTCATAGATTCCTTCTGGTACCCTTTGAAGTAGTTGTCGCCATAGATTCCTTATGGCACCCTTTGAAGTAGTAGTCGCTATAGATTCCTTCTAGTACCTTGTTGAAGTAGTAGTCTCCATGGATTCCTTCTGGTACCCTTTGAAGTAGTAGTCTCCATAGATTCCTTCAGGTACCCTTTGGAGTAGTAGTCGCCATAGGTTCCTTCTAGTAACATGTGAAGTAGTAGTCGCCATAGATTCATTCTGGTACACTTTAAAGTAGTAGTCTCCATAGATTCCTTCCAGTACCTCGTGAAGTAGTAGTCTCCATAGATTACTTTTAGTACCTTATGAAGTATTAGTCGCCATAGATTCCTTCTGGCACCTTTTAAAGTAGTAGTCTCCATAGATTCCTTCTAGTAACTTGTTAAAGTAGTAGTCCCCATAGATTCCTTCTAGTACCCTTTGAAGTAGTAGTTGCCATAGATTCCTTCTGGTGCCCTTTGAAGTATTAGTCGCCATAGATTCCTTCCCGTACCTTGTGAAGTATTAGTCACCATAGATTCCTTCTAGTAGCCTCTGAATTAGTAGTCACCATAGATACCTTCTAGTACCCTTTGAAGTAGTATTCGTCATAGATTCCGTCTGGTACCCTTTGAAGTAGTAGTCTCATTAGATACCTTCCATTACCTTGTGAAGCAGTAGTCGCCATAGATTCCTTCTGGTACCCTTTAAAGTAATAGTCACCATAGATTCCTTCCAATACCTTGTGAAGTAGTAGTTTCCATAGTTTCCTTCTGGTACCCTTTGAAGTAGTAGTCGCCATATATTCCTTCTAGTACCTTGTTGAAGTAGTAGTCTCTATGGATTCCTTCTGGTACCCATTGAAGTAGTAGTTTCCATAGATTCCTTCTGGTACCCTTTGAAGTAGTAGTCGCCATAGATTCCTTCTGGTACCCTTTGAAGTAGTAGTCACCATAGATTCCTTCTGGTACCCTTTGAATTAGTTGTCGCCATAGATTCCTTCCAGTACCTCGTGAAGTAGTAGTCTCCATAGATTACTTTTAGTACCTTATGAAGTATTAGTCGCCATAGATTCCTTCTGGTACCGTTTGAAGTAGTTGTCGCCATAGATTCCTTCTGGCACCTTTTAAAGTAGTAGTTTCCATAGATTCCTTCTAGTAACTTGTTGAAGTAGTAGTCCCCATAGATTCCTTCTAGTACCCTTTGAAGTAGTAGTTGCCATAGATTCCTTCTGGTGCCCTTTGAAGTATTAGTCGCCATAGATTCCTTCCCGTACCTTGTGAAGTATTAGTCACCATAGATTCCTTCTAGTAGCCTCTGAATTAGTAGTCACCATAGATACCTTCTAGTACCTTTTGAAGTAGTATTCGGCATAGATTCCGTCTGGTACCCTTTGAAGTAGTAGTCTCATTAGATACCTTCCATTACCTTGTGAAGCAGTAGTCGCCATAGATTCCTTCTGGTACCCTTTAAAGTAATAGTCGCCATAGATTCCTTCCAGTACCTTGTGAAGTAGTAGTTTCCATAGTTTCCTTCTGGTACCCTTTGAAGTAGTAGTCGCCATATATTCCTTCTAGTACCTTGTTGAAGTAGTAGTCTCCATGGATTCCTTCTGGTACCCATTGAAGTAGTAGTTTCCATAGATTCCTTCTGGTACCCTTTGAAGTAGTAGTCGCCATAGATTCCTTCTGGTACCCTTTGAAGTAGTAGTCACCATAGATTCCTTCTGGTACCCTTTGAATTAGTTGTCGCCATAGATTCCTTCCAGTACCTCGTGAAGTAGTAGTCTCCATAGATTACTTTTAGTACCTTATGAAGTATTAGTCGCCATAGATTCCTTCTGGTACCGTTTGAAGTAGTTGTCGCCATAGATTCCTTCTGGCACCTTTTAAAGTAGTAGTTTCCATAGATTCCTTCTAGTAACTTGTTGAAGTAGTAGTCCCCATAGATTCCTTCTGGTACCTTTTGAAGTAGTTGTTGCCATAGATTCCTTCTGGTGCCCTTTAACGTAGTAGTCGCCATAGATTCCTTCCCGTACCTTGTGAAGTATTAGTCACCATAGATTCCTTCTAGTAGCCTCTGAATTAGTAGTCACCATAGATACCTTCTAGTACCCTTTGAAGTAGTATCCGTCATAGATTCCGTCTGGTACCCTTTGAAGTAGTAGTCTCATTAGATACCTTCCATTACCTTGTGAAGCAGTAGTCGCCATAGATTCCTTCTGGTACCCTTTGAAGTCGTAGTCGCCAAAGATTCCTTCTGGTACCCTTTAAAGTAGTAGTCGCAATAGATTCTTTCTAGTACCTTATGAAGTATTAGTCGCCATAGATTCCTTCTCGTACCTTGTTGAAGTAGTAGTCTCCATGGATTCCTTCTGGTACCCATTGAAGTAGTAGTTTCCATAGATTCCTTCTGGTACCCTTTGAAGTAGTAGTCGCCATAGATTCCTTCTGGTACCCTTTGAAATAGTAGTCACCATAGATTCCTTCTGGTACCCTTTGAATTAGTTGTCGCCATAGATTCCTTCCAGTACCTCGTGAAGTAGTAGTCTCCATAGATTACTTTTAGTACCTTATGAAGTATTAGTCGCCATAGATTCCTTCTGGTACCGTTTGAAGTAGTTGTCGCCATAGATTCCTTCTGGCACCTTTTAAAGTAGTAGTTTCCATAGATTCCTTCTAGTAACTTGTTGAAGTAGTAGTCCCCATAGATTCCTTCCGGTACCTTTTGAAGTAGTTGTTTCCATAGATTCCTTCTGGTGCCCTTTAACGTAGTAGTCGCCATAGATTCCTTCCCGTACCTTATGAAGTATTAGTCACCATAGATTCCTTCTAGTAGCCTCTGAATTAGTAGTCACCATAGATACCTTCTAGTACCCTTTGAAGTAGTATCCGTCATAGATTCCGTCTGGTCCCCTTTGAAGTAGTAGTCTCATTAGATACCTTCCATTACCTTGTGAAGCAGTAGTCGCCATAGATTACTTCTGGTACCCTTTAAAGTAATAGTCACCATAGATTCCTTCCAGTACCTTGTGAAGTAGTAGTTTCCATAGATTCCTTCTGCTACCCTTTGAAGTAGTAGTCGCCATAGATTCCTTCTGGTACCCTTTGAAGTAGTAGGCACCATATATTCCTTCGGGTATAGTTTGAAGTAGTAGTCGCCATAGATTCCTTCCAGTACCTTGTGAAGTAGTAGTCGCCATAGATTCCTTCTAGTTCCTTATGAAGTATTAGTCGCCATATATTCCTTTGGTACCCTTAGAAGTATTATTCACCATTGATTCCTTCCTGCACCTTTTGAAGTAGTAGTCTCCATAGATTCCTTCCAGTACCTTGTTGAAATAGTAATCGCCATAGATTCTTTCTAGTACCGTTTGAACTAATAGTCTCCATAGATTCCTTCTGGTACCCTTTGAAGTAGTAGTCGCCATAGATTCCTTCCAGCACCTTGTGAATTAGTAGTCTCCATAGATTCCTTTTGGTACCCCCTGAATTAGTAGTCGCCATAGATTCATTCCAGTACCTTGTGAAGTAGTAGTCGCCATAGATACCTTATGGTACCCTTTGAAGTAGTATTCGTCATAGATTCCTTTCAGTACCCTTTGAAGTAGTAGTCGCCATAGATTCCTTCCAATACCTTATGAATTAGTAGTCGCCATAGATTCCTTCTAGTACCTTATGAAGTAGAAGTTGTCATAGATTCCTTCTGGTACCCTTTGAAGTAGTTGTCGCCATAGATTCCTTATGGCACCCTTTGAAGTAGTAGTCGCTATAGATTCCTTCTAGTACCTTGTTGAAGTAGTAGTCTCCATGGATTCCTTCTGGTACCCTTTGAAGTAGTAGTCTCCATAGATTCCTTCAGGTACCCTTTGGAGTAGTAGTCGCCATAGGTTCCTTCTAGTAACATGTGAAGTAGTAGTCGCCATAGATTCATTCTGGTACACTTTAAAGTAGTAGTCTCCATAGATTCCTTCCAGTACCTCGTGAAGTAGTAGTCTCCATAGATTACTTTTAGTACCTTATGAAGTATTAGTCGCCATAGATTCCTTCTGGCACCTTTTAAAGTAGTAGTCTCCATAGATTCCTTCTAGTAACTTGTTAAAGTAGTAGTCCCCATAGATTCCTTCTAGTACCCTTTGAAGTAGTAGTTGCCATAGATTCCTTCTGGTGCCCTTTGAAGTATTAGTCGCCATATATTCCTTCCCGTACCTTGTGAAGTATTAGTCACCATAGATTCCTTCTAGTAGCCTCTGAATTAGTAGTCACCATAGATACCTTCTAGTACCCTTTGAAGTAGTATTCGTCATAGATTCCGTCTGGTACCCTTTGAAGTAGTAGTCTCATTAGATACCTTCCATTACCTTGTGAAGCAGTAGTCGCCATAGATTCCTTCTGGTACCCTTTAAAGTAATAGTCGCCATAGATTCCTTCCAGTACCTTGTGAAGTAGTAGTTTCCATAGTTTCCTTCTGGTACCCTTTGAAGTAGTAGTCGCCATATATTCCTTCTAGTACCTTGTTGAAGTAGTAGTCTCCATGGATTCCTTCTGGTACCCATTGAAGTAGTAGTTTCCATAGATTCCTTCTGGTACCCTTTGAAGTAGTAGTCGCCATAGATTCCTTCTGGTACCCTTTGAAATAGTAGTCACCATAGATTCCTTCTGGTACCCTTTGAATTAGTTGTCGCCATAGATTCCTTCCAGTACCTCGTGAAGTAGTAGTCTCCATAGATTACTTTTAGTACCTTATGAAGTATTAGTCGCCATAGATTCCTTCTGGTACCGTTTGAAGTAGTTGTCGCCATAGATTCCTTCTGGCACCTTTTAAAGTAGTAGTTTCCATAGATTCCTTCTAGTAACTTGTTGAAGTAGTAGTCCCCATAGATTCCTTCCGGTACCTTTTGAAGTAGTTGTTTCCATAGATTCCTTCTGGTGCCCTTTAACGTACTAGTCGCCATAGATTCCTTCCCGTACCTTATGAAGTATTAGTCACCATAGATTCCTTCTAGTAGCCTCTGAATTAGTAGTCACCATAGATACCTTCTAGTACCCTTTGAAGTAGTATCCGTCATAGATTCCGTCTGGTCCCCTTTGAAGTAGTAGTCTCATTAGATACCTTCCATTACCTTGTGAAGCAGTAGTCGCCATAGATTACTTCTGGTACCCTTTAAAGTAATAGTCACCATAGATTCCTTCCAGTACCTTGTGAAGTAGTAGTTTCCATAGATTCCTTCTGCTACCCTTTGAAGTAGTAGTCGCCATAGATTCCTTCTGGTACCCTTTGAAGTAGTAGGCACCATATATTCCTTCGGGTATAGTTTGAAGTAGTAGTCGCCATAGATTCCTTCCAGTACCTTGTGAAGTAGTAGTCGCCATAGATTCCTTCTAGTTCCTTATGAAGTATTAGTCGCCATATATTCCTTTGGTACCCTTAGAAGTATTATTCACCATTGATTCCTTCCTGCACCTTTTGAAGTAGTAGTCTCCATAGATTCCTTCCAGTACCTTGTTGAAATAGTAATCGCCATAGATTCCTTCTAGTACCGTTTGAACTAATAGTCTCCATAGATTCCTTATGGTACCCTTTGAAGTAGTAGTCGCCATAGATTCCTTCCAGCACCTTGTGAATTAGTAGTCTCCATAGATTCCTTTTGGTACCCCCTGAATTAGTAGTCGCCATAGATTCATTCCAGTACCTTGTGAAGTAGTAGTCGCCATAGATACCTTATGGTACCCTTTGAAGTAGTATTCGTCATAGATTCCTTTCAGTACCCTTTGAAGTAGTAGTCGCCATAGATTCCTTCCAATACCTTATGAATTAGTAGTCGCCATAGATTCCTTCTAGTACCTTATGAAGTAGAAGTTGTCATAGATTCCTTCTGGTACCCTTTGAAGTAGTTGTCGCCATAGATTCCTTATGGCACCCTTTGAAGTAGTAGTCGCTATAGATTCCTTCTAGTACCTTGTTGAAGTAGTAGTCTCCATGGATTCCTTCTGGTACCCTTTGAAGTAGTAGTCTCCATAGATTCCTTCAGGTACCCTTTGGAGTAGTAGTCGCCATAGGTTCCTTCTAGTAACATGTGAAGTAGTAGTCGCCATAGATTCATTCTGGTACACTTTAAAGTAGTAGTCTCCATAGATTCCTTCCAGTACCTCGTAAAGTAGTAGTCTCCATAGATTACTTTTAGTACCTTATGAAGTATTAGTCGCCATAGATTCCTTCTGGCACCTTTTAAAGTAGTAGTTTCCATAGATTCCTTCTAGTAACTTGTTGAAGTAGTAGTCCCCATAGATTCCTTCTAGTACCCTTTGAAGTAGTAGTTGCCATAGATTCCTTCTGGTGCCCTTTGAAGTATTAGTCGCCATAGATTCCTTCTCGTACCTTGTGAAGTATTAGTCACCATAGATTCCTTCTAGTAGCCTCTAAATTAGTAGTCACCATAGATACCTTCTAGTACCCTTTGAAGTAGTATTCGTCATAGATTCCGTCTGGTACCCTTTGAAGTAGTAGTCTCATTAGATACCTTCCATTACCTTGTGAAGCAGTAGTCGCCATAGATTCCTTCTGGTACCCTTTAAAGTAATAGTCGCCATAGATTCCTTCCAGTACCTTGTGAAGTAGTAGTTTCCATAGTTTCCTTCTGGTACCCTTTGAAGTAGTAGTCGCCATATATTCCTTCTAGTACCTTGTTGAAGTAGTAGTCTCCATGGATTCCTTCTGGTACCCATTGAAGTAGTAGTTTCCATAGATTCCTTCTGGTACCCTTTGAAGTAGTAGTTGCCATAGATTCCTTCTGGTACCCTTTGAAGTAGTAGTCACCATAGATTCCTTCTGGTACCCTTTGAATTAGTTGTCGCCATAGATTCCTTCCAGTACCTCGTGAAGTAGTAGTCTCCATAGATTACTTTTAGTACCTTATGAAGTATTAGTCGCCATAGATTCCTTCTGGTACCGTTTGAAGTAGTTGTCGCCATAGATTCCTTCTGGCACCTTTTAAAGTAGTAGTTTCCATAGATTCCTTCTAGTAACTTGTTGAAGTAGTAGTCCCCATAGATTCCTTCTGGTACCTTTTGAAGTAGTTGTTTCCATAGATTCCTTCTGGTGCCCTTTAACGTAGTAGTCGCCATAGATTCCTTCCCGTACCTTGTGAAGTATTAGTCACCATAGATTCCTTCTAGTAGCCTATGAATTAGTAGTCACCATAGATACCTTCTAGTACCCTTTGAAGTAGTATCCACCATAGATTCCGTCTGGTACCCTTTGAAGTAGTAGTCTCATTAGATACCTTCCATTACCTTGTGAAGCAGTAGTCGCCATAGATTACTTCTGGTACCCTTTAAAGTAATAGTCACCATAGATTCCTTCCAGTACCTTGTGAAGTAGTAGTTTCCATAGATTCCTTCTGGTACCCTTTGAAGTAGTAGTCGCCATAGATTCCTTCTGGTACCCTTTGAAGTAGTAGGCACCATATATTCCTTCTGGTACCCTTTGAATTAGTAGTCGCCATAGGTTCCTTCCAGTACCTTCTGAAGTAGTTGTCGCCATAGATTCCTTCTGGTACCCTCTGAATTAGTAGTCGTCATAGATTCCTTCTGGTACCCTTTGAAGTAATAGTCGTCATAGATTCCTTCTGGTACCCTTTTAAGTAGTAGTCTCCTTAGATTCCTTCCAGTATCTTATGAAGTATCGGTCGCCATAGATTCCTTCTGGTACCCTTTAAGGTAGTAGTCGCCAAAGATTCCATCCAGTACCTCGTGAAGTAGTAGTCTCCATTGATTCCTTCTAGTACCTTATGAAGTATTAGTCGCCATAGATTCCTTCTGGTAGCCTTTGAAGTAGTAGTCGCCATAGATTCCTTCTGGCACCCTTTGAAGTAGTAATAGCCAAAGATTCCTTCGAGTACCCTTTGAATTAGTAGTCGCCATAGATTCCTTTTGGTACACTTTGAAGTAATAGTCGTCATAGATTCCTTTTGGTACCCTTTGAAGTAGTAGTCTTCTTAGATTCCTTCCAGTATCTAGTGAAGTAGTAGTCACCATAGATTCCTTCTGGTACCCTTTGAAGTAGTAGTCGCCATAGATTCCTTGCAGTAACTTGTGAAGTAGTAGTCACCATAGATTCCTTATAGTACCCATTAAAGTAGTAGTAGCCATAGATTCCTTCCAGTACCTTGTTAAAGTAGTAGTCGCCATAGATTCCTTCTGGTACCCTTTTAAGTAGTAGTCGCCATAGATTCCTTCTGGTAACCTTTGAAGTAGTAGTTGCCATAGATTCCTTCTTGTTCCTTGTGAAGTATTAGTCGCCATAGATTCCTTCTCGTACCCTCTGAATTAATAGTCTCCATAGATTCCTTCTGGTACCCTTTGAAGTAGTAGTCGCCATAGATTCCTTCTGGTACCCTTTGAAGTAGTAGTCGCCATAGATTCCTTATGGTACCCTTTGAATTAGTAGTCGCCATAGGTTCCTTCCAGTACCTTGTGAAGTAGTTTTCGCCATAGATTACTTCTGGTACCCTCTGAATTAGTAGTCGCCATAGATTCCTTTTGGTACCCTATAAAGTAATAGTCGTCATAGATTTCTTCTGGTACCCTTTGAAGTAGTAGTCTCCTAAAATTTCTTCGAGTATCTAGTGAATTAGTAGTCAACATAGATTCCTTCTGGTACCCTTTGAAATAGTAGTTGCCATAGATTCCTTCCAGTAACTTGTGAAGTAGTAGTCGGCATAGATTCCTTCTGGTAACCTTTAAAGTAGTCGCCATAGATTCCTTCCAGTACCTCATGAAGTAGTAGTCGCCATAGATTCCTTTTATTACCTTATGAAGTATTAGTCGCCATAGATTCCTTCTGGTACCCTTTGAAGTAGTAGTCGCCATAGATTCCTTCTGGTACCCTCTGAATTAGTAGTCTCCATAGATTCCTTTTGGTACCCTTTGAAGTAATAGTCGTCATAGATTCCTTATGGTTCCCTTTGAAGTAGTAGTCTCCTTAGATTCCTTCCAGTATCTTGAGAAGTAGAAGTCACCATAGATTCCTTCTGGTACCCTTTGAAGTGGTAGTCGCCATAGATTCCTTCTGGTACCCTTTAATGTAGTAGTCTCCATAGATTCCTTCCATTATCTCGTGAAGTAGTAGTCGCTATAGATTCCTTCAAGTACCTTATGAAGTATTAGTCGCCATAGATTCCTTCTGGTACCCTTTGAAGTAGTAGTCACCATAGATTCCATCTGGTATAGTTTGAAGTAGTAGTCGCCATAGATTCCTTCCAGTACCTTGTGAAGTAGTAGTCGCCATAGATTCCTTCTAGTTCCTTATAAAGTATTAGTCGCCATAGATTCCTTTGGTACCCTTAGAAGTAGTATTCACCATTGATTCCTTCCTGCACCTTTTGAAGTAGTAGTCGCCATAGATTCCTTCCAGTACCTTGTTGAAATAGTAGTCGCCATAGATTCCTTCTAGTACCATTTGAACTAGTAGTCTCCATATATTCCTTCTGGTACCCTTTGAAGTAGTAGTCGCCATAGATTCCTTCCAACACCTTGTAAATTAGTAGTCGCCATAGATTCCTTTTGGTACCCCCTGAATTAGTAGTCGCCATAGATTCATTCCAGTACCTTGTGAAGTAGTAGTCGCCATAGATTCCTTATGGTACCCTTTGAAGTAGTATTCGTCATAGATTCCTTCCAGTACCCTTTGAAGTAGTAGTCGCCATAGATTCCTTCCAGTACCTTATAAATAAGTAGTCACCATAGATTCCTTCTAGTACCTTATGAAGTAGAAGTTGTCATAGACTCCTTCTGGTACCCTTTGAAGTAGTTGTCGCCATAGATTCCTTATGGCACCCTTTGAAGTAGTAGTCGCCATAGATTCCTTCTAGTACCTTGTTGAAGTAGTAGTCTCCATGGATTCCTTCTGGTACCCTTTGAAGTAGTAGTCGCCATAGATTCCTTCAGGTACCCTTTGGAGTAGTAGTCGCCATAGGTTCCTTCCAGTAACTTGTGAAGTAATAGTCGCCATAGATTCATTCTGGTACACTTTAAAGTAGTAGTCGCCATAGATTCCTTCCAGTACCTCGTGAAGTAGTAGTCTCCATAGATTCCTTTTAGTACCTTATGAAGTATTAGTCGCCATAGATTCCTTCTGGTACCGTTTGAAGTAGTTGTCGCCATAGATTCCTTTTGGCACCTTTTAAAGTAGTAGTTTCCATAGATTCCTTCCAGTAAATTGTTGAAGTAGTAGTCCCCATAGATTCCTTCTCGTACCCTTTGAAGTAGTAGTCGCCATAGATTCCTTCTGGTGCCCTTTGAAGTAGTAGTCGCCATAGATTCCTTCCCGTACCTTGTGAAGTATTAGTCACCATAGATTCCTTCTGGTACCCTCTGAATTAGTAGTCTCCATAGATTCCTTTTGGTACCATTTGAAGAAATAGTCGTCATAGATTCCTTCTGGTTCCCCTTGAAGTAGTAGTCTCCTTAGATTCCTTCCAGTATCTTGAGAAGTAGTAGTTACCATAGATTCCTTCTGGTACCCTTTGAAGTCGTAGTCGCCATAGATTGCTTCTGGTACCCTTTAATGTAGTAGTCTCCATAGATTCCTTCCATTATCTCGTGAAGTACTAGTCGCAATAGATTCCTTCTAGTACCTTATGAAGTATTAGTCGCCATAGATTCCTTTTGGTACCCTTTGAAGTATTAGTCACCATAGATTCCTTCCGGTATAGTTTGAAGTAGTAGTCGCCATAGATTCATTCCAGTACCTTGTGAAGTAGTAGTCTCCATAGATTCCTTCTAGTTCCTTATGAAGTATTAGTCTCCATAGATTCCTTTGGTACCCTTAGAAGTAGTATTCACCATTGATTCTTTCCTGCACCTTTTGAAGTAGTAGTTGCCATAGATTCCTTCCAGTACCTTGTTGAAATAGTAGTCGCCATAGATTCCTTCTAGTACCATTTGAACTATTAGTCTCCATAGATTCCTTCTGGTACCCTTTGAAGTAGTAGTCGCCATAGATTCCTTCCAGCACCTTGTGAATTAGTAGTCGCCATAGATTCCTTTTGGTACCCCCTGAATTAGTAGTCGCCATAGATTCATTCCAGTACCTTGTGAAGTAGTAGTCGCCATAGATTCCTTATGGTACCCTTTGAAGTAGTAGTCGTCATAGATTCCTTCCAGTACCCTTTGAAGTAGTAGTCTCCATAGATTCCTTCCAGTACCTTATGAATTAGTAGTCGCCCTAGATTCCTTCTAGTACCTTATGAAGTAGAAGTTGTCATAGATTCCTTCTGGTACCCTTTGAAGTAGTTGTCGACATAGATTCCTTATGGCACCCTTTGAAGTAGTAGTCGCCATAGATTCCTTCTAGTAACTTGTTGAAGTAGTAGTCTCCATGGATTCCTTCTGGTACCCTTTGAAGTAGTAGTCGCCATAGATTTCTTCAGGTACCCTTTGGAGTAGTAGTCTCCATAGGTTCCTTCCAGTAACTTGTGAAGTAGTAGTCCCCATAGATTCATTCTGGTACACTTTAAAGTAGTAGTCGCCATAGATTCCTTCCAGTACCTCGTGAAGTAGTAGTCTCCATAGATTCCTTTTAGTACCTTATGAAGTATTAGTCGCCATAGATTCCTTCTGGTACCGTTTGAAGTAGTTGTCGCCATAGATTCCTTCTGGCACCTTTAAAAGTAGTAGTTTCCATATATTCCTTCTAGTAATTTGTTGAAGTAGTAGTCCCCATAGATTCCTTCTGGTACCCTTTGAAGTAATAGTCACCATAGATTCCTTATGGTGCCCTTTGAAGTAGTAGTCGCCATAGATTCCTTCCCGTACCTTGTGAAGTATTAGTCACCATAGATTCCTTCTAGTACCCTCTGAATTAGTAGTCACCATAGATACCTTATAGTACCCTTTGAAGTAGTATTCGTCATAGATTTTGTCTGGTACCCTTTGAAGTAGTAGTCTCATTAGATACCTTCCATTACCTTGTGAAGCAGTAGTCGCCATAGATTACTTCTGGTACCCTTTGAAGTAGTAGTCGCCATAGATTCCTTCTGGCACCCTTTGAAGTAGTAATAGCCAAAGATTCCTTCGGGTACCCTCTGAATTAGTAATCGCCATAGATTCCTTTTGGTACACTTTGAAGTAATAGTCGTCATAGATTCCTTTTGGTACCCTTTGAAGTAGTAGTCTCCTTAGATTCCTTCCAGTATCTAGTGAAGTAGTAGTCACCATAGATTCCTTCTGGTACCCTTTGAAGTAGTAGTCGCCATAGATTCCTTGCAGTAACTTGTGAAGTAGTAGTCACCATAGATTCCTTCTAGTACCCATTAAAGTAGTAGTCGCCATAGATTCCTTCCAGTACCTTGTTAAAGTAGTAGTCTCCATAGATTCCTTCTGGTACCCTTTTAAGTAGTAGTCGCCATAGATTCCTTCTGGTACCCTTTGAAGTAGTAGTCGCCATATATTCCTTCTTGTTCCTTGTGAAGTATTAGTCGCCATAGATTCCTTCTCGTACCCTCTGAATTAATAGTCGCCATAGATTCCTTCTGGTACCCTTTGAAGTAGTAGTCGCCATAGATTCCTTCTGGTACCCTTTGAAGTAGTAGTCGCCATAGATTCCTTATGGTACCCTTTGAATTAGTAGTCGCCATAGATTCCTTCTGGTACCTTGTGAAGTAGTTTTCGCCATAGATTACTTCTGGTACCCTCTGAATTAGTAGTCGCCATAGATTCCTTTTGGTACCCTATGAAGTAATAGTCGTCATAGATTTCTTCTGGTACCCTTTGAAGTAGTAGTCTCCTAAGATTTCTTCTAGTATCTAGTGAATTAGTAGTCAACATAGATTCCTTATGGTACCCTTTGAAATAGTAGTTGCCATAGATTCCTTCCAGTAACTTGTGAAGTAGTAGTCGGCATAGATTCCTTCTGGTAACCTTCAAAGTAGTCGCCATAGATTCCTTCCAGTACCTCATGAAGTAGTAGTCGCCATAGATTCCTTCTATTACCTTATGAAGTATTAGTCGCCATAGATTCCTTCTAGTACCATTTGAACTAGTAGTCTCCATAGATTCCTTCTGGTACCCTTTGAAGTAGTAGTCGCCATAGATTCCTTCTGGTTCCCTCTGAATTAGTAGTCTCCATAGATTCCTTTTGGTACCATTTGAAGTAATAGTCGTTATAGATTCCTTCTGGTTCCCTTTGAAGTAGTAGTCTCCTTAGATTACTTCCAGTATCTTGAGAAGTAGTAGTTACCATAGATTCCTTCTGGTACCCTTTGAAGTCGTAGTCGCCATACATTGCTTCTGGTACCCTTTAATGTAGTAGTCTTCATGGATTCCTTCCAATATCTCATGAAGTACTAGTCGCAATAGATTCCTTCTAGTACCTTATGAAGTATTAGTCACCATAGATTCCTTCTGGTACCCTTTGAAGTATTAGTCACCATAGATTCCTTCCGGTATAGTTTGAAGTAGTAGTCGCCATAGATTCATTCCAGTACCTTGTGAAGTAGTAGTCGCCATAGATTCCTTCTAGTTCCTTATGAAGTATTAGTCTCCATAGATTCCTTTGGTACCTTTAGAAGTAGTATTCACCATTGATTCATTCCTGCACCTTTTGAAGTAGTAGTTGCCATAGATTCCTTCCAATACCTTGTTGAAATAGTAGTCACCATAGATTCCTTCTAGTACCATTTGAACTAGTAGTCTCCATAGATTCCTTCTGGTACCCTTTGAAGTAGTAGTCGCCATAGATTCCTTCCAGCACCTTGTGAATTAGTAGTCGCCATAGATTCCTTTTGGTACCCCCTGAATTAGTAGTCGCCATAGATTCATTCCAGTACCTTGTGAAGTAGTAGTCGCCATAGATTCCTTATGGTACCCTTTGAAGTAGTAGTCGTCATAGATTCCTTCCAGTACCCTTTGAAGTAGTAGTCGCCATAGATTCCTTCCAGTACCTTATGAATTAGTAGTCGCCCTAGATTCCTTCTAGTACCTTATGAAGTAGACGTTGTCATAGATTCCTTCTGGTACCCTTTGAAGTATTTGTCGACATAGATTCCTTATGGCACCCTTTGAAGTAGTAGTCGCCATAGATTCCTTCTAGTACCTTGTTGAAGTAGTAGTCTCCATGGATTCCTTCTGGTACCCTTTGAAGTAGTAGTCGCCATAGATTTCTTCAGGTACCCTTTGGAGTAGTAGTCTCCATAGGTTCCTTCCAGTAACTTGTGAAGTAGTAGTCGCCATAGATTCATTCTGGTACACTTTAAAGTAGTAGTCGCCATAGATTCCTTCCAGTACCTCGTGAAGTAGTAGTCTCCATAGATTCCTTTTAGTACCTTATGAAGTATTAGTCGCCATAGATTCCTTCTGGTACCGTTTGAAGTAGTTGTCGCCATAGATTCCTTCTAGCACCTTTAAAAGTAGTAGTTTCCATATATTCCTTCTAGTAATTTGTTGAAGTAGAAGTCCCCATAGATTCCTTCTGGTACCCTTTGAAGTAATAGTCACCATAGATTCCTTATGGTGCCCTTTGAAGTAGTAGTCGCCATAGATTCCTTCCCGTACCTTGTGAAGTATTAGTCACCATAGATTCCTTCTAGTACCCTCTGAATTAGTAGTCACCATAGATACCTTCTAGTACCCTTTGAAGTAGTATTCGTCATAGATTTCGTCTGGTACCCTTTGAAGTAGTAGTCTCATTAGATACCTTCCATTACCTTGTGAAGCAGTAGTCGCCATAGATTACTTCTGGTACCCTTTGAAGTAGTAGTCGCCATAGATTCCTTCTGGCACCCTTTGAAGTAGTAATAGCCAAAGATTCCTTCGGGTACCCTCTGAATTAGTAGTCGCCATAGATTCCTTTTGGTACACTTTGAAGTAATAGTCGTCATAGATTCCTTTTGGTACCCTTTGAAGTAGTAGTCTCCTTAGATTCCTTCCAGTATCTAGTGAAGTAGTAGTCACCATAGATTCCTTCTGGTACCCTTTGAAGTAGTAGTCGCCATAGATTCCTTGCAGTAAATTGTGAAGTAGTAGTCACCATAGATTCCTTCTAGTACCCATTAAAGTAGTAGTCGCCATAGATTCATTCCAGTACCTTGTTAAAGTAGTAGTCGCCATAGATTTCTTCTGGTACCCTTTTAAGTAGTAGTCGCCATAGATTCCTTCTGGTACCCTTTGAAGTAGCAGTCGCCATAGATTCCTTCTTGTTCCTTGTGAAGTATTAGTCGCCATAGATTCCTTCTCGTACCCTCTGAATTAATAGTCGCCATAGATTCCTTCTGGTACCCTTTGAAGTAGTAGTCGCCATAGATTCCTTCTGGTACCCTTTGAAGTAGTAGTCACCATAGATTCCTTATGGTACCCTTTGAATTAGTAGTCGCCATAGGTTCCTTCAAGTACCTTGTGAAGTAGTTTTCGCCATAGATTACTTCTGGTAACCTCTGAATTAGTAGTCGCCATAGATTCCTTTTGGTACCCTATGAAGTAATAGTCGTCATAGATTTCTTCTGGTACCCTTTGAAGTAGTAGTCTCCTAAGATTTCTTCGAGTATCTAGTGAATTAGTAGTCAACATAGATTCCTTATGGTACCCTTTGAAATAGTAGTTGCCATAGATTCCTTCCAGTAACTTGTGAAGTAGTAGTCGGCATAAATTCCTTCTGGTAACCTTCTAAGTAGTCGCCATAGATTCCTTCCAGTACCTCATGAAGTAGTATTCGCCATAGATTCCTTCTATTACCTTATGAAGTATTAGTCGCCATAGATTCCTTCTAGTACCATTTGAACTGGTAGTCTCCATAGATTCCTTCTGGTACCCTTTGAAGTAGTAGTCGCCATAGATTCCTTCTGGTACCCTCTGAATTAGTAGTCTCCATAGATTCCTTTTGGTACCATTTGAAGTAATAGTCGTTATAGATTCCTTCTGGTTCCCTTTGAAGTAGTAGTCTCCTTAGATTCCTTCCAGTATCTTGAGAAGTAGTAGTTACCATAGATTCCTTCTGGTACCCTTTGAAGTCGTAGTCGCCATAGATTGCTTCTGGTACCCTTTAATGTAGTAGTCTCCATAGATTCCTTCCATTATCTCGTGAAGTACTAGTCGCAATAGATTCCTTCTAGTACCTTATGAAGTATTAGTCGCCATAGATTCCTTCTGGTACCCTTTGAAGTATTAGTCACCATAGATTCCTTCCGGTATAGTTTGAAGTAGTAGTCGCCATAGATTCCTTCCAGTACCTTGTGAAGTAGTAGTCTCCATAGATTCCTTCTAGTTCCTTATGAAGTATTAGTCTCCATAGATTCCTTTGGTACCCTTAGAAGTAGTTTTCACCATTGATTCTTTCCTGCACCTTTTGATGTAGTAGTTGCCATAGATTCCTTCCAGTACCTTGTTGAAATAGTAGTCGCCATAGATTCCTTCTAGTACCATTTGAACTAGTAGTCTCCATAGATTCCTTCTGGTACCCTTTGAAGTAGTAGTCGCCATATATTCCTTCCATCACCTTGTGAATTAGTAGTCGCCATAGATTCCTTTTGGTACCCCCTGAAGTAGTAGTCGCCATAGATTCATTCCAGTACCTTGTGAAGTAGTAGTCACCATAGATTCCTTATGGTACCCTTTGAAGTAGTAGTATTTATAGATTCCTTCCAGTACCCTTTGAAGTAGTAGTCGTCATAGATTCCTTCCAGTACCTTATGAATTAGTAGTCACCATAGATTCCTTCAAGTACCTTATAAAGTAGAAGTTGTCATAGATTCCTTCAGGTACCCTTTGAAGTAGTTGTCGACATAGATTCCTTATGGCACCCTTTGAAGTAGTAGTCGCCATAGATTCCTTCTAGTACCTTGTTGAAGTAGTAGTCTCCATGGATTCCTTCTGGTACCCTTTGAAGTAGTAGTCGCCATAGATTTCTTCAGGTACCCTTTGGAGTAGTAGTCTCCTTAGGTTCCTTCCAGTAACTTGTGAAGTAGTAGTCGCCATAGATTCATTCTGGTACACTTTAAAGTAGTAGTCGCCATAGATTCCTTCCAGTACCTCGTGAAGTAGTAGTCTCCATAGATTCCTTTTAGTACCTTATGAAGTATTAGTCGCCATAGATTCCTTCTAGTACCGTTTGAAGTAGTTGTCGCCATAGATTCCTTCTGGCACCTTTAAAAGTAGTAGTTTCCATATATTCCTTCTAGTAATTTGTTGAAGTAGTAGTCCCCATAGATTCCTTCTGGTACCCTTTGAAGTAATAGTCACCATAGATTTCTTATGGTGCCCTTTGAAGTAGTAGTCGCCATAGATTCCTTCCCGTACCTTGTGAAGTATTAGTCACCATAGATTCCTTCTAGTACCCTCTGAATTAGTAGTCACCATAGATACCTTCTAGTACCCTTTGAAGTAGTATTCGTCATAGATTTTGTCTGGTACCCTTTGAAGTAGTAGTCTCATTAGATACCTTCCATTACCTTGTGAAGCAGTAGTCACCATAGATTACTTCTGGTACCCTTTGGAGTAGTAGTCGCCATAGATTCCTTCTGGTACCCTCAGAATTAGTAGTCGCCATAGATTCCTTTTGGTACCCTTTGAAGTAGTAGTCGCCATAGATTCCTTCTGGTACCCTCTGAATTAGTTGTCGCCATAGATTCCTTTTGGTTCCCTTTGAAGTAATAGTCGTCATAGATTCCTTCTGGTTCCCTTTGAAGTAGTAGTCTCCTTAGATTCCTTCCAGTATCTTGAGAAGTAGAAGTCAACATAGATTCCTTCTGGTACCCTTTGAAGTTGTAGTCGCCATAGATTCCTTCTGGTACCCTTTAATGTAGTAGTTTCCATAGATTCCTTCCATTATCTCGTGAAGTAGTGGTCGCCATAGATTCCTTCTAGTACCTTATGAAGTATTAGTCGCCATAGATTCCTTTTGGTACCCTTTGAAGTAGTAGTCACCATAGATTCCTTCTGGTATAGTTTGAAGTAGTAGTCGCCATAGATTCCTTCAAGTACCTTGTGAAGTAGTAGTCGCCATAGATTCCT
The DNA here is from genome assembly GCA_948472305.1 of Vicia faba. NCBI lineage: Eukaryota > Viridiplantae > Streptophyta > Magnoliopsida > Fabales > Fabaceae > Vicia > Vicia faba. The sequence continues at coordinate 1,450,158,383 of OX451736.1, forward strand.
TCTAGTTCCTTATGAAGTATTAGTCGCCATAGATTCCTTTGGTACCCTTAGAAGTAATATTCACCATTGATTCCTTCCTACACCTTTTGAAGTAGTAGTCGCCATAGATTCCTTCCAGTACCTTGTTGAAATAGTAGTCGCCGTAGATTCCTTCTGGTACCGTTTGAAGTAGTTGTCGCCATAGATTCCTTCTGACACCTTTTAAATTAGTAGTTTCCATATATTCCTTCTAGTAATTTGTTGAAGTATTAGTCACCATAGATTCCTTCTAGTACCCTCTAAATTAGTAGTCACCATAGATACCTTCTAGTACCCTTTGAAGTAGTATTCGTCATAGAGTTCGTCTGGTACCCTTTGAAGTAGTAGTCTCATTAAATACCTTCCATTACCTTGTGAAGCAGTAGTCGCCATAGATTACTTTTGGTACCCTTTAAAGTAATAGTCGCCATAGATTCCTTCCAGTACCTTGTGAAGTAGTAGTTTCCATAGATTCCTTCTGGTACCCTTTGAAGTAGTAGTCGCCATAGATTCCTTCTGGTACCCTTTGAAGTAGTAGTCGCCATAGATTCCTTCTGGTACCCTTTGATTTAGTAGTCGCCATAGGTTCCTTCCAGTACCTTGTGAAGTACCTGTCGCCTTATATTCCTTCTGGTACCCTCTGAATTAGTTGTCGTCATAGATTCCTTTTGGTACCCTTTGAAGTAATAGTCGTCATAGATTACTTTTGGTACCCTTTTAAGCAGTAGTCTCCTTAGATTCCTTCCAGTATCTTGTGAGGTAATAGTCACCATAGATTCCTTCTTGTACCCTTTGAAGTTGTAGTCGCCATAGATTCCTTGCAATAACTTATGAAGTATTGGTCGCCATAGATTCCTTCTGGTACCCTTTAAGGTAGTAGTCGCCATAGATTCCTTCCAGTACCTCGTGAAGTAGTAGTCGCCATAGATTCCTTCCAGTACCTTATGAAGTATTAGTCGCCATAGATTCCTTCTGGTACCCTTTGAAGTAGTAGTCTCCATAGATTTCTTCTGGCACCCTTTGAAGTAGTAATAACCAAAGATTCCTTCTGGTACCCTCTGAATTAGTAGTCGCCATAGATTCCTTTTGGTACCCTTTGAAGTAATAGTCGTCATAGATTCCTTATGGTACCCTTTGAAGTTGTAGTCTCCTTAGATTCCTTCCAGTATCTAGTGAAGAAGTAGTCACCATAGATTCCTTCTGGTACCATTTGAAGTAGTAGTCGCCATAGATTCCTTGCAGTAACTTGTGAAGTAGTAGTCACCATAGATTCCTTCTAGTACCCTTTAAAGTAGTAGTCGCCATAGATTCCTTCCAGTACCTTGTTAAAGTAGTAGTCGCCATAGATTCCTTCCAGTACCCTTTTAAGTAGTAGTCGCCATAGATTCCTTCTGGTACCCTTTTAAGTAGTAGTCGCCATAGATTCCTTCTTATTCCTTGTGAAGTATTAGTCGCCATAGATTCCTTCTACTACCCTCTGAATTAATATTCGCCATAGATTCCTTGTGGTACCCTTTGAAGTAGTAGTCGCCATAGATTCCTTCTGGTACCCTCTGAAGTAGTAGTCGCCATAGATTCCTTATGGTACCCTTTGAATTATGAGTCGCCATAGGTTCCTTCCAGTACCTTGTGAAGTAGTTGTCGCCATAGATTACTTCTGGTACCCTCTGAATTAGTAGTCACAATAGATTCCTTTTGGTACCCTTTGAAGTAATAGTCGTCATAGATTCCTTCTGGTACCCTTTGAAGTAGTAGTCTCCTTAGATTTCTTCGAGTATCTAGTGAAGTAGTAGTCACCATAGATTCCTTCCGGTATAGTTTGAAGTAGTAGTCGCCATAGATTCCTTCCAGTACCTTGTGAAGTAGTAGTCGCCATAGATTCCTTCTAGTTCCTTATGAAGTATTAGTCGCCATAGATTCCTTTGGTACCCTTAGAAGTAGTATTTACCATTGATTCCTTCCTGCACCTTTTGAAGTAGTAGTCGCCATAGATTCCTTCCAGTACCTTGTTGAAATAGTAGTCACCATAGATTCCTTCTAGTACCATTTGAACTAGTAGTCTCCTTAGATTCCTTATGGTACCCTTTGAAGTAGTAGTCACCAAAGATTCCTTCCAGCACCTTATGAATTAGTAGTCGCTATAGATTCCTTTTGGTACCCCCTGAATTAGTAGTCACCATAGATTCATTCCAGTACCTTGTGAAGTAGTAGTCGCCATAGATTCCTTATGGTACCCTTTGAAGTAGTAGTCGTCATAGATTCCCTCTAGTACCCTTTGAAGTAGTAGTCGCCATAGATTCCTTCCAGTACCTTATGAATTAGTAGTCGCCATATATTCCTTCTAGTACCTTATGAATTAGAAGTTGTCATAGATTCCTTCTGGTACCCTTTGAAGTAGTAGTAGCCATAGATTCCTTCTAGTACCTTGTTGAAGTAGTAGTCTCCATGGATTCCTTCTGGTACCCTTTGAAGTAGTAGTCGCCATAGATTCCTTCAGGTACCCTTTGGAGTATTAGTCGCCATAGGTTCCTTCCAGTAACTTGTGAAGTAGTAGTCGCCATAGATTCATTCTGGTACACTTTAAAGTAGTAGTCGCCATAGATTCCTTCCAGTACCTCGTGAAGTAGTATCTCCATAGATTCCTTTTAGTACCTTATGAAGTATTAGTCGCCATATATTCCTTCTGGTACCGTTTGAAGTAGTTGTCGCCATATATTCCTTCTGGCACATTTTAAAGTAGTAGTTGCCATAGATTCCTTCCAGTAACTTGTTGAAGTAGTAGTCCCCATAGATTCCTTCTGGTACCCTTTGAAGTAGTAGTCGCCATAGATTCCTTCTGGTGCCCTTTGAAGTAGTAGTCTCCATAGATTCCTTCCCGTACCTTGTGAAGTATTAGTCACCATAGATTCCTTCTAGTACCCTCTGAATTAGTAGTCACCATAGATACCTTCTAGTACCCTTTGAAGTAGTATTCGTCATAGATTCCGTCTGGTACCCTTTGAAGTAGTAGTCTCATTAGATACCTTCCATTACCTTGTGAAGCAGTAGTCGCCATAGATTACTTCTGGTACCCTTTAAAGTAATATTCGCCATAGATTCCTTCCAGTACCTTGTAAAGTAGTAGTTTCCATAGATTCCTTCTGGTACCCTTTGAAGTAGTAGTCGACATAGATTCCTCCTGGTACCCTTTGAAGTAGTAGTCGCCATAGATTCCTTCTGGTACCCTTTGAATTAGTAGTCGCCATAGGATCCTTCCAGTACCTTGTAAAGTAGTTGTCGCCATAGATTCCTTCTTGTACCCTTTGAATTAGTAGTCGTCATAGATTCCTTTTGGTACCCTTTGAAGTAATAGTCGTCATAGATTACTTTTGGTCGCCATATATTCCTTCTGGTACCCTTTAAGGTAGTAGTTTCCATAGATTCCTTCCAGTACCTCATGGAGTAGTAGTCGCCATAGATTTCTTCTAGTACCTTATGAAGTATTAGTCGCCATAGATTCCTTTTGGTACCCTTTGAAGTAGTAGTCGCCATAGATTCCTTCTGGCACCCTTTGAAGTAGTAATAGCCAAAGATTCCTTCTTGTACCCTCTGAATTAGTAGTCGCCATAGATTCCTTTTGGTTCCCTTTGAAGTAATAGTCGTCATAGATTCCTTCTGGTACCCTTTGAAGTAGTAGTCTCTTTAGATTCCTTCGAGTATCTAGTGAAGTAGTAGTCTCCATAGATTCCTTCTGGTACCCTTTGAAGTAGTAGTCGCCATAGATTCCTTGCAGTAACTTGTGAAGTAGTAGTCACCATAGATTCCTTCTAGTACCCTTTAAAGTAGTAGTCGCCATAGATTCCTTCCAGTACCTTGTTAAAGTATTAGTCACCATAGATTCCTTTTGGTACCCTTTTAAGTAGTAGTCGCCATAGATTCCTTCTGGTACCCTTTGAAGTAGTAGTCGCCATAGATTCCTTAGCGTTCCTTGTGAAGTATTAGTCGCCATAGATTACTTCTAGTACCCTCTGAATTAACAGTCGCCATAGATTCCTTCAGGTACCCTTTGAAGTAGTAGTCGTCATAGATTCCCTCTGGTACCCTTTAAAGTAGTAGTCTCATTAGATACCTTCCATTACCTTGTGAAGTAGTAGTCGCCATAGATTACTTCTGGTACCCTTTAAAGTATTAGTCGACATAGATTCCTTCCAGTACCTTGTGAAGTAGTAGTCGCCATAGATTCCTTCTGGTACCCTTTGAAGTAGTAGTCGCCAGGGATTCCTTCTGGTACCCTTTGAAGTATTAGTCGCCATGTATTCGTTCCAGTACCTTATAAATTAATAGTCGCCATAGATTCCTTCTGGTACCCTTTGAAATAGTGGTCACCATAGATTCCTTCCAGTACCTTGTGAAGTAGTAGTCACCACAGATTCCTTCTGGTACCCTTTTATGTAGTAGTAGCCATAGATTATTTCCAGTACCTTGTGAAGTAGTAGTCACCATAGATTCCTTCTGGTAACCTTTGAAGTATTAGTTTCCAAAAATTCCTTCTGATACCCTTTTAAATAGTAGTCCCTATAGATTCTTCCAGTACCTTGGGAAGTAGTAGTCACCACATATTCCTTCTGGTACCCTTTGATGTATTAGTCGCCATAGATTCCTTCCAGTACATTATGAAGTAGTAGTTGCCATAGATTCCTTCTGGTACCCTTTAAAGTAGTAGTCGCCATAGATTCCTTGTGGTACCCTTTTAGTAGTTGTCGCCATATATTCGTTCCAATACCTTGTAAGGTAGTAGTCGCCATAGATTCCTTCCAGTACTTTGTGAAGTATTAGTCACCATAGATTTCTTCTGGTACCCTTTGAAGTAGTAGTCATTATAGATTCCTTATGGTACCCTTTAAAGTAGTAGTGGCCATAGATTCCTTCTAGTACATTATGAAGTATTAGTCACCTTAGATTCCTTCTGGTACCCTTTGAAGTAGTAGTCGCCATAGATTCCTTTTGGCACCCTTTGAAGTAGTAGTCTCCATAGATTCCTTCCAGTACCTTGTTGAAGTAGTAGTCGCTATAGATTCCTTCTGGTACCCTTTGAAGTAGTAGTCGCCATAGATTTCTTCTGGTACCCTTTGAAGTAGTAGTCGCCATAGATTCCTTCCAGTACCTTGTGAAGTATTAGTCACCATAGATTCCTTCTGGTACCCTCTGAATTAGTAGTCGCCATAGATTCCTTCTCATACCCTTTGAAGTAGTAGACATCATAGATTACGTCTGGTACCCTTTGAAGTAGTAGTCTCTTTAGATACCTTCGATTACATTGTGAAGTAGTAATCTTCATAGATTACGTCTGGTACCCTTTAAAGTAGTAGTCGCCATAGATTACGTCTGGTACCCTTTAAAGTAGTAGTCGTCATAGATTCCTTCCAGTACTTTGTGAAGTAGTAGTCACCATAGATTCCTTCTGGTACCCTTTGAAGTAGTAGTCGCATAGATTCCTTCTGGTACCCTTTGAAGTATTAGTCGCCATATATTTGTTCCAGTACCTTGTCAAGTAGTATTCGCCATAGATTCCTTCTGGTAACCTTTGAAATAGTAGTCGCCATAGATTCCTTCCAGTACCTTGTGAAGTAGTAGTTGCCACAGATTCCTTTTGGTACCCTTTGTGTAGTAGTTTCCATAGATTCCTTCTTGTACCCTTTGAAGTAGTAGTCGTCAGAGATTCCCTCTGGTACCCTTTGAAGTAGTAGTCTCATTAGATACCTTCCATTACCTTGTGAAGTAGTAGTCGCCATAGATTACTTCAGGTACCCTTTAAAGTAGTAGTCACCATAGATTCCTTCCAGTACCTTTTGAAGTAGTAGTCGCCATAGATTCCTTCTGGTACCCTTTGAAGTAGTAGTCGCCACAGATTGCTTCTAGTACCCTTTGAAGTATTAGTCGCCATGTATTCGTTCCAGTACCTTGTGAATTAGTAGTCGCCATAGATTCCTTCTGGTAACCTTTGAAATGCCATAGATTCCTTCCAGTACCTTATGAAGTAGTAGTCGCCACAGATTTCTTCTGGTACCCTTTGATGTAGTAGTTGCCATAGGTTCCTTCCAGTACCTTGTGAAGTAGTAGTCACCATAGATTCCTTCTGGTACCCTTTGAGGTAGTAGTCTCCATAGATTCCTTCTAGTACCCTTTGAAGTAGTTGTCTCCATATATTCGTTCCAGTACCTTGTAAGGTAGTAGTCCCCATAGATTCATTCCGGTACACTTTAAAGTAGTAGTCGCCATAGATTCCTTCTTGTACCCTTTGAAGTAGTAGTCGCCATAGATTCCTTCCAGTACCTTGTGAAGTATTAGTCGCCATAGATTCGTTCGAGTACCCTTTGAAGTAGTAGTCGCCATAGATTCCTTCTAGTACCCTTTAGAAGTTTTAGTAGCCATATATTCGTTCCAGTACCTTGTGAAGTAGTAGTCGCCATAGATTGCTTCCGGTACCCTTTGAAGTAGTTGTCTCCATAGATTCATTGCAGTAACTTATGAAGTAGTAGTCACCATAGATTCCTTCTGGTACCCTTTGAAGTAGTAGTCTCCTTAGATTCCTTCCAGTATCTTGTGATGTAGTAGTCACCATAGATTCCTTTGGGTACCCTTTGAAGTAGTAATCGCCATAGATTCCTTGCAGTAACTTGTGAAGTAGTAGTCGCCATAGATTCCTTCTTGTACCCTTTAAAGTAGTTGTCGCCATAGATTCCTTCCAGTACCTTGTTAAAGTAGTAGTCGCCATAGATTCCTTGTGGTACCATTTTAAGTAGTAGTCGCCATAGATTCGTTCTGGTACCCTTTGAAGTAGTAGTCGCCATAGATTCCTTCCCGTTCCTTGTGATGTATTATTCGCCATAGATTCCTTCTAGTAACCTCTGAATTAATAGTCACCATAGATTCTTTCTGGTACCCTTTGAAGTAGTAGTCGTCATAGATTCCCTCTGGTACCCTTTGAAGTAGTAGTCTCATTAGATACCTTCCATTACCTTGTGAAGTAGTAGTCGCCAAAGATTACTTCTAGTACCCTTTAAAGTAGTAGTCTCCATAGATTCCTTCCAGTACCTTGTGAAGTAGTAGTCGCCATATATTTCTTTTGGTACCCTTTGAAGTACTAGTCGCCACAGATTGCTTCTGGTACCCTTTGAAGTATTAGTCGCCATGTATTCGTTCCAGTACCTTATAAATTAGTAGTCGCCATAGATTCCTTTTTGTACCCTTTGAAATAGTAGTCGCCATAGATTCCTTCGAATACCTTGTGAAGTACTAGTCACCAAAGATTCCTTCTGGTACCCTTTTATGTAGTAGTCGCCATAGATTCCTTCCAGTATCTTGTGAAGTAATAGTCGCCATAGATTCCTTCTGGTAATCTTTGAAGTAGTAGTTTCCAAAAATTCCTTCTGGTATCCTTTGAGGGAGGATGACGAAACAATTATTTTAATTACATTTAAACTATGCTTTTTACTCACTTTATGACATTCAAATCTTGCTAAAAGTTACAAGCCTTTAGAGGGAGGATGTCGAAACAATGCCACAATCTCATACAATATGCTTTTGGAAAGACCTTGCTGACGATGTACAGGCGTTTCTTTCAAATCCTAAACACTGGAGTTATAAGGAAGATAATCCCTAGTCAACCCCTTCGAGCCAAAGAAGTAGGAGTTTTCTGTTTTAAACACAAATTGAAACCTTTAATTCAAAACCTGGGGCAGGGTAGTCTCTCAGTTAATTCAAATGCGCGTTAAGTTGCAAAACTCTTAGTTCACAATACAACGAATGACATCAAAAGCATTCCTCTGGAATCAAAATACAGTGGTGGTTCCTTATCTCATAGGCAGTCAATCCCTCAAAAGAGAAAAGCCCACTGAGCCAAAACCTATAAAGGAGGCTCATGAAATTTAGGGCATCCCGCTGACTGTAATCTCGAAAATAGGAATAGTCAGGCAAAAATTAGGGATAATAAATCAAAAGAATGAGTTCATTACAAATCCTCGACAACATGAAAAATGTTGCAAAATAATGAGGACTGCCTTCCAAAATCCAACTTGTGTGAACCATCACCAAAATGTCGTTCTAAATTCGAATAGAGTTTGACGCTCAATTAACTGAGTTTATGATTGAAGAACATCACAAAGAGCGGGTGGGTACAAATATACTTTGAGCCTTTATCCTTTGTTTCTTAAACCGTGAACCAAGCCACGTTACAACCCTTCAAAAGTCCTAACTGAAGCATGGGTTAGTTCAAAAGCATACTGTTACCAAAAGGTATCCTGACTCCTGTAAGGCTTTGCCCTAAATCTTGTGTTGAATTTGTCTTATAAAGAGTTTTTTTGCTAAAAAACGCATTTTTTAAAACTTCGAGACAAGCATAAACTTTGAATTATTTGAATATCACTGTTTGCATTTGGCTATTTGTTTGACAGCGGAGAAATTCACACAACGAATATTCGATGAACGAAAGCCCTCTTAGTGAACAAAATCACTTCAAAAAGGATGACACTTCCATTTACAAATCTCCTATCAACAAGGGGACTTGACATGTCACTATCCAGCACACCTGGGGCAGTCCAGTCAAGATTTCAAGAAATCTCTGAAGGAAGTGCAGAGTAACCAGGGTCAAGTCTCCATCTCCGTCACTTGGGGCATTGAACATCAATCTCAATGGAGGGTTACGTACAATTAAACATTTTCTGGCAATGTCACAAACACTTGCTACTAGGGGCAATGACAAATCTCCCAAAAATCCTTCTCATAGGATGACCTCCCAGAAAGGACTTAATCTCTGAAAGCCTTTCCCCAGCTGAATCAACCTCAAGAATCCTCGAGGACTTCCCACAACGAAGATGTCACCTCTCTAGCGGACTGACGACAGGGTTTATTTCCCCAATAGCGCCAGGATTCCCCAGCTTGAGTTTGCCTCTCCGACTAATAAAAATCAAAGGACCACAACTCCTCTTCCCCAGTAGACTACTCTATAATCCCCAACAAATTACTGCGAAGCCTGGACCTGACCAGATATCAATTCAACTTCGAATTCCCAGTAGAGCAACGGACGATTAAGACTCCTAAACTCTTTTCCCAAGCAGAAATAAACATACTCCCCACAGAGCTTTCAATATCCCCCAGCAGAGTTCTCCTCAAACAACAAAGAAGGGATCCCCGGTGGAAACATTTTAAGCAAAGTCCAAGACAAAATTACACTTCAACAACATTCATAACATATGCCTACAAAATACATATGACACAAATCTCATTTTATTTTGAGAACATCATTAAACAATGCATACATCATGACATTGCATACAACTAACTCTTTACCTTTTCAGGAAAGATCAATCAACAGACAAAGATCATCATCTTCTGAGATTCCTTCTAGAGACAGTCCAGATGCGATCCAGATATGGCTGACATTCTGATACTTATTCCAGACTCCTTCTAGAGACAATTCATATGCGACCCATATATGGCTGACATTCTGATGCTTATTCCAGACTCCTTCTAGAGATAGTTCAGATGCGACCCAGATATGGCTGACATTCTGATACTTGTTCCAGACTCCTTCTAGAGACAGTTCAGATGCGACCCAGATATGGCTGACATTCTGATACTTATTCCAGATTCCTTCTAGAGACAGTTCAGATGTGATCCAGATCTGGCTGACATTCTGATACTTATTCCAGATTTCTTCTAGAGATAGTTCAGATTCGACCCAGATATGGATGACATTCTGATACTTATTCCAGACTCCTTCTAGAGACAGTTCAGATGCGACCCAGATATGGCTGACATTCTAATACTTATTCCATATTCCTTCTAGAGACATTCATATGCGACCCAGATATGGCTGACATTCTGATACTTATTCTAGACTCCTTATAGAGATAGTTCATATGCGATCCAGATATGGCTGACATTCTGATACTTATTCCAGACTCCTTCTAGAGACAGTTCAGATGCGATCCAGATCTGGCTGACATTCTGATACTTATTCCAGACTCCTTCTAGAGATAGTTCAGATGCGATCCAAATATGGCTGACATTCTGATACTTATTCCAGACTCCTTCTAGAGACAGTTCAGATGCGACCCAGATATAGCTGACATTCTGATACTTATTCCAAACTCCTTCTAGAGACAGTTCAGATGCGACCCAGATATGGCTGACATTCTGATACTTATTCCAGACTCCTTCCAGAGACAGTTCAGATGCGATCCAGATATGGCTGATATTCTGATACTTATTCCAGACTCCTTTTAGAGACATTTAGATGCAATCCAGATATGGCTGACATTCTGATACTTATTCCAGACTCCTTCACGAGACAGTTCCTAGATCTTGATAAAGATGTTTCCCTACGTCATAGTGTGGACAAGTACTATAACCTCAATGGTATACTCCCGGTGGGCACGAGACAGTTCCTAGATCTTGATGAAGATGTTTCCTTATGTCATAGTATGGACGAGTACTATAACCTCAACGGTATACTCCATTGAGCACGAGTCAGTTCCTAAATCTCAACAAAGTTAGGCTTCCCCAGCGGAATCTTCTACAACAACAGGTATGCAAGTTCTCGCTAAGGAATCTCTTATACGATCGACACTCTTGCAGATGGCATCTATAAGCCCATCCTCCTACCAACAATCTCCAAATGGCATCTGTAAGCCCATTCCCGACATCACAATGTTGATACTACACCATGCGAGTGCAAATTTCTGGGCATTCTAGTGTTCAATTATCTTCCACCTTCGGATCACGAAAGGCTCGAAAGCCAATCTATATCCTCAGGTTTAAGAAAATTAAATAGGGGCAACTGTTGCACCCCAAAATTTTCCCTCTCATGTTTTCCAAAGTCTTCCCCCTGCATGGTTGATCACAAAGTCTTGCCTAAGGAAAAAAAAATTTTGAGTGGTTCTTTAAGTACCTTTCGATTGGCATTCTGAAAGACCCTTCAATTGGTATTTTGAAGGAGCCTTTCGATTTGCATTATGGACAAGCACTTCGATTAGAATTATGTCAAGGCCTTCGATTGGCATTCTGAAAGACCCTTCGATTGGTATTCTGAAGGAGCCTTTCGATTGACATTATGGACAAGCACTTCGATTGGCATTATGTCAAGGCCTTCGATTAGAATTCTGAAAGACCTTTTCGTTTGGCACCCTGGGCCAAGCCTTTCAATTGGCATGCCAAGGGATCCTTCGATTTAGCATTGTGTCAAGGCAGCTTCGACGGGCATGTTAGCCATGTCCTTCGATTAACACGAACAACACCTTTCGATTGGCCTGTTAACAAAGCCTTTCGATTGGAATTTTAATTAGTACCCTTTGATTGATATTTAGACAAGGGCCATTTGAAGAGCTCCTTCCAGGCCATTCGAAAGAGGCCATCAAGAAGGCACTCAAAAAACATGTCCAGGTACACTTAACATGAGAAAATGGCATGTTTCCCTTACAAATATAGAAATAATTAAATGCTGATTGTGGATTCAATTCTTGAGTTAAAGGCCAGATTCTTGCCTTTTCTGTTCCTAACTCCACAAGAGCTGATTCGACCAGGGTGACTCTTTTCAAATCAATCAATCGAAGCATAAGAAATCCATTCGAAGGAGGCAACTCAAGACCAATCAAAGAGCATGGCCTGAAGGCATTCGAAAATCAAAAGTGTCCAGGTTCATTCAAGAGACATGAATATTTCAAAAAAGGAAATCTTTTAATATGTCTGATTCTTGTCTCATGGCTTTAAAGGCCTGGTTAAATGGCTGTCCCTTGCCATTTTCGTGCACCATCATATTCCTATAAATACCAGGGCCAACATACAGTGCAGAGGGCAATGGAAAAACAACAAAAAAGGGGAACATAACAGAATGAAAAAGGAGAAACAGGGAGGATTTGGAGATACGCTGCCAAAGGTCATCAGCATTTTCATAAGTAATCCAGGCCAAAGCAACCCTTCAACAAAAGTATCCACGCCCAGAAATCCCAGATCGAAGGTACTCACATCCAGAAAGTGCCAAATCGAAGGTTCCAACTATTGGTAAGAGAGGGTAAAATGTCAAACCTTGTGTTTACATAACACATCCATATTTATTGTTTCATTCGATTATCATTCTAGATAGAATCAAAGGGTTTGGGTTTGGCACCAGGTCATGTTTTTTTGTTACTAACACTTGCTACATATATAGCCTGAAAAGACCCAGTGCGCGCAGGATCGAAGGACCTGGGTTTCGACACCCAGGTCATGCGTTTTATTTTGCTAACATATTTTTGCAGATGCAGTGCCTCCACAGGTGACCCTTCAGGCCTTTCCAGCAACACCCTTCATAGAATCGAAAGGCAACCTTCTTCCTCTGAATCGAAGCCCCCTTCTCCCTGCAATCGAAGTTTTCCCGTAACCTTCCCAAACCCAATCGAAGGAGTCAGGAAAGGGTGCAAATCGAAGCTTTCCCCGTCAATTCCCAAACACCAAATTCAGGCCCAGCACCCCCCCCCCCTGAGTTTGTTTATTTTATTTTTTTTCTTTTCATTACTTTCTATTTTCTATTTTATTATTATTTTAATTAACTAATTAACTTTTCATAAAATCAGAAAACCCCAAAAAAAAATATTTTTTTTAATTTCATTATTTTATTATTATTGTAAATAAATTGTAATAAAATTAATTTAGTTTTTAATTAGGTTTAATTTTAACATATTTTGCATTAAATTAAAATTGATTTAGAATTAGGTTTTTTTTAATCATTCTCATTTTATCTCCTTAATTAAAATAAAAAAACCAAAAATATTTTCTTTTAATTAATTAATTAATTATTAGTTAGACTTAATTTTTAATTCAAAAAAGACCAAAAATATGCTTTATTTAATGAAAAAGGGTCAAAACCCTAAAGGACATTTCGATTCAATTTTCGCGCGCGTTTATTTTATTGTAACTGCCTACTTGTAATAGCTTAACTAAGACTTTTACACTTTACTGCTTTATTCCCCCAATTTTGGACATGTAAATAATCCCCCTCCCCGAAGCCTTGTAATAGCGTAGGATTTACAATTCCCGCAATTTAAATTCATGTACATATATTAACTGTTTAGATGTATGCTAACCAGGATTACATGACAAGATTAACCTTTAATTTAAAATCAAGCGTAGCTCACCATAACATGTACAAAGACAATATAAACTGGAAATTGACACACTCGCACATGCTACTCCTAGGGTACGCCTCACTTGGTTGCCTCGAACGTGATCATTGAGTATAGGATGTTTTAGAGGTCGCCCTTTTTGTCAAAAGATCATAAGTTGCCTCAAAACGGTTGCCTCAGATAAAATGATCTAAGACATTAGGGTTACCACTAAGGCGTCCTAACATTGCTTTAGTGACCACACGTCCCTTAATCGAATTGACCCGAAAAACTCCAACAACGATGCTACCTACTCCTCAATAGTGGCATAGCATTGTCTAAAGGACACTTGCACAGTCTAATTCCTTTTTGAGTAGGTAGATGTTCTTAAGTACTTGCTCCTTTTAAAAACAAAAAAAAACTTTTCGCACTTACACTCTCTTCAAAAACAAAACTCTTTTCAAAACCCACAAACACAAAGAAAAGCAAACTTTTGAAAACATAGTGAGCAAGTACCTAAGAGCCCGTGGATAACCACGGAAGAAAGGGTGCTAACATCTTCCCTTTCTATAATCTACCTCCCGAACCCGAGAAACATCTCGAAAAGGAATTTTTCTGTGCTTTTGTCCTTTCCTTGTTGGATAAAATAAAAGACGGTGACGACTCTTGCTTACCGCGACATTTTGCAAAAACAAACGCAAACGCGAACCAGCATTCCAAAACAGTCAGTTCTCGTTCCCACCGATCACAGAACTGACGACTCTGCTGGGGATCATTATAAGTGAGGTGTACCTTAGCAATAGATCACTTGGGTTTTCAATTGTATTGCTTTGTATGCTTTTAATTTTGTGGGCTTGTATCGGAGTTCTATAGATCCTAAACCGGATTTGGGAAACATTCATAGATAGCAATATGTTTTGGAAACTGTACGGGGTATACCGACACGGTTGAAGCAATAGCTATATTAGTGCGACATATTTGTGAGTACCGGTAGCCTTTGAGTCAATCAAAGAGAATGCGGGGCCGCTGAGTGATGTCACTAAGCACTAATGACCTAGAACCTTACTTGACCATCTTGGCCTTTTTTAGGGGTAGTGAGATGACCGACTTTGGTGCAGTCCGAAGTTGGTAGATACTGGATACTACACTCATTGAGGATTGTTTTCTTGGAATATTTTGGTCGCTAGTTCAGTGGCTAAACCAAAACGATGAACATAGAAAACAATCCAATGATATTGAGCTCCTTAAAACCCGGTTACTATTTATAGGACAGGTTTTGATCCAACTACACTCAAGAGGGTACTTACCTATGAAACTCCATGCCAGCCTAAACTTAAGGCTGTTTGTGTGACTTTTGTGCCTTCAAACTTGAACTACTTGCACATTCTTGTTATCTGACAACATGAGTTCCTTGCAGGTTTTGTTTACAGTCCTTATCCGATAATTTGGATTTATTGCAGGGTTTACTTACATCACTTCACACTTTTGCTTAAACGCATAGCATACACATCATAACATCATGCCTTTACATTTCCTTAACCATTTCAAGGATCTCAAGGGTTTGTGATGCAGGTTATGGTAAATCAAATGTCCAGCAAGGGGCAAAGGGGATTTATTTTCCTCTAGCCAAGGTTGTTTAGAAATCAAAACACGATAACTTGAGTCAGGGGCTATGACCCATTCGATATGGTGAGCTTGACTCTTGAAGAAGGACTCTCAGCAACATGAAGTTCCTTCAATCAAGCTACCAGATTCAGATTCTAAACGGTTTCTTGTTTACCCCATGAGATCCTTGAAAACATTGCATACATATCATTGTATAACAGGTCTCCCAGTACAGGTCTCTTATCTTCTTCGCTGTTTATTTCAGCAATCATCATGTCTACTGAACCTTCAACCGAGCAAGCTATCAAGGCCCTCCAGGCCCAGAATGCCCAATTTCAAGAGTTGTTCATGAATCTAGCTAAGGGTCAGCAGGACCTGAAGACTTTGATTCTGAAGGAGAAAAAGAAGAAGAAAAAGAGGACCATCTTGTTCAACACTGGACGCAGGTTTGGAAACGGGCTGCAGAATGAAGTTGATCTGACCACCTCATCTGGAGGGAAAGACAGTCCATAAGAAAGGAGGGCTCCTAGCCCTATGGTCTCCGACAACGAGACGGACTATGATGAAGAACAGTATCCTCCTGCTGAGGATAAGTACAAACAGCTGGAAGACCGCTTGAGCGCTATGGAGATACAGAAGGTTCCCGGTATAGACTTCAGAGATTTGGGTCTATCATCTGGGGTGGTGATTCCCCATAAGTTCAAGGCACCTGCCTTTGCCAAGTATGACGGAGCTTCCTGTCCAAAGCTGCACCTCTAGTCATATGTGAGGAAGATCCAACCTTACACTGCTGATAAGAACTTGTGGATCCATTTCTTTCAAGACAGTCTTTCAGGGACTCAGCTTGAGTGGTTCTATCAGTTGGATGGAGCCAGTATCCGCAGCTGGGAGGATTTGGCTACTACGTTCTATAGGAAGTATCAGTATAACTCCGACCTCGCTCCTACGCGTACCCAACTCCAGGGTATGTCAATAGGGACGGGTGAAGGATTTAAAGAGTATGCTAAAAATGGAGAGACCTTGTCGAAAGGGTGCAACCACCTTTAGCTGATCGTGAACTTGTTGATATGTTTTTAGGGACCCTGTCTGGTCCATTCTTTAACCACCTGATCGGAAGCTCTTCAGCCGGGTTCACCGAGCTAATACTGACCAGCGAAAGGGTCGAAGCTGGCATCAAAAGTGGGAAGATTCAAGAAGCTACACCTTCTGATGCTCAGAAAAAACCCTACAATGGGAAGAAAGAGTTCAATGCTGTGTATGGTCAAAAGAGTCGTCATGACCAACACGTAGGAGAAATCTTGATCTCTAATCCTACGTCTGCTCAACAAAGACAGGGGCATCAGCGTAAGGAGGTCATGCCTAAAAGACAATTCACTAAGATCAACGTGTCATTGGGTCAAGCGCTACAACACATGTTGAAGGCAGAGCTGATTACTTTAAAGGCTCCTCTTCGGAACCCAAATACTTCCGCTCCTACCTATCATCCCAATGAAAGGTGTGCATATCACTCTGACAGTCCGGGACATGACACAAACAACTGCTGGGCTCTGAAGAACAAGGTCCAAGACATGATTGATGCCAAGAAGATCAAGTTTGACCCTCTGGAGACTCCAAACATAATCACTGCTCCTATGACGAATCATTGAAAGCTTTTGCTCATTTGAATTTTCAAGTTGTAATATCTTTGTTATTCAAACAATTATCTATTAATGCCAAACTTTGTTTCATTAATGCATTGCATATGTTTGTCTTGATTTGATCCAATCATTTTAATTACATTTAAACTATGCTTTTTACTCACTTTATGACATTCAACTCTTTCTAAAAGTTACAAGCCTTTAGAGGGAGGATGATGAAACAATGCCAGAATCTCATACAGTATGCTTTTGGACAGACCTTGCTGACGATGTACAGGCGTTTCTTTCAAATCCTAAACACTGGAGTTATAAGGAAGATAATCCCTAGTCAACCCCTTCGAGCCAAAGAAGTAGCAGTTTTCTGTTTTAAACACAAATTGAAACCTTTAATTCAAAACCTGGGGCAGGGTAGTCTCTCAGTTAATTCAAATGCGCTTTAAGTCGCAAAACTCTCAGTTCATAATACAACGAATGACATCAAAAGCATTCCTCTGGAATCAAAAGACAGTGGTGGTTCCTTATCTCATAGGCAGTCAATCCCTCAAAAGAGAAAAGTCCACTGAGCCAAAACCTATAAAGGAGGCTCAAGAAATTTGGGGCATCCCGCTGACTGTAATCTCGAAAACAGGAATAGTCAGGCAAAAATTAGGGATAATAAATCAAAATAACAAGGTCATTACAAATCCTCGACAACATGAAAAATGTTGCAAAAAAATGATGACTGCCTTCCAAAATCCAACTTGTGTGAACCATCACCAAAACTTCGTTCTAAATTCGAATAGAGTTTGATGCACAATTAACTGATTTTAGGATTGAAGAACATCACGAAGAGCGGGTGGGTAAAAATATACTTTGAGCCTTTATCCTTTGTTTCTTAATCCGTGAACCAAGCCACGTTACAACCCTTCAAAAGTCCTAACTAAAGCATGGGTTAGTTCAAAAGCATATTGTTACCAAAAGGTATCCTGACTCCTGTAAGGCTTTGCTCTAAATCTTGTGTTGAATTTGTCTTATAAAGAGTTTTTTGCTAAAAAACGCATTTTTCAAAACTTCGAGACAAGCATAAACTTTGAATTATTTGAATATCACTGTTTGCATTTGGCTATTTGTTTGACAGCGGAGAAATTCACACAACGAATATTCGATGAACGAAAGCCCTCTTAGTGAACAAAATCACTTCAAAAAGGATGACACTTCCATTTACAATTCTCCTATCAACAAGGGGACTTGACATGTCACTATCCAGCACACCTGGGGCAGTCCAGTCAAGATTTCAAGAAATCTATGAAGAAGTGCAGAGTAACCAGGGGCAAGTCTCCATCTCCGTCACTTGGGGCATTGAACATCAATCTCAGTGGAGGGTTACATACAATTAAACATTTTCAGGCAATGTCACAAACACTTGCTACTAGGGGCAATGACAAATCTCCCCAAAATCCTTCTCATAGGATGACCTCCCAGCAAGGGTTTAATCTCTGAAAGCCTTTCCCCAGCTGAATCAACCTCAAGAATCCTCGAGGACTTCCCCCAACAAAGATGTCACCTCTCTAGCAGACTGACGACAAGGTTTATTTCCCCAACAGCGCCAGGATTCCCCAGCTTGAGTTTGCCTCTCCGACTACTACAAATCAAAGGACCACAACTCCTCTTCCTCAGTAGACTACTCTACAATCCCCAGCAAGTTACTGCGAAGCCTGGACCCGACCAGATATCAATTCAACTTCGACTCCCGAGTAGAGCAACAGACGACTAATTCTCCTAAACTCTTTTCCCAAGCAGAAATAAACATACTCCCCACAGAGTTTTCAATATCCCCTAGCGGATTCTCCTCAAACAACAAAGCAGGGATCCCCGGTGGAAACATTTT
This sequence comes from Vicia faba, assembly GCA_948472305.1. NCBI lineage: Eukaryota > Viridiplantae > Streptophyta > Magnoliopsida > Fabales > Fabaceae > Vicia > Vicia faba. The sequence goes on from OX451736.1 coordinate 1,450,176,628, forward strand.
GAGCAAAGTCCAAGACAAAATTACACTTCAACAACATTCATAACATATGTCTACAAAATACATATGACACAAATCTCATTTTATTTTGAGAACATCATTACACAATGCATACACCATGACATTGCATACAACTAACTCTTTACCTTTTCAGGAAAGATCAATCAACAGGCAAAGATCATCATCTTCTGAGATTCCTTCTAGAGACAGTTTAGATGCGATCCAGATATGGCTGACATTCTGATACTTATTCCAGACTCCTTCTAGAGACAGTACAGATGCGACCCAGATATGGCTATCATTCTGATACTTATTCCAGACTCCTTCTAGAGATAGTTCAGATGCGACCCAGATATGGCTGACACTCTGATACTTATTCCAGACTCCTTCTAGAGACAGTTCAGATGCGACCCAGATATGGCTGACATTCTAATACTTATTCCAGACTCCTTCTAGAGACAGTTCAGATGTGACCCAGATATGGCTAACATTCTGATACTTATTCCAGATTCCTTCTAGAGACAGTTCAGATGCGATCCAGATCTGGCTGACATTCTGATACTTATTCCAGATTTCTTCTAGAGATAGTTCAGATGTGACCCAGATATGGTTGACATTCTGATACTTATTCCAGACTCCTTCTAGAGATAGTTCGGATGAGACCCAGATATGGCTGACATTCTGATACTTATTCCAGATTCCTTTTAGAGACAGTTCAGATGCGACCCAGATATGGCTGACATTCTGATACTTATTCCCGAATCCTTCTAGACATAGTTCAGATGCGATCCAGATATGGCTGACATTATGATACTTATTCCAGACTCCTTCTAGAGACAGTTCAGATGCGACCAAGATATGGCTGACATTCTGATACTTATTCCAGATTCCTTCTAGAGACAGTTCAGATGTGATCTAGATCTGGCTGACATTCTGATACTTATTCCAGACTCCTTCTAGAGATAGTTAAGATGTGATCCAGATATGGCGCCATAGATTCCTTCTGGTATCCTTTGAAGTAGTAGTCGCCATAGATTTCTTCTGGTACCCTTGGAAGTAGTAGTCGCCATAGATTCCTTCCAGTACCTTGTGAAGTATTAGTCACCATAGATTCCTTTTGGTACCCTCTGAATTAGTAGTCACCATAGATTCCTTCTAGTACCCTTTGAAGTAGTAGTCATCATAGATTACGTCTAGTACCCTTTGAAGTAGTAGTCTCTTTAGATACCTTCCATTACCTTGTGAAGTAGTAGTCGCCATAGATTACGTCTGGTATCCTTTGAAGTATTAGTTTATATGTATTCGTTCCAGTACCTTGTGAATTAGTAGTCGCAATAGATTCCTTCTGGTACCCTTTGAAATAGTAGTCGCCATAGATTCCTTCCAGTTCCTTGTGAAGTAGTAGTCACCATAGATTCCTTCTGGTACCCTTTTATGTAGTAGTCGCCATAGATTCCTTCCAGTACCTTGTGAAGTAGTAGTCTCCATAGATTGCTTCTGGTAACCTTTGAAGTAGTAGTCTTCATAGATTCCTTCTGGTACCCTTTGAAGTAGTAGTCCCTATAGATTTCTTCCAGTACCTTGTGAAGTAGTAGTCGCCGCAGATTACTTCTATTACCCTATGAAGTAGTAATCTCCATAGATTCCTTCCAGTACCTTGTGAAGTAGTAGTCGCCATAGATTCCTTTTAGTACCCTTGTAAGTAGTAGTCGCCATAGATTCCTTCCAGTACCTTGTGAAGTAGCAGTCGCCATAGATTCTTTCGGATACCCTTTCAAGTAGTAGTCGCCATATATTCCTTCTGGTACCCTTTGAAGTATTAGTAGCCATATATTCGTTCCAGTACCTTGTGAACTAGTAGTCGCCATAGATTGCTTCTGGTACCCTTTAAAGTAGTTGTCGCCATAGATTCCTTCCAGTACCTTGTTAAAGTAGTAGTCGCCATAGATTCCTTCTGGTACCCTTTAAAGTAGTAGTCGCCATAGATTCTTTCTAGTACCCTTTGAAGTAGTAGACTCCATAGATTCCTTCCCATTCCTTGTGAAGTATTAGTCGCCATAGATTCCTTCTAGTACCCTCTGAATTAATAGTCGCCAAAGATTCCTTCTGGTACCCTTTGAAGTAGTAGTCGTCATATATTCCCTCTGGTACCGTTTGAAGTAGTATTCTCATTAGATACCTACCATTACCTTATGAAGTAGTAGTCGCCATAGATTACTTCTAGTACCCTTTAAAGTAGTAGTCGCCATAGATTCCTTCTGGTACCCGTTGAAGTAGTAGTCGCCCCAGATTGCTTCTCGTACCCTTGGAAGTATTAGTCGCCATGTATTTGTTCCAGTACCTTGTGAATTAGTAGTCGCCATAGATTCCTTCTGGTAACCTTTGAAATAGTAGTCGCCATAGATTCCTTCCAATACCTTTTGAAGTAGTAGTCGCCACAGATTCCTTCTAGTACCCTTTGATGTAGTAGTTCCCATAGATTCCTTCCAGTACCTTGTGAAGTAGTAGTAACCATAGATTTCTTCTGGTCCCCTTTGAAGTAGTAGTCGCCATATATTCCTTCTGGTACCCTTTGAAGTAGTTGTCGCCATATATTCGTTCTAGTACCTTGTAAGGTAGTAGTCGCCATAAATTCATTCTGGTACCCTTTAAAGTCGTAGTCGCCATAGATTCCTTCTTGTACCCTTTGAAGTAGTAGTCGCCATAGATTCCTTCCAGTACTTTGTGAAGTAGTAGTCGCCATAGATTCTTTCTGGTACCCTTTGAAGTAGTAGTCGTCATAGATTCCTTCTGGTACCCTTTGAAGTAGTAGTCCCTATAGATTTCTTCCAGTACCTTGTGAAGTAGTAGTCGCCACAGATTACTTCTGGTACCCTTTGAAGTAGTAATCTCCATAGATTCCTTCCAGTACCTTGTAAAGAAGTAGTCGCCATAGATTCCTTTTAGTACCCTTTGAAGTACTAGTCGCCATAGATTCCTTCCAGTACCTTATGAAGTAGTTGTCGCCATAGATTCTTTCGGGTACCCTTTAAAGTAGTAGTCGCCATAGATTCCTTCTGGTACCCTTTGAAGTATTAGTAGCCATATATTCGTTCCAGTACCTTATGAAGTAGTAGTCGCCATAGATTACTTCTAGTACCCTTTGAAGTAGTAGTCGCCATAGATTCCTTGCAGTAACTTGTGAAGTAGTAGTCACCATAGATTCTTTCTGGTACACTTTGAAGTAGTAGTCTCCTTAGATTCCTTCCAGTATCTTGTGAAGTAGTAGTGACCATAGATTCCTTCTGGTACCCTTTGAAGTAATAGTCGCCATAGATTCCTTGTAGTAACTTATGAAGTATTAGTCGCCATAGATTCCTTCTGGTACCCTTTAAAGTAGTTGTCGCCATAGATTCCTTCCAGTACCTTGTTAAAGTAGTAGTCGCCATAGATTCCTTCTAGTACCCTTTTAAGTAGTAGTCGCCATAGATTCCTTCTGGTACCCTTTGAAGTAGTAGTCGCCATAGATTCCTTCCCGTTCCTTGTGAATTATTAGTCGCCATAGATTCCTTCTAGTACCCTCAGAATTAATAGTCTCCTTAGATTCCTTCTGGTACCCTTTTAAGAAGTAGTCACCATAGATTACTTCTGGTACCCTTTAAAGTAGTAGTCGCCATAGATTCCTTCCAGTACCTTGTGAACTAGTAGTCGCCATAGATTCCTTTTATTACCCTTTGAAGTAGTAGTCTCCATAGATTCCTTCCAGTACCTTGTTGAAGTAGTAGTCGCCATAGATTCCTTCTGGTACCCTTTGAAGTAGTAGTCGCCATATATTTCTTCTGGTACCGTTTGAAGTAGTAGTTGCCATAGATTCCTTCTAGTACCTTATGAAGTATTAGTCACCATAGATTCCTTCTGGTACCCTCTAAATTAGTAGTCACCATAGATTTCTTCTGGTAACCTTTGAAGTAGTAGTTGCCATAGATTCCTTCCAGTACCTTGTGAAGTATTAGTCACCATAGATTCCTTCTGGTACCCTCTGAATTAGTAGTCGCCATAGATTCCTTCTCGTACCCTTTGAAGTAGTAGTCATCATAGATTACGTCTGGTACCCTTTGAAGTAGTAGTTTCTTTAGATACCTTCCATTACCTTGTGAAGTAGTAGTCACCATAAATTACGTCTGGTACCCTTTGAAGTATTAGTCGCCATGTATTCGTTCCAGTACCTTGTTAATTAGTATTCGCCATAGATTCCTTCTGGTACCCTTTGAAATAGTAGTCGCCATATATTCCTTCCAGTAACTTTTGAAGTAGTAGTCACCTAAGATTCCTTCCGGTACCTTTTTATGTAGTAATCGCCATAGGTTCCTTCCAGTACCTTATGAAGTAGTAGTCGCCATAGATTCCTTCTGGTAACCTTTGAAGTAGTAGTTTCCAAAAATTCCTTCTGGTACCCTTTGAAATAGTAGTCCCCATAGATTTCTTCCAGTACCTTGTAAAGTAGTAGTCACCACAGATTCCTTCTAGTACCCTTTTATGTAGTAGTCGCCATAGATTCCTTCCAATACATTATGAAGTAGTAGTTGCCATAGATTCCTTCTAGTACCCTTTGAAGTAGTAGTCTCCATATATTCCTTCTGGTACCATTTTAGTAGTTGACGCCATATATTCGTTCTAGTACCTAGTAAGGTAGTAGTCGCCATAGATTTCTTCTGGTACCCTTTGAAGTAGTAGTCGTCATAGATTCCTTATGGTACCCTTTAAAGTAATAGTCGCCATAGATTGCTTCCAATACCTCACGAAGTAGTAGTCGCCATAGATTCCTTATAGTACACTATGAAGTATTAGTCACCATAGATTCCTTCTGGTACCCTTTGAAGTAGTAGTCGCCATAGATTCCATCTGGCACCCTTTGAAGTAGTAATCTCCATAGATTACTTCCAGTACATTGTTGAAGTAGTAGTCGCCATAGATTCCTTCTGGTACCCTTTGAAGTAGTAGTCGCCATAGATTTCTTCTGGTAGCCTTTGAAGTAGTAGTCGCAATAGATTCCTTCCAGTACTTTGTGAAGTATTAGTCACAATAGATTCCTTCTGGTATACTCTGAATTAGTAGTCTCCATAGATTCCTTCTCGTACCCTTTAAAGTAGTAGTCATCATAGATTACGTGTGGTACCCTTTTGAAGTCGTAGTCTCTTTAGATACCTTCCATTACCTTGTGAAGTAGTAGTCGCCATAGATTATGTCTGGTACCCTTTGAAGTATTAGTTGCCATGTATTCGTTCCAGTACCTTGTGATGTAGTAGTCACCACAGATTCCTTCTGGTACCTATTTATGTAGTAGTCGCCATAGATTCCTTCCAATAACTTGTGAAGTAGTAGTCGCCATAGATTCCTTTTGGTAACCTTTGAAATAGTAGATTCCAAAAATTCCTTCTGGTACCCTTTAAAATAGTAGTCCCCATAGATTTCTTCCAGTACCTTGTGAAGTAGTAGTCACCACAGATTCCTTCTGGTACCCTTTAATGTAGTAGTCACCATAGATTCCTTCCAATACATTATGAAGTAGTAGTTGCAATAGATTCCTTCTGGTACCCTTTGAAGTAGTAGTCGCCATAGATTCCTTCTGGTACCCTTTTGAGTAGTAGTCGCCATAGGTTCCTTCCAGTACCTTGTGAAGTATTAGTCACCATAGATTCCTTCTGGTACCCACTGAATTAGTAGTGGCCATAGATTCCTTCTCGTACCCTTTGAAGTAGTAGTCATCATAGATTACATCTGGTACCCTTTGAAGTAGTAGTCTCTTTAGATACCTTCCATTACCTTGTGAATTAGTAGTCGCCATAGATTACGTCTGGTACCCTTTAAAGTAGTAGTCGCCATAGATTACGTCTGGTACCCTTTAAAGTAGTAGTCGCCATAGATTATGTCTGGTACCCTTTAAAGTAGTAGTCGCCATAGATTCCTTCCAGTACCTTGTGAAGTAGTAGTCGCCACTGATTCCTTCCGGTACCCATTGATGTAGTAGTTTCCATAGATTCCTTCCAGTACCTTATGAAGTATTAGTCACCATAGATTCCTTCTGGTAACCTTTGAAGTAGTAGTCTCCATAGATTCCTTCTGGTACCCTTTGAAGTAGTTGTCGCCATATATTCGTTCCAGTACCTTGTAAGGTAGTAGTCGCCATAGATTCATTCTGGTACCCTTTAAAGTAGTAGTAGCCATAGATTCCTTCTTGTACCCTTTGAAGTAGTTGTCGCCATCGATTCCTTCCAGTACTTTGTGAAGTAGTAGTCGCCATAGATTCCTTCTAGTATCCTTTTAAGTAGTAGTCCCCATTGATTTCTTCCAATTCCTTGTGAATTAGTAGTCTCCACAGATTACTTCTGGTACCCTTTGAAGTAGTAGTCCCCATAGATTCCTTCCAGTACCTTGGGAAGTAGTAGTAGCCATAGATTCCTTTTAGTACCCTTTTAAGTAGTAGTCACCATATATTCCTTCCAGTACCTTGTGAAGTAGTAGTCTCCATAGGTTCTTTCGGGTACCCTTTGAAGTAGTAGTCGTCATAGATTCCTTTTGGTACCCTTTGAAGTATTTTAAGCCATATATTCGTTCCAGTACCTTGTGAAGTAGTAGTCGCCATAGATTCCTTCTAGTCCCATTTGAAGTAGTAGTCGCCATAGATTCCTTCTGGTACCCTTTGAAGTATTACTCACCATATATTCATTCCATTACCTTGTCGAGTACTAGTCGCCATAGATTCCTTCTGGTAAGCTTTGAAATAGTAGTCGCCAAATATTCCTTCCAGTATCTTGTGAAGTAGTAGTCTCTACAGATTCCTTCTGGTACCCTTTGATGTAGTAGTTTCCATATATTCCTTCCAGTACCTTGTGAAGTAGTAGTAACCATAGATTCCTTCTGGTACCCTTTGAAGTAGTAGTCGCCATAGATTCCTTCTGGTACCCTTTGAAGTAGTTGTCGCCATATATTCGTTCCAGTACCTTATAAGGTAGTAGTCGCCATAGATTCATTCTGGTACCCTTTAAAGTAGTAGTAGCCATAGATTCCTTCTTGTACCCTTTGAAGTAATAGACGCCATAGATTCCTTCCAGTACTTTGTGAACTAGTAGTCGCCATAGATTCCTTCTGGTACCCTTTGAAGTAGTAGTCGTCTTAGATTCCTTCTGGTACCCTTTGAAGTAGTAGTCCCCATAGATTTCTTCCAGTACCTTGTGAAGTAGTAGTCGCAACAGATTACTTCTGGTACCCTTTGAAGTAGTAATCTCCATAGATTCCTTCCAGTACCTTGTGAAGTAGTAGTCGCCATAGATTCCTTTTAGTACCTTTTGAAGTAGTAGTCGCCATAGATTCCTTCCAGTACCTTGTGAAGTAGTTATCGCCATAGATTCTTTCGGGTACCCTTTGAAGTAGTAGTCGCCATAGATTCCTTCTGGTACCCTTTGAAGTATTAGTAGCCATATATTAGTTCCAGTACCTTATGAAGTAGTAGTCTCCATAGATTGCTTCCGGTACCCTTTGAATTAGTAGTCGCCATAGATTCCTTGCAGTAACTTGTGAAGTAGTAGTCACCATAGATTCTTTCTGGTACCCTTTGAAGTAGTAGTCTCCTTAGATTCCTTCCAGTATCTTGTGAAGTAGTAGTCACCATAGATTCCTTCTGGTACCCTTTGAAGTAATAGTCGCCATAGATTCCTTGTAGTAACTTGTGAAGTAGTAGTCGCCATAGATTCCTTCTGGTACCCTTTAAAGTAGTTGTCGCCATAGATTCCTTCCAGTACCTTGTTAAAGTAGTAGTCGCCATAGATTCCTTCTGGTACCCTTTTAAGTAGTAGTCGCCATAGATTCCTTCTGGTACCCTTTGAACTAGTAGTGGCCATAGATTCCTTCCCGTTCCTTGTGAAGTATTAGTCGCCATAGATTCCTTCTAGTACCCTCTGAATTAATAGTCGCCTTAGATTCCTTCTGGTACCCTTTTAAGAAGTAGTCACCATAGATTACTTCTAGTACCCTTTAAAGTAATAGTCGCCATAGATTCCTTCCAGTACCATGTGAACTAGTAGTCTCCATAGATTCCTTTTATTACCCTTTGAAGTAGTAGTCTCCATAGATTTCTTCCAGTACCTTGTTGAAGTAGTAGTCGCCAAAGATTCCTTCTAGTACCCTTTGAAGTAGTAGTCGCCATAGATACCTTCTGGTACCCTTTGAAGTATTAGTAGCCATATATTCGTTCCAGTACCTTATGAAGTAGTAGTCGCCATAGATTGCTTCTGGTACCCTTTGAAGTAGTAGTCGCCATAGATTCCTTGCAGTAACCTGTGAAGTAGTAGTCACCATAGATTCTTTCTGGTACCCTTTGAAGTAGTAGTCTCCTTAGATTCCTTCCAGTATCTTGTGAAGTAGTAGTCACCATAGATTCCTTCTGGTACCCTTTGAAGTAATAGTCGCCATAGATTCCTTGTAGTAACTTGTGAAGTAGTAGTCGCCATAGATTTCTTCTGGTACCCTTTAAAGTAGTTGTCGCCATAGATTCCTTCCAGTACCTTGTTAAACTAGTAGTCGCCATTGATTCCTTCTGGTACCCTTTTAAGTAGTAGTCGCCATAGATTCCTTCTGGTACCCTTTAAAGTAGTAGTCGCCATAGATTATGTCTGGTACCCTTTAAAGTAGTAGTCGCCATAGATTTCTTCCAGTACCTTGTGAAGTAGTAGTCGCCACAGATTCCTTCCGGTACCCTTTGATGTAGTAGTTTCCATAGATTCCTTCAAGTACCTTATGAAGTAGTAGTCACCATTGATTCCTTCTGGTACCCTTTGAAGTAGTAGTCGCCATAGATTGCTTCTGGTAACCTTTGAAGTAGTTGTCGCCATATATTCGTTCCAGTACCTTGTAAGGTAGTAGTCGCCATAGATTCATTCTGGTACCCTTTAAAGTAGTAGTAGCCATAGATTCTTTCTTGTACCCTTTGACGTAGTAGTCGCCATAGATTCCTTCCAGTACTTTGTGAAGTAGTAGTCTCCATAGATTCCTTCTGGTATCCTTTGAAGTAGTAGTCCCAATAGATTTCTTCCATTTCCTTGTGAATTATTAGTCGCCACAGATTACTTCTGGTACCCTTTGAAGTAGTAGTCTCCATAGATTCCTTCCAAGACCTTGGGAAGTAATACTAGCCATAGATTCCTTTTAGTACCCTTTGAAGTAGTAGTCACCATATATTCCTTCCAGTACCTTGTGAAGTAGTAGTCGCCATAGATTCTTTCGGGTACCCTTTGAAGTAGTAGTCGTCATAGATTCCTTCTGGTACCCTTTGAAGTATTTTAAGCCATATATTCGTTCTAGTACCTTGTGAAGTAGTAGTCTCCATAGATTCCTTCTGGTACCCTTTAAAGTAGTAGTCGCCATAGATTCCTTCTGGTACCCTTTGAAGTATTACTCACCATATATTCATTCCAGTACCTTGTCGAGTAGTAGTCGCCATAGATTCCTTCTGGTAAGCTTTGAAATAGTAGTCGCCAAATATTCCTTCCAGTACCTTGTGAAGTAGTAGTCTCTACAGATTCCTTCTGGAACCCTTTGATGTAGTAGTTTCCATAGATTCCTTCCAGTACCTTGTGAAGTAGTACTAACCATAGATTCCTTCTGGTACCCTTTGAAGTAGTAGTCGCCATAGATTCCTTCTGGTACCCTTTGAAGTAGTTGTCGCCATATATTTGTTCCAGTACCTTGTAAGGTAGTAGTCCCCATAGATTCATTCTGGTACCCTTTAAAGTAGTAGTAGCCATAGATTCCTTCTTGTACCCTTTGAAGTAGTAGACGCCATAGATTCCTTCCAGTACTTTGTGAATTAGTAGTCGCCATAGATTCCTTCTGGTATCCATTGAAGTAGTAGTCGTCATAGATTCCTTCTGGTACCCTTTGAAGTAGTAGCCCCATAGATTTCTTCCAATTCCTTGTGAACTAGTAGTCGCCACATGTTACTTTTGGTACCCTTTGAAGTAGTAGTCTCCATAGATTCCTTCCAGTACCTTGTGAAGTAGTAGTCGCCATAGATTCCTTTTAGTACCCTTTGAAGTAGTAGTCACCATAGATTCCTTCCAGTACCTTGTGAAGTAGTAGTCGCCATAGATTCTTTCGGGTACCCTTTGAAGTAGTAGTCGTCATAGATTCCTTCTGGTACCCTTTGAAGTATTTTAAGCCATATATTCGTTCCAGTACCTTGTGAAGTAGAAGTCGCCATAGATTTCTTCTGGTACCCGTTGAAGTAGTAGACGCCATAGATTCTTCCAACACCTTGTGAAGTAGTAGTCACCATAGAATCCTTCTTGTACCTTTTGAAGTACTAGTCGCTGTAGATTCCTTATGGTACCCTTTGAAATAGTAGTCGCCATAGATTCCTTCCAGTACCTTGTAAAGTAGTAGTCGCCATAGATTCCTTCTCGTACCCTTTGAAGTAGTAGTCATCATAGATTCCTTCTGGTACCCTTTGAAATAATAGTCCCCATAGATTTCTTCTAATACCTTGTGAAGTAGTAAACGCCACAATTTCCTTCTAGTACCCTTTGATATATTAGTCGGAATATATTCCTTCCAGTACCTTGTGAAGTAGTAGTCACCATAGATTCCTTCTTGTACCTTATAAGGTAGTAGTCATCATAGATTCCTTCTAGTACCCTTTGAGGTAGTAGTCACCATAGATTCCTTCCAGCACCTTGTGATGTAGTAGTCACCATAGATTCCTTCTTGTACCTTTCGAAGCAGTAGTCTCCATAGATTCCTTCCAGTACCTTGTGAAGTAGTAGTCGCCATAGATTCCTTCTGGTACTCTTTGAAGTAGTAGTCACCATAGATTCCTTCCAATACCTTTTTAAGTAGTAGTCACCATAGTTTCCTTTTGGTAGCCTTTGAAGTAGTAGTCTCCATAGATTCCTTCTGGTACCCTTTGAAGTATAAGTCGCCATATATTCGTTCCAGTACCTTGTGAAGTAGTAGTCGCCATAGATTCCTTCTAGTACCCTTTGAAGTAGTAGTTGCCATAGATTCCTTCCAGCTCTTTATGAAGTAGTAGTCACCTTAGATTCCTTCTGGTACCTTTTGAAGTAATAGTCGCCATATATTCCTTCTAGTACCCTTTAAATTAGTAGTCGCCATAGATTCCTTCTGGTACTCTTTGAAGTATTAGTCGCTATAGATTCCTCCAGTTACCCTTTGAAGTAGTAGTGGCCATAGATTCCATCCAGCACCTTGTGAAGTAGTAGTAACTGTAGTGGTGAAAATTGGAGATCAAGCTATTAATTAACTTGACTCGCAAAAGCAAGAGTCGCCATCGCGCTTTATTATTTCCAAGGGAAAAGGGAAAAGAGCGAAATAAAACCCTAAAACATGCAATGTAAAATAATACTTAAAAGTAATAAAAAATACAATGCGTTTTTGAAAAGAGATCAAGAGTTCGGGGGTTGGTTATGCAATGGGAAGGTATTAGCACCCAATGCATATGCGGTACTCCACAGGAACCTTTTGAAATATCTGTTTTTGGTTGAAATTGTTTGTTTATATACAAGGGTGTATTTATCTACAACTATGTTTGCTTAAGGGGAAAAATGAGTTTTTATTATTGCGTTTGTGAGGGTTTCGCGACCCTTTGCCTACGTATCTAATGAAGGAATCAAAACATCGTAGTTCCTCTAGAAAAAAGTTGATTTGTTTGTGTTTTTTAGTGGGCGACATTAACGCACGCATTCTAGCAATAGGCACGACTGGTATCGCGGTAGAACGGGGGATAACATGCCCTTGGGGGGAGTTTTGATTTGTTGAGTGTTTTTATGAGTTTTAAGATATATTCAAGTAATGATTAAAGAGTGTTTTTGATTTTTTTTTGTTTGTTTATTTGTTGGTTTTATCTTGCCTAATTACTAGCATTTGTACAAAGTAAAAAATGCAGAAAGATAAAAACCTACGCTATTACAAACATATCAAAAAGGCATAAAAAATATGAAGGAAAAAAAATAAGATAAAAGTAACAAAAGAGTGTCTTTCGACCCAAGCAATAACATATTTCAATTGGCATTCTGTTGGCCTCCTTCGATTGGGGCTGAAAAGGGTGAAGGCATGACTTTCGACTGAGGCTTTGGCAGGGCGAGGTCCTGTCTTTCGATTGGGAAAAGGCAGCAGCAAAGTCACATCTTTCGATTGGGCCTTGGCAGGAGCGAGGTCCTGTCCTTCGACTGGGGGCTAGCACCAGTGAGCTGCATCCTTCGACTGGGGGATGGCACCAGTGAGTTGCATCCTTCGACTGGGGGCTGGCACCAGTGAGTTGTATCCTTCGACTGGGGGCTGGCACCAGTGAGTTGTATCCTTCAACTGAGGGCTAGCACCAGTGAGGCTTTGTCCTTCGATTGGGGGCTGGAAGTCAGTGAAGCGTGTCTCTGGCTGAGCCTGGAATTCAGTGTAGAAACCAAAGACTTCGTTTCATACTCCTGTTTCCTGTTTCTTTCATATCAAACATTAAATGACAACATAGCCTGAGGCCATGCTAGTAAAACAGTTTAATAATTAAAGCTAGTTCAGGTAAATAGAAAGCAAAACGAAAAAACATGTTAACAGGGTGGAAATGAAAGGAAACAAAGTGTTATGTACATGTTTTGAAACAAACAAAAGTATTATTTACATGTTATGACATGAAATGAAAGGTCCAAGGCTAAGTATGACTTACCTTGCTTGAGGCTGGGACGTGTACTGGGCAGTAAGGTGGTTGCCTGGAGCGCTTCTGGATTCGAAAGAGGGGTCACAGGCTGCGCTGGGAGCGCTGGATTCGAAGGAAGGCAAGAAATAGGTCTTATGCTTCTTTCCAAACTGGAATCGAAGGATAGTCACAGGAGGTTTGCTTTCTGAGTTTGAACAAAACAACTATGTGTGGGGTGTTCTTCAGAATCGAAGGAGACTGAAGTGTGTGGATTCTTGGTTTTTTTTCTCACAAGTATTGAAGGGACTTGAGAGATTTTTTGTGTTTGAGAAAATCTGGGGAGTTCGTTCCTCTGGTCCCAGAAGGTCCTCCTTTTTTTGATTTTTTGTGATTTCTACAGTGTTTATGAACTTTGAGAGTTTTACTGTGTTTTAGAAAATTTGGGAGGGGTTCGTCTGGCCAAAAGTCCTCTTTGAACATGTTGTGAAGCCTTGTATTTATAGGCGAGGTGGCTGAAGCTTTGATATGATTTTGGGGAGAAAACAGAATAATGTTTGAATTATTTGGGTATACTGCCCCCTTGTTTTCTTCAATGCAGTTCTTTTGCACTCCTTTTTCGTGCATGTACATGACTGTCAATGCAGGCTTTATCAGTATTTTGGAGTTTAGTGGCAGGTTGGTGCAGGACTGCTGCATAGCAGCACAACTGGCTTGAGTTTGGCAGTATGTGTGAGGCCACTTGTGTACTCTAAGTATGTTGCTTCGAAGGGTTTAGTGGTCCAACTTGTGAATCGAAGGAGGCTGTAGTTCAAAATCGAAGCTTGTGACTGAAGGGAGACTATATTGCCCATCGAAACTTGTGACTGAAGGGAGACTGTATTGCCCATCGAAACTTGTGACTGAAGGGAGACTGTATTACCCATCGCTTGTGAATCGAAAGAAGCAATGTTGCCCAATCGAAGCATGTGGATCGAAACAAACATATTACCCAAACGAAATCTTGTGTTCGAAGGAAGCAATGTTGCCCAATCGAAGCATGTTTGCAGACAATAAACTTGTCCAATCGAAAGCAGGTTGAATCGAAGGAGACCTGTCAACACATGAAATCAAACAAAAAACACACATTTCGTGCTTGATTAGAAGTTAGTGATACATAGGCCAAAAATGTTGAAAACACTTGACAATTTCTGCATAATCAAATGATCAAAGGTGAGAGGTTAAAACCAACTGTATTTAGTGACCTTGACTATTGCAAAAAATAAAAATGGGATCTTAGGTCAAAAATTGGGGTACAACAGCTGCCCCTATTTAAGTTTCTTTTATCTGACGAGATTGAAGGGACTTAAATATAGAATACACAATTTTTGTCCTTAAGATACCGCAATTAGTTTATGATATGATATGAATGTGATATCTCAATGAGGGATGATGCCGCATGAGACAAACTACTGTTGGAGAAACCAAGCACACTATACAGTAATCCCACAGGGGAAGAGATTATAACTCCACTGGGGAAACAGAGTCATAGACTTCAAATGAGAGACTCTTGAATGATTTACATCAGTACTGAGACTGGAAAAGAAATGATTTACATCAACACTGTGACTGGAAAACAAAATGATTGACATCAGCACTAAGGCTGGCAGAAATGATTTACATCAGCACTGAGACTGGAAAAGAAATGATTTACATCAGTATTGTGATTGGAAAAAAAAATGATTGACATCAGTACTGTGACTGGAAAAAGATGATTGACATCAGCACTGTGACTGAAAAAAGATGATTGACATCAGCACTGTGACTGGAAAAAGAAATGATTGACATCAGCACTGTGACTGGAGATAAACATCTCTAACTTCTAAATTATACCAAGAACGGTAACACATTCCTTCCTTAACCAAGATATCGCTTGAAAAGGATAAAATACAAACTTCCCCACGAGACTTTTCCGAAGGGATGCCATTTGCTGAGTAGACATTATTGTTGGGGATACACAAGCTGCTCAAATAAAGAGGCCGCCACTTGCTTCCTTCCAAAAATACTATGGCATACAAGCTGCTCAAATAAAGAAGCTGCCACTTGCTGTCTTCAAAGAATACTATGACATAAAAGCTGCTTAAATAAAGAAGCTGCCACTTGCTGTCTTCAAAGAATATTAAAGCACACAAGCTGCTCATGAAGAGTCCGCCACTTGTTGCCAATAACCCACAAGCTGCTCATAAAGAGACCGCCACTTGCTGTCTTCAAAGAATATTAAAGCACACAAGCTGCTCATGAAGAGTCTGCCACTTGTTGCCAATAACCCACAAGCTGCTCATAAAGAGACCGCAACTTGTTGTCTTCGAAGAATATTAAAGCACACAAGCTGCTAATGAAGAGTCTGCCACTTGTTGCCAATAACTCACAAGCTGCTCATAAAGAGGCCGCCACTTGCTGTCTTCAAAGAATATTAAAGCACACAACATGCTCATGAAGAGTCCGACACTTGTTGCCAATAACCCACAAGCTGCTCATAAAGAGACCGCCACTTGTTGTCTTCAAAGAATATTAAAGCACACAAGCTGCTCATGAAGAGTCTGCCACTTGTTGCCAATAACCCACAAGCTGCTCATAAAGAGACCGCCACTTGCTGTCTTCAAAGAATATTAAAGCACACAAGCTGCTCATGAAGAGTCCGCCACTTGTTGCCAATAACCCACAAGCTGCTCATAAAGAGACCGCCACTTTCTGTCTTCAAAGAATATTAAAGCACACAAGCTGCTCATGAAGAGTCCGCCACTTGTTGCTAATAACCCACAAGCTGCTCATAAAGAAGCTGCCACTTGTTGTCTTCAAAGAATATCAAAGCACACAAGCTGCTCATGAAGAGTCCGCCACTTGTTGCCAATAACCCACAAGCTGCTCATAAAGAAGCTGCCACTTGCTGTCTTTAAAGAATATCAAAGCACACAAGCTGCTCATGAAGAGTCTGCCACTTGTTGCCAATAACCCACAAGCTGCTCATAAAGAAGCTGCCACTTGCTGTCTTCAAAGAATATCAAAGCACACAAGCTGCTCATGAAGAGTCCGCCACTTGTTGCTTTCAAAGATACCAATAACACATCATGAAGATATTGCTGGAGGTGAGAATCAATAATTTCATCGGGGATGGACAAACTTCTCATGAAGAGACCGCAATTTGTCATAAAGAAATTCAGATATAATCAAACAGCTCAAATAAAGAGTCAGTCGCTTGTTGTCACGTCGATATTCCAGAAGAAGGTTATGATAACACTACTAGGAAATAAAGTTCATCTTCAATGGGGAACCATGAATAGATTCTTCTTGAGGATACCAAGTATTTAAATTGCAAGATAAATGCACTCTTCATCTAGGTTTCACAACATAGAGAGATCCACAGGGTATCATTCACAAGAGACAAAGCTCAATCCAGGAATAAACTTGAGAGAAAACAGTCAAACAAGACTCCACCCAATGAGGAAACAACTCAAATGGGGATTTATCCTATCCAGAGATGGAAAAGGAAAGCTAAAGCAAGATTCTTCCACGAGAGTTAATTCAATGGGGAATTAGAAAGGAGGCACACTTTATGCTTAAGTTGACACTCTATTTGGAAAGATCAAATACACTATTTGAATAGACATAACCAAGGTATACGAACTCAATGACATCAACAAATACAAATGCGCGTGCATGATGTAAGTGTGAATGAATAAATGAATGTCATGTATATGCTGACAAAACATATAGAAAAGATAAACTGGAGATGATAAGACATCATAGTACAACTCGACACTCGACTAATCTCAACAGGATGGGAACATTACTGGAGATAGAACAAAAGTCATCATTGGAGTAAAGTCCTTTTACAAGGCTCAAATCTCTGGAGAGGAAGATATTTTCAGACAGAAAGCCCAAAGTCCAGTCTTCTATCGTAAACAATCCATGGAAAGGATACCAACACAAACAATGTTTCAGCTGTAAAAAGTCGTGCTTAGCTGGAGATATTGGGAACACCACCCTCTGATAATGTGTGCAAAACATATCACATATCTTAACAAATTTGGATTGCCCCTGAGACTGATTTTGGACGCCCCAAGTTTATGGTTGATGAGGAGAAATCGTATCAAGAGGATTTTACAAAAGACCTGGCATTCACCATGCTCTGGTGTCTTCAAAATCTTAGAGAGATTCATCAAATCTCGACGTGATTGCCCCAGATTGACTGTAGTTGGCACAACAAAGTCTTCAAATTTTGCCCCAAAAGAGTAAACAAGTTGGGAAAGCATTAACTGGGAGAAGAAACATGTCCGTGCTCAAGGTCTTCAGGTGACATGCCCCTGGATATGATTTTTTCTTGAAATGATTCGCTAATTACTCAACATAGTTTCAGGCCTTAAAAGAATAAACTCATCACTAGTGCTTATATGAGTTTCCTTGATATCAAACAAATGTTTTGCAGTTAGAAAAAGTTTATAATGAGAATGAAAATTCTAATGCAACAGTTATGTAAGTCTTGAAGATTTTGAAAAGATATCGCACAAATTTTGCGAGTTAGAGCACCATTTATTTTTGTGTAGAAAAAGCATATGATACCAACATAACTATTTAACAAACATTCATGGGAGTATGAAACACTATCTCGTTGAAATATGCTTTCAAAATAACCTTGCTTCAATTAGGACTTTTGAAGGTTGTAACGTGGCCGAGTTCATGGTTTTTAGAAAAAAAGATTTTTAAGGCTCAAAATTTATAGGTGCCCACCCATTCTTCGTGATGTTCTCCAACCCTATGTTCAGTTAATTCAACATGAGTGTTCATATCTCAAAAGGATTTTGTGACGGTTAAGGAAACGACGAGGCTTTCGGAGTAGAAACCACCCTTATGTCTTCGTGTTTGTAGTCACCAATTTGTTCTTTGCTGAGGACTTTTCTTTGTAGTCCTTTCTTTGCAATTTTTATTTTCCCTAACTTTTTCCTGAACTAATTCTTTTGAATTGATAATCCAGCGGGATTGCCTAATTTTTGCCTAAGTCACTTCTTTTCAAGTTTTTTGACTTAGCAGGCTTTTTCTTTTTTTTTTTCTTGATTTTTGATTTTTGAACAAAATGTGTGACATTAACTTGTCTTTACTTGTTGAGAGGATTATGATTGCCTCGTTTCTTGATGCATGAGGGGTAACATTGTGGTTCCACATCTTCTAGCTTCATTATACATGAAGGACAACCCTCGTAGTTTCTCTTCAGAAATATCTTTCTTATGAATTTGAACACTCAATCAGATTAACTGAAAACTACCCTGCCCCAGGTTAAAATTTGAGGGTTTTTTTCTTATAGAAAAGAAACTCCTACTTCAAGGCTCAAAAGGGGTTAGCAAGGGATTATATTCCTTATATCTCTGGTGTTTAGGGATTTGAAACAATGCATGTACATCATCAGCAAGATTTTATTCAGAAAGCATACAACCAGAGATTTTGTGTTTTTTAGATCATCATCCTCCCTTCAATCTCTGCCTAGGCAAGAGAATGAGCAACAAGTTGGTATCATAATGCAAAAGCAATTTAACATTTGAAAACAAATATAAGTGAAACAAATGAATTTCTTCAAGACAAACATACTCATCGTATTAAGATAATCATTCAAATGTAAACAAGTTCTTACATGCTAACAATGTTTTGATAAACAAGAAGAATTAAAAAAAGCAGAAATGAGTTAATAATCTGGGAAGGCTTTCCATTTGGACTTGAATCACCGAAAACATCCTTCAAAACTCAAAGTTACCATCAATCGTGTTTACTCTTCGGCACATGCTTGATTTGAACTTCAAAACCAACATCCTTGAATGACAATCAGTGAATACTTTTATCATCGCTTCCTCCTTCTTAAAAGGATTGACTTGGGCAGCAACCAAAATTTCAAACAAACCAGTTGAGTGCTCCACACTAGCTTTCAAATTACTCACCTCTCTGCGGAGTTCAGAAACCTCTTGCTTGATATTCTCCATTGTTCTCTTAGCGCGAGTGTTGTAGTTGTGAGACCAAAAGGAAAAATAAGACTTGGAAAAAGACCTTTGAAAGTGAAACAAAAAATGTAGAATGATGCATGATATGCAAAAGAGAGTTTTTATTTGACTTTCAAGGAACTCAAGATATTAAGTTGTAAACATCAAAGTATGAAGATAGAAGATGAATTTTAAATTGGATCAAAGCGTTGATCAAGTTATCATCAAGATCAATCATCCATTTTGGTGGATTAGGGTTTTCACCCTATCAACACCCAAGATCCATTGAGTTTGATGAAACTTGTGATGTTTACAAAGAACGACCTCCAAATTCCTTGAAAATCAAGTGAAAAGGGTTTTATGGATGCATGAATGCATGGCTATGCAACAACCATAAGCAAGGTCACGAATAAAGTCGAAAGGTTTAACATCACGAGCATGGAGTCAAAGGTAAAGCCCACCCCAAGGTATGTACTAATGGCTTAATCACACCTGCAAGAAAAGGTTCTAAGAGTTCCCGGAGTCTACATTCCTCCTTCGGATATTACCAACATCTTGATTACTCAATAATTAGCAATATTCTCAAGAGAAACTCATCTGAGCGTAGCATCGCGTAACAATTACTTCCGGATTACTCCGTTATAATCTCCGCACTACTACTAAGAGGCCAAGATGGGTTAGGGTTCTACGGTTCTCAGCTTCACTGGCTCCCAGGTCAAAAGCAATAATGTCTTCCCGATTACTCGGTAAACAAATACTACGTTCAAAGGGGCTTCCACTGAGTGGGGGATTTCATGCCTCCTTCTTCGGGATTACTCCCTCAAAGTTAACATGACTATACCGCCCGACCTATTCCTAAGTGTAACTTAGTCCGGGTATAGGACTTGTCCTTTATCCACACCCAAATAATCACAATATAAACATATAATCAAACAATCAAATAATGATAAAACAGATAAAACAAATTAGGCTTAACCCACTTAAGGATGGACCAGCAAGAGGTCAATCTTTCCCCAGCAGAGTCGCCAATTCTGTAGCGGTGAAAATCGGAGATCAAGCTATTAATTAACTTGACTCGCAAAAGCAAGAGTCGCCACCACGCTTTATTATTTCCAAGGGAAAAGAGCAAAATAAAACCCTAAAACATGCAATGTAAAATAATACTTAAAAGTAATAAAAAATACAACGCGTTTTTGAAAAGAGATCAAGAGTTAGGGGGTTGGTTATGCAATGCGAAGGTATTAGCACCCAATGCATCTGCGGTACTCCGCAAGAACCTTTTGAAATATCTGTTTTTGGTTGAAATTGTTTGTTTATATACAAGGGTGTATTTATCTACAACTATGTTTGCTTAAGGGGAAAAATGAGTTTTTATTATTGCGTTCGTGAGGGTTTCGCGACCCTTTGCCTATGTATCCAATGAAGGAATCAAAACACCGTAGTTCCTCTAGAAAAAAGTTGATTTGTTTGTGTTTTTTAGTGGGCGACGTTAACGCACGCATTCTAGCAATAGGCACGGCCGGTATCGCAGTAGAACGGGGATAACATGGCCTTGGGGGGAGTTTAGATTTGTTGAGTGTTTTTGTGAGTTTTAAGATATATTCAAGTAATGATTAAAGAGTGTTTTTGATTTTTTTGGTTTGTTTATTTGTTGGTTTTATCTTGCCTAATTACTAGCATTTGTACAAAGTAAAAAATGCAGAAAGATAAAAACCTACGCTATTACAAACATATCAAAAAGGCATAAAAAATATGAAGGAAAAAAATAAGATAAAAGTAACAAAAGAGTGTCTTTCGACCCAGGCAGTAGCATCTTTCGATTGGCATTCTGTTGGCCTCCTTCGGTTGGGGCTGAAAATGGTGAAGGCATGACTTTCGACTGAGGCTTTGGCAAGGCGAGGTCCTGTCTTTCGATTGGGCAAAGGCAGCAACAAAGTCACGTCTTTCGATTGGGCCCTTGCAGGGGCGAGGTCCTGTCCTTCGACTGGGGGCTGGCACCAGTGCCTGCATCCTTCGACTGGGGGCTGGCACCAGTGAGTTGCATCCTTCGACTGGGGGCTGGCACCAGTGAGTTGTATCCTTCGACTGGGGGCTGGCACCAGTGCGGCTCTGTCCTTCGATTGGGGGCTGGAAGTCAGTGAAGCGTGTCTCTGGCTGGGCCTGGAAGTCAGTGTAGAAACCAAAGACTTCGTTTCATACTCTTATTTCCTGTTTCTTTCATTTCAAACATTAAATGACAACATGGCCTGAGGCCATGCTAATAAAACATTTTAATAATTAAAGCTAGTTCAGGTAAACAGAAAGCAAAATAAAAAACATGTTAACAGGGTGGAAATGAAAGGAAAAAAAAGTGTTATGTACATGTTTTGAAACAAACAAAAGTATTATTTACATGTTATAACATGAAATGAAAGGTCCAAGGCTAAGTATGACTTACCTTTCTTGAGGCTGGGACGTGTACTAGGCAGTAAGGTGGTTGCCTGGAGCGCTTTTGGATTCGAAAGAGGGGTCACAGGCTGCGCTGGGAGCGCTGGATTCGAAGGAAGGCAAGAAATAGGTCTTATGCTTCTTTCCAAACTGGAATCGAAGGATAGTCACAGGAGGTTTGCTTTCTGAGTTTGAACAAAACAACTATGTGTGGGGTGTTCTTTAGAATCAAAGGAGACTGAAGTGTGTGGATTCTTGGTTTTTTTTCTCACAAGTATTGAAGGGACTTGAGAGATTTTTTGTGTTTGAGAAAATCGGGGGAGTTCGTTCCTCTGGTCCCAGAAGGTCCTCCTTTTTTTGATTTTTTGTGATTTCTACAGTGTTTATGAACTTTGAGAGTTTTACTGTGTTTTATAAAATTTGGGAGGGGTTCGTCTGGCCAAAAGTCCTCTTTGAACATGTTGTGAAGCCTTGTATTTATAGGCGAGGTGGCTGAAGCTTTGATATGGTTTTGGGGGGAAAACAAAATAATGTTTGAATTATTTGGGTATACTTCCCCCTTGTTTTCTTCAATGCAGTTCTTTTGCACTCCTTTTTCGTGCATGTACAGGACTGTCAACGCAGGCTTTATCAGTATTTTGGAGTTTAGTGGCAGGTTGGTGTAGGACTGCTGCATAGCAGCACAACTGGCTTGAGTTTGGCAGTATGTGCGAGGCCAGTTGTGTGCTATAAGTATGTTGCTTCGAAGGGTTTAGTGGTCTAACTTGTGAATCGAAGGAGGCTGTATTTCCAAATCGAAGCTTGTGACTGAAGGGAGACTATATTGCCCATCGAAACTTGTGACTGAAGGGAGACTGTATTGCCCATCGAAACTTGTAACTGAAGGGAGATTGTATTGCCCATCGCTTGTGAATCGAAATAAGCAATGTTGCCCAATCGAAGGATGTGGATCGAAACAAACATATTACCCAAACGAAATCTTGTGTTCGAAGGAAGCAATGTTGCCCAATCGAAGCATGTTTGCAGACAGTAAACTTGTCCAATCGAAAGCAGGCTGAATCGAAGGAGACCTGTCAACACATGAAATCAAACAAAAAACACACATTTCGTGCTTGATTAGAAGTTAGTGATACATAGGCCAAAAATGTTGAAAACACTTGACAATTTCTGCATAATCAAATGATCAAAGGTGAGAGGTTAAAACCAATTGTATTTAGTGACCTTGACTGTTGCAAAAAATAAAAATGGGATCTTAGGTCAAAAATTGGGGTACAACAGCTACCCCTATTTAAGTTTCTTCTATCTGACGAGATTGAAGGGACTTAAATATAGAATACACAATTTGTGTCCTTAAGATACCGCAATTAGTTTATGATATGATATGAATGTGATATCTCAATGAGGGATGATGCCGCATGAGACAAACTATTGTTGGAGAAACCAAGCACATTATACAGTAATCCCACAGGGGAAGAGATTATAACTCCACTGGGGAAACAGAGTCATAGACTTCAAATGAGAGACTCTTGAATGATTGACATCAGTACTGAGACTGGAAAAGAAATGATTTACATCAGCACTGTGACTGGAAAACAAAATGATTGACATCAGCACTAAGGCTGGCAGAAATGATTTACATCAGCACTGAGACTGGAAAAGAAATTATTTACATCAGTACTGTGACTGGAAAAAAAATGATTGACATCAGTACTGTGACTGGAAAAAGATGATTGACATCAGCACTATGACTGGAAAAAGATGATTGACATCGGAACTGTGACTGGAAAAAGAAATGATTGACACCAGCACTGTGACTGGAGATAAACATCTCTGACTTCTGAATTATACCAAGAACGGTAACACATTCCTTCCTTAACCAAGATATCGCTTGAAAAGGATAAAATACAAACTTCCCCACAGGACTTTTCTGAAGGGATGCCATTTGCTGAGTACACATTATTGTTGGGGATACACAAGCTGCTCAAATAAAGAGGCCGCCACTTGCTTCCTTCCAAAAATACTATGACATACAAGCTGCTCAAATAAAGAAGCTGCCACTTGCTGTCTTCAAAGAATACTTTGACATACAAGCTGCTCAAATAAATAAGCTGCCACTTGCTGTCTTCAAAGAATATTAAAGCACACAAGCTGCTCATGAAGAGTCTGCCACTTGTTGCCAATAACCCACAAGCTGCTCATAAAGAGACCGCCACTTGTTGTCTTCAATAAATATTAAAGCACACAAGCTGCTCATGAAGAGTCCGCCACTTGTTGCCAATAACCCACAAGCTGCTCATAAAGAGACCGTCACTTGCTCTCTTCAAAGAATATTAAAGCACACAAGCTTCTCATGAAGAGTCCGCCACTTGTTGCCAATAACCCACAAGCTGCTCATAAAGAGACCACCACTTGCTGTCTTCAAAGAATATTAAAGCACACAAGCTGCTCATGAAGAGTCCGCCACTTGTTCCCAATAACCCACAAGCTGCTCATAAAGAGACCGCCACTTGTTGTCTTCAAAGAATATTAAAGCAAACAAGCTGCTCATGAAGAGTCTGCCACTTGTTGCCAATAACCCACAAGCTGCTCATAAAGAGACCGCCACTTGCTGTCTTCAAAGAATATTAAAGCACACAAGCTGCTCATGAAGAGTCTGCCACTTGTTGCCAATAACCCACAAGCTGCTCATAAAGAGACCGCCACTTGCTGTCTTCAAAGAATATTAAAGCACACAAGCTGCTCATGAAGAGTCCGCCACTTGTTGCCAATAACCCACAAGCTGCTCATAAAGAGACCGCCACTTGCTTTCTTCAAAGAATATTAAAGCACACAAGATGCTCATGAAGAGTCCGCCACTTGTTGCCAATAACCCACAAGCTGCTCATAAAGAGACCTCCACTTGCTGTCTTCAAAGAATATTAAAGCACACAAGCTGCTCATGAAGAGTCCGCCACTTGTTGCCAATAACCCACAAGCTGCTCATAAAGAAGCTGCCACTTGTTGTCTTCAAAGAATATTAAAGCACACAAGCTGCTCATGAAGAGTCCGCCACTTGTTGCCAATAACCCACAAGCTGCTCATAAAGAAGCTTCCACTTGTTGTCTTCAAAGAATATCAAAGCACACAAGTTGCTTATGAAGATTCTACCACTTGTTGCCAATAACCCACAAGCTGCTCATAAAGAAGCTGCCACTTGCTGTCTTCAAAGAATATCAGAGCACACAAGCTGCTCATGAAGAGTCTGCCACTTGTTGCTTTCAAAGATACCAATAACACATCATGAAGATATTGCTGGATGTGAGAATCAATAATTTCATCAGGGATGGACAAACTGCTCATGAAGAGACCGCCATTTTTCGTAAAGAAATTCAGATATAATCAAACTGCTCAAATAAAGAGTCAGTCGCTTGTTGTCACGTTGATATTCCAGAAGAAGGTTATGATAATACTACTAGGAAATAAAGTTCATCTTCAATGGGGAACCATGAATAGATCCTTCTTGAGGAGACCAAGTATTTAAATTGCAAGATAAATGCACTCTTCATCTAGGTTCCACAGTCTAGACAGATCCATAGGGTATCATTCACAAGAGACAAAGCTCAATCCAGGAATAAACTAGAGAGAAAACAGTCAAACAAGACTCCACCCAATGAGGAAACAACTCAAATGGGGATTTATCCTATCCAGAGATGGAAAAGGAAAGCTAAAGCAAGATTCTTCCACGAGAGTTAATTCAGTGGGGAATTAGAAAGGAGGCACACTTTATGCTTAAGTTGACACTCTATTTGAAAAGATCAAATACACTATTTGAATAGACATGACCAAGGTATACGAAATCAATGACATCAACAAATACAAATGCGCGTGCATGATGTAAGTGTGAATGAATAAATGAATGACATGTATATGCTGACAAAAAAGATAGAAAAGATAAACTGGAGATGATAAGACATCATAGTACAACTCGACACTCGGCTAATCTCAAAAATTGGGGTACAACAGTAACCATAGATTCTTTTGGTACCTTTTGAAGTAGTAGTCGTCATAGATTCTTTCTCGTACCCTTTGAAGTAGTAGTCCCCATATATTTCTTCCAATACCTTGTGAAGTAGTAGTCTCCACAGATTCCTTCTGGTACCCTTTGAAGTAGTAGTCTCCATATATTCCTTCTAGTACCTTGTGAAGTAGTAGTCGCCATAGAGTCCTTCTAGTACCTTATGAGGTAGTAGTCGTCGTAGATTCCTTCTAGTACCCTTTGAAGTAGTAGTCACCATAGATTCCTTCCAGTACCTTGTTGAAGTAGTAGTCGCCATAGATTCCTTCTCGTATCCTTTGAAGTAGTAGTTACCATAGAATCCTTCCAGCTCCTTGTGAAGTAGTAGTCACCTTAGATTCCTTTTGGTAACTTTTGAAGTAGTAGTCGCCATAGATTCCTTCTTGTACCCTTTGAAGTAGTAGTCGCCATAGATTCCTTCTGGTACCCTTTGAAGTATTAGTCGCCATATATTCGTTCCAGTATGTTGTGAAGTAATAGTCGCCATAGATTCCTCCTGTTACCCTTTGAAGTAGTAGTGGCCATAGATTCCTTCCAGCACCATGTGAAGTAGTAGTAACCATAGATTCTTTTGGTACCTTTTGAAGTAGTAGTCGTCATAGATTCCTTTTGGTTCCCTTTGAAGTAGTAGTCCCCATATATTTCTTCCAATACCTTTTGAAATAGTAGTCGCCACAGATTCCTTCTGGTACCCTTTGAAGTAGTAGTCGCCATAGATTCCTTCTAGTACCTTGTGAAGTAGTAGTCTCCATAGATTCCTTCTAGTACCCTTTAAAGTAGTAGTCGCCACAGATTCCTTCTGGTACCCTTTGAAGTAGTAGTCGCCATAGATTCCTTCTAGTACCTTGTGAAGTAGTAGTCTCCATAGATTCCTTCTAGTACCCTTTGAAGTATTAGTCGCCATATATTCGTTCCAGTACCTTGTCAAGTAGTAGTCGCCATAGATTCCTTCTGGTAACGTTTGAAATAGTAGTCGCCATAGATTCCTTCCAGTTCCTTGTGAACTACTAGTCGCCACAAATTCCTTCTGATACCCTTTTATGTAGTAGTCGCCATAGATTTCTTCCAGTACCTTATAAAGTAATAGTCGCCATAGATTCCTTCTGGTACCCTTTAAAGTAGTAGTTTGCATAAATTCCTTCTGGTACCCTTTGAAATAGTAGTCCCCATAGATTTCTTCCATTATCATGTGGAGTAGTAGTCGCCACAGATTCCTTCTGGTATCCTTTGATGTAGTCGTAATAGACTCCTTCTGGAAACCTTTGAAGTAGTAGTCGCCATAGATTCCTTCTGGTAACCTTTGAATTAGTTGTCGCCATATATTCGTTCCACTACCTTGTAAGGTAGTAGTCGCCATAGATTCCATCTGGTACCCTTTGAAGTATTAGTCGCCAAGTTTACTTCTTGTACCCTTTGAAGTAGTAGTCGCCATAGATTCCTTCCAGTTACTTGTGAAGTAGTAGTCGCCACAGATTCCTTCTGGTACCCTTTGAAGTATTAGTCTCCATAGATTCCTTCCAGTACCTTGTGAAGTAGTAGTCTCCATAGATTCCTTTTGGTACCCTTTGAAGTAGTATTCGTTATAGATTCCTTCCAGTACCTTGTGAAGTAGTAGTCGATATAAGTTCTTTTGGGTACCCTTTGAAGTAGTAGTCACCATAGATTCCTTCTAATACCCTTTGAAGTATTAGTCGCCATATATTCGTTCCAGTACGTCGTGAAGTAGTAGTCGCCATAGATTCCTCCTGTTACCCTTTGAAGTATTAGTGGCCATAGATTTCTTCCAGCATCTTGTGAAGTAGTAGTAACCATAGATTATTTTGGTACCTTTTGAAGTAGTATTCGTCATAGATTCCTTCTGGTTCCCTTTGAAGTAGTAGTCCCCATATATTTCTTCCAATAAGTTGTGAACTAGTAGTCGCCACAGATTCCTTCTTGTACCCTTTGAAGTAGTAGTTGCCATATATTCCTTCCAGTACCTTGTGAAGTAGTAGTCGCCATAGATTCCTTCCAGTACCTTATGAGGTAGTAGTCGCCGTAGATTCCTTCTAGTACACTTTGAAGTAGTAGTCACCATAGATTCCTTCCAGTACCTTGTTGAAGTAGTAGTCGCCATAGATTCCTTCTGATATCTTTTGAAGTAGTTGTTGCCATAGATTCCTTCCAGCTCCTTGTGAAGTAGTAGTCACCTTAGATTCCTTTTGGTACCTTTTTAAGTAGTAGTCGTCATAGATTCCTTCTTGTACCATTTGATGTAGTAGTCGCCATAGATTCCTTCTGGTACCCTTTGAAGTATTAGTCGCCATATATTCGTTACAGTATGTTGTGAAGTAATAGTCGCCATAGATTCCTCCTGTTACCCTTTGAAGTAGTAGTGGCCATAGATTCCTTCCAGCACCATGTGAAGTAGTAGTAACCATAGATTCTTTTGGTACCTTTTAAAGTAGTAGTCGTCATAGATTCCTTCTGGTCCCCTTTGAAGTAGTAGTCCCCAGATATTTCTTCCAATACCTTTTGAAATAGTAGTCGCCACAGATTCCTTCCGGTACCCTTTGAAGTAGTAGTCGCCATAGATTCCTTCTAGTACCTTGTGAAGTAGTAGTCGCCATAGATTCCTTCTGGTACCCTTTGAAGTAGTAGTCGCCATAGATTCCTTCTGGTACCCTTTGAAGTAGTAGTCGCCATAAATTCCTTCTTGTACCCTTTGAAGTATTAGTCGCCATATATTCGTTCCAGTACCTTGTCAAGTAGTAGTCGCCATAAATTCCTTCTGGTAACCTTTGAAATAATGGTCTCCATAGATTCCTTCCAGTTCCTTGTGAACTACTAGTCGCCACAGATTCCTTCTGATACCCTTTTATGTAGTAGTCTCCATAGATTTCTTCCAGTACCTTGTAAAGTAATAGTCGCCATAGATTCCTTCTGGTACCCTTTAAAGTAGCAGTTTGCATAAATTCCTTCTGGTACCCTTTGAAATAGTAGTCCCCATAGATTTCTTCCATTACCATGTGGAGTAGTAGTCGCCACAGATTCCTTCTGGTACCCTTTGATGTAGTAGTTGCCATAGATTCCTTCTAGTACCTTGTGAAGTAGTAGTCGCAATAGACTCCTTCTGGGAACCTTTGAAGTAGTAGTCGCCATAGATTCCTTCTGGTAACCTTTGAATTAGTTGTCGCCATATATTCGTTCCACTATCTTGTAAGGTAGTAGTCGCCATAGATTCCATCTGGTACCCTTTGAAGTATTAGTCGCCATAGATTACTTCTTGTACCCTTTGAAGTAGTAGTCGCCATAGATTCCTTCCAGTACCTTGTGAAGTAGTAGTCGCCACAGATTCCTTCTGGTACCCTTTGAAGTATTAGTCTCCATATATTCCTTCCAGTACCTTGTGAAGTAGTAGTCTCCATAGATTCCTTTTGGTACCCTTTGAAGTAGTAGTCGTTATAGATTCCTTCCAGTACCTTGTGAAGTAGTAGTCACTATAGGTTCTTTTGGGTACCCTTTGAAGTAGTAGTCGCCATAGATTCCTTCTGGTACCCTTTTAAGTATTAGTCGCCATATATTTGTTCCAGTACGTTGCGAAGTAGTAGTCGCCATAGATTCCTCCTGTTACCCTTTGAAGTATTAGTGGCCATAGATTCCTTCCAGCATCTTGTGAAGTAGTAGTAACCATAGATTATTTTGGTACCTTTTGAAGTAGTATTCATCACAGATTCCTTCTGGTCCCCTTTGAAGTATTAGTCCCCATATATTTCTTCCAATACCTTGTGAAGTAGTAGTCACCATAGATCCCTTCTGGTACCCTTTGATGTAGTAGTCCGCATATATTTCTTCCAATACCTTGTGAAGTAGTAGTCGCCACAGATTCTTTCTGGTACCCTTTGAAGTAGTAGTCGCCATATATTCCTTCCAGTACCTTGTGAAGTAGTAGTCGCCATAGATTCCTTCCAATACCTTATGAGGTAGTAGTTGTCGTAGATTCCTTCTAGTACCCTTTGAAGTAGTAGTCACCATAGATTCCTTCCAGTACCTTGTTGAAGTAGTAATCACCATAGATTCCTTCTGGTATCCTTTGAAGTAGTAGTTGCCATAGATTCCTTCCAGCTCCTTGTGAAGTAGTAGTCACCTTAGATTCCTTTTGGTACCTTTTGAAGTAGTAGTCGCCATAGATTCCTTCTTGTACCCTTTGAAGTAGTAGTCGCCATAGATTCCTTTTGGTACCCTTTGAAGTATTAGTCGCCATATATTCGTTCCAGTATGTTATGAAGTAATAGTCGCCATAGATTCCTCCTGTTACCCTTTGAAGTAGTAGTGGCCATATATTCCTTCCAGCACCATGTGAAGCAGTAGTAACCATAGAATCTTTTGGTACATTTTGAAGTAGTAGTCGTCATAGATTCCTTCTGGTCCCCTTTGAAGTAGTAGTCCCCATATATTTCTTCCAATACCTTTTGAAATAGTAGTCGCCATAGATTCCTTCTGGTACCCTTTGAAGTAGTACTCACCATAGATTTGTTCTAGTACCTTGTGAAGTAGAACTCGCCATAGATTCCTTCTGGTACCCTTTGAAGTAGTAGTCGCCATAGATTCCTTCTGGTACCCTTTGAAGTAGTAGTCGCCATAGATTCCTTCTGGTACCCTTTGAAGTATTAGTCGCCATATATTCGTTCCAGTACCTTGTCAAGTAGTAGTCGCCATAGATTCCTTCTGGTAACCTATGAAATAGTAGTCGCCATAGATTCCTTCCAGTTCCTTGTGAAGTACTAGTCGCCACAGATTCCGTCTGATACCCTTTTATGTAGTAGTCGCCGTAGATTTCTTCCAGTACCTTGTAAAGTAATAGTCGCCATAGATTCCTTCTGGTACCCTTTAAAGTAGTAGTTTGCATAAATTCCTTCTGGTACCCTTTGAAATAGTAGTCCCCATAGATTTCTTCCATTACCATGTGGAGTAGTAGTCTCCACAGATTCCTTCTGGTACCCTTTGATGTAGTAGTTGCCATAGATTCCTTCCGGTACCTTGTGAAGTAGTAGTCGCAATAGACTCCTTCTGGTACCTTTTGAAGTAGTAGTCGCCATAGATTCCTTTTGGTACCCTTTGAATTAGTTGTCGCCATATATTCGTTCCACTACCTTGTAAGGTAGTAGTCGCCATAGATTCCATCTGGTACCCTTTGAAGTATTAGTCGCCATCGATTACTTCTTGTACCCTTTTAAGTAGTAGTCGCCATAGATTCCTTCCAGTACCTTGTGAAGTAGTAGTCGCCACAGATTCCTTCTGGTACCCTTTGAAGTATTAGTCTCCATAGATTCCTTCCAGTACCTTATGAAGTAGTTGTCTCCATAGATTCCTTTTGGTACCCTTTGAAGTAGTAGTCGTCATAGATTCCTTCCAGCACCTTGTGAAGTAGTAGTCGCGATAGGTTCTTTTGGGTACCCTTTGAAGTAGTAGTCGCCATAGATTCATTCTGGTACCCTTTGAAGTATTAGTCGCCATATATTCGTTCCAGTACATTGTGAAGTAGTAGTCGCCATAGATTCCTCCTGTTACCCTTTGAAGTAGTAGTGGCCATAGATTCCTTCCAACATCTTAAGAAGTAGTAGTAACCATAGATTATTTTGGTAACTTTTTAAGTAGTAGTCGTCATAGATTCCTTCTGGTACCCTTTGAAGTAGTAAACCCCATATATTTCTTCCAATACCTCGTCAAGTAGTAGTCGCCACAGATTCCTTCTGGTACCCTTTGAAGTAGTAGTTCCCATATATTCCTTCCAGTACCTTGTGAAGTAGTAGTCACCATAGATTCCTTCCAGTACCTTATGAGGTAGTAGTCATCATAGATTCCTTCTAGTACCCTTTGAAGTTGTAGTCACCATATATTCCTTCTGGTATCTTTTCAAGTAGTAGTCGCCTTAGATTCCTTCTAGTACCTTTTGAAGTAGTTGTCGCCATAGATTCCTTCTGGTACCCTTTAAAGTAGTAGTCTCCATAGATTCCTTCTATTACCCTATGAAGTATTAGTCGCCATATATTCGTTCCAGTATGTTGTGAAGTAGTAGTCGCCATAGATTCCTCCTGTTACCCTTTGAAGTAGTAGTGGCCATAGATTCCTTCCAGAACCTTGTGAAGTAGTAGTAACCGTAGATTCTTTTGGTACCTTTTGAAGTAGTAGTCGTCATAGATTCCTTCTGGTACCCTTTGAAGTAGTAGTCCCCATATATTTCTTCCAATACCTTGTGATGTAGTAGTCACCACAGATC
This sequence comes from Vicia faba, assembly GCA_948472305.1. Lineage (NCBI taxonomy): Eukaryota > Viridiplantae > Streptophyta > Magnoliopsida > Fabales > Fabaceae > Vicia > Vicia faba. The sequence goes on from OX451736.1 coordinate 1,450,208,040, forward strand.
CCTTCTGGTACCCTTTGATGTAGTAGTCGCCATATATTCCTTCCAGTACCTTGTGAAGTAGTAGTCACCATAGATTCCTTCTGGTACCATTTGAAGTAATAGTCGCCATAGATTTCTTCTGGTACCCTTTGAAGTAGTAGTCGCCATAGATTCCTTCAAGTACCTTGTGAAGTATTAGTCACCATAGATTCCATCTGGTACCCTCTAAATTAGTAGTCGCCATAGATTCCTTCTCGTACCCTTTGAAGTAATAGTCATCATAGATTACGTCTGGTACCCTTTGAAGTAGTAGTCTCTTTAGATACCTTCCATTACCTTGTGAAGTAGTAGTCGCTATAAATTATTTTTGGTACCCTTTGAAGTATTAGTCACCATGTATTCGTTCCAGTACCTTGTGAATTAGTAGTCACCATAGATTCCTTCTGGTACCATTTGAAATATTAGTCGCCATAGATTCCTTCCAGTAACTTGTGAAGTAGTAGTCACCACAGATTCCTTTTGGTACCCTTTTATGTAGTAGTCGCCATAAGTTCCTTCCAGTACCTTGTGAAGTAGTAGTCGCCATAGATTCCTTCTGGTAACCTTTGAAGGAGTAGTTTCGAAAAATTCCTTCTGGTACCCTTGGAAATAGTAGTCCCCATAGATTTCTTCCAAAACCTTGTGAAGTAGTAGTCACCACAGATTCCTTCTTGTACCCTTTGATGTAGTAGTCGCCATAGATTCCTTCCAATACATTATGAAGTAGTAGTTGCCATAGATTCCTTCTGGTACCCTTTGAAGTAGTAGTCGCCATAGTTTCCTTCTAGTACCCTTTTAGTAGTTGTCGCCATATATTCGTTCCAGTACCTTGTAAGGTAGTAGTTTCCATGATTTCTTCTGGTACCCCTTGAGGTAGTAGTCGTCATAGATTCCTTATGGTACCCTTTAAAGTAGTAGTCGCCATAGATTGCTTCCAATACCTCGTGAAGTAGTAGTCGCCATAGATTCCTTCTAGTACATTATAAAGTATTAGTCACCATAGATTCCTTCTAGTACCCTTTGAAGTAGTAGTCGCCATAGATTCCATCTGGAACCCTTTGAAGTAGTAGTCTCCATATATTACTTCCAGTACCTTGTTGAAGTAGTAGTCGCCATAGATTCCTTCTGGTACCCTTTAAAGTAGTAGTCGCCATAGATTTCTTCTTGTACCCTTTGAAGTAGTAGTCGCCATAGATTCCTTCCAGTACTTTGTGAAGTATTAGTCACCATAGATTCCTTCTGGTACCCTCTAAATTAGTAGTTGCCATAGATTCCTTCTCGTACCCTTTGAAGTAATAGTCATCATAGATTACGTCTGGTACCCTTTGAAGTAGTTGTCTCTTTAGATACCTTCCATTACCTTGTGAAGTAGTCGTCGCCATAGATTACGTATGGTACCCTTTGAAGTATTAGTCGCCATGTATTCGTTCCAGTACCTTGTGAATTAGTAGTCGCCATAGATTCCTTCTGGTACCTTTTGAAATAGTAGTCGCCATAGATTCCTTCCAGTAACTTGCGAAGTAGTAGTCGCCATAGATTCCTTCTGGTAACCTTTGAAGTAGTAGTTTCCAAAAATTCCTTCTGGTACCCTTTAAAATAGTAGTCCCCATAGATTTCTTCCAGTACCTTGTGAAGTAGTAGTCACCACAGATTCCTTCTAGTACCCTTTCATGCATTAGTCGCCATAGATTCCTTCCAATACATTATGAAGTAGTAGTTGCCACAGACTCCTTCTGGTACCCTTTGAAGTAGTAGTCGCCATAGATTCCTTCCGGTACCCTTCAGAGTAGTAGTCGCCATAGGTTCCTTCCAGTACCTTATGAAGTATTAGTCACCATATATTCCTTCTGGTACCCTCTAAATTAGTAGTCACCATAGATTCCTTCTCGTACCCTTTGAAGTAGTAGTCATCATAGATTACGTATGGTACCCTTTGAAGTAGTAGTCTCTTTAGATACCTTCCATTACCTTGTGAAGTAGTTGTGGCCATATATTACGTTTGGAACCCTTTAAGGAAGTATTCGTCATAGATTAAGTCTGGTACCCTTTATAGTAGTAGTCGCCATAGATTCCTTCCAGTACCTTGTGAAGTAGTAGTCGCCATAGATTCCTTCTGGTACCCTTTGAAGTAGTAGTCGCCATAGATTCCTTCTGGTACCCTTTGAAGTATTACTCACCATATATTCATTCCAGTACCTTGTTGAGTAGTAGTCGCCATAGTCCTTCTGGTAAGCTTTGAAATAGTAGTTTCCATAGATTCCTTCCAGTACCTTGTGAAGTAGTAGTCGCCACAGATTCCTTCTGGTACCCTTTGATGTAGTAGTTTCCATAGATTCCTTCCAGTACCTTGTGAAGTAGTAGTCACCATAGATTCCTTCTGGTACCCTTTGAAGTAATAGTCGCCATAGATTCGTTCCAGTACCTTGTAAGGTAGTAGTCGCCATAGATTCATTCTGGTACCCTTTAAAGTAGTAGTCGCTATAGATTCCTTCTTGTACCCTTTGAAGTAGTAGTCTCCATAGATTCCTTCCAGTACTTTGTGAAGTAGTAGTCGCCATAGATTCCTTCTGGTACCCTTTGAAGTAGTAGTCATCATAGATTCCTTCTGGTACCCTTTAAAGTAGTAGTCCCCATAGATTTATTCCAGTACCTTGTGAAGTAGTAGTCGCCACAGATTACTTCTGGTACCCTAAGAAGTATTAGTCTCCATAGATTCCTTCCAATACCTTGTGAAGTAGTAGTTGCCATAGATTCCTTTTAGTACCCTTTGAAGTAGTAGTCACCATAGATTCTTTCGGGTACCCTTTGAAGTAGTAGTCGTCATAGATTCCTTCTGGTACCCTTTGAAGTATTAGTATCCATATATTCATTCCAGTACCTTGTGAAGTAGTAGTCTCCTTAGATTGCTTATGGTACCCCTTGAAGTAGTATTCGCCATAGATTCTTCCAACACCTTGTGAAGTAGTAGTCACCATAGAATCCTTCTTGTACCTTTTAAAGTAGTAGTCGCTATAGATTCCTTATGGTACCCTTTGAAATAGAAGTCTCCATAGATTCCTTCCAGAACCTTGTAAAGTAGTAGTCTCCATAGATTCCTTCTGGTACCCTTTGAAGTAGTAGTCATCATAGATTCCTTCTGGTACCCTTCGAAATAATAGTCCCCATAGATTTCTTCTAATACCTTGTGAAGTAGTAATCGCCACAGATTCCTTCTAGTACCCTTTGAGATATTAGTCGGAATATATTCCTTCCAGTACCTTGTGAAGTAGTAGTCACAATAGATTCCTTCTTGTACCATATAAGGTAGTAGTCACCATAGATTCCTTCCAGTACCTAGTGATGTAGTAGTCACCATAGATTCCTTCTTGTACCCTTCGAAGTATTAGTCTCCATAGATTCCTTCCAGTACCTTGTGATGTAGTAGTCGCCATAGATTCCTTCTGTTACTCTTTGAAGTAGTAGTCGGCATAGATTCCTTCCAATACCTTGTTAAGTAGTAATCACCATAGAATCCTTTTGTAACCCTTTGAAGTATTTGTCTTCATAGATTCCTTCTGGTACCCTTTAAAGTATTAGTCGCCATATATTTCTTCCAATACCTTGTGAAGTAGTAGTCACCACATATCCCTTCTGGTACCCTTTGAAGTAGTAGTCGCCATATATTCCTTCCCGTACCTTTTGAAGTAATAGTCACCATAGATTCCTTCCAGTACCTTATGAGGTAGTAGTCGCCAAAGATTCCTTCCTGTACCTTTTGAAGTAGTAGTCACCATAGATTCCTTCTGGTACCCTTTGAAGTAGTGGTCGCCATATATTCCTTCTGGTACCCTTTTAGTAGGTGTCGCCATATATTCGTTCCATTACCTTGTAAGGTAGTAGTCGCCATAGATTCCTTCTGGTACCCTTTGAAGTAGTAGTCGCCATAGATTCCTTCTTGTACCCTTTTAAGTAGTAGTCGTCATAGATTCCTTCCAGTACTTTGTGAAGTAGTAGTCGCCATAGATTTCTTCTGGTACCCTTAGAAGTAGTAGTCGTCATAGATTCCTTATGGTACCTTTTAAAGTAGTAGTCTCCATAGATTGCTTCCAATACCTCGTGAAGTAGTAGTCGCCATAGATTCCTTCTAGTACATTATGAAGTATTAGTTTCCATAGAATCCTTCTAGTACCCTTTGAAGTACTAATTACCATAGATTCCTTTTGGCACCCTTTTAAGCAGTAGTCGCCATAGATTCCTTCCAGTACCTTGTGAAGTATTAGTCGCCATAGATTCCTTCTGGTACCCTCTGAATTCGTAGTCGCTATAGATTCCTTATGGTACCCTTTGAAGTAGTAGTAGTCATAGATTCCGTCTGGTACCCTTTGAAGTAGTAGTCGCCATAGATTCCTTCCATTACCTTGTGAAGTAGTAGTCGCCATAGATTACGTCTGGTACCCTTTAAAGTAGTAGTCGCCATAGATTCCTTCTAGTACCTTGTGAAGTAGTAGTCGCCATAGATTCCTTCTGGTACTCTTTGAAGTATTAGTCGCCATAGATTCCTTCTGGTACCCTTAGAAGCATTAGTCGCCATATATTCGTTCCAGTACCTTGTGAAGTAGTAGTCTCCTTAGATTGCTTCTGGTACCCCTTGAAGTAGTATTCGCCATAGATTCTTCCAACACCTTGTGAAGTAGTAGTCACCATAGAATCCTTCTTGTACCTTTTAAAGTAGTAGTCGCTATAGATTCCTTATGGTACCCTTTGAAATAGAAGTCGCCATAGATTCCTTCCAGAACCTTGTAAAGTAGTAGTCTCCATAGATTCCTTCTGGTACCCTTTGAAGTAGTAGTCATCATAGATTCCTTCTGGTACCCTTCGAAATAATAGTCCCCATAGATTTCTTCTAATACCTTGTGAAGTAGTAATCGCCACAGATTCCTTCTAGTACCCTTTGAGATATTAGTCGGAATATATTCCTTCCAGTACCTTGTGAAGTAGTAGTCACCATAGGTTCCTTCTTGTACCTTATAAGGTAGTAGTCATCATAGATTCCTTCTAGTACCCTTTGAGGTAGTAGTCACCATAGATTCCTTCAAGTACCTAGTGATGTAGTAGTCGCCATAGATTCCTTCTTGTACCCTTCGAAGTATTAGTCTCCATAGATTCCTTCCAGTACCTTGTGAAGTAGTAGTCGCCATAGATTCCTTCTGTTACTCTTTGAAGTAGTACTCGGCATAGATTCCTTCCAATACCTTGTTAAGTAGTAATCACCATAGAATCCTTTTGTAACCCTTTGAAGTATTTGTCTCCATAGATTCCTTCTGGTACCCTTTAAAGTATTAGTCGCCATATATTTCTTCCAATACCTTGTGAAGTAGTAGTCACCACATATCCCTTCTGGTACCCTTTGAAGTAGTAGTCGCCATATATTCCTTCTCGTACCTTTTGAAGTAGTAGTCACCATAGATTCCTTCCAGTACCTTATGAGGTAGTAGTCGCCAAAGATTCCTTCCTGTACCTTTTGAAGTAGTAGTCACCATAGATTCCTTCTGGTACCCTTTGAAGTAGTGGTCGCCATATATTCCTTCTGGTACTCTTTTAGTAGGTGTCGCCATATATTCGTTCCATTACCTTGTAAGGTAGTGGTCGCCATAGATTCCTTCTGGTACCCTTTGAAGTAGTAGTCGCCATAGATTCCTTGTTGTACCCTTTTAAGTAGTAGTCGTCATAGATTCCTTCCAGTACTTTGTGAAGTAGTAGTCGCCATAGATTTCTTCTGGTACCCTTAGAAGTAGTAGTCGTCATAGATTCCTTATGGTACCCTTTAAAGTAGTAGTCTCCATAGATTTCTTCCAATACCTCGTGAAGTAGTAGTCGCCATAGATTTCTTCTAGTATATTATGAAGTATTAGTTTCCATAGAATCCTTCTAGTACCCTTTGAAGTACTAATTACCATAGATTCCTTTTGGCACGCTTTTAAGCAGTAGTCGCCATAGATTCCTTCCAGTACCTTGTGAAGTATTAGTCGCCATAGATTCCTTCTGGTACCCTCTGAATTAGTAGTCGCTATAGATTCCTTATGGTACCCTTTGAAGTAGTAGTAGTCATGGATTCCGTCTGGTACCCTTTGAAGTAGTAGTCGCCATAGATTCCTTCCATTACCTTGTTAAGTAGTAGTCGCCATAGATTACATCTGGTACCCTTTAAAGTAGTAGTCGCCATAGATTCCTTCTAGTACCTTGTGAAGTAGTAGTCGCCATAGATTCCTTCTGGTACTCTTTGAAGTTTTAGTCGCCATAGATTCCTTCTGGTACCCTTAGAAGCATTAGTCGCCATATATTCGTTCCAGTACCTTGTCAGTTAGTAGTCCCCATAGATTCCTTATGGTAACGTTTGAAATAGTAGTCGCCATAGATTCCTTTCAGTACCTTGTGAATTAGTAGTCGCAATAGATTCCTTCTGGTACCTTTTAAAGTAGTAGTTTCCATAAATTCCTTCTGGTACCCTTTGAAATAGTAGTCCCCATAGATTTCTTCCATTACCATGTGAAGTAGTAGTCGCCACAGATTCCTTCTGGTACCCTTTGATGTAGTAGTTGCCATTAATTCCATCAAGTACATTGTGAAGTAGTAGTCACCATAGATTCCTTCTGGTACCCTTTGAAGTAGTAGTCGCCATAGATTCCTTCTGGTACCCTTTGAAGTAGTTGTCGCCATATATTCGTTCCAGTACCTTGTAAGGTAGTAGTCGCCATAGATTCCATCTTGTACCCTTTGAAGTATTAGTCACCATAGATTACTTCTTGTACCCTTTTAGGTAGTAGTCTCTATAAATTCCTTCCAGTATTTTTTGAATTAGTAGTCGCCATAGATTCCTTCTGGTACCCTTTGAAGTAGTAGTCGTCATAGATTCATTATGGTACCCTTTGAAGTAGTAGTCTCCATAGATTCCTTCAGTACCTTGTGAAGTAGTAGTCGCCATAGATTCCTTTTAGTACCCTTTGAAGTAGTAGTCGCTATAGATTCCTTCTAGTACCTTGTGAAGTAGTAGTCGCCATAGATTCTTTTGGGTACCCTTTGAAGTAGTAGTCGCCATAGATTCCTTCTGCTACCCTTTGAAGTATTAGTAGCCAAATATTCGTTCCAGTACCTTGTGAAGTAGTAGTCACCCTAGAATCCTTCTTGTACCTTTTGAAGTAGTAGTCGCCATAGATTCCTTATGGTACCCTTTGAAATAGTAGTCGCCATTGATTCCTTCCATACCTTGTGAAGTAGTAGTCGCCATAGATTCCTTCTGGTACCCTTTGAAGTAGTAGTTGCCATAAATTCCTTCTGGTATCTTTTGAAGTAGTAGTCGCCATATATTCCTTCCAGTACCTTGTGAAGTAGTTGTCGCCATAGATTCCTTCTGGTACCCTTTGATGTAGTAGTCGCCATAGATTCCTTCCTGTACCTTGTGAAGTAGTAGTCACCATAGATTCCTTCTGGTACCCTTTGAAGTAGTGGTCGCCGTATATTCCTTTTGGTACCCTTTTAGTAGGTGTCGCCATATATTCATTCCAGTACCTTGTAAGGTAGTAATCGCCATAGATTCCTTCTGGTACCCTTTGAAGTAGTAGTCGCCATAGATTCCTTCTTGTACCCTTTTAAGTAGTAGTCGTCATAGATTCCTTCCTGTACTTTGTGAAGTAGTAGTCGCCATAGATTTCTTCTGGTACCCTTAGAAGTAGTAGTCGTCATAGATTCCTTATGGTACCCTTTAAAGTAGTAGTCGCCATAGATTGCTTCCAATACCTCGTGAAGTAGTAGTCGCCATAGATTCCTTCTGGTACATTATGAAGTAATAGTTGCCATAGATTCCTTCTAGTACCCTTTGAAGTACTAGTTACCATAGATTCCTTTTGGCACCCTTTTAAGCAGTAGACGCCATAGATTCCTTCCAGTACCTTGTGAAGTATTAGTCTCCATAGATTCCTTCTGGTACCCTCTTAATTAGTAGTCGCTATAGATTCCTTATGGTACCCTTTGAAGTAGTAGTAGTAGTCATAGATTTCGTCTGGTACCCTTTGAAGTAGTAGTCGCCATAGATTCCTTCCATTACCTTGTGAAGTAGTAGTCGCCATAGATTACGTCTGCTACCCTTTAAAGTAGTAGTCGCCATAGATTCCTTCTGGTACCCTTTGATGCATTAGTCGCCATATATTCGTTCCAGTACCTTGTCAAGTAGTAGTCCCCATATATTCCTTATGGTAACCTTTGAAATAGTAGTCGCCATAGATTCCTTTCAGTACCTTGTGAATTAGTAGTCGCAATAGATTCCTTCTAGTACCCTTTAAAGTAGTAGTTTCCATAAATTCCTTCTGGTACCCTTTGAAATAGTAGTCCCCATAGATTTCTTCCATTACCATGTGAAGTAGTAGTCGCCACAGATTCCTTCTGGTACCCTTTGATGTAGTAGTTGCCATTAATTCCTTCAAGTACATTGTGAAGTAGTAGTCACCATAGATTCCTTCTGGTACCCTTTGAAGTAGTAGTCGCCATAGATTCCTTCTGGTACCCTTTGAAGTAGTTGTCGCCATATATTCGTTCCAGTACCTTGTAAGGTAGTAGTCGCCATAGATTCCATCTTGTACCCTTTGAAGTATTAGTCGCCATAGATTACTTCTTGTACCCTTTGAAGTAGTAGTCGCCATAAATTCCTTCCAGTATTTTTTGAATTAGTAGTCGCCATAGATTCCTTCTGTTACTCTTTGAAGTAGTAGTCGGCATAGATTCCTTCCAATACCTTGTTAAGTAGTAATCACCATAGAATCCTTTTGGTACCCTTTGAAGTATTTGTCTCCATAGATTCCTTCTGGTACCCTTTAAAGTATTAGTCTCCATATATTTCTTCCAATACCTTGTGAAGTAGTAGTCACCACATATCCCTTCTGGTACCCTTTGAAGTAGTAGTCGCCATATATCCCTTCCCGTAACTTTTGAAGTAGTTGTCACCATAGATTCCTTCCAGTACCTTATGAGGTAGTAGTTGCCATAGATTCCTTCCTGTACCTTGTGAAGTAGTAGTCACCATAGATTCCTTCTGGTACCCTTTGAAGTAGTGGTCGCCATATATTCCTTCTGGTACCCTTTTAGTAGGTGTCGCCATATATTCGTTCCATTACCTTGTAAGGCAGTAGTCGCCATAGATTCCTTCTGGTACCCTTTGAAGTAGTAGTCGCCGAAGATTCCTTCTTGTACCCTTTTAAGTAGTAGTCGTCATAGATTCCTTCCAGTACTTTGTGAAGTAGTAGTCGCCATAGATTTCTTCTGGTACCCTTAGAAGTAGTAGTCGTCATAGATTCCTTGTGGTACCCTTTAAAGTAGTAGTCTCCATAGATTTCTTCCAATACCTCGTGAAGTAATAGTCGCCATAGATTCCTTCTAGTACATTATGAAGTATTAGTTTCCATAGAATCCTTCTAGTACCCTTTGAAGTACTAGTTACCATAGATTCCTTTTGGCACCCTTTTAAGCAGTAGTCGCCATAGATTCCTTCCAGTACCTTGTGAAGTATTAGTCGCCATAGATTCCTTCTGGTACCCTCTGAATTAGTAATCGCTATAGATTCCTTATGGTACCCTTTGAAGTAGTTGTATTCAAATATTCCGTCTGGTTCCCTTTGAAGTAGTAGTCGCCATAGATTCCTTCCATTACCTTGTGAAGTAGTAGTCGCCATAGATTACGTCTGGTACCCTTTAAAGTAGTAGTCGCCATAGATTCCTTCTAGTACCTTGTGAAGTAGTAGTCGCCATAGATTCCTTCTGGTACTCTTTGAAGTATTAGTCGCCATATATTCCTTCTGGTACCCTTTGAAGCCTTAGTCGCCATATATTCGTTCCAGTACCTTGTCAATTAGTAGTCCCCATAGATTCCTTATGATAACGTTTGAAATAGTAGTCGCCATAGATTCCTTTCAGTACCTTGTGAATTAGTAGTCGCAATAGATTCCTTCTGGTACCCTTTAAAGTAGTAGTTTCCATAAATTCCTTCTGGTACCCTTTGAAATAGTAGTCCCCATAGATTTCTTCCATTACCATGTGAAGTAGTAGTCGCCACAGATTCCTTCTGGTACCCTTTGATGTAGTAGTTGCCATTAATTCCTTCAAGTACATTGTGAAGTAGTAGTCACCATAGATTCCTTCTAGTACCCTTTGAAGTAGTAGTCACCATAGATTCCTTCTGGTACCCTTTGAAGTAGTTGTCGCCATATATTCATTTCAGTACCTTGTAAGGTAGTAGTCGCCATAGATTCCATCTTGTACCCTTTGAAGTATTAGTCGCCATAGATTCCTTCTTGTACCCTTTGAAGTAGTAGTCGTCATAGATTCATTATGGTACCCTTTGAAGTAGTAGTCTCCATAGATTCCTTCCAGTACCTTGTGAAGTAGTAGTCGCCATAGATTCCTTTTGGTACCCTTTGAAGTAGTAGTCGCCATAGATTCCTTCCAGTACCTTGTGAAGTAGTAGTCGCCATAGATTCTTTTGGGTACCCTTTGAAGTAGTAGTCGCCATAGATTCCTTCTGGTACCCTTTGAAGTATTAGTAGCCAAATATTCGTTCCAGTACCTTGTGAAGTAGTAGTCTTCATAGATTCCTTCTGGTACCCTTTAAAGTAGTAGTCGCCATAGATTCCTTATGGTACCCTTTGAAATAGTAGTCGCCATTGATTCCTTCCAGTACCTTGTGAAGTAGTAGTCACCATAGATTCCTTCTTGTACCTTATAAGGTAGTAGTCATCATAGATTCCTTCTAGTACCCTTTGAGGTAGTAGTCACCATAGATTCCTTCCAGTACCTAGTGATGTAGTAGTCTCCATAGATTCCTTCTTGTACCCTTCGAAGTATTAGTCTCCATAGATTCCTTCCAGTACCTTGTGAAGTAGTAGTCGCCATAGATTCCTTCTGTTACTCTTTGAAGTAGTAGTCGGCATAGATTCCTTCCAATACCTTGTTAAGTAGTAATCACCATAGAATCCTTTTGGTACCCTTTGAAGTATTTGTCTCCATAGATTCCTTCTGGTATTCTTTAAAGTATTAGTCGCCATATATTTCTTCCAATACCTTGGGAAGTAGTAGTCACCACATATCCCTTCTGGTACCCTTTGAAGTAGTAGTCGCCATATATTCCTTCCCGTACCTTTTGAAGTAGTAGTCACCATAGATTCCTTCCAGTACCTTATGAGGTAGTAGTCGCCATAGATTCCTTCCTGTACCTTGTGAAGTAGTAGTCACCATAGATTCCTTCTGGTACCCTTTGAAGTAGTGGTCGCCATATATTCCTTCTGGTACCCTTTTAGTAGGTGTCGCCATATATTCGTTCCATTACCTTGTAAGGTAGTAGTCGCCATAGATTCCTTCTGGTACCCTTTGAAGTAGTAGTCGCCATAGATTCCTTATGGTACCCTTTGAAATAGTAGTCGCCATTGATTCCTTCCAGTACCTTGTGAAGTAGTAGTCACCATAGATTCCTTCTTGTTCCTTATAAGGTAGTAGTCATCATAGATTCCTTCTAGTACCCTTTGAGGTAGTAGTCACCATAGATTCCTTCCAGTACCTAGTGATGTAGTAGTCTCCATAAATTCCTTATTGTACCCTTCGAAGTATTAGTCTCCATAGATTCCTTCCAGTACCTTGTGAAGTAGTAGTCGCCATAGATTCCTTCTGTTACTCTTTGAAGTAGTAGTCGGCATAGATTCCTTCCAATACCTTGTTAAGTAGTAATCACCATAGAATCCTTTTGGTACCCTTTGAAGTATTTGTCTCCATAGATTCCTTCTGGTACCCTTTAAAGTATTAGTCGCCATATATTTCTTCCAATACCTTGTGAAGTAGTAGTCACCACATATCCCTTCTGGTACCCTTTGAAGTAGTAGTCGCCATATATTCCTTCCCGTACCTTTTGAAGTAGTAGTCACCATAGATTCCTTCCCGTACCTTATGAGGTAGTAGTCGCCATAGATTCCTTCCTGTACCTTGTGAAGTAGTAGTCACCATAGATTCCTTCTGGTACCCTTTGAAGTAGTGGTCACCATATATTCCTTCTGGTACCCTTTTAGTAGGTGTCGCCATATATTCGTTCCATTACCTTGTAAGGTAGTAGTCGCCATAGATTCCTTCTGGTACCCTTTGAAGTAGTAGTCGCCATAGATTCCTTCTTGTACCCTTTTAAGTAGTAGTCGTCATAGATTCCTTCCTGTACTTTGTGAAGTAGTAGTCGCCATAGATTTCTTCTGGTACCCTTAGAAGTAGTAGTCGTCATAGATTCCTTATGGTACCCTTTAAAGTAGTAGTCTCCATAGATTTCTTCCAATACCTCGTGAAGTAATAGTCGCCATAGATTCCTTCTAGTACATTATGAAGTATTAGTTTCCATAGAATCCTTCTAGTACCCTTTGAAGTACTAGTTACCATAGATTCCTTTTGGCACCCTTTTAAGCAGTAGTCGCCATAGATTCCTTCCAGTACCTTATGAAGTATTAGTCGCCATAGATTCCTTCTGGTACCCTCTGAATTAGTAATCGCTATAGATTCCTTATGGTACCCTTTGAAGTAGTTGTAGTCAAATATTTCGTCTGGTTCCCTTTGAAGTAGTAGTCACCATAGATTCCTTCCATTACCTTGTGAAGTAGTAGTCGCCATAGATTACGTCTGGTACCCTTTAAAGTAGTAGTCGCCATAGATTCCTTCTAGTACCTTGTGAAGTAGTAGTCGCCATAGATTCCTTCTGGTACTATTTGAAGTATTAGTCGCCATAGATTCCTTCTGGTACCCTTTGAAGCATTAGTCGCCATATATTCGTACCAGTACCTTGTCAATTAGTAGTCCCCATAGATTCCTTATGGTAACGTTTGAAATAGTAGTCGCCATAGATTCCTTTCAGTACCTTGTGAATTAGTAGTCGCAATAGATTCCTTCTGGTACCCTTTAAAGTAGTAGTTTCCATAAATTCCTTCTGGTACCCTTTGAAATAGTAGTCCCCATAGATTTCTTCCATTACCATGTGAAGTAGTAGTCGCCACAGATTCCTTCTGGTACCCTTTGATGTAGTAGTTGCCATTAATTCCTTCAAGTACATTGTGAAGTAGTAGTCACCATAGATTCCTTCTGGTACCCTTTGAAGTAGTAGTCACCATAGATTCCTTCTGGTACCCTTTGAAGTAGTTGTCGCCATATATTCATTCCATTACCTTGTAAGGTAGTAGTCGCCATAGATTCCATCTTGTACCCTTTGAAGTATTAGTCGCCATAGATTACTTCTTGTACCCTTTGAAGTAGTAGTCGCCATAAATTCCTTCCTGTATTTTTTGAATTAGTAGTCGCCATAGATTCCTTCTGGTACCCTTTGAAGTAGTAGTCGTCATAGATTCATTATGGTACCCTTTGAAGTAGTAGTCTCCATAGATTCCTTCCGGTACCTTGTGAAGTAGTAGTCGCCATAGATTCCTTTTGGTACCCTTTGAAGTAGTAGTCGCCATAGATTCCTTCCAGTACCTTGTGAAGTAGTAGTCGCCATAGATTCTTTTGGGTACCCTTTGAAGTAGTAGTCGCCATAGATTCCTTCTGGTACCCTTTGAAGTATTAGTAGCCAAATATTCGTTCAAGTACCTTGTGAAGTAGTAGTCTCCATAGATTCCTTCTGGTACCCTATAAAGTAGTAGTCGCCATAGATTTTTCCAACACCTTGTGAAGTAGTAGTCACCATAGAATCCTTCTTGTACCTTTTGAAGTAGTAGTCACCATAGATTCCTTATGGTACCCTTTGAAATAGTAGTCGCCATTGATTCCTTCCAGTACCTTGTGAAGTAGAAGTCACCATAGATTCCTTCTTGTACCTTATAAGGTAGTAGTCATCATAGATTCCTTCTAGTACCCTTTGAGGTAGTAGTCACCATAGATTCCTTCCAGTACCTAGTGATGTAGTAGTCTCCATAGATTCCTTCTTGTACCCTTCGAAGTATTAGTCTCCATAGATTCCTTCCAGTACCTTGTGAAGTAGTAGTCGCCATAGATTCCTTCTGTTACTCTTTGAAGTAGTAGTCGGCATAGATTCCTTCCAATACCTTGTTAAGTAGTAATCACCATAGAATCCTTTTGGTACCCTTTGAAGTATTTGTCTCCATAGATTCCTTCTGGTATTCTTTAAAGTATTAGTCGCCATATATTTCTTCCAATACCTTGGGAAGTAGTAGTCACCACATATCCCTTCTGGTACCCTTTGAAGTAGTAGTCGCCATATATTCCTTCTTGTACCTTTTGAAGTAGTAGTCACCATAGATTCCTTCCAGTACCTTATGAGGTAGTAGTCGCCATAGATTCCTTCCTGTACCTTGTGAAGTAGTAGTCACCATAGATTCCTTCTGGTACCCTTTGAAGTAGTGGTCTCCATATATTCCTTCTGGTACCCTTTTAGTAGGTGTCGCCATATATTCGTTCCATTACCTTGTAAGGTAGTAGTCGCCATAGATTCCTTCTGGTACCCTTTGAAGTAGTAGTCGCCATAGATTCCTTCTTGTACCCTTTTAAGTAGTAGTCGTCATAGATTCCTTCTAGTACTTTGTGAAGTAGTAGTCGCCATAGATTTCTTCTGGTACCCTTAGAAGTAGTAGTCGTCATAGATTCCTTATGGTACCCTTTAAAGTAGTAGTCTCTATAGATTGCTTCCAATACCTCGTGAAGTAGTAGTCGCCATAGATTCCTTCTAGTACATTATGAAGTATTAGTTTCCATAGAATCCTTCTAGTACCCTTTGAAGTACTAGTTACCATAGATTCCTTTTGGCACCCTTTTAAGCAGTAGTCGCCATAGATTCCTTCCAGTACCTTGTGAAGTATTAGTCGCCATAGATTCCTTCTGGTACCCTCTGAATTAGTAATCGCTATAGATTCCTTATGGTACCCTTTGAAGTAGTTGTAGTCAAAGATTCCGTCTGGTACCCTTTGAAGTAGTAGTCTCCATAGATTCCTTCCATTACCTTGTGAAGTAGTAGTCGCCATAGATTACGTCTGGTACCCTTTAAAGTAGTAGTCACCATAGATTCCTTCTAGTACCTTGTGAAGTAGTAGTCACCATAGATTCCTTCTGGGACTCTTTGAAGTATTAGTCGCCATAGATTCCTTCTGGTACCCTTTGAAGCATTAGTCGCCATATATTCGTTCCAGTACCTTGTCAATTAGTAGTCCCCATAGATTCCTTATGGTAACGTTTGAAATAGTAGTCGCCATAGATTCCTTTCAGTACCTTGTGAATTAGTAGTCGCAATAGATTCCTTCTGGTACCCTTTAAAGTAGTAGTTTCCATAAATTCCTTCTGGTACCCTTTGAAATAGTAGTCCCCATAGATTTCTTCCATTACCATGTGAAGTAGTAGTCGCCACAGATTCCTTCTGGTACCCTTTGATGTAGTAGTTGCCATTAATTCCTTCAAGTACATTGTGAAGTAGTAGTCACCATAGATTCCTTATGGTACCCTTTGAAGTAGTTGTCGCCATAGATTCCTTCTGCTACCCTTTGAAGTAGTTGTCGCCATATATTCGTTCCAGTACCTTGTAAGGTATTAGTCGCCATAGATTACTTCTTGTACCCTTTGAAGTAGTAGTCGCCATAAATTCCTTCCAGTATTTTTTGAATTAGTAGTCGCCATAGATTCCTTCTGGTACCCGTTGAAGTAGTAGTTGTCATAGATTCATTATGGTACCCTTTGAAGTAGTAGTCTCCATAGATTCCTTCCAGTACCTTGTGAAGTAGTAGTCGCTATAGATTCCTTTTAGTACCCTTTGAAGTAGTAGTCGCCATAGATTCCTTCCAGTACCTTGTGAAGTAGTAGTCGGCATAGATTCTTTTGGGTACCCTTTGAAGTAGTAGTAGCCATAGATTACTTCTGGTACCCTTTGAAGTATTAGTAGCCAAATATTTGTTCCAGTACCTTGTGAAGTAGTAGTCACCATTGAATCCTTCTTGTACCTTTTGAAGTAGTAGTCGCCATAGATTCCTTATGGTACCCTTTGAAATAGTAGTCGCCATTGATTCCTTCCAGTACCTTGTGAAGTAGAAGTCGCCATAGATTCCTTCTAGTACCCTTTGAAGTAGTAGTCGCCATAAATTCCTTCTGGTATCTTTTGAAGTAGTAGTCGTTATATATTCCTTCCAGTACCTTGTGAAGTAGTTGTCGCCATAGATTCCTTCTGGTACCCTTTGATGTAGTAGTCACCATAGATTCCTTCCTGTACCTTGTGAAGTAGTAGTCACCATAGATTCCTTCTGGTACCCTTTGAAGTAGTGGTCGCCATATATTCCTTCTGGTACCCTTTTAGTAGGTGTCGCCATATATTCATTCCAGTACCTTGTAAGGTAGTAGTCGCCATAGATTCCTTCTGGTACCCTTTGAAGTAGTAGACGCCATAGATTCCTTCTTGTACCCTTTTAAGTAGTAGTCGTCATAGATTCCTTCCTGTACTTTGTGAAGTAGTAGTCGTCATAGATTCCTAATGGTACCCTTTAAAGTAGTAGTCGCCATAGATTGCTTCCAATACCTCGTGAAGTAGTAGTCGCCATAGATTCATTCTAGTACATTATGAAGTATTAGTTGACATAGATTCCTTCTAGTACCCTTTGAAGTACTAGTTACCATAGATTCCTTTTGGCACCCTTTTAAGCAGTAGACGCCATAGATTCCTTCCAGTACCTTGTGAAGTATTAGTCACCGTAGATTCCTTCTAGTACCCTCTTAATTAGTATTCGCTATAGATTCCTTATGGTACCCTTTGAAGTAGTAGTAGTCATAGATTTCGTCTGGTACCCTTTGAAGTAGTAGTCGCCATAGATTCCTTCCATTACCTTGTGAAGTAGTAGTCGCCATAGATTACGTCTGCTACCCTTTAAAGTAGTAGTCGCCATAGGTTCCTTCTGGTACCCTTCGAAGCATTAGTCGCCATATATTTGTTCCAGTAACTTGTCAAGTAGTAGTCCCCTTATATTCCTTATGGTAACCTTTGAAATAGTAGTCGCCATAGATTCCTTTCAGTACCTTATGAATTAGTAGTCGCAATAGATTCCTTCTGGTACCCTTTAAAGTAGTAGTTTCCATAAATTCCTTCTGGTACCCTTTGAAATAGTAGTCCCCATAGATTTCTTCCATTACCATGTGAAGTAGTAGTCGCCACAGATTCCTTCTGGTACCCTTTGATGTAGTAGTTGACATTAATTCCTTCAAGTACATTGTGAAGTAGTAGTCACCATAGATTCCTTCTAGTACCCTTTGAAGTAGTAGTCGCCATAGATTCCTTCTGGTACCCTTTGAAGTAGTTGTCGCCATATATTCGTTCCAGTACCTTGTAAGGTAGTAGTCGCCATAGATTCCATCTTGTACCCTTTGAAGTATTAGTCGCCATAGATTACTTCTTGTACCCTTTGAAGTAGTAGTCGCAATAAATTCCTTCCAGTATTTTTTGAATTAGTAGTCGCCATAGATTCCTTCTGGTACCTTTTGAAGTAGTAGTCGTCATAGATTCGTTATGGTACCCTTTGAAGTAGTAGTCTCCATAGATTCCTTCCAGTACCTTGTGAAGTAGTAGTCGCCATAGATTCCTTTTGGTACCCTTTGAAGTAGTAGTCGCCATAGATTCCTTCCAGTACCTTGTGAAGTAGTAGTCGCCATAGATTCTTTTGGGTACCCTTTGAAGTAGTAGTCGCCATAGATTCCTTCTGGTACCCTTTGAAGTATTTGTAGCCAAATATTCGTTCCAGTACCTTGTGAAGTAGTAGTCGCCATAGATTCCTTCTGGTACCCTTTAAAGTAGTAGTCGCCATATATTCTTCCAACACCTTGTGAAGTAGTAGTCACCATAGAATCCTTCTTTTACCTTTTGAAGTAGTAGTCGCCATAGATTCCTTATGGTACCCTTTGAAATAGTAGTCGCCATTGATTCTTTCCAGTACCTTGTGAAGTAGTAGTCGCCATATATTCCTTCTGGTACCCTTTGAAGTAGTAGTCGCCATAAATTCCTTCTGGTATCTTTTGAAGTAGTAGTCGCCATATATTCCTTCCAGTACCTTGTGAAGTAGTTGTCGCCATAGATTCCTTCTGGTACCCTTTGATGTAGTAGTCGCCATAGATTCCTTCCTGTACCTTGTGAAGTAGTAGTCACCATAGATTCCTTCTGGTACCCTTTAAAGTAGTGGTCTCCATATATTCCTTCTGGTACCCTTTTAGTAGGTGTCGCCATATATTCGTTCCAGTACCTTGTAAGGTAGTAGTCGCCATAGATTCCTTCTGGTACCCTTTGAAGTAGTAGTCGCCATAGATTCGTTCTTGTACCCTTTTAAGTAGTAGTCGTCATAGATTCCTTCGAGTACTTTGTGAAGTAGTAGTCGCCATAAATTTCTTCTGGTACCCTTAGAAGTAGTTGTCGTCATAGATTCCTTATGGTACCATTTAAAGTAGTCGTCGCCATAGATTGCTTCCAATACCTCGTGAAGTAGTAGTCGCCATAGATTCCTTCTAGTACATTATGAAGTATTAGTTGCCATAGATTCCTTCTAGTACCCTTTGAAGTACTAGTTACCATAGATTCCTTTTGGCACCCTTTTAAGCAGTAGACGCCATAGATTTCTTCCAGTACCTTGTGAAGTATTAGTCGCCATAGATTCCTTCTGGTACCCTCTGAATTAGTAGTCGCTATAGATTCCTTATGGTACCCTTTGAAGTAGTAGTAGTCATAGATTTCGTCTGGTACCCTTTGAAGTAGTAGTCGCCATAGATTCCTTCAATTACCTTGTGAAGTAGTAGTCGCCATAGATTACGTCTGCTACCCTTTAAAGTAGTAGTCGCCATAGATTCCTTCTAGTACCTTGTAAAGTAGTAGTCGCCATAGATTCCTTCTGGTACTCTTTAAAGTAGTAGTCACCATAGATTCCTTATGGTACCCTTTGAAGCATTAGTCGCCATATATTCGTTCCAGTACCTTGTCAAGTAGTAGTCCCCATATATTCCTTATGGTAACCTTTGAAATAGTAGTCGCCATAGATTCCTTTCAGTACCTTGTGAATTAGTAGTCGCAATAGATTCCTTCTGGTACCCTTTAAAGTAGTAGTTTCCATAAATTCCTTCTGGTACCCTTTGAAATAGTAGTCCCCATAGATTTCTTCCATTACCATGTGAAGTAGTAGTCGCCACAGATTCCTTCTGGTACCCTTTGATGTAGTAGTTGCCATTAATTCCTTCAAGTACATTGTGAAGTAGTAGTCACCATAGATTCCTTCTGGTACCCTTTGAAGTAGTAGTCACCATAGATTCCTTTTGGTACCCTTTGAAGTAGTTGTCGCCATATATTCGTTCCAGTACCTTGTAAGGTAGTAGTCGCCATAGATTCCATCTTGTACCCTTTGAAGTATTAGTCGCCATAGATTACTTCTTGTACCCTTTGAAGTAGTAGTCGCCAAAGATTCCTTCTGGTACCCTTTGAAATAGTAGTCGTCATAGATTCATTATGGTACCCTTTGAAGTAGTAGTCTCCATAGATTCCTTCCAGTACCTTGTGAAGTAGTAGTCGCCATAGATTCCTTTTGGTACCCTTTGAAGTAGTAGTCGCCATAGATTCCTTCCAGTACCTTGTGAAGTATTAGTCGCCATAGATTCTTTTGGGTACCCTTTGAAGTAGTAGTCGCCACAGATTCCTTCTGGTACCCTTTGAAGTATTAGTAGCCAAATATTCGTTCCAGTACCTTGTGAAGTAGTAGTCGCCATAGATTCCTTCTGGTACCCTTTAAAGTAGTAGTCGCCATAGATTCTTCCAACACCTTGTGAAGTAGTAGTCACCATAGAATCCTTCTTGTACCTTTTGAAGTAGTAGTAGCCATAGATTCCTTATGGTATCCATTGAAATAGTAGTCGCCATTGATTCCTTCCAGTACCTTGTGAAGTAGTAGTCGCCATAGATTCCTTCTGGTACCCTTTGAAGTATTACTCATCATAGATTTCTTCCAGTACTTTGTGAAGTAGTAATCTCCACAAATTCCTTCTAGTACCCTTTGAAGTATTAGTCGGAATATATTCCTTCTAGTACCTTGTGAAGTAGTAGTCACCATATATTCCTTCTATTACCTTATAAGGTAGTAGTCATCATAGATTCCTTCTAGTACCCTTTGAAGTAGTATTCACCATAGATTCCTTCCAGTACCTTGTGATTTAGTAGTCGCCATAAATTCCTTGTTGTACCCTTTGAAGTAGTAGTCGCCATAGATTCCTTCCAATACCTTGTTAAGTAGTAGTCGTCATAGATTCCTTTGGGTACCCTTTGAAGTAGTAGTCTCCATAGATTCCTTCTGGTACCCTTTGAATTATTAGTCGCCATATATTCGTTCCTGTACCTTGTGAAGTAGTAGTCGCCATACATTCCTTCTGGTACCCTTTGAAGTAGTAGTTGTCCTAGATTACTTCCAGCTCCTTGTGAAGTTGTAGTCACCTTAGATTCCTTCTTGTACCTTTTGAAGTAGTAGTTGCCATAGATTCCTTATGGTACCCTTTGAAATAGTAGTCGCCATTGATTCCTTTCAGTACCTTGTGAAGTAGTAGTCACCATAGATTCCTTCTAGTACCCTTTGAAGTAGTAATCGCCATAGATTCCTTCTGGTACCCTTTGAAGTAGTTGTCGCCATATATTCGTTCTAGTACCTTGTAAGGTAGTAGTCTCCATAGATTCATTATGGTACCCTTTAAAGTAGTAGTCGCCATAGATTCCTTCTTGTACCCTTTGAAGTAGTAGTCGCCATAGATTCCTTCCAGTACTTTGTGAAGTAGTAGTCGACATAGATTCCTTCTGTTACTCTTTGAAGTAGTAGTCGTCATAGATTCCTTCGGGTACCCTTTGAAGTAGTAGTCCTCATAGATTTCTTCCAGCACCTTGTGAAGTAGTAGTCGCCACCGATTACTTTTGGTACCTTTGAAGTAGTAGTCTCCATAGATTCCTTCCAGTACCTTGTGAAGTAGTAGTCGCCATAGATTCCTCTTAGTACCCTTTGATGTAGTAGTCACCATATATTTCCTTCCAGTACCTTGTGAAGTAGTAGTCGCCATAGATTCTTTCGGGTACCCTTTGAAGTAGTAGTCCTCATAGATTCCTTCTGGTACCCTTTGAAGTATTAGTAGCCATATATTCGTTCCAGTACCTTGTGAAGTAGTAGTTGCCATAGATTTCTTCTGGTACCCCTTGAAGTAGTAGTCACCATAGATTCTTCCAACACCTTGTGAAGTAGTAGTCACCATAGAATCCTTCTTGCACCTTTTGAAGTAGTAGTCTCTATAGATTCCTTATGGTACCCTTTGAAATAGTAGTCGCCATAGATTCCTTCCAGTACCTTGTAAAGTAGTAGTCGCCATAGATTCCTTCTGGTATGCTTTGAAGTAGTAGTCATCATAGATTCCTTCTGGTACCCTTTGGAATAATAGTCCCCATAGATTTCTTCTAATACCTTGTGAAGTAGTAATCGCCACAAATTCCTTCTAGTACACTTTGAAATATTAGTCGGAATATATTCCTTCCAGTACCTTGTGAAGTAGTAGTCACCATAGATTCCTTCATGTACCTTATAATGTAGTAGTCATTATAGATTCCTTCTAGTACCCTTTGAGGTAGTAGTCACCATAGATTCCTTCCAGTACCTAGTGATGTAGTAGTCGCCATAGATTCCTTCTTATACCCTTTGAAGTAGTAGTCTCCATAGATTCCTTCGAGTACCTTGTGATGTAGTAGTCTCCATAGATTCCTTCTGGGACTCTTTTAAGTAGTAGTCGCCATAGATTCCTTCCAATACCTTATTAAGTAGTAGTCACCATAGATTCCTTTTGTTACCCTTTTAAGTATAAGTCTCCATAGATTCCTTCTGGTACCCTTTGAAGTATTAGTCGCCATATATTCGTTGCAGTATGTTGTGAAGTAGTAGTCGCCATAGATTCCTCCTGTTACCCTTTGAAGTAGTAGTGGCCATAGATTCCTTCCAGCCCCTTGTGAAGTAGTAGTAACCATAGATGCTTTTGGTACCTTTTGAATTAGTAGTCGTCATAGATTCCTTCTGGTACCCTTTGAAGTAGTAGTCCCCATATATTTCTTCCAATACCTTGTGAAGTAGTAGTCACCACAGATCCCTTCTAGTACCCTTTGAAGTAGTAGTCACCATATATTCCTTCCAGTACCTTGTAAAGTAGTAGTCACCATAGATTCCTTCCAGTACCTTATGAGGTAGTAGTCGTCAAAGATTACTCCTAGTACCCTTTGAAGTAGTAGTCGCCATAAATTCCTTCTGGTTTTTTTTGAAGTAGTAGTCGCCATGTATTCCTTCAAGTACCTTGTGAAGTAGTTATGGCCATAGATTCCTTCTGGTACCCTTTGATGTAGTAATCTCCATAGATTCCTTCCTGTACCTTGTGAAGTAGTAGTCGCCATAGATTCCTTCTGGTACCCTTTGAAGTAGTGGTCGCCATATATTCCTTCTTGTACCCTTTTAGTAGTTGTCGCCATATATTTGTTCCAGTACCTTTTAAGGTAGTAGTCGCCATAGATTCCTTCTGGTACCCTTTGAAGTAGTAGTCGCCATAGATTCCTTCTTGTACCCTTTTAAGTAGTAGTCGTTATAGATTCCTTCCAGTACTTTGTGAAGTAGTATTCGCCATAGATTTCTTCTGGTACCCTTAGAAGTAATAGTCGTCATAGATTCCTTATGGTACCCTTTAAAGTAGTAGTCGTCATAGATTGCTTCCAATACCTCGTGAAGTAGTAGTCGCCATAGATTCCTTCTAGTACATTATGAAGTATTAGTTTCCATAGATTCCTTCTAGTACCCTTTAAGGTACTAGTTACCATAGATTCCTTTTGGCACCCTTTTAAGCAGTAGTCGCCATAGATTCCTTCCAGTACCTTGTGAAATATTAGTCGCCATAGATTCCTTCTGGTACCCTCTGAATTAGTAGTCGCTATAGATTCCTTCTGGTACCCTTTGAAGTAGTAGTCGTCATAGATTCTGTCTGGTACCCTTTGAAGTAGTAGTCTCATTAGATACCTTCCATTACCTTGTGAAGTAGTAGTCGCCATAGATTACGTCTGGTACCCTTTAAAGAAGTAGTCGCCATAGATTCCTTCTAGTACCTTGTGAAGTAGTAGTCGCCATAGATTCCTTCTGGTACCCTTTGATGTAGTAGTCGCCATAGATTCCTGCTGGTACCCTTTGAAGCATTAGTCTCCATATATTCATTCCAGTACCTTGTCAAGTAGTAGTCCCCATAGATTCCTTATGGTAACCTTTGAAATAGTAGTCGATATAGATTCCTTCCAGTACCTTGTGAAGTAGTAGTCGCCACAGATTCCTTCTTGTACCCTTTTATGTAGTAGTCGCCATAGATTTCTTCTAGTACCTTGTGAAGTAGTAGTCGCCATAGATTCCTTCTGGTACCCTTTAAAGTAGTAATTTCTATAAATTCCTTCTGGTACCCTTTGAAATAGTAGTCCCCATAGATTTCTTCCATTACCATGTGAAGTACTAGTCGCAACAGATTTCTTCTGGTACCCTTTGATGTAGTAGTTGCCATTAATTCCTTCAAGTACATTGTGAAGTAGTAGTTACCATAGATTCCTTCTGGTACCCTTTGAAGTAGTTGTCTCCATAGATTCCTTCTGGTACCCTTTGAAGTAGTTGTCGCAATATATTCGTTCCAGTATCTTATAAGGTAGTAGTCGCCATAGATTCATTCTGGTACCCTTTAAAGTAGTAGTCGCCATAGATTCCTTCTTGTATCCTTTGAAGTAGTAGTCGCCATAGATTCCTTCCGGTACTTTGTGAAGTAGTAGTCGCCATAGATTCCTTCTGGTACCCTTTGATGTAGTAGTTTCCATAGATTGCTTCTAGTACCTTGTGAAGTAGTAGTCACCATAGATTCCTTCTGGTACCCTTTGAAGTAGTAGTCGCCATAGATTCCTTCTGGTACCCTTTTAAGTAGTTGTCGCCATATATTCATTCCAGTACCTTGTAAGGTAGTAGTCGCCATAGATTCATTCTGGTACCCTTTAAAGTAGTAGTCGCCATAGATTCCTTCTTGTACCCTTTGAAGTAGTAGTCGCCATAGATTCCTTCCAGTACTTTGTGAAGTAGTAGTCGCCATAGATTCCTTCTGGTACCCTTTGAAGTAGATTCCTTCTGGTACCCTTTGAAGTAGTAGTCCCAATAGATTTCTTCCAGTACCTTGTGAAGTAGTAGTTTCCACAGATTACTTCTCGTACCCTTTGAAGTAGTAGTCTCCATAGATTCCTTCCAGTACCTTGTGAAGTAGTAGTCGCCATAGATTCCTTTTAGTACCCTTTGAAGTAGTAGTCACCATAGATTCCTTCTAGTACCTTGTGAAGTAGTAGTATCCATAGATTCTTTCGGGTACCCTTTGAAGTAGTAGTCGTCATAGATTCCTTTTGGTACCCTTTGAAGTATTAGTAGCCATTTATTCGTTCCAGTACCTTGTGAAGTAATAGTCGCCATAGAGTGCTTCTGGTACCCCTTGAAGTAGTAGTTGCTATAGATTCCTTATGGTACCCTTTGATGTAGTAGTCATCATAGATTCCTTCATTTACCCTTTGAAATAATAGTCCACATAGATTTATTCTAATAACTTGTGAAGTAGTAATCGCCATAAATTCCTTCTAGTACCCTTTGAAATATTAGTCGAAATATATTCCTTCCAGTACCTTGTGAAGTAGTAGTCGCCATAGATTCCTTCTGGTACCCTTTGAAGTAGTGGCCGGCATATATTCCTTCTGGTACCCTTTTAGTAGTTGTCGCCATATATTCGTTCCAGTACCTTGTAAGGTAGTAGATTCCATAGATTCCTTCTGGTACCCTTTGAAGTAGTAGTCACCATAGATTACTTCTTGTACCCTTTTAAGTAGTAGTCGTCATAGATTCCTTCCAGTACTTTATGAAGTATTAGTCGTCATATATTTCTTCTGGTACCCTTAGAAGTAGTAGTCGTCATAGATTCCTTATGGTACCCTTTAAAGTAGTAGTCGCCATAGATTGCTTCCATTACCTCGTGAAGTAGTAGTCTCCATAGATTCCTTCTAGTACATTATGAAGTACTAGTTGCCATAGATTCCTTCTAGTACCCTTTGAAGTACTAGTTACCATAGATTCCTTTTGGCACCCTTTTAAGTAGTAGTTGCCATAGATTCCTTCCAGTACCTTGTGAAATATTAGTCGCCATAGATTCCTTCTGGTACCCTATGAATTTGTAGTCGTTATAGATTCCATCTGGTACCCTTTGAAGTAGTAGTCGTCATAGATTCTGTCTGGTACCCTTTGAAGTAGTAGTCTGATTAGATACCTTCCATTACCTTGTGAAGTAGTAGTCTCCATAGATTACGTCTGGTACCCTATAAAGTAGTAGTCTCCATAGATTCCTTCTAGTACCTTTTGAAGTAGTAGTCGCCATAGATTCCTTCTGGTACTCTTTGAAGTAGTAGTCGCCATAGATTCCTTCTGGTACCCTTTGAAGCATTAGTCGCCATATATTCGTTCCAGTACCTTGTCAAGTAGTAGTCCCCATAGATTCTTTATGGTAACCTTTGAAATAGTAGTCGCCATAGATTCCTTCCAGTACCTTGTGAAGTAGTAGTCGCCATAGATTCCTTATGGTACCCTTTTATGTAGTAGTCGCCATAGATTTCTTCTAGTACCTTGTGAAGTAGTAGTCACCATAGATTCCTTCTGGTACCCTTTAAAGTAGTAGTTTCCATAAATTCCTTCTGGTACCCTTTGAAATAGTATTCCCCATAGATTTCTTCCATTACCATGTGAAGTAGTAGTTGCCACAGATTCCTTCTGGTACCCTTTGATGTACTAGTTGCCATTAATTCCTTCAAGTACATTGTGAAGTAGTAGTCACCATAGATTCCTTCTGGTACCCTTTGAAGTAGAAGTCGCCATAGATTCCTTCTAGTACCCTTTGAAGCAGTTGTCGCCATATATTCGTTCCAGTACCTTGTAAGGTAGTAGTCGCCATAGATTCCTTCTTGTAACCTTTGAAGTATTAGTCGCCATAAATTCCTTCCAGTACTTTGTGAAGTAGTAGTCGCCATAGATTCCTTCTGGTACCCTTTGAATTAGTAGTCGTCATAGATTCATTCTGGTACCCTTTGAAGTAGTAGTCTCCATAGATTCCTTCCAGTACCTTGTGAAGTAGTAGTCGCCATAGATTCCTTTTGGTACCCTTTGAAGTAGTAGTCACCATAGATTCCTTCCAGTACCTTGTGAAGTAGTAGTCACCATAGATTCTTTTGGGTACCCTTTGAAGTAGTAGTCGCCATAGATTCCTTCTTGTATCCTTTGAAGTAGTAGTCGCCATAGATTCCTTCCAGTACTTTGTGAAGTAGTAGTCGCCATAGATTCCTTTTGGTACCCTTTGATGTAGTAGTTTCCATAGATTGCTTCTAGTACCTTGTGAAGTAGTAGTCACCATAGATTCCTTCTGGTACCCTTTGAAGTAGTAGTCGCCATAGATTCCTTCTGGTACCCTTTGAATTAGTTGTCGCCATATATTCATTCCAGTACCTCGTAAGGTAGTAGTCGCCATAGATTCATTCTGGTACCCTTTAAAGTAGTAGTCGCCATAGATTCCTTCTTGTACCCTTTGAAGTATTTGTCGCCATAGATTCCTTCCAGTACTTTGTGAAGTAGTAGTCGCCATAGATTCCTTCTAGTACTCTTTGAAGTAGTAGTCGTCATAGATTTCTTTTGGTACCCTTTGAAGTAGTAGTCCCCATAGATTTCTTCCAGTACCTTGTGAAGTAGTAGTTTCCACAGATTACTTCTGGTACCCTTTGAAGTAGTAGTCTCCATAGATTCCTTCCAGTACCTTGTAAAGTAGTAGACGCCATAGATTCCTTTTAGTACCCATTGAAGTAATAGTCACCATAGATTCCTTCCAGTACCTTGTGAAGTAGTAGTCTCCATAGATTCTTTCGGGTACCCTTTGAAGTAGTAGTCGTCATAGATTCCTTTTGGTACCCTTTAAAGTATTAGTATCCATATATTCGTTCCAGTACCTTGTGAAGTAATAGTCGCCATAGATTGCTTCTGGTACCCCTTGAAGTAGTAGTCGCCATAGATTCTTCCAACACCTTGTGAAGTAGTAGTCACCATAGAATCCTTCTTGTACCTTTTGAAGTAGTAGTTGCTATAGATTCCTTATGGTACCCTTATATGTAGTAGTCATCATAGATTCCTTCTGGTACCCTTTGAAATAATAGTCCCCATAGATTTATTCTAATACCTTGTGAAGTAGTAATCGACACAAATTCCTTCTAGTACCCTTTGAAATATTAGTTGAAATATATTCCTTCCAGTACCTTGTGAAGTAGTAGTCACCATAGATTCCTTCTTGTACCTTATAAGGTAGTGGTCATCATAGATTCCTTCTAGTACCCTTTGAGGTAGTAGTCACCATAGATTCCTTCCAGTACCTAGTTATGTAGTAGTCCCCATACATTCCTTCTTGTACCCTTCGAAGTAGTAGTCTCCGGAGATTCCTTCCAGTACCTTGTGAAGTAGTAGTCGCCATATATTCCTTCTGGTACTCTTTGAATTAGTAGTCGGTATAGATTCCTTCCAATACCTTATTAAGTAGTAGTCACCATAGATTCCTTTTGGTACACTTTGAAGTAGTAGTCTCCATAGATTCTTCCTGGTACCCTTTGAAGTATTAGTCGCCATATATTCGTTCCAGTACGTTGTGAAGTAGTAGTCGCCATAGATTCCTCCTGTTACCCTTTGAAGTAGTAGTGGCCAAAGATTCCTTCCAGCACCTTGTGAAGTAGTAGTAACCATAGATGCATTTGGTACCTTTTGAATTAGTAGTCGTCATAGATTCCTTCTGGTACCCTTTAAAGTAGTAGTTCCCATATATTTCTTCCAATACCTTGTGAAGTATTAGTCACCACAGATCCCTTCTGGTACCCTTTGAAGTACTAGTCGCCATATATTCCTTCTAGTACCTTGTGAAGTAGTAGTCACCATAGATTCCTTCCAGTACCTAATGAGGTAGTAGTCGTCATAGATTCCTCCTAGTACCCTTTGAAGTAGTAGTCGCCATAAATTCCTTCCAATACCTTGTGAAGTAGTTGCCGCCATAGATTCCTTCTGGTACCCTTTGATGTAGTAGTCGCCATAGATTCCTTCATGTACCTTGTGAAGTAGTAGTCGCCATAGATTCCTTCTGGTACCCTTTGAAGTAGTGGTCGGCATATATTCCTTCTGGTACCCTTTTAGTAGTTATCTCCATATATTCGTTCCAGTACCTTGTAAGGTAGTAGTTTCCATAGATTCCTTCTGGTACCCTTTGAAGTATTAGTCGCCATAGATTCCTTCTTGTACCCTTTTAAGTAGTAGTCGTCATAGATTTCTTCCAGTACTTTGTGAAGTAGTAGTCGTCATATATTTCTTCTGGTACCCTTAGAAGTAGTAGTCGTCATAGATTCCTTTTGGCACCCTTTTAAGTAGCAGGTGCCATAGATTCCTTCCAGTACCTTGTGAAATATTAGTCGCCATAGATTCCTTCTGGTACCCTATGAATTTATAGACGTTATAGATTCCTTCTGGTACCCTTTGAAGTAGTAGTTGTCATAGATTCCGTCTGGTTCCCTTTGAAGTAGTAGTCTCATTAGATACCTTCCATTACCTTGTGAAGTAGTAGTCGCCATAGATTACGTCTGGTACCCTATAAAGTAGTAGTCGCCATAGATTCCTTCTAGTACCTTGTGAAGTAGTAGTCGCCATAGATTCCTTCTGGTACCCTTTGAAGTAGTAGTCGCCATAGATTCCTTCTGGTACCCTTTGAAGCATTAGTCGCCATATATTCGTTCCAGTACCTTGTCAAGTAGTAGTCCCCATAGATTCCTTATGGTAACCTTTGAAATAGTAGTCGCCATAGATTCCTTCCAGTACCTTGTGAAGTAGTAGTCGCCACAGATTCCTTATGGTACCCTTTTATGTAGTAGTCGCCATAGATTTCTTCTAGTATCTTGTGAAGTAGTAGTCGCCATAGATTCCTTCTGGTACCCTTTAAAGTAGTAGTTTCCATAAATTCCTTCTGGTACCCTTTGAAATAGTATTCCCCATAGATTTCTTCCATTACCATGTGAAGTAGTAGTTGCCACGGATTCCTTCTGGTACCCTTTGATGTACTAGTTGCCATTAATTCCTTCAATTACATTGTGAAGTAGTAGTCACCATAGATTCCTTGTGGTACCATTTGAAGTAGTAGTCGCCATAGATTCCTTCTGGTACCCTTTGAAGCAGTTGTCGCCATATATTTGTTCCAGTACCTTGTAAGGTAGTAGTCGCCATAGATTCCTTCTTGTACCCTTTGAAGTATTAGTCGCCATAGATTAATTCTTGTACCCTTTGAAGGATTAGTCGCCATAGATTAATTCTTGTACCCTTTGAAGTAGTAGTCGCCATAAATTCCTTCCAGTACTTTGTGAAGTAGTAGTCGCCATAGATTCCTTCTGGTACCCTTTGAAGTAGTAGTCGTCATAGATTCATTCGGGTACCTTTTGAAGTAGTAGTCTCCATAGATTCCTTCTAGTACCTTGTGAAGTAGTAGTCGCCATAGATTCCTTTTGGTACCCTTTGATGAAGTAGTCACCATAGATTCCTTCCAGTACCTTGTGAAGTAGTAGTCTCCATAGATTCTTTTGGGTACCCTTTGAAGTAGTAGTCGCCATAGATTCCTTATTGTACCCTTTGAAGTATTAGTCGCCATAGTTTACTTCTTGTACCCTTTGAAGTAGTAGTCGCCATAAATTCCTTCCAGTACTTTGTGAAGTATTAGTCGCCATAGATTCCTTCTGGTACCCTTTGAAGTAGTAGTCTCAATAGATTCCTTCCAGTACCTTGTTAAGTAGTAGTCGCCATAGATTCCTTTTGGTACCCTTTGAAGTAGTAGTCGCCATAGATTCCTTCCAGTACCTTATGAAGTAGTAGTCTCCATAGATTCTTTTGGGTACCCTTTGAAGTAGTAGTCGCCATAGATTCCTTCCGGTACCCTTTGAAGTATTAGTAGCCAAATATTCGTTCCAGTACCTTGTGAAGTAGTAGTCGCCATAGATTCCTTCTGGTACCCTTTAAAGTAGTAGTCGCCATAGATTCTTCCAACACCTTGTGAAGTAGTAGTCACCATAGAATCCTTCTTGTACCTTTTGAAGTGGTAGTCGCCATAGATTCCTTATGGTACCCTTTGAAATAGTAGTCGCCATTGATTCCTTCTAGTACCTTGTGAAGTAGTAGTCGCCATAGATTCCTTATGGTAGCCTTTGAAGTAGTACTCATCACAGATTTCTCCTAGTACCTTGTGAAGTAGTAATTGCCACAAATTCCTTCTAGTACCATTTAAAGTATTAGTTGGAATATATTCCTTCTAGTACCTTGTGAAGTAGTAGTCACCATAGATTCCTTCTATTACCTTATAAGGTAGTAGTCATCATAGATTCCTTCTAGTACCCTTTGAGGAAGTAGTCACCATATATTCCTTCCAGTACCTTGTGATGTAGCAGTCGCCTTAGATTTCTTGTTGTACCCTTTGAAGTAGTAGTCTCCATAGATTCCTTCCAATACCTTGTTAAGTAGTAGTCGCCATAGTTTCCTTTTGGTACCCTTTGAAGTAGTAGTCTCCATAGATTCCTTCTGGTACCCTTCGAGTTATTAGTCGCCATATATTTGTTCCGGTACCTTGTGAACTAGTAGTCGCCATAGATTCCTTTTGGTACCCTTTGAAGTAGTAGTTGTCCTAGAGTCCTTCCAGCTCCTTGTGAAGTAGTAGTCACCTTAGATTCCTTCTGGTACCTTTTGAAGAAGTAGTCGCCATAGATTCCTTATGGTACCCTTTGAAATAGTAGTCGCAATTGATTCCTTTCAGTACCTTGTGATGTAGTAGTCGCCATAGATTCCTTCTGGTACCATTTGAAATAGTAGTCATCATATATTCCTTCTAGTACCCTTTCAAATAATAGTCCCCATATATTTCTTCCAGTACCTTGTGAAGTAGTAATCGCCATAAATTCCTTTTAGTACCCTTTGAAGTATTAGTCCGAATATATTCCTTCTAGTACCTTGTGAAGTAGTAGTCACCATAGATTCCTTCTAGTACCTTATAAGGTAGTAGTCATCATAGATTCCTTCTAATACCCTTTGAGGTAGTAGTCACCATAGATTACTTCCAGTACCTTGTGATGTAGTAGTCGCCATAGATTCCTTGTTGTACTCTTCGAAGTAGTAGTTTCCATAGATTCCTTCCAGTACCTTGTGAAGTAGTAGTCGCCATAGTTTCCTTCTAGTACCCTTTGATTCCTTCCAGTACCTTGTGAAGTAGTAGTTGCCATAGATTCCTTTTGGTACCCTTTGAAGTAGTAGTCTCCATAGATTACTTCTGGTACCCTTTGAAGTATTAGTCGCCATATATTTGTTCCAGTACCTTGTGAAGTAGTATTCTCCATAGATTCCTTTTGGTACCCTTTGGAGTAGTAGTCGCCATAGATTCCTTCTGGTACCCTTTGAAGTATTAGTCGCCATATATTCGTTCCAGTATGTTGTGAAGTATTAATCGCCATAGATTCCTTTTGTTACCCTTTGAAGTAGTAGTAGCCATAGATTCCTTCCAGCACCTTGAGAAGTAGTAGTAACCATAGATTCTTTTGGTACCTTTTGAAGTAGTAGTCGTCATAGATTCCTTCTAGTACCCTTTGAAGTAGTAGTCCCCATATATTTCTTCCAATACCTTGTGAAGTAGTAGTCGCCACAGATTTCTTCTGGTACCCTTTGAAGTAGTAGTCGCCATATATTCCTTCCAGTACCTTGTGAAGTAGTAGTCATCATATATTCCTTTTAGTACCATATGAGGTAGTAGTTGTCATAGATTCCTTCTAGTACCCTTTGAAGTAGTAGTCTCCATAGATTCCTTCTGGTATCTTTTGAAGTAGTAGTCTCCAAATATTCATTCCAGTACCTTATGAAGATGTAGTCGCCATAGATTCCTTCTGATACCCTTTGAAGTAGTAGTCTCCATAGATTCCTTCCAATACCTTGTGAAGTAGTAGTCCCCATAGATTCCTTCAGTTACCCTTTGAAGTAGTAGTCGCCATAGATTCCTTCTAGTATCCTTTGAAGTAGTTGTCGCCATATATTCGTTCAAGTACCTTATGAAGTAGTAGTCGCCATAGTTTCCTTCTAGTACCCTTTGAAGTAGTAGTCGCCATATATTCCTTTTGGTACCTTTTGAAGTAGTAATTGCCATAGATTCCTTCCAGTACCTTGTGAAGTAGTAGTCGCCATAGATTCCTTTTGGTACCCTTTGAAGTAGTAGTCATCATAGATTCCTTCTGGTACCCTTTGAAATAATAATCCCCATAGATTTCTTCCAGTACCTTGGGAAGTAGTAATCGCCACAAATTCCTTCTAGTACCCTTTGAGGTATTAGTCGGAATATATTCCTTCCAGTACCTGCTGAAGTTGTAGTCACCATAGATTCCTTCTAGTACCTTATAATTTAGTAGTCATCATAGATTCCTTCTAGTACCATTTTAGGTAGTAGTCACCATAGATTCCTTCTGGTAGCTTGTGAGGTAGTAGTCGCCATAGATTCCTTGTTGTACCCTTCGAAGTAGTAGTCTCCATAGATTCCTTCCAGTTCCTTGTAAAGTAGTTGTCGCCATAGATTCCTTCTGGTACCGTTTGAAGTAGTAGTCTCCATATATTCCTTCTAATACCTTGTTAAGTAGTAGTCACCATAGATTCCTTTTGGTACCCTTTGAAGTAGTAGTCTCCATAGATTCCTTCTGGTACCCTTTGAAGTATTAGTCGCCATATAATCGTTCCAGTACGTTGTGAAGTAGTAGTCGCCATAGATTCCTCCTGTTACCCTTTGAGGTAGTAGTGGCCATATATTCCTTCCATCACCTTGTGAAGTAGTAGTTACCTTAGATTCCTTCTGGTACCTTTTGAAGTAGTAGTCACCATAGATTCCTTCTGGTACTCTTTGAAGTAGTAGTCGCCATAGATTCCTTCTGGTACCCTTTGAAGTATTAGTCGCCATATAATCGTTCCAGTACGTTGTGAAGTAGTAGTCGCCATAGATTCCTCCTGTTACCCTTTGAGGTAGTAGTGGCCATATATTCCTTCCATCACCTTGTGTAGTAGTAGTAACCATAGATGCTTTTGGTACCTTTTGAATTAGTAGTCGTCATAGCTTCTTTCTAGTACCCTTTGAAGTAGTAGTCCCCATATATTTCTTCCAATACCTTGTGAAGTAGTAGTCTCCACAGATTCCTTTTGGCACCCTTTGAAGTAGTTGTCGCCATATATTCCTTCCAGTACCTTGTGAAGTAGTAGTCACCATAGATTCCTTCCAGTACCTTATGAGGTAGTAGTCGTCATAGATTCCTTCTAGTAACCTTTGAAGTAGTAGTCGCCATATATTCCTTCTGGTATCTTTTGAAGTAGTTGTCGCCAAATATCTGTTCCAGTACCTTGTGAAGTAGTAGTCGCCAAAGATTCCTTCTGATACCCTTTGAAGTAGTAGTCGCCATAGATTCCTTGCAGTACCTTGTAAAGCAGTAGTCGCCATGGATTCCTTCTGGTACCCTTTGAAGTAGTAGTCGCCATAGATTCCTTCTGGTACCTTGTGAAGTAGTAGTAGCCATAGATTCCTCGTGGTACCCTATGAAGTAGTAGTCGCCATATATTCCATCTGGTACCCTTTGAAGTAGTAGTCTCCATAGATTCCTTCCAGTACCTTGTGAAGTAGTAGTAGCCAGAGATTTCGATTGGTACCCTTTGAAGTAGTAGTCATCATAGATTCCTTCTTGCACCCTTTGAAATAATAGTCCCATAGATTTATTCCAGTACCTTGTGAAGTAGTAATCTCCACAAATTCCTTCTAGTACCCTTTGAAGTATTAGTCAGAATATATTCGTTCCAGTACCTTGTAAAGAAGTAGTCACCATATATTCCTTCTAGTACCTTATAATTTAGAAGTCATCATAGATTCCTTCTAGTACCCATTAAGGTAGTAGTCACCACTGATTCCTTCCAGTACCTTATAATGTAGTAGTCGCCATATATTCCTTGTTGTACCCTTCGAAGTAGTAGTCTCCATAGATTCCTTCCAGTACCTTATGAAGTAGTTGTCGCCATAGATTCCTTCTAATACCTTGTTAAGTAGTAGTCGCCATAGATTCCTTTTGGTACCCTTTGAAGTAGTAGTCTCCATAGATTCCTTATGGTACCCTTTGAAGTATCAGTCGCCATATATTCATTTCAGTACCTTGTGAAGTAGTAGTCACCATAGATTCCTTCTGGTACCCTTTGAAGTAGTAGTTGCCATAGATTCCTTCCAGCTCCTTGTGAAGTAGTAGTCACCTTAGATTCCTTATGGTACCTTTTAAAGTAGTAGTCACCATAGATTCCTTCTGGTACCCTTTGAAGTAGTAGTCGCCATAGATTCCTTCTGGTACCCTTTGAAGTATTAGTCACCATATAATCGTTCCAGTACGTTGTGAAGTAGTAGTCGCCATAGATTCCTCCTGTTACCCTTTGAAGTAGTAGTGGCCATAGATTCCTTCCAGCACCTTTTGAAGTATTAGTAACCATAGATTATTTTGGTACCTTTTAAAGTAGTAGTTGTCATAGATTCCTTCTAGTACCCTTTGAAGTAATAGTCCCCATATATTTCTTCTAATACCTTGTGAAGTTGTAGTCGCCACAGATTCCTTCTGGAACCCTTTGAAGTAGTTGTTGCCATATATTCCTTCTAGTACCTTGTGAAGTAGTAGTCACCATAGATTCCTTCCAGTACCTTATGAGGTAGTAGTCATCATAGATTCCTTCTAGTACCCTTTGAAGTAGTAGTCGCCATAGATTCCTTCTGGTATCTTTTAAAGTAGTATTCGCAATATATTCGTTCTAGTACCTTGTCAAGTAGTAGTCGCCATAGATTCCTTCTGATACCCTTTAAAGTAGTAGTCGCCATATATTCCTTCCAGTACCTTGTGATGTAGTAGTCATCATAGATTCATTCCAGTACCTTATCAGGTAGTAGTCGTCATAAATTCCTTCTAGTACCCTTAACAGTAGTAGTCGCCATAGATTCCTTCTTGTACCCTTTGAAGTAATTGTCACCATATATTCGTTCGAGTACCTTATGAAGTAGTAGTTGCATTAGATTCCTTCTGGTACCCTTTGAAGTAGTAGTCGCCATATATTCCTTCTGGTACCCTTTGAAGTAGTAGTAGCCATATATTCCTTCCATTACCATGTGAAATAGTAGTCACCATAGATTCCTTCAAGTACCTTATGAGGTAGTAGTCGCCATAGATTCCTTCTAGTACCCTTTGAGGTAGTAGTCACCATAGGTTCCTTCCAATACCTTGTGATGTAGTAGTCGTCATATATTCCTTGTTGTACCCTTATAAGTAGTAGTCTCCATAGATTCCTTCCAGTACCTTGTGAAGTAGTAGTCACCATAGATTCTTTTGGTACCTTTTGAATTAGTAGTCGTCATAGATTCCTTCTAGTACCCTTTGAAGTAGTAGTCCCCATATATTTCTTCCAATACCTTGTGAAGTAGTAGTTTCCACAGATTCCTACTGGTACCCTTTGAAGTAGTTGTCTCCATATATTCCTTCTAGTACCTTGTAAAGTAGTAGTCACCATAGATTCCTTCCAGTACCTTATGAGGAAGTAGTGATCATAGATTCCTTCTAGTACCCTTTGAAGTAGTAGTCGCCATAGATTCCTTCTGGTATCTTTTGAAGTAGTTGTCGCCAAATATTCGTTCCAGTACCTTGTGAAGTAGTAGTAGCCATAGATTCCTTCTGATACCCTTCGAAGTAGTATTCACAATAGATTCCTTCTAGTACCTTATGAAGTAGTAGTCGCCATAGATTCCTTTTGGTACCCTTTGAAGTAGTAGTCGCCATAGATTTCTTTTGGTACCCTTTGAAGTAGTTGTCGCCATATATTCGTTCAAGTACCTTATGAAGTAGTAGTCGCCATAGATTCCTTCTGGTACCCTTTGAAGTAGTAGTCGCCATATATTCCTTTTGGTACCCTTTGTAGTAGTAGTCGCCATAGATTCCTTCCAGTACCTTGTGAAGTAGTAGTAGCCATAGATTCCTTTTGGTACCCTTTGAATTAGTAGTCATCATAGATTCCTTCTGGCACCCTTTGAAATAATAGTCCCATAGATTTATTCCAGTACCTTGTGAAGTAGTAATCTCCACAAATTCCTTCTAGTACCCTTTGAAGTATTAGTCAGAATATATTCGGTCCAGTACCTTGTGAAGTAGTAGTCACCGTATATTCCTTCTAGTACCTTATAATTTAGAAGTTATCATAGATTCCTTCTAGTACCCATTAAGGTAGTAGTCACCATATATTCCTTCCAGTACCTTTAAATGTAGTAGTCACCATATATTCCTTGTTGTACCCTTCGAAGTAGTAGTCTCCATAGATTCCTTCCAGTACCTTGTGAAGTAGTAGTCGCCATAGATTCCTTCCAATACCTTGTTAAGTTATAGTCGCCATAGATTCCTTTTGGTACCCTTTGTAGTAGTAGTCTCCATAGATTCCTTCTGGTACCCTTTGAAGTATTAGTCGCCATATATTCATTCCAGTACCTTGTGATGTAGTAGTCACCATAGATTCCTTCTGGTACCCTTTGAAGTAGTAGTTGCCATAGATTCCTTCCACCTCCTATTGAAGTAGTAGTCACCTTAGATTCCTTTTGGTACCTTTTGAAGTAGTAGTCGCCATAGATTCCTTAGGATATCCTTTAAAGTAGTAGTCTCCATAGATTCCTTCTGGTACCCTTTGAAGTATTAGTCGCCATATAATCGTTACAGTACGTTGTGAAGTAGTAGTCGCCATAGATTCCTCCTGTTACCCTTTGAAATAGTAGTGGCTATAGATTCCTTTCAGCACCTTGTGAAGTAGTAGTAACCATAGATTATTTTGGTACCTTTTTATGTAGTAGTCTTCATAGATTCCTTCTATTACCCTTTGAAGTAGTAGTCCCCATATATTTCTTCTAATACCTTGTGAAGTAGTATTCGCCACAGATTCCTTCTGGTACCCTTTGAAGTAGTTGTTGCCATATATTCCTTCCAGTACCTTGTAAAGTAGTAGACACCATAGATTCCTTCCAGTATCTTATGAGGTAGTAGTTATCATAGATTCCTTCTAGTACCCTTTGAAGTAGTAGTCGCCATAGATTCCTTCTGGTATCTTTTGAAGTAGTAGTCACCATATATCTGTTCCAGTACCTTGTCAAGTAGTAGTCGCCATAGATTCCTTCTGATACCCTTTGAAGTAGTAGTCGCCATATATTCCTTCCAGTACCTTGTGACGTAGTAGTCACCATAGATTCATTCCAGTACCTTATGAGGTAGTAGTCCTCAAAGATTCCTTCTAGTACCCTTTGAAGTACTTGTCGCCGTATATTCGTTCAAGTACCTTATGAAGTAGTAGTCTCCATAGATTCCTTCTGGTACCCTTTGAATTAGTAGTCGCCATATATTCCTTCTGGTACCCTTTGAAGTAGTAGTCGCCATAGATTCCTTCCAGTACCTTGTGAAGTAGTAGTTGCCATAGATTCCTTCTGGTACCCTTTTAAGTAGTAGTAGTCATAGATTCTTTCTGGTAAACCTTGAAGTAGTAGTCCTCATAGATTTGTTCCAGTACTTTATAAAGTAGTAGTCGCCACAGATTCCTTCTGGTACCCTTTGAAGTAGTAGTCGCCATATGTTCCTTCCATTACCTTGTGAAATAGTAGTCACCATAGATTCCTTCCAGTACCTTATGAGGTAGTAGTCGCCATAGATTCCTTCTAGTACCCTTTGAAGTAGTAGTCGCCATAGATTCCTTCTGGAACCCTTTAAAGTAGTAGTCTCCACGGATTCCTTCTTGAACCCTTTGAAGTAGTAGTCGTCATAGATTCCTTCTAGTACCCTTTGAAGTAGTAGTCACCATAGATTCCTTCCAGTACCTTGTAAAGTAGTAGTTACCATAGATTCCTTCTGGTACCCTTTGAAGTAATAGTCCCCATAGATTTCTTCCAGTTCCAAGTTAAGTAGTAGTCGCCACAGATTCCTTCTAGTACCCTTTGAAGTATTAGTCGCCATATATTCCTTCTGGTAGCCTTTGAAGTAGTAGTCGCCATAGATTCCTTCCAGTACCTTGTGAAGTAGTAGTCTCCATAGATTCCTTTTGGTACAGTTTGAAGTAGTAGTCATCATAGATTCCTTCTGGTACCCTTTAAAATAATAGTCCAAATAGATTTCTTCCAGTACCTTGTGAAGTAGTAATCGCCACAAATTCCTTCTAGTATCCTTTGAAGTATTAGTCGGAATATATTCCTTCCAGTACCTTGTAAAGTAGTATTCACCATAGATTCCTTCTAGTACCTTATAATTTAGTAGTCATCATAGATTCCTTCTAGTACCCTTTGAGGTAGTAGTCACCATAGATTCCTTCCAGTACCTTGTGATGTAGTAGTCGCCATAGATTCCTTGTTGTACCCTTCGAAGTAGTAGTCTCCATAGATTCCTTCCAGTAGCTTGTGAAGTAGTTGTCGCTATTGATTCCTTCTGGTACCCTTTGAAGTAGTAGTCGCCATAGATTCCTTCCAATACCTTGTTAAGTAGTAGTCGCCATAGATTCCTTTTAGTACCCTTTGTAGTAGTAGTCTCCATAGATTCCTTCTGGTACCCTTTGAAGTATTAGTCGCCATATATTCATTCCAGTACCTTGTGAAGTAGTAGTCACCGTAGATTCCTTCTGGTACCCTTTGAAGTAGTAGTTGCCATAGATTCCTTCCACCTCCTTGTTAAGTAGTAGTCACCTTAGATTCCTTTTGGTACCTTTTGAAGTAGTAGTCGCCATAGATTCCTTCGGATACCCTTTGAAGTAGTAGTCTCCATAGATTCCTTCTGGTACCCTTTGAAGTATTAGTCGCCATATAATCGTTCCAGTACGTTGTGAAGTAGTAGTCGCCATATATTCCTCCTGTTACCCTTTGAAGTAGTAGTGGCCATAGATTCCTTTCAGCACCTTGTGAAGTAGTAGTAACCATAGATTATTTTGGTACCTTTTGAAGTAGTAGTCGTCATAGATTCCTTCTAGTACCCTTTGAAGTAGTAGTCGCCATAGATTCCTTCTGGTATCTTTTGAAGTAGTAGTCGCCATATATTCTTTCCAGTACCTTGTCAAGTAGTAGTCGCCATAGATTCCTTCTAGTACCTTGTGACGTAGTAGTCACCATAGATTCCTTCCAGTACCTTATGAGGTAGTAGTCGCCATAGATTCCTTCTAGTACCCTTTGAAGTAATAGTCTCCATGGATTCCTTCTTGAACCCTTTGAAGTAGTAGTCGTCATAGATTCCTTCTAGTACCTTTTGAAGTAGTAGTCACCATACATTCCTTCCAGTACCTTGTAAAGTAGTAGTCACCATAGATTCCTTCTGGTACCCTTTGAAGTAGTAGTCCCCATAGATTTCTTCCATTTCCTAGTGAAGTAGTAGTCGCCACAGATTCCATCTGGTACCCTTTGAAGTATTAGTCGCCATATATTCCTTCTGGTACCCTTTGAAGTAGTAGTCACCATAGATTCCTTCCAGTACCTTGTGAAGTAGTAGTCTCCATAGATTCCTTTTGGTACACTTTGAAGTAGTAGTCATCATAGATTCCTTCTGGTACCCTTTAAAATAATAGTCCAAATAGATTTCTTCCAGTACCTTGTGAAGTAGTAATCGCCACAAATTCCTTCTAGTATCCTTTGAAGTATTAGTCGGAATATATTCCTTCCAGTACCTTGTAAAGTAGTAGTCACCATAGATTCCTTCTAGTACCTTATAATATAGTAGTCATCATAGATTCCTTCTAGTACCCTTTGAGGTAGTAGTCACCATAGATTCCTTCCAGTAACTTGTGATGTAGTAGTCGCCATAGATTCCTTGTTGTACCCATCGAAGTAGTAGTCTCCATAGATTCCTTCCAGTACCTTGTGAATTAGTTGTCGCTATTGATCCTTCTGGTACCCTTTGAAGTAGTAGTCGCCATAGATTCCTTCCAATACCTTGTTAAGTAGTAGTCGCCATAGATTCCTTTTGGTACCCTTTGTAGTAGTAGTCTCCATAGATTACTTCTGGTACCCTTTGAAGTATTAGTCGCCATATATTCAATCCAATACCTTGTGAAGTAGTAGTCACCATAGATTCCTTCTGGTACCCTTTGAAGTAGTAGTTGCCATAGATTCCTTCCACCTCCTGGTGAAGTAGTAGTCACCTTAGATTCCTTTTGGTACCTTTTGAAGTAGTAGTCACCATAGATTCCTTCGGATACCCTTTGAAGTAGTAGTCGCCATAGATTCCTTTTGGTACCCTTTGAAGTATTAGTCGCCATATAATCGTTCCAGTACGTTGTGAAGTAGTAGTCGCCATAGATTCCTCCTGTTACCCTTTCAAGTAGTAGTGGCCATAGATTCCTTTCAGCACCTTGTGAAGTAGTAGTAACCATATATTCTTTTGGTACCTTTTGATGTAGTAGTCATAATAGATTCCTTACTCTTTGAAGTAGTAGTCCCCATATATTTCTTCCAATACCTTGTGAAGTAGTAGTCGCCACAGATTCCTTATAGTACCCTTTGAAGTAGTTGTCGCCATATATTCCTTCCAGTACCTTGTGAAGTAGTAGTCACCATAGATTCCTTGCAGTACCTTATGAGGTAGTAGTCGTCTTAGATTTATTCTAGTACCCTTTGAAGTAGTAGTCACCATAGATTCCTTCTGGTATCTTTTGAAGTAGTAGTCGCCATATATTCGTTCCAGTACCTTGTGAAGTAGTAGTCGCCATAGATTCCTTATGATACCCTTTGAAGTAGTATTCACCATAGATTCCTTCCAGTACCTTGAGAAGTAGTAGTCGCCATAGAATCCTTCTGGTACCATTTGAAGTAGTAGTCGCCATAGATTTCTTCTAGTACCCTTTGAAGTAGTTGTCGCCATATATTCATTCAAGTACCTTATGAAGTAGTAGTCTCCATAGATTCCTTCTGGTACCCTTTGAAGTAGTAGTCGCCATATATTCCTTCTGGTACCCTTTGAAGTAGTAGTCGTCATAGATTCTTTCTAGTACAATTTGAAGTAGTAGTCCTCATATATTTCTTCCAGTACCTTATGAAGTGGTAGTCGCCATAGATTCCTTCTGGTACCCTTTAAAGTAGTAGTTGCCATATATCCATTTTTGTACCTTGTGACGTAGTAGTCACCATAGATTCCTTTCAGTACCTTATGAGGTAGTTGTCGCCATAGATTCCTTCTAGTACCCTTTGATGTAGTAGTCGCCATAGATTCCTTCTGGCACCCTTTGAAGTAGTTATCTCCATAGATTACTTCTTGAACCCTTTGAAGTAGTAGTCGTCATAGATTTCTTCTAGTATCCTTTGAAGTAGTACTCGCCATAGATTCCTTCTAGTACCTTGTAAAGTAGTATTCACCATAGATTCCTTTTGGTACCCTTTAAAGTAGTAGTCCCCATAGATTTCTTCCAGTACCTTGTGAAGTAGTAGTCGCCACAGATTCCTTCTGGTACCCTTTGAAGTAGTAGTCTCCATAGATTCTTTCCAGTACCTTGTGAATTAGTAGTTGCCATAGATTTTTTTCTGGTACATTTTGAAGTAGTAGTCGCCATATATTCGTTCCAGTACCTTGTGAAGTAGTAGTCGCCATAGATTGCTTCTGGTACCCTTTGAAGTAGTAGTCACCATAGATTTTCCAACACCTTGTGAAGTAGTAGTCACCATAGAATCCTTCTGGTACCTTTTGAAGTAGATGTCGCCATAGATTCCTTATGGTACCCTTTGAAATAGTAGTCTCCATAGGTTCCTTCCAGTCCCTAGTAAAGTAGTAGTCTCCATAGATTCCTTCTGGTACCCTTTGAAGTATTAGTCGCCATAGATTCCTTCTGGTACCCTTTGAAGTAGTACTTGCCATAGATTCCTTCCAGTACCTTGTAATGTAGTAGTCGCCATAGATTCCTTCTGGTACCCTTTGAAGTAATAGTCCCCATAGATTTCTTCCAGTACCTTGTGAAGTAGTAGTCACCACAAATTCCTACTAGTACCCTTTGAAGTAGTAGTCGCAATGTACTTCTTCCAGTACCTTGTGAAGTAGTAGTCACCATAGATTCCTTCTAGTACCTTATAAGGTGGTAGTCATCATAGATTCCTTCTATTACCCTTTGAAGTAGTAGTCACCATATATTCCTTACAATATATTGTGATGGAGTAGTCACCATAGATTCCTTCTAGTACCCTTCGAAGTAGTAGTCTCCATAGATTCCTTCCAGTACCTTGTGAAGTAGTAGTCACCATAGATTCCTTTTGGTACCCTTTGAAGTAGTAGTCTTCATAGATTCCTTCCAGTACCTTGTGAAGTAGTAGTCCCCATAGATTTCTTCTGGTACCCTTTGAAGTAGTAGTCGACATAGATTCTTCCAACACCTTGTGAAGTAATAGTAACCATAGAATCCTTCTAATACCTTTTAAAGTAGTAGTCGCCATAGATTCCTTTTGGTACCCTTTGAAATAGTAGTCGCCATAGATTCCTTCCAGTACCTTGTGAAGTAGTAGTCACCATACATTCCTTCTGGTATCCTTTAATGTAATAGTCGCCATGGATTCCTTCCAGTACCTTGTAAAGTATTAGTCGCCATAGATTCCTTCTGGTACCCTTTGAAGTAGTATTCCCCATAGATTTCTTCCAGTACCTTGTGAAGTAGTAGTCACCACAAATTCTTTCTAGTACCCTTTGAAGTAGTAGTCGCAATGTATTCCTTCCAGTACCTTGTGAACTAGTAGTCACCATAGATTCCTTCCAGTACCTTATAAGGTGGTAGTCATCATAGATTCCTTCTAGTACCCTTTGAGGTAGTAGACACCATAGATTCCGTTCAGTACATTGTGATG